>OY776100.1:13552715-14904360 GCA_963675205.1 Catocala nupta | reverse complement strand
TGTATTACTAGGACGATTCTAGAAAGTTTTAAAATAAGCTTTTAGCGAAAAATACCTATAGTCGATTATTTATAAATAAAAAAGTCTGGAAACGATTAGATACAAACGTGTTAACCTTTAACTTGGTAAAAACAATATTTCTCAAGTCAATAACGACGGAAATAATACAGAAACTTACACCTACATGCAAATTTTATAAATAGGCAGATATTTTGGCCAAAAGCCACGCGATGTAAACAAAGCAAAATTGGCTAATATTTAAAATTCGTTTTACGTACTCTATCTCTAAAAACACGCTCGCGATGTTTCGTGACAAAACAACATACAAAAAACTATAAGATTAAAATAGATATTGTCTTTAGAAAAGCATAAAATTCAAATGTATCTAAAAATACCAGAAGACAATACTGACTTTGTTACACCAGCTAAAAGGAATTACTATTTGCGCAAAATTCGATTGATGTCATTAGGATTTTCTCAGTAGCTACACGGAGTATAATACCGGAAAAGGTCAATATGATCGTCCCCATTACGTGGGACTTGATACATAGCCGACGAAATATCTATGCTATTCATCTCTGCCTTATCCTTTGAGGAAATACAGATGAACTGTTTTGTTTTAAGTTTTAGTAATTTGCATAAACAGTTTACACTTAAAACAAAAACCAGAGCTATTTGAGGTAATATGCGCAAGGATCGTGCGGCCATGGTTTTGACGCGTCAATAGGGGTCAACCAATTAAACGTCGAACACGGCACCTCAGTAAGCCCGGTAATTCGTACGATCTACGTCGGCATGAACTATAGCCCTTAGACTTTTGTATCTCTGACGTCAGTTTATTTTAAAGATTACTCACCGAAAAGCATAAATCGTCTGGGTGATCCGTGAAATAATCGAACAACGCTATCGCGTGCGGCTCTTCCTCTTCATCGGTATTGCCAAAATCACTAGTGGCGAAATCAGGAGCATCTGTAGGCCAAACACTCGCCACGTCTTCCTCGGCGTCTGCGGGCGGCGGTGGTGGCGGAATCGTCGGCATGGGGGGAGACAACTCTCTGTCCGGCGACGGTTCAGTCTCCAGTGACCTATCATCCTCGTCCCAACTGAACGGTTTTGATTCCTATAACCAGAAAAACGTCCATAATCCTCGCCAAGATTTATAACATGCGTCAAGAAATTCTCAAGACTAGTTTAGTATGGAACGTTACATAAAACGATTGAAGGTTATTACTAATATAAATCTACAAATACTAGCTCACAACGTTCCTACGTACTTTTTATTAACATATTAATATTCATGTGATAAACAATCTTCCTTATTTATCGTTTAAGTTGTCGCCATTTATGTCTTGTTGCCAATTGGTTTAAATTCCGCATGAATCATGATGACACCTACTGTATCAACGACAATGCTACCGTCTCTATTATACGATTTATTTGCTGTTTTTGCTGATCTACAATGTTAAATGTTTTGTTTGGCAATCATAACAATATGTTGATGCAAATAAAGTAAGTAATTGTTGACGGTGTGTCATATTTAGAGTATCGAGCTGAAGTAAAATGAATAAGTAAGTATTTATCTGATTGTTATTTTGCCATCAAAGGATGGCGACACCATATACCTACCCAAACAAGTGCCCAAGAACGAATAAAAGTAGAAAATTTGCAAGATGAAGTATTGAAAGACGAGTATAACAATAAATTGAGGAAAAGATTTGAAAGATTTAGTGACATTGATGATATAGAAGAATTATGGCAGTCATTTAAGTATGAAGTGGTTGTTGTAGCGTCAGAAGTGTGCGGTGTGAGCAAGAGGAGCAAAATGATAAAATCTAAGAATGCGTGGTGGGATAAAGATGTGCAAGAGGTAGTACGTGAGAAGAAGCACGCATGGTTGGACTGGCTATCTGTCAAAGCCAAAGAAAGAATACAAGAAGCAACGAATTAGGATGTAAATAAAGCTAGGAATAAGTTTATAAGAATGAAGAAGATAGTGAAAGATATGATTAAAAGGAAAAAAGAGGAAATGAAAGACGAGTTTGATAGAAGATTATCTGAAGATTTCCGGACTAACGCAAAGTTTTTCTGGAAATCCATTCGCTCGGTTCGAGGTAAATCCCTAACCACAGAGCTGAAATCGATCAGAGATAAGAATGGAAGTTTACTGAATGAAGAAAAGAGCGTACTGAATCGATGGAAGAAATATTTTGAAAGTTTATTTGAAAGAGAGGAATGGCAAGAGCAAAGTTTCGAAATGAATGATAATGATAGGAATGATGAAAGCCCTATTAGTATAGATGAAATAATGAAAGCATTGAAAAGCATGAAATTAGGAAAGGCTGGTGGTTATGATAGGATTACAGTCGAAATGCTGACAGCTGGACAGGGTCTCATAGTAAATCAGTTGTGCCGCCTTTTTAACTTGTGCTGGAATACCGGCCGTGTACCTAGTGATTGGTGCAAGGCCGTCATAGTACCTTTATACAAGGGAAAAGGCTCACAGCAAGATTGCAAAAGCTATAGAGGCATTAGCTTGCTCAGCGTCGTCGGTAAATTGTATGCGAAAATGTTAATTGAAAGGATTGTGAAAGTAACCGACGAGAAAATATGGGATGCACAAACGGGATTTCGAAAGGGTATGGGATGTAAAGATCAAGTCTTTTCCTTACGGAGCATAGCCGAGAAAGTTTTGGCCAAAGTTCAAAAGGTCTATTGCGCATTCGTGGATCTGGAAAAGGCTTATGATAAAGTGGTGAGGAATGAACTTTGGTCGGTTTTGTCCATGTATGGAGAGAATAGCAACCTCACGCAAGCTCTGAAATCTCTTTATGAAGATTCCAGAGCTTGTGTTAGGATAAATGGGACTTACACAGAATGGTTTAATATCGAAAAAGGTGTTAAACAAGGATGTGTAGCGTCACCCTGGCTGTTTAACCTATATATGGACAATTGTTTGAAAGATTTAAAAGATTGTGAATGGGGAGATTAAGAATGAATGAGTTACTTGTCAAATGTCTACTTTATGCCGACGACCAAGTAATACTTGCGTCATCGGCGGAAGAGTTACAGGCGATGGTAACTATTATGCATGGTGCTTTTGAGAGTAAAGGAATGAAAATGAATGTAAGCAAGACGAAAGTAATGGTATTTGAAAGGGAAGAGTGCATGACGATGTGCAATATTATGATTGATGGAGAACAAGTGGAGCAAGTGAAAGAGCTTGTATATTTGGGTAATTTGTTTACAAGGGATGGTACACATGAGGGAGATATTGAAAGATGAACGATTACTGGCAATAAAGTGAATGGCGCTCTACGCGCTTTTATGAACAGTCGAAATGTATCCGAAAAGGCACGTTTGGCTGTTCATAGAGGACTATTAGTGCCTACACTTATGCATGGAAGTGAAAGTTGGGTATGGCTAAAAGAAGCATGAGAGCAGAATAAATGCTGTAGAAATGAAAGCGCTGAGAAATATATGTGGTGTGACTCTGAAAGATAGAATAAGGAATAGTGTGATTAGAGAGAGATGCGGCATAAAAGTGGATATAGTGACGAGAATAGAAAAGGGTATGTTAAGTTGGTTTGGGCATGTAGAAAGAATGGACGAGAACAGACTGACTAAGAAAGTTTATAAGGCTAGTGTGAATGGAACAGTTGCAAGCGGAAGACCTAGGCGAACGTTTCCTGATCAGATCGGAGACGTTCTGGATAAAGGCCAGGTTAAGAGCACCTTAAACCGGCGAGCGTGTATGAGGAATGTTATGAAAGTGAATGAAGCCAGAGAAGTGTGTCAGGATCGTAGCAAATGGAAATCCGTAGTCTCTGCCTACCCCTCTGGGAAACAGGCGTGAATTTATGTATGTATGTATGTATGTTATTTTGTCACGGCATTAGTGCATGCAGGTTAAGCAAGTCAGTGTTCGTCGTGTAGAATCTATATCTAGTCATCTTTAGTAGATTCTGCATATAGAACTCGTAAAATATGAATAGCCGAATATTCTAGTATACGGTGGTAATTAAACAACGATGGCAAAGTTCAAAAGCATGCGTAAACATTTTCTTTACATTAGTCCTAGATAAGTAATACCGGCTGAATCTAGGTTAGACGTTTTTTTAGTTACCCGGTTATGATAGTGTGCGATCGCAATCAATGTAAATGACTTATATACCATTTTCGTGATAATAAAGAAACGTTTATAAACACGTAAGTACTGTTCCTAGAGATATTGAAAGTATCTTCGATATCTGTACGAATGGTACCTACATACATATTTATAAAACGTTTTAATGCAAACTAACAATTAAAACAAAGAGCTCACGGACATTTTTAGTAATTATCGTGCAAATTTTAAAGCACCTTAATTAATGGTACGGTCATGAACACAAATAGTTTGCACGCTCGTGTAGCGACCAATTTTTGTTGCGGGTGTGTTTTGTATTATAACTACCAATATTCTTTTGTTTTCATATAATAATATATTTTCTTGTCTTTATACGTTTATTAAGGTAAGGTCACCCTGCATTCAAATTTGTAGTAAAAACACTCAAAGTAAAAATAGTAGTTTTAGAACAGTAGATCTATCTTGTTACGTAGACCTACTGTTTTCAAAGGACAAAAGGAAAATCTTGAAATGGCTGTTGCCAGATTCCTGTACCTATATTATTGTTTTTAAATAATTGCACCGGTAATTACAATTTCTTTATTAAGAATTTGATAAAGTAGGTATATCGAATATCGGCATATGCTTAGATTGATTTATACAAGCCGCGATTATTTACAATCAGTTTATAGAATCGGACATTGACAACATAGCACTTGATATGAAAATTAACCGGTTCCCTATCCGATGAATCACATAATTATGATACATAACAATAGATTTATTGTGTCTATCATGACACAGTCAAAGGTTGAATACTGCTATGCTATATATTACTAACTGTTGTAACCCGACAACACGAAAATGATTTTCTCGATTATCAGATTATATATCGGACATGAAAATATAAAAATTACAGGCATGCAACATAATCAGCTGTTTTTGTAATCTTAACTCTTACTTTTGCGTGTTACTTATACAGTTGAAGAATATTCGTCTTGTCATGATTATGTAGGTAGAAATGTATTACTTCAGGCTAAAAAATATATAACAGCGTAATAGAAAAATAAAATGTCGTCTAATTAGTCTCAGTGTTTGCGTCAGCTAAGAGAAATCCATTAAAATACTTACGAAACCATCACCAAAGCCATTAGTAACTTTTTGAATGGGTGTAGTAGTGTTCACTGTCATGGTAGTCACAGGAAAGCTGCTCCCGAATGTATTCTTGAGTATAGCTGCATTGTCCGGGGGCTTAGGCCGCGATGGTTTAGCTCTTATTATCGTAGGCCCTTTGAGTAGCGAAGCCGCCGGCTGACACGCGAAGTCACTAGATACTTCATACAAATCCCTACTTATCGGCTTCTTCATCAGGGAAGTTTTATTAGCTATCGGCTGTGGTGAAAATGGATCAATAGTAGAAAAATCATCTAGAGTATCTTCTTTGTTCACTGGCTTCCTTGAATGAAGGAATAGATCAAAATCATCTTCGAAACCACTCTCTGCCTGAGAAGCATTGCCTCCATTATGAGTATTGTGATGATTGGTTGAAGTAGTAGCATCAGAACCAAAACTATCCACACTGAGTCCATCACTACTAGACCGGGTTGTGAATGTAGGTGAACTGGGGGGAGAGGAGAGATCTATCAAAGCACCCGTCTGCACATTCTTTGGCTCACATTTAGGAAACATTTTATGAGTATCCACATCACTGTTAAAGTCGGTTGTTATACTTTGTTGGACAATATTCACATTTTGATTGGCCACAGTTGTTTTAGTCTTCCGAGACAGAAGGGAAGACAGTACTGTAGGTCTTCTGATAAAATGTGAAGGCTTGGCTGGGATATCCGGTTGCCTGGAGCCGAATTTTGGCGGTGGAGGGCGTGGTGGTGGCTTCTTCTTTTGTGTGTAATGTGGTGAAGGTTCAAAGACATCGGCACCGAAGGGATCATTATCCCAATTTGTGACCGGAGAGTATCTGTTGACCATACCAGGTATTGATGGGGCTGGCCGTGTTGGACCCTTCATATCTGTGAACAAGTAACATGCATTCTAACTACTGAAGACAAAAAAGATTTTATCTTAACATCAGACAAGTATTTGCATTAGGCCATACACAGCATTGTAAGGTAACCATAAAGGGGCTTAAAGCATATACACAGATATTTAATATGTGTGAACCTTTCTCAATGTTGCCTACTTAGTGGTATGATTCCTGAGAAGTGAGAATTCCTGATCCTAATATTATTTGAGATCTATATTTGCATTATATCAGACACTAAGCTGTACTAGGGGTAACACAATGAACCCATAGGCATGTAATGATCCTATGTCTATAGAAGTATTGCCCAGTTACTGGAGCTTGGAAAAATATGTGTGGATTCCTAAACTTAAGGTTACACAAGAACTGTATTTGCCTTAGACAGTAGACCGAGTTATATCATGACCTGATCAAGGGGTTTAAATATTACTACACTAACATAGAACCCTGCTCTTGAATATAGTACTCAGAAATAAACTGAATGTTGATGATATTGCTAACTATTTCTTTGAATAATAACAAAATAAAGACACCATTTTTTATAAGTCTTGCAAATTTACCTAATTAAGAAGCAGGATAAACTAATCTGTTTATCATTGGTATTATAACATATTGGTTTAACCTTGACAAGCAGCAACACAGCAGGCCAATTTCATAATCAGAATATTAATCACCTATAACTTGTTGATATTAAAGTTTCTTTTAGTATTCAGACAAACAAATAATCTATGTACATATTGCTTGTATTTATGTGTCCTATTTAAAATGTCAATGGTAATTTAAAATGAATTAAATTGTATTCATACTTCTTAAATAGCAGCTACCTTAACTGTATATTCAGCATATTATGATGACTATATTATTAATTTGTGTAGTGGTATTTCCAGTTTCAATTACAATAAAGAAGCAAAAAATTTAAATTCACAGAAAACTTGTTAGATGACTCATATATAAATAACACATTCAAGTAAGCATACTATAAAAAGTGAAGAACTTACTAGAAAAGTTTTAAAAGTATATTTCAATTCACAAATATAGCAAACACCACCAGTTTAAATTAATGAGTACTGCGTTGCCGAGTTAAGAGCATCGACAGATCGTAATTCGCGACTTGAATGCGGCACAACGAGGACAAAGATCACTGTAAACTGCGTACTAACCGAATCAAAAAAATTGTTTAAGAATTACCGCGTAACTGCCGCTATTCAACTTCACGATAAAATATAATGATATCGAGATCCACCCACTGAACACTGATGCACACCACTCCGCAGTAGTTACTACTCTGAACTCTGTATCGTGTGGTACCTGGCACGGAACAGTACGGCCTTGATAGAGTTCGACGTAATCGAGTGGATGTATTTAATTACTCACAATTTACCCCTGTACAATAAAAGTAGATATCACACTAAATAATTTAACGCATAATACGTACCCTTAAATAATTCCATAACGGCAACCTCTGCAGTGCAGGCATCGAACAACAATGGTTAGGCGCAAATTATTCTATGACAATAACAAATTACCTACAGATCCATCAAATAGTTTACATTTGCATGAATTTTTACGATGAAATGTTCAAAACATTATTTGATGCTTGAACCTTGATTAAACTGTTTTACCACACATTTGAATTTTTAATCGTTTCCTTTTATTTCTATTTCATAAACACGATGTAAAGAAAATAATGAATCAAACTCATAGACCAGTTGAGCAATCGTCCATCCTATTTTTACTTATTATTTTGACGTTACACAGTACATTGTCCTGCTGTCAAACATAGATATTTTATTTACACTGTGGTCAGCGTTTCATCAACTGTCGCTGTGACACACTTTTAAATATATTTTTTGTAAAATAAAGTTTCAACTTCGTTCATTTAAATTACATTTTTTTGCTATGAAATTGCCCAGAATAATATTTTTTTGCATTTTAGTGAAGTTTTAGTTAAGTAAAATGTCCATAGATATTTTACCTAACTAAACTAAATCTTTTTGGTCCATAGTCCACCCATGCATATTCTTATCATATAAAAAGGTACTCTGTGTTCTGATCTCTAAAAGACAAAGATGAATGTCAATAGAGAAGTAGTGTAATCTATGAATAGAGAATCGTTATGGCATAAGTGTCAACTTGACGTTTATCACATCTGTTTTCAGTAGTTTTATCCCAAAATTATTAACAACAAATTATTATACGTTAACCTAAATGAGTAATTATGACGGCTGATAATTTACTATTTTTGCCTGTCGATATACTAGTGTTAATTTTTAAGAAATTAAAGAAATCTGATCTACGAAATGTAATGTTAACATGCAAAACTTTAAGAGATATAATAAAATCTGAGAATATAATTTGGAGATCATTCGCAAAAGGATCATTAATCTTTCAAGAAAATACAGATAACAGGTACTCTACAAATAAGATTATTATTAAGAGTTTATTTAACTATATTCCTATAATAAGCTAAACACTTAATTATGAGTTTATTTCAGATGGTTTAATGTATTATCATGGTATAATCGATGTAGAATTTCTAATAACTGGCATAATGGGTGCTATAAAAGTAAGGTATAATCCATTTTTCAGCATTCCTATTATTTATTAATTTAAACTCATATAACAAATCACAATATTATAATATTATTTTGCAGACACTTGTTCATCATTACACAAATTACATGCCATGGTTACGGTTCCACAAGTCAGAAGTTTTATTGTTAACTGTGGGAACGGAACTTGTTTGCTATCAGGCAGATAATAGAGGAATACCAAATTGTAGCAAGTCTTTGTGGAAAGTAAATGTGCCCAAAGTAATACGGCAAGATGTAAGAACCAATGATATATCCCGATTTGTATTGAGGGACAATATAATTGTTTGCGGAAATAGGTATGTTTGTTTTCCAAGCACCAACATATTGTTTATATATAAGTAAATATATTTAATTTTATCTACATACTAAGATGTCTCAAGCATCAATCATCTTGCATGAACAGAATGTGACATAAGCTAATACTGAGGTTACCAATCCTCTATCAAACTTTTCTGGATACTCAGGCATGATCTGATGTCTATACATACTTATATGTATAAGCTTAAAATAGTTGACAAGCGTCAACAATAAATATCACTCCTTCTGTTAAAAGATGGTACTTTCCCCTTACCTTTTTCTGAAACCCTATGATATGTTACTATGATATGCATGTTATTTTAGGGATGGATGTGTGGCTGTATACAGAGTCAACAGTATACTGAAGAAGCCTAAGCTAGAGTGCCACATCAAGGATTGTCATGATGACGGTATAGGAGAAGTCTCAGCCGTGGAGCTCATCAACAGTAGAGACCAATTGTCGATTGTGACTGGCTGCAGTGATAGCCGAGATTTATTCTTGTGCACTCTGAGGTCTGGGAATGAAGTTATGGCAATTCCAAATGGCAATCATAGTAAGTTGAATTTTCTTTACCACTAAGATTTAAAAAAAGTAAAATGAAGTAATATGTATAAAGTCAAAATCAAACTTGATAAGGACTAGACAGGGACTTTAATTTAAAACATAGTCTGTAATCATCTTATAATTACCATGTCATTTTTATTGTTCAACTGATTTTAATGCATCACTACAAGTTAGCCAAAGCTTATTACAATACATCACTGTCTAAAAGCTACTGCGGTTGTAATAGCACATAATGATAGCTCATAGCTAAAAGTATATTTATATATTTATTTTACAGATGTGATGAATATTCATTTACAAGACTGTGTTGGCACTAAGTGTCTAGCACTGAGTAGATGTGCAGATCAATTAGCTATTGGTCTCAATGGAAATAGCCAGCCAATTTTACTTGATGTGAATAAGTAAGTTACACTATACAACTTCATGTACTAATATAATTAAAATCTAAATTATAAATAAGAATATACCAGTGCATAAGTAGGTATGCAAAGTAAATAATAAAATCGAAGTATTTGCAAACACTAAACTCTTAGTGATCAGCAAAAATAACATATTTTTAAATATTATCCTGGGTTGACGGACCTGCAAAATAAGACTTGCTGTTATCTAAACGCAAGGACGAATTTGTTTGAACCTCTCCTACTGTAAGCACAGCACAGGAGTCTCATTCAAAAGTTCTACACCTAGATTTGGTAAACATTGCTGCCTGCCTTACATCTTTAAGCAAGTTTCTTTGTGCTCCATAATTTGAATAATGAATCAAACCAGCGGTTATTGCAGTTAGTGGTCAGACAAGTATAGTGATTAGAAACCAATAGACTTCAACACTACTATTTATAATATAATAATAATATTGTATCACATGTACACAATACTATCTAGACCAAACTAAGCAGAGCTTGTCCTATGAGTACTAGACAATGGATAAACATACATTATATCCTTTATTTTTGTTAAATATATACATTATTATACATAGGAGCATCCAGACCAAGACAAACATCCATGTCCATGCACACAAATGTTTGACTTGTGCAGGAATCGAACCCGTGACTTTAGGCGTGGCAGTCGGTTACACTAACCACTACACCATCGAGGTCGTCTGCATTGCCGATATTCTGTATCGTATATGTAAAGACTTTAAAACAAAAAGACACATACATGCAAGAATTTATAATGCTTGGCTCTTTGGGCCAGAGAAAATGCTTATTTTATTGTGTATAGTTTCTAGCTAATTGATTAACTGTTAGCCAGACAATGATTACATTAATATTTGTTTAGTATATATTTTAATTATTGTTATATAAATAGTTGTATTACAGTGCTAGGTTCCTGATGACAGCAGAGACGACGAGGAATCACCGACAAGCTGTCCGCGACATACAGTGGCATGACGACAAAACAATAGTCTATGTCACTCACTCAGGATTCCTACAAATGTTAGACACAAGATCCCATGAAGTGGTACAGTACCTTATAATATTACTATATTATATTATTGTAATCATTTTATTATGTACGGGAGCTGCGAAAATGCATACCTATTTAAAAACTAAAATGGTATAAGCCGGTAATTGACGCCATTTAACGGAAATCGATACAAGAACTGTTAAGTAGTTTATTTATATCGTAACAGATGGCGGTGCACTACTAAAAAATAAAACGAAGTAGATTTCTTAATAACTCAATTTTGATAAATTTACTTAAAACATTTATTTAATTTCTATACACAACAGTTTATTTAAAAAAAGAACACATTTCAGGGTAAAACAAGAAGCAAATAATTACAAATGAATTTATAAATTTGTAGTGGGTAGTTCATTTTATAGATACTTTTGACCACTCGCTTTTCTGTTCGTACACAAACATTATTCCGTCCCTGTGTTCGAGTGCCTTTTCGTTTGCGATTATGATTTCTTATAAAATTACCTATTTTCTAACACAAGTATGTGTTGCAATATTTATAAAATAACGCCATCTAGTTCATTTATATTCATTCTAATTCGAGGAATCACAGAATTTTGAACCTTAATATATCCATGAATTATATTACATGTGACGGTACTTAGTTACTAGTAAAATTTGTCGATTAACATCGGTTTTTTAGGTTGCGTAATTATATTCATAAGACCTTTATTTTGAAAGCTGTGCTAATTTTCCATGCATTTGCACATTATAATAAATCAGATTTAGATTAAAATTCAAATATAAATTATATTTCAATATGTATTTTAAATTATTCACATTTCAATATCATAATATTTAAAATATTGTAAATTATTTATATGTATATTAGTCAGTCATTAATTAATTGACAGAGACCTAAGTCCAGCATGGGTACTCAATAGGCTAATTATGACCATCAATTAAGTCATCATTAGTTATCAGGCGTTACGATTTTATAAGAGTACCTGCAAGTCCTCGTATAGCAACTGCGCTTCTCTCTTGCGTTTACTTTGTTTGCGAAAGCAAGTATAAAATTACTCCATTACCAGACTGTACTGCACGTATTGTTGCATTAAGCCATTTCTATTAACTCTTTCTAGGTGTATAAAACAAGGGATCCATTCCAGTCGACATTGTACTGTGTGAAAACGGATGGTGAAAACGGCATTGTGGTTGGATCAGCTGAATATTCACGTTGTGTGTTATTTGACGCGCGCAAGCCCACGCATCATGTACAGGTTAATATTTTAACATAAGTACTTATTATATGAATTAACAATAACGATAATGATAAGCCTAATTTATTGAGACGTCGCACTATGGTTCGTCTAGAACAGTAGTTCCCAAAGTGGTCCAGGTGGACAATTCGTAAGCGGACGTCCACGAAAATTATTTTACTGCCGCCCGCCTACAAGGGTCGGTTCAAGCCCGAGAATTTAAAAAAAAAGGTCTGCCCTTAGAGATATGATCAAATTTTTTAATTTTATTCAATGAATATGGTAAAAAGCTACAGGGTCAACCGGAACCATCTAAATTTTAAAAGTGGTCTATGAGAAAAAAAGTCTGTGAACCTCTGGTTTAGAACAAGCTAGCAAAATTATTTGTTATTATTTTTATATATCTAAATGAGGTTATTAAACATAGATGCAAGGCTCTTTGTACTTTTTTGTGCAGGTATCGTAAAAATATAAATTTTCAGGAGTATGTACTAAATATATATTTTAAACATTTTTATAAAATAATTTATCTATAAATTTATTTATAAAATCTAATAACATATACATAAAATACTTAAAAACTAAATCTACCACTTATAATCATCACTATTATCAGATGAATCATCCATTAAATAGTCATGATCATGAGTGGCGGAACTATGAAAACTAGAAACTACATTAACATTTTGTTCCTTGCAACTAGGTTGTACTATTAAATCTAAGATTTCAAGTTTCCTGCAGAAGCGTCGTAACCGGGTCCTTTGCGACGGTTGCACTTCCAAATTTATGCAGCTCAATGCAGGAGTGCCTCAGGCGTCCGTCTTATCTACTACGATCTTTCTTCTGCATATCAATGATATTGTTACGTGGTGGGTTCGTGGAATAAGAATGTAATCAATATTACCGACTAAACACGTTTTATTCTAGCACACACAATGAAATATAAAACACAACAAACACTATATTACACTTTTCCACTGTAACTGCTTCAAACTCTGTAGTATTTTCGCTTCCGTTGGCTTCGATGAATACTTGACCGCTTACGATTGTAAACTGACTCGGCGAGTGATGGCCTTCCCCTTTTATAAGCGATTAAAGCATTTCCGGAGTTTTCTAAAAACGTCATCCCCGGTATGTAAACAGTACGAACATTCGAGAATGTGCCAGCGTTCTCTTTACTTTTTGCGTAAGCTACGTAGTTCCGTAAGATGTCAATAGATGGCGCTGTAATAAATTAGAAGTAACCAGTGCCATCTCTTGACAATGTGTGCACAAGCATACATTGTTATGCGGACGACATTACCGCGCATGTGCGATATTTTGGACATCCTTGGGCCAAACGGGCTGAGGTTGAGAGGAAAAGGCAAGATCTTGTCGTTGAACTTGACCAGACCTTGGACCGCATCTCTGAATGAGATGCCAAGAACTTGGTCCAGTTCAACGCCAAGAAGACGCAGGCATGCGCGTTCTCAACAAAAATGTCTCCGTTCCTTCCTGTCCCTTCTCTGAAGAGCACTCCACTGGTGATACGTGACAACCTCTCCATCTTAGGTATGGATCTTTGCCGCTCCCTTCATCCCAAAACCATCGACATCGACATCATCGTCGAACTCATCAACACTCATATCATCAAGAATCGAGAGCGTCATTAAGCAAGCTTCGCGAAAACTCGGAATTCTGAACAGGGTGAGGCTGTTCTTCGCGCCTGGGCAGCTGTGCCTATTGTGTAAGGCACAAGTGCGCCCTTGCGTGGAGTACTGTTCTCATCTTTGGGATCGCTCCGCGCAGTACTTGTTGGACGCTCTCGACAGGTTACAGCGGCGGGCTGTCCGTAGCATCGGAGATCCAGAGGTCACGAGTTCACTGGAACCTCTGCAACACCGTAGGGACATTGCCTCATTGGCATGTTTCCACAGAATATACCACGAAGAGTGCTCCGAAGAGTTATTCTACCTTATCCCGCCCTCCCCTTTCCTATCCAGAACAACTCGTGCTGGGCTCAGATGCCATCCTTGCACGGTAGAGTCGACTAGAGTACGTACCAACAATTTTGGGTCCTCATACCTCTGCAGAACGATCAAGGCATGGAATTCTCTGCCAAGGCACGTATTTCTTTCTTCCTTTAATCCTGGGTCCTTTAAGCAGGGCGTGAAAAAGCACCTTTTCAGGCCGTCAAAGTAGAGATCTCAACATCGCCTCGGCTGCTATGAGGATGGTGTGGAGGCCACTGCTCTTAGACCACACGACTGCTTACCATCAGGCGGAGTGTGGTCATTTCAAAGAGAAAAGAAAAAAACAACTTCCGAGTCTTCTTATAGCTATGACTACTTGATTTACTGTCAACATAGTACGCTAAAGCACCCTCGCTTGTCAAACACCCGGGGGCACTTGTTTCACTCGATCTTTCGGTTATTGAAGGGTCTCCAGTTATATCTTTAAATTGAGGTGCGACTCTGCAGCATAAATTAATTCACTTGCACTCCTGGACTGCTAGAGGTCATCTACACGTCGTCTTTTCGTTTTGATACTGGAATCTTCAAACTCTTTAATGGGTCTTCCAGGTTCTGGTTCTGTATGTACCTACTTGGTATGAACAAATAAATGGACACATCGAAAGATATGTCAACATCCTTTAGCCACGTCGAATTCTTCTATAGGAACCGCTCTCGGTTTCTTCCATCGCTGTGCCACTTTTAGCCAATTTTGCTTAATGAGGAAATGATTTTTGAGGTGAATGACAATAATGACCTTGATGTATCTCAAAGAATGCTCCGTAACACCATCAAAATCATGTCTCAAAGATATAAACCGATAGAGCTTTTCATTCCGCGTTTCCTTCAGGTGTTTCAGCCATTCTTCATAAAATCCATTTTTGAGACGGGTAAAACTGTTAAAAGAACAGAAAGTTGTGCAAATAATGCGCAATTTTTTTCTACAAATCACCACTAGATACTTATGAGAATCATATATGATAGTTTCTACGGATTATTTGACCATTGAATTTAAAACTGGCGATCGAGAGGACGCGGGTTCGCATCCCACCCATTGCACTACTGACGTGAACCCACTCCTAACACAAGCATTCTAGCTTAGCTGGAGGGGTTAACAAGAATACTAGTAATTTGAAGCCCAAATTGCTAGTAATATTTAAAAAAAAATTAAAGAATGAAGTTCCTGTAAAAAAAATCAACTTATACTAAAGTACTTACCCTTATGTACACAATCCATCCCAAAAACACTATCACAAACTTCTTTTAGTAACATAAACAATGTGTAAAATGCAAATGAATGCACGTTGAATTATCAAAATTTTATATACTTACCTTAATGACGCTCCTAATAAGGGTAGTAAAGAAAATTAATAGGTGTATTCCTTAATGTATAATAATAATAATAATAAACACCAAACACTCATACCTATAGCCCATATATTAGAATCTATACGTAGCAATAGTCCTACGCCTGCTGCGGCTGGTGCCGCTGTAGGTGTTCCATCACACCTTTGATTAAAACTCTCGAAGGGCCTCTTCACGTTGGACCCATGTCTCCGTGTAAGCCTCCCAAAGAGCCAGGTATTTTCTAATATAATATGTTAGAAAGTACCTGTGATAAGAGAAACATAATAATAATATTCTACCACATACGCACAACACTATCTAGCCCAAACTAAGCAGAGCTTGTACTATGGGTACTAGACAATGGATAAACATGCATATACTTTTTTTTTTTTAAATACATACATGATAATGAGTTCGTATTACTTATTAGTTATTACCTACTAGGAATTTAAGGGTCGTTTTTGTCCAGCTAGCTTGTTTTAGACGAACCATAGTGCGTCGCGATGACTGCCAGAACAATGATTTTAGTATACAACTGCTGGCCAAGGTCTTTTGTTTGCGAGCAACAAAGACTTAATCAATCCTCCGGCCGGTGCATTGAGACTTGAGACCAAACACTATCGGAACATTTAAAATATAAGACTTTCAAGTTCGGTAGTTTGTTAAATCTAAATTTAGGATGTAATTCCATTATTACTAATGATCTACGTCGCTAGTTATGAATTATAAAGGCCGACAATAATAGATACTGTTTCTACCAGAAACTAATTTCTGTTTATATTGGTTATTTCTAGTTTTAATATAGTATTTATTTTTCAGATGTACTTTACTCAACGTAACACGTCGCCGGTGTACTGCCTAGACTTTGACTCAACTAAGTTGATTTCTGCCGTAGACCGAGGGGTCGCTCTTCTCAATTTTAACATTGACTCTACCTCCCAAGAGAAGAGAGATTACTCTCGTCACGTGTTTCACTGACGGTGTACCACGGTGACTGATGCTATAGTCACAGCCACCGTGTTCCAAATTGAATTGTTCAGAGCCTACCGCAGTGCTTGGCTGTAAGATGGACCCTCAAAGAAGATTCATTGTAAATTGCACCTTATTACTGTGCAATAAGTGATAAATTACGATGTTACTAGGACTACATCACAAGTAGATGTGAGTGGTGTTTGTGGATGTTTTAGCTTTAAGTACTTCACATTCGCTGGATCGAGTGATGCTGATGTGGACCGTCTGGATTACGGAAAAGTAAGGACGAAAGAATATAACAGTGCTGTGCGTGCCACATGCTAGTGGCATATTATGATCTTTATAAACGGGACTGGCGCAATAGGGTTACAAATCGTATATATATCTAGAATTAAATAGATCATAGTGAGAGACAAGTTTAAATTAGGTAAATTTAGTGTCAAAATGTGATTATTATATGATAGTAGATATGTTTCAACGCTTGTAACGAATGATTTTATTATTATTACGCTTTTTTGCAATGTATTTTCGTCAGGTTCATGCTTATACACTTGTACTGATATGACCCAGTTCATGGCAAAGCAAGCTATTCCATATTATTGTATTGTTACACCCAGTGCCATCTCTCGGCATTGTGTGAAAGACTCGGCAGTTCCGTTTAATAATTTATTATAGCACCGTCTATTGAAGTCTTACGGAACTACGTAGTTCGCCGGTACGAGTAGAGTAGAGAGAACGCTGGCACATTCTCGAATCGTCGTACTGTTACGTACCGTGTATGACGTTTCTAGAAAACTCCGGAAACGCTTTAACCGCGTATAAAAGGACTCGCCGAGTCAGCTTAAAATCGTAAGCGGTCAAGTATTCATCGAAGCGAACGGAAGCGAAAATACTACGGAGTTGTAAGCAGTTACAGTGGAAACGTGTAGTTTAGTGTTTGTTGTGTTTTAAATTTAATTGTGTGCTAGAATAAAACGTTTTAGTCGGTAATATTGTTTTACATTCTTATCCTTCGAACCCAGCACGTAACAGTATGCTTTATATTAGTACAAGTTTATAAGCATGATCAGGCAAATCTCGGCGTGTTTTGAGTGGTACAATTGTTATCTCTGTGTTTTAGGACTATTGATATAATACCACAATCTAGCTAAACCTACATTCCGCTTATGATCGTAGATTGTTGACGATCTAAGTGATCCTTAGAAAACCGCGTATTAGCTTTAACTAGAATGTGTGAAAACTATTACAGATTTTATAGTTATTTTTGTGAATCTATTTCAATACACACATTTTATTAGTACGTACCTATACAATAGTTTTAGATAATTATGTAAGGATTGGCTCTATAATAGTTGGACATAGACAGAAGTAT
This sequence comes from Catocala nupta, assembly GCA_963675205.1. Taxonomy (NCBI): domain Eukaryota; kingdom Metazoa; phylum Arthropoda; class Insecta; order Lepidoptera; family Erebidae; genus Catocala; species Catocala nupta. Next base: position 14,886,419 of record OY776100.1, on the reverse strand, counting down.
ATTTCTAGGAAAACTGTATTCGTTACATAAACTCATAGTTTATACTTATCTGTAGAATAATATATTCTTGTTCTACATATTATATGAATTTAAAACACAGAATAACATTAAAAGGAATATAAAAAATATGTACCTACTCATAGCAAATTTACTGATATTAGACCACAATAGTTACAGCTGACCATTGACTATAGGCACTATGATATCCATAAAATATTATAGAGAAATACTGCTTATCATTTATACCCCCACTATGATCTTTGCATCACCACTTGGCCCAATATATCCTACCATTTTTCTTTTTATAGAGGAGAATGTCCTTTACACTTACCACTCCGCGGGGAAAGGTTGGCAGAGGGAGTGTGTCGGGCTCAGCCGGGGTGAAACCCCATGTCCTACCGACTATACCTACCACGGTGTGGCAACTCACTGCCTTGAATGGTGAGAAGGTCACTAGAACTAAAACTACTTCAGCGAGCCTATACACCCTACCTATGCCAATTGGTAGTTTTACAGGTAAAGGTTAGACCTAGACGAAGATTGGTTCAATAGTATCCGTCGCCCATATAAGTTGCAGGCTAGCGTCAGTCAAGAATTAGTTGTACTAATATTTCCTACATAGGTTCCTAAATAATGTAGGGCTGGGTCCAAAGTTCAAAATGTATAAAATAAAGTCTCCCAGACGAGTATCGGAGACGGGAGCCGTTAGCGGCTACTTTTAACGGGTAGGTACTAGCCACCTGCGCAGGAAAAAATCTGCATTAGAACGTGCGCAAACTTGAGTACACTGGCTATTCCCTCAATTTTAGTGTCTAATGAGGCGACAATCCGATATAACTGGCAATAGATCAGGCACAGAACCGTGACCATCAGAATGGCCGGTCACTACCCATATTTTACATCGAAATAATTATAGATAGTTCCTACCTGGTTGCTTCTAGTTGCTACTAATCGTCATATAACTGCTACCCCCGTTTTTTTTTTAAAGTATACTACTTTTGAAGGTGACCGGCTGTTCTGACATCAGGATGGCTGGTCACCTATCCAGTGAAAACAAACTACGCAAAGAATCGAGGTTTTTTTTAATCAATAGTTGCTACCAGAGCAAGCAAAGGCAGCAGCCTTTATATACATGATTTTGGGAATCATAGCTTTTAAGGATAAAAATTTATTATCAATTTACTATTTTGATGCCTAAACGCCTGTAGAATTAAACGACAAAATTTGGAATCAAATACAAAACGAGGATTTTATAAGCAGGCGCCTTATAAAGTTATCTATTATATCTACATTTTGTAATTTAGCCCTTGTACTAGGTCGAATAATAAAAATTGTTAAAAGATCAATAAGATAACAGATTCCAACTAACTTATCAGCTGAATTGTTTTGTACCATAACATTTCAAATTACTCATGCAGTTGTATTTAACACATAGTAATATAAAATTTGCGTCAAAATCACGGGACCAATCTCTTAATTATTGTCAGTTATACTACTGAATTGATACTATTTAAATTTTCAAAATTCAGTAGGTACCCATCAGTTCGCTTGACTAAGCAGACGTGTTTTTTGTTTACGACAAAATGTATTTAAACAAATACAACTAATTTAACTTTTCCGCGGCGTAAGTAGTTTTCGATAAGAGAGTGAATCGTAATTATTGTTTACAAACTACAAGCATGAACTAATTATATAGGTATTCTTTGAGTGACTTATAGTGTGAATCTGTGTATGTCTCATCCAGGATTTAGTCCGTTTAGCCGTAGTCAGTTATTACGGCGTAGTCTGCCACCAACGCCAACACAACAATGCTATCCTGCAGTGGAAAAGCCACCTTTGCCCAAAGACAACGAAATACCCCTCGAAACGGTATCTACGCCGGAGATCCAGAAATGGATAACGACCATTGACACCCTATTAAGTTAAGTTAAGTTCTATAGTCGCAGAGGGTAAAATGAACTCGGACCAGAAGCTCCGCATCACAAATAATTGCTGTAAGGTCATGTCTGGGACATCTGAGATGAGACGTTTGACACATAAATAGCACAGACACACCACATCACCACATATAAACAAACACACACACACGCGCACACACACACACACACACACACACAACACGAACTACACGCATCATGCACAACAAGAACTTCACTCACTCCAGATAGATGAAAACTTACCTGTATAAAAACTTGCATTTTGTCCGTTTATTATTGTTCCGTTGTATCTGTAACCTCTGTAACCTAGTTTTTATTCAAATTTGAATTAGATCATTATATCATAATATAACTTATAAGATCTGTACTGTAATATTTACGGAGAGACACTGACACTGACTTCTAAGATACAGGCTTATAGCCTAGTTTAGAAGTCAGGGTTAACATTTTGGCAAATCTGCATCTTCGCTGAGGAGCGGCTTAGAATCATTTTGGCCGTTCTTCATCGATAATGCAGAAATAATAAAAAATGCCTTGTTAAATAATTTGTGATATTTGAAACACATGTTTTTGGTAAATAAATATTTTATTTATTATTATTTATAATTACCACAACAAATGTATACCCGTAATACGATCGCTGCTCAACTGTCAATAATTTCTACTTACATTATACAATATAGATAGGTACGCAATTAACCACTCGTATAAAACCGTATAAAATAAAATAAAACCGTCATGGAATTTACGTCAAATATAAAGTAGCGTCATTGTCAATATGTACTCAGAATTCATTTATACTCATGTCAACATTATTCAAGCCTCACAAAATAATGTACAAATATTTGCTCAAGCACGTAAATAAAATAGGCGATGTAATTGAAGTATGATTAGGTATATAGTAAAAAAAAAAAAAAAATAGACAAACTAGCGACGATACTAAGTCCCTCGTCCAAAAAATTATTTCGCCCGCGGAACTAAAACTTCGTGTTCGTGGACTTAGAAAAGCTAAAAATGGGGGTGTTATTATTAGCACCGAATCTAAAGGGTAGGTACATCGAAAAACTAAGGCAGTCTGAAAACCTAGTATCATCAGGCCTTACTGTCGAAGTACCGATCAAACGCCGTCCTAGGATCACTGTTATTGGTGTGCCAGTAGCTCTTAGTGTGAATGAGGTCTAGGCTGACAAGGTTCCGAACTCTACTCGTGAGTCCTCTTTGGGTACAATTAAGCTGAGCCACAAATCGGGTAAGAAAGATCTTTCTACATGTAACTATGTCCTGGAGGTACCCGCTAACATCAGGAAAGCTCTACCTAATTAACCAAGGTCGATTTTTTATAAACTGAACGTCCTGTCCAGTCAGGGACTTCACACTGGTGACTAGGTGCTTTAATTGCCAACAGTACGGACATGCAGCCAAATACTGTTGAGAAAGCAGCCCTTCTTGTAACCTTTGTGGAGAATAATAACTTTTAAACTTTCGCGTTGCATGATATATATATATATATAATATGTGACGTTTCGACCAGGTCGAAACGTCAAGCATATAAAAGGTAAACAATATGCATGATCGCGTTAATACTTTGTGGAGAAGTTGAAAATTCCTTTGAGGAATGTAGCAAAAAATCATCTTCATCCATTTGAGCGACGTGCAAACGTTTTAAGAGAAAATGTGATCACCAAACTGGTGATGCAACTTGTCCGGCACGCAAATACGCAGAGGAGAGGTACCTACATTAATTCTGTAGATTATGAAGGCAGGCGCCAGCTATTGTATTATACTTATTAGCACTTAGACACTAGCTTATTTTTTATATATATTTGTCAGCTTTTAACAGTCATGTCTCATCAATTACTCTGTGACTTAGATAGTTTCTCTATATCTGAAGAAAATTTGTAAAGTTGAAGAATGTAAGCAATTTATACCGGCTACTGAGAATTCAATGACAGTAAGTACCTACTCACTCAAGATATTCGAAGTATAAACAGAAACATGAATGGTTTGAGGTTTTGTTACATAGTCTTGACATAAACTGTGACATTATTGTCCTAACTGAATGTTGGTTGTCGGACCAAACAATACACTTACCGTCTCGTAATGGGATTCGCTTCATAAAACAAATATGTCCTTGAACCAAAATGATGGTTTAGTAATTTATACAAAACGCAATTTAAATATAACTATAGAAGAACCTAGTTTTCACGCTTGTAATTGCTTATTAATTCGTATACCTATGTAAATCCCGATACAGTAGTTCTAGCTGTTTATCGACCACCCCTCTGAAAGCATTGACATGTTTTTAGAATCTCTTAATATCCATTTAAAAACCTTGTCGTCATATAAAAACATTATATTAACGGGTGATATAAACATTAACATTGCTGCTGGGAGGGCCGATATACACACACATAACTATCTTAATATTTGCTCATTCCATGGACTCTTACGAGTCCATAACCATCCTACCCATCAAAGCGGTTCATGCTTAGATCATTTCATTATAAAAACAAATAAACCTACCATAACATTAGGCCGGGACTCCACCAAAGCGGAGACGAGACGAGCGGAGAGGAGATGTTTTTTAAACAACCAATAGAATTGTGTTATTGACACATCTCCTCTCCGCTCATGTTCAGTGGAGATCGCTGTGCGGAGATGTGTAATATTTGTTTGTTGCGCGATGGAAGCGGAGATGTGAGCTGTGCGCGGACGACGCGCAGTGGAGACGAGAGATGTGAGCGATGTCACCCTCCCCATCTTCGCTTTAGTGGAGTCCCCCGAGCTAAAAAACATCTATTCTCGCACAGCACACAGCACACCGCACACATCTGTGCTTTGGTGGAACCGCAGCCTAGTCACTAACTACAGTCTTACCGAGCATCAAACTGTTTTACTGAATTTACGATTATCAATACCTAGAAATTACTGCATGATCAGCTACACCAAAGTCAATATAAAAACACTTGAAAGTGACATAAATAGCATAAATTTTGATCCAGTTTATAATTCAAACGATGCAAATGTTTCGTTCAAAATTTCAATAAATCGCCTCATCCGTCCAGCGGGGCCCGCGGTTGTATCACGCTCGGAATACATATAAATAAGGGATCTTTAACAAAACAGGAGAAATTCAGCAAGAAAATGTTGTCTGCCCGGCAGGGCTCTTTGTAATTTGAATTCATACGTGCAAAAAATGCACACTGTTGTTATGTATTACCCTGGGAGTTAATACATGAATAGAGAGGTACATTGGCACAAGTTACGATCATTATTATTTTTATGAACTCCGAGCGTACCTAATACAACCGCGGGCTCCGCTGGATGGATGAGGCGATTTATTGTAATTTCTATCATAATAATTGAGGTACATTGGATCTTGTTAATAAATTCGTGAGGTACATTGAACAAACAAAGCATTGCCACTAGTTTTTCCGGTCTAGCTCGAGTAACCCCGCTAGATCGATACACATTGTTTCTTGTTGACAATCAACATACGTGTGAACACCTGATTATTATTATATTTCAAAACTTAATATTATTATATTTTATATACCGGTTAACTACTGAGAAACAATAATTTCAATAAATTAAAATTTGAAATAAATTCTTTGCTTGACATGTAGGTATGAGGTGTACTATGCCAAATCGAAAGCCCTGCTATCGCGGGGCTCCTTTTCTTTTCTGGGTATCCGAACTCTACTCGTGAGTCCTTTTTGGGTACAATTAAGCTGAGCCACAAATCGGGTAAGAAATATCTTTCTACATGTAACTATGTCCTGGAGGTACCCGCTAACATCAGGAAAGCTCTACCTAATTAACCAAGGTCGATTTTTTATAAACTGAACGGCCTGTCCAGTCAGGGACTTCACACTGGTGACTAGGTGCTTTAATTGCCAACAATACGGACATGCAGCCAAATACTGTTGAGAAAGCAGCCCTTCTTGTAACCTTTGTGGAGAATAATAACTTTTAAACTTTCGCGTTGCATGATATTGTGGCGTATGTATATACGCACAGGCAACATATAACTTTACGAGAAACCTGGAATCGAACGGAGCATCGTACAACTAGCCACGCCGAAGCCAAGCGACGCGCGAAGGCGATCGAACGGAGCATCATACGTCTAGCCGCGACGATATCAACTTTTGAACTGGTGACGCGCGAAGCCAGGGTCTGCACTCTGCAATCTTAGTACATTAACGATGGAAGAACATTAGATATAAAGAGGCCAATTAGAATACAGTAAAATAAGTCATACAAACCTATTTACTTCTAAGACTTCTGAACTTAGTAGTATAATAACGTGTAGAAACAATTCTACTTCAATTCATAGACGGCGTTTTAATAAAAATTTGCATATATCGGAGATTATATTTTTTATCTGTGGACAGCGTGTTTTGAAAAAATAATGGCTTAATCTTTGATGCGTGTGGGCATTATTTTGTTCTAATCGGCTGTTTTCTGTATCAAGTGTTTTTTCGAATCTAATCAGTTGAGCTACGGTTCCTCCGGTTTACTCGTTTAAGTAATTGTGAATTACATGCAAAAAGAACTTTTTATAATTTTGACTATTTTGTTTGTGTACTTATTATCATGTCTGATAAAAAGTGTTGTGTTCCTGGGTGTAAATCATGTTTAAATCATATTAAATACTTCTAATGATGCTTGATTTTAATTTTATTAATTGTGAAGAACATAAAGAAGATTTAACTATATTTTTGATTAATTTAATGTGCCGTTTTTTTATTCACAACCACTGCAAGATTTCTGAAGATGATGAGGACATATTCTAATTAAAGGCGAAGCAGCAATTAACAAAATTTAATAAAAGAAGTGGAAAATAACATGATTGTAATTTTCGTTACTCGTATACTGAAAATATATATGCAGTATTACAAATTCGAAGTACATTTTTACATTTGAGGGTTGTCTAGTTTTAGCATTACATTTAATCCACTCTTGTAGTATACAATAAAGACAACCATCTTTTATCGAATTTGTAATACTAAAATAACTACCTTTATGAATGGCTATCAGTATACAGTACGTACACAATACCTATAGATATATATATATATATATATACACACACACACAACATCAATAACTACATAAGTATCTTAAACTCCATGACTTCAAAGTATAGATGGCGCTTTACCTATTCCTCGGTTTGACATTTAAGATAGGTCTCTATTATAGTATTACAAAAGTACTCTGTGCGCGAAGCTTCCCTCTGCTTTTTATACGTATTTTTAGACTGGCTTCTGCCCGCCGGTTGGTAACGCGTTAAAATGGTCAAAAGAGAACCTATCGTAACTCTATTTACTATTGTCGAAGGTCTTTGGTCAAAAATATTTAAATAGAATGCTCCGTTGACTTCGATCATACAAATATTCGATATTTTGAACACTCGATGTATTGAGTGTACCTACGATATATTAAATTTTCGATTTATTGCCCATTCGATCAATTGATATTCGACTGGCTTCGGCTTTCGATTTGGCATACCGCATAGGAATACATCCGTAGGAATGGTAGGTATTACACAAAAGGAATGAAAATAAAAGATGCTACATATTCATACAAATGTAGGTATTTATTTTTCAAATAGAACATAAATAACATAATAAGTTTACATTTATTTTATTACATAAGTATCTATTTTAAGTAATGTTATAAAATTATGATTCTTAACACAGCGAACCCTATGTTTATTGGTTTATTAAGAATAACACGCAAAGGTTTCATTTGTATTGCTACCAAATCATCTAAAAATACTGAAGCGCTATGAAAATATGGGCTAGCGATTAACTTTTCAGCACAAGCTGATTTTTTGTTTTATTATTTGAGTCACACCATTAGTTTACCTACTAACTTTAAATTAATTGTCTGATCAATATATTCCAGAGATTTTCCTAAAATACTGTTGTTTAATAATTTGAAAAAATCTTGTTCAAACTTCGATTCGTTTTTTGACGTAACTGAGTGTTAAGATCAATATAAGTATTTTTTTAAAAATTACTTTGCTTTAATACGATAGCGCGATGGATCTTTTTCAGTATTATACCGTATCGTATGCATTTTTTTAAATGGGCATTATGAGTAACATAGCTGTATTTATCATACAAATTTGTTATTAGTTTATGTTATTCTTACCACTAGGCGGCAAGCATTTTTCTGGACAAAATGGAAAGTCTTTGTGTTCAGTAAGTAAATTCTCAGGGTATATTAAATCAACTTCAAGAATATAGTCATATTCCGCGTTATCACCAATATCTGTCAAGTTCAAATGTAAATTGTTTGCAGACGACTTAAAAATTTATAGAAAAGTTGCTTCCTCTGAAGATGTTTCTCTCATTCAGACTGATTTAAATAGCATCCAGGCTTGGTGTCGTTCGAACTACATGACATTGAACCACAACAAGTGTTCATTCATACGTTATACCAGAAAAACCTGTCCTGTTTCATCTTCGTACAATATTGATGGCAACGCATTGCAAGAGGTGAAGGAAGTCAGAGATTTGGGTGTACTCATTGACAGTAAGCTTAAATTTACTCCACATATAGATCAAATAGTAAATAAGTCGTCTCGTATGCTAGGCTTCGTTTTAAGGAACTCAAAACATTTTAAAGAAACAACCAGAATACTATTATTCAATGCGCTAGTCCGAAGCCAATTGGAGTTTTGCAGTGTTGTGTGGAATCCTCAATACGCCGTACATTCCCAGCGTCTTGAAGGCATTCAAAGGAGTTTTACCAGGCGAATTGCCTTCACTTCTTACGGTATATCCCACAGATGCCCATATAGTCAACGATTGACATATTATAATATGCAGTCACTACGCGATCGCCGTACGATGCACGATTTGTTGCTACTTCATATATGTATAAACGGCTCGGTTCAATGTGAAACCATACTGGAATGTTTATGTTTTACTGTACCATAACAATATCCAAGACAACGTATTGGCAAAATTTTCCATGTACCACCCTGTAAAACTAACCTGGGCCGACACCGATTTCCAGAATATGCTCTGAATATAATGAAATTAACATATTATACCCAGACCTTGATGTGTTTTCTGACCCGCTCGCTAAATACAGACGTTTAATATTGTCCAAAACAAGTTCGTCTTTATAGAATTAAGTTTTAAACAATTTTTATACCATTTTGTTGTTGTTTTGTTTTATATTTTTTTATATTTTAGTAGTTTTTATCTTATCTAAATTTGTAATATCATAATAACTGTGTGCTTCAGTGGTAAATGTTGTGTATACCTGTAATTGGCATATGTATCAGACCTTTTCCATGTACCTTTTATTTTGATTTTAAAATATGTATGCTGTTGGTGTACCTAATAAAATAAATAAATAAAATAAATAAATAAATTGTTTATTTCATTGCTTGACATAAATTTAAAATCTGAATAGGGCAAGGATTGACACATGCTATAACCATATATAAATTGTTACAGTCTAAATAAACAATGAATGCATTTGGACGAGTTGGATCGTAAGAATCTAAATAATTATGATTGGCTTTGACATGTCGTTTGAAACACATACCTACCTAAAAACTTGAATCTACAAATCGAACCTGGATACGTTCCACCCTCGAAATAGAAATGAACTTTGTGAAAGAAATATAGTTTTCTTTTGTTTTAGGGATTACTTTTAAAAACCCAGGAGCTTCGTCCTATTCTGTTATAAAAAGGTGACAATCATAACCAGATAAATTATAAAAATACTGGCAAAAATGTTGGTAATTTATATTGTAAGTTATAATAAATATGAGCTGAGCCGCGATATTTACCCGTCAAATCACAATGGTCTCGGACCCTATAACCAAACAATAAATGCTTACAAATATGGCAAGTTACCGCGTTATCAAAGTCCGCATTAATTTCGGTGTAAACCATAGAAACTTGTTTTTTAAAATATTGTAAATTTTTTTTGGATCTTTATTATTAATTTTTACAAAATTTGAGACACAATCCAAACCACGATAAGAAACGTAACAATTGTAATTTTTGTCTAGCGCGCACGTAATATGATAAGCGAAAGCAACAGGCACATGTCGCTGACGCGTTACAGTGCTCGCTTTAGTTGGATCAGGGTCACAAGACTCGAACCGTTCTAGCTTCGTTTCAGTCTGCGTAAGTATATAACAAATGGAACAATTTGCGTTTTGTTAAAATTTTTAAATGTTTTACTTAACTGAACCCTGCGGAGGTAGTTCCTTAGCGACACCTCCACAACTATGCGAATCAAGATCATCGTATGTATTAAAAAATATTAAACAAACGTCACAAAAATACAATTTACCGTGATGTTTTGTAATTTGATTTTTAACAAGTCGCAGTAAATCTTTGATTAGACATTAATTTGACAAATTATCGCTTTCTAGCAAAAGTAAACGAATTACCTTTTTTTTTAAATTATATGCTTTATTGAGTGATCCTACCACAGTACTATTTTTTAGCCCATAAATATGAACACAAATTTTAGGATTGGCAATATCTGAGAAAGCCAATGGAAATTCTATGCCTTCTATATTTAACACATCCCGGCAATCAGGGTAAGATGATACTCTTTCAGGGTGACTCTTGGCTGGGTATAAGCAGCAACAATTGACCATAACAAGCAATACTCATCATTATTTCGAATATATATACAAGCTTTTTTAGATTTTATAGTAGCCGGCAACTCAATAAAGCCTGAACCGCGCAAAAGTTGATATTTGTTAATATTCACTTCTAAGTGAGAGCTACTCAAGAATGTCCAGCCACTATCACGATCCTGGAATTCTTCAATCTTTTTTGTTAAAATTCATTTAATTTGGGATATTAAAGGCTCATATTCATACTTTTTATGAAGTGTATAATTTTTTGTACAAAATGATTTCATCTCTTGAGAGTCATTTTTAAACAATAAAAACAAAATAAAAACAAAACAAAATACTCAAAGTTAATTTCCACGCATTTTTTACAAGTATGTTGTTTAAGGGACAAGTTTATTAATGACTTAATTTTTTTAATTATGCTAATTAAAAATGAAGTTAAGGAACAGTTCTCATATTGATGAACAATTCTATAACAAGCAAAGCGATTTCGAAATGGAGAATTTATTAATTCAACACCATCACAGAAGTTAGAAATATTTTTGTTTTTGTGATTTGTGCTGCGTAAGTGACCTATCCAGTGCCTGCGCTCAACAGATGTATTACAGACAGTACAGAAAGGCATTTTAGAGTAATAAAGATTAATCCTAAATTATTTAAATACCTCAATAAAAATATAAGAGCTTCAACGAAAAAGAATGACGTACCTAATAATATAATTATAAAAATAACAAATTAATCGTAAAATTATAGTACCTATTTAAAATGAATATTGTCACTGTAATACAAAGGCTCTACGTCATTAAATAATTCATGCGCTCGTTGCATGAATTTTTGCAGCGCATTCCACTGCGCCGAGCCTCTGTGTAATTGTAATTTTAGCGCGACCAACGCCTTTCTCCACCGATCCTCACGAGGGATGGAGACCACGTCACCCTTAGCGTAGACCTTGATGTCTACGTAAAATTCACCTGACAAGTCCACTTTCCTTCTCACCTTCCCGTTGTCGACACGGCTACCGAGGGACGAACCGATATCAGAGCACAAAGTAATTGGCCGCTCCACATCCTCTTCTAAGCCGAAGAGATCTGAGCTGCGTTTCTTTTCGTTGTTATTTTTAATGTAAATATATAAATAATAAATTACTATAACGAAAGAGAATGTTTACGCTGGATCCGCTTAGGCGGAGGTCGTTCAACGGTAGATTGCAATAGACCAAGTTGATTGATAGTAGATCTGTTTATTACCTAGGTATATTTTATCTAAAGTTGTTACTCACTAAACGTACTGTACAAAAAGAGTATCTCATAGGTGTGTTATCTGTTTCAAATCTGAGTAGAGGACTTATATGTATATAACACTTAAATAAACACATTATTAGAATACTACCTTGATTTCGACTCGGCAGACTTGGAAGTGGTATTGGATATGTTTGTGCCTCGTAAATCCGGAGCTTTGCGCTTCGTCACCTTTTTCTTTAGCTGCTTAGCCTGCAGTGCTTCATCCACTATGGAATGCGAGTATTCACTTTCGGAGGCAGACCTGCAAATAAGACACAAAGATTATTATTTTATAAAACATTGTTACGATCACTATTGATAATAACTCATTAGTTAACGACTAATCTTTGAACCTGCGGTTGTTATTATTAAAGGAAGTTTAAACCAAGTTAAAAGTGAAGAATACATAAGTAATGTTGGCTGAGAAAGCCCACTGTCCTAAAAGGCCCAAGAGCCAGAAAACCAATTAAAATTGATTTAACTCCTATCCTGCTCAACTCACGTGTGGAACGGACCAATAGAATCACAGGAAATACGGTAACACTCCGCGATCGGCCGCCATCTTGTCAGTCTTGCCCCGTTGCCCGCCAGCCTCGGTCGCGGTCACTCATTTTGCTAATTTTAGTTGCCACAAAACGTAAGTTTTTACTTATTTTGTCGGCCTCGATGGCGTAGTGGTTAGTGTAACCGACTGCCACGCCTGAGGTCGCGGGTTCGATTCCCGCACAAGACAAATATTTGTGTGCATGAACATGGATGTTTGTCTTGGTCTGGGTGTTTCTATGTATAATATGTATGTATTTACAAAAAAAAAAGTATATATGTATGTTTATCCATTGTCTAGTATCCATAGTACAAGCTCTGCTTAGTTTGGGCTAGATAGTGTTGTGTGTATGTGGTAGAATATTATTATTATTATTATTATTTTGTTTTGCTTTTATTTTCTCGGCTAACCGGAGAGAAAACTGATGGCACGGGCCTAAGCCAAGTGTACATCAGCAATAGTTTGTGATTGAGTCGTGAATAGAGTGGCTGTGTGTGTTACAGGGTGTGAGTTGTCTGATTCACATTGTAGAAATTTCCTTACTATTCTGCAAGTGTTTAGTATGACTGCTTTTTGTAGCAGGCAGTAGGTCGTAGGTGGTAGTTTTAAAGTTTTGAGTGATTGGTGTAGTTGTTTGGGTATGACTCCAGTAGTAGAAAGAACAATAGGGACTATAGTTACTTTTTGTAGATGCCATAGTCGAGTAATTTCATCTTTTAATTCTGTATATTTGCTAAGTTTTTCTGCTATTGTAGTTTGTATGTTGTGTGTGTTTGGTACGGCAATGTCTATTAAATATCCTGTTTTAGTTACCTTGTTTATCACAGTTATGTCTGGTCGATTATAATGGATGGTTCGATCAGTAAGAATGGCTCGGTCATAATATAGTTTTGTTGTGGAATTCTCTAAAACAGTTTGTGGGCTATATTTATAATATGCTGTAGAGGTTTCTATGAGTTTATATTGATGTGCAAGATTTTGGTGTATAATATTGGCTACTTGGTCATGTCTATACTTATAGTCAGTTTGGACAATTGATTTGCAGGCTCCTGTGATGTGTTGGATTGTTTCTGGAGAACTATTGCATTTGCGGCAGCTGTCAATTGTTAAATTCTTGATTATATGCTTTCTGTAGTTTTTGGTTTCGATTATCTGGTCTTGTATAGCGAATTATTATTATTATTATTATTTATTTTATGATTTTTAAGTAGATATTGGTTTTGTTTCTATATTTGATCATTACTCTTTGAAATTCACAATAATTTCGTGTGATTTTATTTCGAATTGTTACGAAATCGGTGGATTTGTTTTTCAAGGCCTTCGTCGGCTTGAAAGGCCCACCATTTTTATAGCTTGGGCCTTACAACGCTTGGTCGGGCCTTACAACCCAAATGTGGTTTCATAAGGCCCCAGTTGTCAATAGTTGACCGAGATATATTATATTAAAAACAACATTACTTAAACTGAGTAATAGTTTTTAACCGAATTTAAATAGGTACTTAAAGGTTTTTAATTTGATTATAAGTTTTAATTTGGTGGTATGTTCAGCGATATCTATGCTAATCGTGCACCAACTTAAATGTTTTTTTTTTAAGTAGTTTGGTAATACTGTCCATACTATATTCCTATTAAAAATAAATTCTGATTTGCCCTTAGGTTGACAACCAAATGTCTTCACCTAAGAAAAAACGAGGCCTTTGGTCCGAAGATAATTTAAAAACAGCTATTAAAGCTGTACAAACAAAACAGCTTACTCAGCGCGCTGCAGCTGATATGTACAAGATTCCGAGGCGAACATTGAGAAATCATTTAAAATCAGGCGTCACTTCAAAAATTAACTATAGCAATGTGTGTAAATGCTATAGGGACCTGCATCCCCCCCATGATAATTTTTAAAGGGCAACGAAATAATCCTGAGCTGTCAGAAAATTTGCCAGCGGGAACACTAGTTAGAATAGCTAAAAAAGGGAGCATGACTCTGGATTTGTTCGTAGAGTTTATCCAGCACTTAAGAAAACATAAAGTCTCAGGGAAATGCTTATTGGTTTTTGATGGTGCCAAAAGCCACATGTCTTATGAAGCTGTCCAAGAAGCGGAAAAAAATGATATTATTCTATATTGCCTGCCATCCAATACGACGCGCGAACTACAACCCTTAGACAAATCTGTCAACAGATCCTATGAACATTACTGGGACGAAGAAGTTTTGAGGGTTTTGTATAATAAACCAGACACAAAATTAACAAAAGCCACCTTTAACAAAATGTTCAGTAGAACGTAGCCCAAATGTATGACGCACACAAATATTGTTAACGGGTTCAAAGCAACGGGATTGTTTCCTTATGACCCAGAAATAATTCCCGATAAAGCATATGCCCCATCAGTCCTTACGGAAATTCAGTTTCAGCAAGATGTCGATTTGAGTAGCCCTATTCCAGTAATGAATCAACCTCAGTGTAACATGATTGGCCAATATCAACTCTCAAGCAATAAGGATCCAATATCACCACAATTTTCGTTCAATCAATTATTAGCATCGTCACCAATACTACCTTCAAATATTTCTAGCCTTTGTAACTACCGTTCATCTCTTGTTGATTACAGTTTGTCAATCTCAGACGGATCTGATGATGAGACAGACAAAGGTATCCATAGTCACGACAACATTACGGACAAAGAAAACAGAGCCTCTCCATCTATACTGAGTGTTCTAGAAACTCATGTCTGTAATACAGAGTTACCTCACAATGTCGGAACATTGGGCAGTACGACGAAGCTGTTCTTAGTTGTTCTGGACTGCAAAAATCAAATAAAAATGATAGTGCTGACTTTGATACTCTCTGTAATTATTTCGGCCGAAAACCTTTTACTCAAAAATACTGTGTAGGAGATTTCTATAGTTTTTCATCGGATGATGACACAGACTGTTCTATCCATGAAGGTTATGTTACCCCTAAAAAGTCAATTACACCATTTGTCGAATATGATAATCACGCCAATTTCTCAGAAACTTCTAGTAACTTCTAGTAGCTTAGATGATAATATTCCTCTAATTGACATTACCAAAAATAAAAATGACGGTTCGTTTCATTAACTACTCCTAATTATGCCAAAACAAAATCTGAACACACTCGCAGAAAGGCTATAAACTACAAAGGTGTTAAAGTCACAAAAGATTTATTCAAGGAAAAGAAAGAAAAAGTAGAAAAGGATAACAAGAAATCTGCAGAGGCTTCATCTAAGATAAAAAAGAAAAGTAAATCTGTGAAAACTATATCCAATAGAGAATTATGTGATAAAAGATCAAAAATAAAATGAAACAACCCAAAAAGGTTAAGGAAATGACATCAAAAAAACAAAATGATGAGGACAGGTGGTATTGTCATGCTTGTCTCAAAGAAAAAGTTGAGGATATGAGAAGTTGCAGTCTACGCAATAAATGGTACCATGAGACCTGCGTTGCCGCGTTGGTTTGACAAAACCCGACAAAGAATTTGTATGCTCATACTGTACTACATAAGTAATGGTAATTTACCAAGATTGCACTAAGTTGATTTACTTCAGAATAATAGATGTACCTATGAAGAAACAAAGAAGACTAAGTTAAGACTGATTAGTTAGAACAAAGACTATAAACTAAGTTACCTACTAAGTGCCATTTCGTTTAAAATTCAAATTTTATACATTTACTATAAATGATACCAAGAAGGTTAATTACTTTAGTTACCTATACTAATTATAATTTCATAGTGAAAATTAAGAGAGACTCCATTTGATTATAATAATACCAAATAGAAGATATTTTTCGTACGTAAATGGTATTTTTATTATTTTCATTCCTTTACATTTACACACAGAATTTTAAAGGGCCTTCTAATACATGGCTGGGGCCTTCTAATACATAACTGGGGCCTTCTAATACATAACTGGGGCCTTCTAACCCAGCATAGTATATTGTAGCCCAAAGTATGAAAAATATAAATATTCTATTCTATATTACCACATACACACAACACCATCTAGCCCAAACTAAGCAGAGCTTGTACTATGGGTACTAGATAATGGATGAACATACATATATACTTTTTTTTTGTAAATACATACATATTATACATAGAAACACCCAGACCAAGACAAACATCCATGTTCATGCACACAAATGTCTGACTTGTGCGGGAATCGAACCCGCGACCTCAGGCATGGCAGTCGGTTATACTAACCACTACGCCACCGAGGCCGTCCAAAATTTTGCCAAGTAATCCTTAATTCTGTCATCATTTTAAATATTTTCATCGATAATACCAAAATTGTTACAGTAATCGCCTAATAACACGATATCTGGACTATTTTATTACATAACATAAAAGTTATTCCTTTTCATAGACTATTGATATTCTTAGTTTCTATTTATATTTATCAATATTGACGAAAATTACAATTTCCATATTTATGTATTTTTAAAGCTTTTCTTATTTAGTTTCCCGATAAATGACGTAACATTTTCACGGGCTTTATGGGCAGACATAGCGTGTTTAATAAGGCCCAAAATAATGGTTTTTAAAAACGTTAAAAAATATTGCAAATACGTATTACAACTATAAAAACTGTATTTATTTGTATCAAGAAATAAACAAATTTTTCATAACAATATTTTTTTTTGAGTTGAGGTGGATAAATAAAGATACATTTCATTTTGTAAAACAATGGGCCTTCTCAGCCGGCATTACCTTATACCACCCTATCCACTGAACCACAATCATCCTTACTTACATTTTTGTTGTATTGATGTCGGTTTTCAAGCGCGTTACATTAAGAATAAACACTTAGAAAATACTTTTTGAGGGTCAAAGAATTTAGGCTATCTTTCCCAGTCGGCAGCCAGAAACCTGGTCTGTAGCTGGGTTAATAACGTATAACAAAGGAATGAAGTAATTTTTTGATCTAAATTGATCGGGATTTTATATACCTACAGAAATCATCCATTCAGCAAAACTATGTTACTTTAAGAAATAAACTATAACTTCTTTGTTGTAAAGAATTATGAGTAATTATTGTCAGTCAGTCAGTATGTCCCTTTAAATTACTTCGATGCATATCGATTGCGTCAAATTGACTTTTGCCCTGAGAAATAAAATATAAAACCATCGTTTATGTAGCGCCGACAAAGAAATGAACACATGTGTGCTTGTTCATAAAATATCATTACATAAGCATAATATACCTATACCTACTCATTATTATGAACTAGCTTTGCCCGCGAATTCGAATGCGTTGAAGTTCAGTTCTATCTTTCTGAAATTTTTATAGTTATTCTACCTTTCGGAGTGGACAGAAATCATATAGGTAAATCAAATATCATAAAAATCGGTCCCGCCGTTCTCGAGTTATAAATTGTGTTACTAACACAACTTTTTTTTATAAGTATAGATTAAATAATATTTATTTTATTTTATTTTATTTTGAATCTCCAGCAAAAAATACACATTTATAACAAGGCAGATTTATAACAGGAGATCACAGCATGCAATATAAAGAACATAATAATATATAACGAAAATACAATAATGTCAATTATAATAATTACAACTATACATCAATTAATTAAAATAAAATTATATTAAACTTACAATAGGTACTGTGAAAGTGGGGCCCATATTATGGTAGGAGGGGTCCGCATCGGCGTCGAGTCAACCCTAAAGTATTTAGGTCTCTTGCTCGACAGCCGATGGGACTTTATAGCCCATTTTCGTCGTTTGTCCCCCATTCTTCGGGGCGCTGCAGGCGCGCTCTCACGCCTGCTGCCAAACCTCGGGGGCCCAAACACCTCCTGCCGGAGGCTCTACGAGAGGGTCGTGCGGTCCATGGTCCTATATGGGGCCCCAGTTTGGGCAGACAACCTGACGGCCCGCAATATCTCGGCGCTTCGTGCACCACAGCGCGTCATGGCCGTCAGGTTGATTAGGGGATACCGCACGATCTCGTTCGAGGCTGCGAGCCTCTTCGCCGGATCGATGCCATGGGACCTGGAAGCGGCGCTCCTGGCGTCGCTCTACCGTTGGCGCCAGGAGGCACTAGCTCGGGGCGAAGGACCGGATCCTCCCGCTATCAAGGCGGCGAGGTCCGAGCTCCGCCAGGTCCTAGTAGCGAATTGGAAGGAGCGACTTGTGCACCCCAGTGCCGGGCACGCCACGATCGTGGCGGTAAGTCCCGTGTTTGAGGAGTGGCTGGAGAGGCGGCATGGCGCCCTCACCTTCCGGCTGACACAGGTTCTGACTGGCCACGGATGTTTTGGCCGGTTCCTGTGTCGTATACGCCGGCAAGAGACGCCCGGTTGTCACCACTGCGGCGACTGCCGCGACGTTATAGAGGACACGGCGCTGCACACTTTGGCGGTTTGCCCCGCCCTGGGCATCGCAGCGTCGTGATTTGATCGCGGCAGTCGGATCGGTTGCCCTCTCGCTCCCGGCCGTAGTTCAGTCTATGGTCCGGAGTGAGAGGTCGTGGAACGCCGTCGCCTCCTTTTGCGAGGAAGTGATTTCCATCAAGGAGGCGGCGGAGCGGGAGAGGGAGCGTTTTAACCCTCTCCCCAACCGCAGAGCCGGGCGCCGGAGGGCGCGAGATGACCTCCAGCCACCCTGAGGTTTGACCTGGGTGTGGCGGGCTTTGTGGGCCTGCCCGCCATCCGTTCAGCACCAGGTCCGAGAGGCGGCGTGCGTGTTCCCACGCGCGCCTCTGTGTCGAGTCCGTCTCCCCTCTAGGCTAAGGCTAAGGCTAAGGCTCTAAGGCTATACCACCCTGGCTTTGCATAGAATATGGATGCAGTGGAAAAGTATAATTAGGATGTTTGGTCAATACAAAATTTTCTTAAAAATATTTAAATAACAATGAAAACCATTTTCATATCTAGTAGTTTAGAATTAGTGAGTTAGGAAAAAAAGACAAGTAGCCAGTGACTTTGTTCTATATTATGTACTGATAGTCAATAGTCATGCTTATTAATAAGAAATACTAAAATATGTAACTTTGTTCCAGGTAGTTTGCAATGCAGATTTAAAAATCATGGACATTGTTACTAGGTGGCGTTGGAGTGTTCATGACTCACAAATATATCGAGAAAGTTGTTTGAAGCAGCGATTTGAGGCTGGTGCATTCTCAGGCATATTGCTAGGAGACAGTGGCTATGTTTGCACACCATATTTGTTTACTCCATTACTAAATACTACAACACCTCAAGAGGAACGATACAACAATGCTCACATTAGCACCAGAAATGCAGTGGAAAGATGTTTTGGGTTGTGGAAGCAGAGGTTCCGCTGCTTATTAAGAGGCCTTTACTGCAACATTGAAACTGCAAAAAAAACGATTGTGGCATGTGCTGTCTTGCACAATATTGCCATAGATATGAAGGAAGATGTGTTTCATAGTGGGTTTGATGACAATGAAGCTAACACACAAGCGTCTGAAGCAGAAGTTTTACCAGTGGAACACAATGTACGGGGAAATATTAGAAGACGGCAATTCATTGAAAGACACTTTTAATTAAAATAATATATTTTAAACCCTAAAATTAAATAATTGTAACATTTTACAATAAAATTTCTTTCAACCATAAGTTTCGCTTGTTACAAAATATTTTTTTAACTTCACTGTAGTATCTGAAAAGAAATATTAGATCATAAATATAATGTGTGAACTCTTCTATAATTATAGTGTAGATTTTATTTTATATGGGCAATATATAAAATATTACTTTATTATTACATATTACAAATTATTCAAAAAAAATATGGGGTGTGACATTTTTGTTTTTAATATTATTTTGAAGTCTAATCTCCCATAATACACATGTTGGTATTATGTATAATATTTTGGTTAAGATTTTTATGATAAATTTAAATAGTAATTATAAATAAGAATAAGTTAATAAGATTGTACATAAAGTTTATTTCTTTCTGATTTTGATATAAGCTGATATAAGTATGCCGTAGCAAAGCTGATGGAAATGGACGAGAAGCAAAAAGAATTTATGAAGAGCGTTTTCCCAATAGACGTCAACCTAATCGTCATACTTTTGAAACGACATTTAGACGCTTAAGGGAAACTGACAATCTAAATCGCCGTGAACCTGGAGTTGCCAGACAACGTAACGTTGCTGATGACGTCTGTTCTTCGCGCTAACGGAAAGTATCCTTTTCATTACACTCCCGTGCAAGGTCTAGAAGAAAACGATTATCAAAGACGCGTCCAGTTTTGCCGTCTCTTGTTACACATGGATGTTGACAACCGCGACTTCTTAAAAAGTATCCTGTGGACGGATGAATCAAAGTTTTCAAGGGAAGGCATTGTAAACTTTCATAATTTGCATCATTGGGCCCCAAAGGATGAAAACCCTAAAAAGAAAAGAGCGGTGACACATCAAAGGCAGTTTTCGGTTAACGTTTGGGCAGGACTAATTGGCAATACACTTATTGGTCCACATTATCTACAAGACAATTTGAATGGCAATAATTATTTAGATTTTTTAATAAATGATTTGCCCGAACTCATGGATGGAGTTCCAAATGTTCAGAATCAAGAACCCATTGTTTTTCAACAAGATGGCTGCCCAGCGCACTGGACATTAGCAGTCCGGGAACACCTTGACAATTCATTTCCCAATGCTTGGATTGGCAGAAATGGTCCCATCCCATGGCCTGCAAGGTCGCCGGATTTAACACCGCTTGATTTTTATGTCTGGGGTCGTGCTAAAGCTCTAGTGTATACGGAAACCATTGAAACAAGAGAGCAATTAATTGAAAAAATAGATAATGCATTTGTGATAATGAAACAAGAAATCAGGTTAAGCCATACCACAACGGAAATTAGAAAGAGATGTTACGCATGTATCAGAAATAATGGACATCAATTTGAACAAGATTTGTAATAAATGATTTAAAAAAATACTTTTTTGTTTTAATTGCCCCAAAATAAAGTACATACATAGTATTAGAAGACAAAAAAGTGCAACAGCTAAACCTATTGCACTTTTTCGTTGCGTCATCCAAAACAAAACATTTTATCTGCTCAATTGAATAATTTAGGTTTTCACCCTTTTAATGCATTCGTGACGACAAACCGGTTTTTGTTGAGTTACCTGGTTAGTTATGATACATGTTACATACCGTTCGAAAGAGTATTAACTAGAGAAGTTTTTAAAAACATTTGTAAATGCCATACACCGTAAGTTTTTTTTATTTTACCATGTGAAGTTGACATAAGGATGTTTTTTTTTATTTATGAAAGTTTGATACTTCACTGTTATTTCTTTTTGAATTGTGTATGAAATTTTGATTAAATCTGAATAAGGTAAGACTACACTAACAAATGACATCATTTTTTTAACATTTCAGCTGTTATTGAAAAAATAATTAAAGATTTTATACAAAAAAATGGAGATTTTCTAGAAAAATAGAAAAAAATCATTACTCATTAAACTTAAGGCAAAATGTTATTTAAGTAGGCGCAACACGTAGCCAACACCATCACCTATCGAACATTTTCCTATGGCTACTCACCCTCCAAACACCCTGTATTATGTTCGCGAACAATGGAATTTAATAATAAATGTATACGCCAGATGATGTTCGTTAAGTTAATTGGCTTGTATTAGTACTGTTGAGTATATACCTATTTAAATATAAAACAAGGACACGGCATTAAGTTAAAATGTTTTAAAATAACTAAGTAAAATAGCTCTTGCCCTGATGTAATTAATTATTACTTAGCACAGAGGAGATGTTTAATTTTCGGCTATGAAATGTAATGTGATATGAAATGTAATGAAACGGGGTGCGTGTCAGAAAACCTCCCCGTGGTGCACCCTGGGCACCAGCAACAATGCTTTTCATTGTTGCTGGTGGCTAATATTCTGACAACCGGTGCCATTTGTCGCGTTTGGCACCGGAGGCGGGGGGATGGACGTGAGTCCCATCCCCAAGCCGGAGGCCCTAACCTTGGGCCCGGCTCTCCCAGTACCGCTCTGTCTTAGAGTGGACATGGGAGAGCCCCTTTGACGGGTTCGGCGTGCACTCACCCTGCCGCTGAACAGACAACGGGGTCTCTTCTCGTCATTCTGACGATTCTTTCCCTCTCTTTTTCCCCCTTTTGTTTTGTCCCCTGTTTTGGTTTTGTTCCCCCCTTTTTGGTTCTGCGTCCAAATTTGTTTCTTGTCCCCTTTTGTTGTCCGTCGTTGTCCCCCCCTTTCTTCTGACACTTTTGTCCCCGTTGTCACCGTCTAGAGCATATCGTAACCCCGTATTGTGCAGTGTCGTGGATCACGTCTCGCGGCTGCTGACGGGAGCCAGGGTCTTGGCTTCACCGCCCGGACTGCGAGGGAGTTGCCCTCTATAAAAACCACCCCGAATCTCAAGTTGCTGCCGCACGGCGAGGAGATGCATGGCTGATGGGTAGTTCAGTCATTAGTGCGGCCCCTTCAGGGTACCTGCCGTCCCCCTGAAGTATTAGGCTTGCCCGGGTATCGGGATCTCTGCCCGCGTCGACGTATATTTCTCCCATATTCGTGGGTATTATTATGGATAACTCAATTAAACCAATCTTAAAAAAGACGTTGAGGGAGTCGCGCACGCCTAATTCTGCGCGCTCTGAGGAAGAAGAGGAGTACGTGCCGTCGGAGCACGGTAGCGATGTCGTGGAGCTTACTTCGGAGGCAACACCGGAGAAGGCTCCACGCAAACGCTTGCGGTCGGCGCAGGAGTCGGAGTCGGACGGCTCAAGTGAGTACGCGGTTCCGGCACCTAAAGTCGCGACAGTGCGATGTGGACGCGGTCGTCCGCCCACCCACGGCAAATACGTGGGTCTGGGCAGGGCTAAGGCTCAACTTGCTGCCGCTTTACGGAAGACCGAAGACGAGGAGCGCACGTCTGAGGATGGCCTCATTGCTGCGGCAGCCCCGCGAGTCACTGCTGCAAAACATCAACCAGTGATGGAGCAAGATGCTGAGGACCTGCCGGTGTCCCAGCTGAAGACACGGCTGAGTGACGCTTTGGAGGCGATTCGTCTGGTCTCTAAAAAGTCAAAGGGTCTGAAAGGCACGTGCCAGAGGGCCCTTAAAGACTCCATCGAGGCCATTCGGGACATCGCGGAGGCCGTCTTCAGCCGCACAGCCAAAGACGAAGTCCTAAAACTGCAGGCAGAAAATGCTAAATTGGCGCAGGAGGTCTCCGAGCTCAAGAGACGTCAGGAGGCGTTTGAGAAGCAGCAGGACCAAGACGCTAACAGGAAGGAGTCGGAGCTCGTGGCTCTAGTCCGGCAGGAGCTTGGCGAGTTTCGCGCCAAGCTCTCGGTTATGGAGGGTCGGCTGCTGCGCCCTCCTTTGGCAGCGGACAGATTCAGAGAGCCTGTCCTTCCTACTCCCCCGACGCCTGCCCCGCAAACATCGTATGCGGCTAAACTGAAGACCTTGCGGCCCCCAGCAGCTCCAGCGGCTGTCACAAGTGTTCCTGCCAAGCAAAATGGCAGGAAAAGACAGCAGGTAAAGCGCGCACCCGTAGCTGCCAAGGAATGCCCTGCTGCTCCCAGCATACAACCCGCTGAGACCGCGCGCAAAGCTGACGACTGGGAGGTTGTCGGCCAGAAGAAAAAGGCAGCCAATCAGAAAAAGAAGGCGGCCAAGAAGGCCAGGCAGGCGGCCAAGAAGGCGGCCAGAAAGCTCAAGGCCCCTCGCTCTACTGCGGTGGTCATTACACTGCAGCCGGCAGCCATCGAGCGAGGGATCACTTACGCGGAGCTCCTCAAGAAGGCGCGGACGGCGATCGACCCCGGCAAGCTAGGGATAACGGCGGGATTGCGGTGCCGGACAACCCAGACCGGTGCCCGCCTAATAGAAGTGCCGGGAGTCGCTAGCGGCGATCAGGCGGACCGTCTGGCGGAAAGCCTCCGCCAGGTTTTAGAGGCTGAAGAGGTCCGCGTCTCCAGGCCACAAAAAAGCGTGGATTTGCGCATCACGGGCCTGGATGACTCAATTACCAAGGAAGAGATCGTCGCTGCCGTCGCCAAGATCGGAGGGTGCCCTGCAGACCAAGTTAGGAGTAGTGAAATCAAGCAGGGCCGCGCTGGAATGGGGACGGCCGAAAAAACTGGCCGATGGCCACCGAATTTTGGTGGGCTGGGTGTCGGCGCAGGTCAAGGTCTTAGACCCCAGGCCCGCCCGGTGCTATCGCTGCCTTTCGAGCGGCCCTGTAGGTGTCGGGTGCCCCTCACAGGCTGACTGCACTGGCCGCTGTTTCCGTGGCGGTCAGCCTGGTCACATGGCCGCTACATGTGCGGCCACGCCGCACTGTATTCTGTGTGCGGCGGCGGGCAAACCATCGAAGCACCGGGCGGGTGGCAAGGAGTGCGCCGCCACCCACAAAAAACTACCCGCAAGGTCGGCTGCCTCACCGTTGGCAGCAGCCAGGGTCGCCGCTCCCGCGGTCGGAGGGGCGGAGGTTAGTATGGAGACATAATGCCTCCTCGCCTCCGTCTCCTCCAGACTAATTTAAACCACTGCGCCAGGGCTCGGGACCTTCTCCTCCAGAGCATGGCGCAGTGTAGCAGTGTAGCAGTCGTAGCCGAGCCCTATTTCATCCCTCCCAGGGCTGACTGGGTAGCGGACCTCGATGGCTCGGTGGCGTTAGTTTTGCCGGCCGCCGCCGGCACCCCGTCCTTCGAGAACATCGTCCGGGGACGGGGCTGCGTCGCAGCACTCGTAGGAGAAACGGTTGTGGTGGGCGGTTACTTCTCACCCAACCGACCTCTCGCCGACTTCGAGGAGTATCTCCTCGAACTGACCGTCGTCGTCGCTCGAAGCCACCCTCGGCCCGTGCTCTTCGTCGGGGACCTCAATGCCAAATCCTCGGCTTGGGGTTCCGCGACCACGGACGCGAGGGGTGAATTGCTCGAGGAGTGGGCCGTAGAAAACGGCCTGCTAGTCCTCAATCGTGGGTCAGTGCACACGTGCGTGCGTCAGCGGGACGGGTCAGTTATTGATGTCTCTTTTGCTAGCCCCGCTATAGCACGCCGTGTCCAAGGCTGGCGCGTCGTCGAGGAGGTGGAGACGCTGTCGGACCACCGCTATATTCGGTTCGACGTCTCCGCCCAGACCTCCGACCCCCCAGCCCCAAGGGCCCCGATTGGGGGCGGTCCGCGTTGGGCTTTGAAGAAGCTAAATCGGGAGGTCCTCTTGGAAGCCTCCATCGTTCAGGCCTGGGTGCACGCACCGGCCAGGCCTGACAATGTTGAGATGGAGGCCGAGTGGTTCCGGGAGGCCATAACGCAAGTTTGCGATGCGACGATGCCTAGAGTGCCTGCAAATATTCCAGCCAGGCGCCGGATGTACTGGTGGTCGGAACATATTGCCGACCTGCGCCACGCTTGCGTGGCGGCCAGACGCCAGTACATCCGGCTCCGCAGGAGGCGTCGTCGCCCTCCCGATTTCGACGCCAGGGAGGCGGAACTGTACGAGGCCTACAGAGCGGCCAAAAGTACGCTAAAAGTAGCCATCAAGCGGGCCAAGGATCTGGCCCGCCAAGAGCTGCTGGGGACTCTGGACCTTAATCCCTGGGGGCGTGCATACCTTATGGTGAGGGGCAAGCTTCGCCCCTGGGCGCTCCCCTTGTCCCAGAGTCTCCGGCCACAGTTGGTGGAGGAGGTGGTGGCCGCTCTGTTTCCCTCACGGGCGGAGCACACTCCTCCGTCGATGGTTCCGCCTTCCATGGCGTCCAGCGCGGACTTTGACGACGACGTGGTTCCCGAAGTGACCCAAGTAGAGTTGCGAGCGGCGGTGTCGAGACTACGCTCGAAAAACACCGCCCCAGGGCCCGACGGCATTCCAGGTCGTGCATTGGCCCTGGTCCTCGACGAGCTCGCGCCCCGACTCAGGGGGCTCCTCAGCGAGTGTTTGCAGCAGGGCCAGTTTCCGCGTCAGTGGAAGGTGGGGAAACTGGTCCTGATCAGGAAGGAAGGGCGCCCGGCGGACAGTCCGTCCGCCTACCGGCCCATTGTGTTGCTGGACGAGGTGGCTAAACTGTTCGAGTTTATAATCGCGGAGTGCCTCGTCCAGCGTCTTTCTTCAGTGGGTCCGGATCTGGCGGACAACCAGTATGGTTTCCGCCGCGGGCGCTCGACAATCGATGCAGTTCTGCAAGTGAGGAGCCTGGCGGAGGACGCGGTGTCCCGGGGCGAGGTCGTCTTCGCGGTGTCTTTGGACATCGCGAATGCCTTCAATACCTTGCCCTGGAGTTGCATTAGGGAGGCACTCGTTTTCCATCGTGTGCCGACCTACCTCCGCCGCATAGTCGGGGCATATTTATCCGAGAGGGTAGTCGTCTACCCGGGTCACGACGGTTGGAGTCGGCGAGAGATGTCGTGCGGTGTTCCACAGGGATCGGTTCTGGGTCCGCTCCTGTGGAACATCAGTTACGACTGGGTGCTGCGAGGTGCGCTCCTCCGTAACGTCGCCGTCATTTGTTACGCCGATGATACGCTTGTCACGGCGAGGGGTAAGTCGCACCGGGCGGCGGCCATACTGGCGACCGCTGCACAGTGATTCAGGTTTCATACAAAGGCGGTCATAAATACACAAATCCGTTATAAAAAGTATTTTATTATTTTACACGTTGGAATATATTTAGGTAAACGTAAATAATTAAAATTATAATATATTATATAAGTTTAAAAAATTCTTAACAACATTTAGGTGTAAAAATGTCTCGCAGTAATTTTATTTTAGACGATCGATGTATCTATATTATATTGCGAATTTTAATAGTAAAACTGTAAATAATGGTTATTTGTATTAACAATAACCACAAAAGAATAAAATAAAATAGCAATAATACATAAAATAAGTTTATTTTCTAAATACAAACAACCTACAAACTATACGAAATATTGGCAAATTACCTTTAAATACATAACAAATCTAAAACAGCTTTTGACAGTACACTCTTTTTTTTGACAGGTAACTTTCATAGACCTGTTATGAAGGGATCTGAATGAAGAAGAAGCCTATTAATTAAATCAGTATTGGTCAAAATGCGACTCATTTTTCGCGTGTGATTTCTCCTAAATGATTTGATGTGTTTGTTAGTTGCTTCAGCTGCTTCTTCAGACAGCTCTCCGATTGACAATAAAGCGTGATCAATAACATTAGCACCATGAACTAGGACTTTGTGAACGGCAGCAGGCATGTTATACCACGGATACTCGGCAACTAATTGCCGAGCTGTCTCTAATGCGAACTCTTCGAAGTTCGTCTTATTAATGTTATATCCCGAATTCAAACATTGAAGTATGATCCAGCAACGATCTAGGAGATCTTTCTTGATCCCAGTAATTTCAGCTGAAATTTCTGAGTTCGAGAAAAACCGTCTGGCGGTATTACCATCGTTTGAGGTCCCGCTTCCGCCACTTTTGGGCTTATCCACTATAAGACCTAATCTTTCTCTAAATTGAGTCTGAATATATGTTTTTTTTGCTGCAACAAGAATTTTGTCATTTTCAGATCTAGCTTGCCATTTTTTAACATCTAACTTGTATGCGACATGAACAAAATATTCAAAGAAGCGTATTAACGCGTGAAGAGGTGATAAACCAAATTCATATTTACTCTCATCGACTTTCTTGTTTAAACATTTGTCAATTTGGTTCATTTCGCTGGGCAAGGCATTACAAATATAACATTTAGACGAGGAAACACTGCTAAGTGCATTACACACTTTGCCATCTACCATAGTAAATTGCAAGCAATGAGTAACGCGTTATTCCTGATCTTCTTTTTTGAAAACAGTTTGCTGTAAGTTACTTATTTTCTCTTTAAAATATGCTTCTTCCTCAACTGATACTGCAGTCGATTCTTTCAAATATCGAAAGCGTACAGGCCTACAGTATCTAGTTGACGAAGGACGAGGATTTCCACAAAACTACGGTATTTTCTCCAGTATCTAATTTCAAAACAAGCTGAAGTGGCACATATGAAGTAAGAAACAAGCTACCGTCTTCAATAGTGGCGTCAGAAAAACACTGTTTATATTCAGAATGTCCTGTACTGCCATCGAAACCCCATTTCCCTATCAAAGCTATCTTATCCTGGGATTCTTTAGGTACCCTATCCAAAACAACCTTTTGAGACTTGAGAATCCGATTGGCTGTATGATCTAATAAACTTTGAAGTTCGACTTCGGCAGATGATTCGCTAACAGTTATATCTGGAGGATAACAGTGTTTTTTCGATTCCACAACAATTTGGTAAGATGGCAAAATGCTTTTTGAAAACTTATTGTTTATAAATTTATTTACTAATAAATATTGATGTCGAGTTAAGTGAGCTTCGACAATGAGTGATAAAACTTCGTTAGCATCGATTTCAGGAAAAGTTAATAAACTATCATCGGAAGCACTAAGCAATGAATGTACAAGAGAAGGATCTTGCTTAGACAAATTAGCTAATCTTCTCCTTTTTGTACGTTTACTGGTCTCGTCAAAGTTCATTTTCGGACGGCCAGACGATGAAGATGTTGATGCTTCAACTTCGTCAAAGTTCAGAGATACACGTACCTTAGTTCGCTCTACATCAATATTTTCAATTTCATGCAGCCAATCTGAACACATTTCTAAGAATTTAGATTTAGTACGATTCAACTTGGCCCAGTAATGAGAAATTCGTTTACATACATTCGTAATTCTAAGGCTTAAAGGTTCTAGTTTAATGTTTTCGATGTAATCAGAAAGGCATGATGTTTCAGTCAAAGTGTTCAGGACATGCTGTGATTTTTCATTTGGTTTACCCACTTTAGAGTACCAAATGTTAAAAATTGACGTCCTCGATACAGAACATTTGAAAAATGTACATGAAACAATATAAAATCTGAACTTAAAAAAATGACTTTATTTTTATTCTATGGGCATACATACTTTGACAGCCCACTAACGTAAGAAGAGGCAGGAAGAGGCAGATGAAACTTATAGCCCTTTATAAGGATGTTCTCCTTATTCTAAAAAGATATGATTCAAGGGCAGCAAAGTACAGCGAAAAGTTGTAGGTCCAAAAGATATAAATATACATCACATTTTTTAAAAAGAAAACTACCCTCAATAATAAAATGATACAAAATAATATGTGCATAAAAAAAAAAAAGTGGTTGATAATAAAAGTACATACCTTGCTCTTGAACATCCATACCTTCACAATACGTAAACACTTGATTTGAAATGGTGACACTCAAAAACAACGTGATTAAGTTTTAATGACTCACACGTAGCGTTAATTAGTATCGCGATGCGCTCACTTCCGCTGCACAAAAGTGAATGATACCTTGACCTAATTACGTTGGTATTTATAGTTTTTGGAAGTATGTGAACTAGCTAATGACTTAATGAGGTGATCTTACTGGAGTAAGACAATAAAATTTTTCAATTTATGGCCTAGGGCGGAATCACAGTGCGCTGTGGTCGCACAAGTCGTTGGTCGTATCCGGCGGTTGGGCCTCGAGGTGGCCCTGTCTAAATCCAAGGCTGTATGTTTTCACGGCCCTCGGAACCGGCCACCTCCAGGGGCCCATATCATGATAGGAGGGGTCCGCATCGGCGTCGAGTCAACCCTAAAGTATTTAGGTCTCTTGCTCGACAGCCGATGGGACTTTATAGCCCATTTTCGTCGTTTGTCCCCCATTCTTCGGGGCGCTGCAGGCGCGCTCTCGCGCCTGCTGCCCAACCTTGGGGGGCCAAGCACCTCCTGCTGGAGGCTCTACGAGGGGGTCGTGCGGTCCATGGCCCTATATGGGGCCCCAGTGTGGGCAAACAACCTGACGGCCCGTAACATCACGGCGCTTCGTGCTCCACAGCGCGCCATGGCCGTCAGGTTGATTAGAGGTTACCGCACGATCTCGTTCGAGGCTGCGAGCCTCCTCGCCGGATCGATGCCATGGGACCTGGAAGCGGCGCTCCTGGCGTCGCTCTATCGTTGGCGCCAGGAGGCACTAGCTCGGGGCGAGGGACCGGGTTTTGCCGCAATCAAGGCGGCAAGGTCCGAGCTCCGCCAGGTCCTAGTGGCTAATTGGAAGGAGCGACTTGTGCTTCCTAGTGCCGGGCACGCCACGATCGTGGCGGTAAGTCCCGTTTTTGAGGAGTGGCTGGAGAGGCGGCATGGCGCCTTCACCTTCCGGCTGACACAGGTTCTGACTGGCCACGGTTGTTTTGGCCGGTTCCTGTGTCGTATACGCCGGCAAGAGACGCCCGGTTGTCACCACTGCGGCGACTGCCGCGACGTTATAGAGGACACGGCGCTGCACACTTTGGCGGTTTGCCCCGCCTGGGCATCGCAGCGCCGTGAGTTGATCGCGGCAGTCGGATCGGTTGCCCTCTCGCTCCCGGCCGTAGTTCAGTCTATGGTCCGGAGTGAGAGGTCGTGGAACGCCGTCGCCTCCTTTTGTGAGGAAGTAATTTCCATCAAGGAGGCGGCGGAGCGAGAGAGGGAGCGTTTCAACCCTCTCCCCAACCGCAGAGCCGGGCGCCGGAGGGCGCGAGATGACCTCCAGCCACCCTGAGGTTTGACCTAGGGGTGGCGGGCTTTGTGGGCCTGCCCGCCATCCGTTCAGCACCAGGTCCGAGAGGCGGCGTGCGTGTTCCCACGCGCGCCTCTGTTTCGAGTCCGTCTCCCCTCTTTTTAGAAGGGGGACAGTAGGGTTTACTAGTGGCGTTAAGAAGTGCCTATTATGGGTAGGTCTCTTTGTGTAGTGGCCTGCCGTTTCACACGGCGGGCCGTACCCTCGGCGGGGTCGCGACCGCATGCGAAAGCGATTCGCGCGGCCCCGTCGATAGTGGTTTTGTCGAGGAACACCGTGGTAGGTTTAGTCGGTATTCCGGGAGGTACTTTACTATTATTTCCATCTTTCTTTTACCCCGGCGAGTCCGACATAATCCCTCCGCCCGCCCCCGCGGAGGGATAAGCGTCATTGCATTCCACCAAATAAAAAAAAAAAAAAGGATGTTTTTTTTTTATTTATGAAAGTTTGATACTTCACTGTTATTTCTTTTTGAATTGTTTGTATGAAATTATGATTAAATCTGACCTTTTACCTTGGTCCATTATTACTTCTACTACCTCATCATTGAATTCAGAAGGTGATTCTATGGTTAAAGGAGGTGGTTCTGTGATTATAGAAGGTACAGCTGAGCATGTACTAGGCTCAGCTGTTGTTTCACTGTCTTTTGGTGGGTTTAATTCAACCTACAAGTATTGATTAATTATTAAATATACTATAAATTAATTTAATCAGTGTTTTATAATAATAAGTAAATAACATTATTATGCTTACCACAGTTTTTATTGCATCACTGTCATAGTCGTTATACTCCACAATAAAATCGTGTGGAGCAATATCCATAATCGCCAGATCTTCTTGAGAAGGCGACTTGGGCTTTTCACCACCCCCTGTCTTCATCTGATATTACCTATGAGCGGACAAGTTAGCTTTAGCCACAAGTTACATTCTCTTCCATGCCAATTTAACTTCTCCATCAGACCAATTTTTCTCATGAGTTCATTAATTCTGAAAATAAATCGTGTTGTTAACGGGTCACACAATAATAAAAAATATATTATAACACTTACTTCTTTGCTATATTCTTCCACTCTTGAGCCTTTTTAATATTGGAAGAAGTTCTCGTACATTTGTCCTGGATTATGTGGCGTGATTGTGCAATCATCTCGCGTAGTATATCCCACAATATTTAAAATTTGGGTTAGCAATTATCAATAAATTAAAGACGAATTTCAAGTTCATCTAAGTAATTTATGTTTACTTACTTTTTCCTCGGTACTCCAATTCTCAGATCGTTTTTTTTTGTGTTGCTGCATCACTTTCAGTTATTAAAATTACTAAAGAAGGTAAATAAAGAGGCAATTGTTCTACTAAAGACATCAATTCCAAAGCTAAATTAACTTTGTTTAACTTTCGATGGTTTTGTTTAATGTTATGGTTTCATATTACGCGCGTTCGCGCAAGAATGTTAAGTCTCGTTACACGTACTTATATGTATTATTAAAAAATAATACGACACTAAGTAATGTGCTTAAAGCTAAACAAAACTGCAATCGACGAAATAATGTTTATATCCATGCAAAATACAAAGTCTCAATATTTTTAACACTCATAAACATCATTGTATCATTAGCGTATTATCAAAACGTTTTCTTTTCTGAGCATACGGAACGTTGCAATAGAATGATATCATGGTGAACGAATGATATTTGTATTAATCTGTGGTTGATATTTAAACAATGGTTCAAATGACGGTACTAAGAAAACCACGGTTTTATTTAAGTGTATATACAAGCTCCTAATATCAACCGTCGGGCCGTGGCCTGCCAGGCACGATCAACCAGCCTGGTCGGAGGATCCTTTGTGTTGGAGGGACATCACACCCTGTTCCTCCACACTATACTCGTCAGTATCCTCAACCTCCAAAATGTGATCTGTAAATGTGGTTGCGTGTCAGTTTTCAGTTCATGCTTTTTTGAATAAATGTCGGTAGAAAATTACCTTTTAAAAGTAAGTCAGGTGACTAAATAACTATAACGAAAGTTATCACGTTTCAATGGTACCATTGTATGTATCTTTGAAAACTTTAATATACAAATAATGAATACACAATAGGATTTTATTTTTGCTTATAGTTACATATGTACTGTGACCATAAAAGAAATATGTAGTTTCTAGACTGAAAAAAGAAATGACTAGCGTCCGAGTGTCACCTGTCATCTATCATGTCAAAGTGAATATTGGTAGGTATCGAGTATTCGTTTGACACATTGTTAATTTATTATTTTCAACCTAACCTCAACACTCCTTATTTATTTCAGCAAAAATAAAAAATGAAGTAATAAAGTAATATATAATATAATGATTTAATTGCCAGATTTATGTTATACATCCCACAACCACAATGTTAAGATATAGACTTTGTAATTTAATAAAATCAGCTTACCGTGCCCAGGGTAAGAGGATAGTGACAAAATTTCGTCATTATGGACCTGTAACTATGGGATTATTGACCACAGCATGTTGTGATGAAAAACGTAAAGACGTTGATGTGCTGTGGGATGCTGATACCCTGGAACATGATTTCTTAATTCGGCAAGCGACTACTATAAATGTTAACGCAGCCACCCAACTGCTAACTGTTACGTTAGTCGCTATACAGGATACTAGTGAAAGGTATGAGCATTTTACGATGTTTTGTATTCGAACCAAAATATGATTAAATTTGTGTTCTGACTAGAATAGAAAGTTGTTTCATATATTCAATTTTATTGATTGTTTCACTATACACAGAGAAAGATTAACTTGAAGTATAAATATGATGCTCATAGTTTGTAAAATTCAAGTCCCAACACACTTACAGACCCTTTGCTACACTCTGACCCACAGCTGCTGTTTCCAATAAATAATAGCCATACTATTATACAGATTAAGAGATGCACTAACAAAGGAGATTTGTCTGGTGAAGCAAGCCTTAGAATGGGGAGAGGATGGAACACCACCAAACCACTGGGATCAATTGGTTGCTACCAGAGGACACCTATGTGATTTGAAACATAACCTTCATACTTTATTTAGTGAGTATATTTTACTTGAATATAGGCTATAAGTTGAATTGCCTAAAAATATATTCATAGTTTGTAAAATATAGCTTGGGCATGGGGTACCAATAAGAACAAAAAGTAAACAGATCCAAAAATAGATCATAGATGGCACTATGAGTTCCAATGTTAATATGAAGAATAATTAAAATGCTTTATTGAAAAAAAATTGACCATAAAATATTTTTATAAATAAACATTTTACATATTTAATTAACGGACATCAAGGTAAACGCATTTATTTTATGATTTGAAAATATTATTAAACCAGTATTTTTTACATCACACATAGGTTTGTCTATAGATAGTCGATCTACTATTTTATTTATATTTAAGGCAATAGATAGCTCTTTTATGTGTTTTTACAAGTCTACAAAACACATTGTTTTTATTTCATACCCTTCTTTTGGTTTACTTCAATATTTGTTTATTACTGATACTAAATAATAAGAAATTACTTATAACATGAAAAATATGTATGCTTAATAAATGTTTATGTATTAAATAAAACGTTTTGTTGTAAATTTGTTGTACTACATAGCATTATTTTCAAACATGTGGTCGGTTCTCATAACTTCTATTTTCAAATTTCGTTTACTTGTGCGGCAGTATAACACAGTTCTCGGCATTATATTATCATTATCTCTGTGCTACCTACTTATTCTGAATTGAATTACAAACTTACGATAGACATGCCGATAGAAATGGAGTTTTAGTAAATCATAGCAACATTTTACTAAAAATAGTTAGGTAAATATTAAGTAACATAACATAATAATTATTCTATAAAATTAAAGCCTGTTATTTGTTTATACCGCTTTGTTAATTCGGTTTTTACGCAAATTTCGGTCATTATTTGGTTACTAGACGCAACTTGACTAAATCTGTTTCAACAGGCCTGAAAGCTAGTCAGGCACAATTGTGATTAGGGTTGCCAACTTTATTTTGAACAAATAGAGTATGTTTACTATCTTATGTAAAAAACTACATGATCTGAAAATTATTTAACCTGTCTTTTAGAAACTTTTTTTTGTTGATGCTAGTTAAATCTAACAAATATTTATTATCAAGGAAAGTCGTAACCGGACTTTTCCAAAATATATCTATATTAAGGTAGATAAACAATTGATTTTATTCAATTTAGGGAATCTTCATAGCGTTGCTTTAAGTTAAAAATTAAATAAAACCTGTAAAAGTTGACAGGTAAAATAAAGTATTTTCACGTCCTTTATTTTCCTACTAAAGTATAAATTACGTTTACCCGAAATAACGTACAATACTATACTATAAAGTACGGTTGGCAACCCTAGTTGTGCTTGTGAATTTCATGTCCCTTGATGAAATACGCGACGATCAAGTTAATCGTGCTAACTATCGTAAAGGATACCTTCCTTTACGATAGTTCGTAATAAACGTTCTTTTTTAATCAACCCGTGACCACGATCCGTTCAGCTCGGTCGAAACGACGATTATCTTTTAAATACTTTATCGCGAGTAAGACCCGTCAACTAGCATTCTGAGAATCAGATAATGTCTTAGTTTATGTACAATCGAGGTCTCCTACAACAACAAAACGAAATCTTTTGGGACAGGATCGCACTCATCGCACGCGTTGGTGCGGGCGCAGGGGTACAGTACATAAATATACAGTAACCTATCTTCATACAAACGGTCGGAACTCGAGTCATACCTACGCGCCTCGGCAGGCGTCGGCATGCGCTCGGCACGCAACCAGTCGCGAACATGGTGTTAAAACTTAGAAGAAAACAGTTGAATTACAACATAATCAAATTACATAGGTTACCATGTTGGCTTTCTATAAGATAACTAAGTGATATTCAATTGAGTTGTATTATACTCTGAAAGTTGCATGTGACAACCGCTAGATGACGGGGAAATCAGTTTTTGAAAATTTCACTTTATTACCAATTTTTTAATTATCGTAACAATTTTTAGCTTTTAATACATAAAACTATTATCAAACAATAATTTTGTTTTTAAAAAGGAAGTTCTAAAGTTATCGCTTACCATGTTTGATTAATGTTATTTATTTTCGAACGATTCGGACCTGTCACATAGATAAAGCTGTTGTCAAATTTGACATTTTATAATTCCGTTAATCTCTCTTGAATAATAGACTCAATGCTCAAGACCTTGTTTTATTTTTTACAATTCCATACTTGCCCTGATCTTGGTTTTCATTTTTAAGTGAATGTACAGGCTCGCTAATTTTATAGTTATGTATTCACATTCTCAACTATAAACTTCGCTAGTCTGAAAATTCACATAATTAATCACTACATCATTATAATAGATATATTATATACCCACGCTTATGTATGTATTTGAAAAAGTTGGTTGAACCGAACGCCAGTTAGCGCTAGTATCGCCAATGCATTGAGTGACGTCTCTATCTTCCTATATACAAATGTACTCTGTGGTCGCGAATGCGCCGCAGTGACGAAAAGACGGCGTGTTGTTTTTTAAAACCAAAAATAAGTACAAGTATAGCCTATTTATAGCCAAGTATACCGGGACTACAGTAAGATTAAATCGCAAACTTTTTAATTGTACCCAGCGATGATTTCGTGGAATATATAGAAAAAATGGAAGAAATATTCCGAACTTCTTTTAAAACTAAACATATAAATTGTAAAGTAGCTGCAGGTATCTATAACCAAGTAAAATATATTCCTATTTCTCCTCCCTTTCCACGTTTCCCAAAACAATTTGTTATTAAGCTTTATTTTCGAATGCGGAATTTTTATACTTACTTTAAAATATAATAATAAAGCATTCCGTACGTCTCAGTAGAGGCGCAAATATTTTTCAGTCGCAAATTTATAAGACCGATTTATATAATATAATATTCTACCACATACACACAACACCATCTAGCCCAAACTAAGCAGAGCTTGTACTATGGGTACTAGACAATGGATAAAAATATACAATACTTTTTTTTTTTGTAATTGCATACATATTACACATAGAAACACCCAGACCAAGACAAACATCCATGTTCATGCACACAAATGTTTGACTTGTGCGAGAATCGAACCACCCGCGACCTCAGGCGTGGCAGTCGGTTACACTAGCCACTACGCCATCAAGGCCGATCAATTGTTATTAAGTCTTAAATCTAACAATCAAAAAACAACATGCATTTTTATTGAACACTTCCTATTCCATTCACAAAGTATTTTTATTTGTTTAAATAAAATAAAAAATATTTACAATCACAAAAATAGATAGAAACTCAAAGTTTGATTAAAATGCTGTAGGTGGGCAGCTATATCGCATGTTTACGTACCGCGCGGCTGTAGGCATTTATTTCAAAGATACGGCCGAGTTACAATACTGTTAGATAGTATTACCGTGGCACGGGTGCGCAGGGTAAGACCCGCCCACCCCCGCGCTACAAGGCCAAGTATGAAACGATGTTTACTATTTGTTTTACTTCGAAAAATATAAATATAGAGCAACATTTTTGAAAATTGGATGCGGTTTTCTTTTTCCTGTTGACTTGTGACGATATTATGACATCACATTTCATTTCGAATAATATCATTTACTATTTTACTATTTTACTCACATCATTCACTCATCACATCACACTCATCATTTTTTAAGTTGACATTGTAATAAATATTCGGTTGTAATAGTAATATTACATGAGATAAATATTTCTTGGACGTCGTCGTCACCATATATCTTTATAATTATTATTTAGACAGGAATATTTGAATAAATCATACCAAAACATGAATAGTGTTTTAGGATTAGTAACATCGCATTTAACATGGTATATTAATGTGATCTTTATTTACATAAGTACCTCAATATTCATTAAGTAGGTATTTATCTATTGTTTGTTACTTGACTTTAAACTTGTAGGGAAAAAATAATATGGATATAAAAGCAAAAGAATACAATGTCAATAATTATGACATACCTAGTTAAAAGATTACGAGCCATGACTAATAAGCGTAAAGCATACCTGCTAACTCAGTTGTTTTTTAAACTATTAATAGGTACATTGTATTTTATAGGCGGTATATCAATAATTTTATTATTAGCTATAACTGCTGTTAAAATATTAAGCGGTTAAGCAGCCAGGCGCGCTACGCGACGCCGCGCGCCGCGTCTACCGGCAGCGCTCTTACAAGATATTATACACGAAAATTCACGAAGCTGACCGGAATAAACCGAACGCCGCCGCCGCCAGGCGATACTCGTGCGTGCGTGTGATTTGATTTCAAGTATAGCGCATGGCGTAGTGGTTTAATCGCTTAAACCGGTTACATATCGACGTGCGGAGTGTTATGGGTTCGATTCTCACACAGAAAATAAATTATGATCAACAGATGTTTTGTGTTGAGTCTGTTATACGGCATAAGCGTAACCGTATGAGACCTTATATAAAAAAGCTGGTTTATTATATTTATTTTTCGATAGTTAAATTTAAAATAATCTATGTGATGTATTTTATAAATAGTCATAACTCAGTAAATTGCAACAGATATTAATATTTAGGCATTGTACAGTTGATTTAAAAAATATTTTATATTTACAATTATAGTGAAATATAGATCTAACTGCCAAAGTATAATTCTTATACGCGAGTAATTTTCAAAGTACCCGAACATCAATCGCAATCGCATACATAATGAAATATATTGTTTTATTAATACTTTTTAAAACGCATTCATTCAAATTATATGAAAAAAAAAATATACAAGGTTAAATTTTGACAGCAACACGATATATTCACAACGCAAATCCGACCGAGTAAATGAGAATCATCAAAGTGATCGTACGCATTTCGGCACACAACTCTATAGGTAGATAACTTTTATTTTCAAGGTAGCGCACATTTTGCATCGGCTCGTTTAAATATGTTCTATCTAGTGTTGAGTAGGACTTACAAGAGGCATGACATTTGTACCGTACAAGACGTACTAATGTAAGAGCGGCTCAAAATTTTTTCATGTACCACTTCAAATTTTATGTCGCGTTCGTCGTGTATGACATGAGCGTAGAGTGAGTGAGAGAGAACACGTCACAAGCTTCACTTTAATAGTGCATCTTATTATTTACCAATTATAAACGTCACCGAGTGAGACAACGATATGCCTAACGCTTTTGTTCACTTTTTTCGACTTTGTTATGCTTAGAAAAGTTTATTTGATTACATATATTTTATGGTTTTAAAGGCTTCGTCCAATTAAAGCATTTAATTTGTATTATTAGAGTTTGGTTACTGTTGTTTATTATTTAAATTTATGGCTAGGTATACATAGTAGATACTTTTATGCCTTCTGAGGCTCGCAAATATTACGTAAACAATTTAACATTAATTCCTTTTTAAATAAATCGTACCTTCTCTAAAATCAACTTGTGTAATTGCCTATTTATATTTAAAAAAATTATATTAAATAATATTTAATCGAATAATAAAATGACAGGTGTTTTTAGTTGCTTTGCACAAACAAGTTACATTCGACACGTCGTTTAAAATGTTACGAAAATATTATCAATTGTCCTAAGACATTCGCTTCTTATACTTTGTAGTTAGTTTTACGTTAATCACACTTTGTAAGATTGTAGATGACATAAATACACATAACATCAAATGTACCGCTGTGCTTCAAGACGCGCCTCGCCTCATTTTGTAAGGTACAATCAACACAGCAACACTAGATGACAAAATTACTCATAACTTCAAATGTACTGCTGTGCTTCAAGACGTGCCTCGCCTCATTTTGTAAGGTACAATCAACACAGCAACACTAGATGACAAAATTACTCATAACTTCAAATGTACTGCTGTGCTTCAAGACGTGCCTCGCCTCATTTTGTAAGGTACAATCAACACAGCAACACTAGATGACAAAATTACTCATAACTTCAAATGTGCCGCTGTGCTTCAAGACGCCTCGCCTCATTTGAAGTGGGACATTGTACTGGCTCAGTACAAAAAAGAGGCAACTCTTACAAACTCATTTCAAATTAATGTCCTACTCAACACTATTCTATCCGTGGTAAACAGTCAAGTACCTATTGTACTGTCACAACGCCATCTCTTATGAGCTAGTATCAAATAGGATTCGGAACTTGTGTACTTGCTATGGGTAGATGGCAGTAGTGGCGCTAGTTTTGTGCTGCCATCTAGTGTAAAAAGATAGGTACCAAAATAGCAAGTAGAATAGCCAGAGTTAGGCGTGTCCAAGATTTTTGTATGGGATTGAGTAACTGTACTAGTATAGTATTATATTATCTGTGGCTTGGGTTCTGTTCTACTTATGCTGAGGGCTGGGATGACGTTGATTATATTTGATTATGAATTATTGTTATTATTCTTATTGATGTTTGTCCTATTATTGTAATTAAATGTAGTATAATAAATCAAACAAGGGAAATAGAAAACAATG
Organism: Catocala nupta; assembly: GCA_963675205.1. Taxonomy (NCBI): domain Eukaryota; kingdom Metazoa; phylum Arthropoda; class Insecta; order Lepidoptera; family Erebidae; genus Catocala; species Catocala nupta. The sequence goes on along the minus strand of OY776100.1, from coordinate 14,845,922 downwards.
CATTTTATTAAATTTACATTTGCATTGTAGCTACTTTTCTATGCATTATTGAAAATAATTCAAACTTAAAATCATTGTTGTTATTTTAATGTAAATAAACAAATATAAATCTCGATTTATTGTATTTGCCTGCTCTGTACTTTGTTACCACTGTTTAGATTAGACTTCACATGAGACTAGAGATGAGACATATTTACGCTACCTGGTTTTCACTTCGAAGTACGGCGCCCTGGTATGAGCAGAAAATACTTTCAAGTATGATTTGAAACACTACACATGAAAATATTTGCATAGGAAAATGATCCAAATCATAATACAAATAAGAAACACAATTGTGCGTGAATTAAAATACTATAAACTTCAAAGTATTTTTTTATTTATACGATTTTGCTCATTATTCATCGTAGGACAGCATGGAATACGTGGTTGAATTCCTATGCAAGTATTTTTAAGTATGGACGCCACCGCTGGGAACGTCGCGGCGCAGCGCGGGGCTCGGCGCGTCAGCGGGTTGCCGTGCCCGAGTATTTCCGACGAAAGCCGAATGCTTAAACCGAATACGTAATACACTAATAAAAATACTTTCCAGTATTTTGAAACCTAGTTTTTGACCCTGGTATTTAAACATACTCGTACTTTGAAGCCCTGGTATCGAATTTTGCATGTATATCTCATCCCTATATAAGACATTCATACTCTAAGTTCAATCTACAAGCCTCAGTACACGTATCGGTAAATTATTTTAATTTTATTGCTTTAACCAATGTTGTCATTTTCCAAGCCTACATGGACTATGCAGAGAAATTGGCGACAGTTGCTGCAGAAATATCATATTTATCAGGAAACATTGCTGCATCTGATGCCATATGTGAGAGAATTGACCATGCATGCAGGTAAAATAAAAAGATAAATATATAAAAAGTTTATATTAAAGCATGTTTATATTTTTATGACAAATATGTATTTAAAAAGTTTTCCATTTTTTTACATACTTGGTTAGGAGTGCTCAAAATCAACAATTTGCATTTTTAAATTAAATTTAATACATAGTTATATTATATATGCACATTAATATTTAAAACAACAATAGTCACTTCTTTTAACTTCTAACATTGTAATAATTGATAAAGTAACAAAAGGTAATAAACAAAATATTGTATCCTTATTTCATATTGTGTGTGTATATACATAATGGCAGTGTGTGTGTGTTGTTCCCAGAACGTGCAACACGCAGAAACAACTGACACACGAACTGCAGCATGAGAGCTTGGAGCTGCAGCAACAGGCCATCATCAGCTCCCCACAACTTGCAGACAAACTGCAAAATGACACAAAGACTGAAACATCCAAACAAAATACATGAACTATTATCAAATGTATTTATATCTATATATACTAATTATTATAAAGCTGAAGTATGTTTGTTTGTTTGGTTGAACGCGCTAACCTCAGAAACTACTGGTTCGAATTGAAAAATTATTTCATTGTTGGATAGCCTATTTATCGAGGAGGCTATAGCTGTATAACATCACGCTACGATCCATAGGGGCGGCGCAATAACGATAAACGCGGGTGAATTTCACAATAACAGTCTGACCGATTTTATGTATGCCAGACTATTAGCAAATTTGAAGGTGCAAATTATCAAAATAAAATTAATTCAGACCTAATCTTATTTTTATACAATTACACTATTCAAAGGTTACAAATTACTCAAAAATATCTCTTATATATAGTCTCCCTGTAGCAATTAAAAGTTTGATAAATATTGTTACAGCATATTTTAAAAGTACCTTTGATTTTCTAATATTTATCTCATGCTAGAATTTAAATGTTTAAGGGATTGAATTGCTAGCAACTAACCATCAATCTTTAATATCTCATATGCCATGTAAAATATATGTAATTTATTTACTAAAAGATCAATCATGGATAGTTGACATACTAGTTAAATTTTCTGTAAATATTGTGTTAGTTTTAATATAAAGATGAATGCAGTATGCAAAATACATATGATTGTTTTATTTCACTTTTTCATATTTATTGATTCTAAAATAATAGTAATGTTACGGTATGTGTATGTGTTATGTGTTGCTGTAAACGAAAAAAGCAACCAAGCAAATTAAATTGTAGACTAATGCGCTCGTAGTTCTTTAATTATTGTAACTGAATGATCAGCAGAAATTTTACTTAGTCTATGAAGGCTACGTAAAATTTTACTATACGGAACCTACTTTGTTGTATGAATAAATATCTCTAATGGCGAACATGCTTGACAAAAATGTGGACTGAGTGATTTAGTTGAAGGGGTATTTCAATCTAGTAGGCAGTGTCAACTCATCTAAGAAACAGTCCTGAGTCTGTGTTGCATCTGAAACCTATTCCTTGAGTACATTCTGAGTCCTGGTATATTTGTTATTTGGCTTGCAATAGAAGGTAGACCAATACAGCAATATATAGGTACATAATTCGTAACGCGATCATGCACATGTCATATCATGGTCACACCCCTGCCTGATGCAATTTGGTCGAAACGTTAAGCACCCAAAGGTTAACAATATGCACGATAGGGTAGTTGCCTATGTTTGATTTTGTACATTATTTTACACACAAGAGTAAAAAGTAATCATGAGATATTTTTTGCAAACGGTATCAAAATTGGTTGCAAAATAAGGGAGTAATTAATATTTTAAATTTGGATATAAGAAAAAGTGGGGTTGTCTTGCTATCTCAGTTAAATAACAATCCATACTCCTAACTACTAGATTTGAAATGCTTGTATCTTAGGTATTTGTTTTTGGGTTGATTTAAAAATGTATTATATTTTGGAGTTTGGGCAATGTAACTATTTGACTTAAATAATAAAAAAATGTAAGGGATCTACCCTATTATAGCACACAGCATATAAGGGACAGCATACCGAAAACAAAACAGCAATATACCTGTACATTCAGAAAGTGGCGTCCTTGTTGAGATGCGTCTCGATGTCTACGCGGCAGATGGGACAGTGCTTGTTGGTGCTGAGCCACTGGTCCACACACTCCATGTGAAACAGATGCATGCATGGTAACCGTCTGAAAATATACATACCTATTACCGTCACATAACAATTTTCAAAAGCAACTATTAAGTATTTGACTAAAAGTAAGGATAGATTATATGAGACAATTATTCAAATTTTAAATATTAAGGTAAACGGTAATAAGCCGTAGAGGTCAACAAATAGTGGTTTTTAAAGGAGATCTTGGTATAAGATAGAAGTCTAGTATTTTGTTATCTATGTCGATGTGAGGGGTTGTTTGGGTGTTCATTGTAAAAACGGATCATCGCCCACTATTGTATTTGTTTAATATGAAGGATCCGTGTAGTAGCTTAACTAAAAGTCCAATATGAAATGATATAAAAGAAAATGTATTAGCGGATGCATTATCTAGAATAGTAATTTCATGTGATGATTTAAAAAATATGCATAATAATGCTATGGTGTGCGTTACCGCAGCAAAATGTTGTGCTTCAGAGAGGTGAGGATATAACAAATAATTAGTTCATCGTGAATAAGTAATTTCTTCACTAATAGCAAAATTTGGTCAAGTTGTAGTTGCAAAGTTGTTCGAAATAAATGCATGAACAGATAGCTTTTGTTGCGTATTAAATGTTTGTGAACATCAAAATTTGTGTGTGTTGTGGTTCAAAGTTAAGATTTAGCTGCGGTTTCGTTTTGGGTTTGCCCAGGTCACAAAAAATGTTTCATCTTAGAAGTATAAAAAAGAAACCTTAATTAGTTCAAATTTGTTCAAACATTAGTTTTTGATTGTTTGATGAACACCAATGTAATTAAACGGTGCCAAAATTCAGAAAGAAACGGATTTTAAGTAAACCAGTACACTTACAATAAAATAATAAACTCTATCGTGTACCCTTGGTACACATTTATAACGACAGTAAATTTAGATTATGTGACTCTACGCAATATGAAGATACAAAGAAATTTAATTACATTTTATACGGTCTGATTTAAATGATCGAATACGCAGTTCCCATAAAACAAGGAAACATGGAATACTATGAACTAATTCAAATGTTTCATCAATAAACAATCCTATTAATTTCAGCTTTAAATTACGACTATTATGAAAGTTATATCAACAAACAAGTGATAATCGGCAATGAATCGCCGTAAATCTTAGAGTTCGAAAAAATGGTTCAAGTAATATGCAATGTCAGAGGTCAAAGCTCATAGTCATTTCGGGGGTATATCGACTCTCTAGCTCTTACCTTTCTTGAGTTGAAAGTTGTATAAGTGTTTTTCGAACTCTAAAAGATTGTGTTAGAAATTCTTCTATAAGCCGACCAAATTATAAAGGCTACGTAAAAGCGACCGCACCATACATACGGGTAAACTTCGCAAAATAGCAGGTTAGTATCCGATGTTTTGTACAGTCAAGTAAAATTTCGTAATTCGTGCAGTAAATTTTATAAATATTCGATAAAAATTTCTACTAGTTTTGTATTTTATGAATTACAATCATGTTAGTTATGAGTATTATACTATTTAATGGTTTATAAATATTCAAAACCAAAGTAACATTAAGAAGATTACCTTTATGTACCAACGCAGCAACTCTACAAACACCGCTTAATTCATATCTCCACAACATTAAGAAAAAGGACAAATCGCAAATAACTTAGACCGACGAGGCAACACAAGCATTCGAGCAGTATAAAGCTAGCATCGTAACCGCAGCTTTACTCGTTCACCCATCTCATCACGCCACACTCGCCTTATTTTGCGACGCATCGGACAACGCAGCCGGCGCCGTACTACAACAGTACATAGACGAAACATGGCAGCCCCTAGGATACTATTCAAAGAAATTCAACGACGCACAAAAGACGTACGTTCTACCAAAATGTTTTAGATTTTAATTCCATTTCTCTCTTTTCTTGACGTGCCTAAACAATGAAATTTTTTGTAACAATCTTGGTGGAAGGCGCTGGCGACTGTAGCACAATTTATACTAGTTCGGTCGTCATCGAATTCCCTTTTCATATTTAAAACGCTTTAAAAAATGTATGTATTAGACTCAGAATAAAAAAAATGTTAAAATAAAATGATGAACATAAATTATTATTATTATTCTACCTACGATCGGGCACTACCTACTTTCTATATACCTATCCGTAAAACATTTCCGCAAGACATTCGAAGGACGTCATTTAATTATTTTCACCGACCACAAGCCACTTACATTCGTCATGGCTAAGAACAAGTCAACTTATATTTATCAGTGAATTTACCACTGACATACGTCACGTAAGTGGTTAACTTAATATCGTTGCCGATGCACTAAGCCGCATACAAACAATCTCATGCCCATCTACACTAGACTACAAAACAACCGACCGCGCAAGAAACAGACAGCAATATCCAAGAATTATTAAAACAAAACATCTCCCTCAAGAAAGTTACAATACCTAACACAAACACCTAACTATTCTATGAAACATCTACGTCATATATACGCCCGTATATACCCGAACAACATCGACATAATAATAATATTTTTGGCTATCTATGAACGCAGACGTTAGCCGCTAGACTCTAACCTGCATACGATGTCAAAAAAGCATAATTCAATGCCACACATTTTCGTCCATTTCAACTTGTCCGCCAACTGACCGATTTCAACACGGACCGCTACCTACAACAGCTCAAGGACATCGCTACCTCGTTTCTATGATCGACCGACTTACGAGATGGCCTGATACTAGATACCTACCGACGAGATAACAGCGGAACGTATAGCATCGTCTATCAACATTGGGTATCACGCTTCGGATGCCCGAGAACAATACCAACAGATCAAGGTCGACAGTACGAGAGTCAGCTGTTTCAAAATTTAATTAACAATAGTTACTAAGAAACATCGTACAACACCGTACCACCCACAAAGCAACGGCATAGTGGAACGATGGCATCGCTCGCTCAAAAATGCACTACGCACGAAATTATTTGACACGAGTACATGGATTGACGAGTTACCTACAGTGCTACTTAGATTACGCACCGCTTTGCGCACCGACACAGGTGTAAGCGCCGCCGAGCTCACCTACTGCTACAACTTACGTTTACCCGGTGAATTCTTTGCATTCAATAATGCCACACCTAATATTGATTATACTACGTTGAAAAACTGCGAAATATAATTCATGTAAACAAGCCGCAACACGTCACCGAACATCACAATAATAATAAACGCGTGATGTGCACAAAGACCTACGCGAGTGCCCTTATGTGTTTATTAGGATAGATGCAGTTAAGAAGCCACTTCAAGCACCATATGAAGGTCCCTACCGAGTTATAAGCCGAACAGATAAGGTATTTACTATACAATTACCGGATCGACAATCAAATATCTCAATTGATCGAATGAAGCCTGCATACGTCATAATAGAAGATAGCAACCAACACACCAGTGCCTTACCTCCAAGCAACATTACAATTACCATACCTTCAAGCAACATACCGTTACCCAAGATCTAGGACCTCACTGTAACATACTGTAGACGAGCGACAAATACCTAAACCTTGTCTGCGAACGGACACCATGACGTCACAGCCAGCCACGGTAACACTGGAATGGGGAATACTGTAGCCACCGTACCACGTATGCAACCTCGAACCGCATACGCACGACACCACACACCACAAGCGTCATTTGCGCGGGAAACGGCTCACTCAGACGTTAACGCCGCGTACGGAAGTTATCATAAACTAAACTCAATTCTGATTCGTCGAATATAAGATTCGCTATTGGTTACATTTCTATGTAAATATTTTATAAGTTTTTATTGGATAACGTAATATTTGGTGTAATATAAATTAAGGTGTCAAATCTCAAATACATAGATTCTGAAATCTGGAGTTTACGTGTAGTACCCGTCACTATCCTAGACCTCTAAAATTGTAATAAATGTGATAATTTTAGTGCCGTGCCTTAAGTAATTGCGCAACGAGTCTCGGACAAAGGAATCCGTTCCGCCAATCAAGACATTGCTTTAGCAGTTGAAATAACTGTCACCACTTACCTAAGACACTATACAGGCCCACTGCTAGAGATAGACAATCCGATGATATTGCATATTACTTTCTTTTATCGTAGCTAAACTTAATCTGTGATTTGAAATTATAAGGTTCCTACCTACCTACTACGAAATATTATTAAACATTGTATTTTTACCACTGTAAAAACAAAAAAATATATATAGGTATATTTGCGTTATTATCTAGCTAGACATAAAAAAATACTCAGCTTCATCTGTGATTTTATCCTTAATATTTATATAATTAAGTAAGGTAATTAATATAATTTCTGTAAAACTAATTATTATATATTTTTTTAATTATGCTCATTTCATTAATTATTTTCATGACCAACCACAGCTCCTTTGTTCGCGACTAACGAAAGAAATATATTATACTGCTCATTTAAGATGGCTAGCCTTATATATGGTGCGGTCGCTTTTACGTTAGCCTTGATAATTTGGTAGGCTTATAGAAGAATTGCAGACACATTATTTTTGTTAATATAACATTTATAATAGTCGTAATTTAAAGCTGAAATTAACAGAATTGTTTATTGATGGAACATTTAAATTAGTTCATAGTATTCTATGTTTCCTTGTTTTATGGGAACTGCGTATTCAATAATTTAAATAAGACCATATACGAGGCATGCCTTTTAAGTTCTGTCGTTTAAATATTTCCCGTTAAATTTGAACTTAGAATTGCTTAATTTTAAAATTTGTTTGAATTTAGAATGGCAAAACAATTTAAAGAATTAGGATCGATGCAACTATTTAGTCACAGCGTTGTTTTGAATCTGTCAGGTCGCGCACAAAATGAATCTCTCGAAGTAAAACGTTCGTGCTATAATTTTTACAACTTTCGGAGAAGCCTAACTCGGATTCAATGTTTTGAGGAGTTAAGATCTGTGTTTAATGATGAAGCCCCTTGTCTACGGACTGTCGAATGCTGGTATTTAGAATTCCAGCGTGGAAATATTAGTCTTAGTGACAAATCTCGTAAAGGACGTCCAAAATCCACCTTTACTGAAGTAAACATCGTTGCTGTGAGACAACTGATACTCGAAGATCGTCATGTGACATATCGGGAGACAGAGGCGTTAATAGGCATCTCAGGGACAACCATTCAAATGATCTTGCATGAGGAGCTTGGTGTGAAGAAGCTAGTTTTTTTCAAATTACTCTTCACGATGAACTAATTATTTGTTATCTCTCTCACCCCTCTTTATAATTTCCTTTTGTGTTCAGAAAGGTATAAAAGAAATAGTTATTTAAAATGATCATTATTACCTATATTTAATTAAGAAAATGGCACGATATTTAAAAGAAAACATAAGTTCGTTAAATTCGGTTTTAAAGTTTGTTTAGTGACAGGGATAAGAAGAATAGAAGATAATTACGATAAGAAAGTCATACTAAATGATTTTCATATTCTGCCTTCAAGTGGACATGCAGGGATTCGCTGAATGGTTAGTAATATAAAAAAGTATTATTATTAGCCATCCATTGAAAAAGATGTAGTACAGTACGTTCGTAATGTAATAAACGTCAGAAGCAAAAGTACCACAAAAATACAAAAGAACCAATGACGACAAACGACAACCAAGACCGCATATTCATCTTTTGAAATAAAATTATATATTGTAGGGCCAGTTAACAAGGATGAATATGGGAATGTCTACTTATTGACTCTACGTGCTTGTTCACGTAGAAACGCGCGGGCGCGGTGGCGGCTGCGGGCGCGGTAGACGTGCCGAGTCGTGTTCACACTGACCGCCAGGCGTTTGCGCGAATGTGACGTGTTGTAAGAGGTTGAAAAGATGCTAATGCACTAATAAACTCTTCTGTATTGAACGGCATAATGAAAACATGCTATCGTTTCTAACGACAAGTTCAAACTGGTTGAACTTACCTAATGTAGCGAGTGAATCGCGCGCTCCGCCGCTAGTTTGATGTGAACATACACAAACAACTTACGCGTTTGATATTGCCGCGAGCGCGCCGCACGCGTCGGTCACTAGCTTGTCCGCTACTTACACCGCACGTGCGTTTCGTACGTGAACACTTGGATATTACGTACATATGTTTGATATTTCGCGACCGCGCCCGCCACCGCGCCCGCGAATCAATGTGAACAAGCACTACAATGTGAGCTCACGAAATTTGTAGAAGCCTATCCCATAAAAAACGGGTTATTCCACATATCCCCATTGAGTATTCCCACCAAAAAATGCCGTTTTTGTTTCTTTTTAGATTATTGGTGGGGTTTTATGTACTTTCTTACCACAGATTCCCATTGTGAACACAATGATAATGTAATGGGGATACGTGGATGAAAAATCCATCGATTTCCACACATCCCCATTGATGAGACAACTCAATGGTGATTTGTGAACTTTATATTGGTTTATGTCCATAAATTCCCATTGATGGGGATATGTGGAATAACCCTGAAAAACAAGTCTGCAAATAAGGTAGCAAAAACCTTAGTAAACAAATTTATTTATGGGATACTCAAAACAATTTCAACAGACAGGGGTACTAATTTATTATAAAAGTAATGGTGGAACGTAAAATCTTGGGCATCAGTAAAATCATGTCAACGATCGTTAAAAAACGTTAATAAAACCCTAGGTGCATATTTGAGAATACAAACTAATAATAATTCAGCATCATGAAGTTCCTGGATTCCGTATTGGTGTTTTTCATACAATACAACGGTCAATACCGTAACCAAGTACACGCCTTATGAATTAATTTTCGGAAAAGCATGTCGATTATCAAGTAATCTCCAGGAAGGAAAAATTTAACCGTAATATAATTTTGATAATTATCCGTGGGAATTTAAATATCGTCTACAAAGAGCCCTAACTGATGCTAAGAACATTGTATTATGTAGTAAATTAACTAGAAGATAATGTTATGATAAGAATATTAATCATATAAAAGGCAGCAGATTTAGTGTTACTAAAAAATTAAACTTTTGTATAATTATTATATTAATATATAATTATATTGTCGGCCTCGATGGCGTAGTGGTTAGTGTAACCGACTGCCACGCCTGAGGTCGCGGGTTCGATTCCCGCACAAGTCAAACATTTGTGTGCATGAACATGGATGTTTGTCTTGGTCTGGGTGTTTCTATGTACCTATAATATGAATGTATTTACAAAAAAAAAGTATATATGTACATATGTTTATCCATTTTCTAGTACCCATAATACAAGCTCTGCTTAGTTTGGGCTAGATGGTGTTGTGTGTATGTCTTAGAATATTATTATTCTCTTTATTTCTATTTTTTTCTAATGATAACATTTTTAAATATAAATATAAAAACTATACATATTTAAAAATATAAAAACTGAAATGACCCACCGACATCGGGAACAAGGTCCAAGCTGCCGGTGGTTAGGGCCCCAAAGAGAGGAATCTCCTCACAATACGCGCCGTGTCGAGTAGTACTGCCTTTTGGATCAAGGACTTGATCCAGCCATCTAACGCGAGCCTCTGCAGGTGGTGGTCGAGGCTCTTAGGTATTAAACCATTGACTGTAATGACTATCGGCACAATGATCGCCGAGTCCTCACGCTACATGTCGACAATCTCGTGAGCTAGGTTCAAGTATTTCAACTCTTTTTCTTTTTCAGCTTTCACAAGATTCCCGTCATGTGGAATGGTGACATCGATGATCATTGCTCGGCGTTCCAATCGGTCTATCAGCACAATATCTGGCTTGTTCGCCACAATTGTCCTATCAGTGATGATAGACCGATCCCAGTACAAAGTAGCAAGACCATTTTCGAGAACTGGATCGGGCACATACCTGTAATACGGCACTTCAGATTCCACAAGGTCATACTTCAAGACAAGTTGCTGATTGACAATCCTGGCTACTTGGTTGTGTCAATGTAAATACTCTCCATTGGCAAGACGAGAACAACCGGAGATAATATGTCTGAGAGATTTTCCGGGCTGGTGACATGCCCGACATATGTCAACCATCCCATCCTTCAGGATATATCTCCGGTAGTTGTTCGTCATAACAACTTCGTCCATAATTGCACAGACAAAACCGTCGGTCTCAGCGAAGAGATCGCCAAATCGTAGCCAGGACACCGATGACTGAAAATCTATGTCGGGCCTATTCAGGGCCCAGAAAAAGCGTCCAAGCAGCCCTTTTCCTTTCCATACATCCCTGCGCTCGTCAGTTCCAAGTATAACAGGTTTGCGCCAGTTTTCTTTAGCCAGAGAACGCGGGGTAAAGCCCGTATCCACTGCTACTACATCGCGATGCACGCTCACATCGGTTCGAAGAAAATATTCTCTGAGATTGCACACCTCACGGTTGTGGAGGGTCTTGGCATTTAAAAAACCGCGACCCCCACACTTCCGCGGGATGTACAATCTCATCACCGAGGAGCGCGGGTGGTGCATTCGGTATGCAGTTAACAATGTACGGACCTTTCTATCCAGGGCATCTAATTCCGTTTGTGTCCATCTGAGTATGCCAAAGGAGTACATAAGGATCGGCATGGCCCAACCGTTACAGGCGCGCACCCTGTTGCCGCCTGACAAAAGACTTTTCAGTATTTTTTTCAAGCGGCTATAGAATCGCTCCTGCAACGCCCGTTTCATACCGTCCTCAGTGATACTTAATGCCTGTGACATACCCAGATATTTATAGGTTTCATTTGCAGAGAGAGATCTAAGTCTAGTGAAATCTGAAAGTTCAATGCCATCAGATTCCAAAACCCTGCCTCGCTTTACATACATAACTGCACATTTGTCAACACCAAACTCCATCCTGATGAAGTTACTGAAGTTTTCAGTTACCTTAAGTAACGCTATCAGTTGGGGTCTGGTGGAGGCAAATAGTTTTAAGTCATCCATGTAAAGAAGGTGAGATATAACTTGACCATCTCTCCGCAATCGATAGCCTAGCCCTGAACTCTCAAGTAAAATACTAAGAGGGTTCAGTGCTAGACAGAACCATAAGGGACTCAAACTGTCGCCCTGGAATATACCTCGCGTGATCTTGAGAGATACACCGCTTTCCCCGATCTGGCGACATCCTGGATAGCGTAAAACATATATTATTATTCTCTTTATTTAAATATTTTCAATATATTTTTCATTTTTAAATATACATATATCTATAAAAATACATATCATTTAAAAATATAAAATATATGGTACCCCACCGGCATCGGGAACAGGGTCCAAGCTGCCGGTGGTTAGGATTCCAGAGATAGGAACCTCCTCACAATGCGTGCTGTATCTAAAAGCACTGCCTTCTGCATCAAACCCTTGATCCAAGCACCCAACGCGAGCCTCTTTAGATGATGATCGAGACTCTTGGCTATTAGACCATTGACAGATATGACTATCGGCACAATGATTGCCGAATCAACATCCCACATGTCGACAACCTCGCGAGCCAAATCGAGATATTTAATTTGCTTATCTTTTTCAGCTTTCGCGAGATTGCCGTCATGCGGAATGGTGACATCGATAATCAATGCGCGGCGCTCTGATCGATCTATCACCACAATGTCAGGTTTGTTGGCCACAACAGTCCTGTCTGTGATGATAGTTCGATCCCAGTACAACGTGACATGACCATTTTCGAGAACTGATTCAGCTACATACCTGTAGTACGGCACTTCAACATCTACAAGTTTGTATTTCAGAGCAAGTTGCTGGTGAATAATCCTGGCTACTTGGTTATGTCTGTGCAAGTACTCGCCGTTAGCAAGACGAGAACAACCGGAAACTGCAAACATGCCTGAGGGACTCACCAGGTAGGTGGCACGCCCGACAAATGTCAACCGTACCATCCCTAAAGATATATCTCCGGTAGTTATTCGTCTTGATAACTTCGTCCGCAATAGCACAGACAAACCCTTCGGTTTCCCCAAAAAAGTCACCGAAACTTAGCCAGTTCACGGAGGCTAACAGGTCTACATCAGCTCCATATAGAGCCTTGTAGAACCTACCGTGAAGCTCCTTGCTGTGCCATACATCCCTGCGATCGTTAGTGCTAAGTACTACAGGCTTGCGCCAGTTCTCTTTAGCCAAACTGAGCGGGGTGAGTCCGATGTCTACAGCAACTACATCCCGATGCATACCCACGTCTGCCTGAAGAAAGTATTCTCTGAGGTTGCATACCTCGCGGTTATGAAGGGCCTTGGCATTCAGAAAGCCTCGGCCTCCACATTTCCGCGGGATATACAACCTCATCACAGACGAACGTGGGTGATGCATACGGTATGCCGTCAAGAGTGTACGGACCCTCCGGTCCAGGGCATCTAGTTCAGTCTGAGTCCACTTAAGTATGCCAAAGGAGTACATGAGCACCGGCATGACCCAACCGTTACAAGCGCGCACCTTGTTGCCACCTGATAAAAGACTTTTTAAAACTTTTTTCAGGCGACCAAAGAAACGCTCCTGCAACGATTGCTTCATGTCAGCCTCATTGATACTTAACGCCTGTGACATACCCAAGTACTTGTAAGTATCGGTTACAAGAAGTGATCGTAGGTTAATGGAATCCGAAAGTTGTGTTCCTTCGGATTCCACTATCCTGCCTTGCTTTACATGGATGACAGCACATTTGTCCACACCAAAATCCATACTGATAGACTTACTAAACGTTTCAGTTACTTTAAGTAAATCCATCAACTGTAATTTAGTGTGGGCAAACAACTTTAAGTCATCCATATACAACAAGTGGGATATCACTCCACCACCTCTATGTAACCTGTAACCTAGCCCTGAACCCTCTAGTAATGTACTAAGAGGGTTCAATGCTAGGCAGAACCAAAGAGGACTCAGGCTGTCGCCCTGAAATATACCCCGGTCAATTTTTATCAATTCGCCATTCCCAGGGATCTGTCGACATCCTGTATAGCTAAGAATCGTTTTCCATTGCCCCATGCATGACTTCAAAAAGGTGCGCAGAGTTGCATTTACTTTATACAACTCTAACACCCTCAAAAGCCATGCATGAGGCACCGAATCATACGCTTTCTTATAATCTATCCAACATGCCGCCATATCCCTTTGTTTACGGCGAACCTGTTGGCTAATGGCCATATCAATGAGGAGGAGCTCCTTAGTACCACGAGCCCCCCTCTTACATCCATTCTGAGAAGCTGACATTATTGAATTTGTATCAATATGTTTAGATATCTTGGCTCTCAAAATAGATGTAAGAAGCTTATAGATCGATGGCAAACATGTTATCGGTCTATAATTGCCGGGCTCGTTGGTACTACCTGTTTTATGGAGTAGATATATTATTATTATTATTATTATATGAAGGATCATTTCAGGTCATAAATGAAGAATCTCCTAATGTAAAAATTACTTATAAAAATAAAGTAGAATTAGTTCATAAGAATAGGACAAAGTTATATAGAAATAATTAAAAAAAAAAGATATATTTTCTTCTGACAACATAAAAACAGTATTTTGTAAAAAAGCTTTTGAACTTGCGGCTCATTTTTGCTTTTTGTTTGGGACGGGAAACGTGTTAAGTTATTTAGATAAGGTAGATAAGCTTGTAAAATAACATAAGTGCACTAGTCTATTAGATAAATTAAGGCGTTGACAACAGGCAAAACGGCTTATCTTTAACAGAATTTTAGCTCTTACTATACTGTTTAGGGTATCAGTGATATATTTATACTTTTCTTGAACGTATTTCCGACCACATAGTAGTCGTCAAAAAAGTTTGCGTAAAAAAATAGCGATAAAAAGTAATGTGAAACTAAGGTCCTAAACAGACTTTTCATCAAAGATATCTGTAATAATTTACAGCGTACAATCATAAAATTCATTACTAAATATTTACATTATTAAATAATTCTCAAATTTTATTTTACTGAACAAATTTATAAGTAATTAAACAGATTTATATTCCATAACAGACTACATACGCCGTGTCATCGCGTTTTCCTTTCTTTCCTATGCTGTCCGACAGTAAGCTTGTAAGTGCGTTGGACGGATCTGTGTCGCTCTGCTCCGCAATACTTTATGTTAAAATATATAACATAGTGAGAAAGCATAACATAGTCAGCAAGTAATAATAATAAATATATTGTAATATGATAAAAATATTACTTAATAAATTTTAATGAGGTATTAGATTCGTAGAAAATAGGCACACGTTTCTATAGCAACATATAGAAAGCCGAAGACTCCTCAAACAGCATAGCAACAAATAAATTAATTTAATGTAAGTAGTACATTTTCATATTGTTATTAAGCTCAGCGTTAATTTACATAGACCTATCACAGAATTAGAACTGGACAGATAATAAGTTATGATGAGTTACGATCATGTCATGTCATGGCTTAATATAAAAATCGACTTTAACTATAATACTGTAACGTAGCACAGATTTCACAGCCGAACGTTTATACGTTACATTGTAATTATCTTCGGCTCTCAAAGGGGTATGTATGCATGCCCATAGGTGGCTCAGCAATGCACAAGATAAATCTTCAATATAAACTGCCACATCATCCACGTAATACCGTTTAAAGTCAACAAAATGTGACCTGGAAGCCTGTGAAAAGATGCTAGAAGACCGTATAAACATTTTATTTAAATTTTTGGTTCTGACTTCTCCTCGCGTACAGTAGTACAGTAAAAGTTCTACGGATATTTGGCATATCATCTGGTATATCAGGCTACAAGCTCAGAACTTCAAATGACAAAGCCATTTTTGGATGCACCGGTGAAGTTATGTTATGAAATTATTTATACAATCCACGAAACACTGAAAAATTATAGCACACTACCATAAAAGTGCGCCCGCGAATTATTAATACGTATTCGAAATTGCAGTACGCAATTACCCCAGGCTAAGAACAATGCTTAGTTCTTGTTCCTAGGTCCAAGGTGCCTTTCCTTTTGTTTTTAAAGTAACGCCGCGCTTGTGCTGTCAATTCGGCCAGACACTCTTAGCGAACGATCAAGTCATTTTTTCCTGCGCCGCAATTCAAATACGACTACGCAAATACGTAGTGCAAAAAAATATTTAAGTGGTGAAACATTATTCGTTAATTGAATAGTGTAAGTGGACCTAATAATATTATACATAGTAATAATTATTTTTTCTAAATTGGTGAAAATTACTAAATTTAATTGTAATAACACTATTGGAATATTTTGAAATTCATAATAACAAAAGAATATTTCACAACCCGTACCTTTAGTAATGTTTCATATACAGACGTTAGAGTATTCAGTATACTATATAGTACTTCTTCTTCTTCTTAGCGTATCGTTGCGAAACACTTACTAAAATACTGTAATTATTGTTGAACTTCTAACTCGTTTTCGCCGTGTATATAAAAATGTTTTCTTTTATTTCTTTGAAACAATACAACAAAACAAAAACAATTATTAGGCCAAATTTACCGCTTCTTAAAATCTGCCGTCTTACGCTCCAGCTTACTCAGCCTGCTAATAAATCCGCCACTGATATAATGTTCTGTACTTCACTTCTAAATATAAGACTTATTAAATATCTTTAAAAATTATAATTAATAATAAAAGTTTAAAGTGATTTATTCATGTTGTCTAATTGAGTACTAGTTATTTTACCAGAACAATACAACTAAAATGATAAAACGTCACTCTTTATGGTTATACCATACCGGAGCGCATTCCAAGCCAAACAGAATTGTAGTTCAATGGGAGTTGTGTGCGCGCGGCAAAGAATATAACTGCGTGTCAAAACGCTCCAAGAGGACGAACATTGGCGCGCGTTCCGACTGCGCGAAATGGATACCATTTTGGGGGCCGTTCCATCTGGTGTCGGTTTTTAACCGCGTATCAAAAGCAGTTCAGTTGTGGCGCGCGCGTCAGTTGAAACGGACGCGGTAGTATTGTGTATTTTGTTGCGTTCCCAGCGATGTATAACCAAAGTTGCCGTAAATTAATACAACTATATGGTACAAAAGAACTACTGTGTAATAGCAAAAATTCTTCGTATCATAATAAATCGCTCAGAGAAGATGCTGGGAGAGAAATAAGTTGTGAAATAGAAGTCCCTGTGCCAGAATTGAAGAAAAAAATGACTGTGCTCTTGTCATCTTATAAAAGAGAAAAATGGAGAATGTCTAAAAGCCAAATCATCGGCTCTGGTAATTATTATACTGATTTTTATAAGTATTGTACTACTGTTGGTAAACTCAAAAGGACAGTTTTATTTCAATAATAATATGTACATATTTGCAATAAAAGTTATAATAAGTTATAATGACAAATTAACTAATTGGTCATAAAATAAAGTACAATGATGTTTTACATAGAAAGATGAGGCATAAATAAAACTTTTACACACATACATATTTAATTTTTTATTGGTTGATTGTTCACAGGCCGAGACAGTATTTATGTTTTAAAAATGGTTTGGCTATAACGACTTCAGTTTTATGCCAGACAAGTGTACACCAAATGATACAATAGACACTATGCATGACAATATAGATAATACGTCAAATGATACAACAGACACTTCGCAGATATATGTATATAATCTTAATAAGTTCAATATCTATTTTGCCAAGGTATTGCACCATCAGTAACGAAATGTTGAGCGAGATGTAAACGTGTTTCCTTGGCGTGATTTCCACATCTACATGGTAAACTAGTGAGATTGAGTAATGATGAAAGTTCACTGTCATAATATTGTCTTCTGTTTACGCGAATGTTATTCATTGAAATTAAACTACTATATACGGATTTTATCGCGTTGTTTATTTAACACTGTATTACAAAATTTTGAAAATATTACACTACTACTACTATTGATTTTATTTTACTAATTATTTATAAGCTAATAAAATTATTTAAACATTTATAATTTTTTATTTACATTAATAATTTTCAAAAAAAGTTCACTGTCATTTCTCCAACTTCCTGGTACGATTCCAGTTTCTGTTTCTGTGTCTAACGATTCACGTGGTGTGTATTTCTGGCTTGATTTCTTTCGCAAAAAATTGTGTAAATGTATAACAGCTAAAACCACTTTTGTAGCTTTATCAGGTGATAGTAACATAGGTTTCCTTAAAACCCTGAAAACCGAGCTTGCTATTCCGAAAGTATTTTCCAATACTCTACTCTACTACTATATAATTAAATATTCTTTCTAGAGATCCCCTCTCTGGCTTGGCTTGGAACGGTTTCTTTGTGTATTAATTTAGTGCGAATGCTTTGTCTGCCAGAATTACGTATGGAACTTTGAAGGCGTATGGTATTTGAAGTATCGATGGCTGAGGACTTTTCATGTTCACATGTAATTTTTTTATAAATAAATGTATGAAAATAATTTGATATTGTTGCTTATATTTAATCTGCATTGAATTCAATATTTGATCTATAAAACGCGCAACGCATCTGTCACTCTCACCACTCGCGTTCAAAATTTACATCTAAAATGTAGGCAACCATGGACTGGATCAACTTTTTTTAAATAACTAATAAGAGAAGTAGATTTAATAAATTTATTTAAAAATTTAATTATTTAATATCATCCGTACGCAATTTAACTAGGCAACCTATTCACAATATGTCTATGTGTATACTATCTATCATTTATTTCTTATCACTAATAAATAGCAGATGAGGGTATAAATTTCTTATACCAGATCTTAGATAATAATAAAGAAACAAATACAAATAACAAATAAAGAAACCCAGCTTGGTTGGATTATATACGGAGGTGGCGAAATGTCGTCATTTCAATGTAATGTAGTCCTAAACAATATCCAAAATATACAACAGTTTTGGGAGATAGAGGATATAAGCGAAACGACAATCTTATCCGTGGAAGATCAGCAATGCGTTGACTTTTATGAATCAACTACAAAACGTCGTGAGGATGGGCGATATGAGGTCAAACTGCCATTAAAACCTGACATCGATGAAAAGCTAGGCTCATCTAAACAAATAGCGATAGCGCAGTTCAAAAATTTGGAGCGTAAATTTTATAAACAGCCCATTTTAGCAGATCAATACAAGGCATTTATCAGTGAGTACATAGCCTTAGGACATATGGTGCTTAGTTACAGCGATCATAACAATGAAGCGCGCTCGTGTTACTTACCGCACCATTGTGTGCAACGGGCAGAATCAGCAATTACAAGCTGCGCGTAGTATTCAACGCGTCAGCAAGGACGTCTAGCGGATATAGTGTAAATGACCTGTCGTACAAAGGGCCGAATTTACAACAGGACTTACAAGAACTTATATTGAAGTGGCGTAAATATCGTTATGCATATACATCTGACATTGAAAAAATGTACAGACAGATAATGGTAAATAAAGCAGATCAACAATACCAGCGGATCATCTGGAGGCATGCACCGGATCAAGCATTACAAACGTACAATCTAGCCACAGTAACGTATGGAACAAAAGCTGCCCCGTTCTTGGCCATGATGACTCTCAAGCGCTTGGCTGCGGATGAGCGCCATCGATATCCTGATGCTGCTAAGGCTTTGGAAGAGTCATTTTACATGGATGACCTGGTCCATGGATCACACTCCATAGATCAAGGTAGAGCACTTATCGATGAACTGAACAAATTGTTGAGAACTGGAGGTTTTACACTAAGAAAATGGTCTGCCAATCATCCGGATCTTCTCCAAAATATTGAGCACCACAATAGCAATGGCGAAATAATTTTTAATTTCAAATCCGAAAGTATATCGAAAACGTTAGGTCTACGATGGAACTCTTGCAATGACAAGTTTACTTTCAGTTTTTCTTTATCTGATCCGAACGCTAAAATTACTAAACGACTACTTTTATCGGAAATCTCTAAGGTATTTGATCCCCTCGGATGGTTGTCACCGTTAACTACTAAATTAAAACTAATATTTCAACAGCTTTGGTTAAACAAAATGCATTGGGATGAAGAAGTCTCTCAAAGTATCAAAAAAGAATGGGTTGCAATAAATGCTGATATGAAAGCTGTAAATCAATGCGAGATACCACGCTGGATAGGATATCAACCTAATAACATAATTGAGTTGCATGGTTATTGTCACGCCTCTACAAAAGCTTACGCTGCGGTTATTTACGCGCGAAAGCTCGACTAGTACCTATCTCTAAGAGCGTATCCCTGCCGAGATTAGAGTTAAGTGGAGCACATTTGTTAGCAAAGTTAATGAATAAGGTTATTAATTGCTTTAGCGAATTAGATATTCGAATATATGGGTGGACTGACTCAATGGTAGTCTTAGGATGGCTACAAGGGGAGCCCAGCCGATGGAAACCCTTTGTTGCAAATAGAACTAAAATTATTATAGATATAATGAAACCAAGCTGCTGGAGATATGTTAAGTCGGAGAATAACCCAGCAGATGCTGCTAGCAGAGGCATATCTGCCTCACAATTGAAAAACCATACGCTGTGGTGGCAAGGACCACAATCATTAAAATCATTTGATGAGAAGCTAAACACTAAAACTATCTATAGTACTGATCAAGAAGTAAGGGCTAATTGCAAACCAATTAACATAAACTCTGCCCAAAATAGCAAAGAAACCATCCTATTACAGCTTTTGCTTAAATTTAGTTCAATCGATAAAGTTATTAGAATCTTAGCTTGGATTTTATGAGCGTTTAAAACAGTACACTTTGTAAAGTGTGCAACCTCGGCAGGTCAGAATATTGTCTTGCCCAGTTTTCTAACATTATATGAATTAAGACAAGCAAAATTACTCATTATAAAATACATACAAAGAACAGAGTTTTCAGACGACATATTTTTGTTAAGAAAAGATAGTAAATTAAACAACAAAAGTAATTTATTAAAATTAAACCCCTTTCTTAATAAGGAGGGAATTTTAAGAGTTGGAGGGCGCTTGAGCAATTCAAACATGAGCATGGAGATGAAACATCCTGCCATATTGCATCATAGCAGTCAACTTACAATTCTGTTAATCCAACAAACTCATCAGCTCACTTGCCATGGTGGTCCAAGGCTAACTTTATTTCATTTGAGACAGAGTTATTGGATAATTGGTGGGAATATAGCCGTAAAAAAGATAATGAGAAACTGCGTAACCTGTAAGAAACATGAGCCTAGATTACAGCACCAACTAATGGGGCAGCTACCCCAAGCTAGAAGCAACCCTGCCCCGCCATTCTATCATACGGGAGTGGATTATACAGGTTATGTAGATATAAAATGTAATAAGGGACGGGGAATTAAGACAACTAAAGGATATATCGCTTTGTTTATTTGTATGGCGACTAAAGTTGTACACTTAGAGCTCGTATCCGATTTGAGTAGTTCGGCGTTTTAGCAGCTTTACGTCGAATGGCGGCACGGAGAGGAGCGCCACGACATCTTTACAGTGATAACGGCACGAACTTCGTAGGAGCAAATAGGATGCTTCAAGAAAGTTATCATGATTTTCGAAGTATTTATGACAGCAACTTTTTTGCGGAACTTACTGATCTAAATATAGAATGGCATTTTAATGCCCCCTCCTGGCCAAGTGCTGGTGGCTTATGGGAACGGCCGGTAAGAAGCTTAAAGCACCACCTCAAACGTGTCATAAGCAATCAAAAATTGACCTTCGAGGAATTCAGCACGATACTAACTCAAGTGGAGGTTTGTCTAAACTTCAGACCTTTATGCGCTTTATCAGAGAATATCGAAGATTTAAACATTCTAACCCCAGCCCATTTCTTATCCGGAAGATGCGGAACCGGTATCATAGAAACACGCGAAGATGCTCAGACTAGATGGTATTTATTAGCCAAGTTACTAAATGATATCTGGAAGAAATGGAAACAAGAATATCTTACCCAACTATCCATAAGAAGCAAATGGCGTAGAACTGAGCAGAACATTAACATCGGCGATTTAGTGACTATCCACGATGATAACCTACCTCCTGGTAAATGGATGATGGGTAGAGTAATTGAGACTTATCCAGGTCTAGACGGATTGGTTCGTGTAGTAACATTAAAAACAAAAGGTGGAATCATCAAGAGGCCTATTGTTAAATTTTCAGTCTTGCCGATTGAGCCGGCGGCAAGTAGTACAAAGGATAGCAATAATATTCAAGAAAATAATAATAAACAGGAACCCGAACCCGGCCGCATAACGAGCAAGAAGCTTACGTCTAAATTTGCATCTTTAGCAATATCACTTATATATTTCCTTTCGTTATTGACGAACTCACACGCAGCATTCAATATATCAGTTTTACCTAGCAACAACTCTCTTTATTTTGAGTCGATAGATAACATGCAAGTTATCCGAGATAATTGGAACTTAATTGTCTATTACGACATGCGCCCGTACTGGGAAGGAAATACTGCTGCAACAAAGATTTTAGATTATTTAGAAAGACTCTGCTCATCCCTGAGTGACAAAAGTCATTGTGGTATGATAACGCTACAATTAAATCATGACTACAAAGAATTGTTGCACTATAATGAACTTATGCTGAACCAACACTTTGGCGCGCGCACGAGACAGCGTCGCGGTCTCGTGAATGGTATCGGTTACGTGGCCAACAGTCTGTTCGGCATATTAGACGAACGATTCGCGGAAGAGACTTGTAAAACAAAATGAACAACATCTCGCTAACTTGTTAAGAAATCAGACCTCTGTCATTGAGGCGGAATACAATGTATTAAAAAGAACCGAACATGCTATTCAAATACAGCACAAAACTATAAATAAACACATAAACCAATTAGACAATGCTGTTCTTAATATCAAGCAAGAAGTTGAAAACTTAGATAGAACGCAGGATTTTACCTTGTCCGTAGTAACGGCTATCAGTTTAGTTCAAAATCTGAAAAGAATCCAGGATAACCTGTTGGATACTATCACTGATGTTTACCATGGCAAATTCAACACTCACCTGCTTACACCAGATCAATTACTGCGTGAACTACAGTTCATTTCTGGCCAATTGACAAAGGATATTACCTTACCTGTAGATAGTATACAATCCGATCTAAGACATATTTATAATATGCTAAAAGTAAAAGCGAGAATGATGAAGGACTACTTTATATTTGAAATTACTTTGCCGCTAACAAGCAGAGACAGCTATAAAATTTACAAGATTTTACCCGTGCCTCAACAAGTTCAAAATAATATGATTAGCGTACTACCAACTGCAGAGTATATTGCTATTAACTTAAGAAAAGACGCTTTCTTCAGCATATCATTTTTGGAGCTTCAGTTATGTCTGCATAATGATCACTCGTACATGTGTCAAATAAACAAACCAATTAACCACTTATCCATTGATGAAAAATTTTGCAAACTGGACAATAACGGCGAACAATGCATTGTAACTAAATCACTTTGCCAAGACATATGGCTTGAATTAAATACTCCATCGAGGTATTTCTATTTTTGTTGCAACACATATGTTTTAAGGATTATATGTCAAGATCAAGTTGCATTTAAACAGGTGACTAGTGCTGGTATTATTGACCTAGATTCCAAATGTATAATAAAGAGTAAAGATTTTACTCTATATTCTCATGCCAAATTAACCAATACGATTCAATCTAACTCTGGAATTCCAATCCCTCAGATAGCAGAATTAAACCACATTGTTAACATATCGTTATCTCACTACTCTGAATATGATGATCCATTGAATAGCACATTAGTTATTCTGGAAAAACGAATAGAACAACTGAAATCCGCCAATACTCCCTCCCTAGATTACACTCTGTCGACGCATGACATTCATCAGTATGTTGTTTGTTACGGCTTGCTGGGTGTGGCAGTTTTAATGGCGGTATACTTTTTATGGAGAAGAAGACAAGTAGTTTTTCCGGTGGATATTTCGCAAAGTGTGGCAAATAGTGTAGTGTTTTCGCGAAAGCAGAGTACGGCTGAGCGTCAGCCGAGTGAAGTGAGTGATAATGAATTGCCTAGTGCGGCAAATAACTCTAAAACGGACAGAGCTACCTCACCTATAGTGAAAAAATGACGATTTAAATTAGAAGATGTGTGAATTTTGTATCTTTTTGGCCCGGGAGCATGTACGGTGAAACCTTACACTATTGTCAACTAAGCATTTTACTTCACTTTATAATTTTTTGTCCTTAAACAATTCAGTACTCGATTAGCTGTCATCGCGCGTGCTCCCTCGCTCCTTTGTATTTTACCTTGGTCCGTTTAATAAATTCGTTATTTTTATCTCAAAACAGACTTATCTTTAGCTAACCCCAAACCTTCTACAATACCCACATCGTAGGTAGGTAAGTATGGGCACCTGCAGTCGGAGTCGAGCTCGAAGACGGAGAGGCAGATGGTGCACTTCTCGTCGAGGTGCTGCGGCGCGGGGCGGTAGGCGTGGCGGTAGGTGTTGCGCTCGATGACGGCTACGCTGGCGCCGCGCCCACGCCACAGGTAGGTAGGTAGGTAGGTAAGTATGTGCACCTGCAGTCGGAGTCGAGCTCGAAGACGGAGAGGCAGATGGTGCACTTCTCGTCGAGGTGCTGCGGCGCGGGGCGGTAGGCGTGGCGGTAGGTGTTGCGCTCGATGACGGCTACGCTGGCGCCGCGCCCACGCCACAGGTAGGTAGGTAGGTAGGTAAGTATGTGCACCTGCAGTCGGAGTCGAGCTCGAAGACGGAGAGGCAGATGGTGCACTTCTCGTCGAGGTGCTGCGGCGCGGGGCGGTAGGCGTGGCGGTAGGTGTTGCGCTCGATGACGGCTACGCTGGCGCCGCGCCCACGCCACAGGTAGGTAGGTAGGTAGGTAAGTATGTGCACCTGCAGTCGGAGTCGAGCTCGAAGACGGAGAGGCAGATGGTGCACTTCTCGTCGAGGTGCTGCGGCGCGGGGCGGTAGGCGTGGCGGTAGGTGTTGCGCTCGATGACGGCTACGCTGGCGCCGCGCCCACGCCACAGGTAGGTAGGTAGGTAGGTAAGTATGTGCACCTGCAGTCGGATTCGAGCTCGAAGACGGAGAGGCAGATGGTGCACTTCTCGTCGAGGTGCTGCGGCGCGGGGCGGTAGGCGTGGCGGTAGGTGTTGCGCTCGATGACGGCTACGCTGGCGCCGCGCCCACGCCACAGGTAGGTAGGTAGGTAGGTAAGTATGTGCACCTGCAGTCGGAGTCGAGCTCGAAGACGGAGAGGCAGATGGTGCACTTCTCGTCGAGGTGCTGCGGCGCGGGGCGGTAGGCGTGGCGGTAGGTGTTGCGCTCGATGACGGCTACGCTGGCGCCGCGCCCACGCCACAAGCGCGCCGTCGCCGCATCGTCCTCCGACGCGGCGCGCATCATCGCCGCCGCCAGGATGCCGGCGCCCTGCGGATCGACACGACACGTCTATTACATCTGCCATAACAACATAACAATGTACATGATTGCTTCGGATGCCTACTTCGCATGATTAAAATGCGTCACAGCGCTACCCTGATACGAGAAAAAGCCGCTATTTGATTCTAAGCGCATTTTTTGATTCGCGTTTAAATATCAAGGCTGTCGCATTATTGCAGTGGTAATAGATAAAAAGCAGTCTTCAGATCATGAATGATGATCAGCTAGTGAATTTAGAATCAACTGCTAAATTCACTAGCAGTTGTACACAAATAGGCGCGAGAAGTGATTGAGCGCCCTTTCCTCGTTGTTCCTTCGCGCTCGTTGTCAGTAAAATACGGTTTTACCAAAAGGAAAGTGACGCTTGCACTTTTTGAAACACTAGTCACACTTATTTCTTTTATAAATTACAAGATTGGCCAACATTTAAAACGTACCGGAACGTTAATACTTTATAGGTATATAATGTACTAGCTAAGCCCGCGGTTTCACCCGCGTTTATGGTTACTGCGCCGCCCCCGTGGGTCGTGGTGGTGGTGATGTTATATAACCTATAGCCTTTTTCGATAAATAGGCTATAAAACACTAAAATAATTTTTCAATTCGAATCAGTAATGCCTGAGATTATTGCATTCAACCAAACAAACAAACTCTTCAGATTTAAAGGCAAAATTGTCATAAAATCCAATACAAAAACTACAAATTGGATTCAAAGCACAATATTGTCATCTGTTTACGCGAATGTTATTTATTGAAATGAAACTACTTTACACGGATTTTATCGCGTTGTCACACAGCACAATTTTACATAATTTTAAAATCTCTATCTGTACGTTTGATCACTGAAAAATTAAGAATGGCTAAACGGATTTTAATCAACCCAATGTACAGGTGGTACTCTAACTTAAAAATAAAGCATATTTCATCATAATTAGTCAAATAGTCCCCGAGATACAGTTTGAACTCTCTATTATATGCAACCCGATTCAAAGCTAATGTCAAATAGTTTACAAGTGGCTTTCGCATTGACAATTTGATATTCTGGTTAGTAATACTTTTATATGTATCGTGCTATACTTTTATATGTAACGTGATTTGATTAGCGAAATATATTTTCGCTAATCAAATCACGTTCTACTTTTAATTATTTATATTCATACTTTTTTTTACTATATTTTAAGTTATTAAATGGATATAATAACTAAAAATGGTAACGTAGTTTAATCTTTTTACCGCTTTCAACAACACGCTTACCTACAAACTGTTTTGGTAAGTAGTAGATTGATTGAAAAAAATTGTGGAATAGTAAAAATTACGTCTGCCTTCAATACTTTTTAATATTTTAATTTACTTATTTTGTATTACCTACTATTAAGCCAAATAAATTTTCTAAAACTTGAATTGTGTTTATTTGTTATATCGTAATAATTATTAGTATTCCTAATGGTTAGATAAAGTTTCATAGGCGTGAATAAATATCTGCACCCATTTTTTTGTCGTATTGTACTGTTATATATATCCTATAACCTTCCTTGGTCAAAATACCACAGGAGGCCGGTCTAGGAAAGAGGATCTAGCGTTGGCAGCTAGCCTGTCCAGCTTCCCTTTGGTACGCCACTTACACACACACACACACACACACCAATGAACGGAATGGCACCACAGAATCTACTTGAAGTAGGCGAGACCTGACACTATGTATAATAATATTAATGGGTGGTGTGAGTTCGTAACATTGACAGCAAATAAATAAGCGGTAAAAAAAAATATCGGTAAGAATCTTTTTTTAAATTTAACGTGCTTTCATCTGCTGTGATGTGGTGCAGGAACCATTCAGATTATCTTTCCAATGGGGCAGTCACTTGTCACGTGTAAGGATACCGATAATTTCAGTAAAGCAAAAAGATATCTTGCCACATTATCGGTCACGTCCTTTTTTAAGTAGTAGAGTTGAGTAAGTAGCTGTGGTGTCAATAGTTAATTTTTGTTAGTAAGAAAGTAATGCTGCCATGTTTTTTTCCGTTCACTGATTTACACTAATAGGATGGTGGCACAATTTTTTTTTTAAATTTAAATCAAGTAGTTACGTTATTCAAACTCTAAAATACAAAGATATTTTAATCTACTTAATAATAAATAAGATTCAAGCGATTCAAATCAGGTAGTAGGGGTAATTTTCAAACCGATAAGATAATGCACGATACAATCTGTATCAAAACCACTATTTAAATGCAACTGTCCGAGGGAGATAGCGAGATATTGAGATTGATATACTTCTTCTGATATCCGAATTTATAATATTAATGACTCCCTTTTTGCAACCAATTTCTATACTGTTAGCACAAAAAGATTTCTTTTGATTGCTAATTGCTTTTGTGTGTAAACTTATATGCAGTGCATTGTCCTTTTGGCCCCAACGACTTCCTGTGCAGATTGAGATTGGCAAACAATTTGATCTGCAAAGCCTGTGGTGAACAGGACGAGTCCATATCGCACCTACTGTGTGAATGTGAAGCGTTGGCTGGATTGAGAATGGGTCTGATGGGATTGGCATATCCAAACCCCGAAGACTTCAGGCTTCTCCCTCTGAAGTGTACGCTGCGACTGATGCAGTACATTCATAAGAAGATTGCTGAAGAATAGATCTTGGGGCCGACACAAAAGATCCCAATGGATCGAAGTGTCGCCGGTCTGCACTGACTGGCCCCCGCATATGATAAGATAAGAAACTTATATGCAAAATCAACCATAGCTTTATAGAAACTACCCTATTACATACATAAGCAAAATATAAACTACTGCCTATTGACCTCCTAATAAATAATTCAATTCATAGGGTAGTTTCGTTGAGTGGAGCGTTTGTTTATGTTATATCGTAGTTTAGTTCCGTTTGTTTCATATATATTATACTACTAAATATTAATTATAGTAAAATGTTAACGAAAACAAAATCATAATTATATTAAATATTTTTGATAAATAAGTAATCGCCACATGATCTGAATATTATGTGAGCGCCAAAGATATAGTTATTAAAATGTTTGTCCATTGCTACAAGTAAAATATACTGCATATATTCTAATGCAATTTTGAAGGCATAATACTTAAGACTAAGCAAGATAAATGGTATACATTTTAATTATCTTCAGTGATCGGAATTAGGTAGATAGAAGTTGAGTTCCTTGTAACACAAACGAAGATGATAGTATGGATAAGCCTACAAAATCCGAAGATTTTTAATATATGATAATATGATTGTCGGTACATGTTGTGTATATGTAGGTATATATCAAAACAAATATATAGAGTACGTATAAGATACGGCATTTCATAAGTTTTAAGCAATATTAGATAAGTCCAAATGTTACAAAATAGCGACTTGATTAATAAAAAGTGTAGAACACCGATGTACTTATCTCCTTTGCTGCAGATCCTGAATTCAAATCAATTTAAAAAAATACCAGCTTTTGTTTATTGTTTTGAATACATTGAAACCAAAGTATCTAAATAAAATCTTAATTAAATTCAACAGATTTATTAACCACCGAGCCTTCTTCGAAGAGGTTAATGAAAACACTATGTGGGTCTGTGTGTCTGTCTGTTAGTGACAGTTTGTTAGTGACAGGCATAGCTCCGGAACCACTGGACCGATTGACTTGTAACTTGGTGTACAGACACCTTGGGGTCATCAATCGGTCGAGTTTGATGGGTCCTGTGAGTCAAAAGACCTCCGAGATATAGAAAGAAGAAAGAAAGAAAGAAAGAAAAATGATTTATTTTGGTACCCAAAAAGGACACATTAAACAAAAAATAAAAATAAAAATGAAGAAATACAAAATAAAAGCAGAACAATAAACAAGGAAAAACAAAAATAAATAAAACTAGAAAAATAAAACTCAATACTAAATACTATAATTTCATTTCATTTCTGCTCACTGGCAACACCACACCTTACCCAATGGCTCCCACCAAGTCAAGGCTAGTTATTGTGTTGTCAGTAATGTCAGTAAGCAGAAATAAACTATTGTTTAAATATAAGTTTGACTTAAATTTTAAAAGTAATATGAAGGTGTGTGTCCTATTAGTTCCAAAATTTGGATATCGCTCAGCATACGTTGCGATTTGTCAAATCGCAACACTGATATTCTGCGAAATCCAATTTAGTGACGCCGGCGCCTAGTGTCTAAACATATAAAAAAAAAAAAAAAAAAAAAATATACTTAAATATGTAAATATACGAGTAAATAACATATAAATATAATTACTAAATGGTGTAAAAATGTGTGGAGTAAAATAAGAAACATTTGATTGTGTTTTTAAAGCAAGCGTCAGTGTGATATAGGTACCTATAGTGTATACTTATGTCGCTTCGGAATTATTGTAAACAAGTCTATTATCTAATGTGCATTGCGCAGTGACATAGACTGAGAGATGCGGATCTCAAGAAAATCTTTTGCCTTGCCTGTTCTAAGAAGTTATAGCAAGATGAATGCAATATATATATAATAATAATAAATTGTAGGGGTCTCGCTCAAAAAAAAAAAAAAAAAAAATATACAAGACAGGTCAGACACATCAGACATATGCTTATGTATATATACCAGATCACAGAGCATTTCAACAAAGAAATGCAAGAATTAAAGTTAAATTTAACATAAATTAGAATATATTTAAGATAAGTTTAAAGTATTCAAAAACAAATCTATTATAGGACCAGGAAATAATACAAGGCACAACTTCAAGGAACTTCAAGGATGCCTGCAGTTGAAATACACCGCAACAACAACACAGACTGGAGACCCTTCCATCCAATACCTGACGGCTAAATCCAAAAAGGTAAATAGGTGTTTATGGGGATTAGGATATATAGAAATATATAGAGATTAAAGGAGTGTTACAATATTAATTCATTGAACTGGTATAATTTTGTTTATATATACATATACACACACACATACATACACATACACATACATATATACATATATATATATATATATATATATATATATATATATATATATATATATATATATATACATACATACACATATACATACATAGACACACATACACACATATGCAGATACACATGTAAATATAATTATGTATTTATTTGTGTTTCTAGCAAAATCTTTTTTAGATGAAAAACAAAGGAATTTCTGGATTATAGGGGTCACAAGGTCAGGGGATATCTACCAACAGAATGGTTTGGAAGTCCGAGGGAGAGGCTTTTGCCCAGCAGTGGGACATTACAAAAAGCTGATGAAAGCAAAAATAAAAAGAAAAGGTCACATGAAGACGAAGAGGTTGAATCCTGGGTTTTTACACCCATCTCGTTGATGAACAGAACAACAATGTTAATACCAATTTATGCATATGAAAAACACGTTTAAATGTTTTCTATATATGTAGGTATATTAATATATATAAGATTTTGCCCGTGAAATTCGCTTGCATTAGTCTAGGGTTTGTCTGCGCCGCTCCTATTGGTCGTATCGTGATGTTATGATATAGCCTATAGTCTTTCTCGATAAAAGGGCTATCCAAAATAAAATAAAAATATAAATTGGAACCCATAGTTCCTAGGATTAGCGCGTTCAACCAAACAAACAAACTCTTCAGTTTTGTAATATTAGTATAGATTTATTTATTTGTTTAAATAAATGCAATTTGCACAGTAATGGTTCAGGATAAACATAGTTCACTTACTGTATCCGCTGTTTATTGCCCCCTAGGCATATCCTAAAGGAAGATAGCTTTACAGACTACTACAGTACTCTTGGCCAAAGATTCATGTGTGGCGGACTGGAATGCCAAAAATGTCTACTGGGGTTCCCGACTGACATTACTCAGAGGTAGAGAACTGAAAAAAAGCCTTGACGAAAATAAATTACACGTCCTGAGTACAGGTGAACCCTTATACTGGCCAACGGACTCCAATAAACTCTCCGATCTATTGGACTTCTTTGTTTATAAGGGACTTTCAAACATCTACTTAAGCGTTGAAAGTTGCGTGGATAGCAGTTCTGGTTACACCCCTCTAATTGCCACTGTAAGTACAACTTTAATAGAAAGAAAGTCCAAAGAAAAACGCTACAGTAAGAAAACTGATTGGGTTGGATTCAGACAATATATCTAGTCAAACGTGAACCTAAAATAGCGTTAAAAACAAACAGTGACATTGATGAAGCTGCTAAAAACATCACAAATTTCATTCAGACAGCAGCATGGAAATGTACACCATTATTCACCAGGCCAGGATCCGAAAATATTCCAAAGGAGGTAAGGAGAAAGGTTTAGGAAAAAAAGGAGGCTCAGGAGAGTCTGGCTCAATAGTCGTCATGCTTTAGATAAACAAGATTTTAATAAAGCGGCTGCAGATCTGAAATAATATCTAAAGGACATTCAAAATGTGACCTTAAAAAAACAGATTCGAAAATCTTGAAGCCACAGCTAAAAACGAATATTCGCTTTGGAACACTGTCAAGCATAGCAAAAATGCGTCACAAACTGCACAGCATCCATTAAAGCTAGGAAATAATGCATTGGCAAGAAAAGACGACGAACGTGCCGAAGCCTTCGCCTCTTTCTTGGCCGATGTATTCACACCTAATCCCTGAGATACATCAATGGCTAGAGAGATCCAAAATTATTTAGAGACTGATCTACAACTCAGCTTACCACTAAAGTGCTGCTCACCTCGAGAAATCTGAAGCATTATAAAAGATCTGAAACCAAATAAAGCCCCCGGATATTAAGCCAATTGCCAAGAAAAGCCATTGCTTTCATAACACAGCTCTTTAATGGAATCTTGAGAACTGGTAACTTTCCGAGTATCTGGAAAGTGTCCGAAAGTATTATGATCCCGAAGCCAGGAAAACCACCGCATCTTGTGTCGTCATACAGGCCAATAAGCCTGCTGCCTGTAATGTCAAAATTATTTGAGAAAATTATGGCACGTAGGCTTAATGTATCTCTCAAAGAGGGCAGTATCATCTCAAAACATCAGTTCGGATTCAGAATGGGGCACTCTACTGTGGAGCAGGTGCATAGAGTGGTAAACAAGATACGGGAAGGGCTGGAGCGAAAAGAATACTGCTTGGCTGTCTTTACAAATGCTGCAAAAGCACTTAGACAAAGTTTATGAATGGATGAAGGAATGGAAGATAAAAGCCAGCGCCAACAAATCTATGCATGTGACATTTACTCTCAGGAAAGCTGACTGCTCACCTGTTAAACTCGGAGATGACACACTTCCACACGGGACAGTAGCTAAGTACCTGGGCGTCCACCTCGATAGGAAACAAACGTGGAAATGCCACATGGAGAAAAAACGTGATGAGCTTAACATCCTGTTTCGAAAACTGACCTGGCTCCTATGAAGAACATCACATGTTTCACTTGAAAATAAAGTGCTTATCTACAAAGTAGTACTAAAACCCGTTTGGACATATGCAGTTGAGCTTTGGGGCTCTGCGAAGAACTTAAATTTGGTAATTCTCCAGAGATTCCAAAATAAAACTCTCAGAATTATATCAAATGCTCCTTGGTTTATAAAGACATCTGAATTGCATGAGCACCTACAAATGAGAACCATAAAAAAGGAAGTAGAACACAGACTGCAAACTTACAAATTTCAAATGAAGTCACATACCAACATATTAGTCGTAGCCCTAAGTGAACCAACAACCATAAAAAGGCTCAAATGCCATCACATATGGGACTTGACTGACTAAAGCCAAATAGTGATTTTGAGAGGCAGATTCTTCGCTGGAAGAATGAACCTCACCAGTCAATATCCGCACAAAACATCTGGTAAAGGTTTATAAACGCTTGCAAGATAAACAAAGAAAAAAAATGCAATATTAAACTTTAATCTCCAACATCTTCTTTATTAATTGGTTGGTTAGTATTATAGTAAAATGAAGTAAAACAAGTAACAATTATAAATGTTTTCTAATTTAGTTTTCTTTTGACATGTAGTATACATTTGTATGTTGATACCCACCTTTCTACATAGCCGGCAAAAATATTGACTAATTGTTAAATTAACAAATCATCATTATTTTCTGTTCATCATTATTATATGTGGCTTGGCAATTGCCTGATTGATGATTTCTATTTATTACCTATTCGAATAAATTTTTTATACATTTAGACTCAATCTAATTTCTAACTTCATCGTATATTTGAAAGGTTTACAACAGCTCACAAACATCAGACATGTCTGTTATGGCATAATAGACAGACGTTTGTAATTATTGCGTCATACCTACCTCACCATAACACAGTGTTTATTTTGCTTTACAATATCGGAAAGCCCGGGTGCATAAGGCATATGTTCATATTATTATAATAGCGTACTAAAAGTACAAAAACAGTTGACCTAATTCCGATCACTCAATATCACGATTAGGGGGTTAACAACAAAGCATAATGTTCAAGTAGTAACTTTCTATGCGATTAATGACTATAATATTTAATTTATACCAACTTATTTTAAATATTAGCTGATGGCAATGAATAAGGTATTGGACTTGCGATTGGAGGTTGCGGGTTCGAATCCGACCCATTGCACTACTGACGTGAACCCAAATAAAAACATTTTAGCTTAGCTGGAGGGGTTAACAAGAATAC
Organism: Catocala nupta; assembly: GCA_963675205.1. NCBI lineage: Eukaryota > Metazoa > Arthropoda > Insecta > Lepidoptera > Erebidae > Catocala > Catocala nupta. The sequence continues at coordinate 14,811,861 of OY776100.1, read as the reverse complement.
TAGTCATTTGAACCTCAAATCGCTAGTATTCTTTTAAAAAAATCTATTGTCGAATTATGAAACAATTAATTGAATATTTAAAATTAAATTGGTAATTCAACATCGACCTAAAGAAATTAGTTAGTATATTTACCCACGCCATAAAGTATACCAAATATATTTACTTGTCTCACCATGAAGGCGGGCTGTATGGAGATGTGCAGGTGCGGCGGCGACGGGTGCATCTGCAGGTAGTGGTGCATGTGATGGTGGTGGATGTGTTGACGGTCACTGCAACCAGAACAATACACATTCATTAACTATTATAAACGTAACTTAGTACGTAAACCATAGAGTCTTGCGACTGAATATAAATTACCATGCCCTGGGTCTCTAAGACTTTACCTATACGGTAGATGACTTATATTTTTTTATTATTTAAGTTAAACAGTTACATTATCCAAACTCTACAACATAAATTTAGTAGCAGGGGTAATTGTCAAATGACAGAAAAAGGATGCATGATACAAACTGTGACGTAACCACTATTTAAATGCAACTGTCAAAATCAAAATCAAAATAAATTTATTCAAGTTAGGTTACAAGGTAACACTTATGAATGTCAAAGAAACACTACATTTTTCCTGTGAATTTATATTTACTGCCACGTTCAGTAAAGCAAGGGTGTAGGGCTCATGAGAAGAACGGGCAAGAAACTAATAGCCCTCTTATTAATCGCCAATGTCTGAGGGGCAACTCCCGTTTTTGGTTATATTCAAATTTAAAATATTGATTAATTACTTATTTTGCAAACAATTTTGATATGGATTGCAATACATGATTTCTTTTGATTGCTATCTGCTTTTGTGTGTAAAATAATGTATAAAATCGAACATAACCAAAACGAGGTGTTACCAAAACGATGATCCTTATATGCTTTATATATACACTGCCGGTCAAAAGTTTGAGACCACCTACATTAAAGTTGCAAATGGATGTAAAACTCAAAATAAAAAGCTAAACATGAAAGGATTTATTGTGATATTTATTAAGTATGGCAAATGCAATTAAATATAAATAAAAATATTAAATATTTCGACAATTTAACTTAAAATATATGTTGACAAGCTAAACAGCTTTTTAATCAAAAAACCCTCCCTTGCGTTGAATCACTTTGTTGACAAGTCTTGGCATGCGGGCAATCAATTTGTCGATTGTTTCTTGTGAAATATTGTTCCAGCTTTCTTGCAATGCTCTCCACAAATCTTCTTGTGAGCTGGGACAACAACTGCGCATGTTTCTGTCCAGCTCTTCCCACAAAAGTTCTATAGGGTTAAGGTCGGGGCTCTGAGCGGGCCACACCATGTTTTTTAACACCCCTTCTGCTTCTTTTGTATCTAAATAACCCCGGCATAATTTGGAGCTGTGTTTAGGGTCGTTGTCTTGTTGGAAAATAAAGCCATCTCCAACTAGCCGAAGTCCCGATGGTACAGCATTACACTCCAATATGTACTGCTCCTTTTTCATAATTCCTTCGACTCGTACCAAATCTCCAGTTCCACGGCTCGAGAAACAACCCCAAACCATAACGGAACCACCGCCATGCTTCACTGTGGGCAGGACACAGTCTGGCATCATCTTTTCCTCGGCACTCCGCCGAACAAAAACACGTCTTTTGCTCCCAAACACTTCAAATTTGGACTCATCTGTCCAAAGAACTCTTTTGAAGTCTTCTTCACTCCAGTCTCGATGGGTAAGGGCCCACTGCATTCTCTTCTTTTTGTTTTGTGGCCTTAAGAGAGATTTTCGCACTGCTACGCGACCAAATAACTTAGCGTCTCTTAGTCTTCTTTTCACTGTGGTCAATGACACAGGTGTAGACCGGGATTTGTTCACTTCAGCGCGGATTTCTGGTGCTGTCAGGCGTCTATTCCGCTTGCTTGTTACCACGATGAACTTATCCTCGCTAGAAGTGGTAGCTCTCGGCCTGCCCGACCGCGAACGATCTTGATTATTGCCAGTCTCCTTGTATCGGGTTATTGTGTTATGAACACAAGTCTTCGACAACTTGAGCTGAGTAGCAATCGCACGTTCAGATTTGCTTTCGTTGTGTAAAGCAATGATGACAGCACGAGTTTCACCGCTAATTTGGCGTACTTTTCCCATAATGAGATGTCTTCACTGTAAGAACGACGAGCTCGGACTAACCAAGATTAAGAAATATTTACTCCATGGAAACTCAGGTGTTCACAGTGTTTTAGGAAGTTAAAATTTCCTAAAATTCTGTTAACACAAAACAAAGCCCAAATAATGAATAATAGTCAGGTAACAATAATATTACAATGACTTTAGCGCGCGGTCCGCACGCGGCGCCCATTGATATTTCTAGACAAAAGACCTTTGTACGATGATTACATAAAAATAAATAGAAATAATGACTTCGAAAAATAGTTAAATATCCATTGTATATGCAGGTGTTCAAATTAATTGTTTATCATATGTATTTTTAACAAATTTTATTGTGAAACAATATTTGAACTTGTGGTCTCAAACTTTTGGCCGGTAGGGTATATATGCAAACATATAATTTGCACCAATGTTTGCAGCCAAAACGCTAAGACAAATAAGTAGCAGAATATACAGAAAAGTCCCTTGCTCTCATGAAAATAATCATTAGTGATTATTATATAAAATATTGTGTCAGGTAATCTTAAGGTACCTAATCAATTGCATAGGCATACATGTATTATTCGGTTTCCTAGTTAGTTTTAATCTCAGTCGAGGTTCTCCATAATGAGTTCGACTGACTCTAAACAAATAACGAACTAATTTCACTCTCACATTTAAGTATAAACTTACAGAATCATTGGTTGTGTGGCTCCAGTTGCATAGTCACGATCTAACTCCTCATTGAACTATAATCAAAGAAATTAGGGTTACAACAGATATCATATTGTATAATACAATTGATAAAATATTTTACTATGTTGCAGAGTCAACTTCTAAGAAAAACAGTTACACCGTCTCTGAACAAATAAAGAAGTATAGAAATAGAAAGACATCTTGTCATTTACACGTGTCGAAGTTCCAATTAAGCTATGAAGTCAATCATGAAGTTAATTCGTCAGGTTTATATGGTATGCTTCGCCCGACTAGTCTAGTCATGAGACGAAATAGAATATATGTACACTACCGCTCAAAAATATTTAGCCACCCTTAAATAGGCTTACCTACTCAACTTAACCTTACCTATATTCATTTTACAAAACACGTTATCGTTTGTATGTTATATATACAATTATATAACATACAAACGATTACGAAAACGATAAACGATATAAACGATGAAAGTCAAAAAAATGGTTTAAAAAAATGTATTGTTTGTAATATAAAGAAAAATGCAGGTGGCCAGATAATTTTGAGCGATAGTGTATATTACAATCCCGTAGTACTAGTAAAGCAAACCACCGATGGCAGATTTAATACCTCAGATCAAAGTTCTTACTTCCTCGATATCGTTATGCAGAATTCTGCTTATACATCACCCACGAGGTTTCCTTGGCAAATATATCTAATTCATAACGGGTATTAACGCGATCATGCATATTGTCTACCTTATAGGTACACTAGCCGTGGTCACAAGCTGACTCCACCGATCACGGTCTTGTAACTTAGTCGAAAGGTAAGGGCAACTTAAGAACATGCATGATCGCGTTAATACCCGTTACGAATTACATATATGTCATGCATCGCGAAAGTTTTAGTTATTCCTATATCCTTGGCTGTTAAAATAAAAGCAAACTATTTGTCGAAATAAATAAGTGTGATGTATATTACGGCCAGCATTGCGACAGGGAGGGGCGGCACTGGGGGTGGCACTAGGACAGGGCTGCCGTACCCGTCTCCCATCATGGTACGCCGCTGCATCTCCTACGATACACATAATATACAATATAGCAATTATTTACTAGATTTTGTCGCGGCCTCGCTCGCGTAAATGTGGGGTAGATTAGATTAGTAACAGTATTTTTTTTCTCGAGTAAAGGTACCCTATATACTTTTTTATTCTTCTGAGAACCTGTATGCGAAGTTTCATGATTTCGGTCAAGTAGTTAAGGCGTGAAGGCATAAAAGCGTAACAAACAAATATGTATAGTTAGTTCCCTTTTAGACCTGTTCTGGAAATAAACCTGAACCAAAAAGGAGTCTGCTGAAAGAATTATTAGAGTATATTATGCCCAAAGAAAATCTACTCTGAATGCAAATAAAGTTCTTTAATAATTAATTATACTGCCACTCTTGACCCTGTGCCCACATTTTCAACTAACTCAGTTTTTTATTTGCTGTAAAGTAGAACAGTATTAGTAGTCAAATAAACATAAGGCGGTACTTAACAGAGAGACGACATTCTGTCTGTGTTTAAGACTGGTGCCCCGTATCGATTATCTATGGTTTAGTAATCTTCATTATCAAGATGACTACAGGTTATTTATGGTTTTGATTGGATGTTTCAGTCGATCGTATTCTTTTTTTGATACCTTTATATTCAAATTGATAAACAGAGATTATTTATAATGTGATAAATTTAAGGAGGTATTCTAGTCTAGAAATTTAAATAAATAGTTTTGTTTCATATTTTCAAAGCTTAACCCTTTAAGAATGTCTTTAAGAGGATTTGTCAAAATTCAAATTATTTTCGGAGATATAGCTGTTTTAATGTCGCGGCATCCAAAGCGGCTCGGACGTAAAGAATCGGACAAAAGACGTTAGGGATTCACCGTCTACCTGCGATCGTGTTTCCTTGTAAAATCTTTTGTGCCTTTAAGTCGAGGAAGGTCCAATGTATGCAGCAGGAATGGCAGATTAAATAAATGTAAGTCTAAAATATCACTTCATGACTTAGACTGCGAGAAAGTTTACGCGAAACTTTAAACGCGTTTTTCTTGAAACTGTCTTTTTTAAAACGGTTCCCACGATTTCTCAAGTTCTACTGAACCGATTTACTTGAAATTTGGTGTGACTCTTCTTTATAGACTTCTCTATCGCACGAACTATCCTCAGTCCCATAGGAGACGGACCACCTTGTATGGGACCCTGGCCTGGGCGTGGACAATTTTATATTGTAATAAGAATATTAATTTTCAGTAGCCTAAACTAAGTAGAAAACATTATTCTATGAAGTTTAGTAAGTATCAAGTTTGATGATTAAATAATATAATAAAACACAAAATCACGTCAAAATATCCACTATACGAGCGAACAAACGCTAAGTGAATGATGAAAACAGAATTAACAGAAGTCAAGTGTTGCTAGAATATGAAAATAAATTACCCAACAAACTTTACAATTTTGTAATATTTTATCAAATATCATATCATTTTTACATTAATTATTGTTATCGAATTCAAAATATGAATATAGTAAATAATGAAAAAAATATCAACGTAGTTTCAGATTTCGATAATATTTCTAAATTTTAATTTTTTAAGCACTGTTCCGGTTTTTTCCATTGTTTTTTTTACTAGGCAACACAAACAAGCCATTTAGATTATCCATTTCAGTTCCACGTTTTAAACCAAATGAAAATATTTTAAAATAGTTTTTATTATACGTCAATTTCATACGACTGGATAATAATCAATATTTATTATACATTAAAACAAAACTTTTAATATTTTACTTTGTTTATAAGAAAGACGACTGCCACGTTCAAGACGAATATGGAAGGTCTCCTTCCAATGTTTACTATATTTAAAAAATTAGGAAACCTCAAGATAAGTGGTACAAAATTATTATTTTTTCAGGCAGTAGCGATTTTGTGAAAAAATTCTACCTTTTTTAGTTACAACAGGAGCAGCATTACTCTAAATTAATAATCCTGTTTTTTTTTCAGATTGCTTGGAGTGTTGGAGTCGTGTGTACGGTCGTGTGCCATTTTTTTTTTACCCCCACTTCATCACCCGTAACTTTTAGAGATTTAAATTATTTAACATTTTTCTGTATTCTTAAAATAATAATAAAAATCTTATAAAAAAATGAATACTTAAAATATTTATGGGCTGTTTTTTTATGGCACTTCAAAAATTACCTAAAATTCAAGCCTCTAGACCAGAATACCCGTAATATAATGCTATATATTGAAACCTTGAATCTTACCAACATATGATGTTGTCTCTGCCAGAGTCGTTCATGCACAAGGTACGGCGGAGCGATCGGCATATCGCGACGACGCTCACCCACTATGCGAAGAAAATATATTTTTTAATAATAAACAAAAATACATATTACCTATTGTTGTGTATTTAAAAAACAAGGCTCGTCATAAAGAGAATACAGAATGGTGCTAAGGTATTTATGATAGAATAGAATTCTTATTAATATAATTATTTCTTTGGTGTTCCACTTGTCTGTTGTAGCTGGCGCATGGCCTGCGTGCGTGGCGTGTGTGTATCAGAGTAACGCTAGTACTTACTGTGTGCGGGCGGCGCGTGATGCACGTGGTGCACGTGCGCCTGGTGCGGCTGGTGCGTGGGCTGCGTGTGTGGCGTGTGTGTATCAGAGTAACGCTAGTACTTACTGTGTGCTGGCGGCGCGTGATGCACGTGGTGCACGTGCGCCTGGTGCGTGGGCTGCGTGTGTGGCGTGTGTGTATCAGAGTAACGCTAGTACTTACTGTGTGCGGGCGGCGCGTGATGCACGTGGTGCACGTGCGCCTGGTGCGGCTGGTGCGTGGGCTGCGTGTGTGGCGTGTGTGTATCAGAGTAACGCTAGTACTTACTGTGTGCGGGCGGCGCGTGATGCACGTGGTGCACGTGCGCCTGGTGCGGCTGGTGCGTGGGCTGCGTGTGTGGCGTGTGTGTATCAGAGTAACGCTAGTACTTACTGTGTGCGGGCGGCGCGTGATGCACGTGGTGCACGTGCGCCTGGTGCGGCTGGTGCGTGGGCTGCGTGTGTGGCGTGTGTGTATCAGAGTAACGCTAGTACTTACTGTGTGCGGGCGGCGCGTGATGCACATGGTGCACGTGCGCCTGGTGCGGCTGGTGCGTGGGCTGCGTGTGTGGCGTGTGTGTATCAGAGTAACGCTAGTACTTACTGTGTGCTGGCGGCGCGTGATGCACGTGGTGCACGTGCGCCTGGTGCGGCTGGTGCGCAGGGTGCGGCGCGTGTGTGTGCGCGGCGTGTCGCGCGTGTCCGCCGCCCGCCGCCACGCCGCACGCGCACGCGCCGTGCCCGCAGCAACAGCGACGACACGCCCCGCAGGACACGCGCATCCTGATCACCAACATTGACATGTTACTCTAGCACAAGATGGCCGAAAGTTACCGAAAATATCTGTTTGTAAAACACCAAACAAGTTGCCTGATAACAGTTACTGCACGCCTAAACATTCACACTTAAAATGTATTCTTATCATGTTAACGATTTATCACTTCGCTTAATTAAATAGCCATTAAATGAGATACCGTAAATAATATGTATGAGTATTTAGTAAGTAAAGTAACGCAAATAAAGTATTTGCATTATTTTGTAGACTAATTCGATAGATACATATATAAAGATCAAAATTTAAAGAGCATCATCAGCTAATTCTAATTATAGCTATATACTAGTTTACTTTATTCATTTTATACAATTTCAAATAACTATAACGCAACGCCGTAAGTATTGTTAAGAGCTTGAGTATAAACTGACTGTAATGCATAAATTTATATTCGCACCGTGTCCGGCTCAGACGATATAGTAAAAATCGATTATATGCAGCTATGATTAACATGAAATCAACGTGCCCATGTGTATAATATCTGCCCACTAGCTAAGATTGAGATTTGTATTGAATAATGAAAATAGTTATCCGATACTCCTTTAGTTTATTTTATTTAATTGTTATAGTTTGGGACGCTATTATAATAACCGACCGTTTAACTCGCGTATCGCCTGCGCGATAAGAAGGGAGCGGGAGTGATGTTACCGGGTGGGTGAAAGGGGTGCGCGGAGCAGAGAGCTCAAGTCAAGCGCGGCAGTGCGCTGGCGGTGCTCGCTGCGCGTGGTTGATATTTTTGTTACGGACCCTTGGACATTAACACACAAGGTACACGACTTCCTAAGATTAATCCCAAGACCAATCACTCTTCCTGTTTTCTAAAAAAAATAACATGCAAGCTAAACAAATAGCATACAACTTATATTCCTTTTTTAAAGCCAGAAAACAAGATCATAGTTATACGGAGTATCATCAAGACGTGAACCTATACAAACTTGTTGCTGAAGCTTCAGGACTCTCGATGACTACCATAAGTAAAATAATAAAAGAAGGAAATGATCTGAAAGATGAACAAAGTCATGTAAGTTTTAAATCACCAACAAAAAATAAACAAATCCGAAAGAAAAAATTGAAGTAGACAGTTTTACAGAAGGCGTAATTAGAAGAAAAATATCTCAATTTTATACGGTTTACAAGCAGATTCCTACATCAAAAACTTTGAATGCGAAACTCAGAGAAGAAGGAATTTTAAATTGTGGCCGAGAATATTTGAGATCATTGATTCATAAACGTGGTTTTCGATTTAAAAAATGTCAGTCAAAAAGAAAATTATTGATTGAACAACAAAACATCGTATCGTGGCGGTGGCCTTATCTTAATACGATAAAGAAGCACAGGAGAGATCAACGAAACATCGTTTACCTTGATGAAACACATGTCAATTCGTCTTTAAATGTACCGGCGTGTTGGCAATCCAATGAAGAACGAGGGGTACCGTCGCATATTGGCAAAGGGCCGCGTTTAATTATTGTACATGCTGGAGGACAAGGCGGATTCATCTATGGAGCTCTTTTAATTTTTAAATCTAAAAGCATTACCAGAGATTATCATAGCGTTATGAAACCTGAAACTCAAAAACTCTGTTATCGTAATGGATAATGCCTCATACCACTCGGTACAGGAGGACAAAAGCCTACGATGATATCCACTAAAGCCATCAGGCCTGGCTGCAAAGACACAATGTTGAATTTGATATGTCTTTAAGAAAATGTGATTTGTTGAACTTAATCAAGCAACACGGATCAGAAAATGTGTACAAAATAGATAAAATTTTAAAGGCGGCAGGTCATGTAGTCTTGACACTGCCTCCATATCACCCAGACTTGAACCCCATCGAAGTGGACTGGGGGGATATCAAAGGACTGCTCGCAAAAATTGAAATTGATACAAATTTAGACAAAAAGAAAAATACTCTAACAGTTATTCGCCGAATTCTCTGTAGAAAGATGGGTCAACTGCGATAAACATGTTCAAACTATTGAAAATGAATACGGTCAGCACGATCGCATCGTTGATGAAGAGATGGACCGATTTATTATTAATTTGCAAGATTCTGACTTCTCAAGCTGCACAGACAGTGAAGACGATTCAAGCAATATGGATATTATTGACGAATAGTCCTATATAATTTTTATCTGTGGTTAAATATTTCGTAAAAGGAGATAATTGTTGTTTTATTATTTCGTACCTAAGAAGCTATTAATAAAGTAATTGAAAAATATTAAAGGTTTATTTTTTACTTAAGAAATACAGATACTACAATTATATTTTAAACTTTGACATCAATGTCTACCTCGAGATAAGTCTTTGGATTATTGACTCCGCGTGTAGCGTTACCCGCCCCCGCTCCCTTCTTACCGCGCAGGCGATGCGCTAGTTAAACGGTCGACCTATAGACAATATTGATTTTGTTATACAATAGCAAAAAGCACATAATAATATTATCTACAAGATAGGCGCACTTGGTACTGTTTTTTGATACATAGGTAATGCACCTAAATTATTAGTATTATTACCATATTCCATTTAAGGACAAAATTAAATGGGAAAGTTTACTATAAATTTTACAGTTATTGAATTATTATAATTTAAAATACACGTTCTAACAGCACTTAAACTTACCTGAAGACATATCATATCTTAGGTATGTATGAGTGACAAATATAAGGAGTTATATTTACACGTATTAGACAATACCTGGTGAAGGTTAAATGATACATATTGCAAATTGGGATAAACCAATGCACTACGGTTTATAATAAGAACTTGATTAAAATATTTGACTGTCCGCTTAGAGCCACTTAGATAACATCTTTCAGTAAGACGGCTTTTGGGAAATCGATTTTCTTATCAATATTGCAATGCAATGTACCTCGCAAGCATTTACAACTACCTTGTACTACAAACTTCGCTTGCGTGATTCTGACTCCAGTACAAGTTGAGTGAAGTCGTGTTTAATTAGGTACAACGCCATCTATTGTCATTAGTTATGACTTCTTCATGTGGAGTCTGCCACAGACTTACTGATCTTGATAAGTACCATAATATTATCTTAAGTTTATGTGAATGTCATACATTGAAATTAAACTACTTTATACGGATTTTATCGCGTTGTTTACTTTAAAACATTTTTATCACTTAATTTTGAAAGTTTTGAAACTATTACACTATTATTGTTGATCTTTACTACTATTTAAGTTATTCCAATTATTAAAACTATTTATATTTATAATTACATTTTAATGCTCGTAGTCTCCCTGTAAACATGACTGCTGAAAAGCAACCGAATGGTCGTGGAAAGTGTAAACTTAAATCAGTAATCATATGCTGCCATTTGTATGGAGCAGCGATTCTAGTTGTACTTATTTAGATCAGAGGCCCTATTACAAACTTTTATTAAACCTGTCAAGTTCCAGGTAGTTCAATTATCTGCCTGGTTTTGTTTCGTATTATGACTATTTATGACATGTGAATAGTTGATCGTCTTCATGCTGGCTAGTTTGTCGCTGGCCGATTTGTGAATTGACAGAGCATCGTCCAAAAATATTACATACATATTTGTCGGTAAGTAACGGTTTTAATTTTATCGTATTTTCTATGATAATATAATTAAAACGTAATATTGTCTTCTGTTTACGTTTAATTAAAACTATTATTTTTAGGCAAAAATAAAACAAATATATATTTATGCTATCATATCATGCATTTTATTATTATATTTGCAGCATTAAACAAAATATTATAACTTATATTCGGTTTCAGAACGTCGCGCGTTGCCGATTGAAATGTCATTTCCAGATACACATTAAAAGTTGCTCTACATACATTGACTTATGTACATAATTATTACTCTACATAATTATTATCTAGTTTTAATATCAATATTATGTACCTAACATGTATAAATAAATTGTTATGTTTTATAAATAATCTTCAATAATTATCACATGTTCTTTTTTTAACAATTGAATGTGTCTACAAAGCAAAGAAACGTCTACAAAACAGATGACTATCAGAAAGTGATCAGCCATCGATAGATCTTACAAAAAACAAGTTTATGCGATATTCGACCTTATTGATATTACTCAGAATTTGTAATTTTGTCGTATTAATGCCAGAAAGTAAGAAAATATAAAAAATCTCTGTCATAATTTGTTAATAAGGTCCAAAATCGCATTTACCAGTTTTTTGTAAGCACTATTTGCTGGCTGATCACTTTCTGATAGTAATTTTTTTTGTAGACGTTCCTTTGTTTTATAGACACGTTCAATTGATTTATAAAAAAATCTAACTTATGTTAGGTACCTATCCCCGTGGTACAACTAGTTGGACATAATTCCACCGTTGTACTACGGGTCATAATCATAAATTGACTGAATTTTATTGACTTACCATAGGAAAACGTTATTTTTCTCGTTCGAGGCTGCGAGCCTCCTCGCCGGATCGATGCCATGGGACCTGGAAGCGGCGCTCCTGGCGTCGCTCTATCGTTGGCGCCAGGAGGCACTAGCTCGGGGCGAAGGACCGGATCCTCCCGCTATCAAGGCGGCGAGGTCCGAGCTCCGCCAGGTCCTAGTGGCGAATTGGAAGTAGCGACTTGTGCACCCCAGTGCCGGGCACGCCACGATCGTGGCGGTAAGTCCCGTTTTTGAGGAGTGGCTGGAGAGGCGGCATGGCGCCCTCACCTTCCGGCTGACACAGGTTCTGACTGGCCACGGATGTTTTGGCCGGTTCCTGTGTCGTATATGCCGGCAAGAGACGCCCGGTTGTCACCACTGCGGCGACTGCCGCGACGTTATTGAGGACACGGCGCTGCACACTTTGGCGGTTTGCCCCGCCTGGGCATCGCAGCGTCGTGATTTGATCGCGGCAGTCGGATCGGTTGCCCTCTGGCTCCCGGCCGTAGTTCAGTCTATGGTCCGGAGTGAGAGGTCGTGGAACGCCGTCGCCTCCTTTTGCGAGGAAGTAATTTCCATCAAGGAGGCGGCGGAGCGGGAGAGAGAGCGTTTAAACCCTCTCCCCAACCGCAGAACCGGGCGCCGGAGGGCGCGAGATGACCTCCAGCCACCTTGAGGTTTGACCTGGGGGTGGCGGGCTTTGTGGGCCTGCCCGCCATCCGTTCAGCACCAGGTCCGAGAGGCGGCGTGCGTGTTCCCACGCGCGCCTCTGTGTCGAGTCCGTCTCCCCTCTATAGGGGAGACAGTAGGGTTTTATGTGCAGTAGTGCCTATTTTGGGTAGGTCTTTCGTGTAGTGGCCTGCCGTTTCATACGGCGGGCCGTAACCTCGGCGGGGTCGCGACCGCATGCGAGAGCGATTCGCGCGGCCCCGTCAATAGTGGTTGTGTCGAGGAACACCGTGGTGGGTTTAGTCGGTATTCCGGGAGGTACATTATCTTTTTTTAACATCTTTATTTTGCCCCGGCGAGTCCGACATAATCCCTCCGCCCGCCCCCGTGGAAGGATATGCGTCATTGCATTCCCCCACGTAAAAAAAAAAAAAAAAAAAAGGAAAACGTTATTTTATACATAAATAAAGCAATACAAAATGTACATAACACATGTAAGCACATATAAGATTTTTGTATTTTATTTTATAATTTTTATTAAGTAATGTAAGTAGAGCATATATCATGGCGTCAAATTAAAATTTCAATCGGTGGCACGATGAGGAAATTTAATTCCTTATCGTACCTAATGTGCCTATCATCCCAAACGTACTGGAAAACCTGAAAAGCATAGTTAACTCAAATAATAATAGTTCATCGCCACAGATTTCATAAATTTACTAAAAACTAGGTATATTACATAAAATTAAAAGCAATAATTAATGTAGCTATTCAAAAAAAGGTACTCCAGCATAGCGTTAACTGAATGGTTTGTTTTTTTTACAATATGGCGACTTTAATATGAAACGAAATGTCAAATGAAAGCTCGTAATACGGTATTTGCCAGGCAATACTCGATCACCTGTCACGTGACCGCTGACTGGCTGGAATTAGCACGTTTATAATACGAAATTGCAAGGCAGTTTATTTTACGCCGTATATTTCCTGGAAATAAGAGTTTATAATAAGACCCCTGTTGTTATTTCTAAAGGTATATTTGAGTCACAACAGTACAGTTCTTCTATATTGAAATAGATATCAAATTGAAAAATTTTAGGATTAGGGAGACTAGCACTGGGGAATTGTCGGCGGTTCCTACTAATAATTTATTACAGTGCCATCTATTGACATCTTACGGAACTACGTAGTGTCAGTGCGAGCACAGTGGAGAGAGCGCTGGCACATTCTCGAATCATCGCGCTGTTTCGTGCCGTGTGTGACATTTTCTGGAAAACCCCAGAAGCGCTTTACCCGCGTATAAATAGAGCGCACGCGCACCGCCGAGTCAGTTTACTATCGTAAGCGGTCAAGTGTTCATCGAAGCGAACGGAAACGAAAATACTACGGAGTTTGAAGCAGTTACACTGGAAAAGTGTAGTATAGTGTTTGTTTGTGTTTTCAATTTAATCGTGTGATAGAATACAACGTTTTAGTCGTTAATATTGTTTTATATTCTTATCCATCGAACCCAGCACGTAACAATATTAAATTCAACATGTATTTTAAAGTACCTGTTGCGTAGTATTGAAGCTGGCACTTCAGGCAAGTTGTTGATGTGTGATGGCGGGTGATCTATGTACCGTGGCACATGTCCGCGTATAATGCGACGCACGCCGCTCGCCCAGCCCGAGTTGGAGTCGTCAGCCGTAGTATCGCTTGTCTGAGTCTCTGCACCAGTACGCGATGGCGACCCGGTCAGATCGATTACTTCTTGCGACTGAAAACAATATCAGAGTGGAATTTATTAACAATAATGTTCTCCAGACCAAATTTCAGTCTTGGCAGCCAATCTTAACGAAGGCTGGCCATCTGTGCAGGAGATATTATAGTGCACAAGTGTGTGCGCAAACAAAAGTGCACTCTCTGCTCACTAACTCTCAAGATCCGATGGGACTACCGTATCACAAAACTTTGGATCGGATCGCATCAGATGATAATCTAAAAGATAAGACGCGTTACTAATGGTTTTACGTGCTTTCCGAGGCACGGATACATCGCCAACATCCGAACTCTGAGCTGAAGAATCCAATATGTTTTTATTGGCTCGACCCGGGATTTGAAACCTAGACCTCATGCACAGCAGTCGCATTCATTACCGGTAGCAACAGAGTGATGTAGAAATCTAAAGAAGATAGAGGCGTTTGCTCGGCAGTGGGAAAACCTATAGCACAGTATATAAATATACAGTAACCTATCTTCATACAAACGTTCGGAACTCGAGTCATAGGTACCTACGCGCCTCGGCGTCGGCATGCGCTCGGCACCCAACCAGTCGCGAATGCGCCGCAGTGACGAACGGACGGTGTGTTGTTTTTTAAACAGTAACCGCGCGATTTTTTTATCCAAAATAAGTACAAGTATAGCCTATTTAATATGACAAGTAGAATATATTGTGCTGTTTTTGGTTGCATGAATTCCTCAATAACGCACCCAGAGATAACTTTTTTTAAATTATCTGGAAACTCCGAAAGTTAAGACTATAAAATGATTATACTTACTAGTAGATAGGTACGTAATTTAAGCATTTTTAAAGGATTTTTCCTGTATATTTATGTACTGTGCCTATAGGCAAAAAAACATGTTGACAGTAATTATGTTCATAATACCATGCTTATGGAAGATCAATGAAACATTATATTCAAGGCCACGCCTATACTTATACCCAAAGCCTGCAATACATGTTGGCCAAC
Organism: Catocala nupta; assembly: GCA_963675205.1. Lineage (NCBI taxonomy): Eukaryota > Metazoa > Arthropoda > Insecta > Lepidoptera > Erebidae > Catocala > Catocala nupta. Next base: position 14,796,766 of record OY776100.1, on the reverse strand, counting down.
AGAAAACAATATGGACGTTGTAAAAGTTATTGCAGCTACTGGTATTTATTTAACGACTTATTCACGATTAATGAGCGCATATAATTATCTATCAGTGTATACCGTAGTAGACCTGTAAAAATAATACATTTTGTACGTATAACGGCGATGTTCGCCAAGTGCAAAATGGCAGCCGGAGTCCGGATCAACATGTGGACGCTATTGGCCAACGCCTTTGATTTGTGTAAAGAAACCGATACCGCTCCGAAGTGAGACAAGTGACAGTTCGCTGCCGCGCGCGATCGCGAGAGGGCGTATCGTGCCTATGTTATCGATCGCTGCCGGTCACCACAACAAAAACATTGCTCGGTGCAAGCGCCCGACCTTGAGCGCAGACTGATACACGCGCGGCGGCCGCGCCCTGCGCCTACCACCACGCGCCCCGGGCACTTCTTGCGCGCCGCCGCGTGTCCTTGACAGGAGCGAGATGGCGCGTAACGGTTTGTGGAAAGTTCCACAAGCGGTTATCGGCTCATCGCGCGCCCAACAACGCTGTTTGTTTTGTATTAAATAACTCGCACCAATCAGTCCTTTCGGATAACGCGGGGTACACTGCTGTCCTCGGCCTCCGGTCTGCCACCAGCGGCAAGCCCCGGCGGGCCGGTTCAGTGGGTGCTTTGTGCCGGAGGGTACCGGTTTGGTGCCCGGATACCGCCTGACGCAGTGATGCCGCACAAATCCACGGGGACGTCTGACAAATAATGCCGCGTCCGTCCCTGCCTCGCCATCGCCGTCATCGTCAGCCGCCTCAACTCCGACCCCGGGAGCTAGAGAGGAATTCTTCAGCCTACAGGCCTGTTCCCGCCCCAGTCTGGCCCACAACAACGCGGCCAGATGCTCTGGTGTCGCCACGCGACAAGCGCCGCCGGCTGTGCCCTCTCGAGAGGCACTCCCGCTGCCACAGAGGATGAAGACATCGGCGCCCCCACCGCGCTTCCCCGCCCCACCGACTACGGTAGCACCGGACCGGTTCCCGTCGCCGCCGCAACAGGAGAAACGACGTGCGTTGTTCATAACGCCGCCGTTCAGCCTGCCGCCAGCGACGACTGTGTCTCCGATGGAGACTGCGGGATCCTCGTACGCTGCCGCGGTCGGCACGCCCACTGCCACCACCGCTACAGCAGCCGTTGGCTCACCCGCTACCACCTCTGCTGCTACAGCTACCACCAACCCCGCAGCCACAACCGATGCTGTTCTCGGAAAGAAGCCGCCCAGCCCCCCGCTACCTACCCCTAGTGGTCGAAGTACTCGCGGACTGGCCGCGGTACTTCAGGGAGCTCAAAAAAGCTGTCGGGCATGCACCGAATGGCCGCCCGTTTCTAAAATTTCCTGGTTCTCCTACTCCCTCCCCACCGAGCGCAGCCTCAAGCCCCCAAGGTGGCCATCCGTGGTCTCCCGAACAATACGCCGCCAAAGGAGATCAAGCGTGAACTCACCGAGCTCGGCTACAAGCCTGACCACGTGCGCCTCCCCATCCGAGCTCGTCAAGGTCGCCCTGGTTGCTTGTACTTCGCGCAGCTAGCGCGCACCGGGCATCTACGAAGTGACCGAGCTTCTGTGTATGCCCGGGGTAATCATCGAAGCATGCCGGGGAAAAAGGGGCCCGCACTGTGCCATCGATGTCAGCAGTTCCGGCATTCTTCTCACAACTGCCACAGGCCACTTTCCTGTGTGCGATGCGGGGAAGCAACAACGCCGCCAAGGACTGCCCACGCCCCCTGAAGGAGCCGCCCACCTGCGCCAACTGTGGCGGTGCGCACACCGCCAATAACGCCACCTGCCCGGTTTTTAAGCGGGAGATCCGGAACAGGAAGGCGGGCACAGTAGCGCGCACTACCACAGACGTACGCCCGAAGCCCGCCGCAGTTGAAGACAACAATGCCCCTTGCTCGCTCATGGCAGCCTCGAACACGCCTCAGGAGGTATTGCGTCGCAAGAGGCGACGCAACAGGCAGAGAAAAGTGAAGCCCCTGACACAGCAGGCAGAGCAGGCTGCTGTTAGAAAGGATGAGCCCAGGAACGCCACCGTGGTCGCTGCCCCTCTCGAGGGGACCAAGGCGAAGCGGACGGTCCGACCGCCACCGGCAGTTCAGCCGGCTGCGGTCAACCTGGACCCAAGGCTCACCAGTGTCATCGGCACTCTACAGCAAGTGCTGGTGGCACTACAGCAGAAGAGGAATCCGATCCCTCTGATCCTCAAATGCATGGCAGAACTATGCAGTCCTGGATCTGCGTAGTCTGCGTGTGCTTTTCTGGAACGCCGACGGGATGTCACCAGAGAAGACCAGGCTACTGAAACTGCTGCTAGCTCAGCGGTAAGTGGATGTAGCCCTGCTCAGCGAGACACACCTTAGACCGGTAGACAAATGAAAGATTGGCGGATACCATGTCTACCGGGAGCACCAACGCTCGCCGTCAGGGACTGCTTACAGGGGCTTAGCAGTCCTGGTCAAAAGGAGTCGTCCACCAAGCGCTGCCAGTACCAGCTCTGCAGTCTGCGTACGCCCTCGGCATAGAGATCTGCATCAGATGCCAGCCCACCTGTGTGTACGCATTCTGCAAGCCGCCGCGACAGCGACTCGTAGTGACTGATGTCCACACCTTGATGGACTCGCCACTACCCACGGTCATCGCCGGCAACTTCAACGCGAAGCACACGGCGTGAAACTCCAATACCATCTGCTCAGATGGCCATCGCCTCCTGGATGATGCAGATCGACACGGGTACGAGGTATTAGGACCAGAGATCCCGACACACTACCCATACTGTGCAGCCCACACACCGGACGTCATAGATATAGCCGTCACCTGCGGCATCGACGCGGCTGTACATCTAGACGTCCTAGACGACCACCTCATCTCAGACCACCAACCGGTATGTCTGGCGCTGGATGATATCCCGCAGGCGATCCAACTATCCCCTTGATCACGCCAAGATTGGCTGGTCTTCGCCGGTTACATGGCTGAGCACTCGCGCTCCTTCCCTGTGGAAACACTCTCCGACGTCGAAAAGCTTGCGACGGATCTCAGCGCGGTACTACAATCCGCGCTTCGAAAGTCGAAGCTCGACGCCGCGACCGCAAGGAGGCCTTTACAGCTCCCTGCCCTCATCCTGGCGATGATCGAGAGGAAGAGAAAACTGCGCCGGCAATGGCAGCGCTCCCGATCTCCGACCATGAAGTCCCAGCTGAACGCTCTGGCTGCGAAGATTTCTGCTGCGTTGGCAACAAACGCGGCGGAGTCCTGGCAACGTACCATCGAGCAAGCTAGCGAAGACTGGTCGGGCATACACCGCCTGTGCCGCCAGCTCTCCGGGAAACTATCTCCGATTAGGCCCCCACCGGCCGGTGACGGAACCCCACGTTACCGTGCCGAGGACCGAGCGGAGATATTCGCCGACTCCCTGAAAGCGCAGTTCCAGCCCAATCCTGCTCTCAACATACAGCATGTAGCAGAGGTCGAGAGGAAGCTGAACTGTTACTTCGAACAGCCGATAGCCCCGACAGAGGAACCCATCGTCGTCACCCCAGACCAAGTTCAGCGGATGATTCGCCGAACGCCCCTCCGGAAAGCCCCCGGACCTGACCGGGTAGCTAACGAAGCTCTGCATCACCTACCTCCGCGAGCAATCGCGACGCCAAAGCCGGGGGAAAACATCTTACTACCGGGAAGCTATCGCCCCATCACGCTCCTCTCGACGACATCGAAGCTATTCGAGAAGCTGCTACTGCTGCACATGACGCCACACCTTCAGCCACGCGACGAACAGTTCGGCTTCCGCACCAAACACTCCACGACTCACCAGCTCGCGAGGCTACTGCACGACATCGCGGTTGCTCGCAACAAACGCGAGCGCGCCGTCGCAGTATTTCTTGATATGGAGAAAGCGTTCGATCGCGTATGGCACATCGGCTTGCTGTACAAGCTGTCCACATCCACTACTCCCCGTCGAGTAGTTTGGATCGTGGCCACCTTCCTGCAAGACAGACTCTTCCAAGTGGTGGTTGAAAGCGTCCTGTCTACAGAGCGGCCCATCCGCGCCGGTGTGCCCCAGGGAAGTTGCCTCACTCCCGCGTGCTACTCCTGGTATACAGACGACATCCCCGTCACCGACGGCGTTAAGCTCGCGCTGCACGCCGACGACGCCGCCTACATCACGACATCGATGAACGGTGTCCACGCGGTGACCAAGATACAGCGCACTCTAGAAGCACTTTCCAGTTGGCTGAAAGACTGGAGACTGACGGTCAAAGTGGCGAAGACTCAGGCAATCTCCATAGGCAGCATAGCCCTGCCGCAATTGAAGTTCATAGGAGAGAACATCGAATGGTCCGCGACGGTGTAATACCTCAGCGTGACCATCAAACGCGCCCTCTCCATGAAGCCCCACGTCAACAACGTAGTCGTCCAAACGCGCACAGCGCGCGCCCTCCTGCGACCCGTGCTATCGTCCCAACTGCCGCTCCGTGCAATGCTCGGCGTGTACAAGGCGTAAATCCGCAGCCGACTCACCTACGCTGCCCCGGCTTGGTTCGCTCTCACCTCTGAGACGAACCGCCACCGGTTGCGTGCGCAGCAGTCGCTTGCGCTCCGCACTATCACCGACGCCCCTCGCTTCGTGCGGAACAGGACGATCTCCAGGGACCTGTGCATGGAGAGCATGGACGACTTCGTGAGACACCTGAGCACCAACCTGTTCGTGCACGCCGACGGATCTCACACCCGCCATCTGCAGGAGCTTGCGCCCTACCATCGGCAACCGCCGGACAGGATGGCTCTGCCGCGAGACCTCGTCTCCGTGGCAACCCTCACCGGATCTACGTGATGCCCCTCTCTGATGCTGGCTGACAAGCGCTCCCCGGGTAACCCTTCCCGAGGAGCTCGACTTCGCCAAGCGCACAAGGGGCCCATCGGACACGACCCAAGCGCTGCTGGCAAGTTAGTCGTCCGCGGGGACTTACCCTTACGGGCTGGACCTCGCTAGCTGCGCTACCCACCGGCTCAAACGACCCGGACTGACCAACCTGTTTTAGCAGGCGGCGACGAACACCACCAAGACAGGCCCACGGCCTGGTCTGGTTACCCCGAGACCCCGTAGGGGTCTACGAGTAGAACCACTGATTGAGTGAGACAAGTGGTCGCGAGCGACTGCGAGTTACAAGCTACGCAAATTAAGCTAACGTTGGCGCTTGCCTTCACTCGGCCAACTAGGCGAGTGATACCAAGCACTGGCAAGGTAAAGCAAATACACCGTCTATATGTTGGTATTGGCTGTCACTCGGCAACGTTGGGCCAACATGTATTGCCGGCTTAAAGGGGTAGGCAGAGGTGTATAACACAAACATTGCACCCAACTATGATTTTAAGCCTCACGTAACAGGGAGCTAGCTATTATCTGGCACAATTTGATTATATGCTACTACAATAATGTTTTGATCGGCAAAACCCAATAACACTGCTTGGTCTGGGAATCAAACCTGTCTTGTATAGTGTCAAAATCACATGTGCTTATGTGATTTGTTACAACATGTTAAATTACAATATAAATAATTTAAAAATATTAATTAGGTACATTGGGACCATAACTAAGTATCCGAAGTGCAAATGGTCAACAATTTTCAATAACGAGGGACCATAAAAAAGGTAGTTGAAGTGTAATACTTACACCATTCGTTTCTTCTCCTACGAGCATTACACCATCGTCAGAACTTGAGTCAGACACCCAGTCGAGCTGTAAATCAGGCGCCGATAGGAAGCCGTTAGATGGTTCGGTAGTCTGTGTCTCCTGTCAAAGAATAAATAGCTAGCAGTGAACCATTGGTTTACAAATGGAACTTATAATGAAATCACGGATGGCTGGTGGTTTGAGTGGTCGCCTCGCCACTGCGACTGCGCCACGGGATGTGAACATGGGAACAATTGTGTGATCCACAAATTGGTCCATTGTTTGAATATTTGTAAAAGCCTCCACGACACAGGTTACCTAATTCGGGAGTTGTAAAAATAAATTAAATAAATATATATAGAGGACACCATTCTCAGATTCACCATTCTCAGCTTCCATAGAGTATATACCCCAACACTTGCAATTTCTTGTAGGACTGATTGTATATAATCTTATCTAAACAAAAAGAAAATTTATGTGACGCCCATATATGTACATCAAGGGACCAAGGTGCACACAATCTATAAAACCTTAAATTTGTATTAATTTAATTATGTATTAAAGTGGCTGACCCGGGTATCCAACCTGATACGTAATACATAATCGCATTAATTATCGCTGCGCCACCAAGGCATATAGATCAGTGAAAAGCAGATTTGTTTTAAAATCATACCTGACTATTTGGAGCTCTGGCATCCACTCCCTGTTTTCCTGAGCTAGTTCCTGGCTGAGGTGATGTTTCTTGTGTAGCCCTCTTATCACCACCATCTGTCTGACTTCTTGTATGATCAACTTCAGGCTTTACTGACACTTTATCTGTACCATTTGAAGTTGTGGTCCCCGGCTCTATTTTAACTTGATATGGTTCTACAGTTTCCGTTTTAATAGAACTAACCGATGATGTGTTTTCCTGTTTAGTTACTTCTTGTTTGATGTTCTGCTGTGTTCCAGGCTCCTCTTTTACATGAACTAACGATGGTCCCTCCCCGTAACTGTTTGCATTAGTTGAGTTCTGCACAGTCCTACAAGGTCCTGTCCTATCATGGCAACTGTTACATCTGTGACAATATACATAATATGAGACTGGACTGACATGATTTGCTCCAAACTCACAACTACTCCTAGAAGCACAACCTTGGTTTTCTTGTTTTACTAGTATCTTTGCACCACAAGGGTTATTTTGGTGTACAGTTTGAGTGTTTTGACTGCTTTGTGGGGGGCTTGTTCTAGTGCTATGGGAACTTCTTTCTACATCTTCGTGAGGTTCCCCTTTTACTTCAACTCTTTGAGTTCCTTCAGAATTGTTCTCATCATGTGCATTACTTCCACTACTATTACCAGTCTGATTCCCAGTTCCATTTTCACGCTGTTTCTTTCTGGGTGTAGATACACTGTCTTCTTCTTCAGAACTAACTTCTATTAAATTTGATGCTTCATTTTCTTTAGACTGTCTTCTCCGTGGAGATATGTTTAGCTTTCGACTCGGCCTTTCTAAACCAGGCTGACTTAAGTTACTTCCTGCACTCACTTGATTATAAACATTGTCTGATCTTAAATCTAAATTTTGATATTCTGAGTGATTTTCGGACATATTGGTCCTGTTAGGCATTGCATATGATAATGGACGAGATAAATAATTTCTGTTATCAGTAAGAACTATTAAATTGTTGTGATATAAGTATTCCCTTGGGGTATTTATAAGTGAATAGTTTGGGTAATAATAGTTATGATTATGTGGTTTTGGTTGGTACCGGATGTTTACATCAGGCATACGTCTCTGTCCATTGCCATCAGTACTGTCAGGATTGTTTGAGCCAAAGGAATAGTCTAGTGAACTAGAGCTGTCAGGCAATGGTTGGTATTCTTCGGGGACAGGAGTGTGTGAGTCTGCTGGATGACTGAGAGATGAAATGTTCACCTCATAAGACTGATTAGGTGTTGTTGAGTTGACATAGTTCGATGACACCGGTTTTGGTGTTTGTTCATTAGCAGAAGTGGTAGCTGTGTCTGCAGTTGAGGGCAGCACCTCTACTTCATCATCACTCTCTGCGAATAGAGCATCACACTCCATTTGTTCTGCAATAATACATTTTCTTTGATTAAAATATTGTTTTGCTTGCATATTGTTTACTTACATATAACATACAACCCTACTAGGTATCACAAGAGCTTAAAAGTCTTAACAAAGAGAACTTGAAACAGCAAGGAAAAAAATATAAAGTTATGTATATTAGGGTGACCCAAAAAAATTAATGTTATTTTTTTAACGCATACCCTCTTAATTTGTTTGAATGATGTTAAAACAATTGTAAGCCAAATTTGGTGTAGGTAGGATCACGATATCACGTGCCGACTTGCATCGGAACTTGTCAATACGTGCTAACTACCGCTGACGCGCTCGAACGATCGATGTTGCTTGTTATAATTTGTCCTTCTTTTACAGTTAACACATTGTTTTTATTCGGTTAACATGTCAGTGAAATTATGCTCGTTCTAAAAAGGATTTATTTTTAATAGGTGACACAAAACATCAAATAACGGGATCAAAACTTCCTTCTAATAGACAAGTACTAGCAGTGTTATTTTACAACATTCGTCAAGTGAAATAACGGTAAATGAAAGTGCAGGTCTCAGTCTTCGCGAGTGTATTATACCTATATTGGGAAAAGGTGCGTATACCTACAAAATCTTTTCCTAATTGTGTCAAGAAACTTGTGAATTTATATCAAGTTTAGAGGGATTTGCAAAAAAATGCTCAAAAGACCCAAGACGTGGTTAAACAGCGTCGACAAGAGTTTTTCAGAAACTTAGACCATTTGTTTGAAATTGCCCACGCGCTGCGCCCATTGCGCTTCATATAATGAAAACAAATGAAGATAAGTATTTTTTACAACGACAGGTAGGACAGGAGCCAGGTCGACCAGGTTATTTAGGTGGAGTAGACAAAAAAGGGACCGATAAAGGGGAAACGGCGCGCCTGAGAATGATTTAGAATTCAGCATGAATCGATGATCGGCTCGACCGGGGAAGGACTACCCTCTCACAGAATATCGACGTGAAATAGCAGTATTCCTACTGTTGTGTTTCGTTCGGTGAGTGAGAATGCCGGAGGCCCAATTACCCCCTTTCCCCCTTCCTGCTCCTTCTCCTGCCCACTTCCTTTTTTCTCTTCTTCTTTTCCTAAATTTGGTTCAGGGTTGGTGCGAGGCTCGAGGCTAGCAAGATGTGATGCCTGGTGGGTCCAAAGGGCGTGGGGGGGCCGGTGAGGGGTATAGGGAGACCCGGCGGGAATGGTTTCCGTCGGCCACCTGCCGGTTAGTAGGGGACCCGTACCTGGGTTCATCCTGCTCGGAAGGCTGTCCCGCCAACCGGCGAAAATCCCGTCACGTAGTCGTCGTGCCGGTTTGGGAGACCGAAGTGGACCCGGCGGCTATGTGCGGGAGGGCCTCGGGGGCCCTTCCGTAGTTCGTATCGGCTTTTGGCATAACTCGTGGGCCTACCACGCACTAAGACTTTGCTCTTTCTTTGGGCACCGCCTCGATCTCGAACCATGCATCAATCCATATCCCCTCTCTGATAAATTATGAGACAATTAAAGGTAAGAAAAAGAGCAAATTTTCTACGGCGGACACCCCTTCCACATTTCTCGTGGATTTCTGCAATGTCAGGGATCTACACAGTAACCTCGATGCCGTCCACCACCATCTCGAGACGGTGCGGCCTGCCCTGCTCTTTTTAACGGAGACGCAGGTATGCGCCCCGGACGACATTTCGTACTTAAAATACCCGGGCTACGAGTTGGAGCATTATTTCCGTCGTAAAGCTGGGGTATGCGTGTTCGTCAGGGGCGATATCTGTTGCTACCGCCTTCGGGGCCGCGAGCATCGGGACATGTCAATTTTATGGCTACGCGTAGACCATGGGGGTCTTACCTGAGTTTACGCATGCCTTTACAGGTCCCATGCCAGTGATTCGGAGTCAACTCAGCTACATGAGAACGTCCAACAGGGGACTGATCAAATATTGGAGAGGTACCCATCCGCGGAGTTGGTGGTCCTTGGCGATTTTAACGCTCATCACAAGGAGTGATTGGAATCACGGACTACTGACTCCGTGGGTCGGGCTCTCTTCAATATGGCCTCGGCCTATGGCTTCTCACAACTGGTGTTACATCCCACCCGTATCCCAGACAACGAGAGCCATGAACCTTCTTTGCTGGATCTTCAGCTGACTACACATCCACTAGGATACAGGGTGGAGGTAGATACTCTTCTGGGATCATCGGATCATTGCCTTACCCGCAGTGCAGTCCCTGTTATGCGACCAGATCGCTCTTCGGTGACTGGTTACCAAAGGGTCTGGCGATACAAGTCAGCAGATTGGGATGGACTTCGAAAATTTCTTGCATCCTACCCATGGAAGCGGCTTTGCTTCTCATCCGGGGATCTTGGCACTTGTGCTGACTGCATCACAGATGTGCTCCACCAAGGGATGGAATTATTCATCCCTTCTGCCAAAATACCTGTTTACTAACGCCAGCAGTGATGCTGCACAACAGAAGCAGTCAGCATACTTAGCCTGGAATAGGGCTAGGAAGTGTCGGAATCCTGATGTCAAGGAGAGAAAGCGATAATTTAATGCCGCTTCTAGATCCAGCAAAAAGGCTATTGCCAAGGCTAAGGCGGAACACGTTGCCAGAATTGGCGAGCGCCTTTGAAGACATCCTTCAGAGAGTCGTGCTTTTTGGGCGCTCGCCAAGGCTGCGTAAGGCAATTTTTGCCAGGTCAGTCTCCCAACACTGGGTAAGTCTGATGCCAGTCTGGCCCATAGTGCAAAAGAGAAGGCCAATCTTTTGGTACAACTCTTTGCCTCAAACTCGACTTTAGATGATGAGGGAGTCACACCACCATCTCTCACACCATCCCAAGGTGTGAGAGCTCTTTGCCTGAAATCCGCATCAAGCAGCGTGCGGTTAGGCGTGAGCTCGAACTCCTGGACATTCATAAGTCGAGTGGGCCTGACGGCATCCCTGCAGTGGTACTAAGCCGTGCGCCCCTGAGTTGATCCCTATTTTAACGCGCCTATACAGTCTTTCCTACAATTCCAACAGGGTTCCATCTTCGTGGAAGGTCGCTCGTGTTCACCCGATCCCAAAAAGGGGTGACCGGTCGGATCCTTCAAACTATAGGCTGATAGCGATTACTTCTTTGCTCTCCAAAGTTATGGAGCGGTTAATAAACCGCATTCTGCTGCGGTACCTTAAGGATCATTAGCTGATTAGTGACCGCCAGTATGGCTTCCGCCATGGTCGTTCGGCTGGTGATCTTCTAGCGTACCTCACACATCGCTGGGCGGAGGCTTTGGAGGGAGGGGGAGAGGCTTTGGCCGTTAGCCTCGATATCGCTAAGGCATTTGACTGGGTCTAGCATAGGGCCCTTCTATCGAAGCTACCATCTTATGGAATCCCCGAGGGACTCTGCAAATGGATTGCCAGCTTTCTGGATGGTCGGAACATTACAGTCGTCGTTGATGGCTGTAGCTCCGAAACCAAAACCATTAACGCTGGTGTTCCTCGGTGCTCTCCCCAACGCTGTTCATCCTGCATATCAATGACTTGTTTTCAATCGACAATATACATTGCTATGCGGATGACAGCACGAGTGATGCGCCTTATACCAGCTATCAGTATGTCTCTCGGAGCATGATACAGGAAAGACGAACACAACTTGTGTCTGAAGTCGAGGACTCTCTTGGGCGGGCCTCTAAATGGGGTGAACAAAACTTACTTCGATTCAACCCCTCGAAGACACAAGTGTGCGCGTTTACTGCCAAGAGGGACCCTTTTATCATGGCGCCACAGTTCCAAGGAGTTACTCTCCGTATCTGCGAAAGTATTGGGTTCCTCGGCGTGGAGATTTCGAATAAAGTCCAGTTTGGGAGTCAGTTGGAGGACAAAGCTAAATTAGCGAGCATAAAGATGGGTGTACTGAACAGGGCGAGGCGGTACTTTACACCAGGTCAACGTCTTGTGCTTTACAAAGCACAGGTCCGACCGCACGTGGAGTACTGCTCACATGTCTGGGCAGGGGCCCCTAAATACCAGCTCGACCCACTTGACTCCCTACAAAGACGGGCAGTTCGAATCCTCGATGATCCCAATCTCACGGATAGGTTGGAGTCATTGGAGCAACGGAGAGACTTTAGGTCTCTCTGCGTGTTCTACCGAGTCTTTCACGGGGAGTGCTCTGAAGAACTGTTTGATTTGGTACCAGCGGCCCCTTTCTATCACCGTACCACTCGACAACAAAGCAGGTTTCATCCATATCAGCTGGAAGAGTTCAAATCCAAGACGGTACGCTATAGCGATCATTTCTCCCACGTACGTAGCTCTGGAATGAACTGCCTGCTTCGGTGTTTCCCGAGCGCTATGATATGTCTTTTTTCAAACGAGGTTTAAAGAGAGTTCTTCTTTCACAGTAGGCAGTTGCTGTGTCCTGACATTGCTGAAGTCCATGAGCAGCGGTTACCACTTTCCATCAGGTGGGCCACTTGCTCGTCTGCCACCAAAGGACATCGGACGAAGACAATATTTTTGCAAGAAGATTTGCCAACTGAGATCGAGAGCGCGCAACCCGAAAAAACGAAAACATCTATGAGGAAAGACTTCATCACTCCAAAATTAGTAGCGGCGCTAGACAGGTGTCAATTAAGTATGAGAGATTCCGTGTATATTTTTGAAGCTACTATTGAAGCACTTGCATACAATACTGATGAATTTCCGATAAGAAAGTCCTCAATTCAAAGAATTCGCATCGAAAAACGCAAAGAGCACGCGGTGTTCATAAAATTTATTTTCAAAACGAAATGCTAGAGGTTGTGACCATTCCTTTGATGGAAAATTACTGCCTGCTTTAGATGCTCGCAAATCAAAAGAAGAACGTCTTCCGGTAGCTATTTCATATTAAAATAAAGAACAATTGATTGCTGTGCCAAGATTAGAAAACTCATCAGGAAGAGAACAGTCAGAGGCGGTTTTGAAAGCGCTTGCAGACTGTAATCTAGAAGAAAAAGTACAAATTCTTTGTTGTGATACTACAGCGTCAAAAACAGGTCGCATTAATGGCGCTTCTTGAAGAGAAACTTGATAGAGAATTGCTAATTTTTGCCTGCCGCCATCACATGTATGAGTTAATATTAAAAAGCGTATTCGAAGCAAAAATCAATCAAGTCGCTTTTCAATAACTTCCGAGATAACTGAAAGAGTATCGACCCGAATTAAATACAGTGCTATAAAGATAAACTAGAATTCCATCTGACTATTTCCGAAATAGAAAACATGATAAAATTTTACCAATCTAAATTGACCAAAGATATAGTTCGAGATGACTATCGAGAACTAATTGAGCTCTCAGTGATATTTTTAGGCCTAGATAAAGATCAAAAATTTAAAATTCCAGGTGACATGCACATGCCAGGTGAATGGCGAGGGCGATTTATGCACCGAAAATAGCACTTCTTAGCGCTCAACTGAAAATGACGAACAAGGATAAGGCGGCACTGTTTGATGTTTGCTTGTTCATCGTGACATCCTACGTTAGGCCGTGGCTCCAATGTATTTTGGCTGTAAAAGCACCTTATCAGGATTTGTGCTTTTTGCAGTTGATGAAGGCTTATGAAAAAATCGATACAAACGTCTCGAAAGCAGCTTTACCGGAATTAAGCCGGCATCTATGGTATTTAACAGATGAAATAGCTGCCTTTTCATTATTTCACGACGATGTGGACCAAGAAATTAAAATAAAAATGGTTGAAAATTTAACCAAAGAGAATCCATCAACCCATGGTAAATGCTACATCCTATCCAAAGAAGAACTCTGTGGTTCATTGTACGTTAAGTTTCATTAGTAAATATTGTTTCTTTTATATACCATTTTCATTTTAAATTTTATAATTATTTAAATTTTTATTTTAAACAATAACATCTTCCACTTCCTATCAGTTAAAAGAAAAGCGTTGTTCACCCGGTTTCAAATTTATGACAGTTTTCTGAACGAAGAACCGTCTTTATGTCCAAATAAGAAGGTATTAGTGCTGAGGACAGTAAACGATACAGCTGAAAGAGCGGTCAAGATGATGCAAGAATTTCATGGTTTAATTACACTTAGAGGAACAAAAGCAATTTTTATTGCGCTGCATACAAGAATACCAGAAAATTTATCCAGACTGTTAAAAACAAACCATAAAAAGAAATTTTGTAGAATAATGATTTGTTTTATGTCAAATATTTAATAGTAATATGTTTTGTGCATATTAGTATTTTATTTACTAAACAAACTCTAACTTCTAGAAATCTTCTATACTAAACTGGAACAAAAATTTATATTTTATGTTTGTGTGTGATGTATCAAGTCGGCACAGGTTGTCATGATCCAATCGCAATAAAATTTTAGCTAATAAGGCCATTTAGAAAAAAAATAGAGGGCATAAGATTTTATATTTGAGAAAAAAAATCCTATGTTATCTCTTGGGATGCCTGAATTTATATGCTAAATGACTGAATAATTCATTTGGAACACCTATAAAGGTATAGGTCAGTCAAAAAGGGACATATTTCTATTATCATATTGCTACTTCTCATAACAGAGTACCAGCCAATATTGCTCTTTTTTTTATGTGACATAAATTAGAGTTTTTATCATTAGCAAGAGTAAAATACAAATTAAAGCACTGGTGTAACTATAAACTATATTAGAAGTCAAATTTGTGTAACAATGTAATATGTAATTATTATACCTATGTAGAGCACACTCAGTTTATCATGAACAGGATAAATGTTCACAAATTCTCCTAATATACACATATTCTACACATACATATGTATGCTAGCATATGGTAATTATTAAACAAGCACAATATTGTCTGTTTAAAATAGGGTAATAATGATGCTGAATGTGCAATAGCATGACTAAGGTTTTAGATAAGGCAAACTCACTCACAAAATAAGATAAAATAAATACATTTTGTCAGATGTTTATTCATCAATTTTACTTGCATATTTTAAATGAACTCACCAAATACATCCAATGCATGATAGTGCTAGATTAAAGACAATAAACCATTATATATTCTGCTTTTGGGCAAGTCGGCTTTTGGGTTTATATGTAGGTTCCAGTACTGTGAGGGTGGTATTTCAGTGTTACAATTATAATTCAGTATTATAATATAATTCAGTGTTATTGATGCTCAGGAAATATGACAATTTGCATGTAACAATTTTAATTATTTCTTTATAGCTTATCATTTTACAAATGATGACAAATAATTTTTAATTCATCAGTTTGTGCATGTAAAACTATGTATTTCTTTATGTCTTCATTATGTGTGAAACTTATTCTAGTACTATTTATATTTACAAACATATTATAATTACAAAAACACAAATAATTATAATTAATTATTATTTGATATTCACTATATAATAACAGTATTGTGAATTGGACCATGAGGGTTAGGGAACAGAGAGTGCACTTGCGTTTATGCACACACTTGTGCACTATAATATCTCCTGCGCAGATAGTCAGTCTCCGTTAAGATTGGCCGCCGTGACCGAAATTCGGTCTGGAGGAGATTATTATTATTATTGTGAATATCAATACCTTTACAGGAACTGTATCATCATAACCAAAGCATGTTTAACTTTTATTATCAACATTCAATATTTCTTAAGAGTGCTTTTTATAATAACATTTCAATATAACTGAAGTCAGAGAAAAATATTATATAGTTATTATTAATATTTCTTTCTATAAGTACCTATTTTATTGAATGTCATATGTTACAGATCTGTTCAGTATCAATAAGTCGGTGTAGTACTATATTTTAACTTTTCAAATATTTACATTGATAATCTGGTAGTAAATATACGCTGGAGATAAATTGTGCAGTAAATATATTATCTATTTACCGTTCCTCTGTTGACTGTCAGATTCTGTGGATGTAAACACTGTGTCCAGAATGGCTGCCAGGGACGATGGTCCAGCGATATCCCAAGACGAAGAGGATTGTTCGCCTCCGTAACACTTTTCAGTCATTTTATAACTAATAATATCATTCCATACCGTTCGAGCGAACACTGAACGTACAAGGTAACTCCGTAACTAGTCCTGCTATTGTCAACACTGAACAATCAACTCAAAACGAAGTTAAAATTTTATTTAATTTTAGCCATTTTTATGTTTGCAATGAAACTGAAGGGAGCACAATAAAATAAAGATCTCGTCTACATGAATATTGCGAATAAAATCGAATATAAAAACGGAAATAAAACTTATGTCTTGTGTGTACCTCAATATGTATATTTATTGGAAGTTTTATTCTGAACTAATTTTATCTTACAACCGATCGTTAGTTACATGATAAATCGAATCTTGATGTTAGTCGATTATCGTGTCACAAAATAGTATACCTGTTATATTATGTTCGCAAACAATGGAATTTAATAATAAATGTATACGCCAGATGATGTTCGTTAAGTTAATTGGCTTGTATTAGTACTGTTGAGTATATACCTATTTAAATATAAAACAAGGACACGTCGTTAAATTAAAATGTTTTAAAATAACTAAGTAAAATAGCTCTTGCCCTGATATAATTAATTATTACTTAGCACAGAGGAGATGTTTCATTTTCGGCTATGAAATGTACTATCAGCCAAAAAATAGCAAAAAATACCAGGAATCGGAGAAAAATATTATTTCCTGAATTTAAGTCTAATTACATTTGCGCTTAAAATATTAGTTTTTATATTATTGGCATTATATTCAATATGGCGGTGGTTCTTGGTTAAATAATTTTGTATGCGTTCATAAATCATATCGAAAACTGTACGTATATACTATAATTATAATAATGTAAATAATATATAAATATATATGTCAACAATAAATATATTTTAGATCAGAATCATTTATTCATTTCAACTATCATACACATCTTTTCAACAAACAATCAACATAAAAAATATATTCTTATAATATAGTACACACGGCTACACATCAAGTCAGTCACCCTATATATGCATAACTACGCTACATACACAATAGAGAATTGTTGGAAAGGGACGGTGCATAGTGGTGTCGATGTAATGGTAAGGATAGATCGTCGCGTCCCGTTCAGCGTGAATGAGACAAAATAACAAAAATATAACGCACTCTCTCGCACGATTCGCAGTGTTCAACATCTAATAGTTCAAAGTCCAAACAGTCTTGGTTGATGTGTCGCTTTGTGTACTGATTTTGTAGGATGCGCTCCGGAACGAAACATTTTGTTTATATAATATTGTCTTCTGTTTACGCGAATGTTATTCATTGAAATTAAACTACTATATACGGATTTTATCGCGTCGTCCGTATATAGTAGTTTAATTTCAACATTTTGTTTATGTTTGACATTAACTGTCAATGTCAATATGACATTGACAGTTAATGTCTGACTGATAATAAATATTCCAATGCGGAATTGGTGTTTCTTATTACACTTTTCTGAATTCATACGTTTTCCTTTTATTTTTACAAGAATTATCAATTCTTTGGTGAATATTATTCCAGCAAGAGTTCTTTTACTTCTGACAATTCTAGCATTCTAGGTTATATATAAATGTCATCTACCAACTTGTCATAGATAGTCCGCACGACAAACGTCAAACATTTTATATTTTATTCAGCGCAACGAAACTACTAGATATTTATAAAGAATAGCATAACTAAATGTATTTGGGGATACATTTCCCAGGTTTCCTGAGGATGTACAAGTTATAGTCGGAGTCCTATACAAAAGTGAAACATCTCCCTTGTTTTTAATAGTTATGATAATGTCCTCAAATTAAAAGTACATATGTTTTATCTGTTTTAACAGAAGATTTCACATTGCGTATCAGCATATTCATATCACGTCGGGCACATCACACCCACCACAGTAAAGTAGAGTTTGCCATAAGGATACTAAATCAAATACACTAATAAGGTTCCACTTATTATACTTGTTTACCTTTACAATACTACGAGTGTTACTGACCAGCGCTACGGTACAGTGTCAAATAAGTAACAAAAAATGCAAATCCATATTAATAGCCCTTATAATATCACCCGCCTGAGGGAACATAATGGATGTAACGCCTATTTTTAGATGTACAAAAATAAATGAATATTGTTGACTACCATTTATATTTTCCCTGACATTAAAGATATTCACGCTGAATTGACTAATTCGTACAAAATAACATCTATATTTTGTACCCGTAACGTAGCACCACACCGCCCACCATCGATGTTATACTACAATGCTATAAATTATTCGCAAATGTCTTTTGTTTGTAAGCTAAGACTAACTTTATGACTAGTACAACTACATATTTAAATGCGTAATACAATATAACATTCTACTAAATATTTAATATAAATACACTGACGGACTCATAAGCTGCATCAAAGTTCAGGATTACTTTCGAATTAATATTTTTGATATGTATGCAAACGTTTTAGATTAAACTAAATAAAAATGTTGAGACTGTGCATTAATCTTTAAAAAAATAACATTTATTAATAGAACTGCAGTAAAAGATAAAATTATAGTCGGGAAAATAAAATGTATGCATAGTCTCGTATGTTATTATTATTAGAGTAAAGTTTGAAATTAATTACTGTTGTTTTTTTTTAATTTGCTATTTAAATATATTATTGATTATTAGTCTTTTAAACTCAACAAAAGTTTTGTAATCATAAATATGGGTACTTCGTCTGAACAAGCCGCTGAAATTGTGGCATTGATGCGGTAAGGCTTAGATCAACGAACGATTGCTAGAAATTTAAATTTAAACCTGTTAGGGCAGATGCCTAACATTTAATGTTGTATGAAAATGATAAATGTTTTGTTAAATAAAATGTTGAATGTTGAAATAATGTTTAATAAAATAGTCCACTTAAATAAAATAACAAAAGAAATGTTAAATTAAAAAATGTTCAATTAAATGTTATAGAAATGTTATATATATGTTATTCGCGCTCGGTTTTACTGAGAACACTGCCTACGACTCTATACTAAACGTACATCATTATATTATAAATTACACAATTAGCAATTTGTTAACTAGGCCAATCGGCCACTGATACAAAGTGCAATGTGCGGTTTGTTGCTAACCGTACAAAACCAGTCTACGGTTTCCAGAGTATACCGAAGGTTTGTAGAGACAGGTTCTTACAAAAGGAGACCCGGTACCGGCAGAACTCGAGCAACCACCTGTCGTGACGACCGATTTATTGTTTCAACTGCCCTACGAAATCGTTTCCTCACATAAGTAAACATCAAAACAGAGCTGAATGAAGTGCGTGGAGTAAACGTGAGTGCACGAACAATAAGAAGGAGGCGTAAGGAAGCAGCAATCACCCCTTTTAGACCAGCAAATGGTCCAAAGCTGTCTGCAGCTCACAGACATGCTTGTATAAGATTTGTGCGTGAACATCTTAATTGGACTGAAGAGCAATGGGCCTTCATATTGTTCACCGATGAGTGTAGGACATGTTTAAATTGTGCAGACGGTCGCAGAAGAGTCTATTGTCGACGTGGGGAGAGATATGCTCAAAGTTGCATTGGGGAGCGTGTTCCTTTTGGAGGTGATTCATGTACGGTGTGAGTTGGCATTTCGATGATCGGGCGAACGGAACTTATGTTCATCGACATGGTTCGTCGGAACGGTAGAAGAGGTGGTTTGACGGCACAACAGCTATATAGCAAAGGTTTCTGAAGCTCACGTGGTATCTTACATGGGATTAATAGGCGAAAATTTTACTCTAATGCAAGATAATGCCTGACCCTATGCCGCTGCACAAGTTCAACAATATTGCGAAGAGGTTGGGATACGTACCATGAATTGGCCAGCACGCAGCCAGGATCTTAATCCTATTGAGCATGTTTGGGATAGTTTAAAAAAAGCTGTATATGCGAAAAATCCTGTGCCCACAACAGTGGCAGCACTAAGAACAGCGATTTTACAAGAATGGAACAATATTCCGCAAGACCGTTTAATAACCCTAATCAGATCTATGCGGAACCGATCAGAATCTGTAATAAGGGCACGAGGACGTAATACACCTTATTAAAAGAAAAATCCTGTGCTTCAACTTTTATTTTTATTGTAAACCAATTTTTCCATATTTTTTAATACCAAAACCAATTTTAGATATCGTTTTTGTTAAAAAAAATTGAATAGTCCTTTCCAATATACAAACATACACATAAGGATATGATACTACGCTGTTATGAAGTTAACGAACCAAACTATAGGTTTCAATTTAAAGTATAAAAAGTTTTCAAAGACGTCTTGAACATTGATGCAATTTATGAGTCCGTCAGTGTATATATAATATTAATTTAATGAATAATATAATAATAATATGATTGCTTAAATAAGTATTACCTAAATGGATTAAGACGAGAACGTAAATATTAAAATACATTTAATTTAATATAATATAAAACAAAAAGTGTAAAAATTAATTTAAACAAATTTATGTAATGAATAAAAATACCCTACAGGGTCCATATTGTACCTACTGTGAGATTGTGTAACACCTTTATACAGGTTGTCCGGTAATTATTGGATAACCTTGAAATGTCTTATAGTAGAACTGAAGGCGGTTCAGAAAAAAAAAAATATATATATTAAAAAGTGCAAGCTATATTAGCATAGCATACTTTTGACTGTCTATCTATTAGCATAATTAGTGTTTAATAATAAAACAACAAAAAACCGATGGATTTCATTCATTTATGGTCGTAGTATACAAGAAAGTTATACATGGTAATTAAAAACAAAACATATCTCAGGTATACATAATATTGTCTTCTGTTTACGCAAATGTTATTCATTGAAATTAAACTACTATATACGGATTTTATCGCGTTGTTTATTTATCACTGTATTACAAAAATTTTGAAACTATTACACTACTACTATTGAATTTTACTAATTTATAAGCTAATAAAATTATTTAAACTATTAAATCTATTTATATTTAGGTTTACACTTTCCCCGACGTTTCGGTTGCTTTTCAGAAGCCATGGTCACGGCCGTGGCCGTCAATATCTCAGGTAGTAGTTAGGATAATTTTTTTTCATATTTTTGTCTGAACGGCCATCAGTTCCACTATAAGACATTTCCAGGTTATCCATTAATTACCGGACACCCTGTATAACACATGGAGTGTAATAAAGATATTGAGTATTAAGATCCTTTAAAAAGAGCGTGCCTGTGGAACTTAGTTGGTCAAGGTTTAATGATATGCGAATTGCTTAATTCTTAATAAATCAGTAATTAAGTTCATGCCTTACTCGGCTAAAGCGTTGATCTGCGCATATGTATTCCAGCTTAAAATAGTTGTCTATGCCATGTAAAAAGAAAATGGCAATTATAATTTTGTTACATCTCTATTATGTTGATTACAAAACAGCTGAAAACACGTCAGATTTACATCAGTTTATCAATATAGTGTCTTATCTATGATCAGTAATTCAGTACAAGTACAGTAATCAATTAATCAGTAGTGATCAGTTTTTGTTTGAATATGGTCGTCAATTACGTGTTATAAAACTGACTGAATTTCCTTTAAATGTATGGTATTGTTTAAAATTTCGAGCTAAATATTTTACCGTAGCCTTATTTTCCTTTACTATATTGTACAAATTTATTTTTGACAAAATTTTCCTTCTTTTCTTCGAAGAGTAAAATTATTGACAACATATTTCAATTTATTTAGTAAAACGTTTCTAGTAAAAAAAAAATGTCCAAATTCCTACCGTTCTTCCTTGAAGGCGAAGTAGTCAAAGGCTTTGGCAGAGGATCCAAGGAACTTGGTTGTCCCACAGGTAAAAAAAAATACTTTATTGAAGTTGCGCCAAGGCCATATAAATTATAACTTCCTCCTCAAAGTTTCAATCAATTTATTAGTAATTGATTTCTAGCTTTCTATAGTCAAGTATGTTCCAAGCACATACTAAAATTAACATAGCAACAAATTGGATTTTATTATAAATTTAATAAAATTAGAACATTTTCTACAATTTCCTGATTTAGTTGAGGACACGAATCGTTTAAATTGTGGATTATGTTTAGCACCTTTAACTTTAATTTTTGTATTTAGTTAAAATCGCTTTCACAAACACACATATAAAAGTATATTTCTAAAAGTACTATGCATATTATGTTTATTCAGATAGTATAATTTGATTAATGTATATTTCTTTTTCAGCTAATTATCCCTTGGATGTAGTCCAATCTCTTCCTGAAAATGTGGAGCCTGGTGTGTACTATGGGTGGGCCCAAGTAGACACTGGTATTGTACACAAAATGGTTGCTAACATTGGCTGGTGTCCGTTCTACAATAACAAACAGATGTCAGTGGTAAGGGCCTCATTCAGTCAGCTAGAAGTATATACATAGTTCCACACACTTTTCCAACAGAAAAATCATGATGTCTCTTTCCATCCCAGAACCTAACATGGGACTGCACTATCAGCTTCAAAAATTTTTGCCACATGCGTATGAAGCAAACGGTTACTGTTTGTTTTAAGCTCTTTTATCTTATCATATTATATAATTACACAACATGAGCTTATTTCAACACTTGAACAAATTACATTTCAACTCAAAAAGCATTATTTACAGAAGAGATATAATAGTAGATAGCTTTGCTTTTGCGTTCCTATAATGTTAGACAATTACATACACTCTATTTAAATGGATTTCTTCTATAAAAAAATATAAATTAAAATATTTTATTATGAAATTATGTAAGCTTATATGTTATTTTTATTTCATCATTCAGATTCAGAAAAATTTAGATCAGTTGCTTTTCCTAAATTTCATATATTTAAGCTATGGCTAACAACCTCTTCATTATAATAAAATCTGACCAATAATATATCTAACATAATTCTAGGATTTATGCATCAATACTAAAACTGCCAATACAGATATGTTGCTGCTGTACAGTATTCACGATTATCGATTAAAACAATTCTTTAATGTGATTAATTATTGAAATAAAACAATTTATTTGGTTACATAACTGATTAACTATTAACCAAAATAGTTAATCTTCAAAACCTTAATTGAATAGACCACATAGCATAGGTACTTTTTTGTTAAATGCAAATAAAACATTTACAACACCACTTTTAAAATTTTCTATCAGCCTTCGGTTCCCAAAAATGGGTGATTCCCCGTAAATTGGCAACACAGCTATAAATGTCTTCATATTTTAGAATTTAATTTGGGTAGCTATTGGTGCCAATTCTGTTGTCACAAAATTCTCTTATCTTAGCTAAAAATCTCTAAAATTTTGTTTAGTCCTGTCACTTTTAGCGATTTCAGAATACGAAATGTCGTTTGACAGGACTAAACTAAATTTTAGAGATTTTTAGCTAAGATAAGAGAATTTTGTGACAATAGAATTGGCAACATTGAAGGCGCTACTGTAAGAAATATTATTTTCTTGGACATTTTAACCTATCCTTTTACATTACTTCCTTTTACATTACTTAAAATTAACTGCAACTTTAGTAGATATATTAAAAATATGACAATACAGTCGTATGGCTTATCTTGGCACAGCCACCACACAGTGATTCAGGTTTCATACAAAGGCGGTCATAAATACACAAATCCGTTATAAAAATTTTTTTATTATTTTACACGTTGGAATATATTTAGGTAAACGTAAATAATTAAAATTATAATATATTATATAAGTTTAAAAAATTCTTAACAACATTTAGGTGTAAAAATGTCTCACAGTAATTTTATTTTAGACGATCGATGTATCTAAAACATTTTATATTGCGAATTTTAATAGTAAAACTGTAAATAATGGTTATTTGTATTAACAATAACCACAAAAGAATAAAATAAAATAGCAAAAATACATAAAATAAGTTTATTTTCTAAATACAAACAACCTACAAACTATACGAAATATTGGCAAAATTACCTTTAAATACATAACAAATCTAAAACAGCTTTTGACAGTACACTCTTTTTTTTGACAGGTAACTTTCGTAGACCTGTTATGAAGGGATCTGAATGAAGAAGAAGCCTATTAATTAAATCAGTATTGGTCAAAATGCGACTCATTTTTCGCGTGTGATTTCTCCTAAATGATTTGATGTGTTTGTTAGTTGCTTCAGCTGCTTCTTCAGACAGCTCTCCGATTGACAATAAAGCGTGATCAATAACATTAGCATCATGAACTAGGACTTTGTGAACGGAAGCAGGCATGTTATACCACGGATACTCGGCAACTAATTGCCGAGCTGTCTCTAATGCGAACTCTTCGAAGTTCGTCTTATTAATGTTATATCCCGAATTCAAACATTGAAGTATGATCCAGCAACGATCTAGGAGATCTTTCTTGATCCCAGTAATTTCAGCTGAAATTTCTGAGTTCGAGAAAAACCGTCTGGCGGTATTACCATCGTTTGAGGTCCCGCTTCCGCCACTTTTTGGCTTATCCACTATAAGACCTAATCTTTCTCTAAATTGAGTCTGAATATATGTTTTTTTTGCTGCAACAAGAATTTTGTCATTTTCAGATCTAGCTTGCCATTTTTTAACATCTAACTTGTATGCGACATGAACAAAATATTCAAAGAAGCGTATTAACGCGTGAAGAGGTGATAAACCAAATTCATATTTACTCTCATCGACTTTCTTGTTTAAACATTTGTCAATTTGGTTCATTTCGCTGGGCAAGGCATTACAAATATAACATTTAGACGAGGAAACACTGCTAAGTGCATTACACACTTTGCCATCTACCATAGTAAATTGCAAGCAATGAGTAACGCGGTATTCCTGATCTTCTTTTTTGAAAACAGTTTGCTGTAAGTTACTTATTTTCTCTTTAAAATATGCTTCTTCCTCAACTGATACTGCAGTCGATTCTTTCAAATATCGAAAGCGTACAGGCCTACAGTATCTAGTTGACGAAGGACGAGGATTTTTCCACAAAACTACGGTATTTTCTCCAGTATCTAATTTCAAAACAAGCTGAAGTGGCACATATGAAGTAAGAAACAAGCTACCGTCTTCAATAGTGGCGTCAGAAAAACACTGTTTATATTCAGAATGTCCTGTACTGCCATCGAAACCTCATTTCCCTATCAAAGCTATCTTATCCTGGGATTCTTTAGGTACCCTATCCAAAACAACCTTTTGAGACTTGAGAATCCGATGGGCTGTATGATCTAATAAACTTTGAAGTTCGACTTCGGCAGATGATTTGCTAACAGTTATATCTGGAGGATAACAGTGTTTTTTCGATTCCACAACAATTTGGTAAGATGGCAAAATGCTTTTTGAAAACTTATTGTTTATAAATTTGTTTACTAATAAATATTGACTTTACTAATAAACTCGACATCATCGAGTTAAGTGAGCTTCGACAATGAGCGATAAAACTTCGTTAGCATCGATTTCAGGAAAAGTTAATAAACTATCATCGGAAGCACTAAGCAATGAATGTACAAGAGAAGGATCTTGCTTAGACAAATTAGCTAATCTTCTCCTTTTTGTACGTTTACTGGTCTCGTCAAAGTTCATTTTCGGACGGCCAGATGATGAAGATGTTGATGCTTCAACTTCGTCAAAGTTCAGAGATACACGTACCTTAGTTCGCTCTACATCAATATTTTCAATTTCATGCAGCCAATCTGAACACATTTCTAAGAATTTAGATTTAGTACGATTCGACTTGGCCCAGTAATGAGAAATTCGTTTACATATATTCGTAATTCTAAGGCTTAAAGGTTCTAGGTTAATGTTTTCGATGTAATCAGAAAGGCATGATGTTTCAGTCAAAGTGTTCAGGACATGCTGTGATTTTTCATTTGGTTTACCCACTTTAGAGTACCAAATGTTAAAAATTGACATCCTCGATACAGAACATTTGAAAAATGTACCTGAAACAATATAAAAACTGAACTTAAAAAAATGACTTTATTTTTATTCTATGGGCATACATACTTTAACTTATAGCCCTTTATAAGGATGTTCTCCTTATTCTAAAAAGATATGCTTCAAGGGCAGCAAAGTACAGCGAAAAGTTGTAGGTCCAAAAGATATAAATATACATCACATTTTTTAAAAAGAAAACTACCCTCAATAATAAAATGATACAAAATAATATGTGCATAAAAAAAAATAAAAAGTGGTTGATAATAAAAGTACATACCTTGCTCTTGAACATCCATACCTTCACAATACGTAAACACTTGATTTGAAATGGTGACACTCAAAAACAACGTGATTAAGTTTTAATGACTCACACGTAGCGTTAATTAGCATCGCGATGCGCTCACTTCCGCTGCACAAAAGTGAATGATACCTTGACCTAATTACGTTGGTATTTATAGTTTTTGGAAGTATGTGAACTAGCTAATGACTTAATGAGGTGATCTTACTGGAGTAAGACAATGAAATTTTCAATTTATGGCCTAGGGCGGAATCACAGTGCACCATCGCAAACTGGAAATCTATTTACGTAGGTAGTGAATTAGTCGTTATTTAGTTGAATTTGGTCGTAAAATAGCAGAATTGGTCGGTCCGTCGTTTAAAGTAAAAGGGGGTATTGGATGGCTGTGCCAAAGTGAGCGCTCATCTTGGCACAGCCACCAATACCCCCTTATATCTTAAAAATGGGGCTCGTAGAAAGCTGACATTTTGTGATTAATGTCGACTAATTATTGGTATAGTTAGATCTTCGATCGGTGCTGTGTTTGGAAATACAAGGCGTCTATGCCAAGATGAGCGCTCTTTGGCACAGCCATCCAATACCCCCTTGTATCATTTAAACAACGGACCGACCAATTCTGTTATTTTACGACCAAATTCGACTAATTCACATAGATATGTACGTAAATAGATTTCCAGTTTGCGATGGTGGCTGTGCGAAGATGAGCCATACACGACAGTCACATGATTAGTAGGCAATAATATTGCACTTGAAAGATAAATAACAAAGATGGCTTTAATTTATTTCTAATAGATTAAATAATATACTTCTATAAAATATGAAAATCAAATGCCCCTAAAGATAACGATGATCTTGTAGAAAGGTTGCGTATCGCGTAGCTGTCGTGCTTTGGCTGGTAGGAATTTGCGTGCGGTAAAATAGATATTAGAGACGTAAAACACTCCAGATTAATCTTTATCAAATATGTTACCAACAAATTTGTCATTACAACTTGTTACCCAAAACCTCGCATCAAAAGATTAGGTATTTCTGTGACACCTAATCAAATAAAGAGTAATAATATGGTTAAACGATTAATGTATACAGGTTTCAATAAATATTTTTATAATTGCTTGCTTGTTTCAGGAAACTCACATCATGCATAAATTTTCTGGTGACTTTTATGGTTCAAATCTGAAGATATGTCTAGTTGGGTATTTGAGAGGCGAGAAAAATTTCGGTTCTTTAGATGATTTAATAGCGGCTATTAAACAAGATATATCTAATGCCGAGCAAAAGCTGGACCTACCTGAAGCACAAAGTTTGAAGACCAATAGTTTCTTTACTAAAAAAATTCCAGTATAATCATTTAGAATTTGTTTATAATGACATTGTTATTTAGATTTTGTAATGGGGAAAATTTATATTTTTATAGAATGTACGAAATTTTAATTTAACTTTTGTTTGGTGCAACCTTATTGCTGCAGTGCTATTATGATATAAATCGATATAATTATTATTACACATGTACGTACATGTTCACGTGGCTTGATATATTATTATATCTACCAATACCTTTTTATTATTTTGCCTCATTAGTCAATTAGTTAGTGTGTCCCTTGACTGATCACCAATCAATCATCTATTGAAAACATTAGCAAAATAACAGTCTTGGATTCCAAAGTTGGGCAGAGTTATTGGGGTTTCCTATTAACTCTTCACAGTAGCAACTTGCAGTCTGGTAAATGGCTATTGGATTCCTCTCTCACAATCAGTAAATCACAGGTTTAATCTTATGGTCGAGTGTACCTAATGTAATGAGGGTGCTGTATCAAAAGAAATATTGTGACACAATCCATTTACACACCTCCGAGTTGTATAAAAAGTACCTACCTGCCTTAAGTATTGCCAGGTAAATTAATTAAAAAAATTGTATGAGTATTCATATTATCATAACCAATTAGGTATTTGTTTATATATACTAATACTAGTTTTCCCCGCGGTTTCACCCGCGTAAGTCCCGTTCCCGTGGGAAAAATAATAAAATAAAAAGTAGTCTATGTGTGAATCCAGGTCTCCAGCTATCTCCATACCAAGTTTCATTGCAATCAGTCCAGTAGTTTTTGCGTCAAACATCCATGCATCCATACAAACTTTCGCGTTTATAATTAATATTAGTGAGGATTATAGATTTGATTTTTTATTTGTAAGGATTTAATTCAAAATCTACTCAACCTTTAGTATCACTTAAATTACAATGTGTTGCTCTCAATCATCTGTGATTGATATGTTAATGTCTACAAGTAACACATGTTTATTATCGCTCAAGGGAAGCCAATGCAGTAGGAATCAGTTAGTGTATTTTGTATTATTAACCAAATATATAGGCAAACATTGTATGGACTTAGCTACCTAATATGTGATATTTTTAAAATGTGCAATGATAGATAATAAGAAAATAAAGATATTTACTATAAAATCTCTTTTATTCCATGGAATTAAACAACAATATCCCCTTTGAAAAAGCCTTTAATGGTACTGCTTGACTGGATTCATTTTCACAAACATGTAAAATATCACTCCTTCTTACAATGGAAATAAAAGAATCTTAAATTAATAGGGCTCTCTCTCCAGGAAACTTAATGTTGTTTTCTTCTAAACGAACATCCTGAAAAAGAAAATACTTTCATTAGTTTATAGTCAAAGATTAAATGTAGAATGAGAAATGTTTCAAAATAAAATAAAGGCAATTTGCATATTTAAGTAAACAGTGATAATGATAAATGTAACAGGTAAAATTGTTAACTTTTCAATTATGAGACATCTAATCCATTTATTGTTGTTGTATGACCTTTACTTTTATTTAACCTAAATAATTTGAAATCTTTTAAATTAGATTGAGTAAGCTGAGATAAAAAAGTAAAACAATTATCATGACAAAACTTTAAAAATAGGGCAATATAAGAAATAGCCATTAATATAATTACATACATAGCTTGATACTAGTTGACTAAGTGCAATCTTGTTGCACCACATTTATAAGTGGTATTGCAAACATTGTGCAATTAAACTATAATTCCTAAACAATCTGAAACTAGGATATCTTATACAAATACTAGAGTTAGAATATATCTATTTGGAACAATTACATTAATTCAATGATAAACTTAGGTATTACACAGTCAAATAATATAATAAATATCAGATTATAATCTGGTCATAAAAGATAATTTTCGTGTATGTTTTTTTATTTAATAAACAACTAAGAGACAAACTACCACATGGAATCATTAACCTGTTGAGTATTAGCGACACACTGGCATAAGGTTTTTTTGTTATGTCTGGCATTTCAAATCTTTACAGGTTAAAATAGCAGCCCCAAAAATCATCCAACCTCCATACAAATATTTGTATTTCATAAAATTTGATTCCCTTGTCTGGATGTCTCCTACCATGTGATATAGAGGAAATATGTAACAAAGTAACCGCTCTTTATCCATATCCAACAATCCTCAGGAATGCACACAATTTTAGACAATTAATTCTTATCTAATAATAATAATCTGTAGCAGCATTACATTACATTAAGTTTAAGGAATGAAGCTGAATACATTTATACTGTAAGACAACAAATTAATACCTCCAGGACTTGTTACATTTGTTAGAGTAACATTGGGTAATAATGCAATGCAAAAATGCAATATATACCTCATTGTTTACCACAGCAAGTTTTCTTTGTAAAATAAGTTTTAACATGCTTGGTAACTCATACAGATGATCAACCCTTACTCTGACCCGTGATAGAAACAATATGAAATGTAATGTTGTGTGATACATCAAACAAGGTACCTGTTAAAATGGAATTTAACTGGCAAGTATTGGACACAACTTAAACAGCAGTGTCATGAATATTGTTGTGAAAGTATGGTCAGTTTCATATAATATATGAATCAGATTAACCTGAAACTTTAATGTAACAAATTAAGTTTCTAAGAGGTTATAAATAATAATAATATAAATCATGGATTCCTTACCCTCCGTTAATCTGGCGCGACCACCGGTGGGCTGGCAAAGGATCGTTGAACAACCTGCGCATACGACCACCCTTTGCGCGTGACTGAATACCGTTGTGATTTTGTAGCAGCCAGGGCACTTGACATCCATGAAGTATGAGTTCGGATGTGGCACCAACCTCTTCAACTTGTGTTTCCTTTTCTCCGACGCGGGAGAAGGATGCAGTAAATCAATTGCGAGCTGAAAACGCGAAGACGCACATTTAGGTTATTTGGTCACTCCGCATTAACTTCCATTTGCTGGTTTAGGAACTTAACAGCACTTATTTAATGAGATTAAATGGTAATCCGCTTGTTTTATTGGTACCGATAGCTTAAACTTTAAATTTTTTTGTGAATAGTTTATCTGACATGTCAGATACTGCCATGTGTATCCGCTTGTTTAGGCAAAACCGAATTTTAAACGTTTCTTGATCGGCACTGTTGCAAATTATCAAAAGTATCAGAAAACATCAAGGAACACAGAAAACTTGTAATATAATTAAACACGGTTAGATATTTTTCTCTGATAAATAAAAATACACACCGGCATGGTTACAGCTTTGATGCAGAACCGGAAAAGGAAAGGCCGCCAATAACCCAACGACAAGGATAGATTTCCATAGTCACAATGATATAGATGCGTTCAAATATAAAACATTTCTGGACATAAATTAATATGTATAATAGTTTTACTATTTATAAAAAAAGCAGGTAATTATTTCATTTTATTATTAATTTTGTTGTTAGTATTGGCGTTAGTATATATCTAAGGTACAAATTGCTAACTTCTCAATAATAAAATGTAATCGCATATCGCATCGCAGTATTTGCAGCGCAGTGCACAAGCCTTGCCTTGACACAAGCGTACGAACTGTCAATGTCAACAGTAAACCAACAGTTAACCTAGAATTTCTGGATAAATATTTTTAGGATAGAAATATTTTGCTAAAATTCAATATTTTACAATAACAAAAGGTTCTCGTCTTAGTATTTTCACTATTAATTAGTACACCTTTCGACTGCACACCATGGCCGATGAGGATTACGAGGCAGAAGACCCGGGTGCAGAATACGACGACATTGCTGAGGAAGATGACAATATTGAGGAGACTGAGGAACAGGAAGAAGACGGGTATAACGTGCAATGCCTCGCCCCTGGACAGGCAGGCGGTGGTGTTGAGAAGTCCAAACGCATCACGACAAGATACATGACCAAATATGAACGAGCCAGAGTTCTAGGTAAAGTTCATGTTTCTGCATATTTTGGATAGGTTATTTGTTGAATACTAATATATAAAATCGGGACTAAATTCACTAACGCTTAATAAAAAGCTCTACAGCAAGAATGTATACTTACAAAAATAAAAGTTGAATTATGAATGTTGATAATACAAAATGTGGTAGAATAAAAGATATATGTTATTTTTCAGGAACAAGAGCCCTTCAAATAGCCATGTGTGCACCGGTCATGGTGGAGTTAGAAGGTGAAACAGACCCTCTGCAGATAGCCATGAAAGAACTGAAACATGGCAAGATACCTATTATCATAAGAAGATACCTGCCTGACCATTCCTATGAAGACTGGAGTATAGATGAACTCATCATAATAGACCATTAGTAGATATATAAAATTGGAAATCACTGTTTGAAATTTCCTGTCCAAGATATATTAAAATTAATAGAGGATCTGCTCTGTCAACAATTTTGCCAGCAGCTCACTGCAGTTTTAGAAATCAATATGAGCAGAAGAATCTTAGCAATTTAACGCTTATGACAAATTGAGACTTAATACATGCAAATTATAGTAGCTACAAAAACAAGGATGTGAATCAATCAAACTTCACTACACATATGGCATAGTGGTTTAATAATAATTTATACAGGCCACAGTTAACAAACTACTAAATGACATATTTTATAAGTAAATGTAAGATATTGATATAGTTTTAAGAAATAAATTAAGATTTAAGACACATAAGTTTTTTATTTAACACTTTATATAAAACAAACATAATATATAAAACAAATATATATAATCCTTACCCGAAAAGCTATTAATCTGTGCATAAAAGTCTATACTGTAAATAAAATTCATATTAAAGTGTAACTATTAAATCGCAGGATACCGCAAAGTTAAAAGATGTAATGTTTGTGCAAAAAGAAATCTGTGCCCTATGTTTATTTTGTCGTTTTTAATAATTACCGTTGTATGAATCAACAAATGTGTACTAATAATTATTCATCTTGACTCACAAATACATCCCTGAAGGGGTAGACATAGTCTTATTTCAATCACATTTTGTCAAAGTTATATAGTCTATTAGCAATTTAAGATATGAGCTAATAGCTTTTTAAGATATGAGCAGCTACTAAGACATAAGTACATCCCTCTAAAAAAACCAATAACACAGGACGTTCCGATAATCTAACCAGAGATACCTGAGAACGGAACCAATAAATCTTTAACAGAATACGTAGCTATAGTACCTACATATTGCGTTACTTACGGATTAACCCACATTCCTTAAGCGATCTTTAGCCTTGAACATAAATAATAGCTTCACTGCATCAACGTTTCCATATTCTGAATAGCGATAGTATCAATTCTATCGATAGTATCGCGTCAAAGTAGTCGATACTATCTATGATCTATCGACGCGTATCGATAGTATCGATAGTTTTGTTTTAGTAACTATCGAAGTATTTTCGATACTGTCGGCTGGGAATAAAACGAGCAATAATATTAGCAAGCAATGCTATCCTAAATTGTTTGACTATCGGTAGGGCATAACTATCAATACTATCGATAGGGCATAACTATCGATACTATCGATAGGGCATAACTATCGATACTATCGATAGGGCATAACTATCGATATAATGCATTTCGATAGTATCGATAGGACTATCGATAGTATGACTGATTTTCAAGGCCACGATAGTATCACGATACTATCGATAGACTATCACTATCGCAACAACACTATTCTGAATAAGTAAACGTTTTTCTGTAAGTATTAAAAATATGATTTTTCATAATAGCTATGTGTTGTATTCCAGCGAAGAACAGAATAAATAAAAATAATCCTTCTTCAATAAGGAAGAACAGAGGTAGATAGGCAATTTCTAGGTATTGGAAAAGAGACTTTAATAATGCAAAAGCATTTGGCGAAGCGATTATTGAACAAAGCGTACTAGGGGCGCTTAATCACACTAGCAAAAGGATAACCATTTTCCATTGATACGATAAAAAAAGATGTGGTAAGTAGGTACTATTCTTGAAAATGGAATGTATGGTAAATTAAGTATCTACCTAAAGTAAATATTATTTTAGTAGTAAATTTCTACTGATTGATTTTAGATTTATAGAGTGAATTAACACTTTCAGTGCTACGCACATGTCTAGTGGGTTATTGTAATTTTTTTACGGTGCCGGCCACTCGTTTGGCGGGTCCACAATATTTCAGCTTTATTTCAGAAATTTAGGCATATTTGCTACTGTAAATCACAGTGTACTTTAGTGAACTGATAAGCTAACTATATTAGAAGTGGCGCGTAATTTGATTATTTTTAGGGTTCTGTACCTCAAAAGGAAAAAACGGAACCCTTATAGGATCACTTTGTTGTCCGTCTGTCTGTCTGTCAAGACCCTTTATCTCGGGAACGCGTGGAGGTATCGAGTTGAAGTTAAAACGATATACTCAGGTCTACAGTTTCTTGAAGCTGTGAAAGAAATCAAACTTCTAAGTTAACGTGAAAAAGAAGATATGGCCGTTTATGCCGCAAAAACGTACCTATTTCGACACTCAAGGGAATCAAAATTTATAGGGTATTTGCCGTTGACCTAGAACTATGAAGTTTGGCAAGTAATACCGTCTTATACTACAAGTATAAGGGAAAATCTGAAAACTATACATTTGTAATTAAATCATAAAAAACAGGGTCTTTATGCAAGGATATTTTTTTTTAATAATATGTATCTACAAATTTGTACGGAGCCCTCGGTGGGCGAGCCCGACTCGCGCTTGTTTTATACTTATTAAACAAATAAAAACACATGCTGCGAATTCGCTGACAGAGTTCCCTTGGTATATGTAGTCATAGGTCAACTTTGTATTAAATATGTAAACTGAATGCGACATGCACTTATTATTACATTATAGTTGATTGACACCTTTTTACCAATGTATTTTAATAATTCCGAAACATATTGCGGTTATAAAATTTATTTTTACAAACCTTTTTACTTGACTGAAGTAGGGTTATGTTTTTCGAGCGTATGTAACGAAAGGGATGCATATTGCGAAGTGGTCATTATGCGTGTGAGCCGTATGTATGTCTATTTCTTTGTCGAGCTCTGTAGCCTAAACGGATTGACGGATTTAACATATGAGATGTCATTATATTGGTTGTTCTACAGGTTACGTAACTTTTTAATAATAATACTGTATATATCCGAGTTATCCATATCTTCGGAGGACTCTTCTACGAGGTACCATATTTTTAACGCCTACGAATAAAAATATACTTTACGTACTATTTGGAACGTACCTACTAAGAAGTGAATCTGTATAAAAACATTATATCTAGTAAACAGTACCAAAAGATTACAATTTCTACAAAAATTACGAAACTTACCTTCGATCTTATTACTGGACATATTATCACCGTACCTATATAGCACTAAACTGTCAAAAATTACTTATAAAGTCGCGTTGTACTAGTCACAAGTCACGTTCTTATCAGAATGACATAAAATTACCAAATAAGCAATTTACTCTTATTCAGTGCCGGTAAACCCGCGTAGCGGGTGCACTTATTTCACCACATATCTACTGCCGACAACCCGTCTAGCGAATCCAACTTGATTTGTACGGTGGCATCGCTAGAAACGACGAGAAAATAAAGGTGGAAGTATTAAGCCCGTCACAGACGTAGCTATAATATATATTAAAATGAATCATAGCAAGGCATATTAAGGCATATTTTCTATATAAATTTTCGAGTGACCACACACGCAGCTATAATATATATTTCTATGACGTCACCAAAATATGTCGACATATATATCTCGGTATATTTTGGCATATTAATATATATTTTGGTATATTAATATATATTTTGAGGATAGGGGTGTTCCATTTGAACGCCTGCCCGACGTCCGTGCTCGATGCGCACGAGCTTAAATTACGTACGTTATTTAATTAAAATACAAGTGTTGCAATTATAATAAATGAAATATGATTTGTTTTTACTTCTTTCCTCAAGCATACTGCAAGACGTTCTTTAGAACTAATGCTTTTGCACATAACCGTATCATATTTTATTAAATTATTTTTTATCAATGCATGAAGCTCGATAGATGTCAGAATCAGAATCAGAATCAGAATCAGAATTATTTATTTGTAAAACATAGGTGAAGAACATATATACATTAATCATACATGTCAAGGTCTTAAATAGATAAGTGTTGCACTATGCTTTGTCATTGTTGACATACAAATATTAAAGTCAGGTTCATCAAAGTTAACAAAATTTTCTATCAATTTTATACAAATACATTAAAATAATCAATTTAATAATGTCCACTACAAGAAAGAAAAACAAAAAACACACACAAGAAGATCATAACAAAAGAACATGCGAGAAATTATTCGTCCGTTACATTAATAATATGAATTAATAAAATTACAGATTTTAATCAAATAGTCATCCAAAATTAAAATAGTTATCCAAGTCAACATTAATAATACAGATTTATAAAATTACATAATCTCATAATTCATCATATCATAATTTAATCAAATAGTATTATCATTAAAATAGTCATCCAAGGTATAATAACATTTCTCAACTAATAACTTGTGAAGACACTTTTTGAATTTCTTTAATGGCATACATTTTATAGCACCAGGTATTTTATTAAAAATCTTTGGTGCAACACCAAAGAAGCTCTTTTTCATTAACGCAGTATTACATTTCAACGTACATAGTTGATTTTCATATTGACTCCGAATGGGGGTCTTCTTAACTGTTGAAAATTTTGTAAATAGATGTGGATTTGATTTTATAAATAATACAGTTTCTAATATATATATAGCTGGTAACGTTAATATTTTTAATTTTTTGAAGTAGGGAACGCAACTATCTATTGACTTTAAATTACACATGGATCTTACACACCTTCTTTGCATCCTAAACACCAGTTCCCTATTTGTTGATTGCCCCCAGAAAACAACACCGTAACGGAGAATAGAGACTACAAGTCCATGATAGGCTGTTAACAGTGTCTCAAAATTAACTCTCTTAGATAATTGAAACAATAGATACGCAGATTTACTCAGTCGTTTACAAACCACTTCTAGGTGAGGTTTCCAAGTCAACTTATGGTCTACAGTTATGCCCAAGAATTTTGCACTCGTAACTTCTTCTATTTTACATTCATCGTAGGTAATGTTAAGGGGTGGATACTCACGTCGTTGATGAAACTGTATAATTTTAGTTTTATTCAAATTGATCACAAGATTATTATTATTTAGCCAATTAATAATGTTATTTAGCGAGTTATTGATCTCATTTCGATATTCGTTTGGATCAGTGCATTCTATGATAGCCGTACTGTCATCTGCAAAAAGTACCATTTTGTTTCTCAAATTTCTTGGGAGATCATTGATATATATTAAGAAAAGTGGGGGCCCGAGTACAGTGCCTTGAGGCACACCATACTTCACGGATCTCGCTTCAGAGACATATGTAGTTTCTAATTTGGTTATAGGACAAATTCTAGAAATCTCAGTACACTGTGTCCTATCACTTAGGTATGATTCTAGGAGTTTATGAATGTTTCCTCGAATGCCGTACCCGTGTAACTTTTGCAGCAAGATCTGATGATCTACGAAGTCAAAGGCTTTTGACATATCCGTGAAGATGGAGCACACAGGATTTTTTTTATCCACAGAAGTCATTATACTTGATAGCAGGTCAAATAGTGCCATATTAATATTAGTATTTTTCCTAAATCCTTTTTGTTCATTGCAAAATAACTGAAACTTCTCGAAATACGTGTAAATGGAATTATATATTATTTTTTCAATAACTTTTGCAAAAATTGGTATTTTTGCAATAGGCCTGTAATTTTTAATATCAGTCTTGTCATTATTTTTGTAGATGGGTTTAATAACTACCTTCTTGAGACTAGTAGGGAATACACCATCGGAAATGCAAAGATTAATTATGTGCGATAACGGTGTCGCTATGACCTCCTTAACATCTTTTATTACTCTAGTTGAAATACCGTCATATCCTACTGTACTAGTATTTTTTAAGCTACTTATCACTTTTATAATGTCAGTATCTGAAACTGGTAGCATAAATAGAGACTGCGAAGTTGAGTTTTCAGTAACATTTCTATACGAATTTGTTAATGGGGTATTATTAAGGTTTGTTTTTGAATTATTTTCTATAATTTCTATAAAATATTTATTGAATTCATTCGCAATGTCAAGGGGATGTGTAAGAGTTGATTTATCATTTTGTATGGTCAATATTGGTTCTTGCGGCAGACATACTTTGGATTTATTAATAACTTGCCAAGCAGCTTTTGATTTATTTTGAGACGTCTTTATGAAGTGGTTGTTTTGGGCCTTGTGGGTTAGATTTACTATTCTTCTATAAAGCTTGGAATATTTTTTAAAAGCAAGTCTATTTTTTGTGTTCGGATTATGCCTATATGTCCAAAGTAGTTGCCTCTGTTTTTTGCTACATATTTTTATCCCATTCGAAATCCATTTGGTTTTTTTACAAGTATAAATGGTTACTATTTTTTCTGGGAAACACAATTTGTATAGCTTATTAAAATACTGTACAAATTTATTCGATGATAAATTTTAATCATGATATAAATTAAATTCGCCACGAATTCTCTTTTTTTTTTAAGCGTCTCAACCCAGATGGTTCTATTTTTCGTTCCTGACAAGGCAACATGCATATCAAATTCAGCATCGGAATCATCCTCTGAGGTATTTTCAATTAGATCTAAAAGAAATACTCTTGTCGAATTCATTTAAGTACCTAGATTGATTAGTGTTATTTCAAAATTTGAACATCCTATACAGAAAATAAGCTTTAAAATCGTGCGCTTGCAAGGACGACCGCAGACCGAGTGCGGGCAAAATATATATTATAGTATAGCTCCCGTGTGTGATAGCTTGCTATATTATAATATATATCTCGATATATTAATATATATTATAGCTACGTCTGACGGCCTTTAAGGGAAGGACTAAAGTCTGCACAAGCATATCCTATACCTATAGGAAGTAATTTTTCGGGCAATGAGGCTTCAGGTATTTCAAAAACAAGCCAATGAATGTCAAACCAAGGTTCTTGGCTCTCCTGTCATACACATCAGGCGGCATAAAGTATAGTACGATGCAAACTTAATGGCGGCTCTGAACATCGTACGAGTCATTGAGCAGAACCCAATATTAGGTATCAGCGGGACGTAGCGGCACGGGGTAGCAGGGCAACTCCCCGCTCGCCCTTTCTTTCACCCGCACTAGCCCTTCGCGTCTTGTAATTAGTGTGCGAGTTCTATCCGTCGAATGTACCTGCGCACACTTGCACTCGCAGCTAACTTCCGAGCCGCCATTAAGTTTGCATTTAACTGTACAACTAGTTTCACAGTAGCTGACTATAAAATATTATGAATTGCACTTGGTCGGGTTAAAATACAATCGAGCAGACCCACTTCTTTTTGAGTCAAGATCTATTTATAGGTACTTTAAAATTTGCCCTCTCTACATTTTTTTTATGTTGGGAGATGATACGATTTTAAATTAATAATAATAACAATCTTTATTAATCCAAATATAAATACAGTTTGTCTATCTTATATGTAGTAACATGTAATGGACAAAGCTCTGTTTTACACGAATCTGATAGAGTAAAACGATGATATCTGAGCTAGTGAGAACTGTGTGACAGACACCAACGCCATCCACTGCAATATAAGTTAACCCATAAAGTAGTTATGTGGTTTTTTACAACAGTAATTTCAGTGGGTCTAAGATTACTATATATTTTTGATGAGTGGAGTGTCAACAACGTTTCTCAGTTTTTTCATAGGAAACATTAATTTACGTACACGAGCAGTAGTGAGGTCTATGTGCTTGCCCCAACTAAGCGTACAATCTATCTGCACTCCCAAATAGGTACTTACTTACTGAGGCTCTTTGTATTGATAGACATCGACAGATGTTATATGACATAAATTGGCAGTTGTGTCCTTTTAAATTATTAGTCCTTGGCTGTGTTGCAGAGTTTGCAGTAAAAATGATGAATCGCGTTTTAAACACATTCAAGGTGAGCAGATTAGTATTTAGCATAACGGTTTTAAGCGCAAATTCAGCTGATTTATTGCACTTGCCCATGAATCCCAACAGAGTTGTATCGTCTGCATAGGCTAGCAGCTTGCAGTTTGGAATTGAGAGCATGCAGAGAGTATTAACATAAATGAGAAAAAGCGTGGCAGCTAGCACGCTGCCCTGTGGTCAGCCGAAAGTTAGGTACTCGTCATTACTAACACAATTGTTTATCTAATAAGTGACTTGATTGAGATCCATTTAAAACAAGAGCATTGTGGTTATAATCATTACTAATCAGGTACATACTGCTAATAATATTAATTAATTCGACTTATTTCTCACTTACACTATTTCAAAATATATCGTTATCAGACGAATCAGATGCAAAAATGTTAAGACAACGTTTTTTGGTAAATTCTGAAGTTCCACTGAACACTTGATCAATGTACGGCTTTTTATTAATTTCTTCGTCGGAATTCTCCCCAGAAGAAGAATTATTATAGACAGATGTAAAACAAAAGTTGCGAGTACGTTTTGACGGAACTGAGACCACCAAGTCATCTTCATCGTTAGTAATTACGCTGCGCGTTAGATATTCATTTCCAGTATAAGAAAAATATTCCGTTGGGTCATCTTCATCCTGGTGCCCGGATACTTTTACGTCATGTAGGTAACTTGGATTACGAGGTGAAAAAGAAGAAGTAAGGACATTGCTTCCATCAGTAAAGTTTTGACTGCACTCTGTATTAATGACGCCCATTTCGTAATGTGGACAGATTTGATTTGGACGACATTCGTTCCAACTAAGTTTTCGAGCATGCAAAAGACCCGGACTGTCTTTATTCCAAGTTACTTACGATGTACCTAAGGATTTAATAACTTTTAAAACTGGTATTAAATTATTACAAATAAAAACAGAATCATGTCTAAAATTTCCGGAAATTGTGCAAAACGGAGTAATCCTTGAGTCGTACTCTCCAAAGTAGTATAAAACTGCTGTATGAAGGGATATTTGAGGCTTGAGGCCCCAAAATGAACTGCTTGTACTTTTTTCAGCGCATTTGCAAATATATTTTTTTGCAAAATCTATTGTATATGCAGTAGTATGTGTAGTGTTGTATTCAGTTTCTTGATCAACTTGTCTCTTAGCATGACTTATAGCCTGATATTGATGGTAAATGTTGTTTAAATGATTCATGAATATTAGTAACTTTGAAAGTAAATGATCAGCTAAATCTTTTTTTGTACTCAACACCTTTTCTTTTATCGTCTCCTGGCACAATTTTTCAGTTCCTTTTATAGACACTGCAAATTTCTTTGTAATCCATCTAAAGTACGTAATTGGATTATTGTTGGTAATGGGATTGAAATTAACTTTTTTATCTCTATACTCGTTACATTCTCCGAGCAAGCTTTCCTCTTTTAATTTTCCTTCACAACAGATTGTCTTCACAAGAACTACAGGGGTGCCTTCATTAATAACATTGGCCGTTTTTAATGTAGCGACTGTTAGTTCCATGTTTGTGTGATGAATACATGGACACGTATCCCGCTGTTTTGCGCTATGAGAAATTATCCAAAAAGGATGGTAGCGACAGAAGAGTGAATAAGAAAGTTTATGATTTATTGTAAATTTGAACTTTGTCTATAAATTCAGTAATGAATCGTTTAGCAAGCATTGTCTTAGTAGAGTTTGCACATATGTGATGCACCAACTTTGACACTAAGATAATAACGAACAAAACAGGTTTCACAAAAAAAGTCTTACGTTTTTTTTCTATTTTGTAGCCGGCATGCGAATGAGAGATAGCAGTGTTCTAATAATTCTAATATTATAAAAAGTAACCGAACTAAAACGAATGTTGCAAGTTATTTCTATCTAATTTCCACTCGTTAACAAATGTGACGATTATTTAGTAACAGAAGTAGAATCAAGTGTAGCGTCAAGTAGACTTAACTGAACTTAATTTACTTCACGTACCATAAATAAGACTATACTTAAAAATATATAAGAAAGATAAATAATTATTGTCAAAGAATTGTATTTTTTTATGATGTCTGAAATCAACAAATAACGAATTAAACAGATAACAGGATGTGACGAAAGCTATTTCAATTAACAAATTTTATTTAATTTTTGGTTTTGTAATAGATTTCTTATATATTTGATTATAATTTAGATTGATTACGGTTAAAAGAGCTATAAATGAAATCTTCAATTCAATGCGTTTAATTTATATTCATAATGCAAACTTTTTCCGCCGTAGAATAGAATGACCACCTTTCCGGCCCCGCGCGCACTTAATGTAAACAATAACAGATAACCCGGTAATCGGACACCCGTCGCGCGGTCGGCACTTAAAGCGCCACTTGACACGCCCTATCGATGTTTATGTTTTTGAGCTCTGAGTTATGATAACATCGCTCGTGTTTCTTAGAAATACACATTGTAAGCTACGACAAGTATTATGAATCATCGCATTGAAGTGTAGGTATAGTTTAGTTTATACGCCTGGATAAACAAAGCAGAACTGTACAAATTGTTCGTTATTGAAAATATTTGTTTCTAAAGAAATATAAATGCAATAAGAAGAGTTTTTACTTTTTCTATTTTCTAGATAAATACTCTTTATAGTAAAACGAAGTATTTATATGGCTGTGAGAAAAAATTAAGATATTGACATTTGAAAGTGGCACTAACGTGCGTGACGAGTACATTTAGAGCGCGGCAAAAGTAAATATTGAAATTTTTGTTAAAAAATATTCGTCGTAACTTTGTGCGTTGTATTCAGATATTTCTATAGAAACACTAATAAATAACACTATTATAGTGATTGAAACCTGAAATACGATATAATACTGTACTAAAAAACAACAAATATAAAAAAGCGCGGGAAAACTGATAAATGATAATAGGTTACTTTGGGGTTCAGTTTGTTATACAAAAAGAACGTAAGTCAGTATTGTTTTTATTGTCTCTAAAAATAGAAAGAATAAGCTTTTCAATAATGTATTACACTTATATACTTGCCCTACAAAAAACGACAGTAAACAGCGGCACAAATAACATCGACAAACGAACGCTCGGCGCGAAGTCACGTGACATAACAATAACAATATTAGACAATTATTATTCAGTTAGTAAATGGTTCGTTCGAAAAGCTCAGTTCATTCCGAGTACAATGATATACAATACAAGACTTTAAATACAGGCCTTTCAATACAAAAACGGCAAAAACTAGCGCGCGACCCTCTTTTTTTTGTTGCTTGACGCCTTAAGGCGTCATCGGGGTTTGACG
This sequence comes from Catocala nupta, assembly GCA_963675205.1. Taxonomy (NCBI): domain Eukaryota; kingdom Metazoa; phylum Arthropoda; class Insecta; order Lepidoptera; family Erebidae; genus Catocala; species Catocala nupta. Next base: position 14,754,061 of record OY776100.1, on the reverse strand, counting down.
GGTACAAAAGTGATGACGCCTTAAGGCGTCAACGGGGTTTGAGCGGTTAAAAATAGATATCGCCTATAGTTATCGATACGATCCCTAGCACCACATTTGAAGATGGAGTGTACTAGAAATACTCTTTTAGACAGATAGAGATTGCATACGTGAGTAATAACTGGAAATGGAACATGCCGGGCGGATTTGTTAACTGACATTGCTATCTCGTCGTCACCAACAGCACAGTTATTTTTTATACCAGAAATGGAATCTTTTCTAGAGATATCCGTGTCTAATAATACTAGAGAGTTACTATGTGGATTTATCAAACTATTCAGTTGTAGTTTATTTAAGGCCTGGCTTTAATTAAGTTGTAAATTCTGCGCTAATTTAGCTCCAACATGTGCAAAGTAATTGTTAATGTAATCTTCTGAGGACCGTTTTTCATCACGTGTGTTCATAAGATCACCTATAACATTATCAAATTTGCTATTTAATTAACTTATCGACTTATGGATGTTCGAAGTGGCCTTTGGATTACCCTTGGACTTCTGAAGCTCATGTTGGTCGTTTTATCAACTTTAGAATTTTATTGCAAAAATTACGGTATCTATTGTACATCAGTTTAGCAATGATGTTGTCAGGGTCTAGTTTCGATTTCTTGTGCAACTTATCTCGGTTACGTATGCATCTCAGAAAGCCTGGCGTAACCCATGGTTTAATTAATTATTTTATATCGGGACGGTATTTTCTTTAAAGTGCTGTATTCGTGTACAGCGGCTGATGGGTGATTCTTTGAAACCCAGTTTTGACATGTTTTTGCCTGAAGAACACATCTATATAAACTCCAATTTGAACAACGATTTGAGGTGGTATAGTTAAGGTAAATGTCCATCAAGGCCTAGTGTAACTAATTGCGATTACTTAAAACAAACAATAATTAAGGCTGTAGAAAATTGACAAAACTAATTGATCTGGCGTGTCTTCATGCCGCTTTTTGTTGAATTATTAAATTTTCTGTGGTCTTAACAAAGCAATATACTTAATAAAATAAATGCGTTACATCGATATTTAAATATATGTTTCTTTATATTTTAAATATTTCTATATATTTATAATTACACTACTTGAAAAAATGTTCCCGGCTAAAATAATAATTCAGCTGCCGCAAATTGGGTAAGTAGGCATTAAATGTAAATAAAAAATATTTGATGGTCTATCATCGAGTCGTGATTGGCCGCGTCAGTCAGCGCCAAAGTGTCGTGCAGAATACTCGTGCGCGGGTAGAATTTTTTGAAAAGAGTTGTCAAGAACGAGTGCTTTTTGAGTGATTTGACGTTTGTCGTTTCGCATAATTAATATGTCTTCTTTTAGGGATTATGTGTGTTTGTTTAGCTACGTTTTGCAACTAAACCAAAGTCTTTAATAAGGTTGTTTATTCCGATTTATTAAATACGTTAAAAAATAAAGGTACAAGACTTGATTACCTTCAAATTCCTCATTTATCTGGCTCCTATTAGTCTGGTTTTATCTGGCTCTTATGACCAGATGAATTTGAACGCGGTGTATAAATTAGATTTGATTCAAATAAGGATATTCAAATAAGGGACCTGATCAATTGTTCTTTTGCTGATGAATTAGATTCAATAGAAAATTAAGTAATTTATTTCTATTATATTAGTGTTTACTAAATTCCGCCCGCGGTTCCGTCGGTGTGATATGTCAACGAATTAAACACCTAAACTTGGATCATGAATCACTCTGTTTATTGGTGAAAACCAAATGAAAATCAGTTCAGTAATTTTTGAATTTATTACGTACTGATACGGCCCCGCGTCGCATTTATTCTATAATATGTAGTGATGTAAACACAAATGTAATACAAAAAAATTACTTACTTTTTATCAACAAAAATATTAGTACTATTAGTCCGTACTCATAGTATATTGTAAAGGCACAGGGTTACATCGATTTCGGTCAAACTGTAAAACCGTTAAACGTCGATTGATACAATATTTATTAAAATATTAGGCACCTGTAAGCCCAAGCGACAGCTAGAGTAGATATCGCTTAATATCTAGGTACTCTAGATATGGCTTGAATGAACCTTCTTTTTTGTTTTAGATCTATATATCCGAAATGGCCAAACCAAAGAAGCAAACAAGAGAAGAAAGCGCTAGAAATAAAAGACTCGCAGAGACAAAGAGATATGAAAGAATCAGGAATAATAAATTATGGAAATAAAAACAAGGAAAAGTACATAACTGCGTAGAAAAAGAAAAAAACAATTATCAATAGATGAAATGAAACCTAGAGAACAAAGATTACAGAGAAAGAATAATAAGGCATATTACCTCAGAAAAATCTTTTCTTTCTGAAGTGCTTGAAGAGAACAAACACTCCACCTCAAAGTCGCAACTTTTTGTCGAATATTGAACCGATAGCTTGCCAAGACAATATTAATGATCCACCTTTACGCTTCCAGTTTTCTAACAGAGAACTAGACTCACCCGTAGCAGGACCATCAAGAATTATGCGCAGCAATTCTCAACAGAGCAATGAATTCACCACTGATTTAGGATTAAATAGATTGAATATAAAATCTCCTTCCTGTTCTTCACTTGTTTTTTCTACCTTAAGACGTATCCGTTTCAAATCACAAAATGAGATAATTAATCTTAAACGAATAATAATAAACGTTATAAGAAACAACTGCAAAGATTAGTGTCGGCAAAAACAAAAAAAGTACCCTCAGCATTAGATATGTGCAATCGAAATATAATAATCCCTATGACATAACAAATTTAATATAAAATGACTCCTTTCCTGGATTGAACGCGGCAATACTCCTGGGCATGCGGTAGATCAAGTTCTTGAATGGCGGCTTCCTTGATCTCTGACAGAATTCTTGAAGGTGGCTGACGATTCCAAATAGCTTGCTTGAGAGCATCCCATGCGTGCTCGATTGGGTTAGGCCGGAAAGCCGGCAGGTGAGTCTAACCACGTGATTTCGTATTCCCGGAGAGCAGCGCTCACTCGTTGAACTCGAGGTGCCGGCGCATTATCGTCGACCAACACGAATTGGTTACCATAATTTATCATGAATAGTCTGATGATGCCATTAATAACAGCTGCCTTGTACAAATTAGCTGTCATAGAGCCTTGGGACGGGATCAAAGGCGTTTGAGATTCAATCATTACTCTGTCCCAAAAAGATACTGATTTGCCACCTTGCTGAACGGTTCCAGTGGCAGCTCTTTGCCTTTCGGAATTCTCAGACCGTCTCCAAACTTGGAGACGTCGGCTATCGGGGTGTGTACTAATCCGTGTTTCGTCAACGAAAAGACAATTACGCCAAACATCTTCTTCTTCGTCTTCATCGTTCTGACGCTGCCTCGCCCACTGCAATCTGCGTCGCTGTCATTCCCGTGTATTCAAAGGTGCTCGCCAGGACCTCCTTGATCGTAATTTAAAGTGGTGTGAACAATTACGATTGGTCTGAGTACTAATATCCAGTCCAGTAGCAGCTCACAGCTCTACTCTCAGTTAGGTAGTGTTAATTATTGGATCACTGGCGGCAAGAAGTCTGATGTAGCGCTTCTGAACGTCACTAAGGACAGCCGGGCGGCCACTGCGAGGTCGATTAGCCAAGTTGCCCATGTTCCAGTACCTCTGCAGGTTAGGAACGACACAGGTTTGAGAAACGGAGACTATGCCTGCGATTTGCCTTGTAAAATATCCTTCTTCACGCAATAACACTATTCTTGCTCGCAAGACTTCAGACAGTCCACCTGGCATTTTACAAATGAACAATTTTATAGAAATTGATCGTAACAGCTTTCAGGCAGAAACAAAACTGAGGGTCATTTATCATTGACGTCGACTTTATATTTAAAAAAAATAAGAGAAGATTTTATGTTTTCTGCATTTAAATGATGTATTCATAAATAAAGAACATAAACGATATATTATTTTTTTAATATTTTAAGCAATTAAATAATATTAAGCCTTTTGCCGTAAACATGAATTTTTTTTATGTGTGTATTCAGGTAAGTGTAATGAAGAAATACAGTCCTATCATTTTGGTAGTAGCAGTAAACAATTAACTTTACACCCTTCGGTTATTTATTTTCTGGACGATGAGAAGATACAGTGCAAGTACAATCTTTTAGTACAGTGAGTGAATGCTTTCGTCATGACGTTTTAGCCGTATAGGCTGTATATTGTACACATCCTCGAATATCTAAGTGAAAAAAGACACACATTTATACTATACATTTTATTTCTGATTCTCCATCTAGTCAGTATCGGGATAAAACAATATTTCACCTAATTTCTTCTTTGCTTAAACTTGAGCTCCTTAAAAACCATTACGTGGAACTACAGTGAATCTGGTCATGCGAAGGGTGCCCCGGATTTAGTAGGTACTGTTATGAAGAGGACTGCAGATCGTGCTGTTTCCCAAAGACAAGATATAAAAGATCTCGATGATATTTTCAATATTATGGAGCAAAACTTAAAGAAAGTGAAATTGAGACCTGTTTCAGAATATGACGTCAGTGAAAAGGAGGACAATAAAGATGTGTAGTTTATGAATTGTCAACGTGTGCCAACGATGAATTAAGAATTTAATATAAGATTATCTTATTTTGACCAAAATCTTTAATTATTTCTATGTTTGCAAGTTAATTCACAATAAAGTTGATTGAAGACAATTTGTTATTCTCATTTATCTGCCTAGGTCATCATTAATCTGGATGACCAATTAATCAGCACAGTTTAAATTCTAAATTATTGTGTTCAAATCAGTGCCTTTGATATATGCCTGGACACGATAAAATATTAATTTAGAAATAAAGATTAAAAGACTATTGAGCCATATCAATGAGTCAAATACGTTCATCTTCCAAGAACCACAACGTAGTAACGAGAAGTTTCACACTGTGGTTGGGATCACCATTATTAAGAATTTCACTGAAATCCGTTTTTCTATGTGACTTACTAGAGCCGGTAGTTCAATACGCCTTATAAAAACTCTGGGCTTTTCAAAACGTCGAACAGGTTAAATACAAAATAGAACAGGGGCGTGGTCCGTGATATATGAATCGAATACCAAGGTTGTGGAGCTCTTGTTATATTTCTATAGAACATGATCTAAACATCTAATAAGACGCGTGTGAAAGAGGTGGGTCGGCAGAAGATCATAATATGCAGTTACATTTAAATACTCTTCACAGTTTGTTTCGGAATTGTTCAGGCTAATATTAAAATTCAAATCTCCTACAATATTACACATATATAGGTACCTACAATTTATGATAAATATAGTTAATGGTAACTAATTAAAATCGAAAGCCACCTCGTGGAACACCAGCTTTATGGTCATGGCATTTCAATTAAGTATCTTTATTAGAGTCTTACTACTGGAGCTCCCGAAGATTAATGTGGCAACTCCACACAGTTAAAGAAGTTCCGAGTACTTACATTTATCAAATGGCGCTGCATAAAATAAGCGCTTAAAACCATGTCCACCATACAATCATCAATGGGATTCACCCACAAGTGAAATGTACACAGCGACTAAGGCTGCCTGTCCACCAGAGCGGAGCGAGGCAGCGGAGAGGAGAAACGGAGTAATATTAACCAATAGCATTGCACAAAATCTCCGCTCCTCTTCAGTGGACAGGGAGTTACGAACTAGTTTAAAAATTCATATAAAATCGGTAAGCGGAGCGGGGAAGCGGAACGGGGAAGCGGAGCGGGGAACCAGAGCGGGGAAGCGGAGCGGGGAAGCGGAGCGGGAAAACGAGTGCGGGCGCGAAGTTGCGGCCGCAGTGTGCCGCCGTAGTCCGACCAATGCACACGTGACCTACGCAGTGAAGACAATGGACGAAAAACTTATCGAAAGTGTGAAAAAGTTTCCGTGCATCTGGGACACATCTTCAGAATTTTACAAATGCAACGAAACAAAAGATGCGGCGTGGGACCAAATAAGCATTGAAACAAAGATATCGGATGGTAAATATATACACTTGAGAGCAATAAAATCGCACACGTTGACTTTTTGTTGTTAAAGCAGTTTTTTTCATAAATGTGAATACATATTAAAATAAAACTTACACTATTTGAATGTTTACTTCAGTACCTTTCTAATGATATCAAATACAGTGTAAAAAAAGTACCCATAGGGAGTTTTAGGGCACAAAACCCAACATACGGATAAAATTACCTAATTTAGCTTAACAAAGAATAAAAATAAAACTCAAAATGCTTGATCAAATTGTTTTTTAATAAGGTGTATTCCCTCCCCTAGCCTTGATTACAGCTCTTAATCGGTTTTTCATGGACCGTATTAATTTCACCATGAAATCTTGTGGTATGGCGTTCCACTCCTCTTCAATGGCAAGTTGAAGCTCTTGGAGGCGCGTAGGAGCAGGGCTTCTTGCTCGAACTCTTCTTTTTAGCTCATCCCAGACATGCTCAATCGGATTGAGATCAGGACTACGAGCTGGCCACTCCATCGCGGTGATTCCAACATCTTCCATGTAGTCGCAAACTGTTCTAGCGACATGCGGTCTGGCGTTGTCGTGCATTAAGAGAAAATCTTCTCCCATAAGCCACGCAAGCGGCCTCACATGTTCTTCGAGCACTTCTTCGACGTATCGTGCAGCCGTCAAACTTCTCGATCTCGGGCCGGTATTCGCCGTAGTGATGAATACAATGTCAGTTTTAGTGTCCAACATTATGCCACCCCAAAACATACACGATCCACCTCCAAAAGCCACACGTTCGCTTATGCAGCATTGTGAAAATCGCTCTGATGACCTTCTGTAGACCCTAGAGCGTCCATCATGACCATGTAAAGTCATTCTGCACTCATCAGAGAACATAACAGCCCGCCATTGGTCATACGTCCAATTTAAATGTTCCCTAGCAAATTGTAGCCGGGCTTGTCGGTGAGCTGTGGTCAATTTGGGACCATTTGCTGGGCGATGTGAAGTCATTCCTGCTTCACCTAGTCTTCTTCGAACTGTCCACCGACTTATACTGACATTGCGAACTTCTCGAAGCTGTTGTCCCAGTTGAACCGCGTTCAGTTGCCGATTTCTCAAAGACCTTGTCACAAGAAAGCGGTCATCACGCTCTGATGTTGTGCGTCGCCGGCCAGATCCTGGTCGCCGAATGTAGCCACCGGTCTCTTGGAACCTCTGGTATACACGACGAACAGATTAGCGGCTCAAATTTAGCCGTCGAGCAACTTCACTTTGGTTATGGCCTGCTTCGAGCAAGGCAATAACTTGAGCGGCTTCTGCGGGCGTGGTATCCATGTTTTTCCAGTAAATCCGTATGCTTCCAGTAGAGATGTTATCACGTTGACCTTCGGTATGCAACTGAATAAAAATTCCAATAAACTGACCTTTTTATACCTGCGGCTAAGGGTGCAAGTAGTGACAACGCAAACGCGTGAATTTGGGGAATTCGGTGTACGGTCGGTTTTTGTAAGTTACGTGAAGGTCAATGATTTTAATTTTATGTTTTTGTAAAGCTAAGCTTGTATGCTTTAATTTTGTCTAATGATTTTTACTCAATATCTTTCGATTTTAGAAAACAATCAGTAATAAACCAAATTACAAGGGGTGTGCGATTTTATTGCTCTCAAGTGTATTATGTATCTTTATTCTATAATACCCTCTATTACATTTGATAGCTTTATTTTTTTATTTAACAAAAGAATACCTAAATTATGTCCGCGACCGCTTCAACTATCCAAATCTGTCAAAACGACTGACTATAGATTCTCTTTAATATCCGAGTATCTTGCCATGGAACATTCCCCTGATTATTAAAGTATGAACAATACATTTCGCGAACTTGATAACCATCATTACTAGAATGTTGTGTGTCTGTAATATTACCAACTGATAATAATGTTTTCTCCATGTTATTTTCAATATTGGTTATATAATCAGGTTGTCTTTGAATTAAATAATTGTGCAACACACATGCTTTTATTACCTTGTCCACTGTTTCTATTTTGCATTCGAAATCTTTATGATACACGTACCACTTTCTCGTCAATACACCGAAAGTTGCTTCAACAATCCGACGAGCTCGTGATAGTCGGTAATTAAATATTTTTCTTTCTGCATTTAGTCCATCACCTGGGTAAGGTCTCATAAAATTTTCCATTAATGGAAAAGCTTCGTCTCCTATAAACACGAACGGCATTTTTGCTCCACCTTGATACAATGGTACCGGCTCAGGTAAATTCAATCTCTTCTCTTTTAGACTCTTTCCGAAAATGCTATTATCAAAAATTCCTGCATCAGAAAATCTTCCCATAGATCCCACATCAACCATTATGATTTTCCTTCTGGCATCACCTAAACACATCAATACTACAGAAAATCTCATTTTGTAGTTGAAAAATGAGGACCCTGTTTTCGAGGGAGCCTTGATATATACGTGCTTACCATCAAGAGCACCTATACAATTTTTAAATTGCCATAGCTCATCAAAATCTTTTGCGATTTCTTTCCACTTGTTTTCTGTTGGTTGCAGCATAACAAGAGGTTGCAATACATTCCATAAAGCATCACAAACCTCATCTACAATTCTTGATACACTTTTCAAGCCAATTCTAAAATTCTCCCCCATTGTCGTAAATGACTGGCCGGTTGCTAAATACCAGAAAATTAAAAAAAACAATTTATAATTGTACTTTGCGTAATTGCATGTAATATTTTTTTTCATAAATAGCCTGTCCTGCATAAGTGAATGGAATATATTTTTGTGTTTGTCATTTTTATTGCCTTACATGTGTAACAGAGACCGGTCATCAAATTTTGCGCCCTTGGACGACTCCATAAGCGAAATTTCAATTCCACCAAATCCCATTGATGAGAGTTCACAGGCTTTTTCTAATGATTCAACAGCATCTGAGTCTCTCCCACCCACATCCAAAAAAAGAAAGAACGACGAAATACTAGACCTTTTAAAAAAAAATCAAGAACGCCGCGGACTTTTGGAACGAGTACGGACAGAAATTAAAAATATGATGGCAGCCAGTGATAAGTACGATGAAATAGATTATTTTTTTTTTAAATTTGGCTGCATCGACCAAAAAGCTGCCGTATTATTTACAACTTCAAATTAAAAAATCCTGCTTCAATTCGGTAATATCTGCTGAAGAAAGTAATCTTCAACAGAGTTGGTATTCTCCGAATAATTATGGTTATTCTACAGGTTCAACACCTACACCAGATAATATTAACACTAGTATCAATATTCCTAGTGCTCCAAATGATATCAACACTAGTATCAATACTCCTAGTGCTCCAGATAATGTCAACACTAGTATTAATACTCCGAACGCTTCACAAATTCAAACAACCCAAGATAATGAAACATCTGCAGCAGAGCAAGCAGGACCGAATGAAAATGCGGACAACTTTGAGACAGATTATGATTTTTAAATTATTATAACACGTATGCCTGTATGCAAAAATAAAAGTTACTTCGATTTCAAAATGTGTTACTTACTTTAAACACACTGCTAATCTTTCACAGCTACTGATTGATTTTCTGTAATTTGTATCTTGTTTCTGAATATATAGTTTAATCAGGGAGTTTCTTCATCAGCAGTTTGGAAGAACGTAAAATATTCACTGTGTTCTGAACGATGTTTGATATGATTTCTTAACCAAAATCTATGTTTCCTCATAGAATTGTTGAAATGGTATATGGTAAGTAATTCTGTTTCTTCTGACTCCAACTCTTCTTCCTCGAGCAATGTAAGGTAATAACGTATTAACTTTTTCGATAACATGTCTGCTGTCACTGACATTTCGCGTAGAACTAAAGCAACGTCCGCCGCCAGGAGCTCGAAATGACTCGTCGCATGCTCGCGGCCTAGCTCCGCATATTGAAAAACACAGTCTGCAACCCCGCTCCGCATTACTTTCTCGCTCCGCCCCGTAGCCTCGCTCTGCTCTGGTGGACAGGCACAGTACGCAACTCCGCTCCGCATTACTCCCTCGCTCCGATCCGTTGCCTCGCTCCGCTTCGGTGGACAGGCAGCCTAAGTATATACCTACACCATGTTCCTGACTTAAGCCATCGGGTCGCGGCGCACTATTACCCAGTCTAGTCGGCGGTTTCTCCCTTTGTGTGGACACCCTGTTCATACCACTTAGAAAAACGATTTTAGTGTACTACGTGAGATCGTAACATATTATAGAATTGAAATTAAACTACTTTATATTAATTTTATAACGTTGTTATTCTTTAAACAATCTGCTCATGTCATTTCAAATCCACTACTGTTTTGTAAACTTTACTACTACTTATTTAAATTATGCGTACTCTATCGTCGATTGCATCGTCACTTACCATCAAGTGACATCACGGCCAAACGCAAGCCTATAAAAGAAAAAACTTAGATTTAGGGTTACACTTTCTCCGACGTTTTTCAGCAGCCATAATAGTCACGGGGATACCAATATGTTACTCGTGAGTTCGTGACCATGGCTGCATGCTATAAATTCAATGTATAACATTCGCGTAAACGTAAAAAAATATGGTTATCGAATTTATTATAGAATGTTTTAACTAACGGCACTGAAGGCATTTTCTAGATTATCCTACTTTGGTATTCTCCATGCCAGCCCTGATATTGCCAATAACTTTTAAAGAGAGCGGAACTCGTAAGTTCTGAAGTTAAACGAAAGGTTGGTCGGTCTGGTTGTTAATGACTCAGCTGACGATCATTGCTTGTAGGTTCCAGTAAAGAATGTCTTATTTTTACAATCTTAGTAGTGCTTAGTAGAACGTTTCCTAATCAGAGTAAATATATTGTTGTTGTAAATAGGTTTTTTAGTTTTTTACATTTGATGATGTATCAAAGTCGTAATTATCAAAGTCGGAACAGTTGTGATCACTCGATATGCGGGATCATCCTGGTACTTTCATACGATATTCATTATAACGATATATTGTTTCACAATCGGGTAAATGCTCCACTCGCAGATCTGCGCCAAATGTGTGTATATCAGCACTGTTTATAGGCTGTCACACTGCTGGGCAAGGGGCCTCTTCTCAGTGTGTAAAGGGTTAGGCCATAGTCTACCACTCTAGCTCATTGTGGGTTAATAGACTTTACACTAATCTGCGTTCTGTATTCTACTATAAGCAGATAGTTTGGGAGGCCTTGTCAGGTCAAGTGCATCCTACAGTGAGGATTGTATGATGATATTTAACGAAGAAATAGCTGTGTAAGCTTCATAGCTCAGCCTTATCATCTGTATTGCGAACCACAAAATTCATTTTTAGAATGACAGGCTCGATGGCTCCATGTCGGATAAGTTTTCTGCAGAACGTTAGGTTTCCGATTCGATGCCCGAGTCGCGCTTAGTGTTAAATTCTTTTTCTTAGTTAATCATTAAATAATAGATCATAATAGTATTTTTTTTTAAGAATTGGTTGAAGTTGTCGCTTTGGCACTCTCAGTGCGTCAAGAGCTGTGGGTTTGAAATCGATAAGGGACAACAAATCCACAATTTAGATTTTATTTTCTTAGGATGGGGTTTGACTTTTAACAAAGTACCTAGTTTATATATTGAGTTAATATGTACCTACTACATAGTATATACTAAATCAATGTTGGCAACTAGGTTATTAGTGTAGCTATGTGTACTTGCATTGTCCTTCGATTGTTAAACGACTAGATACACTGGCGGCACACAATAATCGCCCTGATGATAAACACATGGCGCTCGATCCAAATGTCTTGGTAGTGATTAGTGTCGTGTCATTACATTAGTAATTAGTAGCATCTTACGTTAAATTATTGGCACCAAATTTCGTTTATTTGATCGATATTACTATCACAAATTGAATTTAGAATTATAGGTCTTAAACAAAGCTTATTATATAATTATAACCTAATCGTAATTAACGTAAGTATAATTTAACGTAAGTATAGCTATATTAATATGATGTGGCTTTCGTAGTTCCCTTGATTTATTGAACCCCGTACCCTTGAAATTCTGCTAATATCTATAATTACCCTGTGTGCACAACAATTCTATTTAAAAAACAAAAGTACATGGTTGGTAATTTTTAGGATAGTGATTTTTGTATGCCTACATGGATTCATGTCCGTTATCCGTATATGTCCGAAGGCGAAGGTAGAAATGTATTACACTCACATTCCTTACAGTTTATTCCCCACAATTTCCTAATAGAAAAGGTAATACCATAGCTCAACTCGAGAATCGAACTCTCACGATCGTCCGCAAACTTATGACTTATGATGACACTTGCCAAACGAGCCAGCGATTTTTTATATTCGATTCCAAAACGTATTGACTTATTTTGTAATGCACAATGTAGAGATAGGCAGAGGTATTCTTATCCAACTGAAACAGCACCATTTTTCCTGCCTTGTAATAGTGTTTAAGTATTGTACCAAAATATGTTATGACATCTGCGATACAAGGACTATCTGCAAATAGCCACGCTTGAGAACTATATTTGCGTAGGCACCGCTTTTCTGGGTGTCACTGCACCGAGTGCAGTAATTCTCAAAGCGACAGGCTGATATATTGTAGCGGATGGCCACAAGCTGCACCGCTACACCTCTGAACGAGCCAACTGATCTTGTACCGCGACACGTATTAATGCTACGATGAACGAAATCAACATCCCCGCATGTCTTATCGGCTTATTTAAGAGCCATTTGTCTCCCTCTTATTTTATTTAAACTTGAGCTGAAAATTATTTATTATTATAGGTAATCAGAGCAGGAATGTTCTTGCAGTTCACATACTTGCCGCGATACTTCTCTTATTACGATTACCTATAAACTTAGAGACTGAAGGGTATACACATTAGACGCCTGTATGAAATTAAGAACTGGACGTGTGGATATTTAGACTTTGTACCGTCTTAAATTGTTGTAGATATTTAAAAACTCGGCAGATCATCAAAGTAAGCGTTATAGATTTATATTTTTTGTATCTGCGTTAACTATGTGCGGTGCGCTGACTCACATTTTACGTAATTTATATCTACGTGCTGATATAATAAACTCGGAAACAGAGGTTCAAAGCGGATAATATTCTGGAGAAGTTTGTTTTTGTTCGGCCTCGTTATGATCATCGAGATGTAGCAATGAGTGCCGTATATTAGGGTGCGTAATAAAACAAGTAAATTGGATTATAAACAAAATAAGCTTTATTGAGAAAGCCAGGTAGTGATGCGAAGCAGACATGGCGTGGTAAGCGCGTGCGGTGCCGCCGCCGCCTGTCGCGCTTCGTGGGCCGCGCTTGGCAAGCGCACCGGGCTGAATATCGCTGAAAGCTCCGGCGCGGGGAGAGCCTCGCTCGCACGCCAGTACCCCTCCGACCAGCGATGCTGTGCTGTCTCCGGAAATAGAGTACGTCCGTCGTCTTTACGTGCACTGTCGCGAACCGTTCGCAGCTGCAGCCAACATTTTAGCCATTGAATCGCGGTTAATAATAGAGTTGTCGTTAAATAATTTATGTCTTTTGTTAAATATTTATTTCGCTACATATAGTTCACTTGAGTGGTTATATTGTAACGGCAATTCAATGGCAACTTTACGCGAAATGCATTCCTGAGGGAATGTGAGTCGCGTTGAGCCAACGTATTAAGTGGATTTGGTGATGCAGTGTAGATGTGTACAACGTCCTTAGATCGGCCGACCAGGTGCGCGAGTGTGTGTGCAAATGACTGATAGCCCGGCATAGCGGGCTTAAGTTAAACAACATGTGGACCAAAGGATTGACGCTATGGAGGTTTACGTTGTGCATGTTGTTCGTGGTGTCAGCATTCGCCGCGGCGGCGAAAGGTGAGTCCTTGTGTCGCGCTCCGTGTGGGAGCAGATCTTCGCTCGCACTCTGCGTCACTACATCGCTGCTATTTTCGGCGTAACTTGCGCTGAAATTATGTAAAAAGCTCACGTATGTGCGCTATTTTTGGCGATAACCTTAGGTGAAGTTTTGTATGACAAAATGATCTAGTGACCGAGATACAAACAGGTTTTGTCTATTCTCTGATCTGTTTATCAGAGTGTATTGAGTGAAGGTGGAGCGCCGCCGGCCGCCTCGCTACAACGCAAAGCTAGATACGTAAATAGAAATACAGGGATTTGTCGTTGTGCGTCGCCATCTTGTGAAAAACGATAGGATCGTGACGACATTATAAAAGTATAACATGGATCTAGGTCACGTCATAATTACGTATACATTTAGTTAAATTACAGAAATAAAAAATGTAAAGAAAATAATAATATATTTCATTTCAAGACACAAAATTTTCTTTCATCTCGCAAGGTCAAAGGAAAATTACGTTATACTTATTTAAATTTAAAACCTATCTAATTGCAACATATATCTTGAATGAATGTAATTCTTATTTACATTCTGAATTGGCTGTGCAACAGAGCAAAATAAGCTATGTGCAGTTGTAGGTATATCAATCTCAAATATTTACTACAATAAGTATTAATAAATCGTCTTAACTCCGTAAGAAAACGTGATATTTAACACCAACATTGTAAGAGATACGTAAGAAAGTAGGTATTGATTTATTTATACATACATTGGTGGCATGTAAGTCAATGTCAATTAACATGGCCTACTACATAAAACACAAACATCTAACTGTGGACCGACAGCGACACACCAAGGCCGGCCGCTTTAACTGATCTCTCAAAATACCATGGATGTGAAATAGTCTACATTTAATTATTTTATTCATCTTATAATACATTTCTTTCACTGTTGACGGACGCTATTACATTCATGAGACAGCTTTATAGTTCAAGTTTTACTATAGACTAGATTGTACCGCGCGGCGTAGTTCGCATTTTTAAAAAAGGTTTCTTGCGTATTTCTTTGGTTTCAGTTATTTCCTTACCAGATATTGTAAATGTAATAAAATTTGCGAAAATACCGCAGTCGGTAGGTATACTAGCATTTATAACAGTAAACATAGATGGTCTCTAAAGTAAAACATTGATCATACACCACATTTTATCCTAAACAGAATAAGAATTGGCTTCAGCAACACGCCGGCGGAAACGATAATTCACCGAATGTAATGGTTATCGTATATAATCATTTTCACCCAATTGTTTAGCTCAGTAAAATCTAAAATGCGTATACTCGTAGCATCATTGACTATTCACCGTCATAATTAAACAAAAAGATTTTGTTAATTGCTTCTTTCCTCCTGATGGAAGGACGGATGCGTCTCCTGCAAATTATTAAACGTACTGTAGAGTCTATGTATATCAGTCATACACTAAAATTAAGTTAATCCTTGGGCTTACATTTCATACAAGCATTTTGGTAACTATAGAGCTTATGACTGTATTTTTTTTTATTCATCGCAATAATCTCAAATCCTCAATAATCGTCCTCTGTGTTATGTTCTTGGTATTGAAATGATCTAGGAAGTTAGAGAAGACATAGAAAGGTTTTCATCAGACAAACACCACAAAATTGTTATATCTTAGCCAAATTGAAACTAGAAAAATGCCATGTTACAGGTATATAGAGAGTAAAATATTAAAGAAAAGCAAATGCGTGTTCAATATTAAAACAGGACGAAACGTACTACGACAATGATAGTATAGAATATTAACTGTTCCAACTGAAATGTGCCAGATAAATAAGTAACATTTTAGCAACTAAACACAAACATGTATGTCTCTATCCAAATCATCAGGTTATCCAAACAGTTCTTCATTAATGATGGATGAAAATGACACATCTGGTTTGATTTATTCAGCAATGATACAATGCAGTGACGTGAATATGGACCAAATTATTTTAATTGCCAAATATTTCATTGACGAAACAGAAAGGAATTAAAATT
Source organism: Catocala nupta (assembly GCA_963675205.1). Taxonomy (NCBI): domain Eukaryota; kingdom Metazoa; phylum Arthropoda; class Insecta; order Lepidoptera; family Erebidae; genus Catocala; species Catocala nupta. The sequence goes on along the minus strand of OY776100.1, from coordinate 14,738,173 downwards.
CGTAAGATTTTAATTTCGGCAAGCAGATATATGAGCTGTGCATAGATACTTGGCTCATATTTTCTATGATACGATGGCTCAGGCATGTGCATATTTGGCAATTATATGGTTTGATTAACAGAAAGAACACGCTAGCATTTGTTTAAACAATTAATTATTATTTGGACCATGACGCCAAAGCGTTAGATATAGGTGCCAAAGACAAGGCAATAGAAACTTTTCCATTTGAATATTGCTCAATATCAAATGACATAAATACTTTTTCAAACATACGTAATTCCTTTTATTTAAATAGCATGAATTATAACGAGCGATAATAAAAATATAATTTTCATCTTGTTTTCAGCTGACGACGAAATACCATCTGAGTCACAATGCCGGCCATACATCGAAAAAGCTCTTAAAGAGCTCGAGTCAGGAGATGTGGAACCAGGTGAAACTATTTTAATAGCTTTGCTGTAATTAATTGTGTATCTGTAACGGAAAGTACCTATAGGTAAATAAAACTGTGCCCAATAGATGTTAGCAACTTTTGACGCTAAAAACAATTAAAGGAGATATGCAACAAACCCATACAACTTCGGCCACGCATGGACAAAAATAAAACTCTATGTTTTACGAAGTACTATAAATATATCATTACCTTGTGTAATTTTCATCACGCTATCTAGTTGGGGTTCAGGTATATAAGGCATCCAAAATGAATAGAATTGCAAGGACGATACTCTTGAACAAGGCATTTTTCAAAATGATTGTAGTAATTATACTTAATTCTGTTTACAAACCCGGAATAAGTTTATACAGCTGGTTTACAAAGCTCATCAAAGCGAAACTAGTAACTTTTCTGAACTCAAGTAGCAGTGCTCGCTCTATAAAGCCAGCACCCATCAAATAACGATAATTATTATTCATAATAATATAATACGTCAAATCAAAGTACAAGAAAGCCGGGGTCGGTCGGCAACAAAAATCCAGAAACTCACCCAAAAGTCGTCGATAATAAACATATAAAACACTGTAAGTAAAAGCATGCCATTGTCATAACACGAATGATAAATGACATTAAACATCGATGCTGAACTACAAAAGTGGTGTCATTATTACAGATTAAATAATGCTAAGTACTGCATTGAATTGGTCAACCTATTGATTTGTAAAATTAATCAAAGCGTTAATAAATTGATGCTATTATATTCATGTTCAATCCACATATTACTTGTGTTAGTAAAAACTTAATATAATAATTTTTTATTTCAAAATAATAATATTTCACTTCTAATAAAAAGAAAACAAGTATTTTTCAACACAGGCAATGTCACGCCTAGCCACAATGGATTTCCGCATCAATAAAATGATAAATTAAATATATCTTAATCTTTTTTAGGTTCGGTTAAAAGAAAATGAAGGACATAAATAAAATATTATAAGACATTAGATTCTTGTCCACTAAGGCCGTAATTTGCATATCTCCTTTATATATTTAAAAGGTATTTAAATTACCTACCTATTTAATAAGAAATGGTTTAAAGCTAGTATCTGGGCGGCAATATAACAGCGGTGTGTGAATTTGTTTAATGACAGCATGTAATAACATTACTAATCTATTAGTAAAGTAACAAATAATAATTTTACCTATTACAAGTTAATTAAGTAGATACAGTAACCCAACAAATAAAATACCGGATGTTTAAATCTGAGTTTTAATTGATAATTTTACAAACTATAATATGACAAATTGTTAATTTACTGTGTTTTACAAATTTCAGCATACCTAATTATTCATTTACCTCCATGTTGGCGGCACCCTTAGTGATGTAGTCGAGAAAAGTAATAATAACAGTTTTTTAGACCGATGAAAACATTTAAATCCCTACTCATTAAACTACGATGGCTTAGCTACTTTTGGACGTTTTTATGTTTTCAAGCAGGCTTATAACAATGACTATACAATATGTTGTCTAAATCAGTTTAGCGACTGGCAAAATAGATAGAGAAAGTTAACACATATAATATTTATATAGATTTATATATATAGGACCAAACGTGTCCATGACCTAGTGACTGCGCAGGTTGTTTAGTTTGCAATGTTGAAAAACGCCACCATAATCATGGTCTTCAATGGTTGACCATTTAGAAAAGTCCCAAAGTACGACCGACTTTTCGGGCTCTCGCAGAGCATATGAAATTGAATAAACCTAATTTAAAAAATCTTCTGTAGGTACTAGTCAGATGGAGACGTCTTATAATAAATAATTATGTTCTTCGTTATCCCTTTGACTATGATTAATTACTTATTATCTTCAAAAAAGTAACGCCCGAATCAAAACTATTAGGTTACAAACTAATTCACCATTATTTTTAATACACATCTGAATTGAATCATATTTTACGTGACTTTAGAATTTGTCCTTAATTACTGAAATAGCAAACATCACGTATTTAATTATGGTGAATTCATTTATCCAATCTAGGATGACTCTAAACGACCTAATATTGAGTAGAAACTGTATAAAAATATGTATTTAATTAGATTATTATTAACACATGTTGTTAATAATATTTATATAATCTTAACCCGAAATAAAAATTAGATTCAGTAATAATAAATTTATATAGGCATTACGAAATGTGGTGAAGGAAAACTCCTGCAATTTGATATGTAAACACCAAAAATTTATCTAAATCATGTTGTGAGAATGATAACGGAGAGGTTTTGGTTCCTTCTTCTTGTTCTGACGTCTCTTTCATTGGATCTGTACAGAGAAACTGTTTTACTTAATACCATCCTCACTTTTCTGCCAGCGTACCGGTTTTCACCTGGGACTGTTCCCGTCTAGTACATTACGATTTCAGGGAACATATCTACCCCGTACGTGCAAGCTCTAGGATAAACTGCCTGCCTCGGTGTTTCTCAAACGCAAATTTTCGTTTGACGAGGTTTAAAAATAATATTGATATTGCAGCAGGCGTCAGGACAGCCGCCTGGCATTGCTAAAGTCCCTGTGCGGCGTTTACCACTTACTGCCAGGTGGGCAACAGGCATGTCTGCCAGGTAGGCAACTGGCATGTCTGCCAGTAGAGGCAAGAAAAATGATTATTTCTGCAGTAGCAAGAAAATTTGGCCCATAGCCTTAACAAAATAAAGTAAAGGAAAGATTAACGAGACACTGACTATTACCGTACCTTAACGAAAAAGAACAGAGGCCATACTTCCGCTTTTTTTACACAATCATTGTGATGTACGAAAAAACGACACAAAGCTACCAATTCTGCTGTGCGATGTCTCATTTTGTTTTATGATATAATAATTATATAAAAGAGATAATAATACGGCACCAAGACCGACTATTCTGCTCGTATCTGCTTGGCAATTAAATGAATAGGTACTATGCCAGTAGTGCCAGTAAGAGAACCAGTAGGCTATCAATACTATGCCTAGGACAAGATTTGTGATATCAATGTTTGAAGAAGCCCAGTTTGCTTATTCGTTTTATTCCTTCATCCCGCGTCAATATTGTAAATTATAATTTAATCACAATATCAAGGCAATATTAGATACTGTTGATTCACATTAAGTATATATACCTATGGTAAGTACATATTTGTTAAATAATAATTAGTATATTAATACTTCTAAGTTTGTATACACACACATCAATAGTCTTACGCCTATAGGCCATCTAGAGATGGGTGTATTTCATTCACTTGGAGTTTTGTCGTTCGTAATGAGGAACCTAATACCGCGTATCCATGGCAGGTTCTGATTTGTGTTTATTCTTGAATATTCAGAATAATAACACTGCTCTACCCGGCAATGCAACACGAGATCTCATTCTTTAGATACCGCTGCGCTACCGATGCAGTCTAAATTTAAAGAAGTAATCAAATGTTATATTTATTGGCGCGAATATTTAACTAATGTCCGCAACTAAATATTAAATATCCTCAGACACGGTTAACCAAATTGTAAACACAAATATTAAAGACATTAAACTTATTTATTTATTAGCCATAAAATAAAACGCGACTTCAAAACGCGTAAACATTTAACTGCGTCTACTATATTCCGTTTTACCGTGTTACAAAACTGTAAGCTCGGTTGCGGGTGCGAGTTGAAGCTATCTTTACTCTATGGTTGCTATTAAAACTGACCTCGGCGAAACCAGAGATAATCTCGGATTGACACAAGTTTGCCGGTGTTGAGAATTTGAGATGTCAGATCTATTTTAATTACGCGAACGCATGCGCGTCATCGATGTTAACGCTAGCTAAATAATAGACGGCGCTGGATCATGTAATATTTCGTCCATTGTAAAAACACATAGACACTTTACGACCGTATAATATGTACGGGAAGTTTTCAATATAAACATAAATTTGTGAAATAGATTATATTCGATAAACGAAACGGCGTTATTTATTGCGCATGCGGCCGCGTAAATGTTTTATACAAAATATTTGCTTAAATGCTCGTCTATATGTCATAACTCATATTACATAGTTATAATATTCCAGACAGCCGCATGAATTAGGTAGGTACAAAATGTAGTTTAATTGTCATTGTCCTCTAAAACGTGTTGAGGCTTGGGCGTTTAAAATTAAACGTTTATTTATAACGCGGCGCGTAGATATTCACTTCAGAGCGTCAAACCAGAGATGTGACGAGCTGTTAATAAAAAGTTATGACTTTGATAAGACTGTACAATAGATCACTCGAACCCGGAATAAACGTATCAATTATTACGTAAACCAAATAATGTAGGTAGTTACAATTAAGTTGCACTTATATTACCTTTCTATCATTCATCTAGCTAGGCAAACGATGCTCTATACATACATTTAACCTGTCTGCGTGATAGAATAACTTTGCACCATGCAGGACTACCTAACTAATAATACAAGTACAGGTATAAATACAACTTGTTACAAGATTTGGCGCGAATACTTACATTGACATAACTTTGGATAAGGTGCCTATGAACTGTTTTTGGCTAATAGCCTATTTTCTAGTACAATAGTAGTACAGGTGTATGTACTATCATGATTGCGTAGGTGGATAAACAGCTGATACATTCTTAACGGGATAAAACGGGATGTGCGCCATCGGTCAGATTAATACGTCAACGCCGCTATCCTTTTCTAACGCGATTTTATGCGTGATTTTCTAATCCCAGCTGTTTTCAAGGTTCTTTCACATCCTTTGTTTTATATATTCTACATAGTGTAGTCATTTGTGGTTGTGGGTGTAATTTATATACAGTAATAAACCATTTTGTTAATTTTCCTCCTATGTCATCATTGTTTTTACTACTTGTACAACTAGTTTAAACAATGATTATGTTTATACCAATATAAAAGATGAATGGCAGACAAAGTCTTAAAATAACATTCAGTTATGCCAAGAGATATCATAAACATCATAGATACCTACAATATAATATGTTATTACAGATTCCGCCGAAAAAAACGACAGTAGTGAAGTAAGTGTTGACGATGGAGACAATACAAAGGAAGCTGTTTCGGCAGAAAGCGGGAGTGAAACAGCTGAGACGGGCGATAGTGCAGAAGACGGTGCGCCTACAGTGGAAATAGCAAACGAACCGTATATCGCCCAGGGCTCCATTGAAGAAGTGGAAGGTGGATCTGACGACGCTGATTCTAAAGAAGAGGCCGCGGCAGGAGACGTTGATGGCGCCAGCAATGAAGAACAAGCTGACGAACCCGCTACTGAAGGAGACAGCAAAGAGGAGACGGCATCTGCTGACGATGAAACAAGTGAACAAGGTGAGTGATGCTCTACTATTTTATTGACACCCACGACTTCATTTGGAAAATATGTATTCTATGTGCTAGATAGGTAGTACTAAAGGTACATTCTTACCAAAATAAATCTTACGAAGCACCTTTTCAATATGCTTAAATATTGTAAAGTACCTACTTTCACGTGGTTTTAAGTTACATAATAGAACTGTACTACAATTTTACCAACATTGAACCTCACTTTAATACACAGTCAAGTAATGCCAGGTTCTTTGTTTTGTTTTGTTGAACGAAGATTCCGAAGAATGATTAAATATATTATTTATGGAAACTTTGAACTCTTAATGACACCTTGATTCTCAGATGTTTCTTATTAAGTCGGAATGTCTAAAGCCGTGTACGGATTGTGCGTTCCAATGTACGCGGAATAAAGGTACGTTAAACACGTGTCTAAATAAATACGCGTACAGCACCTGTATGAACTGCAGTGAATCGATTCATTCCAAAAAGAAAATATACGGAAATCTCGAAAAAAAAGGTGGTGATTACAATATGGGTATAGGCTTATGTGTGATATAAACGTTATTACTGGTACTTTACTGGTACCTTAGGAAGAAAATTGTTATTTATCTGATCAACTGTTGTAGTATCCCATTAAACTCGGCGAAACTCGTAAGAGTTGGAGAAATTCTTTACAATTTTCATTATCTAAAATCAGCGAGAACGTGTGATACAGTTCGCCGTCCAAGCCCCCGTAGCGTCCCCGACAGACCGGCACATCGCAAAATTGGCTTGTGAGACACGTTAGACACGCGTGCTCAAAATGTACACGCGTAGCTGCAGGTATGGATTGTGCGTTCCAATATTCGCGTAACTAATTTCGCTTATGTACATTGGAACGCGAAGTCCGTACGCATCTTTATAAGGAGACTAAGTGCAAATTGTAAAGTTTCCACATACTGTAGCTTGAGCGTTGCGTTGATACTTCAGGTATTCAATCAGCCAGTGAGTTTCTTTTAACACGTTCCGGAGCGATTGTGCGTGATACCGCTCCGCTTGCGCTGTGTATGATTATTTACTATTTCTAATCGACAGAAATATTTTTTATATAAGGATTTTTATGTTATTATGTAGTTGCAATGTTGTAATATGAATTATGTATTACAGTTTTTCTAGCAAATAATAATTAAGAAGTATTTTAGCTAGATTTACACAGTAGGTTAACTACATTATTTGATAACTAAATTCTAACGCTATAGGCACAATTGAAGAATAGTATAAAGACAATAATATTGTCTTACGTTTGCGCGAATGTTATACAAGGTTGATTAAACAGTAAGGCTTTATTTCTATCTACATATAGTATGTACCACATACAAGCTCTAGACCAAATTTCAGTTTAATAGAAACAGTAGTTTAGCCACAGGATAGATTTTTAGTTTTTGCTAAACTGCAACGGGCTGTGTCTGCCCTAACAGTTGACCGAGAGTCTAAGCATAGGTATCTAAGGTCATGCACCTTAAAGCGACAATAATGTAGGAGACCTTGCCCCTCTGATACTTAGTTATTATTACATTAGCCAACAATCACGCTAAAATGTGTTTTAATCTCAGCGCAATAAGAACGAAAATCGTTTGTACACAACAATGAAACAATGAAAGAAAAACAACAATGAAAGACAACAGATGTTTATAAAGCATGGTGTTTGCATATTAAATTGATTTAATTTGTTATCAAAAGGGATTTTTCTATTTTATCTTTATCGAGTTTTTAACCGTTTCGAATTAACACTGGGCCCATATGGGATACTCTGTCCATTGATCATAGCATCCTTGTATATTGAACTTAAAAGCAACCGAAAGGTCGGGGAAACTTAAATCTAAATAGTTTTTATAATTTAAACAGCTCAAATAATAGTAACGGTAAACAGTAGTAGTGTCTATTCCACTACTACTGTTTAACTTTACTTTTAAAAATTATGTAGAATTATTTTTAAATAAACTAAGCAGTAAATCTGTATTTAGGTAGTTTAATTTCAATTAACATATTTTTGTTTTCTCATCAGTTAAGGTTAAGACATCATTACATAAAATGTGTTTGGTTCCAGAGAGTGCAGAAGAAAAGGACGAGCCTAAAGAAGAAAGCGACGACGCTTCCAAGGAAGGATCCGATGACGACAGCCAGGAAGTAAAGGAAGACAGCAAAGAGAACGAGGACGCTAGTCAAGAAGCTGGAGAAGAGTCGGCAGGCGATGACGATAAGTCAGACGAAGCTGCTGATGCGTCTGAAGAAAGCAAAGAAGATGAGGATAAGACAACAGAAGACGATGGATCTCAAGAAAAGGCTGATGAATCTCAAGAAGAGACAGGTAAGAAACAAGATGACGACTCTCAAGATACAAAAGACGACGAATCTAAAGAAGCTGATGCTGAATCTGAAGAAACAGCCACATCTGAAGAAGAAAAAGATGAATCAGGGGAAGAAAAAGATCAATCTGGAGAAGAGAAAGACGATTCAGGTGAGCAGAAAGATGAATCTGGAGAAGAAACTACCGAAACCGGAGAGGAAAAGGATGAAACGGCTGAGGACAAGGAAGATTCAGTAGAAGACAAAGATGCGTCAGCGGAAGAAAAAGATGCGTCAGCAGAAGAAAAAGATGGATCTGAAGAAGCATCCGTTGAGGGAGCTGAAGGAGGGGTAGAAGACAAATCACAGGAAGAAGAGGAGTCTGGTAAAGATAGCAAGGAAGAAGATAGTGACAAGTCCGAAGAGGCTGCCTCTGAGGGTACTGAGGAAGAGGCTGAGGCTGTAGAAGACAGTGGTGCTTCGGAAGATGGAGCCGCGTCAGAAGAGGGTGAAGCATCAGAAGAAGGTGAAGCTGGTACAGAAGAGGAAGAAGAAGGAGCGCCTGAGGAAGACTTATTACTGGTGAGTGGCATTTGGATAACTTGTTTTATACGAAATGTTAAGATGAAATATATTTACAGCTATAAACGTACTAATTTAATTAAAATTATACAGTAGATATGCCAAATACACTTAGAAAGTAATATTTTAAAGATATCATACTCATCTTTTCAGGTTGGTGAAATTCCCGAAAACCTAAGATCACGTGACCACATCACCAAAATTTTGAGATTAGACGAGGAAGCAAGCGAAGCGGAGTTAACCATCGATAAATCGGCTGATATCGTTCTCAGAGACCTGAAGAGGTTATATGAGAGTTCAATCAAACCTTTAGAAGGCCTTTACAAGTACAGGGACTTGAGCAACAGACACTTCGGTGACCCAGAAATTTTCTCCAAGCCTTTGATACTTTTCATGGGTCCATGGAGCGGTGGCAAATCTAGCATTTTGAATTATTTAACGGGGCTTGAGTTCACGGAGTGGTCTCTCAGAACTGGTAATTACTTTATTATAACGTAGTATATAAAACGAACTGTTTTAAAAAGTATAGGTTATAATTAGTGTTTTTGTCTTCTAGGGGCTGAGCCATCACCAGCATATTTCAACATTCTTATGCACGGCAAAGATCCTGAGGTATTAGACGGCACTCAGCTGGCAGCTGACTGGACTTTCTCGGGACTTCAGAAATTCGGGCAGGGATTGGAAGAGCGTCTCAGGGGTTTGAGATATCCGAGCAAGATTCTAGAAAAAGTACGTCTTATTTCTTTTTAATCGGCAAAGCATTTATTTTATTAGAACAATTAGGCTTTATTTACCTAAAAAAAAGCAGTTCTTTTTAATTTCTTTAGATTAACAAACTTTATTTGTGTTTGCATTGGATTCAAGGTTTCAATTATTAAGTACATATCAAATTAATTTTAAAATAGAGACGATGTTTGTTAGAGGAGGTCAATTCTTAAATTAATTTTATTACTTAAATATTAAAAGTACTTTCTTGTCGCTCAAAGGGCGACGAAAATAAACTCTGGGTGTTGTGTATATATTGTATTTTACTCCCTTCAATTATATCTACAAAATATTTGTTGGAAATATTTAAAAAGAGAAATTGCATAAATTACCCCATATTTAAAATTATTACATTGATAAACTAATTTAACTGATAAAGAGATAAATTTAATGTCACGTTTCGGTGCGGTATACATATTAATAAAACTATACAATAGAATACCATAAAAGTCGTGTAATTTAGATCTCATCATGAGTGAAGTGCTTGCTGTATATCTTATCTGCAATGTTTATTTTCAGGTTAACATCGTAGAAATTCCCGGCATTTTAGAAGTAAGAAAGCAAGTATCTCGTGTTTTCCCCTTCAACGACGCTTGTCAATGGTTCATCGACCGTGCCGATATCATCTTCCTAGTGTACGATCCTTCTAAACTGGACGTGGGTCCCGAGACTGAAGCTATACTCGACCAACTCAAAGGCAGGGAGTCTCAGGTAAGACAGCGCATTTATTTAGAAATGTATCAGTTTTACGCTGCTAGTTATTTGTCATATTAGAATCACACACAAATAACCAATTACAGGGCGGAGATATAGCGGTAATTTTGAATCAAGCGATGTTTACTGCTAAATAGTAATATACTTATATATAATAATGATAGTCAACTATGTTTCAAAATTTTTGTGAAATTTCAGATCACCTCCTCAAAATTAATATTCATTCAGCTTTTACAATTATTCGATATTGCCTTTTTGTTCCCAAATTAACGCATGCGCTAAGATCATCACAGTTTTGGAAAAATATTGTACCTTTAAAAAAAATTGATAAAATTATTCAAAATACTCTAAAAAATATTTTAACTGTGGATTTGAACGACCGAGCTTGGCTACAGGCTTCTCTGCCAGTTCGCCTTGGTGGGCTCGGCGTTCGCAAAATTTCAGATGTTAGTTTACCGGCATTCCTGTCCTCGGTTCACAGCACGGAAGAATTAACCAGAAAAGTTTTAGCACCCACACTGGTTAATTCAGAAGTGCTGTGCAAAACTGACGCTGTGAACGCCTGGAAAATGGCTTGTCCGAATTCTGTTTTGCCAACCAACCTATTCTCCCAGCGGCAGTGGGACGAGCCGCTTAGCAACTCTGTAAGAGAAAAGCTTTTTACTACATCTTCCAATGTTGCTGAGCGTGCTCGATTGCTGGCTGTGGGAGAATGGGAATCTGGTCTTTGGCTCCAGGCGCTTCCATCGTCCAATATAGGTACCATGTTGGACGATACCACATTCCGCCTCGCCACTTGCCTCCGTTTAGGTGTTTCGTGTGTTTCTCCGCATTGCTGTCACTGTGGTGAAGCTGTCGATAGCCTCGGACACCATGGACTCTCTTGTAGCCGAAGCGCTGGTCGAATTTCTCGCCACGCTAATCTTAATGACATACTACGTCGTGCTCTTGTCACTGCTGGCGTTCCAGCTGTACTTGAACCCAATGGCTTGGTACGCGACGATGGGAAGAGACCGGACGGAATGTCATTGTTGCCTTGGAAGATGGGCAGGCCTTTGGTGTGGGACGCAACGTGCGTTGACACCATTGCGCCATCACATCTTCCAAGCACTGCGGGACGTGCCGGCGCTGCTGCTGCAACCGCGGAAACCCTCAAACGGCGCAAATATAGTAATTTAGTCGGAAATTACATTTTTGCGCCGTTTGGGGTGGAAACCCTAGGTTCATTGGGTCCGAGCGCTCGTATTTTGTACAGGGAGATTGCAAAACGCCTGATCGACGTTTCGCGTGATCAGAAGGCTGGTCTTTTCTTGGCCCAACGAATCAGCATTGCCATTCAACGTGGCAATGCTGCCAGTCTTCTGGGCACGTTACCAGTTGACAGCGATGCTGAAGAATTCTACGATGCCTAAACCATTTTTGTAAATATTTAGTATTATAATTATTTGTGTTTTTGTAATTATGTTATCTTTTTTAATACGTTTGTAAATATAAATAGTTGTATATATGTAGTAACAAATATTTCTAATAAAATATAATTGTTCGTAATAATAAGTTCGTGTTTGTATTGTAATTTAGTAAATCATAATTCAGTTATTTGATTATTTTTCATGCACAACCCTTAATATTTATTTTTAAATGTGAAACGCCTAGATCTGCCTGAATACAACTTTATGACACATAAATACCAAATAAGTTACTGTAAATAGTTTGCAATTCTAACACTGAGTAACACCAAGTTGTAATTCATGATGTATTTCACCAGACTCGCATCGTACTAAACAAGGCGGACACCGTGAAGCCGGAGGAGTTGATGCGCGTGCAGAGCGCGTTGATCTGGAACATCTCTCCGCTGATGAGCTCCGCACAGCCGCCCGTCATGTACACCGTGTCGCTGTGGTCGATGCCGTTCGAGGCGGGTGCGCCCGTGCGCCTGCTGCAAGCCCAGGAGCGGGAGCTGCTGAGGGACTTGCGGCAAGCGATTGACAAGCGCATTGAGAACAAGATAGCCAGCGCTAGGAGATTCGCTGTGAGTATACTCATTCGACGCAACAGGGGTAATTTAGGTTAGCCCCCGCCAGCTGGACCGGTGACTTGGTAAGGGTTGAGGGAGGGAGGGAGGAGGTGTGGAATACCTTGGAGGAGGCTTATATTTAGAAGTGGACGTTTTCCGGGTGAAATGATGATAATGTTACTTATTAACTCTTATCTACATGCATGACAAAAGAGAAACATACATTTCCTTGTTTTGGGATTATGTTTTAAATTCTATTAGCAACCAATTAGCAAATAAATTATGAATACTTATCGTGAACCAGTTTTTAAAATATTGCATGTACCTATTTATGCTGCAGGTTCGTGTCAGGAATCACGCGAAAATGGTCGACTGCTATCTGACTACTTATTACAACCACAAGACAATTTTCGGCAACAGGAAGCTCATCTCAGACGCCATTATTGAAAACCCTCAGAATTATCACATCTACGAGGGTCTTAGTACACTCACCAATATTTCAAGGTACGTACAACGTTGCACGTTTCAACGTATTCAATTCTTTTCATTACAATTGACAATAATGATAATGATGAAACGTTTGTGTCCAGGTACGACTTGCCAGACCCGGAGACGTACCGGGATTTCTTCCGGTTGAATCCCCTGTTCGAGTTCCAGCAGCTGTCGGCGACGTGCACGTACTTCAGGGGCTGCCCCATCACGCGGCTCGACGTGGCCATCGCGTACGACCTGCCGGAGCTGGTGGGCAAGTACAAGAAGATGGTGGAGACCTCCGCGCCCCAGGGCATGCCCAAGAGTTGATGGCTCCGCGAACGAACGAATCCTGCACCACACTTTACACCCGCTTTTTAAGTTTAGCCAATTGGATTGGACATATATATTTTGGGCACATTTTGCATTTCTTTATCTAATTGGGCATCAAATCATTACTTAGATACTTTTTCGTTACATCGCATTTCTGTATTTATCTATAATTTATTTTGCTTAAAATATCGCTTGTTCCTGTTTTTGATATGAATGATGTCGTAACGTATGATTTAATTGTGATTTTTTCGTGCGTTTATTAGTGGTGATGATAGAAAAGTAAAACGCAAGACAACTTCCAATCCTACTTTTGTCTTTTTATACATATTGTCTCAAAAATGAAATAAATTACTAGTCATTATTGATGAAGTTTGTTAGTTTCTCTTGTATCTTTTACAGTAAGGTATTTAATGTGGGTATTCCTGCGTCTAGGTCTAATTAGATCCCGCACTTGTGCGGGGTTTACCGTAATTATTTCTTTGTTAGTTATTAATGAGACACAATGTGACTATGTACTTAAGTAAAAACGAAATAAAAATCATCAGTCTTTCATTTCCATCACAACCATACAAAACTCTAGAGCCTAGTCAGCACGGCTATTCATTAATTACTATAAGGGTCTTTCAGCTTATCTAGACCAGGTAAGCTGAAAGCTCTCTTATAGTAATTATTGATGACCCTTGGCTGGTGCCTTAAATGCTTACTTCCACTAGGTAGACGAATTCGGCCAAAGACCCAGTCTAAGCTCCTAGTCTGATGTCTTAAATTATTATATGAGTCGAATACAGAGCTGATAAACTGACCTATTGCTGGGCACGGGTCACTTCGCGGTTTAAGAAGGGTTAGGACATAGTCCACCCCACAGCCCAGGGCGGGTTGGCAGATTTCACATCTTGGAGAACATCATGGCGAATTCACAGACATGTAGGTTTCCTCACGATGTTCCTTTGCCCTTAAAGTAAGCTATAAATTAATACACTACGCTTGTCTTCGACAAGTCAGAGGTGCGTGTCTTAGGATCGAGCTCGACACTTGCGTGGCAGTCCAACGGTCTGCTATTAGGCTATCGACGGATGACGTCAGAATTCGACTAAGATCAGTATTGATCGACTCGGTCGCTTGCCTAGATAATATACCTACTAATATTAGTATTATGGCTCATTTATACTGGCACCTTCGGTTTGCCTTAACCTTGGTTGACTTTGACTGTGAATTGAGTTGCCAGACGATTAGGCGTTTACATAGTGGTCGTTGTAAGACATCGGCTGCTCATTAAATTCGTCCTGTCGACCTAATGCAAGGAATCCATTAGTCCCCTATGATACAGGAAATATTCCTAGTGTGGTTTCATCTTTTTAAGGGAAGATTATTTTAAAAGCTTGCTGCGATTGCAAGATAAATAAAAAGTGAAAACGTCACTGCTTAGCTAGTGAGCTACGTCACGTAATGATGTCTCATCTTATATCAAAAAGTAGATTGACGTCAGTATTTCTAAACAATACTCAAGTATGGTAAACACATGAAATTGCATTAATAATTGCTTAAAGGACTAAACGCGTGACTACTTATGTCAGCCGCTTACGAGTCCGTCGTACAATTATTTTTATCATTTTGTGGGTAAATTTTCGAGCATACTTTTTCAGGCGTCCTATGACCTCTATAAAGAAACTATAATTCAAAACAGACTAAAACATGCTTTTTTATAAATATACTTCGTGGCTTAAACGTATATTAAAACCAGATTCGAATTAATATTACAATCTTACAAGAAATTCCACGTTGAATATTCGTCTTGTATAGGCGGCCTACCACTGGGAGACTTGTCCCACTTCAAATTGCGCTTACAAAACCACTCACTATTACACGAAATTTTAACGTAACTTTTATTAAAATATCTCATTTTAAAGATATTTACTCCATTTCACATTTTAAAATACATAAACTTTACTAATTATTAAAATAAAAAATTGAGACGCCAATATGTCTTTGTCCCGCTTAAAGCTGCGCTTCCGATGCTCGCAGTTGACTATTTGTTTCTTATTGGTCAAGCAATATCACGCCATATTTTTGTATCGGACCACCTGAGCGTTAGTCGGGCTCTAACTTGTGTGTGGAGTGGACGGTGTTTACGCAAGTTTTAACACGCTTCCGAGGTAAGTTTTCCATGAAATGTGTTTTGGTTACCGTGTGCGGTCATTTCGGTGGCAAGTTTTAAATAATGAACATAGGGATGTATTGTATCGTCAAGTTAGTATGTTATAGATCATTGCCTCGATATTAGGACCTGTAAATATTTACTAAATTAATTAGGTAGTTGGGTAATTATCATGCAAAAACCATTTTGTCGTCATTACGGTGGCGTCATTGCGGTGGCGCAATAGACCACCGGAATGACGAATGAGCCACCGTAATGGTGAATGTCTGTATAATCAATACTTAATGTACTTTAAATACACACATTTTCAATATTTAATATTTATTTTACCCTAAAACACAATTATGTATATGTGACTTAGTTTGGGGCTAGATGGCGGTGTATGTAATGTCTAGCCTAAGCATATTTTGTACCGCAGTCACACTGTCTCAGTCTTCATAGTATTATTACTTTGTTCAAGGTATAAAATAAAAAATGGGAAAGGTACGTCAAAGTAGAGAAGAACGGCTGGAGAAAAAGAGGATTGCGGAACGGAAACGAAAAGCAATATTAAAAAATAATCCTGAAGAACATGATAAACTGAAACAAAAAGACAGGGATAGATACCGCAAAAACAAGACAGAGAAAAAAATTCTTCCTATAGCTCAATTGCCTTCACAAAAAAGAAAAATAATACGGGAAAGAAATAGAATTAATTCGATGAGGTATAGGGAGAGAAAGAAAATTACTGCACGTATTACAGAAAATGAAGAGCTGATAGATACTGCACACGACAGCACTGGTACAGAAGTTCAGGATGCATTAGCTGAGTCATCTTCACTTATTAAAATTCAACAACGATCGTCTACTTCGAGACGTCCTATTGAAAATCCTAAAAGTCCCTCTGTTCATGTTTCTATATCACAGCAAAGAGTTTCTAGGAGACAAACCGAAAGAACTAGTACGTTCAGTCCATTGTTTAATTTACGTGATTTGTTTATGAGAAAAACGTCTCAACAGCCGGATTTACAACCCGATGACATTACAATCAATGATTCACCGCAACAATCACTGGTATCATCCTCTTCGAAACTTACACCACTGAGTTCACATAAGGTTCCTACAACTCCTGTCGCTCATTCATCTCGACCACGAGATAGGGTTGCAAGAAGGCTCTATAGACATTCCTCTCTCAGTTCATCCTCAGTTTTGTCAAGTCCGTCTAGTGATGTGTCAGTAACAAGTATTTCAGCTGCTAAAAGGAAAATTCAGATTTCGGAAACATGCAAAGGAAAGGCTTGTTTGTTATCTGCCAGAAAATTGAAATATACAATGGGTAAAGAAATGAACATTCTACATAAACGTATTCGGGAGTTAACACAATTAAATGAAAAATACAGAAAGCAAGTGTTTCGACTAAAAAAATATGTCAGTACTAACACATCTTCTAAAACTGGTACCGATTCCGATGCAAGTTGCAATATTGCTGTGAGTAAAAAGAAAAAACCTACAACTTACCTCAAAAATAATATAAATAAAAAGCAGTTAGAAGAAACCATTCACAATTTTTATTTAGATGATGATAATAGCCGCATATGTCCAGGTAAAAAGGAATATATCACAAGGGGCAAAGTAAGAAAGCAAAAGAGATATTTGTCCGAGTCTATACTAAATTTACATAAAAAATTTAAGAAAATGCATCCAAATTACACCGTCAGCTACTCTCACTTCTGGAAGCTGAAACCTTTTTGGGTTATTATTCCTGATATGAGAATTAGAGAGACATCTATGTGTGTCAAGCATGACAATATGCAACTGATCATTTCTTCTCTCAAAAGAAATAACATTATAACGGAGAATACATGCAGGGATGTTCTGAATTCCTTATGTTGTAATGCAATGGATCCGAAGTGCTTAAATAGACAGTGTGATGTATGTATAAATAATCACCTGCTTTACAAAGAATTCGACAATGCCAATCAAATTTCTTACTGGTCATGAAAAACTGAAAAGAAACCTTATGTCAAAAATGGTCAAACAAAATTTGCATCACGAACATCTAAAGTGAAAATTAGTGCTTCTCCTAAAGACGTAATAAAAGTATTAGAGAAAATGCTGCAGCCTTTTTTTAAACACTGTGCTATTATTGTATCCCAGAGTGCACACGTAAAGAAAATTAAAAACGAATTAAAAGAAAATGAAGCAATGGTTCACTGCGATTTCAGTGAAAATTATGGGTTGAAGTACGTCAATGAAATCCAGGCTATACATTTCGGAGGGGGTCGTCAACAAATCACATTGCACACGGTTGTCATATATTTTCGTTCCAATGGAAATTTAAAAACCCAAGCATTGTGTACTATGAGTTCATGTTTACGCCATGATGCAGTTTCTATTTGGGAACATTTAATGCCAGTTTTGAGATTTATAGAAGACAATTGCCCAGAAGTAGATAGTATTCATTTTTTATCTGACTCTCCTTCGGGTCAATATCGGAACTGTAAAATGTTTTATGTAATTTCCAAACTCCACTGGTATTTCCCAAGTCTTCGACTAGTCACATGGAATTATTCTGAGTCGGGACATGGTAAAGGAGCCCCGGATGGCGTTGGTGGGGTTCTCAAAAGATCAGCAGATCAGATTGTTGCACGAGGACGGGATATTGCAAACCTGGAAACTCTGTTAACCGAACTAAAATCCAACGTTCCCGGTGTCATCACCGAAGTCATTGATGAGTCCGGAATACAACAAAAAGATCTGCTCGTTCCTACTTTACGCAGTTTCAAAGGTACAATGTGTGTGCATCAAGCTGTGTGGGATGCAAATGATAAATATACCGTGGCTCTACGATCACTAAGCTGTACATCAGGTGGATGTGCTGCATTCTCTGTCCTTTGCGGTCACGGAAAACATGTTGGATTTTTTTATATTGACTCACCAAAAGCGTGCGTAGAACCAATGTCAATGCAACCTCCTATAGCCCTGAATAATCCATCGGCACACAAAGAAACAAGCCTTCCAGCTGTAAAAAGCAGAAATAATAGACACAACGTCTCCGATAATTTGGTCTTAGATTCAGATGATAGTTTCTGGGTGAAAATGTCAGCTGATGAAATGAATATAACTCCATCTACTTCAAATGCTTTACTATCTACGGTGAATAAAAATTTGTGTATAAGTGAGGACTCTGAAGAGGAAAACTTTTTGAAAATTTTCTGATGATAAAACTTTGAAGGAAGGTTGTTGAAATAAGGCTGATTTTGCATGTGATCTCAGTAGTCTTAATATTTTTATGTTATTTATAGAAATAGTTTCGTTGTGTTTTTATAAGAGTTTTTGTGTTATCTTGTCAAATTTTGTCGTTGTTTATTCTAATTGCTCAATAATGATTACATAACGTTAACTATAAGGTAATAATATGAAGCCTTTTTTTTTTTTTTTTTTTTTTGATTCCCAGGAAAAAATGCTTGATGCACTACCCGCCGGCTAGGGGACGGCACCGGCGGGGCGTGTGGGACTCACCAGCCTAGTGCTGGGATACCCACTAAAAAAACCTGGGGTGTTCCCTCTCTCACCCAGTGGGGGGGGCCTGTTGGGAGTCTAAAAAGATTCATCCATAGCAGGCCCCCCCGTGTGGGTGCCGGCCGGGTCAATGGGACCCGACCTCCTCTCGTCCCCGGGGGAGAGCATTTCACCGCTCTCCCCTTTCGACGTTAGAAGGCGCGCGGGAACACCGCGCGCGCCCTCTATGGGTTCTTACTCACGGGTGGCAGGGTCCCCTGAGGCCTTGCCACCCAGAACCCTTAGGTGGGGGGCAGGAGAGCGACATAAGCGCGTCTCCTGCGCCCCCTCCTCCGGCGGCGGATGTCCGGGGCGTAAGGATCTTCCTCACGCCCCCGCTCCGCCGCCTCCTTCTGCGAGATGACAGCCTCGCAGAAGGACCTCATTGCGCCCCAGCACCTGTCGTCACCGACCATCATGGATACGACGGTCGGCAACGAGAGGTCGGGGCCAATCACGGCGACCAGGGCACAGCGCTCCTCGGCCCACGCCGGACACTCCTCCAGCGTGTGCTGCGCCGTGTCCCGGTCGCACTCCTCGCAGTGGTGACACCTGGTTGTCGGCTCCCTACCGGCTATCTTGCACAGGTACTCTCCGAAACAGCCGTGTCCGGAGAGCACCTGAGTAAGCCGGTAGGTGAGCGGTCCGCGCCGTCTGTCCGTCCATTGCCTTAGCACCGGACGGACAGCCTCGACTGTCCTCACCCCATAGCGGGGCTGGGCCAGTCGTTCCTCCCACCTGGCCTCGAGGACCAGTCGAGCCTGGGACCTTCGCGTCTCCACCGCCCCGTGAGTGGGTTCCTCACCATGGAGCCGGAGGTCCACGCGCCAGTGATACACTGACGCTTGGACCTCCGCCTCCAAATCCCAGGGCGGCGATGCCGCCAGGACGCACGCCGCCTCAAAGGAGACGGTGCGGTACGCCCGCGACACCCTGATCGCCATCGCCCTCTGAGGTTTCCTCAGGAGGGCGATGTTTCGGCGATCGAGGGCGCCGGCCCAAATGGGCGACCCGTAAAGGGCCATCGACCGCACCACCCCCAAATAGAGGCGGCGGCAGACGACACTCGGCCCCCCGATATTCGGCAGCAGAGAGCTAAGCGCTCCCGCCGCCGACATCAACCGGGGGGCCAGGCGGCTAAAATGGACGCGAAAGTTCCAGCGGCCGTCGAGGTGGAGCCCCAAGTATTTCATACTCGGCTCCACCCCGATGCGGACCCCTCCAACTATGATGTGGGCATCTGGTGGCGGCGCCCGCCGAGGCCCATGAAATAACAGGGCCTCGGACTTTTCCAGCGCCACCTCTAGTCCCAACATCCTAATTCTACCGACAACCAGGGCCACCCCTGCCGTGGCAAGACGGGCAGCTGCCCCGTAATCCTCTCCCCGGGCCGTGACCAGCGTGTCGTCGGCGTAACAAGTTACGCCGACGCCCGGGGGTAGGGCGCCCCGCAGCACCCAGTCGTAGCCGATGTTCCACAGGATCGGTCCAAGAACGGAACCCTGCGGAACACCGCACGACACCTCCCTCCGGAACGTCTCTCCGTTCCGCCCCACACAGAACACACTCCTCTGGTGCAGGTAGTCCCCGACTATTCGGCGCAGATAGGGAGGCACCCCATGAAATCGGAGCGCCTCCCTAATAGTCGCCCACGGCAGGGTGTTGAACGCGTTGGCGATGTCCAAGGACACCGCCAACACCACCCCGCGCGAGGCGACCGCCTCATCCGAGAGGGCCTTGACGCGACTGATCGCGTCAATCGTCGATCGGCCCTCTCGGAATCCGAACTGATGTTCGGACAAGTCGGGGCCCACCCGCACCAGGTGCCTGGAGAGGCGGGCAACCACTACTCGCTCAAAGAGCTTGCCCACCTCATCCAACAGCACTATGGGGCGGTACGCGGAGGGAGAGTCCGCGGGGCGGCCCTCCTTTCTCAGGAGGACCAGCTTACCCGTCTTCCACATGGCAGGGAACCGTCCCGACTCCAAACAGGCGCTAAACAGCCTGAGGAGCCGGTCCCCTAGGGCGTCGTAGGCCAAAACCCAGGCGCGGCCAGGAATTCCGTCCGGCCCCGGGGCGGTGTTTTTGCCCCGGAGCCGAACCATTGCCGCGCCGAGCTCCGCCATTGTTACCTCTGGCGCCCCGGCATCGGCACCGCCCTCCTCGATATCGGGCGGCGCCATTTCGGGAGGCGTGTGCTCCGCTCTCGAAGGAAAGAGAGCGGAGACCACCTCCTCTAATTGCCGGGGCTGGAGACTCTCGGTGACCGGTGGGGCCCAGGGGCGCAACTTGCCCCTGACCGCCTTGTACGGGCGGCCCCACGGATCTGCCTCGAGAGTCCCCAGGAACTCTTCCCATCTTTGGGTTTTGGCCTCACTGATGGCGGACTGCAGGGCGTGCTTCCGCTGTACATAATCGCCCCGCAGCCGTGCCTCCACGGTCGGGTCACGGTACCGCCTGCGTCGGCGGTACCTAGTGTACTGGCGACGCGCCGCAATGCACGCGGCGCGTTTCTGACTAATGTCGTCAGACCACCAGTACACCTGACGCCTTGGAGGTCGAGCACTGGCCCGGGGCATCGACGCGTCGCAAATCTGCGTCATCGCGCCCCGGAACCACTCCGCCTCCGACTCAACCTCCACAGGCCCTTCACCCATCGGGGTCCAGGCCTGGACGATGGAGGCTTCCACCAGCACATCTACGTCGAGACGTTTCAACGCCCATCGTGGGGACGACGGGGTGTGCCCTCTCCTCGGGCGATCGTCCGGGATCGCCGGCGAGGCGGAGATGTCGAACCGCACGTAACGGTGGTCCGACAGTGACTCCGCCTCGACCAGCACTTGCCAGTCCCGGACGCGGCGCGCTACGGCAGGGCTTGCGAACGAAATGTCCACAATGGACTCGCCCTGCCAGCGCACGCACGTGGCGACCGATCCCCGGTTAAGAACCACGAGACCGGTCGCAATCGCCCACTCCTCCAGCGCGTCGCCGCGAGCGTCGGTGACAGGGGATCCCCAAGCCGTTGATTTGGCATTGAAGTCCCCCGCCACCACGACCGGACGCGATGGGTACCGGTTAATAACGGCCCCCACCGCGCCCAAAAATTGCTCAAACTCGGCGAGGCGCCGGTTCGGAGAAAAGTACACCCCGATCAGGACGGTTCCCTCCCAATCAACACATATATAACCCTCGCCCCTGTCTGTCATCACCAGGAGCGAGGGTCCGGACGAAACAATGGCCGCCGAGCCTCCGAGGTCCCCAAACCAGTTGTGCCGGCTGGGGACGCAGTAAGGCTCGGCGACCACGGCGATGTCTATTGACCACTCCGCCATGTGCTGCAGCAAGATATCCTGCGCCCTGGCGGAGTGGTTAATATTCACCTGTAGGAGGCGATGGGCCATAATTAATTATGTGTCCATCGCCTCCGTACTGCTCCCTGCTTGGGACGGGGCCGGGGCGGCCGGAGTCCCAGCGACCGCCCCTCTGGCCCTACGTCGTTTCGGTGGGGAGCAAGATTTGCTCCCCATCCGGTGCTCCGCCGGCTTTCCTGCAGCAGAACAGAGGCTGCAGGAAGGTTTTGCGGCGGAGCAGGCGGCGGCCTTGTGGCCGGGCTGACCGCAGCGATAGCAGAGATCGCTGCGGTCAGTTTCGGCGGTGCATTGCTGCCTCACGTGCCCCTGCTCGAGGCAGCGGTAGCACCGCCTAGGCCTCGGCGCCAGGAGATTCACCTGAGCCGAGACCATCCCGACCAGCAAACGGCCGGCCGACACCTTCTTCGCCGCGGCGATGGGGCAGTGCACCACCACCGTGCACAGACCACCATTGCCGCGGCGCATATCCCGTACCTTGACCTGCGCCTGAGGGCAGGCTCCGGCTTGTGCCACCGCAGCGGCGACATCCTCAGAGGAGGCCGAGTCGTCCAGCCCGGTTATCCGCATTTCTGCGGACTTCACCGGGCGGGAGATCTTGACCTCCTCAGGCGAAAACAGAGAGCGGAGTTTATCCGCTACCCTGTCCGCCTTGTCACCGGAGGTGGCACCTGGGACCTCCAGAATTCTGGCCCCAGTGGCGGCAACCTTGAAGTGGACGCCTCCGGCGAGGCCCATCTCGGCGAGATTGTCTCTCATAGCCTGAGTGGCCTGCCGGAGGACGCCCGCATAGCTGCCGCCCTGCCGGAGCCCCTCCTCTGTCAGCTCCACCACAATGGCGGTGGAGCGCGGGGGGCGCAGGTCGGCCGGGCGGAGGCCCCTCTTTTGGCTGGGGGCCGGAATAGCCCGGGAGGCCTTCTTTTTCTTCTTCCTCTTCCTCTTGGTGACCTCCGTCCACGGCTGTTCAGCCGAAGTAGAGGCCACCGGGAGGGGTTGGGGCTGGGAGGCGGGGCGCCGCGGTGCCACAGTGGTGGTCGCCCTCCCCTTGCCCTTCCCCCTCCCCTTAGAAGAGGAAGCCGATGGTGTGGGGGCAGATGTCTGCCGCGCAACCGGTGGGCCGGAGGGCGGCGGGCCAGCCGGCGTGCCTCCGACCATCCGGGGGCGGCCCCCGAGCGGAGGGCCCGGGGTGGGGACGGGCGTGAGGCCATAGTTGGCCAGGCACGCATCGACAACGTTGCGCGCCTGAGCCACCGTGGCCCGCATTAATTCGTCCGCCCAGGCGGGACGCCGGTCCTCCACGGGATTGAGGGGCTGCGCTTTGCGCCGCGGGAGAGGCGGGAACTCCTCCCGCGGCCTCCCGGCAATAATATGAAGCCTTTTTTTTTTTTTTTTTTGTTGCCCAGGAAAAAATGCTTGATGCACTACCCGCCGGCTAGGGGACGGCACCGGCGGGGCGTGTGGGACTCACCAGCCTAGTGCTGGGATACCCACTAAAAAAACCTGGGGTGTTCCCTCTCCCACCCAATGGGGGGGGGCCAGTTGGGAGTCTAAAAAGATTCATCCATAGCAGGCCCCCCCGTGTGGGTGCCGGCCGGGTCAATCGGACCCGACCTCCTCTCGTCCCCGGGGGAGAGCATTTCACTGCTCTCCCCTTTCGACGTTAGAAGGCGCGCGGGAACACCGCGCGCGCCCTCTGTGGGTTCTTACTCACGGGTGGCAGGGTCCCCTGAGGCCTTGCCACCCAGAACCCTTAGGTGGGGGGCAGGAGAGCGACATAAGCGCGTCTCCTGCGCCCCCTCCTCCGGCGGCGGATGTCCGGGGCGTAAGGATCTTCCTCACGCCCCCGCTCCGCCGCCTCCTTCTGCGAGATGACAGCCTCGCAGAAGGACCTCATTGCACCCCAGCACCTGTCGTCGCCGACCATCATGGATACGACGGTCGGCAACGAGAGGTCGGGGCCAATCACGGCGACCAGGGCACAGCGCTCCTCGGCCCACGCCGGACACTCCTCCAGCGTGTGCTGCGCCGTGTCCTGGTCGCACTCCTCGCAGTGGTGACACCTGGTTGTCGGCTCCCTACCGGCTATCTTGCACAGGTACTCTCCGAAACAGCCGTGTCCGGAGAGCACCTGAGTAAGCCGGTAGGTGAGCGGTCCGCGCCGTCTGTCCATCCATTGCCTTAGCACCGGACGGACAGCCTCGACGGTCCTCACCCCGTAGCGGGGCTGGGCCAGCCTTTCCTCCCACTTGGCCTCGAGGACCAGTCGAGCCTGGGACCTTCGCGTCTCCACCGCCCCGTGAGTGGGTTCCTCACCATGGAGCCGGAGGTCCACGCGCCAGTGATACACCGACGCTTGGACCTCCGTCTCCAAATCCCAGGGCGGCGATGCCGCCAGGACGCACGCCGCCTCAAAGGAGACGGTGCGGTACGCCCGCGACACCCTGATCGCCATCGCCCTCTGAGGTTTCCTCAAGAGGGCGATGTTTCGGCGATCGAGGGCGCCGGCCCAAATGGGCGACCCGTAAAGGGCCATCGACCGCACCACCCCCAAATAGAAAATAATATGAAGCCTAGCTTAACCTATTAAGACTGATTACTTGTTTTTTTAATATCTTGTTACTGTGTTGTGACGATTTTTACCGTGATAATAGTGTGTAAAATCTACTACCTAAGTAGGTAATTGTTGTAACCGTATAAAGCTACATACATTAAGCGGGTATAGAAATAAATATCAGTAATGTTTCTAGTACCAAAAAGTTGATTAATAAAAAATAAAACATATATTTACATAATACCGCATTTTTATTTAAATATTTAAGAAAGAACGTTTGCTTACTTAATTCATTAAGAGTAATTTCAGTGGCTTTTATAGTCATTACGGTGCCGCAAAATTTTAAACAAATATTTCTCCGAAAGTACTATGTTTCAAAGGGCGCCTCACAAATTATAGATTCACAGCATCATAATAAATTATCTAAAGCATTTGGTTTGGGTGAAATATAAGGAAAAAAATTCGCCACCGCAATGACGTAAAAAAGTCCGCTCCGAAAATTTACCCTTGTATATCTTAGGGACATGGCTTGAGCTAGCAACTTGCGTAAATATTATTTCATCAGTCATGTCTGAATATTCGATTATTGCCGCGTATTTAATTTCTACGCATATCAATTCGCTTAAACTAAAAAATCCTGGTCAAGCGCAAATCTGGCTCGACCTGCCGAAGGTTCCGTCACGATAATGTTATTTACCAGTATTGTAACTCAACACTGTCCTTAAAATAATTACCTACAGCCGAGCGGTACGTAAACACGCGAAAGGGCTGTCCGCCTACAGTATTTTAATTTCATCTACCTACTAGAGTTTTTTTCTAGTTTAGTGATTATAACATAATAAATTTTATTTTAAAAAATGAAATTCATCTTGAATGTAATAGGAAGTCTTCAATAAAAATCATGTTGTTTTTTGATTAGTAGATTTAATAAAAAACACCCTTACCTATAGATTTGAGACTAAAAATATTTGCGCCTCGACTGAGTCACACTGAGTCGTACGAAAAGTTTTATTATTAAATGTAATAGTATAAAAAATACGCATTCGGATAAAAAGTTTCATTAAAAATGCTTTTGTTTGCAATTGCACTTTACCATAATTATTATGTAAGTACCTACTTGTATTTATTTCAATCAAATATTCATAAATCGCAGGCTTACTGCATACAGAACCACCACACCGACCGTTCATCACTGTGGCGCATTCGCGACTGCTAGGTGCTGGTTTTGTACTGAACTACCGACCTCGAGGCGCGTAGGTACGACTCGCGTTCCGATCCGTTTGTATGAAGATATAATACTGTTAGATAATAATATTACCGTGGTTCTGTACTTCCGTATATATTTAGAATACCGATTTCAACATACTTAAATGGGTGTACGTTACGCCAGCAAGAAAGTGTCACCTAGAGTGATATGAGTAGAACGTATAATTAGTGCGCAATCTGCTGTAAATGTGCGCCGCATAAAAAATTTGTGCGTGTTGTAGTTTTGAAAAAAAAAACGTAAAAACGATTCCTGCTGGAGTAACGTTGTTCTAGCAAGAAAATTCTAGACGAATTATCGGAGAGATAAAATACATACATGGGCAGAGAGCTTATATTTGTGCAAGTATGTGCGCCATAAATATAATTTGTGCGTCTTCAGGTTTTCGAGATATTGCGTTTCTCGCTGCAGTAACGTTTTGCGAATTCGTGTATCTCTAAGACCATTTTATGTGCGCCTGTAAAATGAACATACACGAATAGCTCTTAATTAGTGCATATTTGTGACATAATTAGATGCCAGATAATATTTATAATTTTCAAGTAATCGCGCTTTATTGAAAACTTAAAAAAATATTGTAGCGCCTAAATGAGAAGACGTGTAAGCTCGCTAAAAACTGTATTCGTTCCATCTTGTTGTTTATAATTACCATAAAAAGTTTCAAAACAGAACCTACAAGCGTTAATGAATAATATTACTAAAAGTCAAAACGACGGCATCATAACTTTGACGCCAACAAACAAGAAACTGGCTCAACCTAAGATGTGTAGATGTAAACCAAAAATTAGTGCATTTATCAAATAATATATAGTAAAAATATCCAGCTTCAACTGTTTCGTGTTAAGTAAATATTAATACCAAACCAAAACAGTTATTCAGCGCAGGTTATCCGACCAAATTCGAATGACTACAAAAAAGCGACGGATTCATATGTATCGATGACCTTCTTAACTTTACTCGCTAACTGGTTGAAACGTATTGTGCCCGAGTACAGTGCAGTAGAAAATAGTTAAAAATAAATAACTTTTGATTAGATTAAACATACCTATTCTTCTATCATTCTATTCTAGCTGTTCCGGTAACTTTGCACACGATTATGTAAGTACATCATAAAAAGTACCTAGCCTAAGCGCTATTCCTATAATAAGTATAGGTAAGTTATCTTCATTTCAAATTTAATTAAAATACATTCAGAATTTTTTTTTGATTAGACAAATAAATTTAGCCATTTGCATTTATTATATCAGTAGAAAAAAACAAGAACTTTTTAAGAAGTTCTTGTTTTTAAGTTCAAGAAATATGTGATGAATACTACAAAAACCCCACAACAGTAAAAAATACACAAAGCGTGTAAACATTTTAACTAGTTGATATATATCTAATATATCAACTTTTAAGTTTTTGATCATTAATAGATTTAATTTTTTCGCTTCGTTTCCGTTTACCTGGTCCCGCGCTACCCGCTGCACTGGGAAGAAAGTGAGACAGATAGTAAGCGTACGGTCTTAGTGTGACAGAGACAGATACGTAAACGTCGCTCTATCATCAATAGTGCGTTTGGGTTATCACTTGGTAAACAGTAGCCGTTATGACGTCAAGTGCACTAGCGTTGAGTCACCGCGATATTATTGTTTGTTTACTTTTTATTGTTTGTTTGAAAGTGGTGTCAATCAAAGTTTAGACTGTGACATAATTTTTTGTGGTACTGTGCACACTTTTACGGAATTATTGTGTTTGAGAGGTGTCCGTTTATAAATGAACCTACGATAATTGTGTTCAAGCCGTTCATACGTAGAATTCCAGTCAGAGGTACTCGTTGAATCGCTGCCGTGCGGTGTATTGAACATGTCGAACTTGTTCAAATACTTTGCAACAAGATTAGAAACTTGGACACAACGTATTCACACAGCCGCCCGACGATGCGACATAATTACCATGTCACAATACCATTAGTATTGTCCATATTTGGACATTTAATGACGATTTACGCGACGATGGCACGCTCTGCAATCGTAAGTACCTATTTAATTGGATAGTTTGAATTCCCTTTTTATCAGTATTGCGCTAACACAACTACCTCCGTGGCGCAGTGGATAGTGATATCGACTTCGGCGCGTGGGGTCGTGGTCGTGGGTTCGATTCCCACCCAGGACAAATCTTTGTGTGATGAACACGACCATTTGTCTTTTATTTATCTATAATATGTAAGTATTTAGAAATATATGAGTATGTCTATCAGTTGTCTAATTACCATAGCACAAGTAGCATAAGCTTACTTAACTTGGGATTAGATAAACGTGTGTGAAGTGTGGAGGATATTATTATATTATTATTTTATTACTTATCAAATGTGATACGTTGGGCAACAACAACATTTATTTTTTGGATATACATCATTTCATTGTGGCACTCATAATAAAATACACATTCTAAAATTTGTTTTCTTATACGTTGATTATATTAAACAACGCCTTGTTTAATATGAAGCGTTATGATATATTATTACTCCATAATTTATTACGTGTAGTAAGTAATCTCACTAATATTTTACATGTGAAATTTTGTGGAGATGTATAGAAAAAGTAATTCTCACATAAAAACTAAGTACTGAATTAAATTGCGTGATTTATTAAATACTTATACACTACACTATTTATTTTTGAATTTTATTGTTTATAGCATAAAGTACATTTTGGGTACACTTGGTATTATTCTATTAGAATAATAAAAAATACGCAATGTAGGGCCGGTGTGTAACGTATTATTTGCGCACCGACCAACTTTAAATAGGGAATTCTTATCGCCGTATGCATATTTTTAATAGTTTAATCAGTACAGTACAATGAACACACACACAACAACACAAGTACATTTCGGGCACAAAATGATTATTCTACATATTTTACTCGCATTTATATTTTTACCAACTAACTGTTGGTACGTACGAGACAAGTAGGTACGTTCTGTACCGACCAATTTCATTATGATATTTAGTTACCTATCTATCTGTTCTTATGCTACATTAAAATGTTTGATGGGTACTAAATAGTACAATTTGTGTTCGCAACAATGAAATAATGTATTTCCAAAAAAAAAATATTGTGGTCGGTGCCCAACGTATCACACCTTATCAATTATCAATACTTAGATTATCATTGTAGTTAATTATCTATTAAATAAAAACAAATTATGTTTCTACAACAAATTCTATCATGTAATTTTGAGCGCTAAGTACATAGATTAAGTAGGTGTCTGAAGATAAAAAATCTTATTATGATTTTCGTTATTTTTCAGAGTAACACATTTCACGAAGATTACGGTAGAAAAACGGAAACCGCTTCACAAGTCTTCCCTAATTCAAGAGTTAATTAATTATATGAATAGATGTATGTATTGTTAACACATTCAGTTCATCAACCAGATGGTATGTCGAACCATAATGTAACCGAAAGAAACAACTTCTAGTAATATAATTCAGATAAATATTGTTATTTCTATACAAAATAATATTATCTAAATAAATAATGGCGGGTCGAAAAGGAACTATTCTTAAAGAAAATTTAAAGACGGTTATTTGTAAATATAAAGACTCATTCCAGACAGCGATTCCTCCTGTAAGCGATAATGTTTATGTTTACTTACAGCAGGAACTGCGAGAAAAATTTAATTGCAATATGACCCATAAAGCTTTACAAATATGTATAAAAAGAAACAAAACTAATTTTTTTGATTTTGATAATACCATATACCCCATATGTGAAGAAAAAGAAGAAACTGATCCCTATATTATAACATTTCAAATGAGCCTTGCAGAATACTCAAACATTGTACCACAAAACTCAATTTACCGTCTCTTACCAAGAAAGTGGACGAATGAATTGCAAGACCAAATATTTTTTAAAAGTGATTTAGAGTGTACATTTGCTTTTGATCATAGTTATGTACCGGCTGATATTAATTTTAATGACATCAAATGTACTGGCAGGTGTACCCAATGTGATGCTATACTGTCATTGTATATTTCTCCCCCATCTAAGAATTGTGTAAAGGTTACTTGTGAATTAAGTAAATATAAAAAAGAAAATCCTCATGACCCACTGATTAAAAACAGACTTACTTCTGACAGGGTAAACCGAATCAAAGAAAAATTAAAATATGAAAAAGCGTTAAAAGTCCAACACACAATGGCAGATGAGGTAATGATTGTAGACAATCCAAAAAAGCCGACAACGTTCCCTAAATTACCCAACTTAAGAAAAATGCGTCATGAAGCCAGAAGTGCGCTTCAATTTGATAAAAATACGATACTGTCTTTGTATGCTATGGCGCACTGCAGTCCTTATAATAACTTTATCCATAAAATCAGTCTTGTTCCCTTTTTTATATATTTTTGGACGAGAGCACAAAACGAATACTACAACGAAACCTTAAAAAATAAACATAAAATACTGTCCATTGATGCTACTGGTTCTTTATTTCAGCCAATAGAGCCACCACCTTCTAATGATTATTTAAAATATCGCACTCCTACACATTTATTTTTATATGCAGTGGTTGCCTATACCCTGGATTCCAGTATACCAATTTGCTACATGGCCTCCGAATCCCATACAATGGAGACGATAGCCACATGGCTAAATACGTGGCAAAGTGGTAAACCTTTGCCTAATGAAATCATAAGTGATGATAGTTCGGCTCTCCTAGGAGCAATAACTAAAGTGTTTTTAAAAACCGAACTAAATCATTATTTAAAACAGTGTTTTGATGTGCTTGAAGGGAATACCGCTGAAATACCTCTCTGTTACATTCGTATGGACAAATCCCATTTTATTAAAAAACTTTATAAACAAACCTGTTTTGATAAAACATCTGAAAAAGTTAAGTTCTTTTACATTAGTTGCATGAAATATATTCAGCAGCTCTGTTGTTATGAAGAACTCAAAACAGTTTTAAGAGACATAATTATTTTATCGCTCCATGAGTTCAGGAGTGCGGACTTGAATGATTCGCAGCCCAAATGCGATAAAGCTCTTAAAAGTTTAAAGCTCCAAATTTTAAATCACACAAATCACGAAAACTTTGATGATATCAATACTCAAAATGACATAAAAACAAAAATGGAACTACTTCACGACGAAGATGACATAAAAGTTTCTATAAGTTTGATAAACTTTTATGACAACTTAATACAAACTGAAAATTTGTACTTGCAGCTAGTACAACCATCATATAACAAAAATGAGTATTTCTTACCGGAATTGAACAATACAATTAAACGACTTCTGAAAAAAATTCCTCTGTGGGGTTGTGTTATGAACAAATATTTTAAAAATGTCAAAGACTATGCATCAAGCTCAAATGTAGAAAACCATTTTAAAGATTTAAAAACTATATACTTTGACACAAGAAACCAACGCGTGAGATTAGACGAGTTTTTAGTACAGCACCATGGTTTTATAAACGGAAGTGTAAAACTTAGTTCCAGTGACGTTTTGCATAGAATAGAGCCAAGAAAACGAGCTCATCGAACTCTGCTAACAAAACGAACAGAAAATAAACGAGCAAATCTTACCTCTAAGCCTTTGAAGTGCGAAAATAACGATTTTGAGGCACAGTCAGTCTTTCAAGATAACCCGATAAAAATTGAGAATTTGAGGGGGCTAGCGGTATCCACACATAGAACTTTTAAACCCAAACCACTTTATATTTTACAAAACGGCAACGTAGCAAATTCTAAAATTGAAAATAGGACTATCATAACAAATACGTGTGCATTCGATTCTGTTGCACAAACGTTTGCGATAGCATACAAAGATAGGCAAAACTTTAAAGATTCTGTAGATACACATATTAATAAAGGAGAATTTATTGAATTCTTGTTATTCATTACAGAATTATCGAATGTGAAAAATTTTTGTAAAAAAATATATGATCTGAGAGCGAAATTGCTCCTTAAACTTTTCAAAACTTTAAACACCCAATACGTAGTTGACTGTTCATGTAATGCGACCAAAATATTAGATGAAATATGTACAAGTAGCATATTCGTTTCAGCTATAAGACAAAGAGTTTGCTCTAATAGTATGTGCCCAAGTTATGAAGATGAAAATAAATTGTTCAATTGCAAGTATTTGCAGTTGAACTTGGATATAATAAATACTAAAGGTATCAATTACCTGCAAGAAGCTTGTCAATCATGTTTAAAAACAGAATGTCCACCAGAGTGTCACATTTGTCGCGGTGGAAATGTGTCATTTGTATACGAGGTTAAAGACATTATCATTTTTGAACTTCATGATATGTATGCTATGTTGGATGATCTGCCTCTTACCATCGAAATAAATAATAAGGAGTACACAATTCTATCTGTAATAGAATATCAGCCTACTTCAACACCCAAAGGTGTTGGACATTACAGGGCTCACTGCTATAGAAAAAATAGTAATTTATTTGAATGTTACGATGACCTTTATAGTAAAATCCAACGGCGCGGGCACTATAATATTATGCCACATATAATAGTCTACTTGTTAGAATAACATGGTTTATCTGAATTTAGCATTTGATTACCCTTAATTATTTATCTATGATTTAAAATTTGTTAAATATTTACATAGTTTATATAGCTTTAATTAGCAATGTTATACTTAAAACTGTGATTTTCTGTGATAAAGGTTCAGTACCATCATAACGGGAAATTCAAGTATAAAGTAGTTACCTATTTGTTGGCCGAGATATAATTTAGTTTTGGGTATGATAGTATGATACGCGAACGTAGTATAGACCGGTTAAAATTATTATTCTTTTTTATCCTTTTATTAATTGCCTAATTTGAAAACCCAAACCTAAGCAGCCCGATATGTGAAACTTGAGTTGAAGTTTTCAAATCCGGCTATTTTTTAAGAAACATAAATTGATAACAAAATATAACGCTCTATAGGTTTTTATTACGTTCGCGTACTATATAATCATACCCAAAACATAATTATATCTCGGCCAAAACAACAACTACTTAATATTTAAATTTCACGCCATGATGGTACTGAACCACTTTAAGTGATTTTATTGTTTGTGTACTTAAGTAAATGAAAAACTGATCTGTGATTTTAAATAATACCAAATGACTATACAAGGTACAAATAGTTTAATTGAACAATGTTTGTTCTAATATTTATAGGTAGAAAATTTGATCTGTGATTTGATGCCATAATTACTTTAAGAATCATGATTATGATAATAAAAATAATATTTTTTTAAACCAACAAGCTCTTTGATTTCATATGATCAGAAAGTACATTTAATACCTAGGTATATATTATATTTTTATTAGGTCATTGTAATAATAATTCCCAACGAACATTTGAGCGTGACTGTACGAACACAGTTTAGGTGTAATATAATATTGTCTTCTGTTTACGTGAATGTTATTCATTGAAATTAAACTACTATATACGGATTTTATCGCGTTGTTTATTTAACACTCTATTACATAATTTAGAAACTGTTACACTACTATACAACAGGGGACCAACCACTACCTGAGATTTGACAAACCACAGATTCTCGCTAAAGAACACCGATTCCTACCAAGGATGCTTCGCGAGGCTATTGAGATCAAAAAACATCCAAATTTCAATAGAGAAGATGGTTGGAATGTACCACCAGCTTGGGATCCAGTACTTCAAATAGTCAAGCCCAAGAAGAAACAAACCACAGCTAGACTTCATGATACTTTGAGCTCATTCTGCGTAAATAGAAACACCAATAACTAAATTATGTTCGGGTACTTTGAAATAACTACACTGGAACATTGAGACAACTACCATCTTAGTCTCCCCGTGACCATGGCTGCTGAAAAGCAACCGAAACGTCGGGGAAAGTGTAAACTTAAAAACAAATAGATTTGATAGTTTTAATAATTTAATTAGCTTAAAATTAGTAAAGTTTAATAGTACAGTATAGTAGTGTAACAGTTTCTAAATTATGTAATAGAGTGTTAAATAAACAACGCGATAAAATCCGTATATAGTAGTTTAATTTCAATTAGGTGTAATATGTTTAATAAAGGAGGTCATCGATACGTATGAATCCGTCGCTTTTTTGTAGTCATTCGAATTTGGTCGGATAACCTGCGCTGAATAACTGTTTTGGTTTGGTATTAATATTTACTTAACACGAAACAGTTGAAGCTGGATATTTTTACTATATATTATTTGATAAATGCACTAATTTTTGGTTTACATCTACACATCTTAGGTTGAGCCAGTTTCTTGTTTGTTGGCGTCAAAGTTATGATGCCGTCGTTTTGACTTTTAGTAATATTATTCATTAACGCAGGTTCTGTTTTGAAACTTTTTATGGTAATTATAAACAACAAGATGGAACGAATACAGTTTTTAGCGAGCTTATACGTCTTCTCATTTAGGCGCTACAATATTTTTTTAAGTTTTCAATAAAGCGCGATTACTTGAAAATTATAAATATTATCTGGCATCTAATTATGTCACAAATATGCACTAATTAAGAGCTATTCGTGTATGTTCATTCTACAGGCGCACATAAAATGGTCTTAGAGATACACGAATTCGCAAAACGTTACTGCAGCGAGAAACGCAATATCTCGAAAACCTGAAGACGCACAAATTATATTTATGGCGCACATACTTGCACAAATATAAGCTCTCTGCCCATGTATGTATTTTATCTCTCCGATAATTCGTCTAGAATTTTCTTGCTAGAACAACGTTACTCCAGCAGGAATCGTTTTTACGTTTTTTTTTTCAAAACTACAACACGCACAATTTTTTTATGCGGCGCACATTTACAGCAGATTGCGCACTAATTATACGTTCTACTCATATCACTCTAGGTGACACTTTCTTGCTGGCGTAACGTACACCTTAAATGGCAATAATGTTTTTATGATGTAGGCATCACTAGCGTAGCGTGTAATGTTCTGTCAGTCACGTCACAGCTTCTGTCAATCAAAAGCCGTATTTGGCGATAACGGTTTCTATGTTTACTAATAAAGTGTCTATAGAGGATGACGTCTAGAGACCTTACTATCCACTAGAACCTACGTCTAACGAAGAGTTCAAGCGCGATAGTCCTCCCTGTTGAGATAAGAAACTGTGACTGGCGAAAGGATAGACAAGATGGCACCTTAAGGATCGCGATTTTACCGTTTTGGTACGGAACCTTAATAAAACGCGCGATAAACCGTTGCCACTTTCCTTAACACTCTGTATCATAGCATTTTAATACAGACGACGTATAAAAGTGTTTAACGTGTTACCAGCCGGCGGCCAGAAGCCAGGTCCGTAGCTGGTAACCGTTAGGGTTATAATGAAACACGCAGACTGATTCAACTGAGAATATATTTACAATTTTTTTACCTCTCTTATATCCCATTTATTAGTCATGCAAGTAATGCTAACACTAATGTGTACAATAAACATTTTCACCAATCAGCGACAAGTAAACAAAAATCTAACATTTTCGAATGATTTCTTGGAAATCTGTTCGCGAGTATAAAAGTAGTGCCACGTATAAAAAGCAGAGGGAAGCTTCGCGCGTCAACAGTTCGAATGTTGATATCGTTGCGGCTAGACGTATGATGCTCCGTTCGATCGCCTTCGCGCGTCGCTTGGTTTCGGCGCGGCTAGTTGTACGATGCTCCGTTCGATTCCAGGTTTCTCGTAAAGCTATATGTTGCCTGTGCGTATATACATAGGCCACATCACTCCCGCCTAAGCGAAGCGTACGTTTTGTTTCACCGCGCGGCCGGATCTGGTGACGTACGAATTTCGCGGTGAAGGTGATGACTGTGATGAGGCTGTCCGCATTGGTGTGGGTGTTGTGTCCGGGGCTGGCGTGTTTGTGAATGTTGTGTTTTCTAGCGAGTCTTCCTCGTTGAGTAGATGGGCTGGCTTCAATCTGTCGATTGAAATTACTGCGGTGCGAGCGGAAGTTGCACTGTGAAGTGCTTGCCGTCGGTACTGCGTTGAAGTACATGATATGGTCCGTTGTATGGTGGTACGAGAGGTCTGCGCACGATGTCGTTGCGCACAAACACATGCGTACATGTCCCGAGGTCTTTGTATATGAATGTGTTTGACCTTGACGCTTGCCTTGTTGATGTTGGTGATAATGACGACATTGTTTCAGTCAGCTGACGGACAAATTCCGCATCTTCAATGTTCGGCTTGGTAGGCGCGAAGAAATCAGATGGGACGCGTAACGTAGATCCGTATGTCATCAGGGCCGGGCTGACGGTT
This sequence comes from Catocala nupta, assembly GCA_963675205.1. Lineage (NCBI taxonomy): Eukaryota > Metazoa > Arthropoda > Insecta > Lepidoptera > Erebidae > Catocala > Catocala nupta. The sequence goes on along the minus strand of OY776100.1, from coordinate 14,702,033 downwards.
GAGTCTTCACGTAGGGCGGTGCGAAGTCCTAGTAATACTGTAGGTAATTCATTGATCCATCTGTAATCAGTTGCTCTTGCCATCAGTGCCGCTTTCAGAGATCGATGCCATCGTTCGATTTTTCCATTAGCTTGCGGGTGAAATGCAGTAGTACGTATTCGAGAGACGCCTATTTTCTTCATTAAAGCTTGAAATAAAGACGACTCGAACTGTCTCCCTTGGTCTGTAGTAAGTCGTAGAGGACATCCAAACCGCGATATCCATCCCTCGTATACGGCCTTCGCGACCGTTTCGGCGGTAACGTCACGAGTAGGTATTACCTCTGGCCAGTTAGTGCAGCGGTCAATCATAGTAACTAAGTATCTATAGTCATCTGATGGTGGGAGTGGCCCAACTATGTCCACGTGCAGGTGTTCAAAACGAGATGATTGTTGAAACTCACCGAGCGGGCTAATGACGTGTCGATGAACTTTCGCTCGTTGACAGCTGATGCACGCCTTGGCCCATATACCTACGTCTTTGTTTATAGATGGCCAGAAAAACTTTGTCGTCATTATTCTTCTTGTTGTACGAACGCCGGGGTGACTTAGTTCGTGTTGTGCTTTGAAGGCTGCGACACGATAAGGCAATGGTAGGTATGGTCGAATGTTCGCTGTCGATGTTTCGCACCAAATAGGCCGTTTGACTCCCGGTAGGTTTACGCGGGAAAACTTCAGTCTGGGGTTATTCATGCAAACACGTAGCTCGGCGTCCGTTTCTTATTCTTGAGATAACTTATCGTAGTCCATCGTTGCGTTGAGTAGTTCGATTTCTGAGATACGTGATAACGCGTCAGCGGCTTCGTTCTTATCACCGTGAATGTATTTGATGTTAGTGCAGTATTGGCTAATGAAATGCAATTGTCGTTCTCGACGCGGTGTGTCATTGTTACTCGGCGTTCTTGTTAGAGCGTATGTCAATGGTTTGTGATCCGTACATATGGTGAGTTCGTTGCCCTCTATCAGTCGGCGTAGGTTTTTAACAGCTGTATACATTGCTAGAAGTTCGCGATCGTATACACTGTATCTTCTCTGCGTCTCGCTCATTGTTTTTGAGTAAAAGGCGAGTGGTTTCCACACGTTGTCTATTTTTTGTTGTAGGACTGCGCCGAGACTAGTGTCAGACGCGCCGGTGAGTAAGCATAACGGAGCGTTAGGTATCGGGTGCGATAATATAGTAGCCTCGAGAATGCTTTGTCGGCATCGTTCGAAGGCTGTTTCAGCTTCATGTGTCCATTGGATAGGTGTTTTGTCGTTTTTCTTGCTATTGTGTAGATACTTGTTAAGTAAATTTTGGTATTCGGCTTGATGGGGTAGGCAGCTACGGTAGAAGTTGATCATGCCTAAAAATCTTCTTAACTCTTGCACTGTAGTTGATTTGGGAAACGTAAGTATGGCTTGAATGCGTTCTTCTGTGGGTTTGATTCCGTTCGGTGTAACTTCATAACCGAGGAACTGTATCTTGTCTTTGCCGAACTTACATTTATCAATGTTTAGAGTGACGCCGTAGTTGTCGAGTCGTTCGAGAACTTTTTGTAAGTGACGCTTGTGATCCTCTGGGTTTTCTGAGTGCACTAGTAAATCATCGATGAAACAGAATACGTTGTCGTCGAGCCCTCGTAGTACTTCGTGCATGAAACGTTGAAATGTTTGGCCGGAGTTGCGTAAGCCGAACGTCATACAGTTGAACTCGAAGAGGCCGAAGGGAGTTATTATGGCAGTCTTCGCAGCATCTTCTTTTTCCATAGGTATCCAGAAGTACGCCATTTTGAGATCTAGTTTAGAAAAGATTTTCTTTCCATATAGCTGGTACGTAAAATCTTGAATTCTCGGTATAGGGTAGCGATCGGGTACTGTAACGGCGTTCAATCTTCTATAGTCGCCACACACGCGTAGCGAACCATCCTTTTTCTTAACGACGTGAAGCGGGCTGGCCCATGGACTGTTTGACGGTTTACAGATTCCCATCTCCATCATCTTCTCAAATTCTAGCTTCGCAGCTTTGTATTTATCGGGCGGCAGGGGTCGCGGCCTTGAATAGATTGGTTGGCCTGTTGTTTCTATGCGATGAGTTACGTTGTGCTTAGTCGGAGTTTTGAGTGACATGGGTCGCAGTACGTCGGGATATTCTTTCAAGATGTCGTGATAGGGGTGATGGTGGCTGATAACGTATACGGCTTCCTCGGTGCTATGTATTTTGATGGTGTGAACGCTAAGGAAAAAAAAAAAGAAAGAAAGAAAACTCATCGACCGCATTACCGAATGCGGTCGATGAGTTTTCTTTGATGTAGATCGACAAGTAATTTGTGCTTCGCTAAGAAATCTGCGCCTAGTATTGATGTTTTCACGTCAGCCACGGTAAATGTCCATTTAAAGCTTCTGCGTAGACCTAGGTTGAGTTCGAGTGTGCGCTCACCGTAGGTACGTATCTCTTTACCGTTTGCAGCAAACAGTTTGTAGGTACTTTGAATCGGCTTCACGTGTTTCTTATTTCTTGCGGCTAATACGGATATGTCGGCACCCGTGTCGACTAGAAACTTCTCTCTGTTGTTAAGATCGATAACGCAGAGGCGGTAGCTTGGTTTGCTAACATCGACGCCCGCCATAGTCGATGTATTTTCTAGTTTTCCTGCTTCTTTTTTGCGCACGGTGATTCGCATCTACGGGCTTCATCTCCATAGCGCAGGTGGTAATAACACAGCCAGTCGGGATCGCCGGGTTTGCGGTTCGAGCGGACACGGTATCTCGAGTTCGATCGCGATCGGTTGTTGCTATGCGAACGAGTGGCGCCATAGCGATACGACGCATGTTGTTGATTGGTTCGAATCTCGGCGATCTCCAGCGTTAGTTTTTCTATTTGTTTATATAATAGGTTAGTAGATTACTGTAGATTTTCTGTAGTTGGATGAGTTGGGCAATGTAAACACGACGGGCTTGATGTGTGCGCCGGCGTAGAGGATGTAGTGTGGACTGCGGCAACAGTTGCGGGTTCGAAATGTTCAACCATTTTGTCGGCCATCACAGCTAAACATTCTAGCGACGATTCGGTGTTCACGGAGAGTACGGCGCGGACTTGTGTGGGTAATTGGTTGAGCCACATAACTTTTAGAGCTTCGTCGGTTAGTAATTTACCGCTCAAATCCCGCATCTTACGTAATAACGGGCTAGGTTTCATGTCGCCGAGTTCTAGGCCGCTGAGTAATTTCTGTAGCTGACGATGGTCTGATTCTTGGTACGTCGATATCAGTCTGTTCTTTAGCGTAATGTACTTGTTGGTCGATGGCGGGTTTAATATGATGTCGCCGATTTGTTCGAGGTCACTACAGCCTAGCAACGGTACGACGAGGTTAAATTTCTGTTTTTCTCCCATCTTGCTGGCGGCGACGGCGGCTTCAAACTGTGCGAACCACAGTCGTGGGTTTTGACGCCAGAATGGAGGTAGACGTGCAGGCAGTGAGATTGTAGCGACATCACCGTAGAGAGGGGTCGTTACTTGCTTGTCGGTGAATTCTTCAGCTTTTTCTTGTGCCATGACGATAAGGTAGCGTGTTCGTACGTCTAAATTTGGCCGAAAACCAACAGATGTTGGGTGTCGGTTCAGTGAACCGATATTATAACAGCACTAGAACGATGAGAGGTCAGGGGTCACCAATTTAACGTGTTACCAGCCGGCGGGCAGAAGCCAGGTCCGTAGCTGGTAACCGTTAGGGTTATAATGAAACACGCAGACTGATTCAACTGAGAATATATTTATAATTTTTTCACCTATCTTATATCCCATTTATTAGTCATGCAAGTAATGCTAACACTAATGTGTACAATAAACATTTTCACCAATCAGCGACAAGTAAACAAAAATCTAACATTTCTTGGAAATCTGTTCGCGAGTATAAAAGTAGTGCCACGTATAAAAAGCAGAGGGAAGCTTCGCGCGTCAACAGTTCGAATGTTGATATCGTTGCGGCTAGACGTATGATGCTCCGTTCGATTGCCTTCGCGCGTAGCTTGGTTTCGGCGCGTCTAGTTGTACGATGCTCCGTTCGATTCCAGGTTTCTCGTAGAGCTATATGTTGCCTGTGCGTATATACATACGCCACAAGTGTTTAGGCATTATCTGAGAAGACGTGCTTAGCCGCTTGGTTATGATCATGACTGCATCATAAAATATGTTCGAATACCTACATCAATAGCCGCTTAACATCACTTATCACACTGAGCTCTGCGTCTCCAAGTCAAAGCTTTGGTGTAGTCAATCCCTAAAAACGTTCGTATAAATCTAACAATTTCACACAATTTCCTTTTATACAGTCAATATCTCTTGGAGCCATTTATTACAGCAAATATAGGAATTGATTAGATTTTGATATCGAGATCGATTATTCCTGGCTGGCCGTTGCCGGTTCGGTTTGTTTCTAAATAAGAATACAGCTCCCTGAAAGAGAGAATCTCATAAAAATGTACTTATTGCTTCATCCATGCCTGGTCAGCAAGATCAGTAGAACCCAATCCAACCGCGCCGCCGCCGGCTAGAATAGAATCATAGAATAGTATAAGTATAAAATAGAACAGAATGGAATTCGTTTATTTGTCAAACATGGTGATTACTAGAGACCGGATTTTAAGCAACATAAAAAGCTTGTTATATGCATGCAAATATGCATGAAAAATGCTTGAAATATGCATGGAAATTGGCAGAATATGCCAAATTAAATGATACATTTTAGGAACCCAAAAAAAGGAGAAAACTATATAGTAATTTTTTTTATATTTCTAAATCATTATAATTATAATATAATATAATTATATTATAATCATTATGCCATTAGTAAATTACCCTTTGATAGGCGATAATACGTACAATAACATTACATGATATTAAAATTATTTAATATTTTTGTAAACGTAAACAATCAAGTATTGTTCCAAATGTTCAGTGGTAAGATTGTGTCTTCGATCATTTAAAATATTTTTATAACTGGATAAGGTTCGCTCCACGTCCACTGAGGTAACTGGGCAGAATTTGAACTTGGGATCTATGTTAGCACTTAAAGTTTCTGGCAAAGTTCTGCCGTCCCGTTAATAAAACTAACAATTTGACACAAACGTTCAAAACCTGGATTATTGTTCAATATGTTTGCAGTAGGTGAGCGCGACGCTCTTCTGTTTCTTTCATTTTACAATCGTAAATGCCATAACAAAAGACGCGCGCGTCTACTGACCCTGCGTTCCGAAATGCGATAAAAGTATACAACACAATTATTACTCAATAGCCCTTATAATTGTGACTATATTTGGTCGGATTCGCAATATTATCACTTTTATCGCATTTCGGCAGGCAGGGTGAGTGTACTGCACTCGGAAAAATATTGTAAATGTACCGATAATATGCATCATAACTAGATCTTAGGTAAAATATGCTATTACTGCTGAGGATGGCTTAAATATGCAAATGCATATGCAAATATGCAAATGCATTTAATCCGGTCCCTAGTGATTACAATTTATGGTTGTAAGTCTATAATAAGAACACTATGTTTTGCCATGAAGGCATACAAATGTTAATTAATACCGAAATTAAAAATACAGTATAATAATTAATATAAACATGAAATAATATCCCTTTAAATGTAAATCAAATCAAAATTATTATTATTGATATTCATTTTTATAATTACATTGTCGGATTATTATTACGCATTAATTACAATATTATGTCACGGTTATTACATTATTAATGAATTAAATTACAAAAATTATTATTCAATTAATGCTAATGTTATTTTATACAAAATTATTTTCATTAAAAACATCTACAATATTATAATAAACTTTTTCAGTTAGTATTTTTTTCAATTTTGCTTTGACCAACACTCAATGATTGAAACACTCAATGATTCCATGATCTGGGCAATTTATTAAATATGATTGGGGCCATGCAAAAAATACTCTTGCGCATGAGAATCGTTTTAGCCTCATGCAGACACAGTTTGGAATTGTCATGCCTATTCCTGGGAATTACTTCTGGCAACCGTGGAAATAAATTTATATGAGCGTTTACGAACATATCTGTTTCCAAAATGTATAGTGACGATAACGTTAACAATTTATAATCTTTAATATAAAGTCTGCAGCTGTCTGTTACTTTTAGTGCAAACATTGACCTAATACATCGTTTCTGAGCACGAAATACTATGTCATTATCTGTGCTATTTCCCCAAAAAATTATTCCCTAATTAAGTATAGACTCGGCAAGACCATAGTAGGCTGTAATTAACATATTTATGTTATTGACTGCTGCAAGTTTATTTAAGGCAAAACCTACACTACTCAGTATTGTACAAAGCGCTCTCTCTACTTGAGGTTTCCAGTTTAATTTATGGTCAATTATTAGCCCAAGAAACTTTATTGTACTAACTTTGTCAATAATTTTATCATTAAAATTAAGTAATATTCATGTTTTAAATTATAGGTATCCGTTGAGTGAAATGTATTATATTAGTATTCCTTAAATTAGATTTTAAATTATTTTCGTCTAGCCAATTTAAAATAGATATTAAAGAATTAGTAATGTCAGCTTTGTACGTGTTTTTATCCTTACAAGTTAGTGTCACAGTGCTGTCATCAGCAAATAGTGTCATTGGTTGTGCAGGTGCTTGAGGCAAGTCAATAATATATAAATTGAACACTATAGGACCGAGTACACTGCCTTGTGGTACTCCATATCGCGTTCCTCGGATCTAAATATTCTTTCTTTTTTAGTTGTCAATTTTTGTAATTTCTGTAATTTGTTTATGATATTGGATATATGATTTAATTAATTCTAAAAGATTTTCTGTAATACCGTAGGCTTTAAGTTTAGCTACCAAGGATTTATGGTGGACGCAGTCGAAACCTGCATAACTCGTACTCTTTTATCCATATTTATCATAACATTATGCAAGAATTCATAGATAGCCAGACTTATGCTTTTACTTTTCCGATATCCCTTTGTTCATCTACTAATATCTTATATTTTTCTAGGTAGTTCTTTATTTCTCTATTTATATTTTTTCAAACACTTTAGACATTACTGGTTCAAGTGCAATTGGTCTGTAATTGACCATGAGTTTATTATTGTCTTTTCTAGAATAAAATAAATGCTGTATCCGATATGAAAGGCGTGAAAATTGGGTTGATAGAGTTGCACAGTTTTTGATTTCAATTACATTGTTTTTAACGACACTTGGTATTTTTAATAATGCATAAATAAAATAAGACTTTATACTTGTAAAATTACAAGTGTAAAATAAAAACAATAAAGTTGTTGTAATAATATTTTGTAGTGGAGTGATGAAATAAAATATAATAAACATATTATTTAATTTTTACTATGGTAACACGTTATCTTATCTCATATATATATATGTCGTCTCACGTCTGTCTGATGAATAGAAAGATACCGGAATTAATTTTCTCTATTATTTTATTCCATAGTAAATAAAGTAATTTACATTTTACAGTATTATAATAATAATAAGATTTAAGTTATGCACACAGATTTATCACCCCATTTACACACCGCTGAATGCAATGTTGTGATTCAAAAGTTAATAGATTGTCATAACGAGGTAAGAAGACAAATCTAAATTGCATAACATTTTGTACTTGTAATAAAATGAACAATTTTGTGTCTGTTACTACATTTCTATTATTCTTTATATTATTCGTTAGCTATTGAAATTAACAAAAACGTTATGTCTTTAAAATAACCTCATTTTATGTTTCTGTTGGCATTGTAAATAGAAACGATTTGTTTATTTTCTTAGAGTTATTTAATAAAAATGATGCTTTTCGTTTGCAGCATCCATTCAGGAAGTTTATGGGATATTGCAATGACTACGACCTTCAAATGAGAAAATGTTTAAAAGCTGAGAGAATCGAACGGCAGAAAGCAAACCTGGAAGATTCCCGTAAACGTCACGCTGAAATTCGAGCTCGAATATTAGCTCAAGAAAGGGCTCATCAATAAATCAGCATTTAATTATTATAACATTGTAATAATGGAGACAGATAAAGAAAAATATGATATTCTAGATTCAATACCAGATTTAAACAACTTAAAATCATTTACTGAAAGATATTTTAGTAAGCGATATATTATAGACTTTGACAATATAAAAAATAATGATATTATGATAATGTTCCATTCAAACAGGATAGCACTTCTAAGCCTGGCTCCAAGTCACTTCTTTTTTAAGAAAGATCAAGAGTACAAAATTAACTTTTCTGCAGGCAAAGTGGACAGGTTAAGTAATTCTGTAAAGGGTAAAAGTAAGAAAGGCGGTCAGTGTTTGGTGCCTAATTCTGTAATTTGCAAAATAGAATATACTGATGGAACAAGTTTTAATGTACCTTGTGGCATGAAAGGTACATTAGTTGAAGTAAATGAAGAATTATTACAACATCCAGACTTGTTGAAGAAAATGCCTGACTCTGATGGCTTTATTGCCATTATTTTGTCAAGCATTGCTATTTCTGAACAAACCAAGAATGAATTGCTAACACATGAAGACTATCTAGATGCATTAAAGACAGTTAATGATGAAAACAACTAGATAATTACATGTAATTTAGAAGTTAATTGTGTTTATTTAATTTCCCTGCTTTAGATGGTCAGAAGTCTTTATATTTATTGATGGTCTGATTATTCCTTTTATATAAGACAGGTTTACCAAATATTCATATTAAGCAGAATATTCACAAATATTGTTTTGTATATACAAACAGAGAGTTCACAATTAGCCAATATTGTTGCCGATGATAAAACACATTTTCGGTCCATCTCTACTCATAATAGATATCAACTAATGTTTATTATTATGAATATTATAAACTGATATGCACCATAATATTAGACACTGATACATGCTTTGGTGCAGGTGAGTACTGGTTATGTTTTTCACTGCCATCAGTCTCAAATTGTGTTCAATAGAAACTAGAGGCACAGTAATGTTATCTAACAATATTGCAACTCTGCTCTGTCCTTGAAATAATTACCTACAGCCGCGCGCTCCGCGAATACGCGAGAGGCCTATTGTATTTTAATTTCATCTGCCTACTTGAGTTTCTTTTTAGTTGTGAATTAAATTAATAATTTTTTTAATTATATAAGAAAATTAAAATTAAATTAAATGTGTTTCTTGTGAATTAAATAGGATATGTTCAATAAAATCATGTTATGTTTTTTGATTAATAGATTTAATAACAAATTTATATATTTGAGGCTGAATAATATTTGCGCCTCGACTGAGACGTACGAAAAGCTTTATTGTTAAATTTAATAGTACCTATAAAAATGTCCGCATTCGGATAAAAACTTTAATTATACATACTTTTGTTTACAATTGTACTTTGCCATAATAACTATGTAAGTACTTGTAGTTATTTCAATCAAATATTAATAAGTCACACGCTTACTGCTTACAAAACCATCACTCCGTTCGTTCATCGCTGCGGCGCATTCGCGACTGGTTGCGAGGCCTCGAGGTGAGTATATTTTTTTTTTGCACTTCAGAAGACCAGTCTCTGCCTGATGGTAAGCAGCCGTGTAGTCTAAGAGCAGTGGCCTCCACATCGTCCTCATAGCAGCCGAGGCGATGTTGAGTTCTCTACTTTGACGGCCTGCGAAGGTGCTTTTTCACGCCCCGCTTAAAGGACCCAGAATTGAAGGAAGAAGGAAACACGTGCCTTGGGAGAGAATTCCATGCCGTGATCGTTCGGCAGAGGTATGAGGACCCTAGCTTGTTGGTACGCACTCTAGTCGACTCAACCGTGTAAGGATGGCTTCAGAGCACTCCCCGTGGTATATTCTGTAGAAACATGCCAATGAGGCAATGTCCCTACGGAGTTGCAGAGGTTCCAGTGAACTCTTGACCTCTGGATCTCCGATGATATGGATAGCCCGCCGCTGTAACCTGTTAAGAGCGTCTAGCAAGTACTGCGCGGAGCCATCCCAAAGATGAGAACAGTACTCCATGCAAGGGCGCACTTGTGCCTTATACAATAGGCACAGCTGCCCAGGCGCGAAGAACCGCCTCATCCTGTTCAGAACTCCGAGTTTTCGCGAAGCTTTTTAAGAAAGCTTCGCGAAAACTCGGAGTTCTGACGCACTCGATGTAGGTTTTGGGATTAAGGGGGCGGCAAAGATCCATACCTAAGATGGAGAGGCTGTCACGTGTCACCAGTGGAGTGTTCTTCAGAGAAGGGAGGGGAAGGAACGGAGACTTTTTGTTGAGAACGCGCATACCTGGGTCTTCTTGGCGTTGAACTGGACCAAGTTCTTGGCGCCTAATTCAGAGATGCCGTCCAAGGTCTGGTCAAGTTCAACGACAAGATCCTGCTTTTTCCCCTCAACCTCAGCCTGTTTGGCCTCAGAACGTCCGAGATATCGCCCATGCACGGTACTGTCGTCCGCATAACAATGTATGTTGCCGAGATTCAACATACCATTGATATGCAGAAGAAAGAGCGTAGGGGATAAAACGGACCCCTGAGGCAATCCTGCATTGACCTGCATAAATTTGGAAGCGTGACCGTCGCAAAGGACTCGACTACGTCGCTTCTGCAGGAAACTTGCAATCCAGGTGAGTTGAGAGGGCAAGCCATAGGTCGGAAGCTTGGAAAGAAGAGACCGGTACCAGACTCTATCGAAAGCTTTGGCTATGTCTAGGCTGACAGCCAAAGACTCGCCGTGCTTGTCCATAGCCTCACCCCAGAGGTGCGTGACGAACGCTAGAAGATCACCCGTTGATCGTTTAGCCCGAAAGCCGTATTGGCGATCATTGATCAACGAGTGATCCTCCGGTAGCGAACAATTTGGGTCTTTATAACCCGCTCGAACACCTTGGAGAGCACCGAGGTGATGGCTATGGGTCGATAGTTGCCTGGCTCGGAACGGTCCCCCTTTTTGGGAATCGGTTGAACGTTCGCCTCCTTTCAAACCTCAGGCACAGTGCCTGCGGCGTAAGACGTCCGGTATAGGCGCGTAAGTGTGGGAGACAACTTCGCTGCTCATTTTTTGAGGACCACAGCTGGGATACCGTCAGGTCCACTGGCTTTCCGATCATTGAGAGACTGCAGAATCCCACGAACGTCACGTTGCCTGATATATATATCAGGCATGGTGTAGCCGCAGTTGGCAATGTTAGGCGGCTGCGAACCGCAGTCATCGATTCGGAAGTTGGCTGCAAAGAGATTTGCAAGCAGATCTGCTTTCTCCTGCGGCCGATGAGCCAGTAATCCATTCGGATATCTCAGAGAGGGCAGCGAGGTCTGGCAGATGTTGGATTGCACGGCTTTGGCCAGGCGCCAATAGCTACGACTGCCCGTAGGATGCGCCATGAGTTCCTAGCCGAACCGTGTGACGCGCTGGGCATCCGCTCTTAAGTATGCTCTCTTGCAGAAATTTGTGGTTTGGTTGAACGCTGCCTTCAGGTGATCTACGTTAGAGTCGTGGCGAGCGCGAGCCCTAGTCCAAGCGCGTGGTCTGTTTTGTGAGAACCCAACCAGGTCTCATGGTGGTCATTGAAATCTCCCAAGAACACCAACTCAGCGTTCGGAAACTGCTCCTGCGCGTCGTCTGCCGCCTGACTCAGGTAATCAAAGAGTCCAGTTGTCTCAGCGTCTCCTGAATGGGATCGGTAGAGGCACATGTAGATTTGGCTGAAAGAACCATGATCTACGTGTACCCAAAGGACAGAAAAGGAAGGGAGGGCCCTTCCTTTCCTGTCCTTTGGGTACAGGTTAGGCAGTGTAGACGGCGACAGCAAATATCCGCCCAAACATACTAACAAACTAATAACAAGCATACCCCGGCTTTCGCGAGGAAACACTCCTCTAGCACGTTGCCGGGATATTGCAGATAGGTCGTGTATGCAGGACGGTGTATTTGTGTCTCGGTTAGAAAAAGCATTGCCGGCCGAGCCGTCTCCAGGTGGTGATGGACGGCATTAAGGTTAGCGTGGAGTCCTCTGATGTCAATAAACTCCACGACACAGGAAGAGGAAGCAGCGGTGGGGTTACGGCGATTGGCTGCTTTTGCACAATTTTGACAATACTGTTCGTACTGCCATAGAGTGAAAGGAAGGGAAAGCGTGAAAAAAAAGAGGCGGCTATTCTCGCAGCAAAGTGGGGCAAGGCGCAGTGCAAATTTCGCCATATTATTGTCTGGTATGGCGATAGCCGATCCGACGGACGGAAGGATACCCTCCTCCAGTCACCATCCGGCACGACGAGCCACCTCGAGATTATGCGCGGCATGATGAGGCAGCCAACCAAGTTGGTTAGACTCGGTTGGGCCTCTAGACTACACCGGGTCGACTCGCGCCACCCACACAATGACTCTACGGATACTCTGCAGGTCCCTCGTAAGCTGCGAGAATCGTCACCTCATGCTTAGGCCTCCGGCACTCTCATTCACCGAACGAAACACTGCTGTTTCACGTCGATTTTCTGTGAGAGGGTAGTACTTCCGGTCGAGCCGGCCCATTCTCGCTGTAATCAGCTTGGCTCTACTACATCTAAAAGTATGACTCGCGTTTGGTTGCCGAGTGCGAGTTGTTTTTACGTTAACGTGATCAAAACGTTACCGCGTTTGGCTCTCTGATTGGTTAAGAGCTTGGAGTGGGCCAATCAGAGCGCCGTACGTCATAAACGTGTCGATCGCGTTAACGTAAAACAAATTCGCACTCGGCACTCAAACCGTTTTTACAAGCAGCGATAGCTCAGTGGGGCGAACAACAGACTGCAATGCAGAGGGTCTCGGATTCGAACCCACGTCACGCATTTCTGACTTTTGGAAGTTATATGACTTTTCGAAATTATGTGCGTATTGATTGACAATTATCGCCTGCTCCGTGCATCAGCGGGCACGTTAAGCCGTCGGTCCCGGCTGCCATCTATGAACATCTATGGCAGTCGTTATTGGGAAGTCAGTGCCCTATAATATCCTGACACTGGTCTAGCCTTAGGGTATCGTTAGCCTTCGGGTTGCGGAGGTCAGGTGGCAGCCGTTCCGTGTAAAAACTGATATCCAGTCAAATCCGACCTCAAGTGACTTGGGAATAATAAAGGCTTAGGAGAAGACTCAGACCGTTTGTATGAAGATAGAATAGTGTTAGATAAGATTACCGTGCCAGCCCTCTGGCACTTCAGCCTATGGTCTAGAAGCAGGCAGGACAAAATGTGTTGGTGCGATAAATATGAAATTGATAATTATTTAAAACTCGTTCTTACCAAATATATCAAAAAATTTAACTAAAATCTGTTATCAAATCATCAAAATATTTAATAACATTTATCGAAAGGGGATAACAAACTTTGGCTCTTTTTCCCATTCTGGTACTGGCTAATTGGATGGTGATAGATTAACATGAATGAAATCTAAATAAGTGTTACTGTACTATAGCTAAGAAAAATGGGTGGCAATACATTAAATATCTATCACCAGTATTATTTAATAAGTACTTGTCTAACTACTACATTATCATAAAAACAATGATATATAATATTATAATCAACATGACATAAATTATGCTGCTTCTTAGGCGTTTTACGATTGTTTTAGGTCAGTAATGCATAAGGATATAATATAATAAGTAGGTTGGTTTTATTGAATATCTGACAGCGCGGATTATGCAGTTTAATTAAAGAGTAGTTTAATATATAACCAGACCTACACATAATGGAGAAAACATCCGTGTCTGGGCTCCCGGGTCCTAACGATATTAAGTCATTACACCAATGCCAGTGCGCTGAGTGTTGTGGGTTCAATCCTCACACGATGTGAAAATTTGTGTTATTCAAAAAGTACTATGTGTATTTTTTACCTATTATTTCAATGTTTGTATAGTCTCGCCATATTCAAATACCTACATACATCGTTTTGTAAGAGCCGTCGAGAATTACTTTTAAAACAGTATCAGAATCATAATGTTCGTGTAATTTCGTGTCTTAAACGGTAACATCAACTACCCAGATATGTCTTTAATCCATTGAACATAAACAGTAGGTAGGCAAGCGAATGATTAATTGAAAAAAGTGATGAAACACTGCACATTATCAGGTTATTTTTCGTTAGGGTCGTGTTGCTAGCAAACACTCCAATATTACTACCATGTAACATAATTAGCTTATCGGGACTTTATTACTGATCGACCGCTGACCTTTTGAACGAGCGACTGATAATATAGATATTGTTTGGCCAAATGTTGTAATCATATAATTGAAAGAGTTTGGCTTGTGACAATGTCTTTTGTGATACTTAGCAGAGCTTCCCTCGTTCCACGAGTTATATCTAAACAAATAGTGCTTGGGACATCCTTGCGTTCTTACAGTGATGATAATAAATCAAGGAAAACACCGCTGTTCGATTTACACACGAAGTATGGAGGTAAATTGGTTGATTTTGCTGGGTTTCTTCTTCCAGTTCAATACTTGGACATGAGTTTGTCAGCATCACATTTGTATACCAGAGAAAACGCATCCATTTTTGACGTCTCGCACATGTTACAAACCAACGTACGAGGCAAAGATTGCGTGTCTTGGTTTGAATCAATATGTCCTGTTGATTTAAAAGGAATTCCGGAAGGTTCCGGTTCCCTTACAGTTTTTTTGACTGACAAAGGTGGCATTATAGACGATTTGATTGTGACGAAAGTTAACGAAGAAACTTTGTATGTAGTATCCAACGCAGGCCGGATGGAAGTTGATAAACAGCATATGAAGGAAGCGTCCGAGATATTTAGAAAACGAGGTAAAGACGTACATGTTGAATTCTTAGATGCTAGCGAGAGGGCGCTTATTGCTTTACAAGGACCGAAAGCTGCATCAGTACTACAGACCATTACAGATATTCCATTAAAAGATTTAATGTTCATGACGTCTACAGTGGGGAAAGTCGCGGGTATAGAGTGTCGTGTTACTCGTTGTGGTTACACAGGTGAAGACGGTGTTGAAATATCTATACCAGCAGCCAACGCTGAAATCGTTACAGAAGCTTTGTTGCAATCTAACGACGTTAAACTTGCCGGGCTTGGAGCACGAGATTCTCTACGACTGGAAGCTGGACTGTGCCTGTACGGCAACGATATCGACGAGTCTGTAACTCCTGTTGAAGCTGCTTTGACCTGGCTGATAGCTAAACGAAGGAGGGCTGAGGATAACTTCCCAGGATCAGGCATTATCTTACGTCAAATAAAGGAAGGAGTATCTAAAAGGCGAGTAGGTATCCGAATGGTAAGTGGTCCACCGGCGAGGAAAGGCGCCGTCTTGAAAGACCCAAAGACATCAGAAACTATTGGAGCAATAACAAGTGGTTGTCCGGCTCCCTCTCTCGGCGGTAACGTTGCCATGGGATACGTCGCTGAAGCTCTTAAGAAAGCCGGTACTGAACTATTGGTAAATATTAGAGGGAAGGATGTTTCCTGCAGTGTAGCTAAAATGCCATTTGTTCCATCAAAATACTATGTTAAAAAATAAAACGTGTAAATAATTGAAATTATACTTTTATTTACATATTTTAACAGACATAACGATCCTTAACATAAAACATTTTCCGCTGCTAACCCTTCATTCAGGAGCTCTAACGAAAACAATACATTCAATTATCAATCAAATTAAAAACAATAGTAAATTAACATTAATTATAATACAACAAGTCTTTTTTTGATAATAAAAGGCCATAATTACATCTACTACCTACTTACCTATGTCCGTCCACAAACATACAAGTAAAATTGGATATGTCACAAGGAATGTGAAACATTTTTGCACTTTACTGAGTAATACTGTTTATCATTTCATTATACTATAATGTACTTAATTATCACAGGAACAATTCACTATTTTAAATGGAATGATCTGGTCATCTAAAATATTCGACAATACATACATAATTATCTATAGACAAGGGGTCTAGAATGCGATCGATAATTTGTTATACAATTATCGTGTCCAAAAAGATTACGGACGCGTTTATTGGTGCCTATGGATTCTTTTAACAGTGGTCATTCACGCGCTGCCGAATTTTAATGGCGACTATTCTTTCTAAAGACAAAAAATTGCTGGGCTGCCAGTGCAGGACTCAGAGGTGCAGCTGCGAGCCTTACCGCAGGAAAATAGGATATAACAATATATCTGTTGGCTGCCAACATTATAGAAATAGGATGAAGGTATTTATCATCCATTAAAATGACGTCGTCTTTAAGAAGTCATAGTAAAAGGAGTAGGAAAGAGTGTAAACGTTAATTTATTTCAGACAAAAGAGAAGAATTTAAAAGATTCGATATATATAGCCAATAAAGATGTTGATTATATATATATATATATATATACCATGCTATAATAGTATTTTTAATAGACAATTTTAATATACATATATTGCAAAGACGTAAAATGGGAGTCAGTTAAGTTTTAAAATATGCCATAGAGACTTTTGGAATAGTCATATCATGGAGTAATTCAAATGTAAACCCGCTGTCCTTTATTATGGATTCAGTTAGGTATCTTTCGGATAATTGATTAAAATTGCACTTAATTTTTTATACAAAATTGTCATAATGTCGAGGAGAATGACATCTCTCTAATCAATATATAGTAATCTATTTCAACGAAGACGACTACACCCGTTGTCTATACGTTAGCTACTCGAGTCGCAAGTTTAGAAAAGTTTTATACATATTTTATATTTATGAAATACTAATAATATAAAGTATTATAATACATGGGGCTTGAGCGATCGTCATAGTTTTAACAGTCTTAAGGTTACTTATCAGTTCTCCTTGAGAAAAATTGTATTGCATTGTAAATTACCCTCTAATATTTTAAATTTTTATAATACTTGAACATGTCTTCGTTTCTATATATATTAAGTACAAATAATTTGTAAAACGCTCGTAAAGTAGTAAAAGTACGCAGCAGTTCGCCGAGTACAGTCGGTCGTCACTTGAACTCTGGTCCATTTTTGAACGTTGATTGCGCGAGTCGTGTAAAATCTGCGCTCAGTTTGTTTAGTCGTTCCGAGTACTAGAAATAAAATAAGTAATCATATGTTGAGGAATATGATAACTGTATTCAGTCACAAAGTAAGTCTAGCATAACAGATGAAGCGAGTGATTACTGAGCTGCTCACTAGATAGTAGTAGTAGTAGTGAGCGCATAGTTCTGGCTCCCTGAGGCGTAAATTATATAGAAAAGGCGTGAGGCGACGCCACGGCCCAGGCGTGCAAAAGGTAAGGCATAGCTGCTATTTAAGTTATACAGAAGAAGGAAAGATACGTCAAAGGTGTCATTATACAGTTTGATTTTGTTGCGATAACAGGTCTTCCACAAGTACTATATAAACAAGCAACGTGCCTTGCTTGCGCTTAGGTCGCGCCTGCAGAAGTATAATTCACGACAAGTCGCTTTCTTACATTTTTATGGAGAGTATTGAAGCAGCAACGTGCGTCTATTGCGTGCACCTGCACCTTATTCCATATCTATAAAATTTACGCCTTAAAATTACACGGGCAATGTCTGGGACCAACTAAGCTGCAGCCTACTACAGATGAAGCGAGAATAGGAACAGCTATTCTGTGCTTTAGCCAGAACGCAAATCTACTTAGCGACTAAAATAGACACAATAGGAGACCAGGATTTTTACATGGGATGGCTCGTTGATAACATAGCACTGGTCACAGTGAAACGATAAAGTAGCATACTAATACTGCGAAAGCGATAGGGTGAGAAATTGATGTTAAGAGAAGCTGATGTCGCATGTCGATGCAAGCGTACAGATTAGGTACAACACGATAAGCCTCTGGCTAAAATACAATGTCTGTGACACTATACCCCGGTTTCTTAAAGTCAAATCATCACAATAATCGGTTAACAGACTGTCAAACGCATGTCAACTGTTGTGATTGGTTGATTGAAATAGCAACAGCTAACAATATCTAACATGAGTATGATTTTGTTATGTCATTGGGAAGTATTTCAAAAATCGGTGGTATGTGGCAATTAGCTCTTTGAGAGTTGTATTAATAAAATATGAAATTTGTTGAATATGGTTGTTTAGATAAAAAATATTAATATTTATTTTTTGCTTTATAATAAATTGTAAATATTTTATTACGAAATAATTTTGAAATTTTTCTCCGAGGTTTACAAGAATTTCCATTACATATATTTAGAAAAAGGTATTTGTAAAAGGTATAAAATAAACCTACGTAAATCTTAAAATATTTTCCATAAACTGTCAAATAGCCAATTGGACATTTCGGAGGATCATTTTATTTAATATGGATGGCATGGCCAGTGAAAGTATTAATTATAACTAATATTATAAATGCGAATGGGAGTTTGTTTGTTTCACGACTTAACTTCTCAACCGATCATCATGAAATTTCACGTAGACATTGTCAGTGGTACAGAAAAGGACATAGGGTACACACGGCTACACATCAAGTTAGACACCCTAAATACGCTAACTAAACTAATAACTACGCTACATACAAAATAGATAATCTTCGGAAAGGGGTAGTGCATAGTGGTGTCGATGTAATTGTAAGGATAGAGCGTAACAATAGATTGATGCATCGCTGTGTGTACATTTCATGCAGGAAATAGTTTAGCCGCGGGCAAATACTAGTGAAGGTATAAAATATTGTTAGTAATAGGGTAATAATATTCGGAGGCTAATAATAAGGATGTGTTAGAAGTATGATGTCAGCTATAAGCGTGTACTTACTCTCAAACATTATCTACGACTTACGTCAGTGTCTTGCGAGTGGTGCGCCTGCGCTTGTTTCCCTTTCTTCTCCTCCTGTACTCTACAATTGATCTGGTAGTTTATCTGATTCTGTAACTTAATAAATATTTGCCTATACTCGTCCTGTATCCTGTTCATTTCATTCGTCACATGCGCGTCTTTTTTCGTAACGTAATCCTGAAAATGATATGATATATTTTAATAATCTATACAAATACTAGAGTGGAATAGTGTTCAAGTAGTGAGTGTGGTGTTTTAAATTTAATTGTGTATTAAAATAAAACGTATTTTAGTCGAATCCAGCACGTAACAATACTATAAAAAGGAAAGATTAGATTGTTTGTTTGTAAGGATTTAACTTAAAAACTACTTAATCGATTTTTTTTTTTTGTACTATTAGAACGCTATATTATCAACGAATAACATAGGCTTTATTTTATTTTTAAAAAGTACTGTTATTAACATAAGCTAACTTACTTTTACGCGATTGAAGTCACGAGCAAAAGCTATTATAATATATAGGTAACAAAGTGCCTAGGTTTTTATTATTGTTGTTGTGGATAGTGACGTTTGTGGTTTCGTGACTATAATATTAAATTGACATTGTGTTGCCCTACAGAAATAGACTGGTTTTATTGGCAACAATACAACTCGGTCTTTGGATAGAAGTAGACGTAATATTATAAATTGAATTGCTATTATAGTCTTCAATGCAATAAATTGCTGCCATTGTGTATTTAGCCTGAATATAATATGATCGTTGTTATATCTATATAATAATTATTTTCACACTAGAAAATATTACTTGGTTGGTATGAATAACCAAAGACAAAATAAAAATAATACTTATAGATCATAGACGGATGGAATTAATAATGCAAGATTTGAACTGTGTAGTCAAGATATTAATTGTTATACCACAACAAGTTAAATACTCTAGATATAATAGCATTAAAACCACAATCACTTCATATTATAAAACAAAGTCCTCCGCCACGTCTGTCTGTCTGTTCGCGATATACTCAACAACTACTGAACGAATTTGCATGCGGTTTTCACCAATAGATAGTATTCATGAAGAAGGTTTAGGTGTATAATTTCTTAAGGTTTTGTACTAAACGTGCATAGCCGGGCGGATTGCTAGTTGCTAAATAAATATAAGTACACTTAGGAGAATAACAAAAAATCTGTATTTACCTTATAAGTAAGTATAGTTTTCTTGGCATTCTTATACTTTTCCTGGACAATTTTTTGTTCCGACAGTAACTTCTCGTATTTCTGTTCCAACAGCGCTAACTTCGCCTGTAGTTCTGACGCCTTTGCTTTCATCAGCATGCACTCTTTCGTGGAAGAACTACTTCTCTGTTTCCAATCTTCTCTCTCGTTCTTTAATACATCTTCTAGAGACCCAAGTCTTGAAGCTCTCTCTTTATACCTCTCAGCTTTTAGTTTCCAGTCTAAAACGCTATCTTTCGCTTTCTGGCATTCTACTTGCAATTCATTATGGTCTCTTATAAGTTCTGATATTTCGTTTTCTTTAGATTCTAATATTTGAGTGACTTTCGCTCTCTCAGCAAGAATAAACTCTTTCAAAGCATCCACTTCTTTAGCTTTCCTTTCAAGCAATTCTTTTAATTTAGTTACAGTTTCTATGTGCTCGTTTTCAATCTCTTTTATTCGTCGAGCGCAATTCATTTCGACTGTTTTCATCTCTAACGTAAACTTTTCTGCTATTTGATCTCTGATGGCTTTTTCTTTCATCATAAGGGCAGTCTGTAAAAGGTTCAAAGGTTGAACAATGAACTATCAGATCGTAATGTCATAAGTATTTCGCCAAAATGTACAAAAATCATGTTACATTTCGTATGTATGTATCAAGTCGACAAATTCATTAAGTCAGTCAGTCAAAAAAAAATAATGGTTTTTTGGTTCTAAGGCCATTTTTATTATAATGAACATTTTACCAATTTCTTTTTATAATATTGTGTTTTCAATCCGTGTTAAGTAATATTCAAAAGCCAAGTAAAAATTAGCCAGTAAAAATTGTTATGCTTGGTTAAGATTTGCATATCATTTGAAAACACAAATCAAGCAAAAAAAATTATATATATACAGAATGATTTTGAAATCGTGTAATTCCTTTTAACCACGCATTCTAATGGTGATATAGAATAACCCTGACCATATTATTTTTTTATTAGAATTATTTTTTTGTGATAATTAATGTATCGTTTTTTTCGTGAAATGGTTTTAGTTAGTCATATGTTAACCACCCGAGGCAATTTTATATTTTTATTAATTAAAAAAAAATGTCATATTTTAATGTCGTAAGTAATAACGGGCGGTAATTTACGCGACCTACATTCCCCCTCTCGACGCTAACGCCGCGATCGCTCGCCGGCACTGCGCAACCACCGGCGCGGCGGGGCATTTTTCGCGACAATCGTATCCGTTCTCAAATACCAAGTATGCAAAGTCGGCCTCGATGGCGTAGTGGTTAGTGTAACCGACTGCCACGCCTGAGGTCGCGGGTTCGATTCCCGCACAAGACAAATATTTGTGTGCATGAACATGGATGTTTGTCTTGGTCTGGGTGTTTCTATGTATAATATGTATGTATTTACAAAAAAAAAAAGAAAAAAGTAAATATGTATGTTTATCTATTGTCTAGTACCCATAGTACAAGCTCTGCTTAGTTTGGGCTAGATTGTGTTGTGTGTATGTGGTAGAATATTATTATTATGTTTCTCTTATCACATGTACTTTCTAACATATTATATTAGAAAATACCTGGCCCTTTGGGAGGCTTACACGGAGACATGGGTCCAACATGAATAGTCCCTTCGAGAGTTTTAATCAAAGGTGGGATGGAACACCTACAGCGGCACTTGCCGCAGCAGGCATAGGACTATTGCTACGTATGGATTCTAATATATGGGCTATAGGCATCGGTGTTTGGTGGACCGGTATATTGCTAACTATGGATGAAAAACGGCGTCTGCCCTGAATACTCTAATAGCTAGCATATAGCAACTGCACGGTTGGCATAGTGGCTTAGACGGCCGCCTCGCCGCTTGACACTGCGCCGAGTGTTGTGGGTTCGATCCCCACACGAGACAACACTTTGTGTGATTCATAAATTGTTGTTTCGAGTCTGGGTGTTCATTGTGTCCGTTAGTTGTATGTTTGTAAAGTCCCCCGCGACACAGGATTTAGTCCTAATGCGGGAGTTGTCTTTTTAAGAAAGAAAGAAAAAAGATCAATGCAATGGGCAGACGGTGACTCGCCAACTCACTAGATGGGCCCTCTGATAAGCCACTATAGGCATACAAGCCAGCAGCAGAGGGCAACACCGGTGCGAGTGGCTAGGGGTGTCGAGCGGTGCGGCGCCGGTTTCACCATCACGGGTCTCGTGACAACGACGACCCGGAGCGGGTTTCCCCGTAGTTATGCCCTTGAAAATGACACTTCCACCCCCAAGCATATAGCTCTTGCGGCCCCCCTCTGACCGGCCGACCAAGGCAAGCCAGAGTTGAGAGTCCTACGGGCGCTCTTGAAGTTCCATCCCAGCCAACCAGTAACTGCAAGCCGGGGACGAGGCCCTAACCAACTCTCTGAGGCATTCAGGACCGCAGTGTCGCCACTCACATTCAGCCCGCCACAAGCTGCTTAACCAGGTGATACATTTTTTGTTTATATCACAAGGCGAAAGTGATAGTTTTAAAGCTAGTGTACTGTGCCCTCCGATATCGCGTTAGTCTCATGATGAGATAACGACTGTCCCAGAGGGGTTTATTATTATAATTATTAAAGCAAACTAAACGGTATTAAGATAACCAAGAGATCTAACAATAACCTGAGTTACTTACTTTCCTCATTTAGTTAACAAAACTACCTATGATTGGATTTAAACCTTATGATTAATAAATCATTGCTCGATACTGACTACCTCTGTTGTACCCAAGATATTTACTACACAAATATCAACCCAATAAAAACAACAGCTGTTCTGTAAAGAAATAAATTCTATGAATCAACATTTTAAAATATTGGAGGTCAAAGGAGTTCCTAACCAGGTCTACCGTACCTACCTACCTAATTATCACATATTACCAGTTTCTACGACCAACACATTCATAATACACACCAAGTTATGTTTATCTACATACCTAAATGTTATACCTACGTATGACAAATGAAAACAAACTTTCAAACAACCCGCAAACATTCACCAGAATGATGAATGGATATGGTTATTTAGATTTGTAACTGCGCGGTTACACACGTAAACATGAATGCTTAAAACAACACCGCTACCCACTACCTACACAAAACTCCAAGGATATGACCAATAACTTACTTACGTATAACATTTACCTAAGTAGAATATTACACAGCAACCGTAAGACGCAGCATAATATCATATTGAAAACTTTAATACTTACCAAAACTACACAAAGAACTTAAAATCAATCCAATCATGTGAACAATATCAGTTCAGTAGGTATGAACTAAACACGTAAGTAGATACACAATCACTTCACGCATCAATAAAATAACGTAGCTTTAAGTACAACCTCACTCGTTTAGCAAAATAATGATTATTCCATGCTAATGTCGATAACTAGATAGAAATATCCAATTCCAGCATAATAAACATTAATAACAAACAAACCATCAGCATCGATATAATCGCGACGCGTGCACACGACAGTATAAAAATAATGAAACTGATATTTTAATATTTGTGTAATTTTTTGTACGGCTTGGTCAAACACATAACATAAACAAGCCATTTTAATACTTGTGCCAGTGGCGCAAGGTTTCCTGGGAAACTGACTGACAGGCGGTCGCCTTTGTGTCATCCTTTATAATCGCCGACGCGGTCGTAGTTACATAGTTTTAAACTTTATTACTTAGATGTTAAGAATGATTTCGCCATGCATTATTGTGTCGGCAAGTTACTTTACGTATCAAATAATAGGTATAACAATTCAAAACAAGGAAAATGACACGTTACGTTTTGGCCGATCGCGATCATAAGGTCCAGTGCTCGATACCTGGCTCATGCCTCATGAATCATGATGCTCATTCGTACCGAAACTAAATACCTACTTAACGAGCAACGGTAATATTTGTTAACGAAACACTTTACGTATTCTGTGTTATCGAAATACATGTTAAAAATACATAAAAATATGTTATAAATGGTATAATAATAAAACAAAGACATAATATCACACAAAAAATTATTATTTAAACAAAGTAACTTGCAGATAAAAATGAAGTTACAAAAAGATGGGTGAGTAAACGTTGGGTTTTGAACTACGACCACAAAAATACTATCTACAGTTTTAACCACTCGGCTATGACATTCTTATCATAGCCGTCTAAATAAGCATTCTAATAAGGACTATAATGATGTGGCAAATTGATAAAATTAAAAAATATTTCTTGAATGCTGTGACACGAACTTACGCTTATTAACCTTTTTTTTAGACGTAAAATTTAAGGTAGCGAAACACGTCTCGTATACCTTCTATCAATTTTTTAGACTAATTCGCCTCTTTGTTATCTTAGTACATGTTAAAAACACATTAAAACATACTAAAATGGTAATAAAACAAAGAAATATCACACAAAAACTATTATTTAAACATAAAGTAACTTGTAGATGAAAATTAACCTGTCCATAGTTGCGCTTGCACAAGCCATTAACTTCACGAGGCCGGCCCTATGTTTACGTTATCCCCCGTTATCGCCGCGTGCCACTTGAGTGTTTATAATTGTGATTTACGACGCACTTATAGTTCGTAGAATAAAACAAAAGGTACTCTTGTGAAGCTTATGATGTCATCTATATTGTAAAATATAAACAAGACCACTTGTGTTGAATTGTTTATATTATTAGACCGGTTGAAATGAGATAATGTAAACAAATGGCGACTTAATGATATGTGTGTTGATATAAGTAAAATTATGATATTTAACCTATCGTATTTATGTTTTCGTAATACCTTATGATATTTCCTTTACAAAAACATAAAATTGTGACTACACTTGCCTAGGAAAATGTTATGATTTTAGCGTTTGAAAATTACAGTAAAGCCGCCATTATTTTTATTTCGCTTGCGTAGCGTTTATGTTTTTAAAAAATCATCCTACGCAAATTATTACTTGGATATAGTTAATTTTTGGTTTTTATTGTATGAAATCTACTCAATTATGATAATCAAATAAATAAATAAAGAAATACAGCTTATTATTATATCTAAAAAGGCATTTTACGAAAATAGGCAAATAATCTTTACAAAATCACATTGACAAATTCTCTTCGTTTTATATATCTAGAAAGAATACAATTTACTATTAATTATATTGTTTTTAAAAGTAGGAAAAACACCTTTCTTACGATGTATAGCACATATATCATCCTTAGGCAAAATAAAATGAAAAAAGCGTGTCAAACTGCTCGTCAAGGGTCTGTATTTTGTTTAGAGGGTCCGTTTTTTTGTTTAGAGTCAAATTATTCATATTTCTTGATATATTTTATAGTTTTACTTACAAATTATTACTTGCTAATATGTTAATTTTATTAGAATTCTAAAAAGAATACATAAGAATCTTATTAGTTTGGATTGATAAAGCATAAATACGACACGGAGAAAAAACAAAAGAACGCGCTGGCTACTATTTTGTTTTAAGTTTTTATAAATGTTTACAGTATTAAAACATTGCTATTGCTACTAGAATCATTACAATAATAAATAAAATAACAATTACTTACGTTTTAATGTACTTCCAAGCACTGAAATCCATCACTAAACAGGGAAAACCACAACACAAAAACTTTTATAGCGGCCATTACGGGCGGGACGCGACTACTAAACAAAAGAATTTTTTTTAAATATATTTTTGTCTAGAGTAGGGTTTCTTTTTGGTCCGTGGTATAGCGTCATTCATTCCGAACCCATTCGTAGCCAATAAGCAATCAGTTTGAAACGAGAAGTTTGTTAAAATGCGATTTTAAACAGCGGCGGCGGGCGGCGTTTTGGCGCGAATTTGGTGGCTCGGATCCGAGCCAGCGGCCCACAACGGGTACAAATAAGCCGTAAGTACTTGACTTACGGCTATATCTGTTGAGCGCGATTTTTTGTAATCCTAATACATATCATTGTCCCACCGGCGGCGAATCGCCCTTAAAACCTCATGCACAGCCGTCCCATTTATTATCTCTGTGCCACCGAAGCTCGTATTAACTATTGAGTAGGTAATTTACGTTGTTACGTAGTATTGTTTGATGAATTCTTTGGATTGGATTGGATTCTTACGCCGCCGCGCCGCTGCGCTGGATCAACAAGTAGGTACGCAAAGTTGCAGTTGTTATTTACGTATCGTGAAGTTCTGTTCGTGCTTTTTTATTTGTTTCATTTACACGGATACGATTAGATTCAACTCCCAGCGAGTGCTATTTTGTTTAATTTTAACAAACTTTTAACAATAGCAGCGTGTTAGGGAATTCCTGCCATTACGAAGTAATATTACCTACTTACTTATTTACCTTTTACTTCGCAACCACCATTACTAAGGTAACCTAAAACGATATTCGTAATTTACATGTAACATTTGCGACAATTGCGACACCGCTGTCTGTGCCGGCAATTGACGAATAAATTATTAAACACCGAGAACTGCACCAGAACTTCATTAATAATTAAAAGATAATATAGTTCGAAATGAGAATGTCATCCGTTTAGCGGCTTTATAAAATACCTAATAATCGTTTCATAACTACTTGTTTGTACTTGTTGAGGTAGTGTCGCTTTTTAGCTAACCGACAAACAATGCCGCTATTTTAGTTTTCCTAAGAAATAAAACATTTTAATTGAAAATAAAATCAGTACCTACATATTTTTATTGTTATTGAGCGCACGTGTCTTTTTCAAGATGTCGTCACTTTCAAATAGAGAATTAGGTGAAACTGTGATGCATTACGCAAGATCGCAGGATTTAAATGAGACCAGGCTATGGTACCGACATCGCAACCCGAACTCACCTGTACCGTGATGGTGGCGGATGAAGGCGGATACTTGGCCTTGTACAGAATTTATTTGATTATGGACAGTTAAGTGTTCTCAGCCATGAGCCATGCACAAGCACGAGGCCTTTTACCTTCTTATGACGAACATTTAAGGCGCCAAATCATAGCATATTTTGCTCGAGAGCCACAATCCAGCACCCGGCAAGCGGCTCGAAGATTTAATGTCAGCCAAAGTTATGTGTGGCAGCTGCTGGACGCGTCTGGGCAGCATCCCTATCATTTCCAATATGTGCAAGACATGACCGTAGCGGACCTTTCAGCTAGGGTGTCATTTTGTACCTGGTTTTTAGAGATGGAAAGAAACATTTTGAGGACGGATGAGGCTACATTTACTAGAATAGGTCTATTATAAGAACATCATAGCCGAGTGGTTAAAACTGTAGATAGTATTTTTGTGGTCGTAGTTCAAAACCCAACGTTTACTCACCCATCTTTTTGTAACTTCATTTTTATCTGCAAGTTACTTTGTTTAAATAATAGTTTTTTGTGTGATATTATGTCTTTGTTTTATTATTATACCATTTATAACATATTTTTATGTATTTTTAACATGTATTTCGATACCAAAGAATACGTAAAGTGTTTCGTTAACTTAAATATTACCGTTGCTCGTTAAGTAGGTATTTAGTTTCGGTACGAATGAGCATCATGAGGCATGAGCCAGGTATCGAGCACTGGACCTTATGATCGCGATCGGCCAAAACGTAACGTGTCATTTTCCTTGTTTTGAATTGTTATACCTATTATTTGATACGTAAAGTAACTTGCCGACACAATAATGCATGGCGAAATCATTCTTAACATCTAAGTAATAAAGTTTAAAACTATGTAACTACGACCGCATCGGCGATTATAAAGGATGACACAAAGGCGACCGCCTGTCAGTCAGTTTTCCAGGAAACCTTGCGCCACTGGCACAAGTATTAAAATGGCTTGTTTATTTATGTGTTTGACCAAGCCGTACAAAAAATTACACAAATATTAAAATATCAGTTTCATTATTTTTATACTGTCGTGTGCACGCGTCGCGATTATATCGATGCTGATGGTTTGTTTGTTATTAATGTTTATTATGCTGGAATTGGATATTTCTATCTAGTTATCGACATTAGCATGGAATAATCATTATTTTGCTAAACGAGTGAGGTTGTACTTAAAGCTACGTTATTTTATTGATGCGTGAAGTGATTGTGTATCTACTTACGTGTTTAGTTCATACCTACTGAACTGATATTGTTCACATGATTGGATTGATTTTAAGTTCTTTGTGTAGTTTTGGTAAGTATTAAAGTTTTTAATATGATATTATGCTGCGTCTTACGGTCGCTGTGTAATATTCTACTTAGGTAAATGTTATACGTAAGTAAGTTATTGGTCATATCCTTGTAGTTTTGTGTAGGTAGTGGGTAGCGGTGTTGTTTTAAGCATTCATGTTTACGTGTGTAACCGCGCAGTTACAAATCTAAATAACCATATCCATTCATCATTCTGGTGAATGTTTGCGGGTTGTTTGAAAGTTTGTTTTCATTTGTCATACGTAGGTATAACATTTAGGTATGTAGATAAACATAACTTGGTGTGTATTATGAATGTGTTGGTCGTAGAAACTGGTAATATGTGATAATTAGGTAGGTAGGTACGGTAGACCTGGTTAGGAACTCCTTTGACCTCCAATATTTTAAAATGTTGATTCATAGAATTTATTTCTTTACAGAAGGGCTGTTGTTTTTATTGGGTTGATATTTGTGTAGTAAATATCTTGGGTACAATAGAGGTAGTCAGTATCGAGCAATGATTTATTAATCATAAGGTTTAAATCCAATCATAGGTAGTTTTGTTAACTAAATGAGGAAAGTAAGTAACTCAGGTTATTGTTAGATCTCTTGGTTATCTTAATACCGTTTAGTTTGCTTTGCATACTTGGTATTTGAGAATGGATACGATTGTCGCGAAAAATGCTCCGCCGCGCCGGTGGTTGCGCAGTGCCGGCGATCGCGGCGTTAGCGTCGAGAGGGGGAATGTAGGTCGCGTAAATTACCGCCCGTTATTACTTACGTCATTAATTATTAGTGATCGGAATAGGTAGAGCTATTTAGGTTCATTGACCGTAAACATTGATGTTAATATGGATATTCCACGGGATTCCGACTGATACTACGGGATTTTATTTAATTTAATTATTTATGTCAATATGTATAAAATGGTTTATGTAAGCCAATAAGGGCATGAGCGGCGTTGTAAATTTTACGTCAACAGCACGCTATAAAACTTTTTGCCAAGCGCACGACGTTGCCGCTTTGTTGAGACGCGTAATGTCGCCGCATTATGGAAACAAAAGAAAACAATAGTGGGGTGTTTCTGTCGCTAGAGTGACGCACCTGTTTTTGTCTCTTCCTGCGCGACTAGAATTCAATTCTTTACCAACAGTAACTTGTTGTCTCACTCGATTACTTTGGTTCTTAGAGTGCGCTTGTTTGCTTCCTGTTGTGTTTGGTTGTGTGGTGAATATCTTCTGACCCTGGTTTATTTACTGGATTCTGAAACCTTCTTGCTACTACGACTTTGGCTAGCATTTACGGACTCTGATTTGACCTTATTGGATTGGACGTTTGGAGTTATTTTATTGGATACTGATTTGGTAAGTTCTATTTTTTAAGTAAAATATTGAATAAAACTAATGTATTAATCTTATTCTACCTTGACATATTAGAAAATTTAATTGTTTGGGCTTAGCGAAAAGCTTGTCCTAAGTCGAACCAATAATAAACATTTTACATACAAAAAGTCAAGTACAGTGCTATTCGCACAAAACGCAAAACCTTTTCTTGTTAGCCAAACTTTATTAATACTAATGTATTCCAATCCAGTATTTTCTTGACTTTAAAGTATGTCACGCACGTGTCAATATTAATTTAGAAACTTATTAATAGAATGTATTAATTAGCTATACGGTAAAGTGCAGGAGTCATAGACTAACATGTTTGCAGTTCGTGTACATATGAACTATCATTGAACTGTACTGAGTGTACTACTTGTGTGCGATTAACCGTACCCTCTCTTAGCGTAAATAAAAAACTTTTGATCGACTTTGCATTTTAAAACTTGCACTTGAAATATTATATATTTTACTAGTTTTGTTTTTCGAATACTAAGTGTCGATGTGACTCTACTCAGTATTTCTAATTTTGATTCAGGTGAAGATTCGACTTGGCGTCAAGTTCTGTCAAGCCTGAAACAGTTCAGAAGTGGATACGCGACTATCCTGAGCTGATTTTCGACGCTGCCAGCTGTACTATTTACTGCACAAAGTGTTAAAGCCATTTATCAGTAAAAAAATCTATTGTTAATCGACATATTGAAGGTGCTCAACATCGAGGAACATACAAACAGCCTCAAGACGAATTTTATTTATTCAGTTTTAATTCTTTGTAACATCCCCTGGTCGCAAATAAAAAATAAGGTGTACAAAGATTTTTTCAAAAATACATGTTTGGTGTTTGTTGTTGTAATTGCAATAACAAAAAAGTGCCTGACGAGTTGCTATTACCTCAATTAAAACATGTCACCTGTTTGGCACACACTCTTCATCGCGTATTAAAACAGATACGGTTAGAGTACCATGATGTAGATATGCTAATATCTTATGTGAAAAAATACTTTTAAAAGCTCCTAGCAAAATAAAAGTATTGAAAGATACGTATCCCAACTTACCTTTTCCCCCACAACCAGTGATAACTAGATGGGGCACTTGGCTTGAAGCTGCATCGTATTATGCAAAATATTATGAAGAAATAATAAATGTTATTTCAGATTAAACAGCCCTGATACAATGGCAATACGTAATGCGAAAAATATTCTGGTAAAGGAATATCTACGGAATCAATTAGTATATATAGAAAATCATTATACGATTATTTTATTTTCATTAAAAGAGTTGCAAAAATATAATTTAGCATTAAGTGACTCGTTTTTGGCTTTTGATCAAGTCAAAACTGCTTTAAATGAATGTAATTCTGATAGAATAAACAAATTTGAAAAAGTTATGGTTAGGAATCCTGACATTGACATCCTCAGAGAATATGAAGGAAAATTATCGAAAAATGATGTGAATGACGAAATTTTGTCATATAAATTCGCTTCACTAACATCAACAGATGTCGAACGCTCGTTTTCCACATATAAATGGGTGTTAGATGTAAAAAGAAATAGATTAAAATTAGATAATTTAGAAAAAGTAATGGTGATTTATTTTAACTTTGGTCATTCTCAGTCTTCTAGTGAAGCTGAAGACGAACCAGACCAATGACATTTTTTGTTTAAATAAGTGAATTATTGTTGAAGCGTATTGATTATTTTAATTAAGATTTTATTGTAAATACATATTGCTCTATTTGATAATGTTTTGATTTTCTGAGGAACAAATAATTTGTATGGTAATATGTTTTTGTACAAATTCAGAATAAAAATGTTTAAATGATTGTTGATTTGAATTGAATAAGAAGTTGTTACGTAAAAAAATATGTATATGTGGTTTAATTAATCAAGTTTATCTATTTATTATACTATCCTTAATCCCGTCCTTCTTATATTTACCCGTCAGAAAGGAAGTGTAATCTTTCATTAGTCCCGAAGGCGAGAATAGTTTTTTTATGATTTTACTACTTAAAAACCAAATCCCGGGACTCGGGGAATATCCATATTATTCTAACCTATGGCAAGTACATAAAACAGCTCTACCTATTCCGATCTCTGTTAATTATTGACATTTTTTTATTTTTTAAGTTAGTAAATGTTTAAAATTGCCTCGGGTGGTTAACATATGACTAACTGAAACCATTTCACGAAAAAAAACGATACATTAATTTTCACAAAAAAATAATTCTAATAAAAAAATAATATGGTCAGGGTTATTCTATATCACCATTAGAATGCGTGGTTAAAAGGAATTACACGATTTCAAAATGACCCTGTATAATAAAGTACCTTGGCAGCGATAGCATCATCACACTTCTGCACCAAGTTCTCGATGCTAGAGTGGTCGGAGGGCGGGTCGGTGTCGGTGTTGGTGGCGACGCTGCGCTGTTCCCGTAACTTGTTGAAGCGCTCGATGATGTACTGCTGGAAGAACTCCGCCTTGCCCTTCAACTCCTTCATTAGAGCTTCGTTGCTCTCTTGGTTAGCTGTTGTGAGATACACATGTTTATCTGAATATACAGGTGGCACGGCGGTAATGAATGCGACTGTTGTGTATGGGGTCTCGGGTTAGAAGGTTCCATCATGTGAATTGACGTAGTCATGTCGCCATCGATGATATGATGCACGATAAAACTCGAACGAGTTTATATTTGCATCACAAAAATTGAATCGTAAGTTGCATTATTTAAGAAAGGAATTAATAAAAAAAAATGTAGGTTCAATGTTTTGTGTTCTTCTTAGGGGCGGTTAAACGAAATTACCTGTAAATATATATATATCCATTATGTATCATACATATGGATATATTTTTACTGGTACCAATTACAACCTAAGTAATATCACTGGGCAACAAAAAAATATACATTTTCTGCTGCATTAATTTTGTTACTGGTTTTAATAAACACCTTCATCAGTCCTACCCGAAATGTATTTAGGTACTTTGTATGGATTGACTCCGGTTCTTCAGATATTCAACATAAAGAACGGTTCCATCAGAACATAAGCACAATGAAATAAAGATACCAAGGCCGATAGGACAGCTTTACTTGATTTTAATAAGGGATTGTCCTGAACATAAACACAATAGAAGAACTTACAGATAAGGATTATTCAATATTTTTTTAATGATTTTTTGTTAATAGCATATGTATTAGGTTTTCTTTTCGTTATTATATAGCCACTTCTAAAATATATATTTAATATGTAATTGTATTTTTATTTCGACCTTCTTTCAGTCATATACTTATAAAGTGTTATCTCATAAACTAGAGTCAATTTTACAAATATGATGTTTTTCTCGTATTCAGCATACTGAACTTACATACACACAATTGACTTCAACTTGCCATGCCGCAAAATTACTGTTCTCCAGTGTATTATAAATGCGAATGTAAGTTTGTATGTTACGCTTTCACGTGTTAACTATTCGACTGATCATCATGAAATTTCGCATACACGTTGTCGGAGGAACAAAAAAGGAAGGGATAGCTTTCATCCGAAAAAAGTATTGATACTAAACTAACCTAACCTATATTTAAGCGAGCGAAGCCATGAGCAAAATTTAATCTTAATATACTTCGGTGGCAGTTGTAAATGCAACTGCTGTGTAAGAGGTATCGGGTATGAATCCCGAGTAGAACAACCAAAAATTATTGGGATTTTTCTGTCAACCAAATCTCAATAACTGCCCGAAGTTAGTTATTTAGCGGTGTTAATCACTCCGTGCCTCGGAAGCATGTATAGCCATTGGTCCCGCCCCAGATCTTTCTCCGGTCGTGTTGGATTGCCGTCCTATCGTTTGACTCGAGTAGTGGTGTAATAAAGGAAGGAGTAATACTTAATAGGGTAGGAGCAAAGTATATAATTAGACGCTCGATATAGGTAACTAAAAAGATCCAACAACATATTATAACAGCAAACTTAATAAAAGAACTACAGGGCGATTAATGATATCCAGTTTAAAATTTAACGCGAATGGAATAACAGTTCATTTATAAGCATGTTTCTGTAGCTTTTCTCTAGGAGGGACACTTCTGAGAGACTTCAACTTATAACAATATTCGATTAATAATGAGATACTCACCTAATTTGATAGTACACTTGCTAAGTTGATCATCTAGGAATCGTATATGTTTCACATGCTTCTCACATTGCGTGCATGGCTCTCTTTCTTTCCTCATGGCGGACTTTTCATCTGTCAAATAACATCTTCAATTAAGTAATCGTAAAAAGAGTCACGGTATGCATACTAATATTTAAAATGCGAATTTGAGTTTGTTTGTTAAGCTTTCACGCCTTAACTACTCGACTGATCATCATGAAATTTCGCTTACACGTTGTCAAGAGTACAGATAAGTACTTAGGGTACATTTCATCCCGAAAAACAGTACTGTTCCCGAGGGGTAGAAAGGTGGACGGCAGATTTTGTACAGCATATTTTTTGTGTTATTTTACTATAGAATTTGTATCATTTATTACAGCAACTAAGCCATTTGTTTTTATGTAAGTTTACGATTTTTAGCACTTAGGAGTAATAATAAAGGTAAAATATCGGTAATATCGGTAAAAAAAATTGTATAAATAAACGTAATTAAATCGTAAACTAAATGTAGTTATGTTTTTAGCAGTTGCCATACGTAAAATAACACAAATATCGAAATTATAATAAATTCTTTAGAGATATAAATAACACAAACACTTATATATTATACCTAAGAATGCATAATTATTGCATAAAATCATAATAGTTAACGATTTAATAATTGATACGAATGATTTTCGCCACCAATGTTTTTTGGTTCATATGGCAATTATTTATTGACAAGTCAAGCAAATCTGTCTTTGCTGATTTGCTGTTGTTTTGGATTATGGTTTGTGACTGCATCTGAGCAGTTCAAAAACTTCAATATATTATTGTCTTATGTTTATGCGAATGTCCCCGTGAAAATGGCTGCTGTAAAGCAACCGAAACGTCGGGGCAAAGTGTAAACTTAAATATACATAGTTTTAATTAAATTAAATAGCATAGTAAAGTTCAATAATAGTAGTGTTAGTTTTCAAAATGATGTAATAAAAGTATTTTAAAGTAAAATAAACAACGCGACAAAAGCCGTATAAAGTGTTTAATTTCAACTTCAATATATGCTAAAAGAAAAATTCCGGCATAATTTAAATCATTTTTAAAAGCAGATTATAACTGTGACGGAGAGTAATTGTTTTTTACACAGAATATTTTAAGCGGTTACTGGAAAATATTGAAGAATATTACGGGGATAGTACTTTTCGAAGCACACCTGTTCCATTCTCTCAATTATATACCTTACACGGTAACTTTGGAAGTACGTCATAGACAACAAATATAGTTCCGCTGATATATTGTCATAAGAGCGATAAAACTGAACAGTCTTATGTCGTATTGTTTGAAGTATTAAAAACACAATGTCCAAATTGGTATCCAAAAGTATTTCATTGCGATTTTGAGACAGCAATGACAAAAGCTTTAAGAAAGGTGTTTCCAACAATAAAAATTATGCGGTGCTATTATCATGACATCAATTCCCTGTGGCGAAAAGCAAAATATCTAGGTTTGAAAGCAAAAATATATCGTCGCATAGTGGGTTTGTGTACAGCACTTCCATTACTACCTGTAAATTGTATATATGAGGGATGGAATTAAATCCAATCAGAATGCAATCAATCAAATCATAGAAAAGTTAAAACGATTTATGGATGTCATGTCTATTAATAAAATAAAAATTGGTAATGCTAGAGGTGGACATTCATAAAGCAACAGGAGCATGCTACAAAAAGACAGCAATGTATTTATTTTAAATGCTCAGGTGAAATTGATCTTCTAACAAATAACAGTTGGACATATCTTAGAGCAAGTTCGATAAACATTCATTTTTAACTAACTTCATAATGGATACATTTTACTAGTTGTGTAGGTTAAATTAAAAAATATGTGTTTTTACTTATCACTTTATTCTCTCATTTGTATTAGTTTTATCTATATAAGATCTGAGAATTGCATCCACGTGTCTTTCATAATCTATATGCGATGACCTTGAAGAGACTGAGGTGCAAGCAATTTTGGACGCTTTCCAATATGCTTTTTTGGCTAATATAGATGACACTGATCACGAATATAAGAAAAATCTGGAATCTATGCAATTTTGATAAGATTTAAAACTGCATGTATGTGTTTTCTGAAAGTTCGTCGCATATAGATGATGAAAACATGTGTCTAGCTTTTATCTTCCTGCCCTGTCCAGAAAAACAATTGTTTATTTGTTATCGTGATATTCATTATTTTGTTTTCGCGTTGTTTATTTATTTTCGTGATTTTCATTTGATTGCCTTGTGTTTACTTGTTTTCGTGAAGTTCATTTGTTTGTCAAAACTGCCTGATAATTCGGAATATAGTTTACTTTGACACTTTTTTATGTAAAGTTTTGACAACGGAGCTACGAGACCGGATCTGTACTTGTTAAAATTTAGATTATTGACTCCACCAACTAAATGGAACTATCGGAATTTGTAGATCCTATTGGACCCACCAATGGAGCCATATAAACTTGAGAATTCTATTGGACCCATCAATAGAACTATTTAGTGGAACCAAAAGTCCAAAACAAAATTCATCATTATCAAAATGTTGCAGTCCGCTACTAGACATATGTATGTATCTCTTAATGCACCCACTGAGTAAGTATGATCCATATCTCAATCTCAACTAGTTTCTGCCAGCCACTCCATCTAACTCGAGGGCGATCTACGCTGTTTGTCGACATGTGGTCTCTGATTAGAACTAGGCTCTCAGGTGGGCTGTATGCTTGTTTGCCACTTTAGAAGGATAAAAAAAAAACTCCCTTCCCCCGTCTGCGTTCGGTCCTACGGCTAATACAAGAGCTAATCCATCTCTTGACGTGGATTCACATTAAGGACGCACTTTTGAAGACTCGTCATTGCGGAACAGGCGACGAAAATACTCGATGTAGCTACTTAATAGTAAGTAAAACACTATAAAGATAGCGACAAGCAGTCTAGAACATTTACTTTATCTCCAAAACAATGTTAATGTACCTATATGTAACAATCAACATTGGCACACTAGTACATAACCTTAAAAAATAAAGACTGGTTATAACTTTGACGGCCCAAGTTCTAAAAATCTAATAATTTAACAAGGGCTTGTCTATCCTATTAACTACCGATTAAAACGAAAAAATCCCAAATCCCCAAATTATATTTAGCTGTACGAAATTCCCATACAAGCCTGCCGTTCATCTTTATTGATACAATCTAGATTAACGCAAGCAAAGAAGCACTCTAGTAGTAGATAATAATATCTTAAGAATTTCAATAAAATTAATATTAATACAAGTTTTGCGAGCACTGCGAGGTTTTGTATAAAAGTAGACAAAGTTCATCTTAAGGTGCAAAAATAATTTTAAAGAATTGTAAAAAATGTCAATTTTGGGTTCACATAGGATAAGATTAAATATAAACTTACTATTATCTAAGAAATCTTAAATGACTTGGTTGCTTATTAATGGATTGGCAGAAGGTAGCATCAAATACAGTATAACCTATGCCAAGTAATCGAAGAGAAAAGTGTAAAGAAATATATATCATACCTTCTAAATACTTGTCAAGCTTTTCACTAAACTCCCTCTGCTTATCAGTAAACTCTCTTTGTAATTCCGATATTCTCTTGTTGGCTCTTTCTAACTCTTCCTTCGAATTACTTAAGTCTGAGGTCAATTTTTCTATCTGCTGCTTCTGTTTCTCTAATCTCTGAACGTAGTCTGTCTCTTGCGACTTATAAAGTTCTTTCTCTTTTTGTATTTTAGATTGGATGTCTTTTAACTCTCTTGAAACTGTGTCGCGGGCACTACATACCTTTAAAAGTAAAGAGGATTTCATTTTTACCAAAGAATGGGAGAAATTATATGTCTAAGGATTAACTTAGCCATATTATTATCATTTATAGAAAATATATGGCTTAGTATTAACTTAGCCATATTATTATAATTTCTACTGGTGATCATACTTCTATCCTAAATATTTTCGAAATGAACGATGTTCTACTTGCAATCAGATTGATTACTTCTGCGTCAATGGCGGAGACTCTTTAGATACATGCATAATATCGATCTCGAAACCCATTGAAAATACTAATAAATGCTATTTATAAATTTCTAATAAGGTGATATACATATAAAATTTTATAATACTGTTTTACGAAACATTACATGAGCGTCTTCATAAGAAAGATCGATCGGCATGGAGTTTCTTGTGCTTCGTGCCTATGACCGTGCGAAAGAAATTCTTTTTTAATAGCTGTCTCAAGGTTATTTTGTCACTGCTTGTCCATTACCCGTTAATAAAACCCGACAAATATTTTTATAATGATATCTTACGCTGGTAACCCATTATGTAATTAGTCATTATGTATATCGTACCTGCAAGTACAAAGACTTCAGTTCGCCATTCTCCTTCAGCGTATCTTTGAGTTGTCCGCTGTAACGTTCCAATTCCCGCAACAGGTCTGCGTTCGCCTCTTGTACCATAGACGCGCGACTGCCCTTTTCCGATTTAAGCTTATCGTAATCTAATTCTAGTTGAGTGTGTTTGAGATCAAGCTGTAACAAGTCAATATTTCATCAAGATTTAATTTATAATAATTCACCGTTTTACACTAAAATTAGAAATAAAAATGGCATTCCAAAGCCACACCAAATTTTATTAAGCTTTTCTGCATGGAATTTTACAATAGCTTCACGATCATTACGCCCGATATACATCTTATTACTTGCTAATCAATAATTGCTGATTTCAAATCCATTAACAGGAGGTATGTTTTTTGAAGCAAGTGTCATGTCATCAGCTCTATTTTATTTGCAAGTAAAACAAAGATAGTTCTTATAATGCTATCTTGTTTGATTAACAAAGTTGTTATCGTGAAAATGGACCCTAGTACCCTCGAGCCATATAGATTCCTGAACAAGTATTGCTATGAATATATGTGTACACTAATATTATAAAGAGAAAATATTTATATTTTACTAGCTGACCCGCGAAACTTCGTCTGCTTCACATAAGAGAATTTGCCACGATTTTGCTACATTTTTCATTGATGCTCCGCTCCTATTGATCGTAGCGTGATGTTATATAGCCTATAACCTTTCTCGATAATTGGGCTATCCAATACAAAAAGAATTTTTCAATTCGGACCAGTAGTTCCTGAGATTAGTTGAACCAAACAAACAAACTCTTCAGCTTTATAATAATAGTATAGATATGTAATAAAAAATGCAGAACCGATTTAAAAAAGAAGTGATTAGAGTGTCCCTATCCAGAATACAACGTTTGCCGGCTCAGCTAGTCATTATATATAATGAATGTAGTAAGTACTCACAGTTTTAAGTTCAGTCCTGACTTCTTCTATCTCTGCCTGCAGCCTGTCGTTCTGTTGTTTGTAGCTCTCTAACAGTTCGCTGTCCGAGTTACTGCCGAGCAGTTCCAGTTTATTCTGTAGGACGGCCACGCGAGAGTTCAGTTGCATCTCTATACCTTTCTGCGCTTCTAACTTCGCTCGGAGATCTAGTTCTTGTTTGCGATGTTGTTCTATTTTCTTATCTCTTAAAGTGGAAAGGAAACAATTATTTTTGACACAATCGTGCATTTGTTTAGATAAGTGGTATTCTGTCCAGCACCAGAGCGCCAAGTGTTGCGGCTATAGAGCCGCTTTCCTAGCGTTTTATTATAATTATAGGATAAGATATAATTCTTTTAGGGTAGAAAAAAAACGCTTAAAGTTTCTTAAAGTAATGTTTAACTAGGTTTAGTTAAAGTTAGGTTTGGTTTAGTTAAAGTTCCCAATGAGATAAAAATTAGTGCTAGAGTATTATCACATTTATCAACCCATTCTTTAAAAGAGACACTGAGCATACCGTACGTAATAATAATAATTTATTGGTAAACTGGACATTAAGATCTTAAATAATCTATTAGGAATAATAAATAGTTTTTGATCACTCATAAATAGGCCTAAATACCTCTTGGTTATTTCGTCTTGTAATGTTGATAACTTTTGCATTTGTTGTTTGTATCGGCTTAAAACTTCTTTTAATGTTGCTAGCTTTCCTGGCGATGGAGGTTCACCTAAAAGATAAAAAGAACATCTTATAACACCGATATGCGAAAATATTCGCCGATGTGTTACTATACCAAATAATTATTACTCGTTAAACTATATTAACATATTGTAGTCCTCTTTATCGAGTTCGATAACGGCAACCTCAAAAGTCCTTTTCTTCGATGAGCCCAAATATGACTTGCTAGACCGAACTTGGTCTTTAATGTTTTACGATACCAAGTGGCAGTAGAGGTGGCCTGCGGTGTTGTATCTATACGTGTAGGAGTTTCTTCAAGTATTTGGCATTTTACGTCAATCATTTGGAGACGGTTTTTCTCGAACATTTAGAGACGGTTTTCCTCAAACATTTGGAGACGGTTTCCATTATATTAGTAGTAAACTTACCAAGGTATGTATTGTCAGGTAATGATTCCATTAGTATCTGATGTAGGGTTGTTCTCCAATGTTCATATTCCTTTTGGCTAGAAGCTAATTTGTTTCTGTACAGGACTAATTCATGAGCCGTTAGTTCCAGCTTGGCCTGAAAAATATATATGTAGGCACATTACAAGTATGTCACCTCAATATCTTAGATGTACTTACGACCTCCATTGTTTAACTCAATTGTGCTGAATATTGATTTTAAAATTGTTTCTTCTTTACATACCTACCTCTATTATCACTGAATAAAATAGGCTTTATTTAATTTAAAAAAAAATAGTACTGTTACTAACATAACTGTTTTTTACTCCCCTGGGGGGAAAGATAACGACATCCAGTCATACCGACTGAACCTACCACGGTGTGCCTAGTCATATCCAGAGTCGGCGGAGACGCGCGAGTCACTTTCACATTCGTTACTAACATATATATTTTTTTATTTAACAACATAACTTAGCCAAACCTACATTGTAAAAGCTAGTTAACAATAAAAGTAACTTACACCAAGCTCCTTGACTTGTTCCTTGGCCGCGTTACGTTCAGTAGTGAGATGCGCCACCTTCTCCTTGAGTCGCGCGCTGTCTCCGCTGACGAGGCGAGTCTGAGCGGCCTCCAGTTCGCCTGCCAGCCTGTTTATAGTGGCTCCCTTTTCTATTAAAATGTCTTCCTTTTCCCTGTCTTTCTCCATACAACGTCGTTCTAATATTTTTATTTCGTTTTCCTGTGAGTGTGAAATATTAGTGCAGTGGAAAGGTTAATATGTTAGTATGGTACAAGTGACACATATCACATCCCTATCCTCTCCTTAGCAAAGCAGTGGCAAATCAACTGACCAGCAGACGGCGATTTTACAATATTAACAAATTCGAGAATCTTCTACGGACATTATGTATTTGATTACAGAGTAAAACTAATATTATAAATACGAATGTGCGTTTGTTTGTAACGCTTTCACGCCTAACTACTCGACCGGTCATCATGAAATTTCGCTTACACGTTGTCACGAGTACAGAAAAGGACATAGGGTACCGATTATAAGGGAAAAGCACTGTTCCTGAGCAAGCTGAGTCACAGGCAAACGCTCATTATAAATATGTTAACGACAATAAGCTGGAGTACATAACAAGTTTTACAATAATGCATTGAGAAACTGGACATATTATCATTTGAATTATTTTATTATGGTTAGTTTTAGTACAAGAATACGATCTGTCACGTAGACCTATTACTGAGCCTCATATTGCCCATACTAACAAGTAAGAGGTAACGATTTTGTTCACTTTGTCCCGTCTACAACTAGTAGGTACTTAAAATATCATTGCCTATATATTCAATAACAGATAACTATACAAACCAAAAAATTAAGATACGTTATCTAAAACAAGATAATTCATTAAAATTAAAGTAATAGGCCTATGCGCCGAAAAAGGCTTTTATCTCAATATACGCAGCAACAAAACACGGGATTGTCGCCAAAATAGTATATAATATTCAAAGCCATTCTTACTTTTTCATCAAGCCTACTTTTAGCTTTCATTAAGTCATTTTGCAGCCTGTCCATTTCATCTCTGTGCCTAAAATAAACAATTAATTATATGGTTACTTCAATATAGTATCGAAAGCAAAGCAATAAGTAAAGAATATAAAATAGATGCATACCTATCTTGCTGCTCTCTGAATATTGCGTCTGTGTCATGTGTATGAGCAACCTGTAAGTAAATAATGAAATTATTAATTTATTTATACATTACACAAAATAAACTGTATCAATATATTATTATTTTAGAATCTTGTTTCTCGAGCTCTGGCTCGGTATACTGAGTACCCGCCCCGAGATCCTCAGGGAAAAGGTGGTTCAATGACCCCGCTAACAAAAACTGTATCTCCTAAAACTTTGCTGACTATTGTTGATGTGTGTATTGCTGCCTGTTTTTGAATAATTGGAATATTTATGTTGGAAATTATTTTGCTAAAATATCTATTTAGTAGGTATATTAAACGTAATATCGTTTACTATAATTTATTTAAAACACCAATAGGAGAGCGCGCTATCCCCGTTAGTAGTACTACTGCTACAATCATTTGATGGTAGTCATACCTACAGTAATTTTTTAAAACTAACTAGTTGGTGACTTCGGTCTTGCGTTGCGCTACGGCAAGTACGACTTACAGCATATAGCTATAACAATGTACATGTTATCAAGATTTTCATTAGCTATGTACATATGTATATACTGCATGTTACAAGCTTACAAGTAATATTTTTTTAAACAACATAGTTTGTAGCTTGTACTTTTTCTTTTAGAAACTATTCTTAGTGTATAAGAATAGTTTCTGCACTTTACAAATATTCAAACAACGGACACAAAGAACACCCAGATTCGTGACAGCCATTTGTGAATCATACAAATTATTGTCCCATGTAAGATTCGAACCCACTACACTCGGTGCAGTGGCAATGGCGAGGTGGCCACCTACGCCATTCGTACAATCATATCATGTTAGTTACCTGTAAAGTGTGCAGTCTCTGCTGGACATCCTGAAGGCTAATGTTAGCAGAGCGCAACTCTAACTTGAGTTGTTCCTTCTCCTGGTCACTCTCCATTAACTTTTCTGTGAGGTTCGTTACTTGTTGCTCCAGCTCAATCAACTTATGTTTGCTTGATGCTGTAAACACAATATTATTGGTAATATGATAATAAGGTATGCAAAAAAATATATTGCAGCTAGCAATAATCAAAGGGATCGACTATACAAGGATCAATTCACATCGAGGAGGCAACAGTTGGCGGCGCAAGCGCAAGTAGTTTAGGTTACAAAACTTAAAACTCCATTTTTATTGCGGATATACGTAATTTCTAAGAGAATTCCAGCGATCACGCACAACCAGCGTCGTTGGCCTAAACGACGATGCGTCATTGTACGCGGCCGTCGTTGCCGCAAACAATGACGCTGACTGTTGGCGACCTCAAGTTCTCGGCAAGATAGTCCTTACTTCCCCTTATAACTTATCTAGATAAACATATAACTATACATATATATCTTTATCATTTAAATAAAGTGGCGAGACACCGAGGGTCAGCGTGCGCTTTCTACGCAGTCCACACGCACCCCACCATTGCTAATATATATCTAGACCCTTAGTTCCCAAAGTGGTCCAGGTGGACCCCCCGGGGTTCCACGGGAGACACGACGG
Source organism: Catocala nupta (assembly GCA_963675205.1). Classification (NCBI taxonomy): domain Eukaryota; kingdom Metazoa; phylum Arthropoda; class Insecta; order Lepidoptera; family Erebidae; genus Catocala; species Catocala nupta. The sequence continues at coordinate 14,658,632 of OY776100.1, read as the reverse complement.
CGGCCTACGTTGGCGTGACAAAAAAATGGGGGTTCATAATTCATAAGCAGTCCACGAAAATTGATTTGCTTTTGATAGTGAAGAACTAAAATATTGGCTTGACTTCACCTATCAATGTAGGCAGATAATATTTTAAGAAGCTCAGCGACTGTTACTTGTTTAAAAACGTCGGTCGTAATTTTAACCCAATTTAACTTTTTGGTCCAAATATACCGATTTTACTTGGCAGATTCTATTTTTAGCAGGGGGGTCCACCGGAACCAGCTAAATTTTGAATGTTTTCTATGACAAAAATAGTCTGGGACCTCTGGTGTAGACACTACAGTCTACAACCATAATGGTGTGAATAGACCTTTCACTACCATCACAGTGTTTGTATTACCTGAGCCGGAAGAATAAGATCTCTCGAACCTATGCCTCGACTTGATAATATGTTAAACATTTCTATGATTTAAAAACTATCTGCAGGATAAAGTTATTCTAGGAGAAACTTGTCTAGACAGTCAAAGAACTTATACATACCAAGCAAATGATGAGCTTCTTGCAACGAGAGTTCAGCTTTATCTCTGTCATTGATAGCTGCAGCGAGCCTGGCGCGCAGACTGTCTATCTCAGTATCAAGCTTCTGCATCTGACCAGCTAATTGCTGACACTCCTTTACCCGTATCTATTTCATAAAAGATAATAAAATCAGTGACCAAACTATTTTTTATTGTTAGTTTAAAGACACTGTAGGTGTAACACTTTCATCAAAATGTTAAATAATGAAGAATGAGGTTTCATGTACTCTAACCTTGTGAGCACCAAACTATGCCGAATGCGATGTGTCCTCCAGCGCCAATCAATCAATAGCCGAGATTTAACAACTGTTATAGATTTATAATCTATAACAGTTGTTCTTTAATTTTGCTGTTTTTAAAATAAACAAAGGCCCTTATTGAAATAAAAATGTAAGAGTAAGGTTTTAGGCAATAGTAAATTACGCACAAAAATTCTATAGACAATTGTATTTATGTATTTTTATTAATAATGTTACAATTAGACATTGTCTTCTAATAAAGACATGGCGTGGAGGGTACGGACACGTTGTCTTCTATACAAGACCGTGGCGCTCAATAGGCTGAAGATAGGCCAGTATGTAAAGCCTTACGTTGAAACATACATAAATACATATATAAACGGCTGGACCTAGCCCGGCCAGGCCTTAATGGGCCTGGTGGTGTTGATCCGTACGCTTTGGTCGACGCTTTCACTACGCGTAAATTCTACTTCGCTTTCATGTTAAATAAATAATAATTTCCAGATTTTCTATTCTGCGTTTCAATTGGCTTTTTGGCGCTCCTTGTCACCTGGATCAACCAACACTCTCATTCAACCCGAGAGCCAGCGCTATGGAGATTTTATTGTGTTTGGTAGGATTAGAGCAATATACTCAAAAATTGTTGACAAAATGTGTTTGCAATTTACCACTGCCTACTGGTACACAACTTCACATCACTTCACATTCAAATAGCAAATTAATAGATACTAACATCATACATTACTTTTAGTTGTTCATTATTCATAAATTCTTGTCTATCACAGTTATTTATTCCATTCACGTGACCTGGAAATAACAATTTCCTCATATTATTTGACAATTTACTACATAATAAATATATAGTACTCCGAAATACATTAAAAGTTCTATCAACACCTGTTTAGAATACAATCAATCTTGACTTATTAGTAATGTAAACTCATGACAATATTAGCTTAAACTGTCTTATCTAAATTAAACTATGAATGGTAAATAAATAAGGAAGAACATAATCTATCATTATAATAATCATTAAATAGCCTCATCTATATTGAAAAGTATAATTATTTATTTTAGCTATTCTAGTCATGTCAAGTTAGAGTACAACAATAAAATTATGGGTAGTGTTAAACAATTGGTCATATCAGTAATTATTATGTACTTGTTGTAGTAATCCTTCCATTATATTTTAAGGTCTAAATAGATTAAATATTGAAATTGCAATACCTCTGTATTCTTGCTGAAAGTAGTGATTTTGTCCATCACCAGCACCATAAGGACTGAACTGGGCTTTTATTACATCCTCTTGATGTCTCATGTGGCCCAAGTGGTTCTTAGGTGTCTCACAAAATATCTTTGGGGACTCAGATCCATGTTGATTCTCCTTCAAATGATTGAGAGACTCCACATAAGTTGGAGGAAGGCCTGTTCTTGTTTGCACTGAGGATAACAAAATAGTATGTATTTAACATATTAATAGCAGAAGTGGTAACAAATGACCGCAAACAATACATTTCCTATTGTGTCCTCTATATGATATTCAATGTAAATATATATATACTCGATATGCCCGCGGTTTGACTTTATGATTACTGCGCCGCTCCCGTGGGTTATAGCGTGATATTGTATAGCCTATAACCTTCCTCAATAAATACGCTAGCCAACACTAAAATAATTTTTCAATTCGGACCAGTAGTTCCTGAGATAAGTGCGTTCAAGCAAACAAACAAACAAACTCTTCAGCTTTATAATATTAGTAGAGATGCTAAGTAAATAATTAAACATTTAAAAAAATAATATTATTAACAAAGTGATAAGAGGATAAATATACAATTTTGTAGCTTAGGAATTAGGATATGTTTGTGGGTATTACACTACCCTCAGGCAGATTCTCAGGTCAGTCAATACATTATATTATGATTCATATCAGGAGCTTAGGAGAGTCTGGCAATTTGCCTGATAGTTTGCAATAGCCATGCACACAATATATAGATTAAACCTAAAAATATAACTGGCCAAATATGAGTTTAATATACTTCTGCCACCTACATATGCATTGAGTCTATGTATATAAGTATATATATCAAGGCATTTTCCTAGCAGTAATAAGCCAGCACACAAATAGCAATAATAAATCTTCTTATTAAAGTTCCTGACTTTATATAGTTTCTGTACAAAATTTGACCAGAATTGGTTCATAATAATATCTACAAGGTCTCTTGTGTATGCTATTTAAATATAAAACTACAATAACTTGTGACACTAGCTAATTTATATATAGTAGAATAATCTTTTTACCGCAAATAATACCTTTATGAGAGTTTATAGGGTAAAAATCACTTACATCCATTGCTTTGTTGGGGATCCAGGGTGTAATTGCCACTGCTGTTAACTGAACTGGCTTCATCATCATCCAACAAGTCATCAAAGGCATTTGCCAACTTGTGCTTTAGCTACAAATAAACAATAATCGTCAAAATAGCAAAAACATGTATCAACATACTACTAAACAAACAATACTTACAAACTTTACAACTTTGTTTACAAAATGCATAAATTATTATGACGATAATAGTAAAATGTTAAAGTATATTTACCTCTTCGTTCCTTCGTTTCTGGTCCTCAAGTTCTTCTTGTTCGTCAAGCCTATCTTGAGCACTATTGTTTATGTGGATACTCGCAGCGCCTTGAAACAAACTCATTCCGGGCCCTTCCATATCAGATTATTTTATTTCTCAGATTACGAGGCAATGTAAAATAATGCTTCAACTGCATAAAATACTTGGAGTATTGACAAACAATAGTAACAATAAATTCGTTTACAACGTGTATTACGTAGATTTTTATAGTAAAATTAACCAAAACAAGTTTTTGAAAATCGTTTGCCAATGTTGCCAACAAACAATTTTACCACAGAGTAAATGAATTTGTAAAGGAGATGTTTCATTTTCGGCTATGAAATATACTATCAGCCAAAAAATAGCAAAAAATACCAGGAATCGGGGAAAAATATTATTTCCGGAATTTAAGTCGAATTAAGTTTGTGCATAAAAATAATAGTTTTTATATTATTGCCATTATATTAAATATGGCGGTGGTTCTTGATCATATAATTTTGTATGCGTTCATAAATCAGATCGAAAACTGTACAAAAGTACTATATAATTAATGTATATAATATATAAATATATATTATGTCAAAAATAAATATGTTTTAGAGTATCATATAATCATTTAAACTATCATACACGTATAATATACTGATTTTGCAGGGTGCACTCCAGAACGAAACATTTTGTTTATGTTTGACATTAACTGTCACTGTCATATTGACTGATAATAAATATTCCAATGCTGAATTGGTGTTTCTTATTACAATTTCCTGAATTCATACGTTTTCCTTTCATTTCTACAAAAATTATCAAATTTTGGGTAATTTTATTCTAGCAAGAGTTATTTTACTTCTGACAATTCTAGGTTATGTATAAATGTCATCTACCAACTTGTCATAGATAGTCCGTACGATAAACGTCAAACATTTTATATTTTATTTTGCGCAACGAAATTACTAGAAATTAATAAAGAATTTCGTAACTAAATGTATTTAGGGGTACATTTTCCAGGTTTCCTGAGGATGTACAAGTTATAGCCGGAGTCCTATACAAAAGTGTTACATCTCCTTTACTGCATTACATACAGTGTGAGCCTTCTTAAATGTATATAATAATTATGAAAATGAGTGAAACTAGGCATAATTTTATCGGTAGAAAAAAAAAATCTAAATAAAATTCATCGATTTACACATTTTTACATTTTTTTAGTAGTTATAGACCTTATACCAAGAAAACCTTGTAACTTTTGAACCAGGTGGTTAATCGTGTTGAAACCAAATCAATAATAATAGTGAATGTGTAGGCAATACCGACGCAATACTATTCACACCCAAAAAATGCCAGTGACATAAAAATAAAGAACATTTTACAGCAAAACTGATTTCCGTACAGTATTTTTTTAAACATTGTTAAGACCTGAACAAAACGTCCCCATTGCCCGTAGTAATTATGAATCGACCCCAAGTGACTTGGGAATAATAAAGGCTAGGGAGAAGAAGATAATTATTATTTTAGTGTATACCGTAGACTTGTACAAAAATATATTTTGTACGTGTAACAGCGATGTTCGCCAAGCGCGAATGGCAGACGAACCAACATGTGAACGCTATTGGGCGAGCGCAGACCAACGCCTTTGATTTGTATAGAAAAACCGACACCGCTCCGAAGTGAGACGAGTGGTCGCGAGCGACCGCGAGTTGCTACAAGCTACGCAAATTAAGCTCTATACAAGTTTGCGCTTGCCTTCATTCGGCCAGCTAAGCGAGTGATACCAAGCATTGGCAAGTTAAAGCAAATACACTGTGGCGTATGTATATACGCACAAGCAACATATAAGTTTATGAGGAACCTGGAATCGAACGGAGCATCATACGTCTAGCCGCGCCGAAATCAAGCGACGCGCGAAGGCGATCGAACGGTGTATCATACATCTAGCCGCGACGATACCAACTTACGAACAGACGACGCGCGTTTTTTTTTTGTATGTGTTAGTTGTTGGCCTCAGATGGCCTTGACAAAACGCGGACTATGGGTGAGCGCAGAAGAGTCCCAACCCGTGGCGACGCGCGAAACTTCAACTCTGTTTTTATACGTGGCATTGTTCTTAATCGCAAAAACGACGGGGTGTTATAAGTTTGACGTGTCTGTGTGTGTGTGTATGTGTGTGTGTGTGTGTGTGTGTGTGTGTGTGTGTGTGTGTGCGTGTGTGTGTGTGTGTGTGTGCGTGCGTGCGTGCGTGCGTGCGTGCGTGCGGGCGTGCGTGCGTGCGTGCGTGCGTGCATGAGTGCGTGCGTGCGTGCGTGCGTGCGTGTGTGCGGGCGTGCGTGCGTGCGTGCGTGCGTGCATGCGTGCGTGCGTGCGTGCGTGCGTGCGTGTGTGTGTGTGTGTGTGTGTGTGTGTGTGTGTGTGTCTGTCTGTCTGTGGCATCGTAGCGCCCGAACGGATAAACCGATTTTAATTTTGTTTTTTTTGTTTGAAAGGTGAATTAGTCGGGAGTGTTCTTAGTCATGTTTGATAAAAATCGGTCCAAGATGGCCGCCGCCACAAAATGGCGGCTTACATATTATTTTTTCAAAACTCCCACAATATGGGTATCAAATGAAAGGGCTTGACTAGTAGACTATGATAAATTTAAAATCCAAGATGGCCGCCTTCACAAAATGGCGCATTAGAATTTTTTTCACAACTCCCTCTTTATGAGTTTCAAATGAATTTTGTGTCGAGGGATTCTTAAATTTTTTATTTATAGTTATATACGCACGCACACACGCGTAAGGACCGCCGCGCCGCACGCACACACGCATAAGGATTTCCAAGAATGCCCTCGGAAATGTTAGAATTTTTGTTTACTTGTCGCTGATTGGTGTAAATGATTATATTATTGTACACATTAGTGCTAGCGCTACGGACCTGGCTTATGCCTGCCGGCTGTAATGCGTTAAATTGGTGACCACTGACTTATCATCGTTCTAGTGCCGTTGTAATATCGGTTCACTGGACCGACACCCAACATCTGTTGGTTTTCGGCCAAATCTAGAACGTACGAATACGCCACCTTATAGTCATGGCACAAGAAAAAGCTGAAGAATTCATCGACAAGCAAGTAACGCCTAAACCCTCTCCAAGGTAAAGTCGCTACAATCTCACTGCCTGCACGTCTACCACCATTCTGGCGTCAAAACCCACGACTGTGGTTCGCAGTTTGGAGAAGAACAGAAATTCAATCTCGTCGTCCCGTTGCTAGGCTGTAGTGACCTCGAACAAATCGGCGACATCATATTGAACCTACCATCGACTAACAAGTATATTACGCTAAAGAACAGACTGATATCGACGTACCAAGAATCAGACCATCGTCAGCTACAGAAATTACTCAGCGGCCTAGAACTCGGCGACATAAAACCTAGCCAGTTATTACGTAAGATGCGCGACTTGAGTGGTAAATTACTAACCGACGAAGCTCTAAAAGTTATGTGGCTCAACCAATTGCCCACACAAGTCTCGCCGTACTCTCCGTGAACACCGAATCGTCGCTAGAATGTTTAATCGTGATGGCCGACAAAATGGTTGAACATTTTGAACCCGCAACAGTCGCCGCAGTCCACACTACAACCTCTACGCCGGCGCCCACATTAAGCCCGTCGTGTCTACATTGCCCAAGTCACCCAACTACAGAAAATCTACAGTTTGACCTATTATATACACAAATAGAAAAACTTACGCTGGATATCGCCGAGATTCGAATCAATCTACAACGTGCGTCGTATCACTATGGCGCAACTCGTCCGCATAGCAACAACCGATCGCGATCGAACTCGAGATACCGTTCCCGCTCAAACCGCAAACCCGGCGATCCCGACTGGCTGTGCTATTACCACCTGCGCTATGGAGATGAAGTCTGTAGATGCGAATCACTGTGCACAAAAATGAATAATAATAATAATAAATCGTTTATTTTCTCATCAAAACCGAGATACACATAGGTGGTTATAGAGTAGGTAGTATAAAAACATTAACAAAAGTATTTCGGTAAAGGATCGCTGGTGCCTGTGGTAGGTATAAAATTACCTGTGTTACAGGTCACCAGGTCTCCGCTCGGAGCCAGGTTATACAAACATAAACGAAAGAAAACATAATAATGGAAACTAAAAGCTAAAACAGAAAAAATACAGAAAATAATAAAAGCTAAAAAGATCATGATAACATTTTAAATATGTTGAACTAAGTGGGTGTGTATTTATGTGTGTAAGTATGTGTGTTTTGTGTATGCATGTATGTATGTGTGTGTGTGTGTGTGTCAGTGATTGTGAGCGCAAATGATTACTCCAGAACCGTCAAGAGATCTTCAGTTTCATTATAAGATAGCTTTAGAAGCCATTCTACAGGGTGATTTTGAAATCGTGTAATTCCTTTTAACCACGCATTCTACTGGTGATATAGAATAACCCTGACCATAATTTTTCTTAATTAGAATAATGGTTTCAGCAAAATTGGAGTACAGATTTTTTTCATGAAATGATTTCAAATAGTCATATTTTAACCACCTGACATAATCCTAATATTTTACTGATTTAAAAATAATAACATAACAATAACTGATGTCGTAAATAATAAGGGGCAATAAAAAGGACCGCCCCTTATTATTTACGACATTATTTATTAATATGTTTTTTTATTTTAATTAGTAAAAAATTAAAATTGCCTCTGTTGGTTAACATATGACTATCTGACACCATTTCACGAAAAAAACAATACAATAATTTTTCAAAAAAAAAAAAATCTAATTAAATAAAAATATGGTCAGGGTTATTCTATATCACCAGTAGAATACGTGGTTAAAAGGAATTACACGATTTCAAAATCACCCTGTAGAACAGTAATGTTGCATTGATAAGTGTTTAGGGGGTAGATACACAGAAACCTATTAATTTTTTTATATATGTAGGGACCGAGAAAAGTAAAGAATTTACGACTAAATGACGTTCTAATTTGCGATGACATGACAACAGGATTATTGCGGCGGGTACTTCCTCGCATGTAATGGGTTACTGCATGTTGCCTAAGAATTGTAGTTAGTACAAATAGTTGCCTGACAGTAGGAACTTGGCAGTATTCATAGAGCCTAGTTGTAGGAAACAAGCGAGGCTTGAAACAGCATACTTTGAGCACTGCTCTTTGGGCACGCTCAAGGCGTATAATGTTTGTTTTAGCCGCACCGCCCCATGTGGTGACGCAGTAGCTTAGAATAGATTGACATAATGATTGATAGACCATTTTCATTATTTGAGGATCAGCTGAGTGTCGCAGTTCTCTAAATATATAAATAAGTTTTCGTGTTCTACTTGACAAATACTCAATGTGGTCTTTAAAGTTTAAGTTATTGTCGATGACTATACCAAGATACTTTATCGAATATACTTTTTCAATACAATAAGAACTGTTACCTGTTGCGCTGTTTGGTACAGTTGCGGTAATTTGTAGCGAACTGTCTAATTTGATTGGAGTGCGTATATAATAATCTATTACTTTTGTTTTATTTATACTTATCGTGAGCAAATTATCAGTAAGCCACTTACTAACCATATCGAATCCCTTTTGAGCAAAACCATAAGTATCCAACCAGGTGTCTGAAGAAAAAACTAATGCAGTATCATCCGCGTATGAAAAAACTGTACCATGGTCAAGTAGAAGATTACATAGTTCATTAATGTAGACCAGAAACAAACTGGGGCCAAGAATACTGCCTTGGGGCACGCCGTATGTTATGGGCATTTCATCACTGGCATAAGGACCAATCCTAACCAACTGCGACCTGCCAGTTAAGTTACTTTGGAATAAGGATAACTGAGTTCCTCTTATTCCAAGTGACTCCAGCTTCTTCACAAGGATAGGAACCGAAACCACATCGAAAGCCTTTTTGAGATCTAGAAACAAGGCTACACATTTCTGACCTACATCTAGTTTTCTAACAATAAGTTCAAGCAGGAAATGTAGAAAATACATCGACTATGGTGGGCGTCGATATTAGCAAACCAAGCTACCGCCTCTGCGTTATTAATCTTAACAACAGAGAGAAGTTTCTAGTCCATATCCATATCCGTATTAGCCGCAAGAAATAAGAAACACGTGAAGCCGACTGAAAGTACCTAAAAACTGTATGCTGCGAATGGTACAGAGATAAGTACCTACAGCAAGTGCACACTCAAACTCAACATAGGTCTACGTAGAAGCTACAAATGGAAATTTACCATGGCCGACGTGAAAACATCAATACTAGGCGCAGATTTCTTAGCGAAGCACAAATTACTTATTGATCTACATCAAAGAAAACTCATCGACCGCATTACCGACCTCAGCGTTCACACCATAAAAATACATAGCACCGAGGAAGCCGTATACTTTATCAGCCACCATTACCCCTATCACGATATCTTGAAAGAATATCCCGACGTACTGCGACCCACGTCACTGAAAACTCTGACTAAGCACAACGTAACTCATCGCATAGAAACAACAGGCCAACCAATCATTTCAAGGCCACGCCTCCTGTCGCCCGATAAATACAAAGCTGCGAAGCTAGAATTTGAGAAGATGATAGAGATGGGAATCTGTAAACCGTTTTAACGTGTTACCAGCCGGCGGGCAGAAGCCAGGTCCGTAGCTGGTAACCGTTAGGGTTATAATGAAACACGCAGACTGATTCAACTGAGAATATATTTACAATTTTTCACCTATCTTATATCCCATTTATTAGTCATGCAAGTAATGCTAACACTAATGTGTACAATAAACATTTTCACCAATCAGCGACAAGTAAACAAAAATCTAACATTTTCGAATGATTTCTTGGAAATCTGTTCGCGAGTATAAAAGTAGTGCCACGAATAAAAAGCAGAGGGAAGCTTCGCGCGTCAACAGTTCGAATGTTGATATCGTTGCGGCTGGACGTATGATGCTCCGTTCGATCGCCTTCGCGCGTCGCTTGGTTTCGGCGCGGCTAGTTGTACGATGCTCCGTTCGATTCCAGGTTTCTCGTAAAGCTATATGTTGCCTGTGCGTATAAACATACGCCACATCACTCCCGCCTAAGCGAAGCGTACGTTTTGTTTCACCGCGCGGCCGGATCTGGTGACGTACGAATTTCGCGGTGAAGGTGATGACTGTGATGAGGCTGTCCGCATTGGTGTGGGTGATGTGTCCGGGGCTGGCGTGTTTGTTAATGTTGTGTTTTCTAGCGAGTCTTCCTCGTTGAGTAGATGGGCTGGCTTCAATCTGTCGATTGAAATTACTGCGGTGCGAAGCGGAAGTTGCACTGTGAAGTGCTTGCCGTCGGTACTGCGTTGATGTACATGATATGGTCCGTTGTATGGTGGTACGAGAGGTCTGCGCACGATGTCGTTGCGCACAAACACATGCGTACATGTCCCGAGGTCTTTGTATATGAATGTGTTTGACCTTGACGCTTGCCTTGTTGATGTTGGTGATAATGACGACATTGTTTCAGTCAGCTGACGGACAAATTCCGCAACTTCAATGTTCGGCTTGGTAGGCGCGAAGAAATCAGATGGGACGCGTAACGTAGATCCGTATGTCATCAGGGCCGGGCTGACGGTTGAGTCTTCACGTAGGGCGGTGCGAAGTCCTAGTAATACTGTAGGTAATTCATTGATCCATCTGTAATCGGTTGCTCTTGCCATCAGTGCCGCTTTCAGAGATCGATGCCATCGTTCGATTTTTCCATTAGCTTGCGGGTGAAATGCAGTAGTACGTATTCGAGAGACGCCTATTTTCTTCATTAAAGCTTGAAATAAAGACGACTCGAACTGTCTCCCTTGGTCTGTAGTAAGTCGTAGAGGACATCCAAACCGCGATATCCATCCCTCGTATACGGCCTTCGCGACCGTTTCGGCGGTAACGTCACGAGTAGGTATTACCTCTGGCCAGTTAGTGCAGCGGTCAATCATAGTAACTAAGTATCTATAGTCATCTGATGGTGGGAGTGGCCCAACTATGTCCACGTGCAGGTGTTCAAAACGAGATGATTGTTGAAACTCACCGAGCGGGCTAATGACGTGTCGATGAACTTTCGCTCGTTGACAGCTGATGCACGCCTTGGCCCATATACCTACGTCTTTGTTTATAGATGGCCAGAAAAACTTTGTCGTCATTATTCTTCTTGTTGTACGAACGCCGGGGTGACCTAGTTCGTGTTGTGCTTTGAAGGCTGCGACACGATAAGGCAATGGTAGGTATGGTCGAATGTTCGCTGTCGATGTTTCGCACCAAATAGGCCGTTTGACTCCCGGTAGGTTTACGCGGGAAAACTTCAGTCTGGGGTTATTCATGCAAACACGTAGCTCGGCGTCCGTTTCTTGTTCTTGAGATAACTTATCGTAGTCCATCGTTGCGTTGAGTAGTTCGATTTCTGTGATACGTGATAACGCGTCAGCGGCTTCGTTCTTATCACCGTGAATGTATTTGATGTTAGTGCAGTATTGGCTTATAAAATGCAATTGTCGTTCTCGACGCGGTGTGTCATTGTTACTTGGCGTTCTTGTTAGAGCGTACGTCAATGGTTTGTGATCCGTACATATGGTGAGTTCGTTGCCCTCTATCAGTCGGCGTAGGTTTTTAACAGCTGTATACATTGCTAGAAGTTCGCGATCGTATACACTGTATCTTCTCTGCGTCTCGCTCATTGTTTTTGAGTAAAAGGCGAGTGATTTCCACACGTTGTCTATTTTTTGTTGTAGGACTGCGCCGAGGCTAGCGTTAGGTATCGGGTGCGATAATATAGTAGCCTCGAGAATGCTTTGTCGGCATCGTTCGAAGGCTGTTTCAGCTTCATGTGTCCATTGGATAGGTGTTTTGTCGTTTTTCTTGCTATTGTGTAGATACTTGTTAAGTAAATTTTGGTATTCGGCTTGATGGGGTAGGCAGCTACGGTAGAAGTTGATCATGCCTAAAAATCTTCTTAACTCTTGCACTGTAGTTGGTTTGGGAAACGTAAGTATGGCTTGAATGCGTTCTTCTGTGGGTTTGATTCCGTCCGGTGTAACTTCATAACCGAGGAACTGTATCTTGTCTTTGCCGAACTCACATTTATCAATGTTTAGAGTGACGCCGTAGTTGTCGAGTCGTTCGAGAACTTTTTGTAAGTGACGCTTGTGATCCTCTGGGTTTTCTGAGTGCACTAGTAAATCATCGATGAAACAGAATACGTTGTCGTCGAGCCCTCGTAGTACTTCGTGCATGAAACGTTGAAATGTTTGGCCGGAGTTGCGTAAGCCGAACGTCATACAGTTGAACTCGAAGAGGCCGAAGGGAGTTATTATGGCAGTCTTCGCAGCATCTTCTTTTTCAATAGGTATCCAGAAGTACGCCATTTTGAGATCTAGTTTAGAAAAGATTTTCTTTCCATGTAGCTGGTACGTAAAATCTTGAATTCTCGGTATAGGGTAGCGATCGGGTACTGTAACGGCGTTCAATCTTCTATAGTCGCCACACACGCGTAGCGAACCATCCTTTTTCTTAACGACGTGAAGCGGGCTGGCCCATGGACTGTTTGACGGTTTACAGATTCCCATCTCCATCATCTTCTCAAATTCTAGCTTCGCAGCTTTGTATTTATCGGGCGGCAGGGGTCGCGGCCTTGAATATATTGGTTGGCCTGTTGTTTCTATGCGATGAGTTACGTTGTGCTTAGTCGGAGTTTTGAGTGACGTGGGTCGCAGTACGTCGGGATATTCTTTCAAGATGTCGTGATAGGGGTGATGACGGCTGATAACGTATACGGCTTCCTCGGTGCTATGTATTTTGATGGTGTGAACGCTAAGGTCGGTAATGTGGTCGATGAGTTTTCTTTGATGTAGATCGACAAGTAATTTGTGCTTCGCTAAGAAATCTGCGCCTAGTATTGATGTTTTCACGTCAGCCACGGTAAATGTCCATTTAAAGCTTCTGCGTAGACCTAGGTTGAGTTCGAGTGTGCGCTCACCATAGGTACGTATCTCTGTACCGTTCGCAGCAAACAGTTTGTAGGTACTTTGAATCGGCTTCACGTGTTTCTTATTTCTTGCGGCTAATACGGATATGTCGGCACCCGTGTCGACTAGAAACTTCTCTCTGTTGTTAAGATCGATAACGCAGAGGCGGTAGCTTGGTTTGCTAACATCGACGCCCGCCATAGTCGATGTGTTTTCTAGTTTTCCTGCTTCTTTTTTGCGCACGGTGATTCGCATCTACGGGCTTCATCTCCATAGCGCAGGTGGTAATAACACAGCCAGTCGGGATCGCCGGGTTTGCGGTTCGAGCGGGCACGGTATCTCGGGTTCGATCGCGATCGGTTGTTGCTATGCGAACGAGTGGCGCCATAGCGATACGACGCATGTTGTTGATTGGTTCGAATCTCGGCGATCTCCAGCGTTAGTTTTTCTATTTGTTTATATAATAGGTCGAACTGTAGATTTTCTGTAGTTGGGTGAGTTGGGCAATGTAAACACGACGGGCTTGATGTGTGCGCCGGCGTAGAGGATGTAGTGTGGACTGCGGCAACAGTTGCGGGTTCGAAATGTTCAACCATTTTGTCGGCCATCACAGTTAAACATTCTAGCGACGATTCGGTGTTCACGGAGAGTACGGCGCGGACTTGTGTGGGTAATTGGTTGAGCCACATAACTTTTAGAGCTTCGTCGGTTAGTAATTTACCGCTCAAATCGCGCATCTTACGTAATAACTGGCTAGGTTTCATGTCGCCGAGTTCTAGGCCGCTGAGTAATTTCTGTAGCTGACGATGGTCTGATTCTTGGTACGTCGATATCAGTCTGTTCTTTAGCGTAATGTACTTGTTGGTCAATGGCGGGTTTAATATGATGTCGCCGATTTGTTCGAGGTCACTACAGCCTAGCAACGGTACGACGAGGTTAAATTTCTGTTCTTCTCCCATCTTGCTGGCGGCGACGGCGGCTTCAAACTGTGCGAACCACAGTCGTGGGTTTTGACGCCAGAATGGAGGTAGACGTGCAGGCAGTGAGATTGTAGCGACATCACCGTAGAGAGGGGTCGTTACTTGCTTGTCGGTGAATTCTTCAGCTTTTTCTTGTGCCATGACGATAAGGTAGCGTGTTCGTACGTCTAGATTTGGCCGAAAACCAACAGATGTTGGGTGTCGGTTCAGTGAACCGATATTATAACAGCACTAGAACGATGAGAGGTCAGGGGTCACCAATTTAACGTGTTACCAGCCGGCGGGCAGAAGCCAGGTCCGTAGCTGGTAACCGTTAGGGTTATAATGAAACACGCAGACTGATTCAACTGAGAATATATTTACAATTTTTCACCTATCTTATATCCCATTTATTAGTCATGCAAGTAATGCTAACACTAATGTGTACAATAAACATTTTCACCAATCAGCGACAAGTAAACAAAAATCTAACATTTTCGAATGATTTCTTGGAAATCTGTTCGCGAGTATAAAAGTAGTGCCACGTATAAAAAGCAGAGGGAAGCTTCGCGCGTCAACAGTTCGAATGTTGATATCGTTGCGGCTGGACGTATGATGCTCCGTTCGATCGCCTTCGCGCGTCGCTTGGTTTCGGCGCGGCTAGTTGTACGATGCTCCGTTCGATTCCAGGTTTGCTATATGTTGCCTGTGCGTATATACATACGCCACACCGTCAAACAGTCCATAGGCCAGCCCGCTTCACGTCGTTAAGAAAAAGGATGATTCGCTACACGTGTGTGGCGACAATAGAAGATTGAACGCCGTTACTGTACCCGATTGCTACCCTATTCCGAGAATTCAAGATTTTACGTACCAGCTATATGGGCAAAATCTTTTCAAAGCTAGATCTCAAAATGGCGTACTTGTGGATACCTATTGAAAAAGAAGGTGCTGCGGAGACAGCCATAATAACACTCTTTGGCCTCTTTGAGTTTAACTGTATGACGTTCGGCTTACGCAACTCCAGCCAAACATATCAACTTTTCATGCACGAAGTACTACGAGGGCTCGACGACAACGTATTCTGTTTCGTTAATGATTTACTAGTGCACTCAGAAAACCCAGAGCGTCACTTACAACAAGTTCTCGAACGACTCTACAACTACGGCGTCACTCTAAACATCCATAAATGTGAGTTCAGCAAAGATAAGATACAGTTCCTCGGCTATGAAGTTCGGATACCGGACGGAATCAAACCCACAGAAGAACGCATTCAAGCCATACTTACGTTTCCCAAACCAACTACAGTGCAAGAGTTAAGAAGATTTTTAGGCATGATCAACTTCTACCGTAGCTGCCGACCCCAACAAGCTGAATACCAAAATTTACTAAACAAGTATCTACACTATAGCAAGAAAAACGACAAAACACCTATACAATGGACACATGAAGCTGAAAAAGCCTTCGAGCAAAGCCAACAAAGCATACTAGATGCCACTATATTAGCGCACCCAATACATAACGCACCGCTGTGCTTACTAACCGACGCTTCTGACACTAGCCTCGGCGCAGTCCTACAACAAAAAATAGAAACGTGTGGAAACCACTCGCCTTTTACTCAAAAACAATGAGCGAGACGCAGAGAAGATACAGTGTATACGATCGCGAACTTCTAGCAATGTATACAGCTGTTAAAAACCTACGCCGACTGATAGAGGGCAACGAACTCACCATATGTACGGATCACAAATCATTGACGTACGCACTAACAAAAACGCCGAGTAGCAGCGACACCCCACGTCGACAGCGACAACTGTATTACATAAGCCAATTCTGCACTAACATCAAATACATTCATCGTGATAAGATCGAAGCCGCTGACGCGTTATCACGTATCGCGGAAATCAAACTACTGAACGCAACGATGGACTACGACAAGTTATCTCAAGAACAAGAAATGGACGTGAAGCTACGTGATTGCATGAATAACCCCAGACTGAAGTTTTCTCGCATAAACCTACCGGGAGTCAAACGGCCTATTTGGTGCGAAACATCGACAGCGAACATGCGACCGTAACCTACCATTGCCTTATCGTGTCGCAGCTTTCAAAGCACAACACGAACTAAGTCACCCTGGCGATCGTACTTAGCCCACTCGATAGACTATAAGACATTTCCAGGTTATCCATTAATTACCGGACAACCTGTATATCAATAATAAGCCAAAAATTTTAGTTGCACCACAGTAAACGGGCGGATTTTAAAATTTAAATTACGCCGCATGGTATTTGTACAATTTATATGCAAAGCGCTATAAAGCTTCGCACACGTGAGGATTTTTGGATGTAATTAGATTGGAAATAACAATATCGCCAGAAGAATATTCTCTGTGCTATAATGTCAATACTGTTATTGTTGTCAGTCAGTTGTCATTATTGCCAATATACTCTATATAGATAGTCGCATCGCAAGTACTATTAAATGTATAAAGTCGGCAGTCTATACTCTGTAGCTCAGTATATGGTGTCTTATCTATGTTCTGTAGTGTATTATCTATGGTCGGTGGTAGGCGGACGGCATATACCAATTACCAAAGAGTACTTTTGTAGTTTGTACAGACTGTATATGTACTTAGACTACTCTATGGCCGACGGCGATACGGTATAGTATACGAGACAAGTGTAGTTATTATAGGTACTTAATATTTTCTTAAAATTCAGATATTAAATAAAATCATTTTAAAATGTCGTACCAACCTGTTACCCATGTTCTTTTTGACATGGATGGTTTACTACTGAGTAAGTATCTAGTTTAATTTATCAAATTTAAAATAATCCATTTAACCTTTACATAGTTACTGTAAGTAATTGTTGTTGGATTTGTAGATAATATTATAAAGCAGTATGTTGGCGAGATAGACAATTCATATCATGTTTATTTGTAGACACAGAAGATTTATACACGGTTGCATATAAAAATGTATTGAAACCATACAATAAAAAGTATACTTGGGATCTAAAAGTCAAACTAATGGGATTGCAGGCTCGAGAGGCAGCTCAAATGGTTATATCAGTTTTAGACCTACCATTGACTGTAGAAGAGTGGATTTCAAAGACTAAGGAACAATTTGAAATATTATTTCCTGATTCACAACTCATGCCAGGTAAACTAAAGTACTATATTATAATTGTGATTATCAGTTAAAGATAGTTTCCACATTTCATTTAAAATTTCTAGGTGCAAAGAGGCTGTTGGAACATTTATCTAAACACAAAGTTCCAATTGCACTAGCAACTAGTTCAAGCAAAGAAAGTTATGAAGCTAAAACTAATAAGCATCATAAAGAGCTTTTTTCTTTATTTGGCATAAAAACATTTGGATCATCAGACCCAGAAGTCAAGCTGGGGAAGCCCCAGCCTGACATATTTCTGGTTACTGTAGACAGGTTCCCAGATAAACCAAAATCTGAACAGGTATTTATATTATTTAAAAATAAAACATCATCCTTCCTTGTTTATTTTTAAATTAGTCGTAGTATATATTAAATACAAAACTAAGCTGAACCCAAAGATAATAAAGTTCTGCAATACTTATAAATTGATTACTCTTGGTATTGTAGGAGCATTAAAATGAAAAAGTAAAAGTAATACTTATTAAAATATAGTGGTAAACTAATAGAGACACATGTTTTAGTGCTTGGTATTTGAAGATGCTGTGAATGGAGTGAAAGCAGCGAGGGCTGCAGGCATGCAAGTAGTAATGGTACCAGATGCAAGACTTGACAAGAGCTTAACTTCAGAAGCCACTCTTATACTCAGTAGCTTGGAAGATTTTAAACCCGAGTTGTTTGGCTTGCCCCAATTTGATGAATAGATATATTAATATACATATAAGTCAAATAGTACATAAGTATAAATCCTTATATCTGTTTTGTAATATGCATGAAATGATTTGTCTCTCTCTAATTGTGATATATATACAATAAGTGACATTATAAAAAGAAATTGCACATGTTAATAAAATGTCTTTGCCAGTCAAAGTTGCAATGACTGCAGTAATATGGGCTGGTGTTGTTGAAACCTAAATGTTAAAAATGTTAACTAAGTTTTTTTATTGTTACACAAACTGTTTAATTTTCCAACGGACAGGCTATATAAGAAGCAGCTCTCCTCAAGGACTGCAAGTGATAGCATTTCATTTTAAAATATATTATAATAGAGATTTAGAATCTAGTCAGTAACTGTAAGATGTAACATTACACAATGACATCCAATATTTTTATACACCTTTATTTACAATTAAGTGACCATAATCATGTGTGTATGTATACTTGAAAATTAAAATGAAAGCTTATATGTATTATAACAACTGGTTTATGGCATAACTGTACAGTCAGCAACATAAGTATAATAGCTAAACATTTGGCACAATTTGTAAATTATTTTAGGAATTAAATATTATAATAATTATTTTGTATTTTTAACTGTGATTTAACTAATTTTTACTAGCATTTGTTTTAATTGTGTAAGGACTTATTTTGCTGACTGTACAATAAAAACGAAAATTGTTTTATAAACTTAAAACTTTAGACACTGTACACACGGCTACACATCAAGCTAGACACCTAATATATGCATAACTACACTACATAGAAAATAGAGAATGGTCGGAAAGGGATGATAGAGCGTAAGAAAAATATAATGCACTCTCTCGCACGATTCGCAGCGTTCAACTTTTAATAGTTCAAAGTCCAAACAGTCTAGGTCATGGACGCCGGCAGCAGGGTGCAAGGGAGTGCACTCGCACCCTCCTGGTCAGAAAAAGAAATATATAGAATATTTTATTTTTTGATGTGCGAAATGCATTCAATAATATACCTGCATTTGAATTTGACATTACATTTGTTTACATACATGTATAATTCTATATTTTATATCAATTAATAGTGTAATGTTTAGATGCAGATGCACCTCCCTGAAATTAATTCTGGCGGCGCCCATGATCTAGGTGGATGTGTCTGTGTGTACATAGGAGTAAACATCTACACACTCAGCTATTAACACATGATTCCACAAAGACACAAACTTGCACCCACACTAACTACACTCAGTACTCTCACCACATAACTTTTATATTTGTTATATACTCATTTGCAATGTTAATATATAAATAACAATTTCTCAGTTTCATCATTTTAAAAACTAAGGGAAGCTGCGTGGTAGCTCCAACACAAGTATCTGTATAATATACCGCGGCAAACTCAATTACTGTAAACAAAATCAATGTATGGGAAAGAATAAACAATTTATTATTATACTCATTTTTTTAATAATATTTAATGTTTTATATAATTTTGTTACAAAAAATAAGAGTTTGTAAGGTGCAAAGTTTAAAGCATTAGTTAAATAGGATCCAAGATACAGGCCATACAGGCCTAGCCTAGTTTGGTGTCAATGGCAAATTCTTTAATTCAGAAATTAAAGTTTTTTTTTCATAAAACGTATTTATTTACTAGCTGTTCCCTGTTGTCACCTAAGTTTATGGTTACTGCTTCGCTCCTGTGGCTCGTGTAATAATAATATCAGCCCTGTATTAAAATGTCCCACTGCTGGGCACGGGCCTCTTCTCAGTGTGAGAAGGTTTAGGCCATAATTTACCACGCTGGCCCAGTGCGGGTTAGCAGACATCACATACACTTCGAGAACATTATGGAGAACTCACAGACAATATATACGTAGTATATTGTATATACGTACCAACTTCGAAAAGTCTGAGATGTGCGCCTTGGCATCGAACTCGAGACCTCGGCGTGGCAGTCCAACGGTCTCCCACTAGGCTTTTTGAACATTGTAAGCCAAATGTGTAATTTTATAAAAAGGGATTTACTGACTTGGAAAGGTCTAAAAACCGAAATGACTTATAAAGATTTGGCGTCTCAGGGGTAACCCAATAGTTACATATGTTATAACCATTACGGTCGAAAGGTCCCATACCTATTTTAGGAGGAAGATCTCGTGGTGTTAATTTAGTGCAAATACAACGAGATACAAATGCAGAGGGATCGACTATAGAGTCGGTAGGTAAGGGTTCGATTCCACAGTCAAACACTAATCAGGGTCAGCATTAGTCAGCAAGAATACTAGTAATTTATGAACTACTTAATGTCTTGGAGCATTAACAAAAAGCTGTCTTCTGTTACTTAAGATTAAAATAGTGATTTCAAGATCATAAAATGCCATGGCGCATAAGTGATCAGTGCTAAGTGCTTGAACAATGCGCTATTTCTGCGATACTTATGTAAGATTTACGTATCTATGCATGGATACATATTTTTAAATAGTATTTATTACGTAACTTACTGTCGTATTCTAGGTATCTTATTTGTTTTCTTTTAGTGTTAACGGTATTACCTATTGAATACATCGGTATTCATGCATAATTCCTGTGTTTGCTTACGAAGATAGGTACCTACGATAATAATAATAGTTTTACAAATAAATTGTACTTGGAAATAACTAGGTACTACAAATGAAAAACGAAAATGGTAATTGAAATATACCTAAGGCAAAGCTAGGAAGGCACTCAAAAAAAGAAGTTGAACAACGCGTCTCAAGAAGAACGATATTTGTTAAAGCAAATGTCGTAATTGGAGCACACGCTTTGCATTACATTACAATTTTATCACATTTGCTTATATTAAAAAGTAAATATGAGCAGAATCCGGTAATCCGAAAATTATCTAATACGCTCGGACTCTGAGGGATCCGCAGGCACCTGTATACTCGAAAGAGTAGACAGATGAGTATTGCTTCCACATCGCCAAGTATGATTTTAACTTTAACTCCAACATAGCAAACTGATCTAATGGCTGCTATTGAGATTTTCTCAGAATATCCAATAACCACACGACCTCGCACTCGAAGCTTCCCTCATGCACAACAGTTTAATGCTGCGCTACCGAGGCCACCTAAAATGTATTTAGTTGTTTGTACCAGCTACATTGTGGCGCAACGAGTGCTGATCATTTTGCAGCAAAGCGGTCGTAACAATCTACAACTTGTATCTGATGCATATATATACGCACTTGTGCCGTATTTATCGGATTATAAGTACCTAGTGTGTGTGAATGTTGTTTTAAAACTTATAAACAGAAGTAACGTTTGTGGAACGCTAACCACGTCAATTTTAAGAATAAAATATTTACGAGACGTTGGAATGTCGGCGATAAACGGCGTTCAATAGAAGTATAAATCCACAAACAATGTAAAGCCGGCAATACACGTTGGGCCAACGTTGCCGAGTGACAGCCAATGCCAACGTATGGACGGTGTATTTGCTTTGCCTTGCTATGCTTGGTATCACTCGCCTAGCTGGCAGAGTGAAGGCAAGCGCCAACGTGTATAGAGCTCAATTGGCGTAGCTTGTAACAACTTGCAGTCGCTCACGACCACTCGTCTCACTTCGGAGCGGTGTCGGTTTTTCTGCACTAATCAAAGGCGTTGGCCTGCGCTCGGCCAATAGCGTCCACATGTTGGTCCGGCTGCCATTTCGCGCTTGGCGAACGTCGCCGTTATACGTACAAAATGTATTATCTTTGCAAGTCTACTACAGTATACACTGATATAATAATTATATGCGCTCATTAATCGTGAATAAGTCGTTGGAGTGCCATAATTAAATAAATACCAGCAGCTGCAATAACTTTTACGACGTCCATATTGTTGCAATGCTCAATAAAGACTGACAGCGCCCAACGTGTGGGCAGCTCCACAAAGCTCGTCTACATTGGCCGTTTGCATTGGTTTTCTTCAAACTTGCCAAACGTGTAGACGGTAGTACTTGCCTTGTATCAGTTTGCCTTCGCTCGCGTTGGTCTACGCTTGGCCTACATGTATTGCAGGCTTAAGATAATATGGCAATACAAGTTAGGTACTCAATACCAAATGATCAGAAACAAGAGTCCGAAGATGTTTTACAACTTGTGCATTTTATATTTAGTAGAAACAGATTTGTGTTACATACACAAATCTGTTCAGATACATGAGCCCAAAACTTTTATTAGATACATGTATCTGAAACATTGTGTGACTGGACACTTCTCACGACATATATATTGCGGCTTGAGCTTTAGTACGGACAAGGCATTTTCTAATGCCTCGAAATGCGTCGTCCATCGTCGGAGGAATGAAAACGATAGGTATCTCTATATTGTTTGCATTGCTCCTATAATCTTTACATTATATTAATACCTACTCTCACTATTATACATATTTCGTTTCACTAGGTCCGGAGAAAAGAACAGAAAGGCAAAATGCTATTCTTTTGATATGTATTGTCCCAATCATAAGTCAAAAACTACGCAGGCAAAGTCGCACCATAAGGGTTCCGTTTTGGCATGAAACACTAAATTAAAAAGTATTGTGTGAAGGGAGAAATTAGTTATTTGCCGTGTTATCTATATATTAATACGTGAAGCAAAACTTTGTACCCCTTTTTACGAAAATTGCGCGGACGGAGGAGTATGAAATTTGGCACAGCTAAAGTTTATATGGAGAAGAAGTGGCGAATCCTAATATTTATATAAAATATGCATTAGAAATACATTAAATTAATGAAAAAACACTATACGCACACAACCATGCATTTGATACACGCAGTCGAAGCGCGTAACTAAGGGTACTTAAATCAATTATTATGACATATATCAGCAATATCTTACACATCATTACACATCACATTTATCTTACAGCGACGCATCAACCTAGACTGTTTGGACTTTGAACTATTAGAAGTTGAACGTTGCGAATCGTACCAGAGAGTGCGTTATATTTTTGTTACGCTCTATCCTTACCATTACATCGACATCACTATGCACTGTCCCTTTCCGACAATTCTCTATTTTGTATTAACGTAATTATGCGTATATAGGATGTCTAACTTGATGTGTAGCCGTGTGTACATCTATAAGCAAATGTAGGTATCTTATCTTCGCATTAATAGGTAGTTTGTGACTACTGATAAGATAATAATATATTTTTATTGCATCATCTTTTCTTGGCAATGTTATCCCAGTTTCCATACGTAGATCATAATTGGCAGATAATTTATTGTTACTTTGAAGAAGTTGTGTACCTTTAATAAAGAAAAATGTATAAAAAAGTAACTCATGTGTTGTTTGATATGGATGGTTTATTATTGAGTAAGTTGTAAATATGAATTTGTTGCTTAGGTATGTGTTTAAAACAGGTTGTTGTGGTTAATTTATTAATTATTTCCAGACACAGAAGATCTGTACACTATTGGATTTGAAAAAGTGGCTTCTCGATATGGTAAAGAATTCACATTCGGTTTGAAGACCAAAATAATGGGTATGCACAGTAAAGAGTTTGCCGCGTGCATTATAAAGGACCTCGACCTACCACTCACAGTTGACGAGTTTATAAACGAAACTCGTGCGATATTTGAAGTATTATTTCAGCAAAGTAAGATTATGCCTGGTAAGTGTTTACATGTTTTTCTCATCTAAACAACGGCATATCCATAAAGGTCAATGGTGCAATACATTATCCATTGTATACCTTATGTATATAGCAATATACAATATATATAATACGAATAGCAATTCATCTACATTTTTACATAGCGTGAAACATTATGCTGTGCTCATATTAGAGGATTGTATACATAGCGGAACCAATAAATAGAGTTAATGTTGTGTTACAGATAAAGTAAGGGAAAATTATATTAAAATGCATAATACAAAGGTGCAATTTCGAATTTTATTTCTAAATTTTACAACGGTTGAATAATTCCTCTGGTATTGCAAGAGATCAGGAGTTGCGGTAACCGCCTCATATCAAGCGAGCCATCTGCTTCTTTATTATTGGTAGTATAAAATAATCAACGTTAACATGCTGCATATCTACTCTTTACAGGTGTAGAAAGATTACTTTACCACTTACATGACCATAATATTGGCATAGGATTAGCAACAAGCAGTAGTATCGAGACAACATTGATGAAAACAGCACATCACCAGAAATTGTTTGATCTTTTTAAAACCAAAACAATGGGATCATCAGATCCTGAAGTGAAGAGGGGTAAACCATTCCCAGATATATTTCTGGTCGCAGCCAACAAGTTTACAGAAAAACCAGCTCCAGAAAATGTAATGTTATTTTAAGATTCAAACGTTGTATAAATCTTATCTTTAGAAACAATAGAATAAAATAGTGTGACGGTAGGGCTGTGGTACACGCAGTCAGTGTACAACTAAAATTGATTATTTTATGTGTGTATACGTTGCTTTTGTTAGTAAATACGTATACGCAGTTAGGGTCGCAAATATTTACTTATCTTTTGTAATCTTTTCAATTACGTAGGTATGTTGCCCAATATAAACTTTTTCAATCAACAAAATATTTTGTTAAATCTGAAGAAGACAGTAGATTTTTACTGCGCCATATAGTACAGTTTAACATTTTGTAACACACAATAAAAAAATACACACATACCAATGTAATTCAAGTCTATTGACTGGTTCTTTATCGAAGTAATTCTTAGCTGCAAATAAAGGTGTAGGTATACCTAATAAATTAGTTAAACATTGCTATCGCGGAGTCCTGAACATTTTGCCTGAATGTGTGTACCTAATGCATCAAGATAACGAGAGTCTTAATTAATATTATGTAAAAATATGACATTTGTTTTTGTTATAATATAATTATAACACAATAGAAAAGTTGTCCTTGGTGATAAGTGATGACACTTCTATGGTAGGTATGTAATGTAATATATTTTAGTCAGTATAGGTACTCTATTTATTGCTACATAAGATGATTCAGAATTCTCCCTGTGAAAAGCGCAAGCAAATTAAGTGTGAGTTTATATTTGGAATACTTATTAGGTATTATCATTCCTATTAGTATTGTAATGATTTATCAGTAGGTAGGGTATTTAAGTAGTATCTAAGACAATTATATTGTGCGTGTGGTATGCTTAGGATTTAGTGATTAAATTAGATAACTTTTACAATCCCAAAGAATTGTGAAAGTTGGAATCAGATTTTGTGAAAGTCAAATAAGCGAGTTATGGACCGTAAAGTTGGAGCCTCAGTTCTCACATAGAGCATTAAGGGCCCACTTGTACCGGATAAATTACTATGAACACTATAGAAAAAGTCTTAAGGTCAAAATCTAAGCTAATGCCTAAAAAAATTTGTAAAAACAAGGCATTATCGCAAAACACTGTCCTACTTCGTATTATACACGTAAAATTTTATTCCGCAAATAAAATGAAACTAATAACTTACAGCTGCTGTTTGAATTCTATGCGACTAAATAAATTGTGAACATTTGTGAAAGCGAAAATAAGTCCACTTCTTGTTGTTTAAAAGTTATGAGCATGGTAAAATTCGTGCCCTCATTTTCTTTTGTTTTCGATAAATTACGCATAACGTATGAAAGATAAGACAAATACAAAACTGTCTCATTTTGTGACAAAATTGTGCCACAAATTTCATACCAGAAAGAAATTAAAAGACCCTTTATTGTGTAAGAAAATCGAGTTTGTTTTTATTCACTGAATTAGGAGATAGGGTGACTACAATTTCTTTTAGATTGCAGCGAAGATTTGTAAATGTAGTGTAGGTAATAGCATTTAAAATTACTATTAATCAATACATGACATTTGTAATGACCAATACTATCTGCGAAAGGTGGAAAAACAAATTAAATTGCTCCGGTAAGTGCGAACACCTTTGTTATTCTTTGTGTGTGCGGTATATCCAGCAGACAATACTGGCCAATACCGTTTAAATTAAATGCAAAGACAAAATGTAATTCGTAGTTACCTGCTACGTTAGAAACACAAGTAAGACACGACTTAAATGATTCGTCAAAACGAATTGCGTCTTTCAAACACTCGATCCTAAAAACGGATAACATTATATTGTAAATAGATAGCTTGTTCGTATAAAAGTTTGTGCACACTAATCGTTAACAATGCCTGGTTTTGGTCTAATATTTAATATATAAACCATTAAATTAATTGAGAGCAAATAATGTTATCCTACAGTGTGCTAGGATGGGTAGATGTTACGTACGTTTGCTCATATAAAATCGCGAGCCCAGTGAAAATGTAAACTAATTTCGGTCCGAAATACCTACTTCTTTGCGAAATGCCGCATTTATTGACCCTACGGTAATTTTCGTATGGATGTGAAACATTTTGACATTTTGGTAGTGATTTACATACAAAATAGCACATTAACTATAACTACTAGGTATACTGCACCGGTTCCAAATTTCATAATAAATTATTTCTTATTTAATAGTAATAGTAATATAATAAGTAGTATAATAAAATACGGTACTAGTACATAACACAAAATTATTAAAATTTTCAGTGTTTGGTGTTCGAGGATTCTATTAATGGAGTAAAAGCTGCGCGGGCCGCTGGTATGCAGGTCGTTATGGTGCCGGATCCGCGCTTGGATCGCTCGCTGACCACGGAAGCGACGCTTGTTCTCAATTCTATAGAAGATTTCAAGCCAGAACTCTTTGGACTACCACCATATAAAAAATTATAGAATAAACAGCATGAAACAGAAAGGTGTGGTGATATTAAAGGGTCATTTAATTGTATAATTAAACTTTAGTATAATGTGCTTTTAAATTTTAAGGGACTGTATACCTACAAATATTTCTTAAAAAAGATTAACTATAAAATTTAAATTCATTGTTACAAATAAATGTAAAGGATACATGTTTAGTTATTATAAAATCAGTGGAGTAGCGTAGTGGGGCGGCAGGGGCGGCACTTTTAGGGGCGGCAAAATATCATAATAAATAATAATAATATCTATCTTGTAAACATTCAAAACATTTAATGAAAACGAGATGAATGGGCAGATGTACAATACAGAAAGAATAATGGCTACTTCTTGCCGAAAAGTTGTTTAGAATTTCTGTATATCTATTATTGTCTTTTATATTGAAATACCTAAATAAGCTTCCGCTCCGGGCGGCTGACATCCACGCTACGCCACTGTATAAACTTGAATCTATTATTTATTAAAATTAATTCGTTACTCGAAATTACGGCATCTGTTGTGAGCTTATGCCAGATTAGTTTCATTTAGTAAAATGACCATGGTTCAGCCACTTTAAATGCTGTTGTAATGCACGGATCGAAAAGCTTATGACTGTAACTTCTAAACTACCTGATTGGTATCGTACTTAATGTATTATTTCTATTTTAATTCGCTATTTATTACATTCCTGCAATAACTTCAAGGTTTATTACCAACATACATACATCTATGAGCACTTAGGATCTGAATTTAATTTAATTTTGGTACCTAGCTTATTCATGAGTCGTGACGACGTTGATCCTGCTTTTATGTTCCATTCTGTAGTATATTATAATAATTAGTAAAATGGATCTATATCTTATCTATGTATTAATGTCTAATGTCTTATCTATAATTACAAATTCAATAGGCACCACTATTGAATTTGTAATTATAGATAAGACAAAAGAAGTGATCAGTTTCTTTTCTTAAATTATCAGCAATAAAAAATGCTAAACCATAGTTTCTAACAACTGTCAATGTAGTTGTCAGATAGTAGAAAGTACCGGCTAATCAAGCGGTTAGTCGGTACCTTCATCCTTTGTTTTGTCTCGTAATCCCCTGTCCAATTGGTTTATTGCAATCGTTTGCAGACTGAATAAATTAGCTTTAATTGCCTAACGTAATTTTATTTTTGTAAAGACATCAGTCTATTGTATTAGAGATAAAACTTGTGTGACCGAGGATTTTATAAACATTTAAATAACAGACTTATAATATCCAACATCAGAACAAATATTTGTGGACCAAACAAAATGTTCTTCATGGATATAGAGACAACAACTCGGTGCTTTGGCAATGCCAGGTAACTAATGAAACCACATCCACGCAGATAGATCATTGGCTTTATAATAAATTAATCATTTGGTCAACACTCGTCCTCCAGGTGCCAGACACAATGCTTTTTTTCCATTGTTTATATTTCAGCTATTAAAGAATGAAAGGTTATACTAATAATAATATATATTATATATAAAATTCTCGTGTCACAATGTTCGTTCCCGTACTCCTCCGAAACGGCTTGACCGATTCTCAAGAAATTTTATGAGCATATTAAGTAGGTCTGAGAATCGGCCAACATCTATTTTTCATACCCCTTAGTGATAAGGGTTGTCCACCCCTAACATTTTTTTTAATCTTTTGGTCAAAACATTTTTTTATGGCAAAACAATGTTTGCCGGGTCAGCTAGTAATAATATATGAACAAAAATTTGTTACAACTAACTTATTTACTGTTAAAAGTTGAATAAAAAATAAAACCTGGTGCTATGTTCAAGTTTTATTTAAAACATTTGCATATGACTAGACATTGTTTTTTTACATCATCAGGTACAGCGCTATTGATAATACTGTAAGCATGGTACTAAATTAAAGAAAAATCTAGCCTGAGATATGTGTTATTTATAATGGATAACATTGCACTTTTGCTTAACCTCAAAAATAAATTACTTAAAAGATATTACAATAGTAAGTACACATCTTGAACAATTAACAATTGACATGTAGACAAGCACCGATATATTTATAATATAGCTTTAGCTCACTCTTCATCAAAAGCTGGAAGCCCAAATAATTCAGGTTTAAAGTCTTCCAAAGACTTTAGGACTAGTGTAGCAGTTTGTAGTTGTTCGGATGGAATGCGAGGATCTGGCACAGCCACTACTTGCATGTTAGCTGCATTTGCAGCTTTTATGCCATTGACGGCATCTTCAAAGACGAGGCACTGAAACGAAATTAAATAGTTTATGGTTTATTTTTCATCATACCTGTACTTACTACTAATACGAGATGTGTATCAATTAGAGTAATATGGAAATCCCTTAATTGACTTCGTACTCAAATAGGCCGC
Organism: Catocala nupta; assembly: GCA_963675205.1. Taxonomy (NCBI): domain Eukaryota; kingdom Metazoa; phylum Arthropoda; class Insecta; order Lepidoptera; family Erebidae; genus Catocala; species Catocala nupta. Next base: position 14,629,295 of record OY776100.1, on the reverse strand, counting down.
TGTGGTTGCAAGCTGGCAAAATGGGGAATCAGGGAGCCTCACATCACAGTGTGAATGTGGTGATCCCAATCAAACTATGTCACATCTGTTGAAATGCCCAAATTGTTCCTGTAGGTGCCATGGAGGACTTAATGGACGCACGCAACCGCTGATGTGATTGCCGTGGCTACACATTGGGCAGAACATATTTAAAATAATTGTACCATTGACTCGAGAAGAAGAAGATCAATTAGAGCTGTATAAAATACATATTATCTGACTGACGTAAGTCCGTAGACGTACGTAGACGTCCATATTTTATCAGCAAAATTTAGGGCCCATATTAGGGAGTAAGATATATAGGTCGAGACTTCGAACTGCTACTAAGTTTACACTTAATAGCAGTTCGAAGTCTGTTGTGAATGCTTTGCCTATCTTAGGGTTTTGAATCTTATTCTTAGATAGGCACTTGCAAAAACATGTATACATATTGGGTAAACAAAACGATCTAACGAATTTGTTTTCATGTCTAGCTTATTTTCCAGGTCTGCGTTCAAATATTAATTGCACTGTTCCACAAACAGCTTGGCGATATGTAAATTCTTATTTGCGTATGCCCCTACGTGATCAAATTATAATCAATCAATGGCTATGTTTAATTATTCCAATTAACTATTAATGTCTCGAATAATTAGATTTATGGGTCAATATACATCTTTAAAATATGAGCACTTTGAGATTGTCAATGAAAAATAATAATTTTCACAAATTCAAGTGATTTATTATATTTATTTTTATTTTTTATTTTGCTAAATGACGGCACTCCGCCTGATGGTAAGCAGTCGTGTGGTCTAAGAGCAGTGGCCTCCACATCGTCCTCATAGCAGCCGAGGCGATGTTGAGGTCTCTATTTTGACGGCCTGAGAAGGTGCTTTTTCACGCCCCACTTAAAGAACCCAGGATTGAAGGAAGAAGGAAAGACATACCTTGGCAGAGAATTCCATGCCTTAATCGTTCGGCAGAGGTATAAGGACTTAAACTTGTTGGTATGTTGAATGTAAACATACTTGATTAAGATTTTGCATTAGATAAGTAGGTAAATGTATAGTGAAAATATTCACACAATTTCTGGTGTAATAAGCTAAAAACAGTTCATTAATTTCTCGAAGATAGCAAAATTGAATGACAACAAGTCACATATTTGGATCAGTACAGTATAGTATGATGATTAAAGACTTGGATGGTAATCTATAAAAAAGTTGTCAACTCAACAACCACAACAAACTATAAACATATCAATCTGTTATAAAATCATAGATAGTATGTTGCTGCAACTGCATCTTTGTGAAATTGTGATTCAAATGATGCAGTTACATAACATTGATATAAATCAACATTCAAATGTAGGATTTAAATTTCATTGTGGGATAATTAGGGTATTTTATGGAGCATTGGTATTATCAGTATTTATAATTCTTTATTTGTGTTGCTAATTAACTAAGATTATTGAAATTTATCACTTTAGCACGACCTCTTGACTATTCCTTGTCTCTCTGCTACTTTAAATAAAATCATAAATAATTGAATCTTTAATTGAATTATTTGAACTCACTTGTTCGGGCTTTGGCTTGTCAGGAAATCTCGATGCACAAACAAAAAATATTGAAGGGTCAGGTTTTCCTTTAGTCACCTCGGGGTCGGTAGATCCCATTGTGAGATGATGGAATAGTTGTAATATATCCTTGTGATTCTGCATTTTCTTGTCCACACTGTCACTAGCAGAGCTGGTGGCCAAAGCTATTGGCACACCTTTCTTGTGTAAGTGTTCAACTAGCCGTTTGGCTCCTGTAATAATTAATATTTGGTTATTACTTAAAGAAATTAAGAACTTAACTTATAATGTTCTTATGGATATTATTGTCAATATTCGTGCAAATCAACCAATCTGTAATGGGTATTCAGACTAGTCTAGCTTTTCTCATATAGATATGACTCCCATGCCCATAGAATACTATAAATCAGAGCTGGCATTATTGCAATATAAATATAAAGCAAACAATAGGCCATGTATAAGTAATACTGGGTAAATCTACATTATATATTACAAAAGTTCATAGTAAATTGCCATTATTTTAATTCACATACACATTTGAATTTGTGTGTCACCTCTAGAGATAGTAAAATAGTAAAAATTATACATACATGTATGTATAAAAAGGTACATTATGTATAAACAATTTTAACAACATTTTCTAATGATATATCTTAATACATGGTATTTTTATTTATCTGAAGCAAAAATGTTTGAAATAATTATCACAGAGTACATGTCAATGTAGTTACAATAAAATCTCAGTATTTACTATTCTTGCCATGCCAGTTAAATAAGATATTACATATACTTACAATACTTTTATATGTTGATAACATGCCACAAAATAAATTCATACCATATTCTGATCACAACAGTTTGGTTACATAAATCCATAGAAATTAGTGCTATAGCCTACATTGGCACAGTTCCAAGCCGTTATTGTCTTTACATGTAACAGACTTTTTAATCAGTGCTATAATTTGTATGTTACTGGAGTATTGTAACTCTAATATCTACTTACATGATATATATAATAGGAGAAGCTATTCAATAAATATTATATCGTTTTGTGCATTCATAGAATACACAGTTCATGCATTACACAAATTTTCCAAACTAAATTTAATTTTACCTGGCATTAGCTGCACATTAGGGAACAGTACCTCATATAATTGACCACATTCCTTCATAAACTCTTCCTTGATTATAGGCAAGTCCAGTGTTTTAATAATTTTCCCTGCACATTCGTGACCTTGGAATCCAAGAAGACTGGCCTTGAGATCCCAAGTAAATTCCTTTCCGTATTTAGCGCATACAGTAGTAAATGTCTCCGTATATAATATTTCAGAATCTGAAATTAGGAAATAAATAATTTTAAATATAGGTATGTAGTACCTACTTACTTAGTACAATTATAATATAATTAGAGATTTAAATCAAGTGTGAAAACTTACCAAGAAGTAACCCGTCTAGATCAAATAATACGTGGGTGACTTTTTGAAACTGCATTTTAAAAAAGATCACAAAATACAGCCAAGTTTGAATAGATTTCGTAATTTATTATTTTCGTTCACCTACTCGTTCACATTGCCATATACGGTTTATATATGTTAAGATATTTTTTGTACAGATGGTCATACCATTTAATACATATATTTGTATAAATTATGTAATTCAAACAATAGTTTGATTTGATTTGTTAAAATCAAAACCTTTTAACTTTTGACATGAGGTCTTCTACAAAGTTGAACTGTGATTTTACGTTTCATTCTAGGCTATACAGCTTATAAAATATCTTGATCCATACAATGAAATTATATAACTTATGCAAAAGCTAGCTAATATAGACTGAGAGCAAAGTCTTATAACATACGCGTATGAGATAATATTTTAGACAATAGATAAATACGTAGTAAAACAATTAAATAAACCAATTTGACATGAAATCAATATTACGTTAAATGCGTTATTTGAAACACATTGGAAATTTAAGATTGCGTTTCACTAATGAATAAACGACGTATATAGTTAATAATTAATTAAAATTAAGTCCACGCGTATGCTTAATAAATAACAGAAATTCAATATATAAAGGATATAATTAACACACTTATTTTGTATATTTAGTTTAAGCAGTTCTTAATGGTACTTGGAAAACCACCTCTACTGGCGGGACTTACTTGGATTTTAAAATGACAACAATTTTATAGTCATTGAGTTATGTGTACTACGGACTAGACGAGACATACCAAGTAAATGTTGTATAATACGAGTTAGGGTGCATGCTCTCTAGCGCACTCAATCTGACCCAGGAGATTACTGGAACGACACGTTTGAGTGCAATATTAGTAGCGTAATACACGTGATAGCATGTTAAAATTTTTAAATTATGCTATATTAGTAGACTAATGCACGTGATGGTATGTTAACATTTTAAAATTATATACTCTAATGTGTTGTTGCAATAATCCGCCAAGTGAGTCAGGGGGCTTGCACTCGTGTTACAAAAATTATTTGAGATGTCTACTTCGTAGTACCTACCTAATAACAATTTTTTTATGGAACGGATTTTAATTAGGTTTGCATTGGGCTTTGTGGTTCCAAATTTTATGTATTTTTTGTAGGTACTAATGAAGGACATTCTTTAAAGTTTAAATTATAGCATACATCAGAACCTACATTTAAGAAATTGTTACAAATGAATCGTTAACGTTTTATGAGAATTAAGCCATTTATTCATAAAACAGGGGAAAATAGTACTACGTAACAAGTGGTTGGGTTATTCCACCTTGGCACCACCCGGGCGTCCTTCATATTTTTGTCGGGAGCAGGATGCAAGGTGACCTTAGTATATTTGGCAATGTCTAACTTTGTCTCTTTCGTTTTCATTGGCTCTTAGCCTGGTTATGGTTATGTTTCTATTCTTGTCGATATTGTAGGCAGACAGCGACAAGTGTATGTTAAAGAATCTCAAATAGCTGTTTAAAATAGTAAAAAAGTTAAAATAAAATAATAAAGAAACTATTTATATATATAAAGAATCTATTTTTATACCTATATATTTATAACTATAATTTAAAACTAACATCTTAAACTAACAACATATGTTAGTTTTAAATTCGGGGCATTGGTAGTTTCAATTTTATAAATATATCTACTCTTACGTATATAAATACCTATTATTTATCGACCTTGTGGAGTACCTTTGAGACATTCACCCTTATTCAAACGTATAATACCTAAGTAGGTACTTACCAAATTAATAAATACCTAAGTACGTAAGTACCTAAGTTTTATTCATCGGTACGTGTCAACAAGAACTATTCATCGAGGGTTAAACTTTTAACACATCTATCAATTTAATTTTGATTTCTAAACTTTATTCCAAATATGCGTGTTACGTTATAAGAAATTTATTAAGTACGAGATTATGTTCATCATTACAACTCTCCATATAGCAATAAGTAAGTACCTACAACGAACCTTGAACCAATTTCACTCTTTTTCACAATCATGCCCTTCCCGATAGATAAATTTATTAGGTCAATACAATTAATAAAGTGACTGCCCGTAAAAAAGTCGGACAAAACGACTCATAGTCACATGTGTACAACTATATGCAATGAAGAATTGCTGTTCGATATCCACAATCCATAATTATTAATTCTTGGATATAGAGCGTGAAATAAAGCATTCAGGCAAAACAAGAAGTAAGTAGGTATATAGGGGCGCAACGTGTTGGCGGATTCTCAGTCGTTAGTGACGAGGCTCGCGGGCTGGCCGGCGACTCCCGTGAGCGACCTCGTGTATATGCTACCTATCGACACAGATAAAGGAATTCCTATGTGATGTTAGTAAACAAAAAGTGTATAAATAAAAAGCGCGGCGTGTTCCCTCTATCAGTCTAGTTGTGAAGTTAAGCTGGTTAAGATGACTCTTCCGGGAGTTTTTCTTTTTTCACACTACGTAGAAAGCTTTTGGGTAAGTTTATTACCTCACTTTAAAAATGTATTTTTGTTCTATATCTTATGTAACTGCGTCTTTATGTATACTTATAGTTATATCTATTTAATTTTTAATAAGGTGTACCGAGCGCGGCAATCATGTAGGTAATTATTTTTTTGCACTTAGGTAATTCATAGACTGCGTCTGAAATAAGTAACGTGAGTGAGTACATGATCCAGGTGTAATGAAAATACAATACGAACCTAATAACAGGCATTAACGAGCGCCCATGTATTTCGTAATAAATAGTGGTATTTATATTATTTTATTTATGTGTCTAGCTTGCTCTACGCTATCCCGGACACAAAGATCGGGCCGAAGCATAAAGTGTAAGAAGTTACGGCTGCAAGTAGAAAATATACATTATTCAGACATTTTTCTTGCGAATTATGAAGCGCTACGCCTAGCTTGCGTGTTTTGGAGAAGTTATGTTGGAAATTAATTTTAATAGGCGTTTTTCTCTTCAGACAAATGACTGGAAAAAGGCTTAAATTGTTGCATGTAAAATTTGACCTATACATTGTGAAAATAATGAATAAACCGAACTGCACCGTCGCAATTAATGACTACAATATTTCTTTTATCATTTTATAGTTACAGTCTAAATTGTAAATATTAGATATTATTGTTAATTCACATAGGGACCTGAAGGTGCCTATTAACAATTGAGTAAACTTGATAATCCATCCATAACTGGTGTTACGGTTGAACTGTTTTCTTAAAGTTCACTACTTCCTTCGTGTCTGGTAATTGGTGTATACCTAGTTTCTGACCTTTACAGACTCTATATCATTAAAATGCAAATAGCGACCTATATTTAGAGCAAGCTTATATTTTAATTAATTTTTAGAATTACCTAATCAAATACCGTGCTTTCCGATTTTTATTATTCTTATATGGAGTTAGTTTTATAAAAGTTTATACTTTTGTAACTTATGTGAAACGTCGTTCCAATGATTTTTGATAGACCCATTTTCGAGATTTGGTCTTGGAAGTGTGTTCGGCGGGATTATTTATGTCATGTGTGCAACTCTGTCGCTTCCTGTTGCCAAACAGGCGTTCTCGGTGCTTCAGGAGTGCGTGAGACTGCTTGACCGCGACGTTGAATATTCAGCATTTGTTCACTCATCGTAATATATTAATATTCAATCGGTCGCTTACTCCTGCCTCTGATTCAAGGTTAATTTTTTACTAAGCACTAATAAAGAACAATTGCGAACGTTGTTTTAAGCTATACTATTCCGTCACAGAAGATTGATTTAGAAATCAGCTTTTGTACGTAATAATATCGCTATTAAGTATGTGCGTAAATATCGTTATCTACGTCTTGAATTACTTTTTTCTCTCACTTGAGTGTAAACATATTTGTGTGCTTGGAACGTTATTTAGTGTTATCACGTGTCTTCGCTCGTGGTTTTGAAACATGTGTTATGTGCGAGTGACCGGATATTATTCAGCGTTATTTGTAGGTACGTCTCAAATGTCTAAATTAGAACACGAACTTGTTGAAAGGATACAATTAATAATTTATGGCATAATCGTTTAATGATGATCTAAACTCGTCAAAATTATTAAAGAAACGTAAATAACTGGCCACATTGTTTCGACGTTTTGATATGGTTTTTTGGCCTTTCGCGACGTGGTCGATTCGCCCGCATTTAACTCTCCCGAATCGGGCAAATCGACACTTAAAAATATTATTTTTTGTAGGCGACCCGCCCGAATTGTATTTATTGCAGTGAAGTTAAGAAAAGTACAGTCAAGTACAAAAATGACACAGGTAGTATATTTGGACATGAAATGAGACACACAAATTAATCAGAAATAGTTTTATTTGCATAACAACTAGTCAAATTCTTTTCAATTCGTTGTAATAAAATTTAACAGGTAGTATTTAACTGTTCCTCAATTTTTTGCCTTTGTTCCACCAAAAATACTAATTGCATAGCAAAATATGCTTACTAAAATATTTTAAAGTGATCAAACTAAGTCGCCGGGGCCCCGCTCTGCGGGGGTCCTATTTTTGGATGGGTTTAAGAAGGAATCTAACATAACCTAACCCTTCTGAGACGGAATGCAATGATTTGAGGCGTATAAGTGCTCGTTATGATATATTTTAGTAAGCATATTTTGCTGCGCAATTTGTATTTTTGGTGGTCATTATATTTAATCCCGATAAATTTTACTCGACTGTACTTTTCATTGCATAAAATACAATTTGTGCGAGTCGCCCACAGAAAAATAATATTTTTTTCAGTGTCAATTCGCCCGGTTCGGTCAAGTTAAATCGGGCGAATCATCCACTAAGCCCTTTCGCTGGCCAAAAAGAACGACCGTAATAAACAAACAGACATCAACATATTTTATTGATCAAAGAATAAAGCAATTACCTACCTTTCATATGCCTCCGAAGATGTCTTGTTATTAAATATAAATAAAACTATCACAAGTAGGTAGTTCTGCCTGCTATTATTATAATTAAGTTTAACATACTACTGTCGAAAATTAAAGTTGATAATTCTGGATGTCACCAATTAAATGAACCGCTAATTAAAAAGCCCGTGATAAATCTACAAGTCTTTTCGATTACCGATAAACCCACCTACCTACATGTGATCACACTTGGAGATTTTGTTTTTTTCTGTTTCACTTTGTGGTATCGACGGCCTTCCACAACAGGTTAGTTGGCTAAAACTACCCTATTAGTATGATAATGGATTGCCGAGTCGGGTCGTAAACCATCGGCAGTACTAAATTTTGTATCGTCGATGACGCGTTTACCACCAACCTACTGTTCACCTTGAACCTCGCACAAGGACACGTTTTTATTGTACAATTAAATGTATTGTAACATTATTTTAAGTTTTTCGTGTTGATTAGAGCAGATACAATATTTGTTCGTTCAAGAGTTGTTTATTTCTAAATAAAATTTTATTGTGACTTTACCGATAAAACCTACACGGTTGTGTTGCCTACGCATGTTATGGTTAAAAATAGGAGACCAGCAGTATTATATATTTATATAGCAGCGGAAAAATTAAAACAAACGGTTAGTGTCAGTTCTTCATGAGAAGCTTGGAGGTAGTTAACCTCGTTTAGATACTTACGTTTGTCTCTAATGCTCTTTGATGACAATTACAATCAGCAGACGATTTAGAAATGTATTTGACACATATGTATTTAGTACAATAAATAATAATGATACTTAAAAAGAAAATTGTAGATATTATCCTGCTTCAGAAATTTTAATCTATAGACTACTTATAGCCAGTAGCCTCAATGTTTTTGTCTAGCTTGGTCTTATTGCTATTGTATCGGAATTACGACTAATTTAAACGCAGCGATGATTAAGTTGGATACATTTCGTATATTTTACAATTACGACTAATAATCTGGTATTTGTAGACGACACCTACTATCTCAAGAGTAAAAACAGACATTTCTAAAACGCAAAGTTACTTCGCCTTGTAGTTGAAGCTATTAAGACTGGTTGTCTTTAATTTTTGTACTGTAAGTGCACTTAATTCACGAAATCTGATAGGTGAGTTGACGGTCACAGAAGCTTTTTGTTTCAATATCAAGTCTCAGTCTGGAAGTCACACGAAGGGAAGCAGACGTATGTATAGTGTTATAGTGACACATATCCGATGCGGCGAGACGACCGGGACCGGTCGGCCTTCGGGGAGCAAAACGAATCGCGCGCCGCCCTCGGCCGCCAGTCTGTAGGGAAGCAGACTATCTATACTACCTACAATCTCCAATTATATTTCAACTGAAAAGTTCTTAACCTCAGAGACTTGTTGGTATTTCATTTAACTCATCAATGAAGGTCAAACCAACTTCGATAAGTAACTATTCCCTTGGCCGCAGCTCAATCCAATGATAAATGAATTCTTTTTGTTCACGTATTGATGCGCAGACGCTTCATACCGTCTACATCTACATTGTTTAGGTACTGGTAATATGTTCAATGAAATGATACGAAAGTACAGAAATCATGTCAATGTATTCAAAAAGACGTCAAAATTTGATTCATTTTCATTGGTTGACTGTCAAAATTGGATAGGTATTTGCAAAATGCGTAGGACTGGTGACGCAATTGAAACCTTGCTTCGTTTTGCTAAACAGAATTGTAGGTACTTAAAATGCAGCATATATAAACGTGATGTTAATACCTAAGCTAATTTAACCGTAGAGACTCAATAATACCAGAGTATCCGCAATTTATTGATTAACAAAATAGAGCCAAACGGCAAGAGCGCAAACCTATTGTAGGTATTTTATTGACGCTGCGCTAAATTGACTTAGCTTTTAATGTAATGTTCAATAGTTTACTTTTGACATATAATATTGCCGTTAGCTAATAATTATAGACACGATTTGTTATTAGACTTAGGCCTAAAAGTCAATGTACCCAAAATAATGAACTGTTTTAATTACCCATTATTCAATCTTGTTGACACATGACGATTTGTAAAGGCTGGTGCTTGCGGTAAGCATACCTGCGGCACAGATCATTGTCCGACTTTATGGTATAGCTTTGGTCAAATTATAAGAATAATATACGTAGGTAGTTGAAGAATAATAAATGACTATCTATTCTATAAACTTAATTCTACACAATAGTTTGAATAACAAGCCATAAATTACTAAGGAGCTTTTAAGTTTTAAGAACAGCTTTGCCACAAATTTAGTAATTGAGGATAAACATTCTAAATATCTCATCAAAGCCCTGGATTAAAATAAATGAACGCCTTAGGAATTACGGGTGGCTAAGTAAGAAAATAGTTACGTAGATCGTTATGCCGTGGGGTATCTAGTTAATCACAAGATAGCGTATACAGCAAAAAACTCACTCATACTGCAAGCATGGGTGAAGATCCATAAATTTCGGGAAAAGTGTAAATAAAAGTTGAAATAATGGAAATAGCTAAAAAAATCTAAAAACTAATTGCATAACAATATACCTACTTAATTCATAATATTTGTATTTACTCACATTTCGTAACACCAAATAGCTATTATAAAAAAATACTCAATGGTCCCCAATCGCGAAGAAACGCACATAGGTCGAAAGAACATTGCACTGTCGATAAGTGTGTACCATTTAAGGATGCAATGTTAGAATCGCGCAATAATAAGGAGTGAGGAGTGATGGAGTGCAATCAATTAAGAGCGACGATGAACCGCGTGAACCGACCTCAATAAACGCGGAAGAGCCCGCGCATCGATGCAGCAGTTAGCGATTCTTCAGCCCATCGTAAATTATCTGCTTTTTGACATTTGCATATTAGTTTTAATAACGCTCATTTCATACAACATAACATGATTGAACAACTGAAAATACGAATAAACTTACATTAACAGTGAGTTCGACAAACGTTTAATACATATAGGCACGATTCTCTTGAGTATGAGTGATACACTCAGAGATTACGTAAGCTTTTTTATTATTTACACGCACAATAATGTCGACTAGAAGCAAGTGTACGTACCTCTATCATTTTTAATACATTGACCTTATAACTGCTACTACTTCATTGATGTCAAATTTAAATTACTTGCGGAGATTTGATTTACATAACCATTTACAACAAGAATGAAAACCATTCATGATTTAGCAATTATTCTTTCTATTCAGTTATAAGGTAATAATAATAACATGTTAGAATGAGGGTATTGACCCTGACTGCCTGTTGACATGCTGACATGCTCAACTGCCGCTATTTGAGGACCCATTAGCAGATCCGATTCTCGGGTCAGGCAAGGCGTTACCTATTTTGTTATAAGTATAGGCTATGATGAATAATTTAGTATAGAATAGTGATTACCCAAAAATGTGTGTCACCGAATTGCCATTGCCTACGAGTCATTTTTCTGTTTGTTACTTTATATATCTTAACTAATCTTTTACATAGTTCAAATGTATTAAATGTGTGTTTAGATGTCTTTTACTCATTCACGGCAGAAGCGCTGAATGGATTTTGATGAACGTTACGAATCTGATTAGATATAACTTGAAAAATTGTTTTGTACCAGCCATAAATATTATGTTTGCCCGCGAAAAGGTTTCACTAATTAAAACTGTCATACTTTTCAGCGACAAAAATACATAATAGAAGTACATAAGCATTATTTTTAAAATGATTTCAAAATATTTTAATTTTAAGGTGAAATGAAATAAATGTTTATTATTTGGGTAAGATATTTAAGATTAATATAATTGATCTTGTTGTGTAAAGTTGTCTGAATCTTGGTTATTTATCGCAGTTTAATATTTCAGGACATCTGACATAAAATATTAAATTATAATGTAGATACCTAGTAAATTACAGTGATTACCTATACAATTTGTTGAGGTCTCAATTTTATCCATAGCTGAAATACATTATAATTCAACCAATAATTTTAGTAATTAACAGCGCACCTAATATATCCATCCTTTGATGTTTCGTTAAAAGTTAAGTGAAATGTATGTGTTGCTGCTAATTTGAATGCGCTGAAAAATACATTAAATATGAATAATTATATAGACACATAGAAGCGCGCCCGTTGCCGGAAGCTATTAAACAATTTTTTAGCTGTTACACCCGCGCCCCTGATTCATTTTTCTCTTTTTCTTTCTAGCTTTAATAATGTTTACTATATTTCCCATATATGTTCATTAGGTTATGGTAATCTTAACCTGGCCTTGCTCCAAAACTCTGGTATGGACAGGGAACCATCGCTGCATCGCCAATTAGTTCGCTCAGACAACTGATTATCTTTTTGAATCTAAGATATTTTTACTTACATGAATGTATTGTATAGGCAGAAATTATTGATATCATATTGGGTATGCCATGGTAATGATAATGTGTGCAGATTTTGTTTGAAGAAACTGCTGCATCTCATAACTTGCGTAGTAGGTAATACCTGTGCAAGAATTTGTTTTTGTGTTCCTAATTGATGATGATATCTGTACGTCTTCTACAATATAATGCGTAGGTATACCAATATAAGATAATATTGCCTCCCAGTAAGACAGTTATTTATGGTATTTACAATCTATAGTTATATAGTATATTTATTACCAAGATTGAAGTTAATATCCAAAAGATATAACAATTTCTCATACAAAATGTTATATCCAAGTAGTTACCATTACATACTTTGTAAACTTTCAACATAACTACGCTATTTCAAGGTAATAAATTGAAGATACTTTTTAACGTTGTCTCATCGAATATGAAACGGAAATTAATATCAACCGTTTGCTTGAGAGATCCTTGATCTTGACCGTGACGGAATAATAATGTCGCAGATTAGGTCACATTGCTTGTATAATATGGTGCCAAAGTTCACATTTACGTTCTATTAATCACATTGCACCCTCGTGAAGCGGGTGCATTGAATTGTAGAAACTGGCCGTTGTGATTTTGGCTTAAGAATCCTGGAAAGATGGTGCGACTTTTATTAATTCTGAACGGGGCGTTTTTTTTAGTAATCTAAGATTTTGTATTTGTTATTTACTAACGAATAACATTATTTAAAATTGTTGGTACAAGGATTTTAACTCCGTCATATTCTTGTGGGTGTAAAAGCTAAAAATATGTTTACGTAGAAAAATTAGATGATAAAATAAATAAAATCTGGGCCTACTATAACTAATAGGCCAGAGTATAAAAGTAGGCAATTACGTAATTTACCTTCAATTGTTCTTCTATTAACTACCTAAATTATTACATATCTACCAAATAAAATCGTTTTTGGCTTACAAAACTGTCATCTATATCTGGCGCCTTTCATTTTACTGGGAATGATAACCTCTTGATAGTAATTGAACTCGCTCAAATTTTAAGAATACTGTAGGTATCTATTAATTAAGCTGTTTTTATCGGTGAACACTAAGAATAGTTCAAATGTTTACATGTATTTAGAAAGATTGTAGTCTTTACAAAAGTATATAAGCTAGATGTTCAGCTTGGGTACATCAATAGTTATAATTGATACCAATCCGACTCTCGTACTTCGACAGTAACTGCATACAGACATATTATAGTTTATTAACTATAGCTTTGACTTACTGTTGAGTGTTGACCCCACCGAATATAGGTAATACAAGATGGATTAATTAAAATGTTTCCTTTCCATCTAACATCTCTACTTTGATAACTACTGGATTTTATTTTTGAATATATAGCTACAGGTTAAAGTTTTGTTGTACGATGGTGACAAATAAGTATAGGTTCCATCTGATGGTGACCGGTGATCGTAGCCTATAGATCCTCCTCAATCGAGGTAGGGAGGAAGATATGAATCGCGCATTGTCAACCCTTAAAAAATGTCTTTGTGCTGTTAGCAGCACTGTTATGTGTGTCTCATGGCACACATCATAAGTTGAAGGTAAGATTTGAGCAATATCCCGAGTAGATCTGCAATTGCTGTGCCCTATGTTTCTGAAAATAATATAATCTTATAGCTCAGCTAGTAACAGATCTACTAAAACTCAAAATTCCTAATAGATTAAATGAAAACATTTTATTCTCATGACCATTGACCATAACATGCTACTGTTTTGTTTTGCCATACATGAATAAATATTGCCTCCATTAAGTAGAGCCTACCTACATAAGAAGAGCTCGCAAGAAATTAATTTCTTACTTGTTTAGTTCTTACATTGTTAGTATAACCTACAGATAATCACGTCAGTAGGTGTAGTAGACACCTACGGTCGATGACTACGTTCGTAGCAGAATGAGAAAGCTAATCAAATAAAAATGTTGTAGAGAATTTTATACTTATCTACTCCTGAATTCTTACTTGTACTGTCTAAAATGAATAGTTTTATAAGCTTGCTTTGTGCTGCAGTCCTCAACTGTAATTTGATTGGGAACAAAATCTATAAGTAATTCTATCAATATGTTAAAATACTCTACGTGATATTTGTAATAATAATAACCAATGTTATTATTTCGTCATCAGGGTAAGTATACAGCGAGGACATCAGCTAGAAATAATGTCTTATCCAATGTCAAGTGTTTGTCTGTAAGTATTTGTATACATTTCATTAAATGATAAAAAAATGCAAGCGGTTATGAAATTACGATAAAGTCGTCGTTAGCACTTCATATCGATCAAATGTTGATAATATAAGTAAACAAAATCGAAAATCTACAAATACAAAGAACTGAAACGAAGCAAACGGTTTAGTATTCGTTTTCAAATTAAATAAAGTCTAATATTATAAATTTTACCGAATAATATTGACACAAGCTTGACATTGAAATAGTTTAAAATACCTATCCAGCATGCACAACGACGAATTTTACGAGGTTTTTGACCCAGGTAATTTCTTTGTAAAAACAGAATACAACATAGATAAAAATGACGAGTGTATCTTTATGATACACTATCGTCAACACGCTCTTATGAGATAACCTCGAATATTTGAAAAGATTAAGAAAAACAGACTGGAATACTTAAAATAAAAGGTTAATAATACTTAGGATGTCGTTTAGTGGCATGTCGACTTTTATCAGTTAAATAATTTGTAGAAAACAGTAGGTCTTTATGTAAATACAGGATACATACATTTTCGTGTAAACGTTATCTTGTAAGGAACTTTTTATTTCCGTCAAACCAACATTTATAGAAATAACCTGACAAAAATTTTGACAGATTATTGTAGTGTTAGTGTATTTAACAATATATGTTAGTAACCTATTTTTGTAAGTATCTATATAATTAATATGTGAAGCAAAATCTTTGTACCCCTTTTTACGAAAATTGCGTGGATGGAAGAGTATAGAAATTGGCACAGTTAAAGGTGTACATGGAGAAGGAGTGGCTAACCCTAATATTTTTATAAAATATGCATTAGAAATACATTAAATTAATAAAAAACACAACCGTGCATTTGACATAAGTACGCACTAGTACGCAGTCGAATCGCATTCGTAGTATTTCGGCGTTGTTCGTCTGACGTCGTACAATTCTTTGTAACTATGGTTACCTATACCTTATTTATATGTAATAAAGAAAAAAGAAAACAAAATAGCAAGCTTACATATGAATATCGTCAATGAAAGAGTACCTATAGTCAAGTAAATAATTAATAATTTGTTTGAAAATGATAGGTAAATTTAACCTATATAGCCTTGGTGACATATTAAATGAAATGTGATTATAAGGGTAAAGTTATAGACAATAAAACCTTAATAACGACCAAATTTAAAATTTAAATAAATTATGGTCGAATTTTATATTTATATTTTTTGAATTTTTATTTTGCAACATACCAATTTATTCCGAATATACCTAATCAATTTATAAAGACGTAGAAAAAAAGAGACTCATCTCAACAGACATTCTACGACTTGTAAATTGATTCCTCGAAGAACCTAGATTACATTTTTGTAAATAACACGTATTGTCTGCTTAGCCTTGCCTTTTTGCTGCTTTACCTTGTTTAAATTTTCATGATCTCAATGCTGGATAACACCCAACTAGTACTAATTAAGTTTATGACGGTTTGGTTGGCATTAAGTCTCAATATAATGTAAGGATATAATAAGCAAAGAAGTAGAAAGGAAGTTTTAAAATAGATTTTATTATATATCCAGAAACTAGGTACTCCTGTTATAAAAAGCCATAAATACAGATTTAATTGTCCACATAATTAGGACGTGATCTTTGTCTTAGATGTTGTACAAGCACCGGCTTATGATTTGCATTACTGGTATAAATAATATCAATAATTCTGGTTGCTGAGAACTTTTATTATAATATTCACGTATACCCTAATTGCTAGTAATTTATACGAGCTGCTTGATAAACGGAGAGACCTTTATCAGTATGCGTTTAACACACCGGCTCAAATGATCGCGATCTTTTTATTTAGAGTTATGGGCCCGACCGTCCTTGAGATATAATTCACTGAATGTGGACCAGTCGTATAGATGGTAGAGATACAAGCAACAAGGGTTACAATGTTTATTTGTTTGATCACTAACTTATCTTATCTTAGTCTCCCTACAACGTGTTACCAATAGGTATATGTTGCTGTTGGCGCCTCTTTGTTGAAACTGAACTGTCCTTCAACTTACATTAAGTTCATTCCACGTCACTTCGCACCTGAGCGGACTGATAGGTATTACACATAAACAACTTATTTGTAATTCAAATGCAATTTAGTGTATGCTCCAGTAAATCCATTAAAAATCATTAGGTAACGTGATTAAGAATAGTCACTGTCTGCTATTGCGTCTGTTTATTTATAACTATATGACGCATGTCTTTAAGTAAATAATTTTAATTAGCAATGGTGTAAAATTAGCAAAGCATAACACTTGTATTTTAAATGATTGCTCTAATCAGGTAGCTAATGAAATTTACCATAATAATTCAAGAGATCACTTCAGTTATCTATCTTTTGGTGTATTTTTCGTAACTAGGACATACATAAAGACTTATAGTGTATGCAGATCGAGACTTTAATGAAATAACGTATAACGTAGAACTAACAAAACAGTTCTCAAATAGATTTGAAATATATGCTGACGGGCTTAACGCTTCTTGGCTGATACTTTTTTAAAGCAGCTTAGAATCCTGGAGCATCCAACCGAGAAACTGGTGAATCAATATAAATTTCTAAGTACGTTCTTGTATGTGGGCCACGTTTGCAGGCCTAGTGTTTATATCACACAAGGCAGAGGATCCGCCATGAAAAACCTCCCAACGACGTCCAATTACAGAGACGATAACCAATTACCAAGCGTAGTACCTATATTATAGACACGCTGGCCTTTCTAGTATGTTCATGTTAGGTAAAGTCTTGCATTTTGTATCGCCATTAAGGATTACGTATTTTGCTTCTAAACTATTAAGTTTTATCATAAAGACTCGCACAAGCAATATACTTAAAGCTATCTTGTTTAATGAGTTGTCGCTCAATTCAAACATTCGTAAATATCTTAATTTATTATTTATCTTAGGCAGCCATGAACTGGACAAACCTTATATTAATTACTGCAGTAATACCTACAATGGATAAGAGATTTCAACAAGAACGTAAAACTGTATAATATTAATATAATTATGTATTATACATATACTAGTTATGTTAGTATGTACATATGAGTTCGTGAATATAATTCGCTGGCGAAATTTGCATTGTATGAACGGATTATTAAACATGAACTGGGACAAGCTTAAAATAGATTAATGTTTTACTAACAATCTCGGCAAAAACTTTGAAATATTTTTAAAATTACGTCTCTCTAGCTGGACAGGGTCTCATAGAAAATCAGTTGTGCCACGTTTTTAACTTGTGCTGGAATACCGGCCGTGAACCTAGTGATTGGTGCAAGGCCGTCATAGTACCTTTATACAAGGGTAAAGGCTCACAGCAAGATTGCAAAAGCTACAGAGGCATTAGCTTGCTCAGCGTCGTCGATAAATTGTATGCGAAAGTGTTAATTAAAAGGATTGTGAAAGTAACCGACGAGAAAATATGGGATGCACAAACGGGATTTCGAAAGGGTATGGGATGTACGGAACAAGTCTTTTCCTTACGGAG
This sequence comes from Catocala nupta, assembly GCA_963675205.1. Taxonomy (NCBI): domain Eukaryota; kingdom Metazoa; phylum Arthropoda; class Insecta; order Lepidoptera; family Erebidae; genus Catocala; species Catocala nupta. The sequence continues at coordinate 14,611,158 of OY776100.1, read as the reverse complement.
CATAGCCGAGAAAGTTTTGGCCAAAGGTCAAAAGGTCTATTGCGCGGATCTGGAAAAGGCTTATGATAAAGTGGTGAGGAATGAACTTAGGTCGGTATTGTCTATGTATGGAGTGAATAGCAACCTCACACGAGTTCAGAATCGTCAAATCAGAATTTCAGAGCTTGTGTTAGGATAAAAGGGACCTACACAGAATGGTTTAGTATCGAAAAAGGTGTTAGACAAGGATGTAGGTGTAGCGTCACTCTGGCTGTTTAACCTATACATGGACAATTGTTTGAAAGATTTAAAAGATTGTGAATGGGGAATAAGAATTAATGAGTTACTTGTCAAATGTCTTCTTTATGCCGACGACCAAGTAATATTTGCGTCATCGGCGGAAGAGTTGCAGGCGATGGTAACTATTATGCATGGTACTTTTGAGAGTAAAGGAATAAAAATGAATGTAAGCAAGATGAAAGTAATGGTATTTGAAAAGGAGGAGTGCATGACGATGTGTAATATTATGATTGACAGAGTACAAGTGGAGCAAGTGAAGTTTAGCATTGAAATTAAACAACTTTATATGGATGTTATCGCGTTATGTTTAAACACTATTTTAGATAATTTTAGAACTATAAACTATTACTTTTAAATTTTACTATTTTTTAAGCAATTTATATAATTACCAGCCATTACCGTGACCATGGCTGCTGAAAAGCAATCGAAACGTCAGCGTCAGGGAAAATGTAAACTTACTAATTTAAATAGCTTAAATAGTACCTACTAAAGTTTAATAGAATTAGTTTAATAGTTTCAGAATTATGTTATAATAGTGTTTTAAAATAAACACAGTAAATTCAATGTATAACATTCACGTAAACGTAAGACAATATAATGTAAATTACTAATGATACTAGTCTATCGTATTTTATGATACTTCTTTACTCAATCAACTAGCGTTATTGAATGCGAATGTTGTAAAAGTACAACATAAATAATAAGTAAGCAACATACAGAAAATACAAAAGATTCCAATTTAATAATAAGTTTTATATTTCATTAGTCAAGTACTTACCTATTAATTAAATTTCGATATTGTAAGCTTAGGTAGGCAATGTACAATCATTCGGTTTAATTTGAATCGTAGGTACATACCTACTGCTTAGGTAAGTATTTTCAGGAAATATTAGATTTAAAGCGTCTTGCGTATTATTATTGGTTCATATTAATGGCGCAGGTGGTGTTGCAATGGTGGAGAATCATTCTCGGTGCAAAAAGGTAGGTAATGTCAATGAAAATCACATAAAATGCGAAAGTCGTAATCCCGTTAAATTCCTACACCAGTTCTGTGCTTGTGAAATGCGGGATCCGTTAAAATGGCAATAAAAACTTGTACCAGCCGTTGGCCGATGCCAATACTTGGTGAGGCACATAATTTCTCATATATTAAGCTGTCACTGAGTGCAGTTAGTGAGGTGGTCGGCCGTTGACGCTTGTTGCGTGTCCGGTGCCTGCGAATGCGTCGTAACGTTACGTAATGAGAGACAGTTACGTAAAGCCAATGTCAAGCTCAAGAGCGCTGCGTCAACGTTGTGCCATCGACGTAGAGCTCGCACCCGCGAGGTCGTCGACCGCGATACCAAACAAAATTCATAAAACCAAAACTTGAACTTGGACAAAGATTCGAGGAGCCGATATTGGCAAGATTTAAAAATAATCATTAAACAAGCAACGAATATGTTCAGGTCAATATACGTTTTAGTCGTTCTAAGTGGAATATTAATGACATTTAGATAAAAATGAGTATTATTGTGACACCTATCTATTGAAAGCAAGCGTGATTCAGCAATCACGCTCACGCTTGTGAGTAAAGAACTTGCTTTCAGCGCTAAACTAAAATATACCCTGCTAAAAGGATATAGGATATCTACTATGACTCGTTGTACAAAATGTTATGAGGCAGAAATAGTATCTTTGTTATTTTGCTAAATAAAACACTATTTGTTACAGAGCACGCCGCCTCCGCTGGTGGACTGGTCATGTGTTCCGACGCTGGTGCTAGCAGTTATCCTGATTGTAGTAGTGGCCACAGCATTAGTTGCACGCACAGCTGATAACAAACAATCAACTCGCCTACCAGGCCCGCAAGCTCTACCATTTCTCGGAACTAGATGGTTGTTTTGGAGTCGATATAAGATGAATAAGTTACATGAAGCTTATGAAGGTATGGTTTCTATACCACTTATATCTTAAATTTCAATGTTTTAAACACGACTAATCTGTAAGATAATAAAGCAATTTATTAATACGTCGGGGCTGCAGACCGGCCATTGGCGATTTTGCCAGCACTTTAAGTTGATGGGCTTATATTGTTTCTTTTGTTGTACCATGATTCCGTACCGACTGGTATTTTTAGTTACTAGTATTTAAAATCACGTGGACATCGTCATCATATTAATATTCAAACACGTGGCAATATAATAATCGGTAAACGATAGATCCTGAGGCCATTTTGGGAAAACTTGAAGTTGATCTGATTTCATTACGTTATTTTCACACAATGTTTTAAAAGTTGTTATAATTAATTGAATGCAGTAATATTAATAGACCAATTAACCATAATTTAATAAAATGTCTATAAATTCCTTATTTTAAATTAATTTAATTATGATTTCGATACCTACCTGTAAAAGTTTTAACATTTAAGCATATTTTTTGTGTTAATTCGTTCTAAATGTTTTATTCAATCTATCAGTCAAATATTTAGATAATATGAAACAGTGAGGTTTAGAAAATTACCAGGGAATTTTTGTTAGCAATTATCTGATAGAAAATGATCTATTCGTTACATCTCGAACTTTGATAATATTGTGATATATTAATTATTGAGATGGGATTAAGTATAGGTTTTTTTAAATAATAATATATTATATTAAGCTATTCATTGTTATCAAAGTGGCAATAAATATATATGTAGTCAAATGGATACAAAACTTAATGTCAAAGAGTAACATACACACAATACACATACATACGTCGATTATATATTTACAATAACTACGAGGTCTATTTTATTAATAAATAACACCATAATAAAATGTTATTAATAATTATTATAATTGGGTCAATTTAACATAAGATACACACTAACCTAGTTTATTATTAGATTTCGAGAATGTAAGATAACACAAGATATATTATATTATAAATAATCTTGTTCTAATTATAAATGAGTTATTTATACCATTTGTGATAACTAAGAACAATAATTAAAATATGTATGTATCTAAATGAAACAATTCAGTAATATTCATGTGTTTATTTTTTATCCAGTATGCCATTATTTCAATAAAATTCCTGTCTTACAAATTACTGTGAATAGGTATTGTCTTTGGTGTTAAAGGCTCGGACTATGTTAATAAATAGCCATTGCAAACAAGTCTTGAATTTAAAAAAACGTTTCGTGATTTCTCACATCTTAATTAATAGCTTTTCAAACCGTCTATGACCAATTGTAAATCACCTTTGTGATTAAATGAATTCAACCACTAAATGTTAGAAAAAGCTAGTTTACAGTCACAATGAGAGATTTGCACACAGATATGTTCAGGCGTTACGGGCCGGTATTCGTCGAGATGACGCCGGGTGGCGCTGCAGTGGTGTCGATTGCAGAGCGGACAGCACTGGAGGCAGTACTCCGAGCACCCGCTAAGAGGCCTTACAGACCTCCAACCGAGATTGTCCAAGTCTACAGAAGAAGCAAACCTGACAGATACGCTTCTACCGGACTCGTAAACGAGTTAGTAATGCGTTAAGTACATATTAGGTAAATTCACGAGGAAAAGCCCTAGCCATCGATCATTATAAATGTATTAACGAGCATGAACTGTGATGCGACACTGCCCTTATTGGATTTCTTCTTCCATGTAATTTCACAAGGCTTGACGTAGCTTGAAACTATGTATAACCGTAGACTCTTATTAAAACAGATCTATAAATAAATACGTCAAGGTGATTGAAGATAATGCCAATCATTTAATATTTCATGTCGAGAGTACTTAATTGACATAGATACCCAGTTAGACTAGGTTATCTTTTAAATAAGCATTCATTCATCACAACGGGTGGTTCGACCTCGGACCAGTCGGATTCAAGTATGACCATTGTGTCCATAGTTCGTGATATTTTGGCAAGCTTAGTACTTGCGAGTCACGTCTATCTCAAATTTAGTTGCGTAGTTACATTGGCAATAGTTTTTCGATGACATTGCAATGTTGTTATTTCCTGCCTACGTACACTTTGAAGCGTCTGTGCTGGTGTTACCGGCAGTTTCTTCGTATCTTTCTCAAAATATTTTTATGTATGAAACTATAAGTGCATTATGTAATATACAAGATATATAGTATTTTATATATATTGTATATAAAAATAACCTATCACAAGTTCTGGGCTTGCGGCTATAAAAGTAAACTAGATGTTTCAACTAGGACAAAAGTAACTGCTAGGCAAATGTATTCATCTTAAGCTTCAACAGATAAGAAGGTGGACCTTAGAGCAAGGACAGTATTATAAATAAAAAGGAAATAGCCTGCCTTTTATAGCCTAAATAGCATGAATACCATTTATAAAACGATCACGTTTATTTGGCAAGTAGAGCTTTCAAGGTCTACGTAACAATTGCAATACATCATATATTTTATTAAGTCTGGTCAAACTATCGTTAGGTACCTAAAAATATAAATAACTTCTTATTTATTATTCATCAAGTAAAATAGCTATTTCTTTATCAAATTTAGAGACCTACTTCACATTTACATTTTTACTTGGCAGCATGCAAATTGAAGAACTGTGATTTCAGGCAAGGTGAAAAATGGTATCATCTCCGCAAGCACCTGACCGGGGAGCTAACGAGTCCCAGCACTATGCAAGGCTTTCTACCCGAACTAAACAATATCTGTGATGAGTTCTTACATCTTTTAAACTCTTGCCGTAAAAGTGACGGCACTGTGGTCGGTTTTGACCAACTTACTAATAGAATGGGACTAGAATGTAAGTAATATAATGACTTTCTGATGGTTATCTATATTTAGGCAGTATATAACCAACAAGATTTTTTTTAATGTGAATAAATATTAAAAAGGCATAAGTTCTATCGCTATGTTTTCCTAATAATATAAAGAATTTCGGCCGCGCGTGTCATCATTAGTCTGCCAGAGTTTAGATAACGTGTTTTGGTATTAGAAGCAACCGTGTAAGGATTCATTAGTAAAGCTTTTACATACAGTGTGCTTAAGTAAGTAAGTCTATTAAGATAAGTTTCGTTGCAAGCACTCTTAATTTAACTTGGATGTTTGCTATAGAGTCTGAGTGTTTGCTATAAAGTATTTTTATTAATTTATGTTTTGGTATGACATGCATTAATAAAATCATCTTAATCATTGATATATAAAAAAATACGTTTGTTTAAATAGGTAGCTGCTTGTTATTTTGTATTTGATAAACCGACAATGTTGTTTAAATGTCCAGTTAAATTTTCTTTTTGCAATCTATACAATTAGCTTTGTTGTAGAGTTCAAATGCTAATGTCAAATCCATAATAAATTCACACTTGTGATTGTGGTGACGAGAAAATGACGTTTGCCGAGATAAGAATGTGGGTCATATGCAATAGTAATAGCGTTAGCTGCCAACGTACTCGCGTGCATGCGTGAATTGCTAGGAATGCAACAATAAGCATCAGAAATGCGTTATGAAATTGTACTCAGCTATGTTCATTGTTATCAGCTAATGACCGGAAGTTACGTCGAGTTTATCTCGTTCTTAAAGTATAGTGTTAACGTACCTTTTTTTATAATATTGACGGCATAGTGTCATGAAACAGAGCCTTCTAAAATGATAATACAAACCTTACTATAATCATTGTAGATATGGTTCATATGATGTATATCCATCATATCTAACAAGTTTTGTATCGCTATTTCACAATCAGGTGGAAAAGTAAACTGTTCGGCAGAGAAAATATAAAATCAAGCAAAGGTAAAAAAAAATCAAGAGCAATGCGAAAGCAATTTTTGAAACACAATAATTAGAAAGCAAATTATTTAAATATTTAGGACAGCACATGACAATTACACAGTCTTTTTGTTATCTAGGTGTAAAGTCGTTTTATTTAATTATATTTCAAAGCGATTCAATAATAATTGTGTACTTTGAAAAGGCGCGTTCTGGTCTAAGAATAGGTGCTGCAGTATGAGCATTTATAAACAAATACTGAAATAATGACGCAAAAGCAACTTTCAAAAGCTCTTAATTCATACAGAACAGCATTAAAACATGTAAATCTTGGAAACCAAAAACAATGGCGTAGACAAGGGCAACATCTAGACATATACGTCATATTAAATCAGCTTGATAAGATCAACTTTTGCACTGTCCAACGGCATTGCATACATAACTGTATGTAACGGGGACTTAGAAACTCAAGAATTATACGAATTATATTACAGCGGTATGCGGTCTAATGCTGGGAACTAGGCTCGGGTTTCTGGAGCGTTGGATGTCAGGTCGTGCTGCGACTTTGGCCGCCGCAGTCAAGGCCCACTTTAGAGCACAACGGGACTCTTACTACGGTGCACCGTTGTGGAAATTTGCTCCTACAACTCTATATAGAACATTCGTCAAGAGCGAGGAAACTATTCACACGTGAGTATTCCCTTATATGTACTTTTGTAATCTAAAGTACCTATAAAAAAGTAATGCCATATCAAGTAGTAAACGCGTTATTGACTCTTGATTAATGTGCTATTTATTAACATTGCGTGGCATATGCACAAGGAACGATAATATAAAAATCGCATGGTAAACACGTATGTATCAGCATACAATTTGCGGTTGCTAGTTATACATATAGTTGTATGACATAATACTTCAGTTGCCTCTATTTATTCCAAAGTTCTAGCTATGACGTACAAACTATTGATAAAAGGTTTACCAGTCAACAATAACATCGGTTTCAGGGTTACCAAAATTTCAAAACTAACAAAACCTTGAATATTTTATGTATTAGTCATTATCATCAAAGTGATCTGAACGTGGTCTGCGATTGATTATCATTGACCCTTTGAAGTCATGTTGACATCATGTATTTGTTTTAATAACTTTAAAGTTTCGCGTTGCATGATATACATATATTTAATTCGTAACGAATATTAAAGCATATGTGCTTAATATACCTTTTGATGCTTGACGTTTGACAACGTTTCACCAACCGTGATCACAAGCTGACCAGGCAGCTTGTGATCATGACCGGTGGTGTGCATTTATGCATTTGTATTGTCGAGGCGATTATTCGTTTCTGAAATGGCGTTTTCGTTATTGGAAAAGGGCAGAACAACCTCTGATTTCTTCTAAATAACTTTATTCAGGAAATCTAATATAATAATATCAGCATTAAATCGCACTAATATCTATAACAAATAAAAACAATAATGGTACTCTGAAAACGCACGTTAGAATCATCTGCATATTTTCCTTTTATAGATTTCATAATCTCAATCATTTTAAATGAAACATATGGCTAGTTAGTTATTCATTTTCATGTATTTTACACGTAAATACATAGTTATTAATGGGTAGTATTTAACTGCACAGCAAAAAGATACTAATTGCACAGCAAAATATGCTTATCAAAAATACTAATTGCACAGCAAAATTTATTTAAAGCGATCAAACTAAGTCGACGGAGCCCCGCATCGCGGGGCTCCTATTTTTGAGTGGCTTTAAGAAGGAACCTAGCATAACCTAACCCTTCCAAGACGGAATGCAGTGATTTGAGGCGTATACGTGCTCGTTATGCTGTGCAATATTTGCTGTGCAATATTTGCTGTGCAATTAGTATTTTTTATGGTCATTATATTTAATCCCTTTATTAATCTGAATACGTCAAGTAAAAAAAACAATTATTGGCAGGATAGTATCGGAGCTGATGGAGGAAGCCAAATCAAAGAAACAAGGAGCCGCTCACGATGATGCTATGCGTGAGATCTTCCTAAGGATACTGGAGAATCCAGCTCTTGATATGCGGGACAAAAAAGCCGCAGTTATAGACTTCATCACAGCTGGCATTGAAACGGTATGACAAGTAATATATAGATATTTAACACATATGCTCAAATCGGTATAATTGACGACTGAAATAATTTTAGGTGTTTGCGTGGTACCTAGTAGTTCTACGGAATAATCATCTGCCTGATATCCAGGTTTTTTAACAATAATCCATGTCAGGTATGTCGCAATGTTAGTCAGACAGCGCCTATTTGCATAATTATATAAAGTATACTTACGGTTAAAGGTGACGGATTCTATTGGGTTTCTCTAAATAATAAGACAGGCACTGAATGTAGTAATACTGCGAAAAGAAAGTTAGTTACACTTAGATTAACCTTCGAAAGTTTAGTAGGTATACGAAAGCAAGATGTGGTGTTTCAAAATTCATAGAGATAGCGCTTAGCTCTTCAATATCATGAATATTTTTATACTAACCGCATATGTTGTTGACAGCTTGCAAACAGTCTGGTGTTTTTGTTATACTTGCTGAGCGGACGACCGGATTGGCAGAGGAGAATTCGTTCCGAATTACCCTCATGCAGTACTTTGAATGCAGAGAACATTGCAGCGGCGCCGTCTGTTCATGCAGCGATCTATGAAGCGTTTAGACTTCTTCCAACTGCCCCGTTCCTGGCAAGGCTTCTGGATACGCCTATGACTATTGCTGGACACAAACTACCTGCTGGGGTATGTGTACGAAATGCAATTATTATAATATATATTATGTTGCATCATCTATCATAAACTATAATTTTCAAATAATAGGAAGCAATTCGTCCAAAGCATTTAATAAAATAATGGAAACTAAAATGTTTGCGTAAGCAACTGAAAAGGACAACTAGTTAAGCTCACGGTTTCGTATCAAACTTGCAAATAATCATCGATTCAAGCACCGCTACTAGATGAAAGGTTGAAACGATAAGTAAATTATTTGTTTGTATGTGACAGACATTCGTGCTAGCTCACACGGGCGCCGCGTGCCGGCGTGAAGAGAACTTCTGGCGCGCACGCGAGTTCATCCCTGAGCGCTGGTTGCAGCCCACCACGCCACACGCCGCCGCGCTCGTCGCACCCTTCGGCCGCGGCCGCCGCATGTGTCCCGGAAAGCGGTTCGTGGACATGGAACTACATCTGCTGCTTGCTAAGGTACTCAAACTATGTAATTTTAACTAAACTACTAAGATACTCAAAATATATCACATTCCTACGGTGTATTTGACGAGATACGCTTTGTTACGCTATTCAGATACAGAGAAATTGCTAGCAGTTGTAAAATATTTTCTTATTGTTTAAGCAAATTTTCATTATAATTGTTATTGTTTAAAACTATTTTAGTTGTATACCTAACTATACAGTGTGTCCGGTAATTAATGGATAACCTGGAAATGTCTTATAGTGGAACTGATGGCCGTTCAGAAAAAAAATATGAAAAATAATCTATCCTAACTACTACCTGAGATATGTTTTTTTTTATTACTATGTATAACTTTCTTGTATGCTACGACCATAAATGAATCAAATCCATCGGTTTTTTGTTGTTTTATTATTAAACACTAATTATGCTAATAGATAGACAGTCAAAAGTATGCTATGCTTATATAGCTTGCACTTTTTCTGAACGGCCTTCCGTTGTACTATAAGACTTTTCAAGGTTATCCATTAATTACCGGACACCCTGTATATGTTTGCAGTACATACATGTATAAATGTTTTTTGTAGACCCTTACTTTATTAACAGTAGAATAAATATGTAATATTAGAAACAGCCTGAAACACAGGTCTCTAACGTAGTTCAGGTAATAATACAATGTAGGCAGGTAATAAAAAACAGACTTCGTAAACAAGTCTCTTGTGTCCAATATTTAAATTGTAAATGTTTTCCTTTAGATTAAATATAGTTTTAATGTGAATTTAATACAATAAGTAGCCTGTAAAGTGTATATAATTTTGTAGACTTTTTATATAATGAATAAAAATTTATTAAGTAGCTATTATTATTTACAAAAAATAATGTTAAATATAACTTTTTTTGCTAAGCGTGCATGATCAGCTATAATTATTATTAAATTTATTCAAACATTTTCAAACGATTTCTCAAAGTTATTTATGTTATTAAAAAAGCAATACTAATTCCGTTGTAACAATAACGGAAACTACATGCTTATTTTTAATGTTGACGTTCAATCTTCCTGGCCAAAATGTAATATTTCAAATAGTTTACTTCTAAGCATGTAAATAATGTGGTGTATTCGGTAGATAATTTTCGAGTTTGGTCTCACAAAATTGCAATAAGTTATACATTCTGTAATAACAACCTTAAATTTAAAATATTATATGTGTACACTATTATGTTCCAGATAATGCAGAGATGGCGAGTGGAATTTGACGGCGAGCTAGATATTCAGTTCGATTTCCTGCTGGCACCCAAATCACCGGTCTCCTTACGTCTAGTCGAGTGGTAGACATAGTTATCCGCCATTGTTCTTACTTCGTAGACCGGTAGACTGTTATTGTTCAGGATACGAATATCTTGACAACGTCATCTGTATCAGACTCAACACCTTATCATAAACCGAAAATATCCGTGGACTTGTTAGAAGACCCGATATTTCTACCTCGCATCATTCTAGATGATCGGTGAAGAAAGGGAAGATCTTAGGTGTGTCTATTTTCAAGACAAACATGTTTTTGTAAACATCATTCTATAATGTATAAGTAAATAGACTTTTAAATAAAATATTAATGCCAATTAGCGAGAGTTCCAGTAAAAAATGCAGGTTTTGTATTGTATTTGCATGTCTGTTGAGACTTATCGATATCTTATAAAGTGGCTGTATACCCACTAGGGAAACGCTACCGGGTCACGAGAGCGAATGTGTGCTCATACAGTTTATGCATAATTATTGTCCCTTACTTAGAATGCAATGCCGGAATCAGACGGTAGTATACAATCGCTTTTCGTAATAAATTTCCTCTGAATATAGATGTTTGATATATTAAAAGCTTTATTAAACTAAAGACTAAAGATCGACAGTTAATCTATAATGGTATTTAATTTTAATGTTTATTGACTGTAAAAATGTCCGTCTCACCTATCTTGATATTAATTTAATACGAGTGTTCCAAATGTCTTCCACTTGTTCAGTTTAGATTATTGACATTCGTTTAAGTATATGCTTCCGGTTTTAGATAAACTGACATCTACAAGTCTTACCAATTTAAATTCGCATAGTTCAGCTCATGAAAGTATCTTGGTTGTGGCGTACCTGTCGTTTTTTTTATACAGATACAATTTTGATAAGCGCCGTAAGTTTAATATTGCTAGAAGGTTGATATCTGAAGCCAGAATTTACGAAACAAAAACAGACTTAAGACACAAATCTTCGCGTAGTCTACTCCATTATTCTACAATTTTGTGTAAACAAGCTCATGTACAGATGTCAGATTATCTAGTATCACATAACAGAATATTTTCGTTTTAAAAAGTAGTTGTAAATCAGTTGCCATGACAGCTCATTTGTAGAGTGCTTTACAGGGTATTGGCAAAATCTGCTCAAAATGCACACTTCTTTCTGATTTTGAAAGAACTGTTCACAAATTATTGTTTAAGAACGTAATGTATATGTTAATATTTACGTAGAATACTAACCTAGTTTATAGCTACACAATATTATAAAAATATGGCTGTGTTAATATCAAAAACATATTTATATAAAATGTTATAACCGCAAATACCTCTTGTTATAAGACTGTGTACTGCCAGCACATGCATTTGTCAGAATTTTAATGCAATTTATACACGTAACTTGGCACAGTTGTCAATGGATATCATCGGTGCATTCTCACCAGAGACCCTACTGTGTTTTTGGCAAAATTGAGAGAGAGAGAGTTTCTCTTATAGAGAGTTTCTCAAAATAGATTGGTGTTAGCTCAATCGGTATAATATATTATTTCAGAATAGATTATATGGATTGTATATAATACGTAACGGGTATTAAAGCAATCATGCATAATGTTTTCTTTTGATTATGCTTGACGTTTCGACCAGGTTACACCGGCCGTGGTCACAAGCTGACTAGTGCTGCGATGTCATGTCTCCGTTTGTGAGGCAGAAGAATCTTGATTCACCCTCACTTTTCATATATTTTTGTTTGTCCTTGTACCATCACACACTACACTCACGGTGGTATATATGAAATTCTATCCAATGATTAGTACCCGATTCCAGTATATGTTTTGCAATTGCTGATTTGCTAGACTACGGGTTCTTCACAGCGGCGATGTGTTCTTTAACCCTCTCAGCAAAATAGTACGCTTGGTTAGGTATGTAGGAACACCCGCAGCTGCAATTTATTTTGTAGACACCTGGCATTTGTAAAGGCAAAACGTCCGTTACGTATTTTATATATATCATGCAACGCGAAAGTTTAAAAGTTATTATTATACATATTGATTGGTCTAAATAAATCGGAAAGTTATCTACGATACGATATTCTATTTTACCTTACGGTTAGTAAACTAAAAAATCTAGATGATCGCTTGGGTCACTTAATTGCGTGTAATATTGTAATGTATTGTTTTCTTTTATTTGTGTTATTTCCCGAATAAGGCAAGTAGAACAATCTAACTCATTATAAAATTATTTAGTTATTACTTTTACACTTCTCATTCTCTAATAAATAGAGACGCCATTAACACAAAAAGTCTCCAGCTACCAAAACGCTACATTTGCTTATTAAATAAGATAAAAATATTACACTAAATCGTTTTGTTTATTTTTTTATTCAAGACAAGCTTGTTAAGTTACGTGCATAACTATGTAGATCTATAAAATCATTCCATTTTGAAATAAGTTTAAAGTTAGTGCAGCTTCGATATTTATGTTAAAATTGATATTAGAAGTGGCCATTTCCTATGATTATTTTATGACATAATTTTTTTAATGTTGACTTTAGTAGTTTAACGTACATCGATGGTTACATCTTTGTTAGTTTTTATATCAATAGTTGAAATTTATTGATTATTTTGTTTATCATTTATATAGGAAACGTACATACAAGAATATTGTTATGAGATATATTATTTCGGAATAATAAACAAAACTTAATATCGATGAATAGATCACTAGTAAAGAGATTATGTATAATAAGTAATGTTTTATTTTCACTATTATCTTAGAGACCTACAAATAGGTAACCGAAAAAAACCACGGCAGTTCTCTTTAGGGTATTAGAAGGTCGCTAATAAATTCAAATAAGGTCCCTCGTGACAGGAGACACCTTATTTCGATTTATTTAATGAATCCCCAGTTGAAATTGTACAAAGACCACAATTTAAAAGTAGATAAGGTATATTGTATTTTACTTTTAAATCGTGGCATTTTATGTAATGCAATATGTTTATTGCCCTTAAAACAGAATTTATAACCACCCTACAGCAGGTACTGCAGCTTCTACGCTTCTGCTATATCGCTTCGAGTCTGAGTAATCTAAGGATTTTCTCTTTAAGGCAACTCCCGCACTTTAAATAATTCCTGTGTCGCGGCAAACTTTACAAACATTCAAACAACGGACACAAAGAACAGCTAGACTGGGAACAATTAATTGTAGATAACATGATTTTTATCCAGTGTACCGTGTATTGAACCCACAACACTTGGCAGACTGGCCACAGCGAAGCAAACACTAAACTATTACGCCATCCTGCTGTCATTTATTATAAATATAATTATAATTCATTGTTGGAGATGTCTCAAGTCCCAGTAGTCTACATTACATTGATAACTAAATAATTAAATGTCAAAATCGACTAGAATTACTAATGGGGCTTTGACTCTATTAATTATTTACCTACTTAGTCTTATCTGAATAAAGGCATTATAAGTTTAAACCATGGGAATACTTTTTGTGGAAAAACGAAACGAATGGCAGCAGAAATTTTGTGTCAAGCCGGTTAGATACTGTACAATTAAGTATTTAGCTGGCATATGTAAAACATTAACTTACATATATCATGGCGCAGCAGTAGTGAATGCGACTGCTGTGCATAGAGTTACGGTTTCCATTCATGGGTTGAGCCAAGTGTCATAGGGTTGTCTCTCAATTATTAATCGCAATACGGAGTCTGGCATTAGCCCGGTAGACAGCTATAACGAGGCTATTCTCGTCACCCCTATTACTTTAAATCAAAAGCCATAGCTGGTCTGGTAGATTGTAGGTGTATTGTATGCCTACCCCTTCGGATACACCTATGCATTACGTATTATACATATTTATGTGACCAGAAGCAGATGTTCAGCCTATCAGAACCCGCGCCGTTCCCAAGTTTCCTAATAAAAAAGGCTACGATTTAAAAGTAAGGTCATAAAGGTTTTTAATTAGAGCTTGACAAGCTGTAAATAAAACCTCTTATAAGCATTTGAACACTGAACTAGGAAGTGGAGGCCTCATATAATTATTTATACTCAGGGCAAATCAGAATTCACTGGTGGGAGACATTCGAGATTAGGCTGAAGAACAGTATACACATATGTATGTATATATATTAAGGTGGTGGAGCCGATTAGAGCGCGTCCAAAGAAGTTTCTCATAAAACTCTTTGCTGAAATACATGTTTCCTTTATCCTTCGATCCTGGGTCCTTTAAACGAGGCCTAGCAAACCACCTAGGCCTAGACCATCAAAGTAGAGACATCGTAACCACTTCACGTGAAGACATGTGGCGGGCTCTGCTCGTCGACTACGACTGCTTACCATCAGGCGGAGTGTAGTGTGTGTTTAGGTATCATGTTAAAAACGAGCTTATTATCGATTGGTTAGGAATTTACCAGACACCGTGTTGCTATCGAGAATTTCCTAAAAGATACCCAATGATATATTTTCAGACGATGACATAGAGACTAGAAATTCACGTTGTGCGTGAATCAATGAAGCTGACAGGCCAATGGCAGCGGTAAAATGACCATACATTCAGTGTGTGATAATATAAATATATCCAAATAGATATCAAAACCCAAATTTCTATGTGAGTGCTGACGACGTATAGACATACTTACATAAACATCCTTTTCTGCATACTGTATTCTTATAAGACTTAAGAAACACTAATCACACAATCCAATGCCTTACGTAGGTATTTGATTTTATTTTATTCGAGACTCTGGTGATGTTAAGAAAAAGTGTAACGGAAATCTAGATAAACATTAGACAGACAGATTTGTACAAAATCTTTGACACGCAGAAAGCAATTCATTTTGTCAGAGTCTAGATACTGTTTGTTTGGTACATACATTTTAAAGAACATACATATATCCCCACCTATTTAAAGACAAATGACGGTTTCATCAATTTTGCATAATTCCACAAAAAATTGTGGTTGTATGGTATGATCGTGCTGTGATGAAGTGTCACCAGTTCTTGATAAAAGCAGGTGATAACAAACCGAGGTTCTCTAGTCAAGTTGTGGTGAGATAGGTTATCGCTATATTTGTTATATTAAAATTGCTATATATAAACAAAACAATAACTAAACGTAGGTAGTATGAAGTCTGTACTCTGCTTCGCCGGTCGGCAGCTTACCTATTCCTATAACTCAGTTTTTGTATAGACGTATTCAACATGAAGTTTTGTGCTAATTTGTCATTCATGTTTACTGAAGCATCTTCTATGCTGGAAAGATATGCACTAGCAAAAGACGCGGGGTTCAAGGCTGTAGAAAGCGGCTTTCCGTTTGGTTGCTCATTGGAACAAGTGAAAGAAGCGAAAGAAAGGGCCGGAATCGAACAAGTTTTAATTAATTTGAAAACAGGTAATGTAAATAATGTATGTATGTACCTACTAAATATTATTTATTTTGTTACATATTCATACGAGATTCCATAATGAAACGATAAATAATAGGTAATTCTTCAAATACAATCGAGTAAATATTGATTTAATATTGTAGAAGGCGTACTACTAACTACTATGTAAATATTTAGTTAATAACCATTTATCTATCTAAAAATTATATCTAAGATTCTTAGGTAGGCTGTATATTTAATTGCTTTAATAATTTGTTTATTTTCAGGTGATGTAACAAAGGGAGAATTAGGGGTAACAGCAGTGCCAGGAAAAGAGAATGAATTCAAAGAAAACTTCACAACCACAGTCAACTATGCCAAAGTTCTCAATGCGAAGAAAATACACATCATGGCAGGCAAATTGGAAAACCCTACATCTCAACATTGGGAAACATATGAGAAGAATTTGAAGTATGCTGCTGATGTATTGAAGAATGAAAATATTATGGGTGTTATTGAGCCTATCAACCAATATTCAGTGCCTAACTACTTTCTAAGTGATTTTCATAAAGGTTTGTATTTATAAATAATATTAATTATCACTTATAAAATATAATAAGGTCTTTTCTTATACATGTCTAAATATTCAGATTTTAGACTAATAAACTTCTAATAATATTTGTTTTATATAATACTCAGTACATTGTTACTTTTGTGATTGTTACATAATATAATTTTGATTGTGTTCCAGCCTTGGACATTATAAAACGGATCAACAGTCCCAACTTGAAGTTAATGTTGGATGTGTTCCATTTACAACAAATAATGGGCGACATATCACATAGTATCACTAAATTCATGCCTTATGTAGGCCATGTACAGGTACATCATTACTAATATTATGAATGCGAAAGTTTGTATGGATGTATGGAGGTTTGTTACTCTTTCACGCAAAAACGACTGGACCGATTGCAATGAAACTTGGTATGTAGATAGCTGGAGACTTGGTTTCACACATAGTTACTTACGCGTATACTTACGCGGGTGAAACCGCGGGGGAAAACTAGTAAACAATATACATATCATAGCTATAATATAGGAACTAAAGATCTCATAATAGGATGGTATTTATATTTGAATGCAGAATAAATTCATCATATTATGGTTAATTTAAAAGGAGTTTTGGAGAAGAGAGATATCTATGATTGATTGACGGCTTCTATGGCGTAGTGGTTAGTGTAACTGATTACCAAGCCTGAGGTCGTTTACCGGTCGGTTCGATTACCGCACAAGTGAAACATTTGTGTGCATGAACATGGATGTTTGTCTTGATCTGGGTGTTTCTATGTATAATATGTAAGAATTTACAAAAAGAAAGTATATATGTATGTTTATCCATTGTCTAGTACCCATGGTACAAGCTCTGCTTAGTTTGGGCTAGATGGTGTTGTGTGTATGTACATGATAGAATATTATGATTACTCTAAACTCATCCAATTAGTTTAAAGTAAATGTGTATTTCAAAGTAGATAGTTAGGGCTAAAAAGTATTAGCTTGGATGACATACATGTCCAGTATAAAGACTAGCTGTAGTTTATTAACTATACCTATTGGTTACAAGGAGCATGCGCACTTAAGTTGGTTTTTTTTTTGACAATGATTTAGCAAATATTAACCTGTCAAGTCTTGGAATGGCAGACAATTAAAAACCAATTGTGTATGGCTGCCAGTGTGCTGGTGCGACTCAATGTTAAAAACAAATAAAATTATAGACAGTCTGTTAGTTGTAAGTAGTGAAACTAACTGGGCTCACATCTCATACAATAAATAAGTATATAAGTAAACACTAATGATTTGTTATCTTATTAAACTTGAAACTTCTGTATAATTAAATGGTTTAATTATGTTTACAGATAGCTCAAGTACCAAATCGCAATGAACCAGATACAGCTGGCGAGATAAACTACAAGTATGTGCTTGAACAACTGCAAAACAATGGCTACCATGATTGGATTGGTCTCGAGTACAAACCTTTGAAGAACTCCAAAGAAGGACTTGGCTGGGTCAACAGTTATGGTTACACACTATGATTATGTAAAATTTCTATAAGGAATATAATTTTGTTATTTATACTGCACAATCTATTTCATGTTATAAGGAGATAAGAGATACTGACTAATTAAATATTAGCCTATATTTAATCCGAATTCAGTTTCCATAATTATGTTGTAAGTTATATGTTAAAAAACATGTACAAGTATATGATACCTTGTTGCATAATATAAGAAAAAAGTGAAGTGTATTTGTAAGCCTTAATAATTATAATTTGTTATCAAAACAATCTACTAAGATGGCACAACTATACATTTCTACACTAGATATAATTTCTCTTCACTTCTACGAAACTAATATCGCATGCATATACTGTTTTTAAAATCATACCCTCATTTGACACATGTAATCATATCATGTGTTATACGTAATACTAAAAGAATCATATATTTTAAATAAAATAAAATGTTATTGCTGAAAACACGTAATATTTTTATTGCTACAATTTTATAATACTGAATCATTAATAACACTAACTTAACATTCATTATGCCCATTGCTCTGGAACTGTCGAACCCAGTAGTGGCTCTTCACAGCACTCAGGGATAATCTTTCTTTACTCGAGTGACGTAAAAGCTGCGAAAAATTAAGCAACATAAGAATTTATAGTCTCCAAATAATTTGCTGTTGTGTCCGATGATTGCGCTGTAATTACTATCATGCTTGTAAATGGGTGACCATTTATAAGTTAAACTCTTCATGGCTCATAGTGGAATTTAAAAACCGTCAGATATACATAGCTGTCATGAATATCTATCGCATGCCTAAATGATGATGGATGGATTAAGATGATGATAGAAGTTTCCCTTATTTGAGCAGCCTAATTGGGCTATTAAGTGGAGAAGAGTTTAGTGGTTCATATTGCCCTTAACCTCTTTTATTACTTACTACCTTATAGTCAAACTCAAATATCCTTGTTGTGTTTCTATATTGAGTAGGATTACCAGAGCCGATTATGGCAGACAGTAGTTTATTTGTTTCTCAAATATTATTTAAATAAATATGCAATTGCAGTAACATTATTTTTATCTTAGGTTCCACATACAAAGAATACTAAAGCAAGAGCCAATGCATTTTAATAAAGTTTTGAGTATACTAACCTTTGAAATAAGGTCCTTAGCTCCCTCAGGCACATGGCTAGGGTACACCAAATCTAGCGCCAGGATTCTTGCATAAGTTTTGTCTTGACCTTCACTTTCAAATGGAGGGTTGCCAACAAGGAATTCATACAAGAGTACTCCGATACACCAGTGGTCTACTGACACATCATATACTTCACGCTTAATCATTTCTGGCGGTAGGTAGTCAAGGGTGCCACACATAGTCTTACGTCTGAAAGAAAAAAATTAAATCCTAAAGTTATTATTCAAATTTATTTTTCATGAAATTAACAACATAATGTGTGAGGAAATAATGGTAGTTATGATACATTCATAATGTCTGAATGTCTACTACAAGTTTTCATGGTTCTTGGCACATGCTGTGCGCATATCTATATATCTATAAAAAGCAGAAACTTTGACAATGGAATCAAAATATATGTATGGTTAGGTGCATTAAGAAGTATGAACACATTATAAGACTAAGGACTGTATCATTTAATAATGTTAGACAAAGGTGATACCTACATTTCAGCAATGCATAAGACCCATATAATAGAGGATAGATATATCACTATCTCTATCTAGCAGACAAAGTTCTATTGTGATATAGTAGTATGTTCATAGAAAATACATAACTCTTTGTCTGACATTGAAATCTAATGTGAGGTTTTACAATCTAATGTTTTACTCAATAAATAAAGCAATAATATGTAGCAAGTATGAGTAAGTTGAACTGTGATAAATGAGTACAATAAAATGCTAAAGCTTACCTCTCAGATGGAGCATGCACAGACCACCCAAAGTCGGCAAGTTTGAGGTCTCCATTGAAAGTAACGAGAATATTTTCTGGCTTTATGTCTCTATGTATCACATGGTGTTGATGGCAGTATTCTACAGCATCAGCTACCTGGAAACAAAATTATTAAATTAAAACAATGTTTAGATGTTATAGGTTCATAAATAAACATAAATTTTAGTAGTTTAATATGGGCTGCAATCTCTGGCTCTACTTTTCTGTCTGGCAGCTACTTGAAATATACATACCACATGGCTACAAGAAGTCATACTGTTTGCCAAGATCCAGAGGACATCCAGGAACTCATAATGTCATTTTAATAACAAGTAAATAGTCACGAGTTCATAAATTCTATCAGATACTACACTGATGGTATAGTTATATAGTCAATGTAATTGACAACTTCCATAGATATATTTAATTATTACCTCTGTAGTAAAAAATATATTACAATACCCTCAGTTCACACAATAAGAAAGTTCGACAAATTAACAGTTAGACCACTGAATGAACTATAAAAATACACATTTCAAAATACACAAAATGTTTGGCACACTACAAACCTGGTATATATATCTAGCAGCTTTAGCTTCAGGAAATCGTCCATTGGGCGAGTTTGTAAGATGCTTATACAGCTCACCACCCGCTGCAAACTCCACTACTAGATATATGCGTCTCTCATCGTGGAACCAAGTCAGTAGACGTAAAATGTGTGGATGTCTACAAGATTATAGTAAGTGTTATTATAACTTGGTGTCCATGTTACCATCTAAATGTTAAAAAATCAGTATAACTATGTTTAAACATTGATAAAAGCACAGTGTATCACTTGTGAATTAAACGATAAAGTTTTCTTACTTCAAGTGTGACTGTATTTCAATCTCTCTCATCACTTGGCGTTCACATTTCGATCGGGAAATTTGTGATTTGAACAATGTTTTGATAGCCACTAAATATCCCGTTTTCTTCTCTCTGGCTACGTGTACGTGACCAAATTTTCCTTGACCCAGGGCAGAACCCAGTTCAAAGTCTCTCGGCGACCATTTGTACCTAAAAAGATCGTTGTTATTGTCAATATTTTCGCCAAAAGATCAACTTCTTGTAATACAATTTTAATTTCACTTACGAAGTTCCATAGGCCTCATGATTGATTATTTTATTTTCCAATTCTAGAGTCTCATTCTTCATTGTCATAATTTAAATTTAAATTACAAATTACAATCTTACAATATTTTTTAAAGACACCAACAAATCCAAACGTCTGGTCTGTTACACCCACAGAGTACCTTTTTATATATGGGATAAACCGTTACTTTTAAATCATTTGACATGTCTGGCTAGCAGTGTGACCATCTTAAAATTATCGCATAGTTTTTTGAAGTCTGCCAAAGACTCTAGTAAAAATTGCCAAGTTTGTTTAGTGTTTTAATAGTAGTAGTAAAAAAATAAAAATACTTTATTTTACATATTTTTATTATTAATTAGGTCAAATGTAAATTAAACATTGCCATTAGCCTCCTATTATTTATTTTCTATCTCTTTATATAAAGATTTTATTCATATGCTTTAACATTTCTTTGGTTGGTTTGAATGCAAAGTAATCGCCATTCTCTCCAATGCCTTGTTTAAAGTGCAGCACAGATGCTACGTGTTTGTTTATAAATCTGTTTCGTGTTTTCGTCCTCATTAAATTAGAACATTTTTTTGCATGCAGTGTTAGACATTGGTAAGCATAGCAATCCCTTTGCGAAATTAGTAATATTTATATATTTTAAATTTCCATTACAATTTCGCATTTTTCCAATAGTACGCTAAAAATGATCTACACTTAGAGCAGGATTCGAACTACTGCTACCAGCAGATTCTAACAAGTCACTTACTTCTTTGTCAAGTTTTAACTGTCGGTACTCATTGCCAATTTACTGAATTTGTTTCTCATCGGCAAGATTAGGAAATTTTCTATAATTTTGCTACAGTTGTACATTTTTTATATACAACGTGTTGAGGGCACAAGAACTGTAACTCTTTTAACAGTGTATTTAATGGCAAGCGTGTTTTTAATTGACTTGAAAGTTCAATCAGAAATTATTGCATATTTTCGAGGAATTTTTGTATTGCTCTATTTAAAGTGATGTCTTTTGATAGGCGAGTAATTTCCCTGCTGACATATGACACCTAAGTACATCTCTTTACGAGGGAAAAAGTTATAGGTAGATCTAGGATCTAAACTAAGTGGGTCTGTGTTCTTAATGTAATTACTTTTCATGTAGCAACTTAATAAAGATGTGAACATTTCAGAAACATCCTTATAAACCATGTGTACATTTGCGTAGTCTCCTTGAAATATAAAATTTAATTTGTTAACTATTAAAGATAAATAATCTAGTGCATAGAAACAGTTTTAGAACACTGTCATTAATTTTCATATAAAAATTGGGAGGAAATGTTTTTATCAAGCAAATATTGGCCTTGAAAATAAATTTTAAATGCATCCCACTGCTCAAGAATCCTATTATCGCATGCGTGTAATGACAACCAACGTATGTCGTAGTGCTGTAATATTTTATGTTTTTCTGCACTTATAAACTCTTGAAACTCTGATAATTCCCATTGCCTTTTGCTACTGTGAGCAAAATATCCATAAACTTGATTCACGACCCTTGGTAATGTGTTTACTTGCGTGACTAACTGACAGCGCTGTAGAATGGCAGACACGCTTGATAAATAAGCAATGTGGATTGACATCCCTAATTTTAGCAAAAATTGCACCAGGCTCACCAGACATGACATTCGTGGTATCAGCACCAAAACCAATGGCATCTTTTATATTTAGATTTACATTATCTAATGCCTGTGAAAGAGCGCCAAATAAGTTTTGTGCGAATTCTCCTTCTACTTCAACCATGGTCAAAAATTTACTTTCCTATGCTAAAGATTTTTTAGAGTAGTACTTGGTTACGATGACAAGCATTTTATATGACGAAACATCTGTACTTTCGTCTATTATTAAGGAATAAACTGGTGCACGAGTTCTAAGATTCGGACACGATCTCAAATCTGCGTGCATTTCCTTCTCCAATTCAGGTTTAAGGACATTGTATGTTATTGCAGCTGCTTTTGTTCTTTTACATGAGAAGGATTTTGCCACCTCTGGGTTATCAAAACATTTGGGCATAATAATTCACTCAAATGCTCAATTATGCGACATGGCAAATTATGTTCTATTAAAAAAGAACACGCTCTGCTTTTTCACTTCTTCTTTGAAGGGTGAGTTCTTGAAAAATTGTTGCACCTGAAACAATACAGTGAATTTATTACCCGACTGCGTCAGAAGAAGGGTAATTTTTTTCGAGCGTATGTATGTAGGTATGTATGTATGTTTGTATGTATGTCCATTTCTTTGGCACGCCTACAGTCCAAACGACTGGACGGTTTTTGACATATGAGGTGTCGTTGAATTCATCAGAACTGGTAGTGACATAGGCTATAAATATTTTCATAATGGCGCCCGTAAATGAAAAAAAAAGGGCGGAGAGGTTTGTTTTTATTTCTTACCTTAGCAATATGGGTATTAAATAAAAGATCGTGAAAAGACAATTTCAAAAATATATGCATCATATCACATTTATATTACTGTTTTAACACAAATTGTCAAAAAGCGTACCAATTATATATCGGAACGCCCGAAGTATAATTTTCGGGCAAGAATGTATTCAAATCAGGAATTACATTGCCTGTATTTAGTTATATATTAAAATAACACTCGTTTAATAAAACAAAAAGCCTTTAATAAAATTATTATTATAAAAACAAAAAACCCGACTGCTTAAAAGTAATGAACTGAAAAGAGAAAAACAAGTATCACAATAATCTATATAAAATTTGACTGATTAATGCGTTGTTTTGTAAGCTTACTAAAGTACATTATATATATACATATTGATAAATCAAATAATGAAATAACTACATAAGTATAATATACAAACAATACTTTGTTACCTACGGGCAAAGAAAGATCTATCAAAACTACGTTTGTCACCGCATGCGGCACCATAAAGTATTTAGTTTAACTAATTTGAACGTACATATGTAGTTATTTCATTATTTGTTGTTGTGTAACAGAGACTATAATTATTTTATTGTTAAATGTATGCGTTAAAATATAGCATTCACAAGCATACATGCTGGCCTAAGCCGCTATGAAAGCAAGGCTGCAAGCAAGTGATAACACGTTTGTGTATTCTTCTCTGATGCCTACTCTAATATGACTAATATCTGTGTAGGTTAAATTGATTATTTTATTTACTTATTGATATTGATTATTGCTTGGTGGCTATTATTATAATGTTTGAAATTGCACTGTTTATACGGTGAGAAGTTTATTAATTTGAGGTAAGAGTAAATTATTTTATCTGAATGTCCGGAAAAGCTCAAAAGAAATATTGATCAAAAAGCATAATTTTTTGGTACCAAATTATAAAATATAAATGACTGACGATAACTCAGTAGACTTATGCATATGACATATGATAAAAATGTCGTATTTTCTATTCCCAACCATTTCACCACAGATGCGATACTTTTCTTAATACAAGTATTTATGTACCTTAGCCAGAGGAATTAAAATGTAACATATATTTTATATTATAGTTTGGGTGGCTATGATTTTGCCTTAATAATGTTTATCAGTGTTAATTTTTATTGTATTCACGTTTACCAAGCATACGCACATATATTTCCCTAATTATGTTTTACGACCCACATTGGTGTCAAGTCTAATGCGGTCATCCCAAAGAGATATAAAAAGTACTGTCAGCCAGGCAAAAGCACGGCGACGGTCACCAGTGGGATCTTTTGTGTCGGCCCTGAGGTCTATCCTAAGTTATCTCCCTATGAATGTACTGCATCAGTCGCAGCGTACACTTCAGAGGGAGAAGCCTGAAGTCTTCAGGATTCGGATATGCCAATCCCATCAGACCCATCCTTAGTCCGGCCAACGCGTTACATTCACACAGTTGGTGTGATATGGACTCGTCCTGTTCACCACAGACTCTGCAGATCGAATTGTTTGACAATCTCAATCTGCACAGGAAGTCGTTGGTGCCAAAATGACCAGTAAACGCTCCTGTGAGCAGGCGTATTTGGTCCTTGTTGTACCTACCCGCAGAACTTCCGGGTGAAGTCCGTGGCTCTGTTTGCAATGAATTTCTTAGAGTGTTCCAGGCCCCTAAGGGCCATCCACTCTAGCTTGTGTTTATCATTGCCATGTGCATTCAAAGCTGCCTTGACGGTACTCTCAGAGAGACCTACGAATGGCTCGGGGCCCACAAATAGTTGCTCCGAGCCCTTAATACAAACAATACAAATAGATTATTAAAATTTAAAAGTACATAAAGACTACGACATTATATAATAATACAAATAGATACAAGAAAAACAGTCAATAATAAAAATTAAATTAAATTAGTAGGTATACATGGTATGTCAATAAATAATTTTATTATTTTATATTAATAGAATAGTGATAGTGGCATTAAATTGTATTTAAATGGATTATTACATTGCGCATTAATTTGTCAAATAATATGTCTGCATCTACGTTCTGTAAGAATTTATTAATTAATTGTATGGCTCTTCCAGTAGGACTATTGGCAGTATGTGGGAGGCGCCATGTTGGTGGATAGGTTAGGAGTCTGTGATGCCGATGACAACCCCGCAAATAATTATTTGGTACAAAAAGATTGATACACTCCCTTACAGACTGATTAATTATCGACCTTATAGTGAAGCATTAAAATATAGTGCATTACGTGTGTAAACTTTCTTCTTTCTTCTAAGTTCAAGCGTATCAAGGCCTACCATCCCAGATACAAACATAGAAGGAAACAGAAAAGGGTAATAGCCAAACTCCCGCTTGTATATGTATCTAGCAAACTTACGTTGAACTCTTTCAATCGCTAGAGTGTATATCGAGTGTATATTATCTTTTCCTGCGGGCTCCATACGATTGAGTTATACTCCAATCTACTGCGCACGTAGGCATTGAAAAGAAGTTTAAAAGAAGTCGGCCTCGACGGCGTAGTGGTTAGTGTAACCGACTGCTACGCCTGAGGTCGCGGGTTCGATTCCCGCACAAGTCAAACATTTGTGTGCATGAACATGGATGTTTGTCTTGGTCTGGGTGTTTCTATGTATAATATGTATGTATTTACAAAAAACAATGTATATATGTATGTTTATCCATTGTCTAGTACCCATAGTACAAGCTCTGCTTAGTTTGTGCTAGATGGTGTTGTGTGTATGTGGTAGAATATTATATTATTATAATAGTCTGTATGTTTTTAAATTGAGAGCAAGTCCATATAATTAATCCCAAAGCTTTATTCGCATCTTTACATATTTGTCTTATGTGCTCGTGAAAGTTTTGTTTTTCAAGAGTTAACCCGAGGTCCCGTATTGTGCTGACACGCCCGAGAAGTGTACCCGCCAGTTTGCTTTTTTATGCCACAGATATTGGGGAGCGAGATCTAGTAAATGTTATCGTTTTACATTTAAATATATTAAAAGCTAATTTATTTTTTAAGCCTCTTTCATAAACCGCTTCAATATCTGATTGGAGTGCTGTACAATCTGCTTTGTCGGTAACAGATAGGTACAGTTTGAGATCGTCTGCGAACATCAGACTCTGAGACCCAGAGAGAATGCTCGGTAGATCGTTCATCATTATAAGAAACTGCGTGGGCCCCAAGGTACTACCATGACTTATGCCAGATCGAGTATAGTACTCATTTGAATGATAGTTGCCCATTTTCACAAACTGTTTCCAATCTTTCAAGTAATCAGCCATGAAATCTAGGAGTTTTGGGCTAAATCCAAAAGCTGAGAACTCAGTTTACAGAATATCATTATCGACCAGATCAAAATATAATGGTTTTTGCATACATGAAATATGCAGATGTATGATATAAGCACCACATCGACACACCAAGGATACAAAAGTCTGCCGAAGTTTAAGTGGGCGACTTTATTAAGAGAAAAGCTCTGGGAATTATCTAGGCTACCATGTAAACTAACACTTTAAAAATAAAAGAGTTAATATTAAAAATAACATTTAGATCAAAGGAAAGTGCTCACAATGTGAAAGAAAAGCTATAATCAAAAGCGAAGCATTTACTGAGAAAACTATAACCATGACATGCAATATACTTTCTTCTAATGAAGTGAATGTACCACATAATAATCAAAATTAACGCCATATAGAAGAGGTTGGCATAAAATTTACAATCTAAGCCTGTCCTTGCTGTACGTAAAGAACTTGCGGCGAAATTAATTAAAGACCAAAACAAAGTCTGCCCACCGGTGCTGCCAAGTTTAGGAGCCCTCCGGCAGATCAACTATGACAAAAGACAAGGCCAAAGACTCCATTCTCACCCAATTTTAAGTATACTTATGATGACACAAATTATACACAGAAACTTTATCCGTGAAATGACATTGATACCATATTTCCATTTGTATTATTGGTCTGATTAGCAAATTAAGTACTATGATATGTATCACCGTAGTTTCCCTAAAGTAACCATTACTGTAGATGCAACGGAATCTTCTTTTCGGGCTATAATGCTTTCAGATGGATCTATACTGACCAAACGATTATTTGTTTATATTGCCATGATTGTCATATCAGATTCGATTAAATCTACGCCTTTTTTCAAATGATTATGTACTGATTCCCACAATAAAGACTCAATTACGGCGTGGTTAAAAAAATGGTTAGTTGAAGTAAGAAGCTTACCACATGAAATTATTACAGATGACTCTTCAGCATTAATTGCAGCTAACGTTACAGTTTTCACAACGTTTAGCAACGTAACAGATTATATTAAACGATCGTTTCAGGTTTTAGAAGGCCAGAATTACGCATAACCAGAAGTATTCATAAAACTTGACACAAGCCATTTTATCAAAACCCTTCACAACTTACGTTGCTATAAATATTGATATAAATGTTAAAATGTTTTACGTTCGTTGCATTTTATTTATAAAAGAATGTGAATGTTTTCGACAAATTAAAATTCTCATTACTGATTTTGTTAAAATATGTCTAATTGAATACGACAATACAGAAAATCCTGTTTGTAAAATGTATATAAAGAAAGTAAGATGCTTATTAGGCAATAGCGCATATAAGGAATCTAACTAGGAAACCGATGAGAAGGAAAATATATAATCTTCGATGATGATGACGGTTTACTTTTATGGTTTGAAGAAATCGTTGAGAGAGAAAGAATCCTGGATAACCTGGGACAAGCCCTTTACAGTCGCCAAATTCTTTTTACATACCTCATTTAATAAAGACGCTTAAACGATTACTTCCCAAGTTGCCCCTTTGGGGTAATGTAATGTGCCCACTATATAACTCTCAAAATAAAGCACCATCATCCTCAGCTATAGAGAGCTATTTCAAAACAATGAACATTAATTATTTGCAACAAGATTGAAAAATACAGCATTGACGAATATCTAAAATCCATTATGATTATTTATTAGGTGAAATGAAACTTGCTTTTACATGTTTAAATATTGCATCTGAAATTGACTGCAAAAAGAGATACAAAAACAGGATAAAACAAAGAAAAGAAAAAGACTAAAACCAAGAAATAATCCGGCCAAAAAAAAACGAATCTAAGGAAAACGTTTTCAAATGACCTAAAACTGGGGAGGCGAAGGTGTCTCTACTGAAAATGAGGATCCTCTGAACATAATGTTTTTAAAAATGGAAATTAACAATTTTTCTGTACAAAATATAACATTAACAAATACGTGTGCATTTGACTCCGTATTTTTTTGCTAGCCCTCGGATATAAAGAAAATACATAATACGCGATATATTTGACAATGGTAACAGCGTTTTTAAAAATCATAAACCATTCTGATAGCTATGTTGAGGCAAACACACTGAGAATAAAAATTGCTTCGGAACATTTCAAAAATAATCGATATAGTTATGACTGTAACGCTGCATTTATTTATGAACACATCGTAAATGACATTATTTTCAGCGCTAGATCCAGTAATTGTGCCAATAGCACGTGCATTAATTTGGACCTATCAGAGGGAAACACGTATTTCTATCGTTAAATTTAGATATAATAAACATTTTCACAATATAAGGTATTTCTAAATCAAATCGAAATTATGGTTACCCTACTCGAACATTGTATGAGATAACATAATTTTTGATATTACACTCATTATAAACTGTTCTGACAGTAAAACGATATGTCATTCTAATGAGGTAAATATGTCGAATAAATGGATATTCACTCCTAAATCCTAGCAATTATAGATAATAGATATCAGCGTTCAAAGTAACGTTTCGACCGCGCGGCCACATACTTTTTGTTTAGGACTGATTTCGTCTGTTTAACTAAAATTTTAGTAGTATTTATTGCTTTCGTTAGTTTTGGCAAATTAAGACCTTTCTTCTTGTAACAGTTTTACTGTATGAAATCTTAAAATTTAAAGAAATAATCAACAATAAAGAAACAACCAGTGCACGATTGCGCGGCCATAACTTCTAAGGTGAATAATTCGTAAAATATTGATAATGCTTATAATTCTTTTTTCGACAATTTTTGACATATTCAGTCTTCAATTGACAAAAAGAATTAGATCTCTAACCCAAGCAGTTGCTGAGTTCTCCATGGCCGCGCAATCGTCGACATTTCGTTCGCACGGCCAACTTTAAACCTTTATAACTTCTTTATTTCTACTTTGACAAATATTTAGTTTGTTCCCTTTGATTTTGACAAATTCCAACAAGTTTTCTGGCGAAGTTTTTTTCTGTTTGTATAACTTGGCGTAGCAATCGTAACGCACACAAAAGAATAAAGTTGGATGGAATCACTTTTTTGATTGGCCAACTTTACTTTTTTGCCATCCACTCACAGCACAATTAATTAATTAACCAATCAATTCTCACTTTTTTTCGAAAACTGTTAATTCGTGGTTGGAACTCAGCCGCAATGGAAATTTCCAAAGTTAGATCTAATCTTCACATTTTTGTCGAGTTTTGGGAATATGGTAGGAAAGTAGCTGCAGGAGGTTCACCGGAACCAGCTAAATTTTTAAAGTGGTCTATGCGATAAAAGGTCTGTGTCGAGTATTCGACATGCACCTGCCGCGCCTAACAGCTGATCGGAGCTAACGGGACTTCTACGTCATCGCCCCACCGCCCCACTCCAGCCATCGGCGCTCGCCCGCCGGCACCGGCAGTCAGCCACAGACACGATCGCACACGGCCGCGCTCGCGCATCATTTATAACTATTGTTTACGCGCTCATATTTGATTCAAATATTGTAATTAAATATCTAAATCATTATACATTTTAAACTACAGTCCACTAGTCTCATTTATACACTCCACTGAGGTATCGTCGGCAACATTTGGTCCTTCAACCGCCATCAAGAACCGAAGAAATCAAATTTTGAATCGTCAACGGACAACGAAAATTTTTGAATTTGAAAGCCGTTTACTGGACTCGAAAGTTGCAGTTTCATCTGTTCCTGGGATTGCTACCTGCCTTTGGACTTCAAGAATATCAACACGGTCACAGAATTGCCGCCTTTGTTGAGTTTCTTCTTTACCAACGGGTGCAAGAACGAAGAATATTTGAAACCAGGACGAATATTATTTTCATTGGAAGCCCACGTCTTCAGATTGTCGTCGTGATTTGGAATCATCGTCAAGGAGTTCCTGCGTAACAATCATCATAGTGGTTTGCTACAAAAACAGTAAGATCGTTCCATTTTTCTTACTTTTTCCTCTTCTGATTTTTCATAATCATCTACATTTCAACTTCATCTAATCATTTAAATTCCTTTTATTACATACTTATGTACATAGGTAAATTATTTCAATAATTGCCTAATCATTCAATCATCTTCAGTTTCATATCTGATCAAACATTAGCTACATTTTCATACATTAATTTATTACCTTCATCTATTTATATAATAATAATTCATTAGTTTTAATATTCATAATAATATCTACAGTGTAATATTTAGTATAATTGCTTGGTTGATGAATAATTTGTGCACATACATTTACCGTAGCATTACTAGGCATTTTTGATGGCAATTGCTTAATCGCCTGGCGTAAATAAAAACACACAGTTTATATTTTTGCTGCTAACTTTCCTTATTTTATTTCACTGCTATTAATTTTAGCTTGAATAAATTTAATATAGCAATTTAAATATGGCTGACATTAAGACTTTTATTAAAAAGCGAGCTTCAATCAAGGCCAAGCTTACGCAATTTGCTTCCTATCTAAACGTTTCTAAGTCTTGCGAAAAGTTGAGTGAAGTACAGATAATCGAGGTTGAATATCGTCTTAATATATTCGAAGGCTTATACGAGAAATATGACGTGTTACAGAATGAGCTGGAGGCCGCTATTGATGACCCTACCGAGCAATTTGCTGAGCGTGAAGAGTTCGAGAAGCAGTATTATATCTTGGTGGCCTCTGCTCGCCAACTGATCACTGGAGCTCGCAAGTCCTTTTCGGGAGATGCTTCAACCGGGGTGAGTTCTGATAATTCTGACACACATAAACACAACTCTATACGTTTACCTAAAATTGATTTACCTAAATTTTCGGGCGGCTATAATGATTGGTTACCTTTTAGGGATCTTTTTATTTCAATAATACATGAGAACACTAGCATCGACAAAATAACCAAACTGCATTACCTACGCGCTTCCTTAAAGGGAAGTGCTAGTCTTGTTATTGATAATCTCGACTTTAGTTCAGACAACTACGATGCTGCCTGGAAGCTACTATGTGAAAGGTATGACAATAAAAGACTGCTTGTCAACAACCATGTACAAGCACTCTTCAATATCCAAACAATCAGCACAGAGTCAAGTAAGTCATTGCGTCACGTCATAGATACCACCAACAAAAATCTTAGAGCTTTAGCAAGTCTTGGACAACCCGTTCAACACTGGGATACGCTTGTCATCTATATTATCACCACTAAGCTTGATCAGGTTACCAGCCGAGAGTGGGAGGAACATAGAAATTCTTTGACTGAACCTCCAACATTAAATATGTTTGTAACTTTTCTCAGTAATAGAGCGGACTTATTAGAGACACTTGAGGAGTCTAATCCTCAAAAATATACGCGTGAAGGTCTCACGAATAGTAGTAAGCCTAAGTCGAGTCTCTTTGTTCCTTCATCTAATAATTCAAATTCACATAAAAAATATACATGTCCAGTGTGCCTACAAGATCACTACTTATACCAGTGTACGAAGTTTGCTAATTTACCTGTGCAGGCGCGTATTAAAAAAGCTCATAACTCTAATGTCTGTCTCAACTGCCTTCGACCAGGTCATGGTGTACACAAATGCAGACTGTCTCATTGTAAACACTGTTCTGAGAAACACAATAGTTTATTACACGTAGATACAAATTCTGTTTTTCCTACGACTACACACGAAGTTGCATTGCCTGTTAATCAGCCTATTTCATCTAGATTCATTTTACTTTCCACAGCTCTCGTAAAAGTGATGGATGCTGAAGGAAATCTTCACTCCGCACGGGTCTTGCTGGATAACGCAAGTACAGTGAACCTGGTTACTGAAGAGCTTGTTGAAAAGCTTCAATTAGCTACCTATTCTACCGAGTCCAAGGTGGTAGGTATAAACCTTCTTACATCAAACTGTGCAAAAGGATGTTCAATGTCAGTAAAGTCTTATAACAGTGATTACGAAATTGATATTCAATGCCTAATATTGCCAAAAATATCATCACACGTTCCAAATACGTATGTTGATATTAGCAATATTCATACGCCTTCAAATATACGTCTTGCCGACCCACAATTTTATGTTCCGTCTTCGATCGACATATTAGTCGGCGCGGAAGTCTTCTGGGGCATTGTAGGCACTAGTCGTATAGGTTTGGGTAAACATATGCCCATTTTTTTAGAATCCAAATTAGGTTGGCTGGTTTCTGGTGAGATACATCAGTCTGGCTCCTATTCTCATATGTGTTTACATGCTGACAGCTTACATACAGATTTGAATCGTTTTTGGGAGTTAGATTCTGTATCTCCGAAACATAAGTTTACCTCTGAAGAACGATTATGCGAACAACTTTTTGCTGATACCACCTATCGTGATTCGGATGGCCGATTCGTAGTTCAAATACCTTTTAAAGAATCTCCTACTGTATTAGGTAATTCATATACGATGGCAAAGCTTCGTTTCTTATCCCTCGAACGTCGTTTCGAAAGAGACCCTCGTTTTAAAAGGTTATATACCGATTTTATGCAAGAATACATAGATTTAGGTCATATGTCTGAAGACAACCATGCAATACATGAATCCACAGCTTGTTATTTCTTACCCCATCATGGTATTTTAAAGGAGTCAAGCTCGACTACGAAATTAAGATGTGTTTTTGACGCTTCGGCTCGTACAACATCAGGCAAGTCTTTAAATGACATCCAAATGGTAGGACCTACTATACAAGATGATTTGTTTTCAATTTTACTTCGTTTCCGTCAGCACAAAATTGCTGTATGTGCAGACATTGAGAAAATGTATCGCCAAACGCTGGTCCATGATAGTCATCGACCGCTGCAAAAAATTCTTTGGCGATCACAGCCTACTCACCAATTAAAACATACACTCTAAATACAGTGACGTATGGCACAGCGTCTGCCCCCTTTTTAGCTACTAGGTGCTTACTGCAGCTTGCTGAGGAATGCTCTGACTTGTCGACAAGGTTCTCTATAGCACATGATTTTTATGTCGACGATTATTTATCAAGTAGCTCATCTGTTCTAGAGACATTAAATAAGTGTCGACAAGTGATTGCTGTTCTTCAGTCGGCCCAGTACAATCTACGTAAATGGCGATCAAATTCTAGCGCACTTTTGCACGCTCTTTGTAATGATCGTGATATTTCTGATGTTGTCGACATTAGCGACAGCGGAACTTCAAAGACTCTAGGTCTTAACTGGCATTGTGCTAGTGATACATTATCATTTTCAATTAATTTATCTTTCACCGGTGTGGTTACCAAAAGACGCATCTTATCCGTCATAGCGCAAATCTATGATCCTATTGGCTTGGCTGTAACTTGCATCGTGGAAGCTAAAATAATTATGCAACGTCTTTGGCTTGCGAAATGCTCCTGGGATGAACCGGTCCCTGAGGACATTCAGCATGCTTGGAGCGACTTCCAAAATACTATCATACATCTAAACAAACTCAAGATACCCAGGTGGGTTATGTCTAAATCATGTTTGCATGTATCTCTTCACGTATTCACCGATTCATCTGAAAGGGCTCTAGGTTCATGTGTTTATGTTCGCAGTATTTCGAAGGACGGTTATATAAATGTTCAGCTCCTTACTGCCAAAAGCAAGGTTGCGCCCATTAAATCTGTGACAATCCCACGACTTGAGCTCTGTGCTGCGTTGTTAGGAACACGTCTCTACAATAAGGTTCGTCAATCTCTTACTCTAATATTAGATGACGTAACCTTTTGGTGCGATTCAACCATAGTATTAGGTTGGTTAGCTGCTTCACCGGCACAACTAAAGACCTTCGTACGTCATCGCGTTACAGAGATTAGTGACACTACAGCTGGTAAAACTTGGCGTTACGTTCCATCACAACAAAACCCGGCAGACCTCGCTTCGCGTGGACTTAGCGCTGATAAGCTGCTGTCTTCTTCTTTGTGGTGGTCGGGACCGAAATTTCTAGCTGATCATGAATCATCATGGCCTCTGTTCCCTCAATCAAATCACAGTTTGTCAAACTTACCAGATGTAGCAATTTCTTTACACGTTGATACTTCAAATCATATTTGTAATCTTATATCTAATTTATGTATAAAACATTCACAATTTTTCAAGTTACAGCGTGTAGTGGCATACATTATGCGATTTGTTTATAAATGTAAGAGACAGTCATTTGAATCTGGTTCTCTCACATCAACAGAATATGATAATGCATTAAAATTTCTATTAAAATTAAGCCAACAGGAGTCATTTCCTGAAGAATATAATTTATTATTATCAGGCAAACAATTGCCAACAAAAAACAAATTATTATCATTATCTCCCTTCTTTGATACAACTGTCAATTTAATTCGAGTTGGTGGTAGATTACATAATTCCTTTTACGACTATAACATTAAACACCCAATTTTACTATCAAGTAGTCATCATATTTGCAAATTAATATTCCATATGTATCACCTTAGACTTATGCATGCTGGACCTCAACTTTTATTGGCCACCGTACGTCATCACTATTATCCAATTGGAGGCAGAAATTTGTCTAAGAAAATCACTCATCAATGTGTGAAATGTTGCAGGATGAAGGCTAACACCATACAACCTATCATGGGTAATCTGCCACAACAACGCTTACATTTAGAGTTTCCATTTTTGGATACTGGCGTAGACTATGCAGGACCTATCATGATAGCTGACCGAAAGGGTAGAGGATGTAGACTTATCAAATGTTTTATTTGTGTATTTGTGTGTCTGGCTACCAGAGCTCTCCACCTTGAACTTGTGTCAGACCTCACTAAGGACGCTTTCTTAGCTGCTTTATCTCGGTTTATTGCTCGACGAGGAAAACCACGTAACATATTTTCCGACAATGGCACAACCTTTGTAGGTGCGTTTAACGAGTTAGCCAATCTTCTATCACAAGACTTAGAATTAAGTCAAATCGATCCAGGCATAAACTTTAATTTTATTCCCGCATATACGCCACACTTCGGGGGCTTATGGGAGTCTGCGGTAAAATCCACGAAACATCATCTTCGACGCGTCTTAAGCCTGACAAACTTGACGTTTGAAGAAATGGCAACGTGTTTGATTCAGATAGAGGCTATACTCAATTCAAGGCCTATAACTCCTCTTTCCCAAGATCCTTGTGACCTTATTCCGTTAACACCGTCTCATTTCTTAATAGGACGCTCACTTGTTATGTTGCCAAATCCACAGATTCAACATCTCAACATCAACAGTATCCAGAGATTTCGACGCATAGAATATATCAAGCAACATTTTTGGAGTCGCTTCTCTAATGAATATATTATTTGGCTTCAGGAGAGAACCAAGTGGCGCCGGTCATCGGGAGAATTAAAGACAGGAACCTTGGTGCTTATAAAGGATAAAGCTTCACCCCCTTTGATTTGGCCTTTAGGCCGTATTATTCAGGTTTTGCCTGGCAGGGATGGCGTTGCAAGAGTCGCCGACATCCGCACCAGCAAGGGAGTCATCCGGCGCGCCTTCAACACGATCTGCCCTTTGCCAGTCAGTGCTATTGAAGATACTTCAATGGGCCACCTGCCGCGCCTAACAGCTGATCGGAGCTAACGGGACTTCTACGTCATCGCCCCACCGCCCCACTCCAGCCATCGGCGCTCGCCCGCCGGCACCGGCAGTCAGCCACAGACACGATCGCACACGGCCGCGCTCGCGCATCATTTATAACTATTGTTTACGCGCTCATATTTGATTCAAATATTGTAATTAAATATCTAAATCATTATACATTTTAAACTACAGTCCACTAGTCTCATTTATACACTCCACTGAGGTATCGTCGGCAACAGTCTGGGAGCCTCTGGTTTAGAGTAATGCCTGATATTGTTCATACATAATGTGTATTCCAGAGTGGTAGTTAGGGCTAAAAAGTATTAGCTTGGATGACATACATGTCCATTATAAAGACTAGCTGTAGTTTATTAACTATACCTATTGGTTACAAGGAGCATGTGCACTTAGGTGGTTTTTTTGACAATGATTTAGCAAATATTAAACTGTCAAGTCTTGGAATGGCAGACATAATTAAAAACCTATTGTGTCTGGCTGCCAGTGTGCTGCTGCGACTCAATATGTTAAAAACAAATAAAATTATAGACAGTGTGTTAGTTGTAAGTAGTGAAACTAACTGGGCTCACATCTCATACAATAATAAATAAGCATATAAGCAAACACTAATGATTTGTTATATAAAACACTTGAAACTTCTGTATAATCAAATAGTTTCATAACCAAATCGCAATGAACCAGATACAGCTGGCGAGATAAACTACAAGCATGGGCTTGAACAACTGCACAACAATGGCTACCATGATTGGATTGGTCTCGAGTACAAACCTTTGAAGAACTCCAAAGAAGGACTTGGCTGGGTCAACAGCAATCTATTTCATGTTATAAGGAGATAAGAGAAACTGACTAATTAAATATTAGCCTATATTTAATCTGAAGTCAGTCTCCATATTATGTTGTAAGTTATATGTTAAAAAACATGTACAAGTATATGATACCTTGTTGCATAATATAAGAAAAAAGCTAAGTGTATCATCTGTATCTGTTATCAGTTATCTTACTTTGGGAATAAATACAATTTATTTTCCATACAATAACAGGCAAAACAGTTTATCAGGTATTTGTAATAACGACCTTTAGTTTTGGCTAAGGCAAATTAGCATTACTACATTATTAAACTTTACACATTATTTTATCCTATATGCCACAGTATTTTTGAATTTTCAACTATATTTGTATCCTTATATTAATTTAATAATTATAATTTGTTATCAAAACAGTCTACTGAGATGGCACAACTATACATTTCTACACTAGATATAATTTCTCTCCACTTCTACAACACTAATATTGCATGCATATACTGTTTTTAAAATCATACCCTCATTTGACACATGTAATCATGTCATGTGTTATACTTATTACTAAACGAATCATTTATTTTAAATAAATAAAATGTTATTGCTGAAAACACGTAATATTTTTATTGCTACAATTTTATAATACTGAATCATTAATAACACTAATTTAACATTCATTATGCCCATTGCTCTGGAACTGTCGAACCCAGTAGTGCTTCTTCACAGCATTCAGGGATAATCGTTCTTTACTCGAATGACGTAAAAGCTGCGAAAAATTAAGTAACATAAGAATTTATAGTGTGCAAATAATTTGCTGTTGCGTCCGACGATTGCGCTGTAAGTAATTACTATCATGCTTGTAAATGGGTGACCATTTATAAGTTAAACTCTTCATGGCTCATAGTGGAATGTGAAAAACCTGTCAGATATAGCTGTCATAAATATCTATGGCATGCCTAAATGATGATGGATGGATTAAGATGATGGAAAAGAGTCCTATATATGAGCAGTCTAACTGGGCTATTAAATGGAGAAGAGTTTAGTGGTTCATATTGTCCTTAGCCTCATTTATTACTTACTACCTTATAGTCAAACTAAAATAACCTTGTTGTGTTTCTACATTGAGTAGGATTATCAGAGCTGATTGTGGTCATACTGGCAGACAGTAGTTTATTTGTTTCTCAAATATTATTTAAATAAATATGCAATTGCAGTAAGGTTATTTTTATCTTAGTTTCCACATACAAAGAATACTAAAGCAAGAGCCAATGCATTTTAATAAAGTTTTGAGTATACTAACCTTTGAAATAAGGTCCTTAGCTCCCTCAGGCACATGGCTAGGGTACACCAAATCTAGCGCCAGGATTCTTGCATAAGTTTTGTCTTGACCTTCACTCTCAAATGGAGGGTTGCCAACAAGGAATTCATACAAGAGTACTCCGATACACCAGTGGTCTACTGACACATCATATACTTCACGCTTAATCATTTCTGGTGGTAGGTAGTCAAGGGTGCCACACATAGTCTTACGTCTGGAAGAAAAAAATTAAACTTTTTATTATTTATAACAAAGGTTATTATTTAAATTTATTTTCTATAAAATAAGCAACATAGTGTGAGAGAAAATAATGGTAGTTATGAATGTAACATAAAATTTGAATGACTATTACAAGTTTTCATGGTTCTTGGCACACGCTGGTGCATATATTCTATGTATCTATAAAAAGCAGAAATGTTGACAATGGAATCAAAATATATGGAAACTGTCAGGCAACCACATATGGTAAGGTGCATTGAGAAGTATGAACATATAAGACTGAGGACTGTCTCATTTAATAATGTTAGACAAAGGGGATACCTACATTTCAGCAATGCATAAGACCCATATAATAGAGGATGGATATATCACTATCTCTATCTAGCAGACAAAGTTCTATTGTGATATAGTAGTATGTTTATAGAAAACACATAACTCTTTGTCTGACCTTGAAATCTAATGTGAGGTTTTACAATCTAATAATGATTTAATCAATAAATAAAGCAATAAGCAAGTATGGGTAAGTTGAACTACGATAAATGAGTACAATAAAATGCTAAAGCTTACCTCTCAGATGGAGCGTGCACAGACCACCCAAAGTCGGCAAGTTTGAGGTCTCCATTGAAAGTTACGAGAATATTTTCTGGCTTTATGTCTCTATGTATCACATGGTGTTGATGGCAGTATTCTACAGCATCAGCTACCTGGAAACAAAATCGTTAAATTAAAACAATGTTTAGATGTTATAGGTTCATGAATAAACATAATTTTTTACAGTTTACAGCTGAATATGGGCTATAATCTGGCTCTCTCTACTTTTCTGTCTGCCAGCTACTTGAAATTTAGACAGACCACATGGCTACGAGAGGTCATACTGTTTGCCAAGATCCAGTGGCCATCCGGGAACTCACAAAGTCATTTTAATAATAAGTAAATAGTCATGGGTTCATAAATTCTACCAGATACTAAGTGATGGTGTAGTTATTTCAATATTCAATGTAATTGACAACTTCTGTAGATATATTTAATTATTACCTCTGTAGTAAAAAATATATTACAATACCCTCAGTTAACACAATCAGAAAGTTCGACAAATTAACAGTTAGACTACTGAATGAACTAAATAAAGATACACGTTTCAATATACACAAAATGTTTGGCAAACTACAAACCTGGTATATATATCTAGCAGCTTTAGCTTCAGGAAATCGTCCTTTGGGCGAGTTTTTAAGATGCTTATACAGCTCACCGCCCGCTGCAAACTCCACTACTAGATATATGCGCCTCTCATCGTGGAACCAAGTCAGTAGACGTAAAATGTGTGGGTGTCTGCAAGATAATAGTAAATGTTATTATTATAACTTGGTGTTCTTGTTATTATCTAAATGTTAAAAGTCAGTATAATTATGTTTAAACATTGATAAAAGCACAGTGTATCACTTGTGAATTAAATGATAAAGTGTTCTTACTTTAAGTGTGACTGTATTTCAATCTCTCTCATCACTTGGCGTTCACATTTCGATCGGGAAATTTGTGATTTGAACAATGTTTTAATAGCCACTAAATATCCCGTTTTCTTCTCTCTGGCTACGTGTACGTGACCGAATTTTCCTTGACCCAGGGCAGAACCCAATTCAAAGTCTCTCGGCGACCATTTATACCTAAAAAGAGCGTAGTTGTTAGATGTCAATATTAAATATTTTTACCAAAAGATCAACTTCTTGTAAAGGCAATTTTAATTTCACTTACGAAGTTCCATAGGCCTCATGATTGATTATTTTATTTTCCAATTCTACAGTCTCATTCTTCATTGTCATAATATAATATATTTAAATTACAAATTACAATAAACTATAACAAATACAAACGTCCGTTACACCGTTACTTTTAAATCATTTGACATGTCTGCTGTCTGGCCAGTCGTGTTAACCATAGACTATAATTATTTTATTGTTACATCATACATGTATGCGTTAAAATATAGCATTCACAAGCATACATGCTGGCCTAATCCGCTATGAAAACAAGGCTGCAGGCAAGTTATTCTTCTGTGTGTGATGTGTATTCTTCTCTGATGCCTACTCTAATTTTATTTACTTAAATTTGGTTAAATTGATTATTTTATTTCCTTATTGATTTTCCTTATTGCTTGGTGGCTATTATTGTAATGTTTGAAATTGCACTGTTTATACGGTGAGAAGTTTATTAATTTGAGGTAAGAGTAAATTATTTTCTCTGAATGTCCGGAAAAGCTCAAAAGAAATATTGATCAAAAGGCATCATTTTCTGGTACCAAATTAAAAATTGTAAATGCCTGTCAATAACTCAGTAGACTTATGCATATGACTTTTAACGCATTACAGCCGGCGGGCATAAGCCAGGTCCGTAGCTGGTAACCGTTAGGGTTGTAGATCAGCCGGCAGGCATAAGCCAGGTCCGTAGCTGGTAACCGTTAGGGTTATATTGAAACACGTAGACTGATTCAAGAATGTATTTACAATTTTTAAGCTATCTTATATACCATTTATTGGTCATTCAAGTAACGCTAGCATTAATGTATACAATAATAATTTACACCAATCAGCGAAAAGTAAACAAAATGTCTAACATTTACGAGGGAGTTCTTGGAAATCCTTATGCGTATGTGCGTGCAGCGCGGCGGTCCTTACGCGTGTGTGCGTGCGTATAAAAATAGTGCCACGTATAAAAACTGATGGCCTCGTAACCTTCAGCCACGCGACGAACAGTTTGGCTTCGGCGCCGAACACTCCACGACTCACCAGCTCGTGAGTGTACTGCACGACATCGCGGTTGCTCGCAACAAACGTGAGCGCAAAGTCGCAGTATTTCTCGATATGGAGAAAGCGTTCGATCGCGTATGGCACACCGGCATGCTGTACAAGCTGTCCACATCCACTACTCCCCGTCGAGTAGTTAGGATCGTGGCCACCTTCCTGCAAGACAGACGCTTCCAAGTGGCGGTTGAAAGCGCCCTATCTACAGAGCGGCTCATCCGGGCCGGTGTGCCTCAGGGAAGGTGCCTCTTTCCCGTGTGCTACTCCTGGTACACGGACGACATCCCCGTCACCGACGGCGTTAAGCTCGCGTTGTACGCCGACGACGCCGTCTATATCGCGACATCGATGAACGGTGTCCATGCGGTGAC
This sequence comes from Catocala nupta, assembly GCA_963675205.1. Classification (NCBI taxonomy): domain Eukaryota; kingdom Metazoa; phylum Arthropoda; class Insecta; order Lepidoptera; family Erebidae; genus Catocala; species Catocala nupta. Next base: position 14,569,338 of record OY776100.1, on the reverse strand, counting down.
CAAGATGCAGCGCACCCTAGACGCACTTTCCCGCTGTCTGAAGGACTGGAAACTGACGGTCAACGTGGCGAAGACCCAGGCGATCTCCATGGGCAGCATAGCCCTGCCGCAGTTGAAGCTCATGGGAGAGAACATCGAGTGGTCCGCGACGGTGAAATACCTCGGCGTGACCATCGACCGCGCCCTCTCCATGAAGCCCTATGTCAACAACGTAGTCGTCCAAACGTGCACCGCGCGCGCCCTCCTGCGACCCGTGCTATTGTCCGGCTGCCGCACTGTGCAAAGCTCGGCGTGTACAAGGCGTACATCCGCAGCCGACTCACCTATGCTGCCCCGGCTTGGTTCGCACTCACCTCTGAGACGAACCGCCGCCGGTTGCGTGCGCAGCAGTCGCTGCAGTCGCTGTTCGAGCGCGCCGACGGATCGCACGCCCGCCATCTGCGGGAGCTTGAGCCCTACCATCGGCGACCGCTGGACAGGATGGCCCTGCCGCGAGACCACGTCTCTGTGGTAACCCTCACCAGACCTATGTAATGCCCCTCCCTGATGCTGGCTGACGGGCGCTCCCCGGGAAACCCTTCCCGAGGAGCTCGACCTCGCCAAGCGCAGGAAGGTCTCATCGGATACGACCCGAGCGCTGCTGGCAAGTTGGTCACCCGCGGGGACTCACCCTTGCGGGCTGGACCTCGCTAGCTGCGCTACCCACCGGTTTTGACGACTCGGACTGACCAACAGGCCCACACGGGCCCACCCCGGTGACCCGCCTGTTTTAGCAGGCGGCGACGAACACCACCAAGACAAGCCCACGGCCTGGTCTGGTTACCCCGAGACCCCGTAGGGGTCTACGAGAAGAACCACTGATTGAAACAGATGGCCTGTTCGCGAGTCGCTAGTTCGTCAGTAAATTTCGTCGCGGCTAGATGTATGATGCTCCGTTCAATCGCCTTCGCGCGTCGCCTGGTTTCGGCGCGGCTAGACGTATGATGGTCCGTTCGATTCCAGGTTCCTCGTATACTTATATGTTGCCTGTGCGTATATACATATGCCACAGACTAAAAAAAAATGACGTATTTTCTATTCCCAATCTATTGCCAACCATTTCACCACAGATGCGAAACTGTTCCTAATACAAGTATTTATGTACCTTAGCCAGAAGAGTTAAAATGTAACATATATTTTATATTATAGTTTAGGTGACATAATTAGGTTATGATATTGCCTTAATTTTATTTTTTTATTTTATTCACTTTTACCAAATATACGCCCACATATTTCCCTAATTATGTTTTACGACCCACATTGGGTGCCAAGTCTAATGCGGTCTTACCAAAAAGATATAAAATGTACTGTCAGCCAGGCAAAAACACGGCGACGGTCACGGGACTCAGCGCCAGCCCCAATCCGCACGAGTTCGGAGCTGTCTTCGCTTAAGTCGATAGGTTTGCCAGCATCGCGAGCTATACAGGAATGTTCGCGTTGCTGGACGAGGTCAGTGTTAATCTAGGCGACCCCGGAGCCTCGGTTCTTCATTGCCAACGGCCTTTCATCACAATGTGATGACGTAGATACGTTCATTAGAGTTCATCATCTAGACATACTTCTCGTACAAGAGACTTTCTTACCCTAGCATTGCGAACTATACCTACCTAACACAGTTCGTAATGATAGGCTGAACTCGCTTTTGGGAGGCACTCTGATCCACTTTAGAAAGTCTTTGCACTGTGTACCTATGGATCTGCCCGCTTTGTCGCACATTGTAGAATCGGCCTGTAGGCTGGCCATGACTGGACATCAACTCATCACTTTAGTATAAGCTTACTTGTCACCGTGTTCTACAGCAAACAAAGCGATCTAAACGCTAAGAATATCGCTGGAATTGTCTTAAGACAAATCCGCGGAGCACGACACCAGAATCGCTTTCAGGACCTCTTAGCTACGACATTATAAATCGACTAGAGTCGACGCACTACCCGGTAAACGTGACGCACAGACCCGATATATTAGACATAGCACTTCTTAACGACATAAACTTGCGTTTGTGTTCGGTAGAATTGTTACACGAGTTAGTATCTGACCACCGGCCTGTTATCATAGACTATGCACCTTTCTTTTTTTTTTTTATGCCTAGGTAAAATGCTTGATGCACTACCCGCCGGCTAGGGGACGGCACCGGTGGGGCGTGTGGGACTCACCAGCCGAGTGCTGGTATACCCACTAAAAAACCTGGGGTGTTCCCTCTCTCACCCAATGGGGGGGGCCAGTTGGGAGTCTAAAAAGATTCATCCAAAGCAGGCCCCCCCGTGTGGGTGCCGGCCGGGTCAATCGGACCCGACCTCCTCTCGTCCCCGGGGGAGAGCATTTCACTGCTCTCCCCTTTCAACGTTAGAAGGCGCGCGGGAACACCGCGCGCGCCCTCTATGGGTTCTTACCCACGGGTGGCAGAGTCCCCTGAGGCCTTGCCACCCAGAACCCTTAGGTGGAGGCAGGAGAGCGACATAAGCGCGTCTCCTGCGCCCCCTCCTCCGGCGGCGGATGTCCGGGGCGTGAGGATCTTCCTCACGCCCTCGCTCCGCCGCCTCCTTCTGCGAGATGACAGCCTCGCAGAAGGACCTCATTGCACCCCAGCACCTGTCGTCGCCGACCATCATGGATACGACGGTCGGCAACGAGAGGTCGGGGCCAATCACGGCGACCAGGGCACAGCGCTCCTCGGCCCACGCCGGACACTCCTCCAGCGTGTGCTGCGCCGTGTCCCGGTCGCACTCCTCGCAGTGGTGACGCCTGGTTGTCGGCTCCCTACCGGCTATCTTGCACAGGTACTCTCCGAAACAACCGTGTCCGGAGAGCATCTGTGTAAGCCGGTAGGTGAGCGGTCCGCGCCGTCTGTCCGTCCATTGCCTTAGCACCGGACGGACAGCCTCGACGGTCCTCACCCCGTAGCGGGGCTGGGCCAGTCGCTCCTCCCACTTGGCCTCGAGGACCAGTCGAGCCTGGGACCTTCGCGTCGCCACCGCCCCGTGAGTGGGTTCCTCACCATGGAGCCGGAGGTCCACGCGCCAGTGATACACCGACGCTTGGACCTCCGCCTCCAAATGTCAGGGCGGCGATGCCGCCAGGACGCACGCGGCCTCAAAGGAGACGGTGCGGTACGCCCGCGACACCCTGATCGCCATCGCTCTCTGAGGTCTCCTCAGGAGGGCGATGTTTCGGCGATCGAGGGCGCCGGTCCAAATGGGCGACCCGTAGAGGGCCATCGACCGCACCACCCCCAAATAGAGGCGGCGGCAGACGACACTCGGCCCCCCGATATTCGGCAGCAGAGAGCTAAGCGCTCCCGCCGCCGATATCAGCCGGAGGGCCAGGCGGCTAAAATGGACGCGAAAGACAAGGATGCAATTCCTCCAGCGTGACGTCAAGTCACATATAAAAGATGCGCGACTTCCGATGAGACGCTACACTAAGCAAGCTTGGGCCAACTCACCTTGCTTATTGGCAGTTGTCCTGGCCCCTCACTAAAGATGTTCAGACGTCCTCTCTAACCCCGTTAAACAGGCTCAACCGCCCTCCAGCATACGACGAAAAGACTGAATGCCTAACTGATTGTCTTGAGCTTCAATGTACGCCAAGCGACCAACACATCGACTTGGACCACATATTAGAGGTAGATAGTGAGTAGTATCAGTATCATCAGTAGTCCTTCTGACTAGCATATTTAATGCCACCATCGCACACATTTTATTAACACAACAGTCATGTCATATTGTATTGTGGCTTGGGGTGGTATAGGTCCAACTGTCATGCTACGTCTAGAATGGGCACAAAGGGCAGTTCTTAAAGTAATATCGAAAAGGCCTCGACGGTTCAGTACTACTCAATTATACAAGGAATGTTCTGTCAGGCAACTGTTTATTCTAAATGTAGTACTTACTACTTCGATGCCGCCTAAATCTTACAGACAAACACAAAAACACACACACACTCACACACGCTTTATAATTTTTCATTTTTGTTTAATGTTCCAAAGAAGTATAATTTGATATCCAGTCAAATCCGGTTAGACCAGAAAAGCCGACCCAAAGTGACTTGGGAATAATAAAGGCTAGGGAGGAGAAGAAGTTCCAGTTTGTTTCTAATTAATTAAAAACTATTTAACAAGTGATTTTTATTTTATCTTCTTTTTGCACCATCAGAGGGCCTCGCGAAATGTACCTTGTCCACATTAAGTTTAGGTCGTGCGCCGCCACTGACCTTTAAGCAGACTAATAATAACAATAATAAAACCTCTCTGGGACAGTCGTTATCTCATCATGAGACTAACGCGATATCGGAGGGCACAGTATACTAGCTTTTAAACAACCATCTTCACCTTGTGATATAAACAAAAAATGTATCACCAGGTTAAATAAAAGCGCACAAACCGCAGGGCAGCTTATGGCGAGCTGAATGTGAGTGGCGACCTGCGGTCCTGAATGCCTCAAAGAGTCAGTTAGGGCCTCGTTCCCGGCTTGCCCTTACTGGCTGGGGTGGAACTTCAAGAGCGCCCGTAGGACTCACAACTCTGGCTTGCCTTGGTCGGCTGGTCAGAGTGGGGCCGCTAGAGCTACATACAAGGGGGTGGAACTTTCATTTTCAAGGGTGTAACTACGGGGAAACCCGTTCCGGGTCTCCGTTGTCACAAGACCCGTGATGGTGAAACCGGCGCCGCACCGTTCGACACCCCTAGCCACCCGCACCGGTGTTGCCCTCTGCTGCTGGCTTTGGTGACTATTCAGGGGCCCATCTAGTGAGCTGGCTAGTCACCGTCTGCCCATTGCATTGATGCTATTAGAGTATTCAGGGCAGACGCCGTTTTTCCTCCATAGTTACCAATATACTGTTCCACTAAAAACCCATATCCATAGCCCATATATTAGAATCCAAACGTACGTGTGTGTGTGTGTGTGTGTGTGTGTTTTTGTGTGTGTTTACATACTAATATATATTTTTTTAAAAGCTCGTGTACTGTGCCCTCCTCTATCTCGTTAGTCTCATGATGAGATAATTACTGTCCCAGAGGGGTTTTATTATTATTATTCACATTTATTCAGCAATTATCAATAAAAATTACATTTTTAAATATATAATTATAAAAAAACACATTTAAAAATATAAAAATTATGGATGCCCACCGACATCGAGACAAGGTCCAAGCTGTCGGTGGTTAGGGGTCCAGAGAGAGGAATCTCCTCACTATGCGTGCCGTATCGAGGAGAACCGCCTTCTGCATCTGACCCTTGACCCAAGCACCTAACGCGAGTCTCTTAAGATGTTGGTCGAGGCTCTTGGCTATTAGACCGTTTACCGTAACGACTATCGGTACAATGATTGCCGAGTCCACATCCCACATATCGACAACCTCGTGTGCTAAGTCCAGGTATTTTAGTTCTTTTTCCTTCTCAGCTTTCACGAGGTTGCCATCATGAGGGATGGTAATATCGACAATCATTGCACGGCGCTCTGATCGATCTATTACCACAATATCAGGCTTGTTGGCAACAACAGTCCTGTCTGTGATAATAGATCGATCCCAATACAGTGTGATATGGTCCTTTTCGAGAACTGGTTTCGCTACATACCTGTAGTAAGGCACCTCGACCTCTACAAGTTTGTACTTCAGAGCAAGTTGCTGATGGATAATTCTGGCTACTTGGTTATGTCTGTGCAAGTACTCGCCGTTAGCAAGACGAGAACAACCGGAAACTATATGCCTGAGGGATTCACCGGGTTGGTGGCACACCCGACATATGTCAATCGTACCATCCCTCAGGATATATCTCCGGTAGTTATTCGTCTTGATAACTTCGTCCATAATTGCACAGACAAACCCTTCGCTTTCCCCAAAGAGGTCACCGAAGCGTAGCCAGTTCACGGAGGCGAGAACGTCTACATCAGGTCCACATAGGGCCTTGTAGAACCTACCGTGAAGCTCCTTGCTCTGCCATACACTCTTGCGGTCGTCAATGCTTAGTACTATAGGTATGCGCCAGTTCTCTTTAGCCAGATTAAGCGGGGTGAGTCCGTTATCCACTGCGATAACATCACGATGCATATCCACGTTCGCTTGAAGGAAATATTCTCTAAGGTTGCACACCTCACGATTATGGAGGGATTTGGCATTTAGAAAACCTCGACCCCCACATTTCCGCGGGATGTACAACCTCATCACAGACGAACGAGGATGATGCATTCGGTACGCCGTCAACAGTGTACGGACCTTCCTGTCCAGGGCATCTAACTCAGTCTGAGTCCACTTAAGTATGCCAAAGGAGTATAAAAGAAGCGGCATGACCCAACCGTTAAAAGCGCGTACCTTGTTGCCGCCTGATAAAAGACTGTTAAGTATTTTTCTCAGGCGACCAAAAAAGCGCTCCTTCAACGATTGTTTCATGTCCGCTTCATTTATACCTAAGGCTTGTGACATACCCAAGTATTTGTAGGTATCAGTAATGAGAAGCGATCTTAGGTTAATGGAATCTGAAAGTTCAATGCTCTCAGATTCCACCATCTTTCCTTCCTTTACATGCATGACTGCACATTTATCCACACCAAATTCCATGTTGATAGATTTACTAAAGCAATCAGTTACTCTTAGTAAGTCTATCAAATGTGAATCAGTGCGGGCAAACAGCTTTAAATCATCCATGTATAGCAAGTGTGATACGACCTGACTGCCTCTCTTTAACCTGTAACCTAGCCCTGAACCCTCTAGTAATGTACTGAGAGGGTTCAACGCTAGGCAAAACCAAAGAGGACTCAGACTGTCGCCCTGAAATATACCTCGCTTAATCTGTATTAGCTCGCTGGTCGCCTGGGTCTGTTGACACCCTGGATAGTAAAGAGCCGTTTTCCATTGCCCCATACATAACTTCAAGAAGGTGCATAGAGTTGTATCTACTTTATACAGCTCCAGCACCCTCAAGAGCCACGTATGCGGCACCGAATCGAACGCTTTCTTGTAATCTATCCAATATGTCACCAGACACTTGTGATTACGGCGAACCTGTTGGCTAATGGCCATATCAATGAGGAGGAGTGCCTTCGTACCACGAGCCCCCTTCTTACAACCATTCTGAGAGGCCGACATAATAGAATTGATTTCAATATGTTTTGAAATTTTGGCTCTCAGAATAGACGTAAGAAGCTTATAGACCGATGGTAAGCAGGTTATCGGTCTATAACTTCCAGGCTCGTGAGTGCTACCTGCTTTGTGGAGCAGGTGCGTAACTCCTGTGGTCATAAAATCTGGCAACGACCCAGATTCTACGGTTGATTGAAACTGCGATGCCAAGCAAGCATGCGAACTACGTAGCCACTTCAACCAAAAGTTATGCAGCCCGTCCGGACCTGGAGACTTCCAATTTGATAACGAACGGATTGCACTAGTAACATCCTGGTCTTCAATGACTACGTCTTCCATCTCTGGAATTTGTTCAACCGCTCGCTCGACATCACGGATCCAATCGCCCTCTGTGTGGCCCATGGGCACCGACCAGTTGCTACGCCAAAAGGTATTTGTGGTATCAGCATCCGGCAGCCGCCCACCAGTCACACATTGATCCGGTCGTTCCCAGCTTCTATAAACACGTCTCTGGTCTCTTTGAAATGTGTAATTCACGGTATACCGGTTCACGCGTTTTTTGTATCTGCGCAAACGGTTTGCCCACGCATAAACTTTCTGCTTCAGGAAGTCAATGCGCTCTGTGACCCGAGATGTATAGTCTTGTGGGCTGGTGTCAGTTCCCAAGAAAGCTCGACTCACAAAGCGCATCACTCTAGGGCGAGTATTGCCCTCCTTGAAGCAGATTAGTTTACCAATAAGTGCCCTTGCCTCAGCGATACGACGCTCAATCCTGCATTGCCATGCCGGAGCAGCTTTTCGCCATACAGCAGTGTCGTTCAAAGGAAACTTGACGCCTGCTGTACGACATGCTGCTACAGCAGCACAATACAGGATTGAATGGGTATCACTGAGATTCTCGCTATTCTCTAAATAACTAGGCAGTAGCGAGTCAAGGGCACCTACCAATGCCATATTTTGTCTATGCGTAGGCAACCGCGGCAGTCGAGGCCTAATAGTATGGGGTGTGTACCGATATTACCGAATCGCACATTCCAAAGCTACCCTTACCTCATCATTGTACTGCATGCTTACATTATTAGTCATGTCATCCTCATCCTCGCTGGTAATGTTTTGGGGCAACGATGTAACACCACTTGTTGTTACACCAGGATGGACGTGAATGGCACGACTCGAACGTAAACACTCTGAGCGAAGCCTATCAAGTACGTTATCATCCAGCATCCGATTGCGCTGGATAACTCGCACTTGATCCGATAGTCGTTGTGCCGTGACGTTGAAGCCTGGTTCAAGAGCCTGAAACTGAGGCAGCATTCGATTACGATACGCACTGAGGTTGGTTCCTCCCTCTGTAGCCACAAAATATGCCCGCATGACGTTTTCATTTATTGACCTCGTCCATCTCATGCGGCGCACATCACCACCGACAGCGTGGACCCTGTTCGAGGCCGGCGGGCCTCGGGGTCCCAAGCAGGGGAAGTCTATGAGCGGTTATAGTATGTTTGGCTGAAAGCGTACGTCGACGCATCGCTGCCCTTACCCCACGAACAGTTCGGTTTTCGAAATAGATATTCGTGCGTTCCAGTGCACCGTATAGTTGAATACATCAGTGCGAGACTCACTCCCATACTATTTACCGGAGCTTTCGATAAAGTATGGCACAACGGCTTGTTGTACAAGCTATTCACTATGGGTGTCCCGTCCCACCTAGCCTTACTCATCTTACGAGACTCCTTGTCCGATATTATTCAATATTACCTGCTATTCAAAAAATATTAAATAAAATATTTGAGAAGATTATATTAATTAGAGAGCCACTTTAGTATAAACAATTTATTTCATGCAGATCAATATGGTTTTAGGAAAGGCCGTTCTAAGATAGATGCGGGTGTTACGCTTTTAAGACATATATTCAGTGCCTGGGAAAATTCGCAAGATTTCATTGGCATGTTCTGTGATCTCTCTAAAGCCTTTGACTGCGTTGACCATTGTACGCTGTTGCGAAAACTCGGGCATTATGGCATCAGAGATACTGCACTTGACTTAGTTGGTTCCTACCTAAGCGTTGATATCAATGGAAGTAGATCTTCTGGATCAGTCACAATGGGCGTGCCACAGGGCTCAATTTTAGAACCCTTTCTGTTTTTAGTGTACGTAAATGATTTGCCGTTCTTAGTGCAGGATTCGTGTGATATTGTTTTATTTGCAGATGACACATCTCTTATTTTTAAAATAGACGGAAGAGTAACAAATTTAAATACTGTTAATGATTCGCTCGCGCACATCCTGGACTCTAAAAAAACAAAATGTATCAAGTTTACATTGCCAAATGTAAAGAGTCCTAACATAAATATAAATTTAAATAATGAAATTATTACTTTCGTACAATCGACAGTTTTTATAGGTTTGACTTTAGATCACAAAGTTCAGTGGGGCGCTCATATATCGTGTCTTGCAGGGAAACTTAGCTCAGCCGCATACGCAGTTCGGAAAGTAAGACAGCTTACTGATGTAGATACTGCGAGACTAGTATACTTCAGTTACTTTCACATTGTCATGTCCTATGGTGTATTATTGTGGGACAAGGCAGCTGATATCAAGACAATTTTTGTTCTTCAAAAGCGTGCAGTATGTAGCATTTATAATTTAGGACCACGAGTTTCCCTGAAAGATCGATTTAAAGAAATAGGCATACTTACTGTTGCGTCGCAATATAATTATATTTGCTAACATTAAGTTTATTAAACATAATATTCACTTATATAATAAGAATAGTGATATCCATATCATTAACACTAGAAATAAGCATAAGTTAGTAGGCCCATATCATTGTTTACATAAAGTTCACAATACGTTTGCGGGACTCGGTATAAGTTTTTTTAATAAACTACCTACTAATATAATTAATTTACCATTGCTTAAATTTAAAAGCGCCGTTAAAATACAACTTATTCGGAAGGGTTATTATTCAGTCAACGACCATTTAAATGACAAAAACTCATGGAATTAGTTGCTTGTTGCATACAGGATTTAATGATCTGTATTACTTTTAAGTCTATTTAGTAATGTAGAGGTACCTCGTGATTATTTGTGATGTTAACAAGTAACTTGTTTCTTAATTTGATTATTATTGAAGAATATAAATGCACAACCGCATTTAGTCACGGACTGCCTTTGCATTGTCACAAAATGTAAGTGTATGCGCCATTATGCCATGCTACTGTCTATTTTAGATTTATATTACAACATATATACCTTAGCCCAAATTATTTCATCTTTATAATATTATTAAGTTATTGTTGTTTTATCTTTAGTTTTTTTTATAGTCAGTAGTATATGGCATAATGGCTGCAACACCTTGCTAATCTGAGTTGTAAAATACTGAAATGATATTTAATTGGCGATTTAAAAGAGTGGCCGTGAGTTTCTAGCAGGTGTCTTCTCATAGGCTCAACCCTTTGCCTGAACCTAACAACTAACCTAAATGTAGCTTCAATAACTTAGTAAACTCACTAACCCATATATTTTGACGTTCATAAGTGTTATAAGGGCTTAAGAAACAAATGTAATGAGCTTAGTGTATGCATACAAGAATTATCAGATAAAAACACACACATTGATGTAATTTGTGTGACAGAATATTTTATGATGGCGGGTCATAAAGACCTCTATATGATTGCTAATTTTCAACTAGCAGCATGCTTTGGTAGAATTAACCTACACCTATGGAAAACCATTCCCAAAATTGCAACTATGTCAGTATCCTCCAGTTTCGAATGTTTCACTGTGGAACTAATCGACTATAAAATTATAATTGTGTGTATATATAGAACTCCACAAGCCAACAACCTTAGTATATTTTTTAATAGTTTTGATAAGACATTAAACTACATAAATAAGACCTACAAAAAACATAGCATCATAGTAGCGGGTGATTTTAATATAAATATTCTTAAACAAAATAAAGTAACATTGGAATTTGAATGTTTGCTCCTAAACTACAATCTGAAACTAGAGTTTAGAGAACCTACCAGGAAAATTAGCCAAACATGCATTAATAACTTTGCTCATAAACTCACCCATAAATGTAAATCAAATATATTAGAATTAGCATTATCAGATCACACTGCCCAAGTATTGCGATGTCATGTTGGTAAGGTATGTTTGATCAAACGATGGAGAATTAAACGTAGGGACTATAGCTCATAGAACATAAAAAAAAAAAATTGCATAAAAAACTTAACTTTTTCGGAAATGTATTCCACTGAAGACCCTAATCTAGCCTACATGAACTATTTTTATTGAATTATAACCTCTGTTTCCCACTTAAACTTATCGCTATTAATGCCCATAAAAAGCAAAAATAGGTTTCACGTGGAGTAAAGGCTTGTAGCATAAAAAAACGAACGCTCTTATAGCAGTATCAAAAGAATCCAAGTGTGGTTAATAAATATAAACTTAAGCAATATACTAAATTATTCAAGAAAATAATAAAATTAACGCAGCGAGCACAAAATACCTATTCCATTAATACATCAAACAACAAAGTCTCCAAAAAAATACTCCAAGAGAATCAATAAGTAGTATCAAGGTACATGACAAAACCTTAACTGATCCCAGACCAATATGTAATGCTTTTAATAATCATTTCATTGATAAAATAGTCCCGAATACTGCAACTAATAGAGCACAGTATTCTTCTTATGTATCTTCTAGAGAAAATCTATGTTCATGAAACTATGCTCTCCACTTGCTGTATGGCACATTATAAGAAACTTAAAGAACACAAACAGTGTAGGGTATGATGGCATATGCACTAAAGTTATAAAATATGTGGCTATTAATATTTGTCAACATATTAGCTACATTATTAATTTAAGTATAGAAGCAGGAGTTTTCCCCTGACAAATTAAAGACTATTACTATTCTATTACCATAAAACCTTTGTTTAAAAAAGACAGTAGGGATAACATGAACAACTACAGACCAATAGCCTTAATACCTATTCTATCTAAGATATTCAAAAAAAATATACATAAGGAACTTAATGATTATCTTGAAAGTAACTATATTTTGGTAAAAGAACAAAAAGGCTTCCGCTGCAATAAATCATTAAATATAGCCATATATGACTTTCTGCAATTTGTAATGAGGAATGTTGATAATAGAGTACCTGTCTGCTCTATATATGGATATGACTCAGGTATTCGATCATGTTGACCACACTATTCTACTAGGTAAGCTCAATGCATATGGAATAAGAGGTAATGTGTTAAAACCTTTTGAATCTTACTTAGAAAATCGAATTCAATATACTGCAGTTACTAGAATTAATATTGTAACAAAAATGGAGGAGATATATCAATCTGAACCACGAAAAATAAATTACGGTGTGCCCCAAGGCCACTGCCTTGGGGCACACCGTAATTTATTTTTATAATAATGGACCCAATACACTTATTGGGTCCATTATTATTCATAATATATATCAATGACCTACCTAATGTAACTGATAACCCAATGACTCTCTTTGCGGATGATAGCACAATTTCGATTAGATGTGAAAATAAGAACACATACGAATATGACATAAATAATGCGTTGAACTCTACTGTTAATTGGTTGAATGTAAATAACCTGAAAACTAATATAGGTAAAACCATGTTAATGCATTTCAGTCAGCGTACTCTCACAACAGATACACAAGTGAAAGTATGTGTTAACAATCAAACCTTAAAAGAAGTAGACTGCACAAAGTTTCTAGGTATAATCATAGATAAAAAAATAACATGGAAACCTCATATAGAACAGATTTGTAAGAGGGTTAGCAGATCAGTATATGCATTACATGAACTCGCACAAGTAATAAACATCAATGCCCTTCTGATTGCATATCATGGTCTAGTAGAGTCGGTCCTCAGATATGGAGTCATTTTTTGGGGGAACTCTGTTGATAAAGAAATAATTTTAAGATACAGGAACGCTGCATAAGGGTAATGTTCTCTTTGCAAGTAACTGATAGTTGTCAAACATACTTTAGAAAATATAACATTTTGACATTGCCGTCTATCTACATATTTGAAGTAGTGGTTTTTGTCAAACTCAACCCACATTTATTTATGTTGGCAGCCGATGGGTCAAGTAGAATACAAAGAGATAAAAGCCGACTTTGTTTGTGCAGAACAAAAACTACCCTAATGCATAGAAGTGTCTTCGCCATGGCTCCAAAAATATATAATAATTTACCGGAAAATATTAAGGATGCATGACATTAAAAAAGCTATTGATTGAAGAATGTTATTATAATGTTTCTGACTTTTTATCAGACAAAATGTAGCACAAATCTATATTGTAATTGTACCTATGACATTTTTGTTTTCCATTTGACTTCAACTTATTATATTCTTGGTAGCTCTTTGACATTTAACTCCCTAATAACTGATATTATGTATTATTATTACTATAATTTGTAACAATCTGAGGCATGTTAGTAGATAATTATTTTTTTCCTCGAAATTTGCACACCTGTTTAGGTTATAAATCAGCGAACTTATATTTCAATTTATGTGCCAACTATGTAAATCTGTTTTATGCAAATAAACTGATTTGATTTGATTTGATTTACTTTGTGACCTAAATGAATACATGATTTTTGACTTTGACTTTGATAGAAGCTTTCGCTACCGCGTCAAAGAGTCTTGTCATCTTCTCACGCTATTCGCGCCGGTGTGCCTCAGATAAAATATATTTTATCTTTTTATAAGGTACTTCTCATAATAACATGTGCATTTTGGTTCAATTGTCATTATATGCTTTATTTTTCGCTATTTTCATCCAAATTTATATTTGAAAATAGGCTAAGGATAAAACACACCAAATATACGGAACAATTAAAATAAAGTCTTTATATACATATACCTATGTCTTGTCTTGTCTTTATATATACGTCTTTATATTTTTAGTTTAGCTTAGTAATAGAAATAATTGTCGAATTTCAGATAAGTAGGATAAAACCATAATTTTGTCGTTCATAATAAATATTAAATACTAGATTTTGCCCGCCACTTCGCTCACTGTGATGTAGGTTTTGTCAATCTATCCCTCGGGAACAGTACTTTTTTCTATATGTAAGGTATTCTATGACCTTTTCTGTATTGCCTGTGCTTCTTGTATCAAGTAGTTAAGGCGTGAAAGCGTGACAAACAAACATACAAACAAATAAACAAACAAATTCACATTCGCATTTATAATATTAATTAGGATTAGGATACAGTCGATAACAACATTCTTCAATTTTGAAACATTAAACTACTATTATTAAACACTTTTAATAGTTACTGTTTACTTTTACTTAACTATAAACTATTTAGATTTAATTTTACACTTACCCCGACGTTTCGGTTGCTTTTCAGCTGCCATGTTCACGGGGAAGCTAAGATATTTTATCGTTGTCAAAATTGACTTCGGCAGGTTTGCGCTGTTTATATCACTCTGAGGTGGGTATTTTTATGTTACAATCAAAGTAACAATAATAAGCTGTAATCCAATGATTACAAGCTTTGATCCAGTAAAATTCAGGGATAAACCAGTGTTTATCCCTGAATTTTACTGTAAATTTTCATCAAAAGTACATTCACTGACAATCCACTGACAATCCATTGATTTTCGGTCAAATTACTGTGAGGATCCTGCTGCTATTTAACAGCAATTAGTATATCTCACATTTCGCCACCTACATGTATTTTCAGTTACTCAGATAGCGAGGAGTGAGCCGATGCCTTTTGTCCACAGTTCCAGACTACAAGCTAAAGTGATTAAGAAATATTGATTATTAAAATAAATCGGCTATACTACTCGTCGGTTTTCTAATATTAAACAATAATAATAAATAATATAGCACCTATTAAATTCAAACGAATAAATAACGCACCAAGTATATTCTAGTTTTAATGATCTGTTTAATTATAATAAATTTACTAGGTATAATCATTACCGGTGTCTTTTTATTTGATTTGCAAATAAAGCATGTAAAATAAATTAATGAAAGGCCATCCCCTCAGAGATTTTTACATGGACTCAATGTATAAAAACAATCATCAGTGTCCGTATTATGATGACATTTCTAAACATGGTTACATCTGCAGTTACATTTATATCATTGCGTAACATTTGGGTTTATTCCATTTATAACTGACTAGCGACCCGCTTCGGCTTCGCACGAGTAGTACAAAACCTTAACAAATTATTCACCTAAGCCATCCTCATGAATCACTCTGTCTATAGGGCAAACCGAATGAAAATCCGTTGAGTAGTTGTCGAGTTTATCGCGAATAGACAGACAGACGCGGCGGGGAACTTTGTTTTTTAATATGTAGTGATGATTAAGGATTTCTCCGGCTTACAACAAACATGTGAAATCAGCAAAGTATGATAGAAAAGTTTGTAAGAAATATCAATTTTATTAAAAATACCAACATTATAATTATAAACCTAATGATTATGTAAATGAAGCGACAGCCAGTAAGAACAAAAAAACTCACACGTGTCAGAGATTTTAATTATTGGTTAACTATAATATTTTAGAGATTAAAGGCTTGTACTACCACCGCCAGATAAAATTTATCTATAAGATAAAAGTCTCACCATCTCTCTTCTTTAACCTAACATGAGTGAGACAGTGCGATTTATCTTTCGGATAACTTTTACTTGTTAGTGGTAGGAGTGGCCGTAAATCAATTTATTACAGCTTGTAGGTACACATTATCATTAACCAAGCTAGCTAACCATCAACCCTGATGATGCTGTGGAAACCTCGCCAAGGAGCTAGGGGTGCGCGCTTCCTCCGATTGACTCAAAGGTCACACGACCATAAAAGCAATGAAATGAAAAGAGCTTGTCTAATCTATACTAATATTATAAAAGTAGAAGGAAAGATTAGATTTTGTTTGTTTGTAACGATTTAACTCAAAAACAACTTAATCGATTTAAAAAATTATTTTACCATTAGAAAGCCGACCGAGTAGCCTAGGCATATATCGATTATGACCGAGTAGCATAGGCAGTATTTTATTTAAAAAAGTTCTGTTACTAACATAACCTAAGCTAATCTACTTTTACGCAAGCGAAGCCGCTTGCAAAAGCTAGTGTTATATATTTTGATATAGTTCTTTTTATATACAAATATGGGGACGCGTTATAACCGTTGTTCTATTAATTTTAGGATAGCCAACATGATAACACAAATTCACATCATACACGGAAACCTAAAAAAAATATGCATGTACCCACATACCTAGAACTAGTTTTCTTTGGAATATGTACAATTATTAATTGTGCATTTGGTAAACTTACGACTTGTGCTGACTGCACGGATGGTTTAGTGATTTAAGTGGCCACTTCGCCACTGCTAGTGTGGGTTAAGTTGTGTGTTCTATGATCAACGAGACAAATATTTGTAGAAAAAGAAATAGCTAGGCGTTATTTGCCTCCAATATTTGAATGTTTGTAAAGAAAATACTGGTGTATTCCAAGATACATGAATTATTTGTGATTAAATATGAAGAGCAACAAGGTACTTCTCTATTTTTTAGACTTAAACTGTAAAGCAAGAGCATGACGACTAAGCTTAGACGGAGATAATAATGGTATACAATGTATACGGTAGACTGCATTTTCCTATTTTCGTAGTTGGATTTTGTTTTACAATTTAATAAGTAATTGATGTAGAAACGAAAATAGCCGAAACATATTTTAGAGACAATTACAAGGCACAATATTTTGTTTTCTGCAGTGGTTGTATACGATAATCGTTCATATCTTCTTATGAATAGTTACAAACCTTAGTATTATAAATACTTAATACTATTTTCATTATGGTAATAGTACAAAATATACCCTATGATGTATTATCGGGTATTTACCGTAAAGTATAAGTAAATAACTATATAATTTAATTAATACATACATATTATATTACTATATAGAGTGGGAGAGAGAGAGTAAGATAAAATATAACATTTATTTGAAATGAAAAACTGAAGTTTCTGTGTAACAATTATCTACGCTTGGTAGATAGTTTAAATAAAATACAACATATTTTTATTTCGTGTGTGTACATAATTATGAAAACAAATGGCGCCTGAAGCAAAAAATAATGTAAATCCTCGACGTTGTAATTATGGTGCTCAAGTGAATTTAAAGGATGTCCTTAGTCGTGGAGAGGGGTTAGTGCAGCGGGCATGCTGTTGTGAAAACACTCGTTTTTCCGTCTAGTACTGGGGATGCGACGCGGCGCAGCACACGGGCCGCTCCCTAGCCCACCCCAACGTTAACGAGCTCAACCCCTATTACAGATCTCTCTATTTCTATAGCTATAGTGTATATTATTATGCATTGCCTTTACAATGAATCTAACACCATATTCACTTACATTTAATACATGTTACTAGAATTATGATCAATTTGTCACGTCTTAGAATACCAGACATATTTACAAATTTATTGCTTCTGACCGCCGGTGTGCTACTGCGACTCAATAGGTTAATAAAGTTTATGAGCGTTGAAGTTGTTTTTACTGGTTATGTTGAAAAGTAATTAATAATAAACGCTGTTAATACTAGAAGTCGTCTTTATAAACGACTTATCTGATGTTTAGTTAAGTTATAGTATGTTGATAAAGTACAAATAGAAGCTAATAGTAAAATCAATATGCAAAAAGGAATTTAGAACATTCCATGTAAAAAATAGCTACTACCCAAGTCAAAAGTAATATGAAGATGAAATAAACAAAATGGCAATGAGAGCATAGAGATGTAAGAGTGGCGGGTTTTTAAAGGATTAATGAGGAATAGTGTAATAAATGATTTGTCGTGAAAGAAGATATAGTAACGAGAATCGATGGAAGTGTACTCAGATGGTTTGATGAACATTGGCAAAGATTCGACAACAAAAGATAGTCTAAGACTTTATATAAGGCAAAAGTGAATATTACGTGATCAGATGGGAGACATTCTGGATAAAAGCAGGGATATGAGTATCTAACCTGAAACGGAGAGCGTGTATGAACAATGTAGAGCCCTGATTGAAGCAAGAGAGTTATACCTAGACTTCAGGGCCGTAGCAAATGAATATTCATTCTCTACGCTTAACTCACTAGGGAACTGTCTTGAGTAGGTATATGAATCATATTAATTTTATTATTATTCAGTATATTTAACTGCTTTACTGTCGGACTTTCGTAGTCTTAATATTTTAATATTATTAATGTTTTACATAATATTTGCTTCATTAGGAAACACCTGTGCATGTATTTTCCTCATTTTATATGTCTTAATAGCAAGTCGTTTAGTAAAGAAAAATAACTGTTACTAAGTAGCTAAAGAAGCGACATTATGAATAAAATATATTCGTATTATTTTTATAAGTATAACGAGAATAAGCTCATAAAATACAGGAAAAGTTGCGTAATATGATGCCGATAGGATAGGCATAAAATGTAACAAGAGCAGGTGATGTTATAGGTTAATATAAAACAAACAAAATGCGCAGTAGATCGCGACTCGGCGAGAGTTTGAAACCACCCCCGCTGAGCCGGTGCCGGTGGCGGGAAAACGTGGAAAACGCGCGCATGGGGTGGCGCTCACCGCTCATTCCGTGGTGGAGCGCCGCTCAATCGATACACCGCTTTTGTACGACTAAATCAACAATTTTCCCTGCAAAATATTTTAAATTATCCTATCATTTCCCTATGAGAATAGTTAGTACAATTTTCGTATTGAGTGTTAGTGAATTTTCTGTATATCAAAGATGTTTTACGAACCGTAAACAAGTGCGACGCAAAACCGCTTCGGACTAGGTAAGTGTAATAATTATTGGCACGTTGTGATGACCTAGTTATCGCCTTCGTGTAAGAAGAGTCCTGCATACTATTTTCTCGTAAACAAATTAAGCTTATAGTATTGTCAGACTGATAAGAGAAAATGCATGCAATATAAACGGTAACTGAATGATAATTTTAAATTATTAACATTAATTATAATATATGAATTTATCCTAATCTATTTATTATCAATGTTTAGTTGTAGTGGCTTAATGTTGTTTTAGAGGAAAACAAACCTCCTTAGATGTTTTGTTAATCGGTAGAGTACATACACGGTTTGTTTTGATGTTGCGTAGTTTCACACATTCGCGCAGTAAGTAACTATCATTATCATTAAATGCATTATGAATTAACGTGATCCATTACTTAATGAGTTCATCCATTTGTTAGACAGCAAGTCCATCAAACTATAATTAATTATTTATATTACCAGCATATTCTAATTAAATGAAGTGGCATATGTAGATACTCTGCAGCATAGGAAATCAGCATTGTCAGGTCATACTAGAGGCCGGCCTCTTGAAATAGGTTTGGAAATCGCGAGTGTCATTGACCGTGAGTCAGTGGCTGTATGGCACGATGCCACTGCCACCCCTGTCGTCTAGCCGCGTGCCAAATCCGTCACCTCCGGTCCTAGGGGCGCGATGCCAATACGCTTGCCGACTCCACATTACGGATTTACGATTTTGGCAGATTACATTTTGACTTCATCTTATTACTTTTATCGACTTGCCTTATGAATTCATAAATCTAATTGACTATGATTTAGTTAAATTGGTTAATTTAATTTCTGTGCGTAGTGTCATTGTTTTTTCTCCCTATTTTATTATTTCATTGGCTTTTAGCCCAAGCAGTATAATTAAATTAAAGAGTTTTCTAAAAAAAGTACCTATTACTCTCGTGTAATAAGCTTATACTGAAAACGTTTCAACTTCTTGATTTTAAATTATAAAAGCAAGTCAAGCTAGTTGATTAATTTACGTGTGACAAAACCACCAAGATTTAAATTTGCTTTTTGCTTTCACTCTTAATAATTGTTCATTTACTTTAATATAATATGAGACTGGTTGTATCACACGAATGGTTGAAAGTCAGCGTACGGCCCTTTGCGTGGAAAGCTGTTTTAAGTGTTTACCAACGCGACGGTAACCAGTCGAATGTCGATAGAATCGAGTGTGACGTCCACTGGAGAAAAGCTTGAGTAGAGTGTCCATTAATACGCAGCTACGGGAATGGTGAAAGGTCGGCGAGCATTAATTCATAGATGTCGACTATTTCAACGGATAAGTGCGCTAAGAGGGGTTTATGAAAAGCTTCATAATAAAATTAAGTTTTATTTTAGATTTATGATTCAAGTAAGGTAAGCGTCATAAGTTGATCAATGAGTAGAACGCGAGTTGGAAAAAGATTGTCTGTGATATCTTAAAAGGGATAAAGCTGACTTTCTCAGATCGTAAAAATTGCCGAGATTCTCTCGGTTTTATCTTCACACTATCCTACTTCTGATTTATTGCTCTCGTTAAATTACCAAAGCTTAGAAAATTTCTGAAAGATAAGGCAACATTATATTTAAAAATAATCTCTATGACTTAAATATGATAAAATTTGTCGCTGGTGTTTCCTTGAGGTTATACTTAATGTTACCATAAATGAACCTGTATAAGCTAGGTTGCTTATTTGCTTTGCATGAGCACGCAAGTCTCTATAATTGTCATATGGTGGTCTAGTGTGTATCCGTTACTAATCAAGTTACTTATTACGTGTATGATACTTTACAAACATGGTAGTTGAAGCCTAGTGCTTAATAATATGCTGAACACAGGATACGAATATGTCAATACAGGTATTAAATCAATATCATAGAAAAAGGAAATTAAATGTAGTAGATTTATGTAAATCCTTATTTTAAAAGTGATAATCAGTACTACATGATTTTAATTAAAATGGAAAGATTTACAAACGAACTCTATTATCGTATATACAATGCAGCAGAAATTATTTTGTTAAATATTTAACTATCTCGCTCAGATGCCAAAAAGAATTAATGAATTATACCATGATGATTTTATAAAGTAATAAATGTCTATTTTATACATGTTATTGAACATGATTAATTTGGATAAGTAAACGGCAAATGCTTACCACTTTTCTTTAAAAGATTTGATGATGCATCTTCGAGAACACAATCGGGCGTTGCAGAGAATATAGAATTGTCTCATTCTTACGCATGCAATTATAACGTGTTATGGTATTTTTATATGGCATACGGTTTTAAACATCGAACGAAATTTTAAGTGGATATTATATATTGACCTACGTAAGGAATATAAACTTAAAACCAATTAGCCTACACGTGCAGCTAAAGTTTTACCTAATAATATAACTGGCTGTATAACTATTGAGTAGAAAAAGGTATCATATTACAATGTTTATAGAAGACAAATAGAACGTCCCTGCCAAAAACAAAAGGATGGTGTTCTTACTTTAAAAGGTACTTACGTGAGGTACCGCTAACTGTTCGGAAGGGACACTTTCACTGGGTGTCTGGCCGCAGTACACGCCTCGATCATCTGATAACTGTCAGTTTTGACACAAATATAATACACGTACTTACGTTGCGCGAGTAATTGGCGTTACTTATCGATCCTACGCGTTAATCTGGTAATGAACGATACACAAATAAGAAAGGTGTTTAATAAGAAAAAGATACCAACTAGCATGTTTAAGATAGATAGCTTTTTATTGTGGGAAAGATAATAAATTAAATTTGCCATTCAGTCTTAAAACTTATTAAACTTTTATTAGTAATGAGTGCGTAGTTACAATTTGTTGTTTTTTTTTGAATGAAAATCGTTTGGCGGAAATTTATTTACATTAATTATTACTATAAAAAGTAATTGTGTCTGGTCTAATTAAAGCCGTTTTATCGTATGATACGGAAAATCAAACCAGAGACGCAATTAATAGTTATTTCTTAGTTGACATGTTAATAATACGATTTTTCTTATTATGCGCAGGCATGTGTTTAGTTTCCATATTCAAGAAACTTAGGGTAGCGCCCTTCTCATTCAATGAGGGTGCATTTTATTGCTGCCTGCTTTATTTGAGGAAGGGGAAGATTTCCCTTTCAGGGAATGCTTGAAATAACAATTTTCACAAAATGTTTCTTTATAGTAATGAAAATCATAATGCGTAAGTTTTGTTGCGCTTTACCTGTTCAAGTCGGTTAAGGTATTGACGGTACATTTGTGTTTGTATGTGGTACTTGCAACTACTACGTTTTACGCCTCCCAAATTAATACTTTAAACATGATACTTTCTTCATTAAATAGATAAAGTCAAGTCATTGCTACTTGTAAATGGGTCTTAATAACCAGTTATAAAGTGAATTACCCTCTTGAGATGTTAAGGAGCTTACGCGTTATTATGGCTTTTGTTTCTAGTTTAACAATTAAAAATGTATTTTAGCTATCTTAGATATGAGTCGGCGGTTTCGTATGACAAGGACAAAGGTCAGGGTTTCGTTTACAGCTTTACTTTAAAGGAAATAAGGAATAAAACTCCCTGTTATTGACAATAATTGTTTGGTAGGATGAAGTGTGGCTAGATCGCTACATGCGTAAGTCTTTTTCAGACTGAAATAATGTATGGAACATACCGCTTTGTGTGTTTAAACTATTGAGTGGATACCTCGTTATATTTGACTATCTTATTTTCGGTTTATTTGATGACAGTCGTGATGAAGCTGCAGAATTACTGCGCTCAAGTTCTGATAATTTGTTTGCCCAGTTGCCAGTAAGATAATCTCTTTACCGTCTTCTATAAAATACCCTATCAAGCCATTTTATTTATAGTAAATTAAATTATCCTTTAACTCAACTCAAGAATTAGCAATCTGTTTACGCTTTCTGTACAGTCGATAATTTAGTTATTTTTACAGGTCACATAAATATATTATAAATGTGCATAATGCTGGGATGGCATGTGGGGCCTTAGTTTTGTATGTTTATATTCTATAACCACTTTGTAAAAAATCTAAATAAAAGTAAAGCATAAGACTTAGTATTAGGCTTTACGCATACGTATTGTTTCTTAGTAGGGCCTGTTACCCTAAATCAATTATCGAGTGAACACAATACATACGTGTGCAGATACTAATCGGCATTTGCTTCTTGTTATCTTTGGTTTCCTTTCGCCACGTTTTCATTCAGAAATGTTAGGCTGTATTTGTGCCTAGTGTTATTGACTTTGCCTCTGTATCCTTGCAAGATAACAATGCAATTACCTTCTTAAATACTTTTGGGACGATGCCTGCTGTAATCATAGTAAATCTGAAGGCGATGATTTTTATATTGGCTTCAATACAGTTACGACGCGATCAGGTATTACTTTGGCCTATCTGCTGCTAACATATTCATTTGTTTATACATACCTAATCCAAAAGCATAAAGAAGTGTTTTGTTGTGAACCGAATATTCGGTTACGGCTTCATTGAAATATCGTGTTCTATTCGAGCACTTTTATTTACCCTGGATTGAGTTTGGCAATGTTGTATATAAAATCCATTAGGAATAGAACAAAGATTTATATTGCTAATAGTGGATTTTGTGTTGTTACGAATATAAGTTCCGTACGTAATTCCTGATAATTGGTAATTTATTAGAACAGCGATAATAATTTATTCGCAGGATTTTGCTTGGTTTCTAATGTGCGTATTGTGAACAGTGATATAGACCTTGATGACGGTCGAAATGGAGCAAAACGTGTTGGTCGGAGACCGCTACACCGGCCATTGTGAATTATTAAGTGTCCCACTATCACTGTTCTTGTTCACGGACCGTGTTGTACCGATTACATAGTAGGCGAATGTCGAAGTACGATATTGTTATGTCCAAGGTATTTTAATATAGGTACATGGCCTTATTACTTTACAGTGACCATAATCACTCAATAGTCTATTAAGGATGCATTATTATTGAAATATATCATCGTGGTCATTTAAATACTTTGGAATCAAAGCACCGTGGAAAATTGCAATTTTAATTAAACGCAACTGAAATCATGTTTTATTACATTATTGGTTTACGGCTGATATGCCGGCCATTCATAAGGTGTTAAAATCAACTCTTACAATGTCGACAGATTAATAATTATCCTAAAACAAACACATTCCAATTAAAAATATATGCTAAAACATTTTCATGTCCACGGTGCTATGGTCACTGTGCGTAAGCCCCGGCAAACGCGGCCGGCGGCGGCGACGGCGCGGCGCGGCGGCGCGACATCCTCCCGCTACCTACGCGTTGACCCGTCCGTAAGCTCGTCGGTTGCCGGTTGAACCGAGTAGGGAAGCGAAATTGGAAATTACTACATATCGTTAAAACGGAAACTTGTTACTGTTTTGTCTTCTAAGTGATTAGATAATTTTAATTTAAAATCTCTTAAATTTTCTAGCGATGATTTTGTGACACCTTGTATAACATGTAATTCACCACAAAAGCTTTTCCTACTTGATTTTACATCCAGCTTCGCTTGCGTTAACCTAAATTTTGTCAATCTCTTGGGAACAGTACCTATCTTTTCTAAATAAGGTACCCTATGTGCTTTTCTGTACCCCTGACAACGTGTATGTGAAATTTCATGAAGATTGGTCGAGTAGTTAAGACGTGAAAGCGTAACAAACAAACTCACATTCACATTTATAATATTAGTTAGGATGACTGCAAAATCATAATAAATATAAATATTGGACTCAGTTATGTTAACTTACAATAACGATAATCAATGCCACCCGAGCAGTTAAACCTCCGGTTAAGATAATTTACGGGTTAAACCATTTTAACAACTGTTAAAGTCACTTTACAAATAACGGTAACATTAACTGCATGACTTCAGCCGGTTAGGGTTAAAGTTACACTTTGTTAAAGTCAACCTAACCTATAAGTTGTGAATGCAAAATACTGTTTTAGTTGAGATTAATTGCTATGTCTTTAGTTCAATGAGAAATGAGTACTTCTAATGAATATAATTAATCCAATTTGCGAGTTAGAGATAGTATAAAGTGTCCTATTAAATATATTCAAAGGATCACTGAAATTTTAGGATACATTTCTGATTTCTACGGACTTGGTACGCTACGCTAGTATTTCGCATTACACAGAACAAAATCAATAAAGTGCATAAAAATCTATATAACGTCACATATTACTTCTTTAACAATAAACTTATTATAATGTATATTAACGGTAGAAATAAAGCGTATTCCTTGGTGCAACGTTACCTAGAATTCATAACGTTTCGCTTATATCAATATAGCAATATTAAAATTGTTACAACACTTGTTTATACATATATAATTATCATGAATGTAATTATACAGTTGTTGATCTATGCGTTTAATTAAATTAACTAGATCCGACGAGGATCTGTATGCAAATCTAATATCCCATAAAGCTCTCTTGGAATGTATAAAACTTAGAATTTAATTTCCTTTCCCAGCCTTAGTGCAATTAACGCTGACCTAAATACCTACATACATACACTACGTTTGTTTAAAACCTCTGTAGAAGGCTTAGAAATGTTAAATAAATATTGTTATTTTACCGCAAATATCTATCTATTCCAAGATATTATTGCGGTTGAAATAACGATAGAGCTATTCTCTGGAATTCTGATGGATTTTAAGATAACAGTAGGTCCGATATGGCTTTGAGGTAGGTCCGATATAGCTTTCTTGCAAAGTTGTAAAGCACATCCAGAAACTGTAATTTATCAAATCCATTTTATCGCTTTAAGCATTATCTTTTATGATGTTTATGATAATTATACTAATTGTAAATAAATAGTTAGTAATTTGCGCAATTATGAAACTGACATGACAATTTTCTAATAAAGGAATTCATATTATTATCATTATTTACGTAATTGTATATTATTACTTTATCAATTTTGATCAATTTAGATGTTGGCCCGTAATTGTGATAACTAATTGTAATTTGCGATCATGGCACCTATAATTACCTATAGCCCATAATTTGGTTTTACAATTATTATGACACCTTAGTGTTGTGTGCTACTTACTACACAGCTTGACAATAAACATCAACACCTATAATTTCACTTTCATCTCATTTCATCACATTCACGACCTAGTCGATCTAATTGGCACTTTTCTCTTTTCAGAGATTACCTCCACAAAATTGCTAGGCGTCGTGGTACCAACAGATTCTGTTGGTAGTGGACACATTCGTATGTAAGTGAAATTATATCGGATGAGAGGGTAGAGGGTGCTGGAGGAATCAAGATGGCGACTGCAGCGCCAGCGGCGTCGTGCATGAGCACCGAACATGGTTGCGTCATGTTCGACTGCCTCGTGCATCTGTGGGAATGGTAAGTTTATTACTTAGCCTTAAATTAAACGATTCTTAATGATAGCTTATGGACTACATTTATCTATTCAACAATTCGCAATCCCAATAATTCTAATATGCAAAATTTGGCTACATTTGAAAGCCTGGACTCCAAGCGTTACTCAAGTGGCAATATTACTCCTTGAAAACAAATATTAGGATCTGTATTGCACTTTAACGCGAGACAATCGTAAGACGACTTGGAAGCGAAAGGAAGCTGCCAAATATTTATGTATGAATAGCGCATTTCTGCTTTTATTGCTTTTCTAGGCCACATAACAACAATTATTAGTTGAACACATAAATTATTGTGGTGGCGTACTAGCAGTTAATTTCAACGTAATTATCGTACCACTGGTAGAGATCATTGAATTAATTGTATCATCCGTGCAGTATTTTTGGACTAAATTATTCTAATTAGGTGAGCTTTTATGTGACTTTAATTATTATTTTACTTTTGTTTTCTTTAAAATTATTATTATTACAAATCTATTAAGATCGGCTTACTAGGCGGCCGAATATTAGTTTTGTCATGAAGCAACTATGATGCTCTACAAGTCCTTCAACGCAAATAACTAATTTCAGTGTACTATTTCCTCATACCGACAGTCATAGAAGTATATTACCGAAGGTATGAGTGGCTTTCATTCCTCTTGTGTTTCTTTATAATAGATACAAAGTAACATAAATTATGGCAATAGGACTATACTAAAATTACTATAATACTAAATTTAGATATGCTATCACAGTGGACAAATTTAATGAAAGCCACCTATTATATTTAGGAATGTTGCTTTTGTTGTATGTGATTGCTTTTTAATTACGAAATTTTATTTGATGGATATAAAACAATAGAAAATTGAAATTATCTATAATAAAATAGAAATGGAACGTAGTATAATTATATTGGTATCTATTTCACTCAATTATATGCGATTGGTTACCGATACGAATTTCTAAAGAATCAATTCTACTACAATCTTTGAATTGATTGTATCTACTGATAACATTTCACAAGTAGATTATTTATTTAGCATCGAACATTTCTTACTGAATATAGTGCATGCTAAATAAATTCATATTATCTGTCTGCTTTGAAGAATTAGGATAAGTTGTGTGACACATTCAAACACATATCGCTAGCCACGTCTAGGTTCTAAAAGCTTATTGAACACAGCGCCTGGTATTTTTTCTTTCTTCTACTAATATTTTTGCTGAGGTAACAATTGGTGTTAGGAGTGATGACGACCTTTCTAGCAAGACTTATCCATTGTAATACCGTTACTTAGCCACCGATATGTAAATTATAATCATGTTGTTTAAGTGTAAACAAACGGCAATAAAAACTTGATATACAAGTATTTTAATTGCCTTTGGTGGCAGACGAACGTAAAGGAAAACCGGAACGGTGATTATGCCCGCCGGCCGGAAATAAATCTGTTTAGCAAATGAATACTAGATGGTAATACCAACTCGTTCGGAACTAAAATTATGTAGTAAATTCTTGTGAATTCTATGCCACCAGTGATAGAAGAGGGGCAGAGTAGGATACACTGCTGGGGGCAGGATTGAGAACCGGGTATCGATAGATCGGTTTCTCAGACACTAGCTTCAAAGAACTATTGACAAGTGTTTTTTAGCTTCTAAATCTGCGCTATATCTGGCGTACATTAGCAGTCATGGGCGAGATACCGGGCCCGCCAAGACTATGTTGAAAACCACGTTGAACAAGATCAGATTAAGAGCAGATCCCGGGTAACATTTTATAGTGATATAGAAAGGTTCAAATGTTTGTACTCTCGACAGTGGTCTTGTCCTAAACCGGGTAAATTGCCAAACGTACCTGAATGTCCGAAATCAATACTATAAGAAATAGTTAGAACCGATTTTAGCCAGTTACCAAGGGGTACAAATATAACAGGTTTCTTCTAGGTATGTCTAGAATAGTACTGACATCGTGAAGTAATAACTAAGCGTGTAATTCAGGGCGGTGGCAAATTATAGTATCACGTGCACAACCGAATTTCTCTAAATATACGTGCTATTAATTTACTACGGAATTCTACTGTAATAGCTACCAAATTACTTTACCTGGTATGCATTATGGCTGCGATAGACGTTAATGCACCGCATGCCGACGTTTGCGAAATCTTGGCAAGGTACCTAGGGGGTGCCAGAGTATGAATAGGAAGCTGCCCGCTCGCTGTTGTACTTTAGTTCCATATGTGAGATTACACATAACACTTTAAAATAAACACAACGTTATATTGCTTACTAGATTTTGACCGCAGCTTCGCCTGTGTAAATGAAGGTTATGTAAATTTCTTATCCCTCGAGAACAGTACTTTATCTGGATGAAATGAACTATATGTCTTTTTCTGTAACCGTAACAACATGTATACGAAATTTCAAGATCATCGAATAGTAAAGGCGAAAGTATAACAAACAAACTTACATTCATATTTATAATATTAGTCAGGATCTAAGATTACACTAAACGCTTTAAAATAAGTATATCACAACGCTATATCCTTTTCTGTACCCCTGGCAAAGTGTACCTACGCGAAATTTCATGATGATCGGTCGAGCAGTTAAGGCGTGAAAGCGTAACAAACAAACAAAAACACATTCGCATTTAATGTATTATTTAGGTTTGACTGTTACCCGCAACTTCCACCGGTTTTTAAAGTACAATGTACTACCGGAGATTGAATTTTCTAATGTCTGTAAAATACCTTCTCGTGATTTTAAATTGACTTATTTATTCTTGCTACCTAGTCGAATAAAAGTGTATTCAATGGTGTGTCCTTTCATGCAACAACGGAGCAACAAATCGTTATGTATTTTTGCGTAGAGATATTTTATTGAACGAAAACCAACATGGGCTTTTTATTAATCCCGTTGAAATGCACGGATCCTGTGGTAAAGCTATTTTTCCTTATGAGTATGTGAGTAACACCGCGGGTTAAACCTAGTTACTACAATGGTAAATAATATATGCGGTAAAGGTATTATGTGATCGTTTAAACAGTTCGTGGTTTTTGTCTGAGTGGTACATTAGTAAACAACGCACAATCTTAAAGGTACCTACCCAATAACGGTATAAAGTGGTAAGTAACGGTACTTACCACAACCATAAAAACTACTATCAATTTATGGTTATTTTATGGTGGTTTAAACTGTTTATATTTACAACGGACACTTTTTAAATCCTTCAATAGAATGTAGCAGTACCACAGTAATGAAATTAAAGGAGATGTACTTTGTATTCTCACTTATTCACTGATTAAAATGAAAAGCGAAAAAAATTCGAATGAGAATTTTGTGATCTTTATGGTCATAGATTTATCTCCAATACTTAATGGATTAAAACCAATGTATACAGTCACTAAGGCTACATTCCTTTTTTTACTTTCTCTCTCTCTTCTTTACTTTATTTTTACCGATTACCAAACATCACGCAAAGACGGCCACTGAGTTGGCGCTTTGTTAAATAGTGGTTGTTATTTTTTAGTTATAATTGATGGTGCAATGTCGTGTTCGTGGATGCACGTACGATTATAACTTCGGAAATCTAGAACTTTTATTTTTTACTAGCTTTTGTCCGCGGCTTCGCTAGCGTTTGACACCCTAATCACCTAGCGGTATGAAATATAATTTACGACCTATTCTCATACCTACCAAATATACATAAAAATTCATAAAAATCGGTTGAGCCGTTTCGGAGGAGTGCGACCATAAACACCGTGGCACGAGATTTATATATACACATATTATTATAGATTAATGAAATTACTCGCCGCACTAGAAATTACGTGAGAGTTTTTTACAAACTATGAAAGAACAGGCACAACGAATACATGGGTGGAGGGCAATTAAGTACTAGTGAATCACTCAGAAATATCTTATGTGGGGATGAAACCCACAACACTCGGCGCACATGCAGTGGCGAGTTGACTATTTAAACCGTTGCGCCATACTTGCTTTGATGCGCCAACTCATCATATAAATTTAAGATTGCGTTGAACTACAGTTGTGTTAAGTCAGGCATCTAAAGCGTTTTAAAGAGGAACTGCGCTTTTAGCAATTGGAATAGTAGTAAATTACAAATGAATAAATAAAACAAGGAACAAGATTTAAACTTGCGATCTCGAGATACTTCATGGATTGTTTTTTTCTTGTGATATAAACCAGGGAAAAACATTTGACTTTAACATGGAAATGCTTAATTCATAGCATTGTATTTTTTGTCTTCTGCGTTGTTAGTGCAAGATTTGGATTAGAAACAGCAGTACGAAACTGACACCTCTGGTTACAGCAATTGCTTATCATCCGAAGGCTGAATGCTTATTTACCTCCTATGTAAGTAGCATAAAACAATAATGAAATTTGGTGTGAATGATACTTAAGTACAACCTGTAAGTTAATGTTTATTAGTAAGTTCTCAGACGCAGATCATTAGATTAAAAATGATATTTTATAAAGCATAGCAAAGCACGACTGCACAGATGGTGTAGTTGTTTAAGTGGCCGACACGCCATTGCTACCGCGCCGCATGTTGTGGATTCGAATCCCACACAGAACAAATATTTGTGTGATCCATAAATGGTTGCGCCGAGTTTTTGAGTCCGCTGTTTGAATCTTTGTAAAGTCCCCTGTGTTACAGGAATTATTATTAGTGCAAGAATTGTCTTTTTTAATGAAGAAAAAGAAGAAAAGGACATACATAGATACATAGATTCACGCGCTGTGTCCCAGAGGGGTAGGTAGAAAAGGAAGAAGAAAAGGACATGCCTATATAAATCCAAATCATTAGGCAATTTGTCCTACACTCACATTTCGCTAATTACGTATAGACCACATGTTATAGGGCGTACTGAATGTTTATCTAAGATTATACTTAAGTAAAATATTCTGTAGGTACAGAGGCTTTTATAGCAACCGTAGTCCATAATAATAGGAATATATTTGAAAACCTGGCAACATTAGTTGTTTTAAAGCTCCGCAAATGGCCTTCACGTTGAAAATCCTCAGACGTAAATATCGATCGCAGTCTCAGTAAATTTTCCTGACAAAGCTAGAGGCAATATAGTAACGGGCCGCAGTGTCGTAGTCACCGTATAAAATATTAAACTTGTACTATTCAACATTGCAATGAAGAACGCTTCTGCCTCCAGCCACCCATCTCTCTCTTTCTAGGCACTGGTTCTCGAATCTCTCACTTACACGTAGCGCGTAGGGCCAAAAGTCAGGGCTCTTTCTATAGTTGCCGTAGTAACTACAGTGTTGTATATAAGTATTGGTTGCTGCGAGTTGGTAGCCTGTGACAGCTGTCTAGCGTTCTGTGTAGTGTATCCATTGTTTACACTTTACCACACTAGTTCTGTCGTGTCGCGGAACACAGGACTGTCGGCTGTCACACTCTTCATCCACCACAAAGCCACACTTAGACATCTGCACTAAATACAACTGCGCAACACAACACTTTGAATTGTCTATATAAAGTTCACATCGTTGTTTACCTTAATTAATTTATATATGTGTGGGGAAGTTTAATTTTAACGTTTGCATGATTAGGTTTAAGTTTTTGAACTTAACGATTAATGTATAATTTCTATTCATTATTCAGTTCCTAGTCCATTGAAACTATATGCTTTTGGAATTTAAATAACAAATGATTGTGGATTATTCGAAATACTAAATTAATTAAACAACGTTAACGAACTGTCTTACCTTACAATATTGTAAAGTGGGACAGTTAGTTAATATGTACACAATATGGTACTTAAGTAAACTCTATTTCTAGAAAGCCGCGCCTCCATTTTTAATTTTACAATGATCAACAAATATATTCTCCGCATCACTGAAACATTTACCTACATGCAGTATGTATAATATAATCGATACCTATTCTAGGATAACGTAGGATAAAGTTCGACTCCATTTTCGAAGGTTTTCCAAAATAACGTCCGATTCCCGTGTAATATTTCAACATTTCCGCTTTACGAGTTTGCTATTCAGTTTCCATAGTGTCGCTATATCTAACTTTAGATTATCCGTACCGGCGGCGGATAATGAAAAGTCTAGACGTATTGTTCGGAAACAGGCGGCTGTGTAGGCTGCGAAAAGTGACATGTGTCTTACTACATATGTCTAGCGAGCGAGCGTTTGTAGCGGATCTTGTGTAAACAAAGGCACGTGCTTCACACAAACACACGCACACATCAATATTATATGGATTGTTTAAGTGCTTGTGGTTTCAGCTGGAAATGGCCCGCGTCGTAAGTGTCATATAATAGAGGATTTATAAAAGAGAATCGTTAAACAGTTAGATAAAGAGGAGAAGACGTTTTTGTTACAATACCATCTTACTTTGGTTTAATAATATCTTTATTTCTTATTTAAAACACAAAAATGTGTCACTTACTTTAGAAAGCATAATAATGTTGAAGGTTAACAAATAACATGTCCGTTACCACTTTTAAGTTCACATTTTTACTAATAGTTTACGCAAATAACTCACACATTGCAATAAAACTATTACAACAGAATAGGAGAGTTAATTTTGAAAATAATTATTATAAAGTTATAAGCAAAATAAGCCACGATACTATATAGTTAACAATAAAAAATAATTTGATTTTGTTTGTCGGTAGATGGTAAAAACCGTGTGGTCCAAGTGATGCGCTATACGCTTTTCGTCTCTCCTGTGCGGTGACTACATATGTATGTAGTTGTCCCTTACGTGAAGAAGGAATCATCACTAGCAATGTAGTGAACTCCAGGGCGTTGTGGTAGAAGACCTCTCGCTGCCGGCCGTGATTAAAGCCATGGTCGACAGCGAGAGGATGTGAGTAGCGGTCGCATCCTTTTGCGAGGACGTCATCTCGCAGAAGGAAGTGGCGGGTGGCATCCGTGAGGAAAGTATCCTTGCGGATCCGAGCCACCGCCGCCAAACAGGGCGGTGAAGGCGCGCATAAGCACGCCTTATGCCGTCGT
Organism: Catocala nupta; assembly: GCA_963675205.1. Lineage (NCBI taxonomy): Eukaryota > Metazoa > Arthropoda > Insecta > Lepidoptera > Erebidae > Catocala > Catocala nupta. Next base: position 14,535,935 of record OY776100.1, on the reverse strand, counting down.
AGTGAAGGCCGCGGGTGGGAGAACGGGGATCTCCCGCCCGCCACCCGTTGAGTCGGAGCAACGCCCTCTGATGTGCTGGTCGTCGTCCAGAAATCGTCGCCCGTAGACACTACATCTCTGCATTGGGCACTGCTGGGTGGGTTACTGATGTAGTTTCAGTTCCAGTGACTCACCCGCCATACAAAGCAACGAGCTGGCATACCGTGGTGGTTTTAGTCGGTAGGGGAGTATAATGTAATATGATTAGCGCGATGTGATAGGTATTTGTGCGTTTTACTTTTAACTTTTATGGAAAATGTGATGTGCGTATGTATCATTTTGTGTGTGTATTATTTTATATATAAGTTAAAAGTGTATGTAAAGTTGTTTTATATTGAAAATCTTGGTATCCTTCTATAGAGATTTTGAAGGTGTTAAAAATCATAGTGGTATAGAATTTTAATCTTAATATGTTCAAAATTTGTTTTTAGCGGTAGTCCCCTATACTTCTATGAGATATAATAAGTGGGGTTGACTAAGGCATTATATATTCTGGAACGGCGTCATGGCGCCCTCACGTTTCGTCTGACGCAGGTGCTGACCGACCACGGTTGTTTCGGTCGGTACCTGTGTCGAATAGGCAAACAGGAGACGCCCGGTTGCTATCACTGCGGTGACTGCCACGTCGTTGTCGAAGACACGGCGTTGCACACATTGGTAAGTTGCCCTGCTTGGGCCACGCAACGCCATGTCATGCACGCGGCAGTCGGTAGAGTCGTCCTCTCGCTCGAGGCTATGGTTCTGTCCATGGTTTCGAGCGAGAGGTCTTGGAATGCCGTCGCCTCCTTCTGTGAGGAGGTGATGTTAGTGAAGGAGGCGGCGGAGATGGAGAGGGAACGGTCAATCCCTCTCCCTAACCGCAGAACCGGGCGCAGGAGGGCGCGAGACGACCTCCAGCCACCTTGAGTAGAAGCCTGCGGGTGGTGGACCTATTGGGGCCGTCCACCGCCCGATCAGCGCAGGTCCGAGCAGGCGGCGTTCGTGTTCCGCGCACGCCTCTCGATGTCGCAAGGGGGACTAGGTCCCCCGCTTTGTCTGTGTTATATTCTGTGTTAATTTGTGAATTTGTCCTGTATGTGTGATGGTTGTGTGGGACCCGCCACGTCCATCGGTGGGTCGAACCTTTGGCGGGGTCGCGATTCGAATGCGAGAGCGATCCGCGTGGCCTCGCCATAAAGGTGTGAGGAACACCGCGGTGGTTTTAGTCGGTTCAGCCCAAATCCATCTTAGGGGCTGGATCCCGACATATCCCCATCGCCCGCCCCAAAACCGGCGATGGGGAATGTGACTTGCACATTTCCCTGCGTAAAAAAAAGTTAGTGGTTAGTAAAGTTATTGGGTTTTTCTATTAAATATCTCAATACCAGCCCGGAGTTAGGAAGTTGGCGGTGTTAGACACCCCCATGCCTCGGAAAGCACGTAAAGCCGTTGGTCCTGCGCCTAATCTCTTTCCGGTCGTGTCAGATTACCGTCCTATCGGAATTTGAGGGTTAGGGAACAGAGAGTGCACTTGTGTTTGCGCACGCGCTTGTGCACTATAATATCTCCTGTGCAGATGGCCAGTCTCTGTTAAGATTGGCCGCCGTGACCGAAATTCGGTCTGGAGGACATTATTATACAGTGTAACTGGTAGAACATTGTACGTACTTAAGGAAGTGATAATTTATGGTCAAGAGTCATAAAATAAAATGTGTGTAACCTGCATAGAAAACCTTTATGAAAATTTGTATGAAATATCCATTGTGTTCGCACATTAAGTTTTTATTGGATGACTAGGTCAAATACCATTTTTAGTTATTCGGGTTCAGAATCGAGTACTGAATACCCTCCTTCAATACGTCCAGTATTTTACCAATCAGCCTGTATATTAGAGGCAACGACAACCCAGCCTACAGCCTGGGTGGTCGTTGATTAGAGGTCATGCTTTTTGTGGTATACATCACGCTATGTCATAAAGAGAACCCACCAGAGATGACAGTTTCTTTTGTATGACTAGTAAGTGAGCATTCTGTGTTAGATGTTTACCTAGTGTGAGCCCCACGTTCTTCTGATTGTTTCGCGTAATATTTCGCCATTGATCTTTAATCTAATCTAGATGTATATATTTTTATTTTTGGCTGTGAATATGATATATGATGTTTTGGAGGTATTTATTGTTAACAAATTATATTGGAACCATGTATATGCAATAAATCAAGATCTTGTTGCGCTGTTTGTAATGCATCATTAATGTTATGACTAAAGTAAAATAAACATGTGTCGTCGGCGTATAGGATAAGATGTCCTTGTAATCCCACTTGGTGGATATTAGACTTAGATATGGAAGTAGGATAGATTCCATAGACACTTACCTACATTTAACGAGATTTGATTAATGATTATAGCGATATGAGTAAGATCAACAGAAAAAATTATAGTTATGGTGGCATCCTTACCTATCTATTGATAATACTGTGTGGTCGCTGTATTATTGGTAACCTCTCAAACAACGCTAGAACGCCGATTTAAAATGTAAATTTTGTTATGGTAGTCTATTTTTGTTTAAATAACTTTTTCGTATTTTGATAACTAGTTTGGTTGAGAGGTTCTACAGCAAATTTTATACAGCAGTACACATAATTTATGTGTGTACCCCATGGTGTACCCGCTTAAGGCATCACATTTGCAATAGAGAGGTCAAGGGTTCGATCCCCACCCATTGATCTACTGACATGAACGCGCGTCTAATTGCTAAACACTTAGTTAAGCTTAGTTGGAGGGGTTAACAAGAGTACTAGCAATTTGTAAACAAAATTGCACGATTAAAAAACAAAAATCATTTTATACACAGAGTCACATTATTTCTGTATACTCAAATTAAATGTTGCACTGAATACCTGTTTAGGAAGAACAAATAAAAGCAAATTAATTCATAATCCAGTTGTAACATAACGTAGGTACCTACTTCAAGAATTAAGCATTATGGATTCAGAGGTGAAATAAAAAGTATTTATGTTCTGTACTTATGTTTTTATGTTCTCGTAATGCTATTTTGCTGAATCTACACGTCTCGTTCTAGAAACTTTATTGAAGTCTCTAGTGGATTTGTAGTTTTACTTGTGGTTAGTAGTAAATCGTCAAATAACTAGTGATTAAATGTCGTTAACTCGGAGAACCGATTTGCCTGTTTCGTTTATTTCCATCGTTAATTGTGCAAAACAGGTCTATTTCAATGTGTTCATAGCGTTTCTTTTAATAACTCAGTCCTAGCTGTAGCAATCTGCGTCGTTAATCTAATCTTAGATCAGACGTTGTTTTTGGCGGAGAAAGTAAATTTTGGTTTCACATCAATCCAGTCTCGCTAGAGAGCCCGTGTTGTCAGCCTGACGTGCTTACGTACTAAATTGAGATTCACGAAATTGAATTTAAATTTCAATCTCGTATGTTAGATGTTATCATCCTTGAGGGCTCGATTCGTAGATTGAATTTAACTTTAACTCCGTTTCTCCCGAGCTCTATGTTATTTAGTTTCAATTATCAAAGGGATGTTATACTGAATATTATATAATATTCAATGATTCCTTGAAGAGAATATTAATTCTTTGAAGGCTCTATATCTATCTTCACATAGAGCTTTACTTTTATTGATCTTAGTATTTGTACGTTGTGTGATAATTTCTCGGTTGTTATAAATGTTTAATACCTTTTGTAAAATAGTTTCGAATGAGAAGCGGTTTAAGTGCCCACTGCGTCAGTACTAAATGTAATTATTTTTTGCAGATGCAATCTTAATCAAACCCAATTAAATAAAAAATAATTTAATTACTTGTAGTCCAAAAAAACCTGCACTTTTAGCCTCTTCCAAAAACAGGTCACGCATATGTTATGGGACATGTCTTATATATTATATATAATAGTAAAGATATTCGTCAAGTAAGTATCCAAGCAATGTGTTCGAATATTATTAGGGAATAGACATCGGATTTCTATCAATTCGCAAACTAAATGTAAGTTCGTGCACCGTTTGCGAGTCTACTAAATCATCACTAAGCCTTGATATCCTCTCCTAATTTATTGATTGTATCGGGCTTCGACAGAGATACGAGTATTTAACCGTGATTGTTAGTTGCTATTTTGATTGATTGCTGATTCGAAGTACTAGTTAATTATAGATAACCGTTACTATGACTATCGACGACAATGTTACTACTTTTAACATTTAGAAAAAGTAAATGTTCTCTGGATGTATAGGTATTATTTTTCTTTTTGAAAAATGCAACTCATCTCTGGCACTAGGAAAAATTCCTGTATCGCGGGGGATTTTACAAACATTCAAACAACTGACACAAAGAAGATCCTGACTCGGAACAACTATTTGTGAATTACACAAATTTTTGTCCCTTTTTGTGTTTTGTTATTTTGTCTCATTCACGCTGAACGGGACGCGGCGTTCTATCCAAGTACCATACATGTATCTTTATGTATATTATTTACTAAGCAAGTTTAGCTCGGCGCGAATATTATATTTTACAAGTTTGTTTTTCGATTTGCGCTAGCGTCCGAGCGTTAATACGTCTATTAGCTTTTATCCACGCCTGAGATCGCGGGTTCGATTCTCGCACGAGTCAAACATTTGTCTGCATAGACATGGATGATTATCATGGTCTGGGTGTTTCTATTTAATTTATTTATTTCTAACTATTAATGTATCATGACAGGTACTTAACCTAATGCGATAGTATACCTAGTAACATAACTAAAATCTAACATTAAAAAACAGAAATATAATAAAATATCTTAAATCTATTAACAATAATATCAATCGTCAAATATAATATCCAGTACGTAGCCTTTGTGAATTCGCTCAATGAACATGAAAATAGATCGATACGATCTGATACCGCATTAAGCGCACGCAGAGCCGTCGCCGCGTCGCCCTCTATCATCTATGGTACAAAAAATCTGTAATATAGGTACATGTATGTATGTGCGAATACCTGAGGAAATGTAGATTGATAGTCCACGCTGACAATAATTTTAAGGCGCCATATCCTATATTTTTATTTTTATTACCTATTGCCTAATTTTAATTTAAATGAATTATAGTTTATTTTAATTGATTTATTTTTCTATTTATAACTTTAATTGGAATTTATATAAATATTTAATTTTGAATTTGAATGTATAATTGTATTGTATTTTTTTTTGTAATTGTCCTATATAATATTTTCTTTTCTTACCTAGCTGCCCTCAAATGCCCATCAACCATAATCGGAATTTAAATTAAAATGCAAATTATTTATATCACTATTATTATTCGTATTTTTAATTTCTTATCTGTAGGTGTGCCTATTTAATAAATAAAAGTATTTACAAAAAAGTATAGTTATTATAATAAATTATTACTATTACTGGTGCAAATGTTATAAAAGAATAAAAAAAAGTCTCTAAAAAAGGTAAAATAATAAGTTTTACGTTTAGGTACTCATGAAATTAATAAAAATGTTGAAGCATCTATATATTAATAAAATAATAAGTGAAGCAAAAACTTTGTACCTACCCCTTTTTACGAAAATTGCGTGGACGGAGAATTATAAAATTTGGCACAGTTAAAGTTTATATGGAGAAGGAGTAGCGAATCCTAATATTTTTATAAAATATGTATTAGAAATACATTAAATTAATGAAAAAACATTACACGCACACAACCATGCATTTGACACACTGACAGTCAAACCGCGTTTGTAGTATTTCGGCATTGTTCGTCTGACGTCGTACAATTCTGCGTAACTATATGTAATTTATACGTAATAAAGAAAAAAGAAAACAAAGTAGCAAGCTTAGGTATGTTGTCAATGAAAGAGTATAGTTAAGAAAATAATAATTTGTTTAAAAAAGATAGGTAGATTAACTTGTATAGCTTTGGCGAAATCTAAATAAAATGTGATTATGATCGTTATTAAGTTTTTATTGTCTATACAATAAAATAAATGTAAAATATGATTTATGGTCGAATTATAACCACTAGGCGACTGCTAGTTCCGTTAAATAAGTAAGCGATAAAATGTATTTCATTATTTCCTTTCATAACCATGCACTTAAAAATATAATAATAAGTAATTTTAAGACATTCATTAAATCAAAAAACCTGTAGACGCCTGTGTATGTGTAGTCATTTTGATATACATTTCGATTTACCTACTATTTAATTTGCCGATCTTTAGAGTCAAACTGCTCAAAGTAAATAACTAAGTAACTCGATAAATAAGTCATACTTGTAATTTTGTAATAATGCATCTGTCCCTGCTATAAAAATAAATTTATTCGTTTTAAAGCACTTATGCACCCGCTGTTGTGGTGATAATTGTGGCGCACTAATAACTAAATATTTAAATTGCACTTTCACGATGTCACAGTATCGTCGGGCGAACGCTTAGTTCGCCCGACGATACTGTTTTGTTTGACTGACGGCCGGCGAAAAACAACAAAAGCAATAAAAGGTCCGTCAGTGTGTGTAAGTACAATGTCGTCGCCGCACGCGCTCGTGCACCGAGATTGGTCGACACCACGATGCAATCCGGAGTCCCTTTCCAATAATTCTCTATTTTGTATGTAGCGTAGTTATGCGTACATAGGGTGAAAAACACATGTATTTTATTATTTTGTAGGTGTGCTTGCGTTTGACTACAGAGCAAGTAACATGAAGTCTTAATAGAGGGAGTAACATGTTTTTTTTTATAATACAGCTATAGTGCCTCTATAATGAGTTATAATTGCTGCAGCGGCACCCATTCCTTCAAGTATTTTTCCAACAGAGTAACTATTTATTTTACCTAAGTGTATAGAAAGGTATTACAGTAACGTCGTAATTGCGATATTGAAAATGTATTCAGTAAATAGAAATCATAATTTAGTCAGGCGAATACTAATGCGTAAATTAAGCCTTAAATAATTAATTCTGTCTAAGGTCTCAGCGGATCTATGAATACTTTATTTAGTTATTAGCTATTCCCCGTCGCGTCGCTCGCGTAAAAGTAGTTTGGTTATGTTGGTATAGTACTTTCTTTTTAAATAAAATATAGCATATGACACTCAGTGATAATATAGCTTTCTAATGGAATAAAAAAAATTAAAATCGGTTGTTTAGTTTTTGAGTTAAATTTTTACAAACAAACAACATATCAAATCTTTCCTCTTTATAATATTAGTATAAATACACATTATTATGTAGCAAATATAAGTATTATTTGAAATATGCCATTGCTTTGAATAAGTCAATTCGCACCTAAACATAAGCAAACATTGGGACTGACTAATAACAAACATTTCCAGACATTAATTTGCTTTTTAAAAGGCTATTCTTAGCCTTCAAGAAGACTCATTACCCGATAAACATGTTCAAGTTAATGCGTTGTGAAGAACCTAAAGAATTCCGGTTCTAAGGTTTAAGGCTGTTGAAAAAGGAAAATGAGTTGAGATCTCTTCAGCCTTCATCTTCGTGCCAAAGCCTTTTGTGTAACGGACGGTTTTAATCAAATTAATTTGAAGTGGTTACTTAAATAAAATACATTTTATAGGCTTACATTTATTGCCTCTAGCTATCAGAAGACAGTAGAAAATGTCGGGACGTAGCAGTAATTAGATTGTATGTATATACTTATAGTCAAGGGTAGAAAATACATTTCGATTATAATCTAAGGCAATTAGCTTTTCACTCGGTTTATGTTTTCCAATGTTTTTAGGTCAGCGTGTCACTGGAAAGATAGTAGGTATACAGTTAAACGATAACAGATGTTTTTTTTTGATTTCGATCTTATTTGCGTGAGTTTTGTTCGAATGTAATGTATTATTAACGAGGAATATGGAACACCTACGTTATTATTTGCTGCCATCAATATTAAACATGGACACATCAATGACGAATCTGGCCGCACGCCGCAACCCACTAAAAGACGGTTTGATGCATAAATAATCGATGTGTTAGCATGAGGTGTACCGTGAACAATCCAAGTAGGGTCATTACTATTCATCGTGTAAAGGGGTCAGCCGACGGTTCGATTTCCTTTGGCTCACACTCTTATACCATGCGGATCACGTGGTGACATCTGGCGAAAATTGCTACCTCATCGAAGCCGAAGGCACTATGACGCTCCAAATTCATTTTCGGCACAATACTGCTTATCACAAAAAATGTGTGATGCTATAACCTACCCACACGAAAAATGTTTGTTCCTTATATAAAAATAAATCAACAGAAGTAGCTACGAAGCTATTTCGTTGCGAATTCATTATCATTCTTTTTGCTTCATTAAAACTTTTAAACTACAAATATTACAATTAGTTGTCCTCATTACTGAAACACATCTAAATTAGGCTTGTAATGAGAATTTTATGCACGTCCAAAAATTATGTAAATTTTATGTTCGAGAATTTTGTTTATTTTAGTGAACACTTAACAAGTATTTACTTTCTCTATTCTCAATTGAAAGCGTTATTAGCACTAACAATACAACATCACAATGTATTTAAACATGTATGAACGATGTAATTGGGTATTATTATTTTCAACGCAGTTGGAGAAAACACCAATGGTGCGTTTATTTGAGAGAAAATTAGATAGCATGGGCAAGATTTTCATTAAGCCGACATTACCAACCAGTTAGTAATGTTTTTGTGTATTAGTAGGCGGCTAATTATGCTAAACGGAAAATGTAGCTTGGTGAGATTGTAACAAAAGAAATAATTAAAGCTCTGGGTTGGTAAACGTCAGTTGGCACACTTTTAGTTTCGGATATCGGTAGTTGTATTAAACTTCACTGTTTGGGATGATTCAATTTTATTACTGTTTCATCTCTATAATTTTATCTTATTTAAGCAGGCAACTTTATCTTTTATTCTGATTTTCTGTAGTCTGCGATAAAACTGCTACTGTCCGTAGTAAAGAGGTTTAGAGTGCAATTTAAAATTTAGTAAGACACACGCTGTGATATTAATGGCATGAGGATGTGGGCAGACTACGCAGAGGGCTTTTAGAGCAGCCTTTTGAAACGGCGCGGTATGTGCATAACTAATTCAATTATGACTAAGACCATGTAACCATAGAAAAATATATGCGAATTGACGTGGTAACGAATAAGTTTTTGAATAAATATTTTTTTGGTTCTATTGCTTTTTGTGGTTGTCTGGTATTTTTTGTTACAATCAACGAGTGCGTTGATAGAATAATGGTATTCTATTTCAATGTTCTACAATGAAATACAACTGCAGGTGTATTGAAAGTGTGTCGATATCGAGTAGATTTTCACTTGTTTTCGGAAACAAAGCCACGTCTGTCGGCCGCTCATGCGCCACGAAGCTAATTGGTAAAAGTGAAGCTTTTCTTTGTCCAGCAGTAAGAAAGGCAAATAGAGGAGTAACCGCGTTCTTGTAGTTTGAATCATGCCGAACCACTACAGGCCATTCATTGTTTTTAAGTTTACCTAATACATTTGTAGGTATTACGGTATAGTAAGTCCATCGTGATTGTTGAATTAACAGATTTGGTGCTATTTCTTTCTATATAAGTATCTCGAATTTAGAAAGTGTTCTCGGTCTATTGTGGTTTGACGGGAAAATTTAAATTCAACTGCCAAATTAAGTATTGATGATAAATAAACTGGAACCGGTTTATTATTATCAATAGCAGACAGTATTATTCTCGTTTCACTCGTTTGATTCGCCGTGACCGTTAACGAACCCAGTATTCAAATTTAATTTATTAACATTTTCTTTCCGAACTGTAACCCTTCGCACTTTAACTATAGAGCCTCCAAAGAAATCGCCGTCTTCTTCTCTCTACAGGAATTCAAATTACCTTATCGGCACGCAGCCGGACACAGGTAAAACCGGTATTATACGGTAAAAATGCAGACCCTCGACTTTGTGAGTTATTTAATTTGTTTGGAGGACAGTTTTCATTAGTTGCTTTATAGATGTACCAGTGATGACGTCTGTGGTTGTCTCATTCTAGCTTACGCGTAGTACATAGCACTGTCTCACGTTTCTCCTCCCACTTAATGTTTGTGGTAGCCGCGAGGCTAGTACGTTACTACTCCAACAGTCGACGGCGGACGGCCGCTTGCGTTCTCCGATACAGTCATTAATATCATAATTAATTTTATTTTTAAAAACGTTAACATTTATCAATAAAAGTGAAAATCATAAATTAAAAATACTTGCAAATAATTAGAATTCAATAACAACATTAGCATTTAAAGTGTAAACTGCAGTAGATGGGAATAAAAAATAGAATAAAAGTTTTTGTGTTTAGTGTAAAGTGTTCGTTGTGTTTCTATAACTCGAGTGTTGTTTAAAAAGGTTGAAGTAAATGAAGCAATATACCCTACGAGGCAGAAGAGTATTTGATGCCGCCAACGAATAAGGTACGGCAAACCGGATATTGTACTAGTTACTAGACAGCCGTTCGACTAGTTTAGTATAATTATAGTCGGTATATATTATAAGAGTTAACAAAAAGGATTTTGAACTTTTTGTCTCTGCTAAGACGATGAAGAATTTCCCCTGGGCGTTTCGAATGCATCTCAAGTTCACTCATGCGAGATTTAAATATTTGTAGTTGAGATAAACATTGGTTAGTGAGTGGATACACGCCACCCTAATGTGTGCCAGCACCCAGCTCACGAGCGCCAGGTGTCGTGTCAACAGGTGGACTCGGTTAACTTTTACGTTTGTTTAATTACTTCTTCAGATAAAGCTATATGGTAAGTCTTTAACAGACCATAAGATATTTACAGCTTCATAACCATAACTTCTGATTTTAAAATCTTTACTAGTAGGTATAAAAATCTAACTTACTTATTTTATTGCAATCTTAAAATGACCCATTTTCAGCCTGGCATAATGTCAAACATTATCGCCGAATAACGGTCAGTGAGCAGTGTAAGCGAAATCTATAATAATAATACACTATTTGAAATATTTATTCAAAACCACATACCTACCTATACCAGAATAGTACCTAACTCAAATGATGCGAGTGAATGGATGAGGTCATCTAAAATGAATATATAATAAAAAGTCACGAAGAACAGTTTTTGCAGCACTTGAACAAACTTTATGGTTTCGACTTACGTATTACAGCAGTACAGACCTACTTCACAGGTTTGTTACTTGCATTCGACCAGATTAGACCGAGGAGTTTTTGTATTGTTTTATTCGTGACTCAGTGCCCACGAATCAGCTGCTATAAAATACCTATACGTTATACGTTACAGCAGATCGCAAAAATTTCTGGTCACATCAAATCAAATATGGCGGTGGCGATTTATCATCGAATACGTGTATAAAGTAACTACGAATAATCCAACTTCACATGGTTTTTTCTCGATGGTTTGTCTCTGAAGCAGGTAGTTGAACAGACCTTTTGCAAGCGATTTTTTGTCTTCGAACCTTTGTCCGCTGCCTACTTGAATGGCTGAGACGCTCCACGCCATAATATTTGTTTGTCAAGCACTTGTTACTTACACTCAGGTCCTTTTTATTCTTCATGCCACTATTGACATAATGAATAATACCGCAATGAGAAATGTTGGAAACAAAGACAACGATGTCTTCATTTGATTTGTGTTGAAACCTTAATCTTTTCGCAACTGCTCAATGATTGGATTCTAAAGCTTGAAAGTGAAAACTAAAATCGTTGTTACTCAATATTTTAATAAAAGTTAAGGTCAAGGGTTATGCAATAAATAAGTAATTAGCTATATATAAAACCTATTAGATCGTCGTAAACGCCGAACTGAATATATTTATAATTGCCTCTATAATAGTCAGAATTGAGATTTTCTACCAAATATACACACATATCAAAAGAAGTGGATTACAAACAAGAAAATAAATCATATCATACTCAAACAATAAGTTAAAAATTGGTGCCAAGAAAAATAAATTAGACAGGTGTTCAAAGAATTGACAGTAACCAACAAACACAAGTGGAGCAAAGCGGAACGGTTTGGCACCCCAGGGATAAATAAAAAAACGGTAGCCGCTAGTCAATATCTTGACATAATAAAAGTTAGATTTGGTTTTAGAAAGATAAGATCTAAATCGAGCCCTGATCTTTATAAAACTATGATAATAATGGGCATTTAATAGATATTAACGAATAACTGACTACTGAAATAAAAATGTTGTCCTTAGCTTTGGTGTGAATTAAATTTAAGCCCTTTAACAAAGGATTTTATTAGGCGTTTCTATCAAAGAGGGCAATATTAGGCACTTCCGTAGTTCACAGCTGAGGTATGGTATGGGTTGTGGTGCCATCCCCCCTCGCCGTCCGCGTTCCACCCCGCAGGGTGAGTGCCCGGCGCGCGCGCCCGCACACCGTCATCCACAACGATCAACTCTCAACAAAAAACTTTCTTCCTTTTCCAGTTTTGATGCGTTTGATTCGATAGCCTGTTATTTCAAAGCTTGAAGTCACCAATTTTGTTGCTGCTTTTCTACTATCATACAAACTAAGTATCTATTCTATTGAAGAGCTTTTTACTATGTACGCAATATTTGTCGTTATTAAGCATTGTTTATAGTATAGTCGATGAAAATTCACCATTACGGATATTGGAAAAGTTTTCGCTGTCGCAAAGCTGTAACATGTTCGTAGTTTCTATTATACTGCATACACGATGTCAATAAGCATTTCATAAGCCTTCTAAATGGATTTTATTTGTAGCCACGGTAAATATTCCACTATATTGACTCTGAGGTCGCTGAAAGCAATCTGTTCTTCGACATTTAAGCGATGGCACATTGCGCAGATTATTGCGAAGCGTGAAAGAAACATTGGAATGCAACGGCCGTCTTCGTATTCTATCGAACCTTTATATCATTTAATGAAATCTCAGATATATACGATCCATATTTTTGAACAGAAAATATTGAAATTGAATTTCGTTTTGGTGTAAACATTTTATTTCAATTTTAGGTTTGAATTAGTTGACAAATCGTTCAATAACTCGTCATAAAGTTACATCAGTTACAATCGATTCAATAGTCGTTACGCAAATACTATAAAACGTATGTAAGACGTGTATGCTATGGGTATAAGGAAATGAACATAATGTTACTGCATTAGTTCGAGATATCGTCACTATTTACTCATTTCCTAGTAAAAGCTGAAGGAACTATTAGAGGTCAACCGGTTTGAAACGTTCCGTCTTTCTTGACGTTTCGTCGTAGAAAATGAATTTCCTGCTTTTATTATAGCCACAGCTGTTAGACAAGATTTCTCAGAATGAAATTTGATATCAACCCTTTTAGACGTTTAGCACTACAGAATAAGTAAAGGCTTAAATAGGCATGTCTATTTTGTTACAATGGTAATATCTTTCATTATGGTTTTACGATGTTGTGGTAATATAGGTTTATTTCTTGTTCAAACACACTTATCATGTACTTACGTGGTATTTCAAAACCGTTATAATATTTTCGTTGAAACTAGAATATTATCATAAGTGAAAGATATTTGAATAAAATATAAACAATCTCAATAATAGGTGCGAATGATGCTCTGTTATATTAAATATATAACTATAGTATATAACTATTATATGTATACAAACTATAAGCAAATATATTGCAATTCAGCTCTGAGTTTATCTAAATATTTTAGTGAGCTGTATAAAGTGACGGATACACTTGTATCTGCGTTATACAGCCTCATAAAAATGTATGAGGATTGCTAGGACAACGTAGTGCATTGTAGTTGCAGTTAGGTGACCGGTCGATATGTGGTGCAGCCAGGCTGCGGCGATATTACGCAACACCTGCGGCTCGGAGGCTCAGGCGTTTATCTTGAGAGTACATTTACTGCGTTTACCTCAACACCCACGACGCAAGGTTGTTTACATTATAAACTAGGCCTCTCATATGTACCTGTTAAAGCACACGTGTGACGTGTGTCACTTGATAAGGAGGCTTTGTTATAAATTATTATAACATGTCAATTTCAGTTTAACGGGATAGTGGTGAAATAATTATAGAAATTAAATCCTTGGAATCAATGTCTTCTTTTACTTTAATTTTAATGTAAACGTATTCAAATATTCAATGTATTTGATGGTGATCGCTATTGAAATATTTAGATTTTTTAAATCTTTTCCTTTGATAACAAATATTTTGTTTGTTATTAAAGCGTAATATTTTATTTTGTTTAAGTCTTGTAATAGGAGTGTAGCATTGCCACCCATCATGGCTCTAATGGAATTGAGGCATTTGACAACTGGATGGAATTGAATAGACAGGAGTTCTTTAACATTATTTTATGCGGTTTTTCACTCTTAGATAACTTAATTGCAGATATCATAAACAAACTGGTATCATTGTCAACCAACCAACCGTCCACTGTAGCAGTACTATGAAACAATAAAGAGATAATATTCTACCTTAAAATTAAATATTTAGTATAAAAGATAACATTAAATAATGGAAGCGAAATACTGTGGAAACTGATAGATAAAAAGATCAAACGAGCTCCAGTTTAACGCTTCCATGGGCATTGAAACCCTTTAAAATCCTTTAGCTTAGCGCTCCTCGGCTTAATACCAAAGTTCGCTCTTCTGCCTTTGTAGTATCGCTAATCTCTACTTCTCAAATGCCTAACTACTTATTAGGTGTGCTTACAATGTGGGAAAGGTTATTGGATGTTAACCATTATGAACAAAATAGATTAAATCCTGACCTGTAATCGTGGTCGTTTAGCTAAAGCCACTTATGAATTCAGTGGTGTAGTGTTTCTTGGAAGAGCGGCCCAAGGGTCGCGTCACTTATAATAATAAAGAGCACATTTATGCTTGTTACCTTATGCTTGTGTTATGAGATGTTTTGTTATGATAACGTGACGACCGCCGCCGCCGTACTGGCGCTTGCCTAGTAGTCGCTGTAAATTTTATGAGTTGTTAAAATTAATTTGCATTGCGTTCGGATGGGCCGCATGTGCCGACGTTTAAAAATGTACGTCGGGTTTCTGTGAAGGCTTGTCCAGTTTCATTTTTAATTAATGTTATACTGTGTTTTTATTATTTATGCCTGTATTTTTACACGACGTAGAACAGTTTTCAGACTCATGTTATTAGTGTTCTGCTTTTGAATAGAATTTAACATTTTCGAACAAAGAGAGGGAATTATTTAAAAATAGTTGAATAATATACAATCCTTTACAACCGAAACGTACATGTAGGTTACGTAAAATTTAAAAAAGAGATAAGTCACGTATTTTGCTAGAAATATATTTAGGTTTAGTCTTAGTTAACTACTTAATAACCATGGCTAAGGATTGCCTGCCAGTATGTAAACTGCCTGTACTATCGCGTAGAAAGAAGTTTGAAATGTTGATAGAGCACATACATTCGCCTAACTTTACTATTACATGAAGTACCAAGTGTGACAGTGACTTTCATCTCTCACGATTCTGTGTCACTTCGCTTGACGTGTTGATGTTATCTGTGACAGCACGTAGGCTACCGGCTATCAAATTAAATTCAAATATTATATGAAGATTTCACTGCGCAATATCCACGTGCGCAAAATGGCAACTGTCAGCATATAAAAAAAATTGCTTTATTTTTTGGCATCATTTGCACGATGTGCTCGTATATCGTATACTACGTGGTAAATAAATTACAATCCATATTGAAAAATTCAATCGAGAATATTCAAATTTCGAACAGCCATTTCTTTTTACTCAGTTTAAGTAATACTGGCACATAGCCGTTTGTCAACATTAAGTAAGATGCAATCTATAATGAACGAGGTTAAATTATGTAAGGTATTTGTTATTTATAGCTATGGAACCGCGACAAAATTTTAAAATTGGCACTGTAATTATCTTTTTAAGTCAGTAAAAGTTAACTCAGTTTTTGGCTCGCCTACATACTTACCTGTCGGCTGTACAAAGGTTGTCAAATATTGTGCAACTTTCGATGATATAATGTTCCTGCTACATAATTATTCGCCTGGTTACAAGAAACGTAATGAAGGCAGCCGGTCTCATTATCTACTCAGAGTAACTTTCTTCTCTCACGACTTCGTCTTAACTTGCCGTACACGTGTCGGTTAAATTATTAATGTGATTTATGTGTAAGACACATACAAGTAATGGTCTGTTGCGTGTGGTATCTTTTAGATCTATTGATATAAAAAACTTGTTTAGGAGGACTTTATGTTATCAAGTGTTGCTGAGGTGAATGGCAGTGATGATCTCCGCTAACTATAAAAAGTTAATTAAGTGTATATAGATAAACTCGTACGGAAGAAACTGGTAATACCAGCTTGAACAGTTGTTAAGTTTCCATCCATAATTACCACCTCGTTGGTTCAGTGGCGCGAGCTTATGTGCATTGCGACACACAGATTGGACAGTTTTGTAAGCTTGTCTATTAAAAAATAGTTCAGAAGGAGTACGAGCCTGCAACAAAGATTGACTTTTTCATTGTCTTGCCTCAAGCTTAAATCTTCAACATGGTTATAATATTGTCCTTCGTTTACGCAAATTTTATACATTGAAATTAAACTAATCTATATGGATTTTATAGCATTCCTTATTTTAAAATACTATTATTATATCATTTTGAAACTATTCAGCTAGTACTGTTAAACTTTACTACTAATTAAGGTATTTAAATTATTAAACTATTTAGATTTAAGTTTACACTTGCCGCGACGGTTCGGTTGCTTTTTAGCAGCATTTCATAAGGAGAAATGTTCAAAATGGTTATTAATTTAGTTCTATAGGTTTAAGAACTCTGTTTTTTATACAGCCTTCATTACTACTGGTTATAATAAATTGATTCACAAATAATGTGCCTCTTCTGTCTTAAGTCGATTTGTCCTCTCATCGCCTTAGCTTAGCTTCTAACCACTTGAAAGCACGGGTCTCCATAAAATACGCAATAATTTAAGTCCGTAATGTCCCTAATGCGATATTAAGTAGAGTGATAGTAGCGCATTCTCGTAATAATAAAAACTGGTAGTTAAGATAATCTCTTCAGCGCGTGTAGGCTGTGTTGTCAAGTACATACGATTGTAGAAGTGATTAGGGAAGCCATAACGGTGTTAATCTCCTCCAATTCTAACGTACTATGTATTGAATAATTCCAAATAGTTGCTTAGTACGAAGAATCTACGTGATAAGAATATGAATAGCCTAATATTTTATAGGTGCACATGTACTTTGGTGTTTGGGTTTGGCCAAGTGATAAATCAAAAACTTTATTTAATAAGAGAGAATCTATGTATTGTATAAATGAAGATCTAAGTAGCACAGGATGACGTCAGTATTATTTCTTTTAAATATATTTTCTCTAAAGGACATTTTCTTTGAGCAGCCTGTTTCTCTTTGAGTCCGTCTTTTGTACTTTTTGTCGCTTCTTTTTGATGAAATAATGGACTAACAACGAAACTTTGCATTTCTAATGTCATTTCATTATAGCAGCAAAGACAAAATGTTGTAATTTTAAGTAAAAATGAAAGAGCCTTTAGCGAAATGAGAAGTACTCTTTCATGTTTAATACTTTAAAACACGGTGCAAACAATCTAAACAACATAATTGACAATGTCACTTAAGATTTTTATGGCAATAAAGCCTTAGTTATTATTACAAGATAATATTTTATTCCATTCGTGTTGAACGATTACGTATTACTAAGCCATATACGGTACGAACGTATATCATTAAAATGTACAATTACGATAAATGTACCTACCTATACCTGTGTCGGTTATCACGACTTCGCCGTGACGGTATTTCTTATTATACATATATACTTGTTGTATACAATTGAAGTAACTACCTACCTGCTTGAAGTATGTACCCTTTATAAGATGTAAAACTCACGGATTTTCCTTATAAATGAAATTTATTGTCAAGTTTGTGGTGAATATGTGCGTTATAAAACGAGTAGACATAATAAGTTCCCTTCCGTCGTGACCACAGGTATAAAATTAAGTGAATACTACAAGTTCAGGTCTGATTGTACGTATCTTTGCGTGTCATATCCACTTTTTGTAGATACCTACGTATTATTACGTTCTCAAAGCAATTTAGTTGAAGAGAAATAAATATCTACTTACTTTTGTAGATCTTTTTTGCTAAGTTTAGTAGAATGATAGTGTATTCTACTCATATTTGTTGTATATTCTGCGAGATGTATCAAGCAGTAGAAATTTGATATCGGGCACTAAAACGAATCTCGTAGGTATGTTGACATCGAAATTCTGAGATGTAAAACTTTAGACACTGGCCCTTTTAATTAAATATTATAATCTATGTTTAATAATGTTTTGTATTATTTAGGTAATATATTCCTTATTTACCATATGGTATCGATCCCCTTTTTAGGCTGAAAGTACATATATAGCCTAAAAATGGGATCGATTTGAAAATAAATTGTTTATACATTCGTGGTCATATCAATTTATATAGCAGGTACGGTGGAACGTACTTTAATCGTTACATCATTATTTGAAAATGCAAGATCATAGGATAATCGGACACTATCGATCACGTTTCACGGATCGCGAGAGCTGATTGGTTAGTTTACATAATGTAATAGTAACAAGCCAAACCATACTTATTTCTAGTGTTCTAAAATAAACATCTGATGTATTGTATTATTTTACTGTTTTAAAAGACAATACAGTAGGAATAAATCCTGTATTGCAGCAGACTTTGCAAACATTTAAACCAACCAAAACAAAAGGATCAAAGAATGCTTAGATTTGGAACAACTACATGTAGATCAAATTTTTGTGCCATTTACAAAGTCCCCCGCGAAAAAGGATTGATTGCTACCATTGTGAACAGAGAACAGAAGCGTAGTCTACGTTCGTATCCAAAACAAAAGGTGAAGTGGCAATGTTGAGGCGACCTCTTATACCGTAGTGTGCCGTAGTATCTTTCTCGTTTCGATATCCTATGATAAATACATACATATTGATGTTAGGTACATATATACATGCACGCAGACTTTTCAACAAGCTATTAATAGGGTGTATGGCCAAGAGCTCTCCTTAGGCAGTGAACTGAAAATCAAAATACCATCAGAACTAGCAGGCGTTTCGCCAACTGGGTCGGTCTACATTTTGTCACAACGTAGAAACGAAATTGTTACCTACGTGCTAACTGCTTATTTCTTCGCATATCTGTACTAACATACATTTGTTTACATATATAAATAGCCAGTGTTATTCCTACATCTCCGAAGAAGTAGCCAGATATATATTTTGTTAACTGTCATTAGGTCTCATATAATAGAAAAAGAACCATTATATATTGCCATTTACCGGGCACTTACTAGGAATTGCTAGATCGAAATGCCCAATACCCGAGACCTACTAGCCTACTTTTGGGTAGTTAGTTCTTTGGACATTATTGCGTGAGTGATGATTCTGGTGTTGCGGACATCCTTAGACTTTAGAAACCGCCTACCGTCGGGTAGGTCATATACCTGTAAGACATCTTTATCAATAATAATAATTGTTGATATTGTATAAACATTTTTGACCTGTCTAGTTAAAACTACCTACTAAAGGCAGACTAAAGTGTGCCTTATTTGCATAAGGTTTATTCTGCAGACTTTTTCTAGCAATCGTAGCATTGTGATAGTAACATAGATTGCTTGCTAAAATTGCTAAGCCAGCAAGACGAATAAAGAAACACTACTGCACATTTAACTCTTTTCGTATCGTACACGGATTTCCCGTATCCCTTTGCATGCGCTGGGTATCTCAGAGAGCTGATTAAGCCGTCGGTTCCGGTTATCGAGGATACAGTTATATTATGACAGTCTAAGGCTTGAAAATGATCAGCATTCCCACTGGTTGGATCGCGGAAGCGAAGGTAGTGGCTCATCTAGTCAAACCGGAATGGGAACCTGCAATAATACAGTTAGCTATTACCAGAAATAGTTGCATCTTAATGTTTGGATAGAATCTTTTTTTGGGTCTATAATATAATGTTTTGATAGTCGAATTCACGGATGTTTGGCTAGTCAAGGCGACTAGTCACCTTGCTATTGCCAGTGCGCCGAATGCTATGGTACGATTTCGCTATGGTAAATGTTGTGTTTTAGAAATAGTTGTTTCAGTCTAATACCCGGTACAGTCAGTGACACAAGTCGATACACATTCAAGATTTCGATTGCCTCTATCTTTCAAAATGGTTGGCAATTGTCTAATTCAGGCAGCAAATCAAATCAGTCGTTATGCATTTGATTGTCTGTTAATTAAGGTTTGTATTGATCATCCTCACAAAAAATGGGTTCTTTGTGTTGTGTTAATAGGCCGCGTCGTTAATCTAGTAACATAAGCGTAAATCCCAATGGTGTTCGTGAGGTCTAGCAATGCATTATTAAAGATTGCCAACACATAATTCTCAGTAGCTACACGGAGTTAGTAAGACTAGACGTAGGCGGTAGACTGCAATACATTGCTTGTAATTTCTTTAACATAACTTACGATATGGATGTGATACATTTTTACATAATCCCTTTAATAAACAGACAGCGGGATGTTATTATTTCCGCAATAATATTTACAGTTATAATTATTTACAAATACCTTTTTTAAAGCCATTTTCTGCGCTAGGTTTAATTCCTATGTCGCATGTGTCTGAATACTTGTAAAGTCCTCTACTTTATAAGCATTCCGACAACGAACATAAAAAACACCCAGGCTCGGAGTAACTATCAGTGGATCTCACAATTTTTTGTCCCAGGGTTGCATAGGATAGAACCCACAACACGAAGTGACACGAAAAGCCACTACGCCATTCGTGCAGTTAAACACCTCGTGATCCAACAATCATATCTTGCCAGCGTGTTTGCACATTGCCGTTAGGTCAACAATGGTCTATTGCACGCTAATGCCACAACAATAGATCACTATCAGTTGACTTTGGTAATGTTTCATTCAAGCGCGTGGTCTAATCAATCATTTTTGTTACAAGGTGCGCAACGATTCGCACGTGTCTAATCATTTTCTAATGAATAATGTATTGCAGAGCATAGGCAAATTTGTCCTTGCATACCAGTTGCTGCCATTTGCTTAACTGGGCGATAAGTTACTTAATTCACGCGTAAATGTTGAGCACCTACCTACGTGCACATTGTTAAAGTAAAGCTGCAACTGTTGTTAAAGTAGCTTCGCCACTGCCACCAAACAGAGTATTCTGGATCAGTGAAATTAAAAATTTGTGTGATTAAATTGTGTTCTTTGTGTCCATTGTTTGAATGACTATACGTTCTTCGAGATACAGGCAAGACACCTGCGGTGATACATCTCCCACATGCAATCGTATTCTGAAGAAAACTCAGAAATTAAACGAATTTAGAGCCAATGTAATTATAATATTATTCGTTTTTGAGTTGAGGATTCGAACGAATACGCCTCCGGTCTACCCGCCGCGTTCTTTATTTATATTGTGTGATAGTCGCTTATTTGATTTTCACTGAGCGCTAATTTACGTGACTGAGGTAGTGCAATGAATGGCTAAGCTAAAGCTAAACTGAAACGTCTGAAATCAGTAGCACGTAATTAGCAAACATTTGAATTTCCTTGCAGTAAAGTGTTAAATTTGCCGCGCGTGCTTCACCTACTTCGTCATACTACCTCAGTCTAATTAGATAGGTTCAGCATAGCTTGTGTGTAGTTATAGTCGATATTATCTAAGTCTAGAGACAAAGTCGTAGAAGACATGTAAATTCACATATTAAAAATGTTTGCGTACCATGGAGAACAACATGTCATTATTGTATTTATGGTCTAATTATTACTGTCACTGCGGTTTCTTTAAGATAGGGTATATAGAGGTGACATAAGCAAACATTAACGTTCTTGGAAAGACTAAACCCTAGCTTACCTTAGCTAGAGTTGTTAACAAATTTCAAGTAGGTATGATAATATATCAACAAGTAAATGATAGGCGTTGTGATTATGAATGATATAATGAATATTTTAAGTAGTTTTCTTCAGATATTTCCTCCTCGTAAACTTCAGTTCGCCCGCGAAAGTCATTTATGTGGATTTTTGGTTATTCAGTGTAGTTTAACTTGAATGCCGAGCCGTAATACCTAAAATCCGGATAAAATCCTTTCAATAGTATTTAAATTAAGCTGGAATAAACAGTCAGACAAACTTTAAAATTCTCTCTAAATAGGCGATTACTATAATTTAGCCAATAATATATTTAATGAACGAATACATGATTGTTCTAGTATTAAAGTAAATATTTCTTAAGAAGTTCAGTAACGCACGAGTGCACGAGTAAAAAATGCTCATCCAATAAAATATAGTCATTCTAAGTGTGTATGCGCTAGTATGCTCTATCCTGTAGTAATCTAATGTATAGAAAGACCATTGTTATAGGTATCTATAATAAGCATCGGCGATCTATTTAACTACGATTGTGCCACTATTAACATTGCACGGTCGGCTAGCCCTACGATAATCGTGACTGGCTCATTGCCACCTCAACTGACTGATCCTGACTGGGTTTACTATTTGTTCCGTTGTATAAATACCCCGTCACTAGCAATTAGCTATTTTTAAACGCCGTTCATTCTGCCATGTTTACTTCTGCACGCTAATGCATCTGCATACATTAACATTTAGTATACGAAAATGTATTGAATGAATAGCTATAAAATAGCTCCTTAATAATGGCGTGTGAAAATCTTTTTGTATTTTCGGAGCGTAAAGTCTCAATAGTGATGTTAGCGAGTACATAATGCTACTAGCTCTGTGTCACAAGTAACAGGTGTGTTCTAGTCATGACGTAATGTTCGTGTCTTTTATTATACAATGTACTCTCGACAGTACGATTATATTGCTTTAATGGTAAACAGATATTTAGATTACAGTTTATAGCTAGATTCTTGATCTTTGACCTGTGTTCCGACAGTCGTAAGCGCAATTTCACGACAAAATAATTAAATTCAATATTAACTTTCAAACTTATAATTATGTATTGAATTTATTCAAATTTGATTGGTCATATTTTAATATATTATGAGTATTAGCGTGACGTCAGGAAGTAGAAACGTCTTGGTTGATATATAAGACTGCATCGTGATCATAAAGGTACTAATCCCACGCACTTCTATTCAAATATTAGAGCTATTCATATATTAACATGCCAATAATATTAGCATACGCATTTATAAAATGTGGCTCGTCTGACATTCTTTTTATATCCGTTATTTTGAATTTAGCCTTGATATAAAGATCAAATTGTAGTCTTTGGTGACATCCTTTAACTGTTCAATGTCTATCATCATTTACTTCTCAGTTCGCTTCAATCAAAACAGTTACTGGAATAACAATTCATTATGTTGCGTACAACCTAAAGTTAGGCTGGTCTTTTCGTCTTTGCAACGATAGGATTAATTTTGTAAAAAAAGTATTCCGCTTTCAGAATGATACCCAAAGGTATTCTATAAATATTACATTATATTTGCAATATATTCTGTTTGAAAGTTGTTGCTTTGATAAAAAAGTATCTGAGTGTCGGCGTACACGGGGATGGTAAAATAGTCATTTATTTTTCTTTTATGCAGAGTCACTCGTTTGGTGTGGGCTCTTTGAAACCTTTTGTTGTTTGAAATTTAATATTGTATACGATATTTTATTTTTCGACATTGTGTTATACGTAGTGTTTCTCATGGGATATGAATTTAGCAGATTTACAAACTATATACCTATATTTAACTTTTAGTTGCGTCATTACATCTCTTGCAAAATAATTTGTTATTACTAGTGATTATTCAACATTATATATTAATATTACTTATTGCTCAGTTAAAATGATTTATATGTCCGCCAACTTCAGAAAATAAAAATATTATATATTATATATTATAAAAATATACGTCGGCGTCGTTAAGTTATAAATCAATTAGGCAGAGTTGTTAGTCCATTACACCTCACAGTTGGCCAGGTAAGTTCATCTCTACGTAATAGTAGGTGAACCTACAGTTGTGTACCGGACACAGTTTAAATATTATTTGTCAGAAGCATAAACATAACACTGAGTCGGGAATATAATTCTGAAGGTTACAATCAGTAGTTGTATTGAAATTACAAGAAAGATATATAGCTACTTTAACACCGCTTAAAAATCTGTTTTCCATTAAAGAAAATATACATATAAGTATTTAAATAACTAACTTTATAAACTGTGTCCGAATAAAATCTAAGGAACGAATGATAATATACGCGTTTAGGAAATGTGGCAAGTTTGGTATGTTAATGGTTATCGACTAAGCCCACATTAGGGCCGCTTCTCCGCGGGCATCCGTATCGTAAACGATGAAAGTTTATAAGTAGGTACGTCTAATCATAACTACGCCATTCTGTGTTTTATTGACGGTTCGTTTTGATTATACTTATTAACTACGAAGTGTAGATTTTATGAAAATAATAGAAATTAATTTCATTTTAGGCTACATAACTTTAGGGGTGCTATTCTACTAAGGATTCGGGCTAGGCATATTACATTTCACATGTTATTTTAGGTCTTATAAATAGGGGCGACGCTATTGTACCTAATCTACGCACCCCAGCTGGTTCTTAGAATTTGTCTATTGAAAGCCGATGACTAATAATTCGTTGGATTCTCTTGACACATTCTTAGTAACAAGGGACAAAAAGTGCTGAGAGATATGTTGTACGTAATGTGGTTTTAAGACAAGAAGTTGATTGCGTCCATCGCTTAAATTTTTGCAAAGTCCCTTATAATATAAATAGTGGCGAAGTCAATCCATCAAACTGTCGTCAGATATTAATTATTCTTTTACAAGAGATTACTTATTTTTCATAAATACAACCATATATGCCACAAAAAGACGGTCCAGATTTGTTATATATACAAAAAGGTATAAATACTTTGTACTATCATATCAATCTATTTTTACTTATCTCTGGAATACAATACATTTTGTTTTTCTTCAGTAAAATATTCTTTGAACCGAGATAAAGCAAAATATATGATGTAAGTCCCACCGGGATTTGTCTCCAGTCCTTATACTTTATCATTCAAAGCATATTCGCGGGTATACATAAAACGTCAACTGATAGCATATATTTTTCGTCTTTTATTCTCAAATCTGTTGATCGTGACATTGCGTCGCATGGATTATAGGTAGATACGTAGATTTTCTTTACGTATGTAGTATGTCTTTAGCACGTGGAGTTTGTTACAGTACTCAGTAGGCAGCATAAAGCTCGCCCTCTATAAGTTCCCTCCTTTATGGTAGTCGAGAGAAGTTAAGTCTAAAGTAATATGATAGTGATGCACCTTTTGCCTAACATGTCGGGAATATACAGATGTTAGAATATGTTAATTATTTAAGTTCTTTCATAGAACAAGTGGAAAGCATTCCAAAGCTACGTTATTAATCTAACTAAGTAATGTTTACAAAGAGAAACTCGTACGTTTATGTACATACATATTTTCCGAGACATTTTCTAAGGCTATTTGGCTTTCATACACAGATGATACATACATACATACATATGTAGATTCACGCCTGTTCCCCAGAAGGGTAGGCAGAGACTACGGATTTCCATTTGCTACAATTCTGACACACTTCTCTGGCTTCATTCACTTTCATCACATTCCTCATGCACGCCCGTCGGTTCAAGGTGCTCTTAACCTGGCCTTTGTCCAGAACGCCTCCGACTTGATCGAGAAACGTTCGCCTAGGTCTTCCTCTTGCGACTGTTCCACTCACACTAGCCTTATAAACTTTCTTAGTCAGTCTTTCCTCGTCCATTCTTTCTACATGCCCAAACCAGCTTAACTTACCTTTTTCTATTCTTGTCACTATATCCACTTTCATGCCACATCTCTCTCTAATCACACTATTCCTTATTCCATCTTTCAGAGTCACACCACATATGCTTCTCAGCGCTCTCATTTCTACAGCATTTATTCTGCTCCCATACTTCTTTTGCCATACCTTACTTTCACTTCCAAACATAAGTGTGGGCACTAATAGTCCTCTATGAACAACCAACGTGCTTTTTCGGATCCATTTCGACTGTTCATAAAAGCGCGTAGAGCTCTATTCACTTTGTTGCCAGCAATCGTTCTCCTTTCAATATCTCCCTCATGTTTACCATCCCTTGTAAACAAAGTACCCAAATATACAAACTCTTTCACGTGCTCCGCTTTTCCTTCTTTCGCTTTTCCTAATATTACACATCGTCACGCACTCTTCTTTTTCAAATACCATCACTTTAGTCTTGCTTACATTTATTTTCATTCCTTTACTCTCAAAAGCACCATGCATAATAGTTACCATCGCCTGCAACCCTTCCGCTGATGACACAAGTATTACTTGGTCATCGGTATAAAGAAGACATTTGACAAGTAACTCATTTATTCTTAATCAGCCAAGCAAACAGCCAAGATGACGCTACACATCCTTATCTAACTCCTTTTTCGATGCTAAACCATTCTGTGTAGGTCCCATTACATAGATAATAAGGTCGGTGGTACTATATGAAAAGTTTTGCAACACATTCATCGACATTATATTAAGCTCAAGGTGGGCCCGGTGCTAATTAAACTGATTCAATGACTTGATTAGTTGTAGCAAAAAGATATTCTATTAGTTGAGAAACTGGTCGATCGATCTAGGACAGTTAGGAATGCCATATTTTATTATAACACCTTACCAAACAGGATTGTACCTGGGTAATATTTTTTGCAGCAATTCTAATTCATATTTTGTATTATTACATAACATCACTTTAGTTTTGCTCATACTTGTAATAGTGGAAATCATATATATTTCCTCAATTATGTTCAATTCATGCGCTTGCTACCAAAAAAGGAAAACTTCAGTAAGTTTTCTCGACATAACATTGAGATCATTTAATTATAAGCTAAGCTAGCGAACATTACGTATACGTGTACTACAAGTAGCATTAAAAATGTTGTGTCATTTCGTGATGCACGCTTTTACTTTTTTTAGAGAGTGCTCCTACTTTACCGTATTAAATTAATATTACATTATAAAAGTAATTTAAGTTATATAATTTCCTAATGGATGACGGATGATTTTATCTGAATGGTCGCAACGGTTCGATATTAACCTCATTAATTTAAAATACCGTTAGCCCATTAAGTCCATTATACTCCGATACCATTAAGGGTAAACAATTATTGACACAAAAACCTAACTAAATATTCTTTGATTACTTGCTACTTTGTTTTATTTTAGCTTAAACAAAAATGTACCGTTGATTTCTGGTTTGTCCCATTGTTTTTGGTTTAGTGAACTCAGTCGAGACATTGCTTTTTTGTGTGAAGTGCCGACCTGTAACGCAGTAATACTATACCGGCGTGCGGCGGGCGGCAGTCAGCGGCGCGGCGGCGGCGCGGGACAATCGTCACGACAACAAAAACACAACTTATTGTAGGCATACTCTTTGTCGAGTTTTCATGGTCTGCCGGTCATTACAATGTTCACAAATGTAATTCTGTTTAACTACGCCAAAACACGGCTTAGTATGCACAAGATGGGTAATTACCACTTAATTATAGCGCGCCGGCTAATGGAACTTGAGCGACGCTTACGCGATAAACGTCTAACACCCGCGTAGACACTCGACAATGTGCTCGGGCCACCCACTTGCCATAAATAGTTGATACATAGATCTGACTAGTTATTTTATATAATTCTATAACATTAAAATATATAACATCATAAACTAGCCGGCTTGTAGAGGAGAATTCGCAAAATCTTAACATAAATTTTCTACCACGGGTGTCACGACGAGATTTTACTTTACAATATTAAAAAGTATGACAAAATGTTTCCAAGCTGTCTTAATTCTTGATAGAAAGTTATCACGAAGCGTGCCGTAAACATTA
The DNA here is from genome assembly GCA_963675205.1 of Catocala nupta. Lineage (NCBI taxonomy): Eukaryota > Metazoa > Arthropoda > Insecta > Lepidoptera > Erebidae > Catocala > Catocala nupta. The sequence goes on along the minus strand of OY776100.1, from coordinate 14,507,986 downwards.
GCATAAATTTGTAATTATTATATTCTCTAAATTGCTAATTCTAATCGTCCGATATAGGTATAAACTTTTCAAAAAGTCGTTCAATTTATTGGAGGAGTGATTGCGCATAATAAATATGTATATTTTCAAATGCAGAACTATTAAAAGCAAAGTCTTGTTCGAGATTTGTTTTCTATTTGACTAAACGCTTTCAGTTCATAATAGATACTTCTTAAAATTCTATAAAATATCAATCAACCCTATTTTGGTATGAATAGTACAAGTTTTGTCTATGTAGGGCAAAAATGTAACAAGTCACTGCGACATTCCACCAGTATTTCGCAGATGTGGAAAAAATTACGCACACATTTGTAGTACGTCAAAGACAACACACGATAGGCCATAGTCACGGTGCTCAGGTTACAGTTTACCACCGACATGTGAATTATCTAACCGCGTTGGGTCCAGCGGCTTATCTAGGGCTGTCAAACTTACTCGTCGCTCTAAGATACTTTTGTTTGTTGTTTGCCAACTCGAATGTTTGCGTTGACTGTTCCAATGTCAACACAAATGTTTGATTTGCATATTTTTGTCGTTCTTTGTTTCTTATTATAACGTATAGATACCTGTTTGAAAAATAAGTACTTGCGCGGCGACTTCACATCTTCTAAATAATTATTACCGCCGGTAATTGGTTTTCTAAAACCGGATAGGGCTCATTCTGCATCCAGTCGCGGCGGTTCTGACGGAAATGTGGCAACCCTTGTACGGGTTGATGGAGGCTGTATAGAAAGGAGCACGCGGCTCCAAGGACGACGACGTGCACGCCGGTTGTTCACCTCGGCGGCAAGAATGCGCGGGAACGCCGCGGGAACCGATTGCTTGCGGTGCCGGACCGGCCCGCCCGCCAATCGACACTGCCTTTGCATTCCACTGCGGTGAATCGTATACCTTAACAACATACACGCTCCAAGTGTCAATGGAATTTCGCTGATAGTGTTCGACTTAACAACATTTGTCACGGGACACGGATGCGCAGTCGCTACTGCGGCGACAGCTTTGATGTCTCTTTCACTATTTTGTTCGTCGTTAATCTTTTTTGCGTCAATAGCGCCTCGTTTGTTTCAGTCTCTATTCATTGGACGAAGCCATTCATAACAGTTTGACTTGATTTGTTTTACTAGTCTTTGATGCAGCGCAGCTACGCTCGTGGTTGTTAATGAAGTTATTTACATACCAGTTACAATGAAGTGGCGTATTATATTAGGAGCGATACACAGCTGGTATTGAGGCATCAAATTACTCGTATTATGAACATGTATAGAGTAACAATCACGTATAGGAAGTGATATTTGAAAGTACAGTCATAACCGGATATAACGACATTGAAGGGACCATATAACTTCGGACGTTATGTCCGACAGTTAACACCAATATATACAAGTATGTAGTGATATTAATTGTCATATGTATGTTTGGAATTTTTAAATATGTCCAATTATGTAGTATGGGTATAGGTTATGCTTATGATCATATGTGTATGTTTTCAAATAAAATGACGAAAACGAAATAAAAATGTTATTCTAAAAATATTTATATACAATATATTAAGTGTAGTCTATATGCTTTATTCAGCTTAAAATATTCCTTCATAGATTAGATAAGTAATTTTTTTAAATTAAATTATTCTTTTTGTTTTGTTTAGCTGGAACAAGTAAATTGGTTGGTCGCTAAAGACGATAATTATCGATAAAGTTTCGTCGTTTTAAGCGATATGTCCCTGTATCCGATGTTGTTATAGGCGGTAAGTTTACTTAATTGTTTATATAGGGATTCGGCCGGGACCTTGCCATTTAGTCGTAATAACCGATCCGTCGTTATATTCGGTTTTGACTGTAGTTATTATATCATATTGCTTTAAACGGATAATAATTATCACCTCACTGGGTACGTTTGTATTTCTGTGCTGTCGTAGTCAGTAAGTTCTAGGTTATTTCTCCAGGTCAAACAAAGACTTATAATATTTTCTGGAAATTTTTTGTTGCCCTTGCACGGACTCTAAGTCTGCCTATTGCGTAAGGTCTAAAATGTAGTTTTTTTGTGTAATATACCTTTGCCTACCCTTTCGGCGATGTAAAGCCTTTGTTTAGTTATGTATAACATACTAGTTTTTGTCCCGCGGTTTCACCCGTGTAAGTCCCGTTCCCGTAAGAATATCGGGATAAAAAGCCTATGTGTGAATCCAGGGCCCCAGCTATCTACATACCAAGTTTCATCGCAATGGGTCTAGTAGTTTTTCCGTGAAAGAGTAACAAACATACATACATACATTCATCCTCACAAACTTTCGCATTTATAATATTAGTAAAGTAATTAGTAATAACATATATTATGTATATAGGAAAAATAATGCCAGTCAAGAGTACGACTGTATGCAAACATATACATATACACATATGTGTCATGTTTCGCTAGACTAGATCAATTCCAAACGGATTCTGCGATATTGATTTCATGCCGTGCATATTCTATCTATACATGGTACTAGATATCGAGGAACATGAATAAATTATGTTTGCTAAGGCGTTTTAGTAATTCCACACCTATAATATCTGATATTAAATTTATAGATAAATATGGTAATATTAGACTGTTCCAATGTCAAAGCTTTAATCCCGGATGTGTTTACTTAAAAGGCGTTAAACTTAAATAAACAACGAAATGACAGTATAAATGCATTCGCCGAGTTTAGGCAATTTTATTGTTACGCAGCTGGTTTGAACAAATGGTGTGAAAGTAGAATTTAAGAAAAGGAAAATCATTGTGTTTAATTGCATTAAAAAACGCCGTGTTGAGGTTACAGAGAATTAACTCCGATTTGAACTTTACGAAAGTCGGCCACTTGTTTGACTAGTTTTTTTTACTATAAACGGTTGCTAACAGCGTTTTGCGGTTTGTAAACAATTTGGTTAACACTAAAAATACTGTAATATACATAATAAATAAGGGTACGTCAATCTTTGTATATTTTTATACTCCATTTGGTTAGGTAATTAACTACAGGTAAACAATGCTGATGTGTCTTTTTATCTAAAACTCAGTTTAAAAATAAAATGCTGCTAAAGATAGATGTAACTACAACAATAACGATTACTAAATTAATTGAACCGTTAGTTTAAGCAGTAGTTTATTTGTTTAATATGTGCTTGTGTTAAAAGTCACATCAAGATTGTTTACCTTTAGTTAAGTATCTAACCAAATGGAGTATAGGTGTATCGATCGGTCCCAAGCGACCACTCTTTAATGGAAATACCTTTTTGTAAATGTTTAGGTTTCTTATACGATGCGTCATTTTTATAAAATAATGATGATGTAGTCATTTTTGATCTGTAAGTTGTATTTATAATATACTTTGACTAAAGTCTACCTGTCTACACTGGACCAGATTGCCAGTGGTTTACCCTGAATTAATCATTTATATTAGACGTGTAGTATGGTGATAGATTTGGCCGACAGATACTGTAAAATAGTAATGATTGAAACAAAATAATGCTATAACCTACTCCCTACCACGGCTATGTATCATCACTTCTTCGGTATGGAATTATTCTATGGGGTAATGCTGTTGACTTGATTAGAGCATTTAGATCTCAAAAGAAATGTGTGCGTGCATTAGCTGGAGCACAACCCCTAGATAGCTGTAAACCGTTATTTAAGCAATTTAATATTCGGCCTCTACCTAGTCTGTACATCCATGAAACATACCTGTTTGTACATTAATATAACAAGCTATTTGAAACACAATGATGCAGTTGTGCGCCCAAGCCGCCACATATAAAAGCTAAATGTACCCAAACAAAGAATTGATGTATTTAGGAAACTTTCTTACTGTATGGCGATCTACATATTAATAATAAATTATCAGACAATTTAAGAATCTCCCCAAGGCAAAATTCAAGAAACAGTTGCATGCATTACTCATAAATAAATGTCTGTATCATATTATAAAACATTATTTCTATGAAAAAAATATGACTAAAAGCTTTCCTACGACATGATTAATAATAATACCATTATTTAATCTTTATTTTGTGATTAACCATTTTAAATAGCTACCAATACAGCTACAAAAATAATACCGTTTGTTGTTACTAATTTAGTAGATTAAGATATAATAATTTAGAAGACTATTATTGTAGATGGCATGCTTTTATCTCTTACATTAAATAATTACATTGATAACTTATAACATGCATATTAATATCTTTTTGTGTTTATTTTTAATCATTGTTAAATTGTAAAGACTTGTTGCAATTATATTACTGTCAATTTGATTTTAATCTATTTTATTTATATTACGCGTATTTGTACACTGTTCATTCAGTAGAATAAATGTATCTGCTATATATTATGTTACTCCAACCAATCTGACAATATTCTGACAAATAAATGTTATTATTATTATGTTTCTCTTATCATAGGTATTTTCTAACATAAATATTATATTAGAAAAATACCTGGTCCTTTGCGAGGCTTACACGGAGACATGGGTTCAACGTGAAGAGGCCCTTAGAGAGTTTTAATTAAAGGTGGGATGAAACACCTACAGCGGCACTAGTCACAGCAGGCGTAGGACTATTGCTACGTATGGATCCTAATATATGGGCTAGGGGTATGGGTGTTTGGTGGACCGGTATATTGGTAACTATGGATGAAAAACGGCGTCTGCCCTGAATACTCTAATAGCATCAATGCAATGGTGACTCGCCAACTCACTAGATGGGCCCCCTAAATAGCCACCATAGGCATACAAGCCAGCAGCATAGGGCAACGCCGGTGTGAGTGGCTAGGGTTATAGAGCGGTGCGGCGCCGGTTTCGCCATCACAGGTCTCGTGACAACGGAGACCCGGAGCGGGTTACCCCGTAATTATGCCTTGAAAATGACACTTCTACATCCAAGCATATTAGCTTTAGCGGCCTTCCTCTGATCGGCTGACCAAGGCAAGCCAGAGTTGAGAGTCCTACGGGCGCTCTTGAAGTTCCACCCTAGCCAACCATCAACGGCAAGCAAGGGACGAGGCCCTAACCGACTTTCTGAGGCATTTAGGACCGCAGTGTCGCCACTCACATTCAGCTCGCCACAATCTGCCCTGCGGTTTGTGCGCTTTTATTTAACCTGGTGATACATTTTTTGTTTATATCACAAGGCGAAAGTGGTAGTTTAAAAGCTAGTGTACTGTGCCCTCCGAAATCGCGTTAGTCTCATGATGAGATAACGACTGTCCCAGAGGGGTTTATTATTATTATTATCATCATTTTCTTCGTGTTTGTATCTTGTTAGAATACACATCTGTTGTGTAGTGTATTATGAATGGTGCTACAAGACCAGTATTGCAACAAATTATCACCGTGGGATAATTCGCAACCACGCTCCAGGATGCGGTTAATTTTATGCGCCGTGCCGGTCTAACTCCTCAATGGTAACATCACATTATCTGGCAACACTTACATAGCTAATGATCGCCAATTTAATTACTTCCCTTACAGCACTACGGTCGATCTTTTATTTGTATAAGCTTAGGTGACGACTGCTTTATAAATACGGCTTCGTCATGATGTCATTCAATACTATTTTAGATACAGCAGGATATGTTTTGTCAATATTCAGTTTAAAGTAGGTCGTTAAAAGGTAAACTTTCTACCTTGTTATTTATATATTCTGAGGGTATATTGTTCGGATAAAAGGTGTTTAAGATCCGGATGTACGCGTGTAGAACAAGAATGAATCAGTCAAAGATTTCTAAACTTTCAATTGGAAATGTGTCGTGAATGAAAATGCCGTCAGTGTTAAACAAATGTGTGTGTTATTTGAAAATCGTGTTCAGAATGTCTTATTTGTATTGGGGTATTTTGTGTGTAGCATTCTGTTTTTGTTCTGTTATTTATACAAAATGTATAGTTGCTAGCATATGAGGGACAATATCCACCAAAGCGGAAGGGAAGGGTATTTTTGAACAATCATTAATTTATGTAATTATAAACTAATCAGTATATACAATTAGGATAAAAGAAGATGTCATAATCGTAACGTATATTATGACTAAAATAAATTGTTGTTAACAACGGTAACGAAATATTGTTTATATTATGTATAACAGCAAATAAAAAGCAGCTTGTCAATTTATAAACACAGTTAGTAAGCGGCCGTAGTTCCTAGAAATCTTTTCATAAATACGTTTTATTAAATCATTGCTAATAAGCTACAAAGAACAATTTTAATGATGATTTTGAGCCAAGCCTATAACTGCTATTCCAATAACACATAATGGCTAAATATCCAATCAACAGCAACATGTGAACTGCTATGTGTTATACGAGTATACCCGTAATAAATAACACCTTTTATTTTCTTTACACAGTTATAACATTCATCGATGTTCCAAACACAAATTATTTATCTTTAGTTATAGTAATTTCTAATATCAATTAGCAGTTGGTTACGCAAGTTATGTATAGATAATAACTGTTTTAATTACTTCACAAACATTTCTTTGGAAAATTATTTTTGGTAAACCTACAAAATTTAAATGTTATCGAAGGGGATCATTAAACTTTCATATGACGTAACTATCAATACGTTAGGTTATATGTTATGGAATTATTATATTAATATTACTAAGTTTATGAGCATAAGATACAGTGACGTCAGCCGACAGTCATGTCAGAAAACTGATGAGGAGATGGTTCGCTCACCGGTTCACTCTAGAATGTTGTCTATCAGATGTGTGAAGTGGCTAATCTAAGGTAAGTCACTTAACACGTTTGATAGACAATCTGACGTGCTTAATTCTTATTGTTCAATTGTGTTAGCCATTAATATTTAATGCAATGATAATCTCTAAACAATATCTATTTCAAATAATGCCATAGAAAAATGGACTTTGTACCTATATACTTATGTAACAAATCCGCATGGCTATCTTACGTACCGTATGTAATCTACGAATGAAAGCACAATACTGTATAGTCTCACGGGAAACCTTTGATCTATGAATAAGAGCATCATAGGCTTATGTAGGTCACACTAAGGTAAGATTGACATTGAAAGGGGAATTAATCGCGGCGCCGCCGTCTCGCAGTGTAAACGGTGCTCGCCACATTGTTGGCAAAAGGCCAAGTAGATCAGCACCTAGCTCTCTCGATACACTAATACTCATGGTAATAATATTTATGGCCTAGACTACGCACTAAAGGAACGAACCGAAGCAGTTTTTATGAAATAAACAGATTAGTCTTACGACAAATACTCAGACGCATTCGTCAAATATTGAAATTTAGAATAACGTCTGGGTTATTTTAACTTGCGTGTGAATTCTGAGCTTTTGCCAAAGTTATAAAGATTGTCTCGGTATTTAGTTCATTAGTCACTTAGTAATGCAATAACCAGTTCGTATAGAACGCAAAACGCAGGCAATTGCTGACGCACACTGGTCTATAAATATTATATCAGAACTTAGGTATAATAACGGCGATGCAGTGTCTAGTATTTATTCATAATTGATATGCAAAAAGATTGCTTGTTCTCGTAATGTTTGTTAAAGTACTCAGCCAGAGAAGGCGACTACTACTGCAAAGGAGTCAATAGAAGGATATTTTCCAATCATCAATTTGCCATAACTACGTAATGTGCGAACGCCTGATGAGGGAAGGACAAAATTGATATTTACAGACTCTAATATAGGAAACATTATTCCCAGTTTATGACTCTTACAAGATCTATTAAAGACCCTCAAGAATTTAATAAGAAGCTTGTGAATTTTATCCTCAACAATATTGCACATTCTTTTTCGTACAACGAAGACTCGTTTATTCGTCGCTGGAAATATTCAGCTTATTTACGTCTTGATGACTAGTAGACTAATTATGCGGCACTTGCAATAACAAGCATAGAGTGTGTGCTTAGAATACGATTGTTATCTGGAAGTGAGACCAACCGAGATGGTCGCCTTATATACCTACACTAGTGCCAATTTTTATTCTCTATTAGTGATTGATCGCCGCTATGTACGAATATGGTGTTTGGTGTTTACAAAAACCGCAATAGAAATAAATCCTTTCAAGCAAAGATCTTATAAATTTTTTGTAACAACGGATACCTACGTGTGGTGACCGGCTCCGAATAGCACCAACCTATTTCTACTCATGGGTGTCGTAAAAGGCGACTAAGGGATTCATACCAGGGGATGGGCAGCAGCGTCAACTGCGTACTGTAAACTCGATGCTGCGAACAATAACCTACCCAAGGAGGGTTGACGTCAGGCAGGCGGCCGGTTGTAAAATAAAGCCAAAACCTGTAGCAACATGAAAACATATAATGGCGACAGGCAGACAGCTAGGGCGTCCCCCATAGGCGACGCGCAGGGACAGCACCCGGTCACTGTGGGAAGTGGACAAGGGTTGTCGCGCCACCATGGGCGGGAGCGACGTAAGAAGCAAGCCCAGAGTGTAAGGGAAGTAAGACTGAGGTATGCGAGTTGGAATATAGGGACCTTGACTGGAAGAGGAAGAGAGTTGGCAGATGTATTGAAAAGAAGAAGAATAAATGTCGCATGTTTGCAAGAGACGAAATGGAAGGGCGCGAAAGCTAGAGAGATTGGAGAAGGTTATAAGTTATATTATAGAGGAAGTGATGGAAAAAGAAACGGAGTGGGGGTTGTTTTGGATAGAGATATAAAAGACTGTGTGATAGATGTGAAAAGGATGAGTGATAGGATTATAGTCGTAAAAGTAGTATGGGAGAATATGGTTTGGAATGTGATAAGCGTATATGCACCCCAAGCTGGTTGTGAGGAAGCAGTGAAAAAAAAAAGTTCTGGGAGGATTTTGATACGGTTATGATTGATATTCCGGATTGCGAAGAGATATGTATAGGAGGTGATTTTAATGGACATGTAGGAGCAGTAAAGAATGACTATGAAAGAGTGCATGGAGGTTGGGGGTTCGGTAATCGTAACAACGACGGCGAAACTTTGCTGCAGACAGCGTCATCCTTTCATCTGGCCATTGTGAATACGTGGTTCAAGAAACGGCAGGAGCACCTTATTACATACAAATGTGGGTACCACGCGACACAGATTGACTATTTTCTTTTCAGAAGGAATAAGTTAGTCTGTGTCAAAGACTGTAAGGTGCTGCCAGGCGAAAGCTTGGTGTCGCAGCACAGAGTCCTGATAATGGATATAAAACTAAAATTACGCGCTAAAAAAAACACGAATTCGGCCTCCGCCTAGGATTAGATGGCGTATGCTAGAAAATGAGGAGTATGCAAGAAGATTTAAAGAAAAAGTGGTAGATAAAATGATAGATATGAAAGATATGAAAGGTATCTCAATAAATGAATGTTGGAGTGAAATAGCAGACTGCATTAGAAAGACAGCTGAAGAAGTGTTTGGTAAAACGAAAGGAAAAGGTATGATCGATAGGGATACATGGTGGTGGAATGAAGACGTGCAAAAGGTGCTTAAAGCGAAGAAGGTTGCATTTAAGGAATGGCAGAAAGAGAATGAGAGCGAAATTAAGGAAGCAAAGAAGAATGAGTATAAAGAATGTAAGAAAGAGGCCAAGAAGGCGGTAGCGGTTGCCAGAGCCCAGGTCCAGAAGACTATTTTCGATAGTTTAGATGGACCTAGAGGTCAAAAGGAACTCTACCGTATAACGAAAGCCAGAGAGGAAAGAGCGAAAGATATCAAGCATGTGAAGTGTATGAAAGACGGTACTGGCAAGGTTATGTTAAAAGATGAGGATATAAGAGATCGCTGGAAGGTTTATTTTAAAACACTTATGAATGAGGAGAATGCTTGGAGCGGAAGGTTAAAAGATGTGGACGTAAATATCGGTATGGTGAACGAAATTTGTACAGAAGAAGTAAGAAAGGCAGTACAGAGTATGAAAGATAGCAAAGCGGTAGGGCCTGACGGCATACCAGTAGAAGTATGGAAGTTATTAAAAGAAGATGGATATAAGTGGCTGACTTTATTCTTCAATAAGTTGCTGCATAAAACGGCAATACCCGATGAATGGTGTTTTAGCACGCTAGTGCCCATTTTCAAAAATAAAGGCGACGTTCAAGACTGCAGCAACTATCGAGGAATAAAGCTCATGTCTCATAGTATGAAGGTCTGGGAGAAAGTAATAGAGAAACGATTGCGAGAAGAATGCGAGATCACCCAAAATCAGTTTGGATTCATGCCTGGTCGTGGGACAACGGACGCCATATTTGCACTCCGCCAACTGTGTGAGAAATATAGACGTGCACATAAAAACTTGCACATGGTGTTCGTAGACTTAGAGAAGGCCTACGATAGAGTCCCCCGAACGGTTTTGTGGTGGGCCATGAAAGAGAAAGGCGTGCCTGTGAAGTATGTAGAGTTGATTCGTGCAATGTATGATAAGTGTAGTACGCATGTACGTTCAGCCGTTGGCAACACCGACGAGTTCAGTGTGGTAGTAGGCTTGCACCAAGGCTTGGCGCTAAGTCCTTACCTCTTTCTGTTGTTAATGGATGCTCTAACATCGGACATACAGGAGGAGGCACCCTGGTGCATGCTCTTTGCCGATGACATCGTTCTCGTCGGTGAAGATGGGTCCGAGGTCCAGAACAAACTGGCAATTTGGCAGTGTAGGTTGGAGAGTGTTGGCCTCAAGATCAATAGATCGAAAACAGAGTACCTGTTTTGTGATTTTGGCGGTCTCTCCAATTCTATACCCATGGCCTTGGATGGTGAGCCTATACCAGTTTGTTCCAACTTTCGGTACCTTGGCTCGCTCATCCAAGCTGACGGTGACTTAGATCGTGCAGTTAAGCACAGAATTGACGCAGGATGGATGAAATGGCGGCAGGTCACGGGAACAATTTGCGACACCCAAGTCCCCCTTAAGCTCAAGGGAAAAATCTATAAGACCATGATAAGGCCTGCCGTCATGTATGGATCGTCATGTTGGGCTACAAGAGTGATGGATGAGAGACGTTTGCATGTAACAGAGATGCGAATGTTAAGATGGATGTGTGGTGTAACCAGGATGGATAAAGTAAGGAATGAGTATATTAGAGGAAGTTTGAAAGTGGCACCTGTGACGGAAAAATTGAGGAGTGAACGTTTGTCATGGTATGGACACGTGATGAGAAGAGATGAAAGAAATATTGTTAGGAGAGCTCTGAGTATGGAGGTGCAAGGATTATCCAGTAGAGGAAGACCCAAGAAAAGATGGATGGACTGCATAAAAGATGATATGGCCAGGAAGGGTGTGAGTACTGAGATGACGAGCGATAGAGATTTATGGAAGAGAGAGACATGTTGCGCCGACCCCAAATAGTTTGGGATGAGGGCAGGAGGATGATGATGGATACCTATCTACACATACATCGGATCACAAACATTTTTGTCCCATGCCGGTAATCGTACCACAGCATTCGACGCAGGGGCAATGTTGAAGCGACCACATAACGATATCATCCGCCATCTGTGTAGTCAAATATGCATAAGACAATGAAGCGCTCAGATCGCTTATCCTTACATCCAGCTTTATAGCTTTTATAATTTCCGATTCTTTGCCTTATTATTAATTATCGCTCGCTTTAACAGTGAAGGGAAAACATCGTCAGGGAACCTGCATATCTGAGAGTTCTCCATAATGTTCTCGAAGATATGTGAAGTTAACCACAAATCCGCACTGGGCCAGCGTGGTTAAATATTTATCTTTAAATATATTATGTAAGGACGTCTAATTTCAACTATAATAAAATAGCGCTATTAGAAAAGTATTGCAAGGATTCACCAATGGTTATCGTAGTAGAGGAAATTCAGAGTAGGGGCACTGATCGCGAACACCACCTCTCCATACATCGTGATCAGTTTGCGCGCCGCTTTATACATAATGTATGTTGGTAGAATGCTGAGGCTAACGATTGACGTGACTCATTATCGTTCTGGAGAGGAAGTGGTCGGACGGCAGATGAATAAAACGACAGCGACTTAGATGTTTGCGCATCTTCCGGTCATTAGACATGACTGCTTGTTCTCACTCCCGGATGCGTGGCATGGGAAGAGTGACGGATCGAGCCTCATTATCGACTGTTGTTTAGATGCAAATGAACGTAATAAATGACCTAAGGGCGTGCCGTGACAAGAATAAGGGTCGGTTATAATCAAGGTTTGTAAAAGGCCTCATGAGTGACAATAATTTTTTTATCAAATTTGATTAGTATTACGCTCGATTTTACACTTTTCAGATAAATAAGATATACACTAAATTTGGCGATTTTATAGTGCTTATATGTCACATTTAATATTCAATAAAGCCATCTGGCAATAAAAAACATATCTTACAGGCAACATTTTAGTAATTTAGTGATATTCGGAATATCTACGACTCTAAATCCGTTTCTTGTATTATCAGCTGTTATATATGATAGAAAAAGATGAACTCAACTATATTATGCAATATTATATCGCCAGCTGGCGAACTTGTTTCCGCACATAACATTAAACAGTCTGCATTGTAAAAACCGAAAGTTAATCAAATTTAAATGCAAGTTGAAGATAGAGATATAGATATTTAATATAATGTTTAATAATGAAAATCTCATAAAAAAGTCACAACTAATAAATATCGTATATTTAAAAAATATCAAAAATAAAACTAATTTGTTGTATTTAAGTCACAAAGTTACACTTTTGAACGTAAAATATTTACTTTTGATGTAAATTTATATTTATACATAAATTACAACCATTGATATGACCGCACTAATCAGTTAAACCCTAATGCCAGACTCTCGTATAATTCAGTTACAAGTAACCACAATAATTCGACGAAGTAATGTGATTTATAGCTTCGTTTATCGTTACACTATATCAGTTGCATAATCGAAGTCGGCGATAATTTAATTAGGTTAATGACACTATACGGTTGTTTGTTTACGCTCAATTTACAACATAAGTGAGCAAACACTATAAATTAAGCGTCTGATGCAGATAACATATGTATCAGCTTAATGCATACAATAGATTCTGTCAAAGATTATTGTTGGATAACTTATATCATATCATCATGGCATTTCGCCTCAGGATTTCGCAGAGGTGTTTTATTTATATTAAAACACTTTCGTTTAGCTATCATGTAATAATTGGCAAGCTTGTTGCCATTATAAGGGCATACCTAGAGTCACACCTGGATATCCTTCAAGAGATGGATAAGTGATAAGTGAATATCGTAGTATAAGAGGTGATAAGCGAATATCGTAGTACATTTTGTCAATTATGTTTTTACGTGCTCCATAATAAGGAGATTTGTGATTATGATTGTAATTATTCTACTTTGCCGCAAAACAGGCGAGAGTCTATACATGTATATAATAGAGGGTGTGCCTATTGTATAATATAATACTATATAACATACCGGACATATTTCCAGACTGCTATTGATAATTTTTAACAGACATACCTCCGGGCCGAGATGTTTAACATGCTATCAAGTTTTCTGAGAATATATCCGTTTAACCTTATAATCGCACGCCAGAACAAACTACGCGCCACAAGGCATTAAAAAATTAAAGAGCGGTTTTGTAATATTTATCTCCTAAAAACAAAGCAAAAACAGTTCAGCGATAGCCTAGTGGGAAACCGTTGGTTTGCCATACAAAGGTTTCAAGCCCGATACCAAGGTGCGCATCTCTGACCTTTCAAAGTTATGTGCGTATTAAATAGTTAGTTATCACTTGCTTTAACGGTGATGGAAAGCATCGTGAGAAAACCTGCATATCTGAGACTTCTCCATAACGTTCTCGAAGATATGTGAAGTCTGCCAACCCGCACTGGGGCATCGTGGCGGATTATGGCCTTAACCTTCTCACACTGAAAAGGGGCCTATCCCCAGCATTGGGAGAGTTAATTATTTATAAATATTTATATAATCATATCGATCATTGGAGATGGTGACAGATAAAAGCTATTAAAATCGCCGCAAACATGTGTGAATAAATATTTAGAAATCTATACAGGCCGTAGAAAATCAAACTGAATGCGTGTTGGCCTCATAGGATAATCACTGGCGGCAAATGACGGCTGGTGCCATTCTTAGCCAAGGTCACAACGTAAACAATATCGAACACTATGAATATGTGAACATACCTATATTTTTTATGACAGTCCATCAGTAACTTTAACAGCATAATTTGTTTTGTTATACACCAAACGGGTCGGCATCTCTTAACTATTTTTGTCCCATTATAAAATAATACAATTTATGAATGCAATCAATTAATAGCTAATTTAATAAGTAGACGATTTAAAAAGAATAGGTATAGTAAAAATTTATATAAAGAAGTATATGATTGATGTGATGATTGTGATTGATATTATTAGGATCACAAAGATTTCAAATCAATAACAAATGCAAACTCAAACAATTAAACCTGTAAAATAAATGAAGTCTGAACAAAAAACACGCTTCAAAATAATCATTAGATATATGTAAAATATATTATACCTAATGGTTATTTATTGTAGCCAATATTTAAATATAGCTAAGAAACAAATTATACAAGATTTGTTTGTTTGTTAGTATAAAGACAACTCCCGCACTAGGCATAATGCCTTTATCGCGAGGGATTTAACAAACATGCAAACAACGAACACAAGAAATACCTAACCGCGGAACAATCATCTGCAAATCACATTTTTATTCCGTGTGGGATTCAAACGCACTACATTCTACGTCGCCAGTGTCGAGGGTACTACGGAAATCTGTACATCATCTGTGCCGTCAAAAGATTCCTATGATCCTAATATAAAATTTATTTTAAGCTATCTTAGGAGGTAATATTCCCGCTCATACAAATTGATACGATAAAAAGTAATTGCTTCACTATGCTATCGTAAGAACAAGAATGTTAACAATTTCACACGGACGAAGTTTTCAGTGTTTTTTCGATATTGCGTGGGAAATATCTATGAATGTATAAATCTATTATCATTTGCGTGCCAATACTCCCATGAAAAGTGTTATCTATGTTTCAATAAGGGTGCATGATAATACTTTAACATGCAGATAGGGATACAAATAGGAAAATATGTTTACGTAACGTAACAACAAGAGTAATGTATATAATAATTGGCATAAAAATGGTAAATTCATTTTCATTATTTTCTGTTTAATTTATAATCTCAGACTTTTAATAGTAGCATTATCTAGAAGATTACGTAATCAAAATATACACACGAACATTTATTTCACGTATTTAATTCCTATTATGTATACACAAGTACATTCGAGAGCCATCGATATCTGAATTTCACTTGTTGTATCTGCAAAGTAGTCAACAAAACGAATAGAGGTCACGTGATAGTACCCCATGTGTTTATTTTTACATATACATTACATACATATACATTGTCGCTCCACCTTATCAAGCCTATGACCATAACGTTTCTTCGTTTAACCAACTCAAATTGAATCGTTTCGGTTTATGTGCTATCACACGCGAACACATTGTATATCAAATTTTATTACTCCATACGTATCAACGGTGAATAACCTTTTTCTGGTGTAATAGCTTCATTTAATTTATTTTTGTTACAGGCTTGATCCACCCGCAGCTCAGACACAATACCAAATGGAGAACAAAAAAGTAGCACCGGCCACGCAACAGCCGCTTACACAGCAACATCTTATGGCACATCACGTTCATCCTGATCAGATCTACGCACAACAACATCCACAACTAACCCACCTAAGTTCTTCACAAACAGGTCAAATACAGCCAAATGGCGTCATGCACCAATTGTTACAGAGTCAGTACCACTCAAACATGAATGCACGGTCTCCGCTCCTTGAAAATAGACACGATTTATATGGTACTGGTCATAACCACGATTACGCCAGACACTATGGAGCTAACGATAACTATAACTATCCTCAGTCTCCTCCTAGGCACGAACGAACTGAAGTGCACACGGATCATAATGTAAATCACGAATTACTCCACAATATCCCTAAGGGATACAATGCGGAAGTATACCAAGATTATTTAAAACGCAACCCACCGAAAGATACCAACCAAATATACCAAAATCACCAACCTACGTATAGGCCTAATGTTAATCCTAATCAGTATGGATCAAAGCCATATCTTCCATATTCCAGTAGAATAGGACCACAGAGTAATACAGAGCTACTGCGGCGACAGTACAGTGAAATCCAGCAAATGAAACTGCAACAACAGCTTCACTACCAGAATCAGGCACAAATGCATCAACAGCAGAAGTTTGCTGAGCGACAACTGTTACTACAACAAATTCATGGTGTTCAACCTCCACCGAACCTACAAAATAGCATATACTCTGATGGTTCGTATAGAGATTTAGATCGATACAGTAGTAAAAATGACTTCAAGGAGTTTAGTAGTCCTGACATACAAAAAGATATCGATAGTTTTGCAAAGAATAATGAGTACAAAGAATACGAAAAGCAAAGACAATACCAGGAGTCGCAATGGCAACAACAGCAAGTTGAATATCGAGAACAAGAACAGTACAGAAGACCACAAGAAATAGATAAAGGAAAAAGTCAGTCTCCGCCTTCCGATTATAATAATCAAAGTCAAAAGCATAACGTCGGTGTAGTATCACCTATGAAGTCAAGCGAATCGAGTACTCCTAGCGTCAAGTCACCATCTTCTGACAGTAGAAGAAGTAGTGGTGGTAATCAAGCCCTGCGGTCGCCAATAGCACAACGGATACCGTCAGCTCCAGTTACAATGTCTGGAATTCTATATAAACAAGGATCAGATGGACTAAAAGTTTGGAGGAAGCGATGGTTCGTCTTATCGGAATATTGCTTATTCTACTATAAAAGTAAGTAATTTATTTAGTCAATTAGAATCATTATGAGAGAATGAAACAAACACGCTTATAATGTATAATTTTGTATTGTTAGGTAGACTTCCATTTGCTTTATGAATAAACAATGGAGCTTCTCTTGTTTTAAATTTCCCTAGATTGTGTCATAAAGAGGAGTTTTTATTACCACAGGTCAAGATGAAGAGAAACTTCTTGGATCAGTGCTTTTACCTTCATACAAAGTTTCTGGTTGCACCGCTGAAGACAAAGTATTGCGCAAGTTTGCGTTTAAACTTGAACATGCAAATATGCGGACTTATATTCTTGCGGCGCCCGATCAGGAAGCTATGATGAAGTGGGTTAAGGCGTTGACCATGGCCGCGCTTATGCAAAGCCCTAAGTAAGATTAACTTGATTATAATTTTGATAATTATCAGTAGCCATAATATATTTTATATTATCGCCTATGTCTGCCTATGTTCTAAACGATAATATACATACATAGATTCACGCCTGTTTCCCAGCGGAGTAGGCAGATACTACGTATTTTCATTTGCTACGATCCTGATACATAATAAACAATAGAAAATATGGTGTTGGAATTCTGCTAGACATGACCAAAGCGTATGATAAGGTGCAATATAATATATTATTAAGCAGATTATATGCTTTAGGCGTCAGAGGTACGGCTCACGATTGGTTTAAGTCATACCTTAAGAACAGAGAGCATCAAGTCGAAATCGAATATTTTAACTACCAAACCAAAGAAATTCAAAACGTTCGATCTACAAAAAAACGAATTAACGCGTCAATCCCTCAAGGTAGTGTAATAGGATGCCTTCTGTTCCTTATCTATATTAATGATCTGCCAAAAAATGTAGGAGCATCATGTGTCTTGTTTGCGGATGACGTTTCTTTGCTCTTATCATGTGAAAACAACTTAAACATTAACGCGACATTGAACACCACCCTACATCAAACTGTAAACTGGTTAAAAAAACATGGTCTTGAGATAAACTATCCTAAAACAAAAATTATTACATTCCATCCACACCAAAAAAAGCCTCTCAATATATCCTTTTCATACAATAACACCAAAATTGACACTGTACATGAATTTAATCTGCTGGGTTTAGTCATAGATACTAATGTAAACTGGAAAGCCCACGTACAAAAAGTCAGAAGTAAAATCTCAAAATTTTCATATGCTCTTCGCGAAATTAAAAAATCAACAAACTTTAAAACAGCACTGGCCACTTATTACGCGTATGCATACTCGTGGCTTTGTTACGGAGTTACACTATGGGGAAATAGCACGGACGCACCTTCACTATTTTTACTACAAAAAAAACTTATACGTATTCTACTCAACATAGAAGTAACTGACAGCTGCAAGCCATATTTTAAAGTACATGACATCTTAACTCTTCCTTGCATATACATACTGGAATGTTGTAAATTTGTAAGGAAACACCAAGATTTTTACACAAAAAGAGAAGATAAACAATTAAAATATTCACTACGACACAAAAAGAGACTAAATCTACCAACGTCTAAACTAAATATACATTCAACAAGTCCTTATGTCATGTCTATAAAACTTTATAATAAACTACCGGAGGCAATTAAAAATGAACATAAATTGAAACAATTCATAAATAAAACAAAGTCATTCCTAATCAATAAATGTTACTATACCGTAAATGAATTCCTAAATGATAAAATTTCTCCATAATTAAAATAAATTAAATAAGTTCAAATCTAATAATTATCTCGATTAATGTAATTTCTAACAACAAAATAATAAATATTATATAAAAGCAATATAATAATAATGCTGACATACTACGAAAATAATACACTTATTAATAAAATAAATAACATAATACATATTATAAATAATATACTTGACTTTTATAACAATTTAAATAATACAATTATAATTTAATACTATAATACAATTATACTACATAGTAGAAAACAATAAATGTGATATTAGTTTAATAGATTGATGATGTAATTACAATTTTAATAATACAATTTACACACAATTTTAATATACTTATTAATAATATATATGCCAATATTTATTGAAATATATATAGGTATTTAATTTATTAATTTTTTAATCCATTTAATTTATTAAATCTCTCATTTAATTATAGTTTATTAAATAATTAAGAATAAAAATGTGCAATTCAGTGTATAACTCGGCAATTTACTAATACAAAATTTACATTGATATTTATTAAGAAATTAAGTTATCTATAGAATATAATATTATTGTACCTATCTGAATAGTTTATGTTTCCTCTCTTTTACGTTGCTGTGCCCGACAGGGTCCATAATGATCTGTCATATTATTAAGTTACCACCTAAGCCTACATTGTGGAACGCAATAAACAATTGAGTATTGAGTATTGAGTATTGAGTATTGAGTATTGAGTATTGAGTATTGAGTACACTCCTCTGGCTTTACTTTCATCACATTGCTCATACACGCTTTCCGGTTTAAGGTGCTCTTAACTTGGCCTTTATCCAGAACGTTTCCGATCTGATCAAGAAACGTTCGCCTAGGTCTTCCCCTTGCGACTGTTCCATTCACACTAGCCTTATAAACTTTTTAGTCAGTCTTTCCTGGTCCATTCTTTCTACTTGCCCAAACCAGCAATAATATGTCGGAATAATATTTCAAAGTATTTTGTAGATTCGATTTTATAAGTCTTTTATAAATAAATTTCTATTTGCAGTGAACAGCCACAAAAACAAAGTGACCGGACAGCTGCAAAACCAGAGGTGGGTATTATTGTAAGCACGTATAATGTACCGGTGCAGGTGATCAGCAATTAGTTTGTCAGAGCGGAACCAAGGACAGCCATTACGTCGTCGTTATAACTGCAGATAATAGTGCAGATATCACCGCAAATTGATTGTAACATTAACAGCCTGTTTAGCATTGTATTTATAAATATGCTATAATTGTTAACAGGATGCCGATGAAATACCTACGTATGCTAATGCGCCGCCCAAACCAAGACGCTCCAATGAAGGTTACAATTCTCCGAGCCCTGATATGTAAGTATTAATCAAAACTGTTATATTGTCCCACATTAGGAGTATTACTAGACAAACTCTGCACATACATTATCAATTTTAAAACATTACAGGTACGATCCAAACTACGATTTACTCAAAAAGCCAGCATCACACTACAGTCAAGGCACTAGTCACCCACGATATCAAGATCATCTAAACTACCCAGCCAGTCCAAACCAAGAGTCCACATACACTCGCAGTCCGCAGTCTCCACCGCCAGTACAGCATCAAACACAGTATCAAACAAAACGACCTTATGATACGCAACATCTCTCTCTGCCATTAACAAATACTGTCACCGATAAGCTTGAAAATAGTCAGCCAAGCACATCAAGTATGTATCAATCTAATCCACAGTCACCTTACTTTGATAGGAATCGGAGTCAGCAACAAGTGGCACCGGAAAATACGGAACAAGTTTACGACCGACAGCCGCAACGAAATCCATTCCTACAAGATACGACGCCTCAAGGAGAAATGTTATCTAAAAATAATGATATGCGTAGCAGAAATTCTCGATCTAATATCCAGGAAGAGAAAGCACAATCGGCTCATAATGAGACTGAGTCTGAAAATCGAAATAACTCTAAAACCAATGTCGATTCAAACGCCTATAATAGAGATGTATATGGCGAACTGAATTCAAGACCTAGCAGGGCAGGTAGTGTTATTAATGAGCGATTGTTAGCAGAGAGACGAACACCTGATGCTTATGGTAGATCTACATCTATGGCAGCGTACAATAAAGAGAAGATTGGAGATTATGAGGACGTGTATGGGCAGTACGCTACTGACAACGAATATGGAAAAACCTATGCGAAGTCACCAAATCCATCTCAAGATCGTGATGGTGTTAGTATTTCTAGTCATCAACAACAGCAACAAAAGCCACCTGGAAACTATGTAAGTTATATTTTTACCGTGTTTATTTTATTCGTTTGTTTAATTATGTTTTATTTATTACTCATCCTAATCCAATGTTCGTTTTAGATACAGGAGAAAACTTTTAGTGGGCCGTCAGTCCTAAGGAGAAAGAAAATGCAATCAAGTGGAATTCAACCTCCAATGCCAAGACCTCATAGTGCAGATTTTCTAGAGTACGAATCTAAGGCTGAGATGTTAAACAAAACTGCCCCTGCCCGAACAGCATACGACTCATATAAAGAACCACAACGACCTAAATCTAGTTTAGATATAAACTCTTATTACGATCCCAGCTCTGATAGATATTATTCAGAAGAAAGTTATGCTGAAAAAATGCGGCAATCTGCACAATATTTACAACAGGGACTAGTAGCGGGTCCAAGAAATATGGACATTCCTCTCGCGAAATATGCTAGTGGTTTAGCAAAAAAGCAATTGAGCACTGCATATTCTCAAATGACAAATAATAATTATGACGCCGAATTTAGTACAAACAGGGACAATGTTAGTTACAATTCAAAATATGGTGATATGGAAGGATTAAATTCTAATTGGACATTAAAGGAGAAAGTTGAAAATCAGAAAGATTATTTGAACAGGAGCGGGAGCGTAATGAGTGATGGTTCTAATGTTAGTGGCTATGTCAAAGATGTCGCTAGATATGATGTTACAGCTGAAGGTTTTATGAGGTCTGCGAGTGCAAGGTTGCCTTCTACAGGCAATGAAAAAGAGGGTGAAAAGAAAGTCCAGCAGGTAGAGTGATTTTATTTGCGAATTTGGTGTTGATATTAGCGTAAACGTATATTGTATATGAATTTATTATAATATATTGATTATCACATTTTTATCCTAGTTAAAACAGCATGAATTTATATTATTTCAGCGAGAGGAATCAATGAAACGATTGCTTGAATGGAAGCAACGCATGCTACAATCACCATTAACTAGAAAAAGTACTCCTGCCACAATATCTTTAGCGAGATCTCTGAACCAAAGTCGTCAATCTCTCAGATCAGATCAATATAAACCTAAAACCTATACAAATGCTTCATACAACAGTTATTCTTCTGACGATGAAGGTATGTTTCTAGATTTATATTTAAATGATCGTTATACTATATATATGATGTGTTTGTAGGTAGTTCTTATTTTGTAGCATGACCTAAATAAAATATCCTGAAATATTGGTATTAAAAGTTATATTCAGAAAAGCATGGACCGTCTATTTATAAATTTATTAATTAGAATATTTTTGTGCATGAATAAAAAGTTCGAATTAATTGATGTAAAACCGATTCAACAATTGTATTATTTAAATTGCGTTATATATAGAATTAACATGCTAATATAAAATTGTTTAAAATAGTTTTAAAATATTATATCGATATTATACCTTGAAAACTTAAATTCAAATCCCGAATGCATACATTTTACACCATCTATCAACAATTAATTTGGGCGCGAGTAATTCTGTTTTCATTCCTAAATCCTTTACATAATTAAAACTATAAAAATGCCATTAAGTCAAAAATAAATTCATTATTATTATTATTATGTATAATCTTTTATCATATACATGGAACCTGCAGTAGCATTATGATGACTTCGCTTTGCGGAGAGGTACCTTCCTGCCTGCGGGGACATTGCCACTAACATCATTTTACTGGTTGACTATCCGGTGGTGGGTTATAAAAACTAGTATTTGTTGGTTTTATTTTGAGTAGTTTGCATCACTCTAACACTCGAAGCGAACTCTACTAACATTTGGTGACCATTAGGAAAACTTTAAAATGATTACTATGTATTGAATAATTACTATTGATATAGTAATTATCGGTTTCACTTTTGCACCTCAGAGGAAACACCGGGCACTGATCTGCAAAAACCCAGAGATATGCAGGCAGGAAGGTTTCATAAAGTGAACCTTACAAGTCCTAACATTATGCGACCTATAACCCCGCACGCGCCTATCGATGATCAAATAAAGCCAGAAGAATCTAATGAAGCGGAAAACATAACTAATAGAGTTGAAAATACCTACCAAAATATTCTTTGTACATTATCTGTACCAAAAGTAGAATTAGACAGTGAAAGTATTGAGGAAGAGTATGAAAATAATACAAGTCTACCTGAACAGGCCGAATATTCAGCTAATATACAAGAAGAGGGATATGAAACAAACGATAGTGAAGCAGAATCCGAGACGCAAATTGAATATACAGACAATGATTTAGACGAAGTGTTACTTCAGTCTGACGAGGAGACTACAAATGACATTTTAATTAGTAATATTAAAGCCAGTGAAAACGAAACCGAAGATGCTACAGAAGAATCTGAGATTAAGCCGGCAACGCCTCCAGTTTGTCCTCCGATTCCTGGTGAAAACCATTATCTACCTATGAGCCCTCGAAAAATATCAGTAATTGAGCCACCGCATAAAGCTATATTCGAAAGTTTGAGTGTATTTGACCAGTCCATGCCTCAAAGCTATGAAGACAATCCATATGTTGAGATGAATATTGGAAACGAGGAAGAAGATACTCAGACGTATGAAATAGTTTGTGTTAATAATGGAAAAGTTGAACCAGTTTACATGGAGCTTAATAATGTAGTATCTAATGAAAATAAACTCAAAGATTGTAGTAAGTCGCCAGCAAAGCCTTTGGATATAGCATCGAATTTCGCTGACTCTAAGAATCAGACATTGAAACGAGTTACTAAGGCCGAAAAGACTTCTAAAGAAAAGTTAGAATATTCAGATATCGATGATGAAACAAATAAAGAAGCCTCTTTAGATACGCCATTTAGTAGGTTTAGTATTTCTGACACATTTCGTCCTGCTTCGTATTATTTAAGTGACAGCAAAAATACTATAGATCAACATGATAGTTCTGATAGTGAAATTCTATCACCTCCACCAGTACCTACTTCGTCTCCCCCTTGTGATGATTTATCTGATGATGCTTTGTCTAAATATATATTAGACAAATTGGACAAGTCAGATATGTCACAGGATAATTCTATTTTGAAAATGTTAACATGCGAAAACCAGAAGATGAATACTGTCAAAAGAAAAACAACGTCGCTTATGATTTACGGCAGTCGAACATCGATACATGATACACTTTCTAGAGGCGAGAAAATTCGTAATAGCAGAGCTAGTCTTACTAATGACAGAAATAGTTCTACGAATTTATTAAATAGTACCTTACTGGACTACAACCATTCAAGTAGTATAGAAACCGATTCTTTAAGAAGTTGCAGTGCAGATAGAGGATCATCTCGACTTTCGCTAGAGTCGGATGTTAGTAGTAAATTTGACATAGCACCGTCAAATATTTCTTCTGAAGTAACTAGTTTAAATGATAGTGAGTTAGCTGTAGACTTCAGACACTCGGCTAGTTATCGAGATTTAGAAATGATGATTAAAAGAAGACCACTTTCAGATGATTCATTGTTTGAATTGGTTAAGGCTGAAATACCTATGCATAATAACGATGTACCGACTTATGTCGATCTGGATAGATATTTAGATAATTTACAACCTAGTACAAGTGACGGACTTCACCACCATTTAAATAGTTCTGCACCCGAATCGTCTAATTACAAGGATAATGTCATTCAAGCAGCTCTGCAAACTGTTACACACAGTCGTTGCTCGAGTACTCCCGTAAATCACAATAGCAGACTAAACAGCTTTGGAAGCAGGCATTCAGTGGGATCCCAGATTAGACACATTAGTGAACAAACAGCTAATTACATGAGTTCACAAAGTTCATGTAGTTCATCTGGAATACCCAGGTCACCAATGTCTTATTATTGTAAAAATTATGATGAAGAAAAACTACTTAGTAAGAATTTAAATAATGACGCCTTTTCCGATAAAGTAAAAGAATTTGAAATCGAAAAAATACCCATTAGAACAGGCAATGAAACTAATGCTTCTTCAACTTCAACGGGTTTTCATAGCAGAGAAAGTTCAACTGAGCATAGTGCACCATATTACTATTCTGACCTATCTTCACAAGAGCATATCAATGTTTTGCCTACTTCTCATTACTTGAAAAATACTAATCTGCATCGCAAACTAAATAATCAAAGACGTAGGGGTCCATTACATAAGAAAAATGATATCTCACATATTCATAATCCTATTAGAAACAATCAAGTTATAATGTCTGAACCATCTTTTGAATTAGCTGCTTCGGCCAGGAGCGTATCCGTGGAGTTTTTAAGCGCAGCTGATAAGGATCCTGAAATCGATATGAAAAATATATACGAGTCAACTGGAGGCAGAAATTCAAAAATTCCAGAGTCAATGAACCTATCAGGACTTGGCTGTAAAAGAAATTCAAGCAGTAATAGTCATCATGAACAGTCATCGTTGGATTCTAATGCTATGAATGCAAGTAGTTTAATAAAGTTGTCTAGTACAAGCATGTCATCACACTGTAGTGGTAATTCATCGAATACTGTTTACTACGATGCTGAAGCTGATGCTGGTGCTTATGAAAATGTTATATGTCAAGGAGACAAACACTGGGATGAAGATTCATTATGGAGAGACAATTTAAGACGAGTATCTCACAGACATGCTCGCTCTATGGATGACTTAGATTCAATGCCTGCAGGAACATCGTTATCTGCGAAACTGAATTTAGAAGCCTGTGGTATGAACAGCATAAAGAGAGTAAAAAAGGATACAATAAATAAAATTAGTAGAAATGTTACATATGTTAATTGTGATATACAAGGGCGTGCTTTTAGAGGTAGAGAAAATAACGCAAGTTTTCATTGTCATTTGCTTGAGGAAGAACAAAAATTGGATGAAAATGATGTATATGTAAGCCTTGCAGAGAATGCCGAAATGGCTTTAGAACATAATGATGAAGGAGTTTACGAACAATTGGCAGTAGATTTACCGAATAATCCTATTATGCTCAGAAATAAAAGGAATAGCGTTGATGTCGAAAAAAAGAACAAGAAAAAATTTGAAATTGACCGTGAAAAGCTAAGACAATGGGATTTAATGTCAAGTGGTTTAATGAAGGGTAGAGCTGGTCGCGTGCGGGGTATGGGCGCTAGTGCGAGCATAGGAGATGCTGCCTGTAGTACGGACACTGGAACTGACAGTGCAAGCAATGAAGGTATCCTCTAACATTCTATGGTCCCGTAAGGTACACTATGTAAGTTATATTTCTATTACAATATTAAAGCAAAGCAAAGTCATTGTTTAATCTACTTTGAACTGTAAATAATTTGGCATTTTTACGTTTTTTATTGTTTAATAAAAAAAATAGTTTTGGTTGAAAGGAATAGGGTTTAAACACGATAAGGTGTAAAGCGAAAACCAGCATGCGACTTTAACATGGATTGTGTTTTTGTAAATAGTATTGTACTAATACGCGTATCGAAGCACACTTTATCATGTTTTGCCATTAACTTCAGTATTAAAATAACACAACAAAAAGAACATTAAAACTGTTTTATATATTAAAAGATACATATGTATTCATTACAACAATTCTTTCAGCTTCTATGACAATGTCAGGCACGCATACGGAAACTGGTACAAATAATAACTCAACGAATCAGCAAGCATTGTCCAAGAAAGCTTTTCTCGGCAGTAATACATCTATTGGAAGAAACAATCGGGATGCCAACATACCAGTGCGGGCGGTAAGCCCAAGGATCAGATGGGTAGAAGACAAGACTTCTAATGATCATTATGGCTCGCAACAAATGTCTACGTCTCAACAGAACGTAAGTTGCATTTGCGATTGATAATGAAAATAGTAATGTATTTGTTTTGTAACTGCTATTTATGTTATATTGATAAACTGCAGTTACATGCGTTGACAACAACTGAAGATTCTTGGGCATCAACAAGATCACCTTCTAGAGCATCTCAGCAGCCTATAAGAGCTGTTAGTCCAAGAATTCGAAGGAATACTGAAACCGACGATATGGTAAGACTCATCACGGTTTACCAAGGTGTTAGTTACATGTATTTTTGTTCACACTATGGATCGTTTTATTTTATGTTTTGTAATTTGTTGCTTTATCATTTGTGTTGCATTTTATACTACCAAAATAGCAAAGAGGGGTGCAGCAGTTAAGTTTGACGGAACAGTTGAGCGAGATTCCTACCGCCGGTGAGCTTCTGGGTCGAACTCACGAAGAGTTGGTGTTACTCTTAATTCAATTGCGGAGGCGTCACGCTGCCACTCATCGCGCCATCGAGCAGTGTTGCGCCCAAATCAGTAGCATTGAGGTGTTTGTTTATGCTTTCTATTTATTTGAGTTGCAGTAGATGTAGTTATAATAATGTCTAGTATATACATGGTAGCGACGTATTATTTTGTTTTTGTGTAGATTGGTTTTACATTAGTTAGAATTCAATTCATGTCATTCACATATAATAAAAAACCTGAGATATGACCGATGTAGGTTACACATTATTTATTTAAACAAAAACTTTTACTTTTATAGGACTGCCTCAGTTCTTTAAAAGCAATGGAACGCGAAGAAAGTCTTCAACGCTTAGAGCAGCTTAAAGTTCAATTGATGGAATTGGAACACCAGTATGAAAAAAGCAAACCGCTTGTCCAACTGGTGGATAACATGGTAAAATTGGGCTCTCTCTATAATAGACCTGGTTCAACTATAGAACGCCTCGAGAGGAATCAGAGGTTGAGGCAAAAGGTCTTGGCTGAGCACGCTCTTGAACAACAAAGGTACAGCTTAATTTCATCAGCTTCATGCTCTGCACATAAAATGCTATGATTTAATATATTACTATTTCTGTTACAGATGGTTAGAAAGTGTTGCTGCTGGCAAACCTTTGGAAACAGAAGCGGCAAGAGCAAGAGTTGCTGAATTGTGGGCACTGGAACAAGAACTAGCCGACGAAGCCGCCATATTACAAGGCATGAAAACTGATAAAGATGCAATTGAAAATTTACTTTCTGGTAAGCAGTTACTAAAATTGTATAAGTGTATCTTATTGTTTTTAAACGAGTTAAGATAACATTGATTACGATTTTATGTAATACTAGACTATTCAAGAGGCTTCGCTTGCTTAAAAATTAAAATATATACAGGATGTCCGGTAATTAATGGATAACCTGGAAATTTCTTATAGTGGAACCGATGGCCGTTCAGAAAAAAATATGAAAAAATCTATCCTCACTACTACCTGAGATATGTGTTTTTTTTTAATTACCATGTATAACTTTCTTGTATACTACGAACATAAATTAATGAAATCCATCGGATTTTTGTTGTTTTATTATTAAACACTAATTATGCTAATAGATAGACAGTCAAAAGTATGCTATGCTAATATAGCTTGCACTTTTTAATATACACATATTTTTAATTTTTTTTATTTTTGTTTTAATTTTTCTGAACGGCCTTCAGTTCTACTATAAGACATTTCAAGGTTATCCATTAATTACCGGACACCCTGTATATCAGATGAGTAGTTTTTGAGTTAAATCGTTACAAACAAACAAGAAATCAAATCTTTCCTCTTTATAATATTAGTATAGGTTGTAAGTGTGATAAAAAAATATTTATTAATTAAAATTGTTAAATATTTTCAGGAGTACGTGGCAAATTTTCGGACGGTGTTCACAAGAGCGATCTGTCGGTTGAAGTAAACACTGCAGCTATGTCTCGAAGACCTCCACCAAATAATAGTGGTTCTGGAGGTGGTCTCGAAGCAGAGTTGGCACGGGTGCAAGAGATGTTGGCGCACAATTCTAAGGTTTATAAGGTTTTCGTCTATATCATGCACTTTTATTTTTATTTATTTAATTAGTTTAATATATTTCATATGAGTATTCTGTTTTATTTTCCAAAGCACGCCTTATGATGTAGAACTGTGTAAATTGTATTATTATAAATAAGTATGCTTAGTGCGTTTCTTTTTAATATATCAGCATACAACGAATATATCTCAAAGGTCTTACGGGCGGTGCATGTTATAATAGCAGTTTATTTTCTTTCTAGAGTGTGGTCGAATTGTGTTCAGCATGCTACAATGCAATAAAATCATAACCCTAGACAATAATATATTGATAATTGGTACAGAAACTGGAGCAGACCGTGGCAGACAATGCTCGACTGGAGCGTGAACTACAACAACTTCGAAGGGCCTTGCAGGCACGAAGGGCTGCCGGCCCACATCAACATCACGCGCAAATGTCAAATCCCACGGCTATGCTTGAGGACGGTTCGTACATCTCAATATTTTCCAAATCCACACATTTATTATATAAAAGTCTGTTAATTACGTTTTTACAGCAAACGACAACGGCAAGCAAATTCATTTTATTAGAATTTATATATCGGTATACAGATTCTAATAAAATGTAATTAACTTGAAACTTTGCCGTTGGCTCTGCACCTGAACTTACTCCGGTCGTCCGGTCAGACGTCTTATTATATTATACGAAAGTGAAGAATACAGTACTTGTGTTTGCGTACACAGTTGAGCACTGTAATATTTTTTTGTGTTTGTTAGTTTCTGTTACGATTTATCGCCGTGATCAAATTGGCTTTAAGGACTTAACAACTATAACTTATTGCAATTTATTCATCGTTTGCTAGCAGAATATTTGGTACTATCTTACTCCATAAACCACAGTTCTGTTTTTCAAGATCTCATTTTAGAACTCACAGTAGTAGCAGTTGTACTTAACTGTATTATACATATATTATGTTATTGCCGATGTGACATTAGAGTGCAAAATGAAAATATTGGGAATTATATGAATATACAGCCGTTCAATTCTTTAAAGGTGTTAGTCAAAAGAGGATTTTCACTTTTATGGTATCTCTTAATTTTTATGCGTTTTGAATCTACCTATACATTTATTTTATACAATTTATAATCTGATTGTATCCATTTATTTTGAATTGCAGAAGTGTCACGTGTCCAGCAACTTGTGTCTGCATTACAACGTCAACGTCAAGAATTGAGCCGCGCTGTCAGACATTTGACGCAACAGTCGCATGCGCTGCAGACTACGCATAATGCTATGCCTGGTTAGTAAACTGCTCATATAAAATAAGCAATATAGTCAAAATTGTTGGCATCGTAATTCATTAAGTGGTGCTGTTAGTTATGTACCGCAAAATAAAACTGGTCATAAGAGTTACCAAAGAACTTAAAGAAAGAATAATTTCGTTAATACCTATATCGGATGTACCTACTCCGTATTTATGTAGTAGTTCAACTTAATTTCGTATCATAGATTAACCTATTTCTGGTAAAAGTTTAAGAGTCCGTGCTGTTACTGCCAATTAAATGACTGTCAACCTCAATTACAAAAATTCGAACAGTAGTATTTACTTAGAAGCCGGACAAGTAAAGTCTTGATGCTATTTACAGGCAAACGTCGCCCAATTTCGTCCTGGCAAGAAACCAATCTCGACACTGGTCATACTATCGACCACGGCCAGTCTGACTACGGTTATGGTATCGGTGCTTTACTCCCACCCGGACATTATGAGCCTATCAATATTGAAACTCCATTGTATGTGGATACTAGGGGACCTGGAAATGACGTTACTTCTCCTTTGAACAGTGAAGATATGCAACATGCTGGGTTCAGTAAGTTCATACGCATAGCACGTGTTTATAAATGCACTTCAAAAATATTATTAATATAGTATGCATTGAATGGCATATTAGTATTGGCTTGAAGTAGCAGGAATATAATGGGAATCTATTTATTTTTCAAAAAGAAAAGCACATAGATTTTACGTATGTATTAGTTTTATCTTCTTAATTTTTCTATTTTGATATATAAAATAATATGTTATTTTCAGATACTCTCACCAATGTTGACAAGCAAGAAATTAAAACCGTTCGCATCGTAAAACGGGAAAGCGAAAGACGTCAACGAGACAGGGAACGTTCCTTGCAGCCAATGTCCGACTGGCCTTCAAACAACATCACTGCTAACCTCGACCAGTTCTTAGAAGAGGAACTCATACAGTCTGTCAATTACTCACGATCCTCATCTTTACCGCGTGGTGATAAATACGAACATTACTATCCACAACCGGAACAAACTTACTTACAGCCTAACATGGACCTCAGCCCCAAATATGTTTCGAGTCCATCTCTATCGAACTACGATTACTCGCAAAATATGTCTTCACTTAGCAGTAGCTACCACAAGAGCTACGACAGATCTGGTTACGATAGAACAATGTCTTTATCCACACAGTATTTGAATAGTCCCACGGATAGTTCTAGGACGTTGACTAATGATCCTCTGTCAAAGACCAGCAGCGTGGTAAGCTTAACGAGGTCGCACATGGAGCTATCGCCAATCTTCAAGAGTGAGGCTGCTAAGCAGATTATAACGGAGATGTCAGGTGACGCTCCAAAGAATAGCTCGTCGCATAGGAGGCAAGTCCCGAAAGAAAAACGAAGACATTACACGGCGCCGCATCATTTGAGTGCAAAAACATTGAATGAGATGCCGAAAGATACGTACAATCAAGATGTAAGTTTATTATTTACATATTTTAGTAGAAATGTGTTGACTTGAGAATGTACAGGACTTTTAACTATTTTTATATGAAAGTTCGAAAAGACTGAAATGTCTGTTTTGGGATCAAATTTTTGAGAACTTTGCGTAATAGTCCAGCGATCTCCTCAGTTAGGCTAGGGCTGCCTAACTCGGCTAATATTGCATATTACCTATGAATGATATGAATACTACGTATGTCACGGCAGACGCAGTGCCGCGCGGCGGACGACGCCGACATGGAGCGCGCGCTGCGCGGCGGCCTGCGCGGCGCGGCGCCCGACGTGGTGCGCTCCGCGCTGCCGCCGCGCGCGCTGCGCCTCGCCGACACCACCATCGACCAGCTGCTCGCCGCGCCGCAGAAGATACTCATACCCGAGCGGTACATCCCTGAGAAGGTACGCTTGCAATCGTAGCTTACACGCTTACAGTACTACTATTTTCTTTAATATTTAATATGTTCTTTTATTCCTGTGCTTGAAAAGGTATTGTAATATTGTTTTATGAATATGGTTCATCAATCGTCGATTGTGGATTAGAGTAAGGCAAAAGTTAAATGAATATTTAAAATTGTATTCATAATTTTACTTCCAGCCGCCAGAACTGTCTCCGGAGGAGCAACAAAAGAGACGAGAGAAAGTGGAATCGATCAAAAAAATGTTAACCGGCTCATCAGCAGATCCCAGCAAGGTAACATTAGTAACTTTTTATATAAATCTACGTTCACTTCCGAACGTAGATGTATTTATGAAGCGTAACTTCCTGACAGATAATGACCATAAGCAACGCATTCAACGAATAAATTATGGCCATTTCCGATAATTACTGACATTGGTTTAGCATTAATGAGCTGAATTGTTTTATAATCAGTATGTATGTTTGTTAATTGCGACACAATTAAATTCTCTTCCAACTTTTTGTGCGTCGCTTCTTCATAGTTTTTCCTCATAAATAATTAACATTCGGATATTCATTTTCAACAAAACTAAACCATGTAGTTATTTGCATAAAGTGTACATCCAATGTATTGACTTCATCCATCACTATACAAACAGTGCACCCTGTATTCGCTCGCTCTGCTTTCGTTGTTGTACTGAATGATCTTTTTATTCTTTCTGCATGATCATTCTTGACTCTATATAAATTACCACTATCTAAATATTACGTACTTATAAATAGATCGGTGATTGCAGATAGAACCGTTTAAAAACAACATTGTTTATTATTTAACCTGCTGAGAAGATAAAAATCAGGGCTTTTTGCCAGATAATAATGAATAATATATTTATATGTATAACGTCAGTAAGCATTGCATGATTAGATCTCTGCTATTCTTGGTGGATAGTCAAACAACCAAAAATGGTCTGCAATTTTAGTAAGTTATGTTCTATCTGCAAGAACCGCGAGCTTGTATAGCCGCTTAGAATGTTGGCTGTAAATATGTAAACGGCACAGTCCTACATGTGTGTGCTTGTATGATGACCGTTAGAGTCCGGACGCTGATGAGAAGCGGCAACGGCAGCACTTGCTACAAATGAACCAGATACTCGCCAAGCAGGTCACTGAGATGAGCAAAATCATCGCCGGTAAGGACAATGCTTGTTTATAGTTTTGCGTGTCAGTTTATGACGTTAGATTGGATGTTGTTTGATGTTAACTTTGTTTTCATAATTCCTGAACTATTTTCGTACTAATATATTTTTGGTAGAAATAAATTCGCAGTAGATGTACATAGATTTTATACTATCTACTTTAATATTACATCCTTTGTAATAAACTCCAAGTCTTTTAGTATTTTGTAATAATTTCTTTACATGTGTGTTCTGGATTTATGGAATAAGTTTAGTACATTAATTCGTCGAAGTAGTTAATCTCTATATTCTACATTTTTACTGCAACATTGTTATTATCTTCTTTTTAATTCCTTTATAAAGTTATTGACATTTAATGTACGTCAATAACTCATTATAACAAATTAATTGTTGATATGATTTAATGATATAATTTTTTGAATTGAATAAAACGACTATAACATCGTCTTCCTAATGTTCAATATCTTTTTAATTTATTATCTTACAGAATTGTTATTTGATACTTCTACTTTTGTGTATCAAAATGCAATTCTAAATGTTTGATGTGACTAACCATCACGTGTGTTCACGCCGGCAACTGTTTGCTTGATGTCGTTTGTCCCGTTTTGTGCAGGAACCAACACTGAGCAAGGACCGTCTGCATCCAACCACTGATTAGCCATACACTTACATTTAACACACAAGCACATTCCACTTCCACTTTACCCACATACTTACATAGCATTTGCAAAATATACAGATTTATATTTAACCAGCATATATATATTAAATTTCTACATAATGTTTATATGTATATTCTCATAACTTTTTTATGTTTATATCGCTTGGAGTCCCTCAAATTTTAACATGTAAGTAAATTGGCTATTCAGACGGTCCTTAGAAGATGCCTACTACCCAGTGTGTTGCGGCATGGTTTCATTTATGTGCATTTTGTTGTGAGTAGTTCACTTATTTAAGCTTTTAGTTTAATTTTAATAATTTTAGTTGCATTGTTCTTTTGCATTTTGTTGTATTTGTGATGATTTTTATAACTGATAAAATTATTTGTTAATAATCCTAATATTATACTTTTCATTATCAGTGAAAGCATTAGAAGAACTACCCCAAAATGGCAATGGTGATGACTTGGATGATCGGTCTCCGGACGTAGAACTACCAATATATCAACAAAGGGACAACTTTTTCACGTAATGTAAAGATTTGTTGTTAAGTGGCAAAGACGAAAAATATTTCGGACCAATTCACGAAGAATCTTATAATGCTGTGTAACTTTATCGAGTTCTTCGAATTTGGTCCAATAAAATCAAATATTATCATATTTATCATATAACCTGGTATTTGGCTGTCCTTGGCTTAATGAACTTTATCTTTGGCGATCAAACTAGCATGTACTTACTGGTTATTATTATAATTTATTAAAATGTATAACCGAGCTGGGCTTTAAATAAAATAAGCGGTCAATGTAGGTTCAATTAATAGAAGTAAAAGTAAACATTATTTTTCATGTTTGTAGATCAAATATATAAAGTACTTATAAATAGTAAAATATATTTGAAACTACTCTTCATAATTATTATAAAATTACTAGATATGTCATTTACTTAATTCTTATAAGTTATAACTATTTGTGATGTGAAATTATGAAAAGCTGATGTTGGAATTTGACCGCAATTGAAATTATACCTAATGTTTAAATCGCAGTAAAATATAATTAACCTATGTTATCAAAGCTATATGACACCACAACT
Organism: Catocala nupta; assembly: GCA_963675205.1. Lineage (NCBI taxonomy): Eukaryota > Metazoa > Arthropoda > Insecta > Lepidoptera > Erebidae > Catocala > Catocala nupta. The sequence goes on along the minus strand of OY776100.1, from coordinate 14,473,198 downwards.
GTACCATAACTATAAATAAAATAGCTTATATATTGGTCAAATTGATTTAGGACTTGCATAGTGCTTGCCACATATCTATAAAATAGCATATCAATAATAAATTGCTTAAATTACATAGGTTTGGTATCATTTTTGTAGCGTTTGCTCAACATTGTGGACATTCCTTAATATTTAGGAACATAATTAATATTTCATAAATAGCATACTGTTATTTAATTTTTGAGCGCCTTGCTGTACCGGTCTATGTGTGTTTGCTGCACGGCGTTCAATGTGTTAAGAAACATATATTGATCAAATGATATGAGTCTATCGCTGAATTTGGTTATGATATAGTTCACACATAGGTTCCTGTAGTACACATTGTGTGATACTGTGACCGCATATTACCAAATAGAAATACAAATCAACATATACTTTCGAAAAGATGCTCATCTGGCATAAACGCAACGAGTTTAGCGTTATGCTCATATTGATTTTTGTATGTAATACGAGTCTTCTATGTAAAGGGCCTTCAATTGTTGTTGTAGAGTTAAGATATATAGCGAAATGTACCTAGATGACATTATTGTATACAGTTGCCATGATTATTAATTAGAAAGTGCACATTACAATTATTTTATATTAGTTATGAGTAACGAATAACAATGCGTTTTAGTATTATTTCGTTAATTTCTCTGTATTTTAATGTAAATAGTAATATTTTAGTCATTTTATATTTTGTGTACTTATTGGCTTTATAAGTTTGTTGTATGCAGATAGCTCGTCAATTACTTTTGTACCTAGTATTATATAGACTTATGTAAAAAAATGATGTACTTATCAAAATATTGAATAACTTGCTTGACTTTGTTTAGTAGTTGAAGCAATGAATTGGTTTGTGATGCAAATATACGTGTCATGTACAATTAAAATATGTCGAATGCTTATTTCTAAAATATTTATGCTGCACTCCCGTGAACACTAGATAATTAGAAAATTTATTAATTGATGATCTAAAGAATCTTATAATTGCAATGATTACATTTTTTAATCAGTTCTAACGATTTTCATATTAATTAAATACCCCACGATGGCACCAAATAAAATCCTAATTAAATTATACAAAAGGGATTTCATTGCAAAAGTAATTCTACATAGTAATCGTATTAATGTCTAAAATATATTTAAAAGCTTTAACCATGCCTGCCTAAAACAATGTCATGAATAGATGATTTACACTCGTTAATTTCTCATTCATTAGCATTCTCATCTCTCAAAATTATTATAGTATAGATGAATATTGATCATGCTGTGGGAAAGTGATTCAATTTAGAGCGAATGTTAAAATTAAATTGGATTTATTTATAAATAATTTAGTGCCATGGTATGCATTTCATCTAACAAGATCTTAATTAGGAATGTAATTTGTCGAAATCAAGTACTTATGTAATTAAAAATATAGTGTGGCAGGTTTGCATAGAAACCTTTGCTATTATTGCCCCGCCCCTATTTAATAATTAAATACTAATAAACTTCCCAACAGCTAGAAAGACTGAGTTTGTTTACCCTTATTATCTAAAAGCATTAATTTATTTATACTGTCAATTATATACTTCCTAGATCATAAAGTTCTATATACAACATAAAATGGAATAAACTTCCAAAAATCTATTCCAAAATGTATTTACCAGTAGATTGCCGAATTTAAACTTGATTACAAGTATTTTCTTTTGAAATAACTGTTTTCCCCGAATTATTGTATTGTAGGAATTTTGATAACTATCTCTGTCGAAAAAGTTGCTAAATACGACAAAAACATAAAAAGAATTTCTTATAAAGTACCTACTAACTCTAACTAAAAATAGTATCTAGATTGTATTTGCTATATCCTTGACATTATTACGATAAAATAACATAAAATAAACCACAAAGGCAAGAAGAATTAAAAATGAACAGCATAAAAAGGGATCATCCGTTAACACTTATAGAAAATATTTTTTTCATAACGATATCTATCGCCTTATAAGTAGACTGTATGTATTCGAAAATCAATTTTGGAATATACAAAGTATTGTACTTTAGCGTTAGATCTGTAGCAACATATATCCAACGAACAACTCTGTGTAAACGTTCAATGTAGCTAAATGTTAAAGCTTATTTGACTGTTAGAGTTAATATAATTATGTACTTAATACCAAATCACCAAAGTGATCGAAGCAAGCGATTTTATTCTATTTGATTTAAATTTGTATATCCCGATCACACTCTTAGGTATGTAATCTTATATCAAGAGAAAAATCTAAAGTTGATTTAACTATTAATTATTGATTTCTACCAGATGAATACTATAGTTGATCTCAAACAGGTTTACTTTTGCCTTGCTTCAAAAATGGATGCAACATTTTCCCAAATCACAGTCGCTTGCTTCGAACAAACAGAATCATCAATATAGAAGAACTAATATTTTGACTGCCTTAAAATGAGTTGTTGTGTAAATACCTACAGGGAATTGTGCATATTGTTTTATATTATTGACTCTATCCAATTATACATCAATCCTTGTAATTATAACGCGTATGTTGTTCACATCTGAAAATAAATAATATGCTATACTATGCTGTGTGTTTTTTTATATACCAACCTAATTTTGAAAGATTCGTGGGCACTAAGGAAAATTACAAGGAAGAATACCGAATATGAACCTATATATGTCAATCACGTCTTTTTGTACCTTAACTTATGTAATTAAATGTGGGCCTTAAAATCTTATTATATCTAATGCCACATATGTATAGGTTTGATAATGTGTTTTTCTAAAATGTTAGTTCTACATCGAACAGCACTTCAAACATATTATAGATGTCATTTATAAGTTTAGAAAGTACTGACTAAAGACAACACCAATGGCGCAGTGATTTATGTGGTCGCCTCGCCACTGCCCCTGCGTCGAGTGTTGTGGGTTCCACAAATTGTTGTTTCGAGTCTGGATGTACTTTTTGTCCGTTATTTGAATGTTTGTGGAGTCCCCCGCGACATCAGGATATATTCCTAGTGCGGGAAATATAAAAAAGAAAATAAACATATGACAGTCTAAGGAAAATGTAAATATAATGGATATAATTAGTCTTTTCATATTAATTTCCATTTTATTTTCTTTTTTAAATTGCCCGCGTTAGGAATATCTCCTGTGTTGCAGGGGACTCTAAATACATATTTAAACTAGTTTAGTACGTAGTAACAGTTTCAAAATTTAGCTGGTACCGGTGAACTCCCTACATTTCTATCATACTCATAGATTAAAATAAAAAGAAATTGATCATATCTCTACGGGCTGACGTTTTTTTGTTAGAAATTCTCGTGTCTAAACCTACCACGGCAAGCGAGCTGGACTTTTTTTTAGAAATTATTTGATTTTCAGCGAGTGATATTCCTCAAAATAATTTTCGTAGACCCCCGCTTATGAATTGTGAACCCCCATTTTTTTGTCACGCCGACGTAGACCCCGTCAAGTCTCCCGTGGACCCCTGGGGGTCCACCTGGTCCACTTTGGGAACTACTGGTATAGTGACTATAAGCTATTTGGGACTTCGTAATCTAAAAAAGACATGAGTAAATTATGTTTGTGGTCGATTACCGTGCCGCCGCGCCGCTGTCCCATTTGCGTCCTCTGCACAACGGGGTGTCAAGGCTCTCTTTACTCCTTTCCTTTTTCTTTTACATGGGTCCCTTCAGCGATATATAAGCTCTAGCCTAGATAAATAGTTAAATCGTAATGTTGACAAAAAAATTATGAGTTAACCGAACGATTTGTAGGTTACAGATAACTGTAACATTACACAACTGGATGACATTAATTTCAATCTATAGAAGAGTAGGCAGATTACGAACTAGATGGATCATATCATATAATATGGTAGGTTACAGAACGAGTGCAGTGGTAATAAATTAGCCATATGCCTAACAGTGAGGTTTCCCATGTCGAAGAAGAAGATCAAGGTAAAAACGTAAAATTCTTCCAAGAAGGTTAATTGCTCCTTGTCCTATAGTAATATAAACTACTTATATGAATTCGACATAACTGACGTTATTCAAATTTCGAATACAAACGATATTCAAATATTTTCCTTCTCTTTGTTGATTTTTAGCTTGACTAGAATTATCGATACACTTTCCTTATACGTTTTGTTTTTATCGTAAATCTTCCGCGCTCGGTATAATTCCTTTGTCGCTTAAAACATCATACAATGGACTCAAAGAACACAACTATTTGTAGATCACATAATTTTTTGCCCTTTGTGAGGATCGTACCCACACACAACATTTGGCGCAGTGGCATTGGCTGTGATCACAATAGTAGTGCAGTCTTACAGTATACAAAGTTAAACATCAATTATAGACCAAGTACGATAGATACAAATCATTATGTGATCCATTAAAATTAAAAGACTTTGATACTACTATGGGAAATTATGTATATCTACAATTTTCTAGAAACGTCTTCTTTCACCTATCCTAAAATATAATGTTACTGAGTAGTCCTGTGCTTTTTTCTTCACAGTAACAGCTTTCAAAGCTCTTAATAATATTGACTCATTTATAAATTCTTATAGCTAAAACTCATTATGGATATCCCCGTTAACAAGGTATATAACAGGTATAAAATAATTCTTATACCTATTTGTGAAGTTAAGTATCTAATAGGAAAAGTTTTAGGATGACATGATTAATCTGTAACAGGTGTTCGATTTTAAATGGTTCATCAAAATATTTTAGTTTGGTTTTGCATTTTTCTTTATAAGTAGTTATTTATATAATTAAATTTGTAAATTAGGCACCTGTTGGTTTTTCAAGTAGAGTATAATATTCGCTTTAAAAAGGTACGAGTTAGTCATCGCATTTTGCTTTATCACTACAAAAGAGTATGGGAAAAAACATATATGTATACTTATAATATATATGTTTATATTTGTACATAACGTATACTACTATAAAAATTATAAAATATATTTTTGCATATTAAAACATGGGTTCTTAATACTTCATTATAATATTTAGATAATTATGAAGATACAAAACAACTTAGTAGAGGGATCATTAAAGCATTATTATATCACTTTCAATTCTAACTCATATTATAAATGCGAATGTAAGTTTGTTTGTTTGTTACGCTTTCACGCCTTAGCTACTCGACCGCTTAACGTCAAATTGCGTATACACGTTGCAAGGGAAACAGTAAAGGACATAGGGTACCTTTCATATTTTTTATGCAACTAAGTTGGCATTCAAGCATACGGCCCACCTGATCGTAAGTGATCACTGTAGCCTATAGACGCCTGCAACACCAGAGGCATCACTTGCGCGTTGCCGACCCTTTAGGAAAGAAAGTAAGAAGGAGAAGGAGCGGGCAGGGTGAAAGAGGGTGATTAGGTCTCCGGCACTCTCACAACAGTAGGAGTACTGCTATTTCACGTCGATATACTGTTAGAGGGCAGTCCTTCCACGGTCGAGCCGGCCCATTAATGCTGAAATCAGCGAGGCTCTTCTATTAATAAATAAAAGTATTGTTACTTATCAAACTAATCTAATCTACATACGCCGGCGTATGTAAAGCAGTGAGCAAAATCTAGCATCTAATAATAATAAAAACAGGAGCTTTTGTGGCAACTTTATTATTTTCTTTTATAAAGTAAAGTACTGGTTAGAATATTAGGGGTATCCATCCGAGTTTTTCGGTACTACGAAAAAGCGAATACGGATGGAACGAGATTGCTACAATAAATGTAAAATATAGGTACCTACAGGTAAAAATCGCAGGAATAGTCGCTAGTTTGAAAAACGGACTGTATTTTTCGACAAAGCGGCCCACCTATCGGTATGGCGTTGTGGATACGTCACCCAAATAATATACCGGGTGTAAGGGACAGCGTACCGAAAACTGAAATGGCAGACTCAGACCATTACTTTGAGTTTAAACTGGTATTTTCTTTAGGAAACGTCTTATTTATTTTCAACAATTTTATATTTTTCGTGTTGTGTATTATAACTTTTTGCGTAAACAGACTATTTTGTTAAATCAGAAATACCAAATACAACTAAAACAGCAATATCGTTAAATTATACGTGATGTGTAGAGGAGATTACCCGTGCGTTCTTAGACTACATTTCATTTATTTATTACATTTATTTCTTACATTAAAAATCATGAATTGAAGAAACATACATTTAAGAAACTTATAGAAGAAACACGAACTGAAAAATGAGTTGAGCTTAATGCAAAGAGGTAGACGTTTTGGTAATTTATTCGGTACGACGCGGCGCCACTGTGGACTGAAAATCGAGTTTCATAGGCATTTAATTATTCTCTTTTATTTTTTTTTGTTGCTTGTATATGATAAAGCTTCTCGTGCCTTCAGCAGTCATAGATATATAAGGTATATAATACCATTTCAAAGGTAAACAAAATGATGAAAAATATAAAAATATTGTATGGAACCATCGTAATAAATCCAGATATCTTCAAAACCGCTGTCTTAACCGTTATATCCTTACACATGGCTGTTGTATAAATTATTTGTCAATTTTTGGTGTATTTTATATAACCGTGACAACTGCGTTTTTTCTATAAAAATACATATATTATAAAAATGGTTAAACTAAAATTTGCATTTGGACCAATGGGTTTATAAACTTGAAATTTTGCAGAGAGGTGTCTGTATTTTGAAAACTACTACTACATTAGCAAAATTGAGAAATATTAAAGAAAATTATTACTGTTGTTTTTTTATTAATAATAATATTATAAGTCACCTAGACTAATTCAAATATATATCGCCATTCCTCCCGGAACGTATATGCGCTTAAACGTGTGTAGGTACTTACGACGACCGAAGTTTATAAAATATATTAAAAATAAAATGTCGCTTAGGTAATAATTAAAAATTAATTCATCAACGTACCAGGCGCGCATAAATCTAGATAAGTAAATAGTTTGTGCGAAAGAGTTAGTGCGCGTGGAAGTGTGATAGCTAACTACTCGACCGGATTTCCACACAGACAAGTAACCGCCCATTAACCACGTTACCAAGATCTGCCCGTCGAATATATATGCTAACCGACCGAGTTCAAGTCATACTGGCACTCACCTAAGCCCCAAAATACTACAACAACTTCGACCTAAAGCAAAAACAGAGAAAACAGCATAATGCCTCTTAAGCCTCCAAATACACATGCTATTAACACGCATACGCCGTCGGACAGTGATAAAAATAACTTGCCTCGAGACTCCAACGTGGCAGATCGTTATGTTAGCAAACAGCGTAATCAAAAAAGGCGTCAGGAATGCTGCGAGGAACATTTGCTGAAATTTAACAATGAACTGAAAGAAATGATACTCAAGATGAATGCAGAACAAGACGTAAACCTTAATAAGTTGATCATTGATACATACATACATACATACATAGATTCTCGCCTGTTTTCCAAAGGGGTAGGCAGAGACTACGGATGATTATTGATGTGGCCGAGATAAAGGAACTAGACGCTACAATTCAGTTATCTAATCAAAATATTGAAAAATCTAATCAAAGTTTTCTGTCTATAATGAAATGAAAATAAAGGTTAGAAAATGAGAGAAGGAAAGATTTACATCGCTACGCTTGACGCACAGTTGGACGAAATACAACGAAACCAAAAAGCCGCTCCTGTTGAAATTAGAAACTTGTCTACAATGGATACTCATATACATAAGCACTCTCCACGACTCCAACGTGGATCACCTGAAGACAGCGTTCAACCAAGCCACAAAGGTCTGCAAGAGGGCATACTTAAGAGCGGATGCGCAGCGCGTCGCACGGTTCGGCCAGAAGCTCATGACCCATCCTACGGGCAGTCGTAGCTATTGGTGCCTGGCCAAAGCCGTGCAGTCCACCTTCTGCCAGACCTCGCTGCCCCCTCTGAGATATCCGAATGGATCACTGGCTCATCGGCCGCAAGAGAAAGCAGATCTGCTTGCAAATCTCTTTGCGGCCAACTCCCGAATCGATGACTGCGGTTCGCAGCCGCCTAACATTGCCAACTGCGAATACACCATGCCTGATATACGTATCAGGCAACGTGATGTTCGTGCGATACTGCAGTCTCTCGATGTTCGGAAAGCCAGTGGACCTGACGGCATCCCAGCTGTGGTCCTCAAAAAATGTGCAGCGGAGTTGTCTCCCACACTTACGCGCCTATACCGGACGTCTTACGCCGCAGGCACTGTGCCTGAGGCTTGGAAGGAGGCGAACGTTCAACCGATTCCCAAAAAGGGGGACCGTTCCGGGCCAGGCAACTATCGACCCATAGCTATCACCTCAGTGCTCTCCAAGCTGTTCGAGCGGATTATAAACACCCAAATTGTCCGCTACCTGGAGGATCACTCGTTGATCAATGATTGCCAATACGGCTTTCAGGCTAAACGATCAACGGCTGATCTTCTAGCGTTCGTCACGCACCTCTGGGGTGAGGCTATGGACAAGCACGGCGAGTCTTTGGCTGTCAGCCTAGACATAGCCAAAGCTTTCGATAGAGTCTGGCACCGGTCTCTTCTTTCCAAGCTTCCGGCCTATGGCTTGCCCCCTCAACTGTGCACCTGGATTGCAAGTTTCCTGCAGAAGCGTCGTATACGAGTCCTTTGCGACGGTCGCGCTTCCAAATTTATGCAGGTCAATGCAGGAGTACCTCAGGGGTCCCTCCGTCTTATCGCCTACGCTGGTGATACGTGACAGCCTCTCCATCTTAGGTATGGATCTTTGCCGCTCCCTTAATCCCAAAACCTACATCGAGAGCGTCATTAGGCAAGCTTCGCGAAAACTCGAAGTTCTGAACAGGGTAAGGCGGTTCTTCGCGCCTGGGCAGCTGTGCCTATTGTATAAGGCACAAGTGCGCCCTTGCGTGGAGTACTGTTCTCATCTTTAGGATGGCTCCGCGCAGTACTTGCTAGACGCTCTTGACAGGTTACAGCGGCGGGCTGTCCGTATCATCGGAGATCCAGAGGTCACGAGTTCACTGGAACCTCTGCAACTCCGTAGGGATATTGCCTCTTTGGCATGTTTCTACAGAATATACCACGGGGAGTGATCTGAAGAGTTATTCCACCTTATCCCGCCCTCCCCTTTCCTATCCAGAACAACGCGTGCTGGGCTCAGATGCCATCCTTACACGGTGGAGTCGACTAGAGTGCGTACCAACAAGTTTGGGTCCTCATACCTCTGCCGAACGATCAAGGCATGAAATTCTCTGCCAAGGCACGTGTTTCCTTCTTCCTTCAATCTTCAATCCTGGGTCCTTTATGCGGGGCGTGAAAAAGTACCTTCTCAGGCCGTCAAAGTAGAGACCTCAGCATCGCCTCGGCTGCTATGAGGACGATGTGGAGGCCACTGCTCTTAGACCACACGACTGCTTACCATCAGGCGGAGTGTAGTCATTTTGACGAGCAAAAAAAAAAACAAAATTAGATCTTCAAAGGATTGTGCAAAATACTTGTAAAGCACTCCAAGTTAACGCACTGGAAAATGGCATTAAAAATGTTTACCGGATAAGAACTAAGATGCGAAAAACCACCATAGTAGCCGATTTCACACGTACTATTAAACATGAGATTATCGGCCTAAGTGGTAACACTGTACTGATTTATATTTCGGAAGCCTTAACTCAAGTACTACACAGACCGGAAAACACCTATATATGCGTGCTTCCTCGATCTATCTATCTATCTAGAGCATTTGATCTGGTCTCCTACAGTATTCTGTGGAGAAAGCTGGAGTTCCTTCCGAGCTCATAAGCACTTTGAAATGTTGGTATGGAGGTCAGACAAATCAAGTTCGATGGGCTGGGACTTTGTCGGAACCGTACGGATTGGAGTGTGGCGTGAGGCAGGTGGAGTTGAGCTCACCTACGCTCTTCAATATTTACGTCAACGAGTTAATTGAGACGCTCAACAGAGAGAGAGGCGGCTGCTACATTGATGGAGTTTGTGTTAACAATATTAGTTACGCCGATGATATGGCTCTGCTGAGCGCCTCGGTTTGTGTCCTTAGAAGGTTGGTGGCCATCTGTGAAGACTATGTCAGGCTTCATGGGTTGGTCTACAATGAATGTAAGAGTGAGGTCATGGTCTTTGGTGCCAGTGGCGGAAGGTGTCCAGAAACTATACCACCAGTCCATCTGAATGGTATTCCGCTCACACGGGTATACAAGTTTAAGTACCTTGGACATGTCTTGACCGCGGGCATGAAGGATGATGACGATATTGAGCGAGAGCGAAGAGCGCTGTCGGTTAGGGCAAATATGATAGCTCGCAGATTTGCACGTTGTTCACGGGGTGTTATAATAATCTTGTTTCGTGCATACTGCACTCCTTTTTACACGTGTAGTCTGTGGGCTGATTATACGCAGAAATCGTACAGCGTCCTTCGCATTCTATATAATGATGCGTTCAGGATGTTGATGGGGTTGCCCCGTTTCTGTAGTGCGTCAGGGATGTTTGCTGAAGCTCGAGTGGACTGTTTTTATACAACGATGAGAAAACGATGCGCTTCCTTGGTGCGCCGCGTGTGGGCCAGCCCTAACCGTATCCTGTGCTGTGTGGCGAGCAGACTCGATTGTTTATATGTGAATCGCTGCTGCAAGCTGTCCACCTCAGTGATAGACGTGCGGTAGTGATTCACATATGTTCATGGTTTTAGTTAAGTGTGTGGGGGTTAATGGTATAGGTATAATATATGATATACATTGTAATATAATACGCGTGTGATATGTACGTAGATTGAAATAATTAAATTATTAAATTAAAAGACCGGTCAGGTTTAATAATTAATTTTATTTGTAATATGTAGATTACATATTAAGTGGGTAAATGCGGAGTCAACACTCAGCGTAACGTATCATTTTAGCTGTTAGGTATAAATTGTGTAGAGACTCACAGATATTCATTGTCATACCGACTGTACTACACGGTAGCAGGTTCGATTACCGGTAGCATATACATATATATATTTTATTTTTTTCTTATTGTGTTTATTATCATTATCAGATTAGCAGTATCAACATGGGTAAAACATACTCAGTCGAGAAGAAAGAGGAAGAGATTGTTATTGCCCAGAATGGGGCAAATCATGCGTCCACGACGCATACGGAATACAAGTTGGAAGTATTGACCATTGGTTACTGTAATAGCTGTCATCATTTTCGTAGCGTGTGCGTTAACAATGTGTAAGGTGTTTGTGAATAAAAGTAAACATGTATTGCGTCGGGAACTGAATGTATTACATTCCAACAGTACTATAAGTGTGATACCACAACCAAATCAACGGTCTAATGGCTATGAGGTATAACATGTTAACGTTATAATTTTGTGTGACCTGGTCTAGTGGACCATTACAGTACCGAACCCAAGACTTAGTCGTAGGGCTAGCCAGGCCCACGAAATTATTTTCAAACCTTACTTTCTTCCATTTTTTATTTTTTGTTTTCTTTTTTGTTATCAAAATGTATAAGGGCCTCGTTCACCATCTCCAAGTAAAGCGTTGATTAGTTACTTTCCAATTAACGTTAATTGGCAAGTAAAACTTACGAGTAACTTTTATCAATTTCACAAACGAAAAAGAAGCTTCGAGTAACAACTTACCGGTTAAGTGAATGACGTAACAAATCATACGTTACATTCGTTCAATATTACGTCAACGTTACTCGTCAAACGTCGTCATTGGCAAGTTAACTGTTATTTGTCATTTCATTTCGTGTATTGTTTGTGTTTTTGTTTGGGAAATTATTGCGTGTGGTTTTAATTTTTTATAAATTATCATGGATAAAGTTAAAAGAGATAGAAGTGCAAACTTTTCACTACATGAGAGGGATATTTTAGTATCACTTGTACAGAAATACCAAACTGTGCTAGAAAATAAACAAAGTGATGCTTCGACATGGAAAATGAAAGAAGCCGCTTGGGAAAGCATCCAAAATGAATTTAATGCTCGATCTGGAGGCACATTCAGATCGACGAAAACATTAAAAGTCAAATACGAGGGCCTGAAACGTACGGTCAGAAAAAAGTCGGCTGCAATACGCTCGGAGCTTTACCGCACCGGAGGTGGCAAGAACACGGCACCTTCTTTAGATAATATAGAGGAACAAATAAAAGCTATGATTTCACTGAGCACCGATGGTATGAAAAGTATTTACGACTCCGATATATTACCACAAACTCAAGAAAATCAAGGTGAGTTAAATGTTTATTTGCTTAATAAAGAATTGTTTAATATATAGCCTTTAAGAATTCCTCATTACTTAATAATAAAATATATGCTTTGTTACAGACAACATTGATATTCCCAAAATGGCAGAATTTTCGGGAATTTCACTATTAGACATAGACATACCTGAGGTTGTAGAAAGTGAGGCTACTGAAAACCGTAAGTATCTATAGTATTTATATCTTTAATGTAATATCTAAAGAATTATTATGTGCCCATTGTGCTGCAAGTCAAAGTTATAATTATCCCCTCTTGTCTGGTAATTATGCTATACTTTTTTATTTACAGAAGTTCCAGTGCTAGTTACTAATGAGTGTGAACCATTACCACCCACTACTAGTACAGACAAAGTTCCAGTAGAAAAAAATATAATGGTAGAAAACATGAATGGTATGTATTGTTATTGATTTTGATATTTTTCATTTGTAAACTTTGACACCAGTAATTATATCCTTTTTTCTTTGCCATAGTCAGGTTAAAATTAACAATAACAGCAGTCATACATATAAACTTAATTTATGCCTCATACTGGTCAATGTCAGTGACACAGACATGGCCAAATGCTATTTTTTAACAACCATTACATGAACATAATTATATAATCCTAACAGGAGTATGTAGGAGTTGTCTCTACCATAAAAGTTTATATTTAAAATTAATTATTTTTGTTACAGACAAAGCTTTGCTTGATTCTCCAACAAGGAAAAGTATTATAACTCCATCTACAGGAAATAAAAAATGGGATGTCACTAGTAGAAGAAATTTAAAATCAAGGAAACATCCTGCACTGATTGGTAAGACATAATAGCATTAGGTTTATACACATGTATTGTCAGCCACCAGACCACATTATGAAAACTGCTCGTACTGGGTACGGAGTAAAGGCACTCTCAAGGTCAAAGTGTTACCTGTGTTGAGCGGTCTGTGTACTATTTCTATCTGTATTTATTTCACTATTGTTTTCTTTACAGCTAATGTACCGAAAAAAACACTTTTTGATGAGCTGACTCAAGCAAAATTGGAGTTAGTACAATTTCAAAAAAAATTTTTAGAGGCAGAAATCATAGAAAAAAAGAAGGTGTGGGAGTTTGAAGAAAATGAACGCAAGAAAGAGGCAGAGTTCAAAGAAAAAGAGCGCAAATGGAAGGAAGAGGAGTACAAATTGAAATTACAAAATAATTTTAAATGAATAATGTTGTTTGTTTTATTTATATTCTATTACTATTTAATAATGGTAAAAAATATTCTTGCACCAGTCTATTCCAAACGTCATTATTCAAATCAAGACTCTGTGCTGCATTTTCTTCACTAGGCTCAATATGTAAGTCATGGTTGTCTTCAAAGTTTCTTTCATTTGCATCTATTGCAATATTATGTAGTACAAAGCAGGCGACTATTATAGCTTGTACACGATCTAATTTTAACGTTATCTGTCGCCTTAGGACAGGAAATCTATTTTTGCACACACCAAAACATCTTTCAACAGTATTCCTTGTTCTTATGTGTGACTCATTATATAAATTTTCTGCAGGGGATGATGGATTCAGTAAGGGTGTCAAAAGATATTGCTTTTACTCATATCCACTATCACCAAGAAGCAAGCTATCTCCAAATTGTCCACTTTCAAATCTTTGTTTCAAAAAAGAATTATTAAAAATAGTCTGATCATGAACAGACCCTGGCCATCTTGCCACAATATCCAAGCATCTTAATTGACTATCACAAACCACCTGAACATTAATTGAGAAATTAGATTTCCTGTTTCTATAAGTTTCAGCTGAATCGCCTCCTGAAATTACAAGTATTACATTTAAATCTTGTACTAGGTACCTAGATTAATAAACAATTATTATAATATCTTACATTCATGATTCAGAAATATGACATACCAGGTGACTGTATTGTAACGTGGGTACAATCTAGAGCTCCTATTACCCTGGGGAATCTTGCAATTTGATAAAAACCATCTTGTAGTGTACTTATGTTGTCAGGGAACTTTATCGTAACTGGTCGTAACTAAGCAATAGCCTCAGTAACTTTCTTAACAATACGGCTTGCTGTTGGAGGGCTGACACCACAAAAATCTGCCGCACTTCTTAAGTAGGATCCAGTAGCGAGATACCTCAAAGTTAATAGTAGGCTTGTTTTTGTTGAAACTGCTTGATTTCTGAAATCAAGATTTTTGTTTGTTAGATAAGTAGGTACCTACTGATGTAGGTTACTGACAGAACATCGTATTCAATCTTTATGTCCAAGTTGTAGAAGGAATTAATAATTAGGTATGATGTGATAGGTTATCTATTAGTAAAATCATTTAAATTATTTTTATATAATGAAAACATTATACTCACCTTTGCGTTTTAGGAATTATTTTATGTTTTATTAAGTTATGCACTTGGTTCGCTGTATACTTCAATAGACGAAATCTAGCCAAAAAATCAGTTTCATCTAAGTCCGTAAAATAATCAACACGGACTTTAAATACACGAATCCTCGATATCCGTTGTAGCGTAGAATATTCTAATTCATCTAATTGATGATCGATTAAATCAATTAAATCCATTTTTAGACAACAGACAGACAAATGTTCTTTAACCTAAACTCTGTGATTTAATTTAACTGTCAAGTAAACACGCTAATTGGCAGAAGACGTGGCAAGTAAGTTACGGGTCAGTTTAATCTTAAGATTAGTGCTACTCGAACGTCGTGAAATTGACACGTGCAGTTACGGGTGACTTTAACTGGCGGTTAGTCTACTCGATACTTTACTCGAGGGTGGTGAAAGAGGTCCTATAAGAAATATAAATTTGATTTAAATATGTGTATATGTCTCGGAATGTAAGAGACTAGATCCCATGACACAGAGAATTCTAGGGACATATCTAGGACATCAAATCGACATACCTGTAACATTTCTTTGAACAATAAATACTTGTTATTTTACTTATTATAATGACCTATGCTGTGAAGTATATGTAAACTGATTTACTTACCTAATATAAGATTTTATGTATAATTTTTAATTAAAATCAATATAAAAATTATTTTTAGAAAGGGGTATATGTGGGGGTTAATGGTATAGGTATAATATATGATATACATTGTAATATAATACGCGTGTGATATGTACGTAGATTGAATGTGGCATCGACGGTTGCGAGCAGTCGCTCGCCAACTACACTTTGTAATGGTGGTCAATAAATTGCCGTTGGTAACAAGTGCATTTCATTTATAAATATAACCCAGTAGAGCAGTACCTAAAAGTGTTTAGAATAGGAATACTAACATAGGGTATGAAATATTGTTACTAACACAATGAGTTTTTGTTACTTGAAATATATATTTATTATTATTAACCTACAAGAGTCACCGGCTGTTGTTCTTGGCCCGTGGATTTGCTTCGGTGGCCGGATACAATTACTGTTGGACGAGGAAAGGGAAGGTCTTCATACGTAAAGACAGTGATGCCGAACATATTAAAATAAAAAATGAAGCTGTCATATATAAGTTACGAAACAATAAGGAAGGACAATGACTAAATTGCGAGGTATTCCACTCAATTCCTCAGTTATTGTCATATTTTCTTATCTTAATGTTACTATTTACTACCAATTTATGTGCTCTATTGTTTTTAATATTAATTGTAAATGATCGTGAATTATCTCGATTGTAAATTTTCTACACTATATTTTATAATCCAGAACTTTTTGTTAAAGATTACTGCACCCACAAATTTTTATTGTTTTGATATACTTGATAGATTTAGGCAGGCCATCCATTATCCTAAATGTTATATAAACATGCTTAAACATTCGATAACCAAGTAAAAATAATATATATTGATTAATAATATAGCTTGATAATATAACTTTTGGTAGATTATTCTTATCCGATCCAGAGTCTTGTGGATCTCTGATCTCAAATTGTGGAAACATGCCTAGGTAAAAAATGCTAACACAAAATATAAGGAGCATAAACCGTAACATAGAAAAATTTAGAATATTAGTAGCTCGTATAAAGATAGACTTTGACATTTATGTATTAACCGTAACATAGAAGCTTCGAACCCGAGACCTCATACACAGCAGTCGCATTCACTACCGCTGCGCCACAGAGGCAGTAGTTATAGTTTCTATTTATCATTAGGCAGACCGTGTGCTTTTGTAGGACCTATGTGGTTCACTGTAGGCAGCAGCTTGGTTTTGTTTCCTAGGGATTGCTTTTGTGGTGTCAATGTGTTCCTATATTCATCAATTACGACTTATACCGTACTATTAAGAACATGAACCAAAATGATGGAGTGTTAACATATGTTAAGAACTGTCTGAATGTTGCTGTCGAAGAACCTATATTAGATAACGCTAGCTATCTTGTAGTTAAATAAATCTTGAAACAGTTATAATTTGAAATCTATAGATCAACTTCTTATAGAAATATCAACAATTTTTTGAATTCCTTAGATTATCTTATCACAAGCTATAAATCATACAAAAATGTGGTAATCACTGGTGATCTCAATATACGACGATGATAATTCAACGGACTATTTAAATTTATTCGCTTCTCCTGGCGTTCTAAGAAGTCATTATCTCCCCACAAGAAACAGTAGTTGTCTGGATCATGCTATGGTAAAGTCGCTTACATCTGTCACTACAGTTGTCATTAAAGCTCCCCTGACTGACCACTCTGCCGTAATCGTTTGTCTGGCACTAAAAAAGAAACCCTATTAGTTCCGCAATCTGAGGGGTGAAGTGCCATTATCCCATCTTCCATCTGTTTTTGATGTTCACTAACAACAAAATTACTTTCTTTTATAAATATAAATTGCACTAGGCGGTAATATGACGATGAGCATGGCCTTAGATTTATCCAATTATTCCCTCAAAGTTATATATTGCCATTTCGAAATCTTTAAAGAAATAAGTAGACCCAGCGCTTTTTCGAGCGACAACACAGGTATAGATGGTTTTCTAATAATTTCTATAAATTTGTCAGCTGTTTCGGGATTCTTCAGCATATAGTCAATTACTTCCCTGATCTTGTTCTCTCAATTGAACTGCAGTTGCATACGAAAATTCAGTGCTATCGCCGCCTTTCTAGTCCATTGTTCTTCTCTTTTTCTGCTGAGTACTTAGGTCTTCAAAAAAATTTCAAGGTGTGGATTTTCTCTATGTCTTCGTTCCAACTGATGATGTTGTTGATATCGAAGGTTAAGGTTCAGGACAGCTTGTTTCAGAATTTTCAACTGTTAGTCGTATACAACTAGGCCATTCGAAGCTTCAAGCTAAGCTCCGTAATTTTATTATTTATCTGTGGTGTTCTTTTGAGTTTTCCCCATCTCATCATTGCAGCTCTCGTGAATCTTTGGTAAAAGATTTTCAAAGTTAAACTGTCTTCGTCAGAAAGACTATAATTTAGGCTAGATAATACTGAATCAAATAATTTGTCCCTATCATTCTTATCAGTTTTTTTTAATATGACAAACAAATCTACACTGACGGACTCATAAAGTGCATCAAAGATCAGGATTACTTTCGAATTAATATTTTTGATAAGTATGCAAACTTTTAAGATTAAACTAAATAAAAATGTCGAGACTATCCGCCAATCATAAAAAATTCAAGATTTTTAAAATAGAACGGCAGTGAAAGATAAAATTATAGCCTGGCAAATAAAAGAATAATGCCCATTTTTAACCTGAGAATGTATAGGTATGAAATAAATCTTAAAATTCGGCTTATATAATTATATATTAATTATGCTTATCACAATGTTAAAAGAAAGTCTGGTTAAATATATATCGGTAATTATTTACACTTATTCTACGTAAAGGTTATACAAATTAATATGTTTTGAACGCACCTCAACTATTTTCTATTTACAACGTTCCATTCTACGCATTGGTATTTCTCTTAATTCAACTCTATTTCTGAGTTTTATATTCATTATTTTAGTTTTATTTTATCAATGAATATATTTGTTTAAGTTTCATATAACACAGTTGAATTAAAAATAATACAACCACAAAATAAATTAATTATGCAGTGTTTATGTGCGTACGCAGGAGGGAAACGGACTTTTTTGACATTTGACAGTTCTCCAATTAGCGTCTGCGCAGTCCTTCGCTGTTGCGCTTGCGTCTCGTTGTGTACTGTGCGATTTTGTGTGTATTTCTCTTTTACAACCCTATTTACCGCCTCCGGACCTCGATATCTTCCTCATCTGACGACCTTTGCTTACCATACCGATTCTTGACAATGCCGCCGAAAGGACAACGTATACTTTGCATAAACTGCAACGTCTGCATAAATATGTTACGACGTTCTCTTGTTCATGAGCTGAACACAAGAGTTATTTCGTTACTTAGCGAGTGGATATCACCAGTAATCGTAAGTATTTTCATATGTTATTATTAATAAAAAATATCTAGGTATCATGTCCTAAACAAAGCTCCTATACATATAGTGTATAAAATAACGCTAGTAGTTGTTCGACAAACTATCTAACTATATATCTGAAAGATGTGCAATATTCTAACTAACTTAATATAGTTTTGTCATATTTACTATTTAATCCCTTGAACACACAGTTAACAGACACAATAGTTAAAACAATGATGCGCAGTAGCCTACTACCGCTTGGGAGTTAAGGGATTAATAATTAAATTCATTTTGATGTGTTTAGTAATCTGTACTTGTTTATTGAAGTTTTGTTGGTATTCGTTCAACACATGTTGCTAGTATTATCAGTATCAGTTGTAAACAAAATAAGTTTATATTGAGTTTCCTATTTCAGATCACTGAGGATGATTACATTTGTGAATCCTGTAATGAACTCCTCATGCGAAGCATAAACCAGCAATTGGCAACCGGCTGTGATGGTGCTGAAACTTCAGAGTCATCTCAACCTGCTCGCAGACAAGTTTGCAGTCTCTGTGGACGGTCAATAGTTAGGCGTCAGAGCCATTCTATTGTTTTTGACAATCCTTCTGAAGAGCAAAGACAGATTAATGCTGTTATACAAACAAGAATTGCACCACGTCAGGTATCTATGTTTTAAAATTATAAGAATACCTATGATATTCCCACACATTCACACAACATACTATACATATAATATTGTTAATTAGTTGTTTATAAGATTCATGGTATTGTTACTCCAGAATAATTTTCCTTGTTGTTGTTGTTGTTGTGTAAACAGAAATTATTATAATTGTTAGTGATTGACTGACTCGGCAATTATTTAAATCCTAAATAATTAAAACTATTTTACTTTTATATTGTCATGAAATGACTATAATAATAATTGTTACTAGACCACGAAAATTAAAAAAAGTCCTTTATTAATATATACACTCATCTTCGTCAGAGCCTTAGTCCCATTTACATCCTCAGTGTATGCTTTGGAGCCCGGGATCCACTTTAGTATATTATTATATATATTAATTCAATGTTTTCGTTTGTAGATATCATCATCTGACAGAATCTGCCATTCATGCTGGATGAATTGTAGACGTACTGCTGCACGTATTGAGCATGTTGATGAATCTCGTGAAGTACCTACTGCTGAAGACACTGAAACAGTTGACTCTGAGCCAATCATTGCTGAACCTGGTAATGTAAGTCCAGCAGTGCCTGCTGTAATTGTATCCAGCGAAATTACATTGGAAAATTATAGACGGGCAGCAAATACTGCCTCTCACTGCCTTTTCACTCAATGTGCTAATATTAATCTACACAACATGGAAGATTCATTCAGAGCAACAATACTCAGTACCTATAAATATTATATCCCTGTGCACAGCCGTGTCTGTACAGATCATAGATTGAGTAATGAGTGGAGTACTCTTTATAGTTCCAGTAACAGCCTGAGTACATTCTCTTCACAGCAAGTGGAGCACATTTTTTCATTTGTGAATGCTTTTAAGCCTTACCTTAATTTCACAAATGTAGAAGCCATACAAGAAATTGAAGATACTATATTTTTCTTTTGGACTGGAAGGTCAAAACAGGATTTTTTCACTCTAGTTGATGAAGTTCCTCGCATACAAGCAATGCACAAGGGAGTTTTGGGTTTAGCTGCATTGTTAATGAAAATGAGGACTGGTGAATCAGATGTTCGGTTGTCTACATTATTAGACGAACCGCGTAGCACATTAGAGCGACTAATGAAAAAATGCAGAGAAATCCTGGTAGAAGATTTTGTACCTTTGCACTTGGGTATTTCTCACATATCCAGAGAAGGTCTAATGGATCATAATCTTACAATACCAAATGGTATATACAATGAAAATTATTCGAACGCTATAATTATTTGCGATGGGACTTACATAGATATAAATAAGAGTTCAAATTACTCCTTCCAAAAGTATACATATTCATTACACAAATATAAAAATCTATTAAAGCCATTTTTATTTGTGGCATGTGATGGTTATATCTTAGATTGTTTCGGTCCATACAAGGCTACCACATCTGATGCTGACATAATGATTTCCCTTTTTGATTCTGAAAACTCTCCTCTTAGACTATATTTTCAAGAAAATGATGTTTTTATATTGGATAGGGGTTTTCGGGATTCTATCAGAATGCTAGAAGGCTGTAATTATCGGCCATACATGCCTGATTCTCTATCAGAAGGCGAACATCAATTAACTACACAACAGGCCAACCGGAGTCGCTGTGTCACAATATGTCGCTGGGTAGTTGAGGCAGTAAATGGCCACTTTAAAAGGGATTTTAAGCTTCTACGGCAAGACTATTTTAATAAATCAGTTCCAAATATGATGCAGAACTTCCAAATAGCTGCCAGTTTACTCAACCGATTTGGAGTTCGTCTTAGGGATAGAGATAATTCTAATGAAATAGTAACAATAATTAGGGAGAGAATTAATTTTGAAAATAATCTAGCTTTATTGGTTGAAGAACTAAATATGAATCGCAGGCATGCTGTATTTCATAGCATAACAGCTGACCGTAATAATTTATTCATGTTTCCTAGACTAAACTATAGCGAGTTAATATTATTTGCTCTAGGAACTTACCAAATAAGACAGGCAAGATCTTACTATGGGGAACATATTCGCTTTCATGGCACATATCGAATAGAAATATGTAGGGATACACAAAACTTTTCTCAATATAATCTCAGAGGTAGTGGTGATGTTACATTAATAAGAGGGAAAATAAAGTCCAGGCACATTTCTAGAAAACAATATTATGTGTACATTTTAATAGAAAATAATGTGCCTGGCAGAGCTGGTATAGTGGAATACTGTTGCAATTGTTTGGTCGGCCGTCGCACCATTGGATGTTGCGCGCACGTCATGACGTTAGTGTGGTACCTTGGATGGGCTAGGTATCAAGATAATATCTCTGCGCCAGCTGAAATATTGGATGACGTAGTGGTAAGAGATGTTCAAGATGATGATTAATAATAAACCAATCCAATTTAATATATTGTTTTATTTGTTGATTAGGTATATGTCTACACACCTATGCATCCACCATAGGCAAATGGAAATGTGTTGTATTGAAATGTGTTGGGTTAATTGGGTAGATAAGGAATCACTATTGATAATATAGTAACTTATTTACTGACTGCCTCGTTGGTCCTGCGGCATAAATGCGCGCGTGGGAATGGGAGGTCCCGGGTCGGGTAAAAGTATTATTGGGTTTTTCTGTAAGGAAATTCTCAGTAGCAGCACGGAGTCTGGAAATGTGTCCGGTAAACGGCAATAGGCTCGCTCCCTATTACGTGGGACTTAAAACATAGTTGGCGAAACGTGGGTGTAGTAATACACCTCTGCCTACCTCTTCGGGGATATAGGCGTGAGACTATGTTATGTTAGTAACTTATTTAGATTCTTCAGAGGTAACGAAACTATCGCTCTTTATCTAAAGAATAATTACGTAAATACAAGTAGGTAAGTCCGTAGGTATGTTGCTTAGATTGTCAGATCAGTTCTTTATTAGGTATTATTAGATTAGTTGGTTTAAAATAAATCATGACGTAATTAAGTCGTTTTACACCATGGTAAATATGCCAATCTTAAACGAAACTTCGTCCGTTCATAATTAGTTCGATAACATCTTCTATTTGGTAATGAATATCCTAACCTAAAAAGTAACATAAATATCTATTTTTTGGGCTTCGTAGACTTAATAGCGTAAAAATAGCTACATGATGTTGTTTTCTAAACTTCCAGGTATATTTTTTACTATACCTTATATTTATACATATACTTTCACTATCAGGTTTTGAAATGTATGGAAAGTGGGCATTGTTCTTTAAAATCAGTCTACGGTTTCTAGAGTATACCGAAGGTTTGTAGAGACAGGTTCTTACAAAAGGAGACCCGGTACCGGCAGAACTCGAGCAACTACCCGTCGTGACGACCGATTTATTGTTTCAACTTCCCTACGAAATCGTTTCCTCACGTCAGTAAACATCAAAACAGCTGAATGAAGTTCGTGGAGTAAACGTAAGTGCACGAAAAATAAGAAGGATGCTTAAGTAAGCGGCAATCATCCCTTTTAGACCAGCAAATGGTCCAAAGCTCGTTTAAGATTTGCGCGTGAACATCTTAATTGGACTGAAGAGCAATGGGCCTCCATATTGTTCACCGATGAGTGTAGGAGATGTTTAAATGGTGCAGACGATCGCAGAAGAGTCTATCGTCGACGTGGGGAGAGATATGCTCAAAGTTGCATTGAGGAGCGTGTTCCTTTTGGAGGCGGTTCGTGTATGGTGTGGGGTGGCATTTCGATGATCGGGCGAATGGAACTTGTGTTCATCGACATGGTTCATCAGAACGGTAGAAGAGGTGGTTTGACGACATAACGCTATATAACAGAGGTTTTAGAAGCTCACGTGATACCTAACATGGGATTATGGCCCGACCCCACGCCGCTGCACAAGTTCGACAATATTGCGAAGAGGTTGGGATACATACCATGAATTGGCCAGCACGCAGCCCGGATGTTAATCCCATTGAGCATGTTTGGGACAGTTTAAAAAAAGCTGTATATGTGAGAAATCCTGTGCCCACAACAGTGACAGCACTAAGAACAGCGATTTCACAAGAATGGAACAATATTCCGCAAGACCGTTTAATAACTCTAATCAGATCTATGCGGAACCGATTCGAATCTTTAATAAGGGCACGTGGAGGCAATACAATTTATTAAAAGAAAGAAAAATCCTGTGCTTTAACTTTCTTTTCTATTGTAAAAACCAATTTTTCAATAAACCAACCAAAACCAATTGTTGTTACAATTATCGTTTTTGTTAAAAAAAATTGAATGGTCCTTTCCAGTATACAAACATACACTTAAGGATATGATACTACGCTATTATGAAGTTAACGAACCAAACTATAGGTTTCAATTTAAATTTGTATAAAATGTTTGAATACTTGGTTAAAATGTTTATTTCAAAGGTGGTTTGAACATTGATGCAGTTTATGAGTCTGTCAGTGTAGGTTTGTAACAAGGTCCTCCATACTTTACACTTGAATATCAACGTCAATGATTGAAATCCTCAAAACAAACTAAGTAATAGAATATATACTGCAGTTCTATTTATATGCATTATTGTGCTTAACTACCCTCATTAATGTTATAATATTAAGCATAAAAACCCTAATGTCATAATACTAATAATAATTAGGTAATAATTACTGAACTTCTGTCATCAAAATTAAGGTAATTTTATAATTTTATTAGGGTAATAAGATAATTCCTAATAGGTTAACGATCATACAATAGTGTTAGAAACGAGTTCTTAAAGAATGCATAATTAAATAGCACTTAATGTTTTTTCTCGATGTCATTGAATATATTTCTTAATTTTGCTAATGTAATAGTAATATAGTCTTATGTTTACGCGAATTTGCGCGAACATTGAAATTAAACACTTTAAAATATGGATTTTATCGCGATGTTTATTTTACTTTAAAACACTACTACTTTGGCTCCGTACATAATTTTAATTTTTAGTTTTATAATTTAGTTTACCAATGAAATGGTATTCCTTATATATCTATGACTGCTGAAGCCAGGAGAAGCTGTAGCAAACAAAAATATATATAAAAGAGAAAAATATTTAAATGCCTATAAAACTGGATTTTGAGTCCACAGGCGTCGTCACTGCACCCTAAGTTCAAATTTAGATCAAGACGTACATATACACAATTCGCCTTCGTCAGCATTTCAACTTAAAACATTATACGTGACAAAGAGCAATTATCATAATTCTGTTTATCGTAAAGGCAAATAATAGTAATCTAAATGTCAATAGCAAAACCTACCATATAGTGATTACAAAGGGAACATAAGCCTACAAATGATACCTACACAAGTTTGCACAGGTTTAACATATCATTACGCTATCACAAAAATAGATCAGAAGAAGATTGGGGCGCTTTACGTATTACTGCTAATGATCGTTAAGCTCACATCGCTTATTGAATGCTTCTATGTGATTGATTACGCCTCCAAGAAAAACGCCTATCTCGTTGTATGCCTAATTATATTCTTTATTATTGTAACAGGGTTGAAGCTAAGTAATGAGGAGTTAAAATGTGTCTTACTGACAACTCAGAGATTTAATGAGTACCTAACGAGTCCTCAATAAAGGTTTACTATTAAATAACTATACCAAGGATAATTAAACCTGTGAGTGCGATGGTAAGAATTTAATTTATTTAAATATACCTATGCGCATAGCTTGTATGTTATCTGGCTACATAGAAGATATCCTTCAGAAAGACTTTACCAGCATTGTCATTGCCTACGCCTGAAACAAGACAAGTTGTTTAATTCACGGGCAAACAATGAAAATGTTGTTAGAGGTGGTGATAAGGCCCTAGGCTGAGATTAACCTGAATATTCATGCATCCAGCATGGTGGCCTTCTATTATTATTCTAGATCTACCAAAATTTATCTTTTAGTTGATGTGTATGCAAGACATACGGATATACCTCTATCTACCAATACAGGGATCACAGAGGTGACAGGCTCACCACTCTTCAGGATAAATCTGCTGCTCGAAAAGAGATCCGAAGCCTTATAAGAAGTTGATAAAAACTAAAAGATGATGACAGAGATAAGTGAAAATCTGTGTTTGATTAACCTAGCTTCAGTTGGGGTCGTGCTTATCGGTAAGTAAGTGTATTAAGGCAGATACGTTCGTATCATACATTGTCATTAAGTTCATAGAAATGTTATAATACCGTCCTGACTTATAGTAATTCCAAGCTTGGGCGTGTATCCAGTCATAAAAGTCTCTATTATTGCAGATATGTTACGGAGTTCAGTGACCGTAATAGAAACTAGCGGTTATTTAAAATACGTAATATGCAATTATAATCTGAAATTAAAGTTATTGAATAATGAAGATTCAACTCGTATTTTTCCTTGTTTAATATTAAAGGAATCGGCTATAGTCAGCCACGCCGGCCCAGCGCGAGTTAGCAGAGTTAGCATATCTTTGGGAACAATATGGAGAATTCCCGAAAAGTACGACGGCATACGTATTTTTTTTACAGTTTAAGGCGAGTGATTACTTACTATTTAATATCCATATATTTTTTAAAGTCAGTTCTCTGTTTGGCAGTTCAAAGGTCTCCTACTAAGGCATCGCGGACTTTGATTCACTAGTGTGAAGTTTAACCAAGAATATGTATTTCTCTAATATATCGTACATATATCTAATTAATTTGTCCATTTATTGGCACTATCAAGTATGTTAATCTCGGCCATTCTATTAGATATGTACATACCTAATACATAATACTATAGGTATTCTAAATGTTTATTTATTTCATTGTTAATAAATCTAGTAGATAGTGCTGTGTGTTATTTTAAATTCATAGTAAAAACATAGCTCAAATACTATTTAGATAATATAAAAGCTAGGCGATGTCACGAGCATTGCAAATAAACAGATAGTCTGAGTTTGATTTAGAGCCGGTTTTTCAATCGTCAGATAACTTTTATCTAAAGAATAAATATGGCGGTACGACATATTTTCTATACAAAAGCTGTCAAAACGTCAAATATATTCCCCAGATAAAAGTTATCTGACGATTGAAAAACCGGACCTTAGTCACTTCCATTTCAACCTCGCACAACGTGCCGTGGGGAAAACCTAAGACACACTACAAAGAACAGCGTATATATTAGAAACCGATGTGATCAACACCTCCAGGAATTAGCCGCAAAATAAAACTATACAACTTCCAAAGAAAATGGTTCGTGCCGAAAATAAAAGGCTACGAGCCCGTATGCCCCTTGACTTTCGCCCCTTTCATATCCTATTTTTGGGTGGATTTAAGAAGAAACCTAACAAATACCTACTAGGGGGCAAAACTTGAAGGGCAAACGGGCTCGTAACTAAATAAAATTGCTATAATAAAATGGCCCTCACTAATTAAACAGAGCAATATTTCGAACATTCAAGATTCAAAATGTATAGCTTGAAACTGATGTATTTCAAGGAGTGGATAGGTTTAGATTATGTCCATATTCCACCATTTATGGTTTGGATCCCACGAGACTAATACTATTTTCTGGGCACTGAACTAGAATCCGTGCTGCTACCGTGGGTTGTTTGATTTAAGAACTCAAAAACACATTGCCCAAACCGGGAATGGACTCGAATTAAGTCTCGAGATCCCATGCATATTGAAGGGTATAACTGTCTCCCCTTGGCTCTTGACCACTTTAAAACGAAAGAGAAACAAAACAAAAATATATCTCTTGCCCTTTATGTTTTGTTATGTGTTTGTATACAAAAATAAATAAGTAGTTAGGTACTCTTTATATTTGGATAAATTTGGTAAAGGACAGAGATAAGCGATAAAGGTTATTCATCTTATATACTTACCTAGGTAAGTAAATTGAAGCTACGTATTGGTGTAAAGGACGATAGGATAAGTTCTACAAACTTTATGCAATTACTAGATTGTGCCTGCGGTTTCGCTTGCATTAATATAGATTTTGTAAATTGTTACCTTCTGAAACAGTACTTTCTTCTTGGATGAAAGGTATGTTATATTCTGTACTCGTAATTCTTTATTACCCGTATGTTACCCAAATGTTCTTTTTTGTACCCCTGACAACGTGTATGCAATATTTCATGTTGATCGGTCGAGTAGTTATGGCGTAAAAGCGTAACAAATAAACTCACATTCGGATTTATAATATTAGTTAGGATACTAGTATAGTATTATATTATCTGCGGTTAGGATAACTAACGGAGTATGATACGAATGTTTTTGTTTTGCAATCATGTTCCTAAAAAACGTTCGTAATAATCAATATTCTTTATATTAGAGCCTCTTGACTGAATTGCAAGTACGGTGGCCAATCTTAACGGAAACAGGCCATCTGCGCAGGCGATATAATATTGCAGAAGTGCGTGCTCAAACACAAGTGCACTATCTATTCCCTAACACTCATAATCCGATGGGGCGGCGATCCAACCCGATACATCACGTGTGTTAATAAAAATAATTAATTAGAGTTATTTTTTGTATTTTACACATGAGCACTTTGGAATTCATTTTATAATAGGCAATATATTTTCATATTGTTATATAATGATTTGGTAACCGTGTGTCGTGACTATACGGCGTTTCCGTTTTTCACCCTTCTCCTCATGTCTATGTATTTGACTGCGCACGCACAGTTGCATAGACTTTTTCGTATAGAACGAAAGTGTTTACAGTTAAATAGTGATACTACATGAAACGTATTGGTTATTGTTACGATATTTCAACTTGCACTAGAAAGAAATAAATTGTAAAACAGTAGATTAAGTACGAATGTTGATCGGCATTAATAATCGTTTGTAGATATCAATTTAATTGCAATTAACCAAATAAATCTAGACCTTACTAAATAATGTAATACGACACAACATCCCAATATAAATACATATGTAAACAATTGAACGGTATAGGAACTTTATTACCGTCATTTATTGAGTGGCGTTAAAAAGGAAATATACTTTTCGTCGTTTTCCTGATCGAGTACATCGACGAGGAACAAAGGTACGTATTAAGGAGCGCTGGGATCACTCTTTGTCTACGGCTTGATTGCGATTCGTGGCGCGTGCGCAGGTCTACGTGAATGCAGTTCAATGCCGAGCGTCTTCCTTCCGTTATGTGTTGAGTTGTGAACGCGAGAGACGTTCTACGTACGACGACGACGACGTGCGACCATTCATCTCAAATGTCAATAGAGCAATTGAATTAAATTAAAATAATATATGTCTACGTACCGTACGGTATCACGGGTATTGTTTGGATACGAGCAACTGGGGACAGTTTAGGCCACGTTCTGATATTATTAATTTGAAAGTATGTCTGTTTGTTTGTTGGCTTTTGAGATCAGAATTATGTAAAGCTAGATTTTGCACACGGGTTTGGTCGCGTTAATGTAGGTTAGTTTAGTATCTGTACTTTTTCTGGATAAAAGTACCCTATGTCCTTATCTGTTCGCCTGACAACGTGTATGCGAAATTTCATGATGATCAGTCGAATACTTAAGTCGTGCAAGCAAACAAACTCTCATTTGCATTTAAAATATTAGTTAGGTACACAAATACTAAATTCTGTTTTTTTAAATATACGGTATATTATTCTGATAAAAGCAGAAGAATTTGACATATGTGAAAGGTATGATTAACGACAAGTTGCTTATTTAATTTCGTTTATCTGCCAAATTTATTACATGAAAATATTTAACTAATCTTTATCTTTATGTATATAATTCTTCTGTACGTGTGTTGACAGTGAACTCCTCCTAAACGGCTGGACCGATTTGAATGAATTTTTTTGTGTGTGTTCAGGTGGATTTGAGGATGGTTTACATTAGGTTTTTTTGTTTTTTTTTCGCTTTACAAGACAACGTCTGTCAGGACAGCTAGTATATTATATATTACTAGGTCAATTAGTCTCTATTTCTACTTACACATTAAAAAATACTCTTTATCGTATTTCTATGGCCTCCACAAAGAAAGAAAGCCAGGAAAATATCTAATTATAGCTATTATACATGAAACAAAAAAGAACTATTCGTCGGTATAAAAGTTAAACTAGCAAGTGTCAGAAGACCACTAAACAACTAAATACAAACAGTTCGCTAAATGAAATAGTAACAAGAACCGTAAATTAAATTCAATGTTTTAAGCGACCTCTAGTTGGCTACTTAGCTCCGTCACCTACTAAATAGGGTTTCATTAAGTCGAAATTAGGATAAGCTTACAAAAGTAATTATAATAATTCATATCCTAATTTTACGGTTGGCGAGAGGCGCTTTTATGATCTGAGAGAAGGTAAAGACATAATAAATGGGACATTAGAATATCTCCAGCCAGTGGGTCATTACCGGACTTGTTTTTTGTATAAATATTCTCACTTTGAGACCACTTTGCCGATGCAAGTAGGTAATATTAGGCGATATTAAGCTAAAAGGGAAAGCTTATGAGAAGTTTTAGTGCTTATGTGTGGAGTTTCGTCTGTCGCATGACTTGAGTGGATATTTTGCTAACATTATCACTTACAAGGGCTTACTTTTATGTTTGCTTATTATTTTTTGTTTTGTTAAAGAAAATAGTAAACAGAATATGTGTTTGCTTTTATTTTGGGAAGAACCTCCATTCCTTTACTAATATAAATCTTTGCTATCAGGATATCACTGACAATTACAATAAAAGTACGTCACGCGAGCAAAGCAGTTTATGCATGCTAGTCCAAAAATAAATTGATTTCTTTATAATCCTATTATGTTCATTGGTTTTCTCAAAATGCCGACCCGATCGAAAGATAATATAAATTTTGTGATACGCGTTATTTTTATTCAAACAAATTGTAATAACAACAAGAAATAGCTTTTACTTTAATGGGACCCAAAAGAATCAGTATTAAACACGAGTCTCTGGCCAACTTAAATATTCACAAAAATATGACTCCCAATATTATTTCAATATAAAAAGGAGCATGTGCCTTCTTTAAAAATCGTAAATACAAAAACACTTAACTTCAAAAGCTTTAGCATAAGCCTTACGTTTTCATTTCAATTAATGTACAGTTACAAGTACATACCGTGTAGTGATCCTCAGTGGTATTATTTTGCTTCATTAACGGCCGATTCGAAGCAAGGGACGATTAAATTCGGGAGTCGGAACGCACGAACGGGACATTTTTATCATTGGCATAAATTTAATGTAATAAGCTATTTTAAGCCTTTCCCCGGGTACTGGTTTTCGTACCGTTGGTCGACCCGAGCACCCACCATTGATCTCATTGTTTGACACATTGCACTTTTGGGAGTGTCATTTGCGTACCATCATCGATCGATCAATATCTATACAGGCTGTGCTTTTATGATCTATGAGACTAGTCTCAGTAAGCTGGTCTGTATTTATTCATAAAACGATTCACGTCAATACCTACTATATAATGTGTTTTAAATAAATATAGCTGATACATCGAACAAAGAAAACAAATTTACCGAAAATATGGTCTGTAATCGATACAGACCAGATTTACGGTCAATTTGTTTTTTTTTATTAATGGTTTTCTATAATATGTATAAGTTTCGTTTGGTTAGGTAGTAGTCATAATACGTACTAATCGCAGATGCCTATAGTAACTCTTGACAAAGAACGAAGATCTATCTCTGGATAAAACCCACATTGTTTACATACATAGGGACCATATAGGTACCTCGAAACTCTGCTCACTCGTATTAGCGCAGTACTCGGTTGCTTAACTGCGTTATTAGAGGTTTGAGATGACAGCCGACGTATAGTCTGATTTTTGTTAACGAACTTAAATATTAAGGTACTACAGAATGGTGTACCACTAAATTGATTTAATAAATTAATTAAATATATTCTTGGCGGTCGTCAAATGTGAAATATTGGGTTTCAAATTGTGAAGGGATTAGGATCTTTTATAAATATTATTGCGGCCCCATATTGTTCGCCACGTTAACATATATTATAATATAAAATCAGGAGGTTTTATGTTGTCGTTAAAGTTAAGAAAGGAGGAGGAAAAAAATTAGCATTTGTCGCGCACCCTGTGGAGCGCGTGGATCGGTGCGCCGGCGCATATAACCGCGGTGCAGCGACGAACGCGACACAATCGCACGCCGGCCGCCGCAGCTACACCGCAACTGTGAGTATACGGAACATATTATTTTATGTAAACAAACAACTAAAACAACAAACAAAGTAAAATTAAAAAGAAAACAATGCAAGCACATAAATATTTTTTTCCTTGGTGAAATTTTTAAAATGCACTGTTGTTTTGTATTTTTAAATATATAACATGACAAAAACGTTAAAATTTAAATACCTAAAATAAAAATATTAGTATTTAATTATTAGAAAAATCAGTAAGTCTATTTTTAATCCAAAATGTGTAACGTTTAAAAAATCCTAATGCGTATTGAAATTATAACTTGTTTTCTCTCTGTTATCAGATCAATCAATCATTAGATAAATGTTTACAATAATAATAACGGCATTTACGAAGTAATTACCGGTTAATTAAAACCACTTATTAGCTGTCGCTACCACGCAAGTATTTACGTGATTTTTGCTAGCGCCGCCGGCGCGCGGCGCAACTAACTAACTAACTATATAAGCAGGTATAGTTACCTGCTTATACATATAAATTTATATAAATAATGAAGTACTTAATTAAATGTGCAAATCACATTCAAATCAATAATATTTCTGTTTTAAACTTTAACTATTTAGTGAAAGTGTCAGGCTATAGTGAATTATGATAATTTTATTGACTTTCGGTAGATTTTATTGTCACTAAAACCTACTTCCGAATCGAATGGTCGTGTTTGTTGGCTATTTATCATTTCAAAACGATTGTGATAGTATATAATGAAATACACAACTGTGTATTTTAGTAATTTATTATTTATACCTATTTAATCGGCAATATTAAATTATTTTATTTCTGAATTAAATCCGGTCTTTGTGTATACAATGGAAATTTAAAACAAATAGCCTTCACTCAGATTACTTTCTAGATTAAAAATAATTAAGTTTAAGTACTGAAACATTTTGTTGATATTGATAAATGTAAGCACATGAATAGTAGAAAATATCCGCAGAAGCTATCGCGTGCACTTATCTGTATTCAGTAACATGCAAATACGCATTTTGATGTTATGCTAATCGTCCGTTACTTTTTATTAAAAATGTAAACGGAAATTCATGTTGCTCTCTTATTATTTATGCAAAAAGTTTGTTGTCTTCCGCAATGTTTGTGCGAAGCGAAACTAATGTAGTTATTTGAATAGGGTTCTGGAAAATATTATGATACTACAGCAAAATATAAATGTTATGAAAATATTTATTTAATATTATAAATACGAATGTAATTTTGTTCGCTTGTTACGCTTTCATGCCTAAACTACTTTACCGATCATGAGGAAATTTGGCATACCAAAAAAGATAAAGAGTTATTTTTACCCAGAAAATAAGTATTGTCCCCAAACTAAGCTGTGAGCGAAAGAATGTTATAAAATATATCCGGAAGCTTAATTAATTTTACATTTAATTAGTGAAAAATAAAATTTTATATAATATTAAAATAAGATGATCTAAATAAAATACCGTTTTTACTAAAATGCATCGTACTCAAACCGGAATTACTAATTACATTTTATACATTTGAACCTGATAGACCCGACACCCAGGTATGTAATACTACATTAAAATCGAAGTTTCGCAACTAATACCTTTTTAAATATTTGACAACGGTATATTTTCAAAACAATTAAGTTTGGTTCGCTCGTTTCGTTTGTGATTGCCTTAATATGATATTGTCGGGATGTTAAGTTATGCGGCATTTCGGTACTTTATGTCGTCGACCGACAATAACAAATACCACAATATTTACAAATACTAAATTCTAGCATTTGTAATGTAGTCTATTGTTCTGTAAATATTAGTTTAGAATGCATTTTACCAAATGTAAAGCTATTAATGAAATCCGGATGTTTTTAACCAACAATTGTTTATTGGCTGAGTATAATTTAATATTGTTAAGTTTATTCAACAAAGCCGATTAGTGTACTAGGTTAGTAACGAATGGCATAGCGGGCTAGTGGTCGTCTAGCCGCCGCTGCGCTGAGTGTTGTGGGTTTGAATCCCACTTAGGACTTTTATTAGTGTGATTCACAAATAGCTGTTGGGTGTACTTTGTATCCGTTATGTTTGTAAAGTATCCCGTGACATAGGGTACCTATAATCCAGGATCCGCATTTTAAAAACAAAAGTCCAAATTCAAAATTTGTACAAGCTTTTGTGCGTGTATCGTGTATAGAAAAAGAAAAGGCAAAAGTTGCTGATTTAGCCTCTATGTTGATACTAATGTTAACCGCGATAAATATTAATTAAAATATTTAATAAGCTAAATTGACACCGTTATAATTTTATTAAGTATTTCTATTTTGGATTTTAAAATGGTATATAATATAATATTTTAAATAAACCAAGAAAAAGCTTAAATCTTATACAATGTGCATCTTCCACGTTCGTATGCGATGTCGTAAATTCATGAAATGCCAAATAAATTATTGGTACCGACATGTACAGGCTTTTTTCTGTTTCACCTTCTTTACATCCATTTGCATACTTTTGGTATATGTTTTTCTGGAATGTAAGCTTTTATACGTGTTCTGAATATCATTAACAGATTTACAATCCCAGATTTTAAAGGTTAGGTTTCCAATTGTTTAAGCTTACGTTCATCAACAGTTGTATGACTACGTATATTTATGGATGAGATGTGACAGGAAAAAGCATACAATCTAAATACTAACTAACATACATACATACAGTTACCCCTATATGTTTCTGAAGGGAAAGACAGAAAGCGAAGGAAAGATAACTATTTATTACTGATAGAGTTTTTCGCCATGTCGCTATGTTTGGTCTTTTTGTCTTCACTGGACACATTTCCAAACTCTGTGCTGCGAATTGATAGTTCACAATCCCTGCAGTTATGCAAACATAAACGAAAACTTAGATAAACAAGGCTAATAACTAATGAAAACTAAAATAAAAATTGCAAAATGTATGTAATATGTATAATAACAGGTATAAGGGACAAGCATAAAAGATTTCGGCCTCAATGGCGTAGTGGTTAGTGTAACCGACTGCCACGCCTGAGGTCGCGGGTTCGATTCCCGCACAAGACAAATATTTGTGTGCATGAACATGGATGTTTGTCTTGGTCTGGGTGTTTCTATGTATAATATGTATGTATTTACAAAAAAAAAAGTATATATGTATGTTTATCCATTGTCTAGTATCCATAGTACAAGCTCTGCTTAGTTTGGGCTAGATGGTGTTGTGTGTATGTGGTAGAATATTATTATTATGTTTCTCTTATCACAAGTACTTTCTAAGATATTATATTAGAAAATACCTGGCCCTTTGGGAGGCTTACACGGAGACATGGGTCCAACGTGAAGAGGCCCTTCGAGAGTTTTAATTAAACGGTGTGATGGAACACCTACAGCGGCACTAGCCGCAGCAGGCGTAGGACTATTGCTACGTATGGAATCTAATATATGGGCTATAGGTATGGGTGTTTGGTGGACCGGTATATTGCTAACTATGGATGAAAAACGGCGTCTGCCCTGAATACTCTAATAGCATCAATGCAATGGGCAGACGGTGACTCGCCAACTCACTAGATGGGCCCCCTGATAAGCCACTATAGGCATACAAGCCAGCAGCAGAGGGCAACACCGGTGCAAGTGGCTAGGGGTGTCGAGCGGTGCGGCGCCGGTTTCACCATCACGGGTCTCGTGACAACGGAGACCCGGAGCGGGTTTCCCCGTAGTTATGCCCTTGAAAATGACACTTCCACTCCCAAGCATATAGCTCTAGCGGCCCCCCTCTGGCCAGCCGACCAAGGCAAGCCAGAGTTGAGAGTCCTACGAGCGCTCTTGAAGTTCCACCCCGGCCAACCAGTAACGGCAAGCCGGGGACGAGGCCCTAACCGACTCTCTGAGGCATTCAGGACCGCAGTGTCGCCACTCACATTCAGCCCGCCACAAGCAGCCCTGCGGTTTGTGCGCTTTAATTTAACCTGGTGATACATTTTTTGTTTATATCACAAGGCGAAGGTGATAGTTTTAAAGCTAGTATACTGTGCCCTCCGATATCGCGTTAGTCTCATGATGAGATAACGACTGTCCCAGAGGATTTATTATTATTATTATTATTATTATTTCATAGTCGTAAATTATTTATCTATTTCTGAAGTCAAAACAGCAACCAACAACTAGCAATCAACTGTGTTTCCTAAACGTTTTGTCAGCAAAAAGCTATGATTAATAAAGTAATTTAAGTATTTAAGGCAATTTTTAGTAACGAAATGTAAAGTAAAAGACCCTAAGTCTTGAATTTCAGTTTTAATTTTATCAGCTGAAGTCATTAATTTTAGTTCTTGCAATGGCAGATAGATAAAAACGATATCACGTAAAAACCTATAGTAATGACAAATTGCCCTAATTCATTTTAAAAATTGCTTGACGATAATACCATTCATTAAAATTACGGCGCGCGAGATATAACAGGACCGCCTTACATTACTAATAACCGCAAAAAATGTGATATATTTTGTAATTTTAATTTTTATCATAACTATTTAAGTCTTAATTAATCTAAAGATTATATTGCCTGCAACTTTTATCGTATGCCCATAACATTTACGCAGATCACACTACGCTTATCCGTAACGGAATTAGGTATATGCAACGTCAAACGGCTTACATTTTTACATTGAACTCCAAGTTACCAAAACTTTAAAACCTGCATCAAAATGTGTTCAGTGGATATGAAACTCGAATAAACAAAGAGATATGAAAAATCGTTTTGGATTTAGAACTCTTGATTGTTTCATCTCGGTTATATTCTTCAAGTTCTATAGAATTATAATACAGTGTTGACTCAGAATTTAAAATCTATTTTTCAAGTCATCAGGTGGACATAATAATAATTTTCTAGATACAATGGATTGTATCTAGAAAATTATTATTATCGTACTGATTACGAGTTCTGCTCACGGCATTCGAGGTCTTTATTCGCACTCAATATTCACATGTAATATGTATTATGAAACACACCATACTAGGATATCGCGCTTTAGTTATAATGGGATCAGCTATACCCAACTTGGACAAAGGTTTTCACTTTCGGCCGGTGACCTTAGAGGTAGGATAACGACTCCTGGAGTGAACTCATCAGCTCCTTAGTATGCAGGAGGTTCACTGTAGGCGATTGATACGTATGCGCACACTCATCGTAAAGGCAGTGACAGCGCATGCGGAATTGCGTTCGAAATTATTACATGCTATTGACATGAACGACGATTTATACGCTGCAAACAATCAAGACAAAAAAGGCCTGTCGTATTTTGACGGATATTAAAAACTGCGCATACTTTTTATAAAAATCTCACGGTGCAGGATTGTAAATATGTAAAAGAATGATCATAAATTTGTTGACACATAAAAATGCGGTTTGATTTTTATTACAAATCTTACACTTCAAAATAACAAAATGACTAAAAGTTTTTAAATAATATGTTTACTACTTCGTACTAAAAATCCAACTTTGAATGTCGTATTTGAATAGTGCTGTTATTCGATGTTAAGGACATTAAGTGTACAATAAAAATTATACTAAATATGTATTTTTATGTTATTAAAAACAAAGTAATTTTTTTTATTAGTCATCCAGCAAAATCTAATCCAGTATAATTACAGATCACTATTGATAGCATCGGTCTTATTTTAAAAGGCGGGCTAAATTTGTCATCCATTTAAGACCTAGACTTAAACGAATTGTTAAAAAAACCCTACGTTAATTACGGTTCTATAATATTAAATTTAGAACTGCGCTGACACTGCGAACTTATACTTAAAACTGAAACTAATCTTATTATCAACTTAATACTCATATATTAAGTTTATTCCAAAGCTACTAAATTGTGAAACCCTCGTCCTGGCACAAACAGACAGATATATAAAAATTGTAAAAGCCTTTGATTTGTCTCTGACTAGTTGTTCCCGAATAGTTTCTCAAAAATATTTTAATGACCAGGCACAGCTTCGATAAAGATAAATATTTTTTGGACATGTTTGGATTTAAACAGCTCCTATCTTCAGGACGCTTTTTACAATAAGATAAATCGTTTGTTAAAGTAATCTTGTGATTAATATTTTATACTAATCTTTAGATAAGATACTTTAATGTCTGAATACTAAGTTTAAGAATGTCAGTGAAGTAAAATATTTAGTGTAGAGTATAGTGTGTCGTGGAAGGGCGCTGGAACATTCTTGACATTTAGTAGTGAAGCCTTTGGCACTTTATGTGTTCCCAGTAATTGCGGCTGTTGCTCGCATCGAATGCAAAGCAAGTAACAAAGCGATTATGGGAAGTCGCGTCGTGTGATGCCTCGTTATGGATCATTTTATTGTGATAAAGACTATTGTGTTTTAATATCGACTTGTTAGTGTTCTAGTATTGTCGTTATACAAATATACATTGTATACTTTTGTATAGTCATGGCTAAAATGACTACTTTTCTAATCCAATAATACGTCCAAATGCTAGAGACATATCAACATGTTCTC
Organism: Catocala nupta; assembly: GCA_963675205.1. Classification (NCBI taxonomy): domain Eukaryota; kingdom Metazoa; phylum Arthropoda; class Insecta; order Lepidoptera; family Erebidae; genus Catocala; species Catocala nupta. The sequence continues at coordinate 14,435,234 of OY776100.1, read as the reverse complement.
TAGAGTATGTTGTCTTACAGATACGAGAGTTTGATTTTAAAAAGAGACAGGCACAAAGAAAGCATTCGTGGATGTCACAATTAAACAATTCTTAATAGTATCGAAGCTAAAATTTTAACAAACACTAAGATCGAAAATAATTTTCTAATAAGCTATGACTAATATTTTCGACCTTAAAATGTTTGTTTTGATCATACTACTTATGTTTTGACAATAAGTTTTAAATTATTATTAGTATGATATCTAATTACATACAATATAGCTTTGTCTGTGATATTAAAAAACATTTTTGGCATCATAATATACCTGTATTTATAAAACATTATATCAATTTATTGAGAAGATTAAAACAATATCGAATTTGAATTCAAAATTGTTAAACTTTGAATTAAAAATTGTATGTATTCAGAAAAATTGTATACGAAATTTAGTTACAACATAATTAGAATTTATTATTCCATCTATGAGTAGTTTTCAAGTGACTGTCTGAAAGGCATTTAACTAGCCACGGTTTGATGTGGGACGACTAGCAAAGTTTCAAGTGAAAAACCTTGACGTTTATCTATCTTGTTTAACTAACGATATTTGATTATATGATATAAGTGTAATATTTAAACTTATTGGAAAGCTTTACAAATACTTTACAAATTCTCAAAACTTTTTGGTCACGAAATAATATAATATAAAGATATTATGAGAGTCTAACAACCTTCTTAGATATTTTGGTTCAAGTTGTTTTTAATAAATAATTGAATCAAATAAAGCTAGGGCGATTTTTGTGTAATTATTTACTACATTGTAATAATTTTTATCTATATTCAGAATGAATAATTATATGTACTATTAAAAATGGGTAATACAATACATAGTTGCATACAATTTTAATAACTTTCGCTAGCGTTGAAAATATTATTACAACAAATGTATTAAAAGATTCATTGAACATTTCCGTTTCGATATACTTACCTAACTTTGGTAGGAATTTACAAACAAATGATGACAGAGAATGTAATTTTGTTTCACCCCTCGGGTCGGGTATAAATCGATGGCGAAGTTTCGTTACAAAATGATTAATTTCCACAGTGACTCAAGGGGCTGATTTGTGATTTGCATTGCTGATGGACTCGCCGTTTGAGTTTTACCAGATGTTCAACCGGTTCTTTATTGTTCCCAGAATAAATACCGACCACCAGTGTCAACAAAATATATGTTTTTAGCGTGAGCTTGTTGTGTTTGGTGACTGTTAACTTGATATATCATTAGGTACATAATTATAGTAGAGTATTTAGGAACATTCCAATGTTAAATTCCTAATATAAACAAGGAAATATCGCAGATAGTCAATCAACTCAAGAACGTCTGTTTCCAGTGATTATATAAAAAACAGTCACAAAAGGTACAGCATAATTATATATTATGTAGGACCAGATAACTGGTGAAATGTGAGTGTTATACATATCTACTACGAGGATATAGGTGCGGGACTATGTGCGTGTATTATGAATTATGTATAAATTTACAAAAATAAATGTTTCATTTTATGTCGAAAACTTTTTGTACCTATATTTTGAATCATTTCAGAACCGTAATAAGCAATTGTTGACATTTCGTGTCCTTTAAAAGTGATTATTCAAGGAAATGTCGATTTATAGTTTAATTTATAATTTTTATGGAGTTTCTAGAGATTTTATATTGCAGTTTGAACAGAAGCCAAGATTAATAAGAAATATTTTATTATTATTTTCTTGGCCAACACCCCGAGGTCTAGACATAATGCTTTTGTCATTGTGTATAGTTTCCGGATAGTTGATGAGAACCTTATTTAGGCTTCAGTAGGTGCATAGCGGAATTCGCTAACTATTAATGTGCATTGTGCATCAAGGATGACTGCTTTTTGGTTCCCGCGGTGTAGGTGTGATTGCAAATCATAAGATATATAATTACTTTAATTATTCAAATCACCTAGAATCACCTAACATATCATAGAGATTTCATTAAAAATATATCTATTATCATTTTCAAATTGCATTTTGGAATACTAAGTATAATACTAAGTAATTTAGATATTTACCTGGTAAAAGGCAATAGCATATGTGGATTCCTGGTTTACCCATTCATGATAGGCACCATCATATTTGTACTATACTTTAAAATGATGATTAATTTGATATTTAGGTTTTTTTTTAAAAGTAATAGTAAGGTAATTATTTTAATTAACTATTAATCTGAACAAATGTTGTTCCAAAATTGTTCTGATAATAATGCGAATTTGCTTCTAAGATACATTTTGTACCTTAAACGTGGTTTTATTTTTACAATTCTAAACACGTACAACAATTGGAAGCAATGCATGTGTGTAAACTACGTTTTAAATAATGCTATAGAATGTAAACGAGGAATCTATTTATAAAGCAAACCATCTAATGATACTAAATGAGGTGGTCTTATTCTGTTCGGTGACATGGCGTCTGTATAGAATAATAACGACTTCATAATTACACTCTGTTTTTATATATACACTAGATTATGCCCACTGGTTCGCTCGCGTAAAGGCATCTTAGGTTAGATTAGTAACAGTTCTTGTATCTGGATAAAAGGTACCCTCTGTCCATGTCTGTCCCTCAGACAATCTGCGCGAAATTTCTAGATGATCAGTCGAGTAGTTAAGTCGTGAAAGCGTAACAAACAAATAAACTCACAATCATATGTATTTATAATATTATATTATTAAGATAGGATGCAAAATGAATAAAGCTAAGGTTTATAGTATCAACGACGGTACATAGACACGTAAAGTTTAACTTCAATGGTGAGGGCGAGGAAGGTGAACGAAGATTCTCAAATAATATCAAGGCTGTAACTACGCCTTTTAGATTATTGCAACATCGAACTATTGCTATTATGGGACCTCGAAATTCTTTGATTTTATCCTATATTGTATTTGATTTAGAAACAAATTCTTATATCTAATCAACGTAAACGCTTAAAAGCTATAAATAATAGAAAGGAAATGTTCTAAATTATTTTAGTGTCTGCGTAATATTATTCTAGGCAATACTAAGCTTGAATTAAAGCTAATATTAGTATTATCCCTAATAAGGCTTTGAATCTATTCATTTACAGATTCATCTGTGCTTAATCATAAGTCACGTGCCAAAAAATTAATCAATCTTTATTTTTTAAGTATAGTTAATCTATCAATCTTATCTGGGTAGTGATTGATTCAACATTAATTATCTCAAGTTGCTTAACCAATATGATACTTCTAAATTAAAAACACGTATAATTATCGTAAACTATTACACCGTATCGATCGACAAATAGTTATCGTGCGGTTTTGAATCGGCTGGCTAATATCACTTTTCCCACGAAGCGATTGTTATCTGACCTCTGCCAAAAGGATTAGAACTAGATGTGAGAGATAATATTTGAGTATCATTGAGTTTGCTTTACAAGCTGACTTATATCATATTTAGAGATTTACTCTTTTAAAGATCTCTTCCTATTTAACATCAAGTTAGTATCCTTACTAATATTATAAATGCAAAAGTAAGTTAGTTTGTTACGCTTTAACTACTCGGCTGATCATAATGAAATTTCGCATACTCGTGATCAGAGTTATACATATCCAGAAAAAAATGTGTTCCCGAGGAATAGAAATTTAATGACAAAATAAATTTATGTCCCTCAGGTAACGGTTGCCTTCAAAAACAAGCGAAGCCGTGGGCAAACTCTAGTTACTTATAATTTTTGGTTGGTATACTATATTTAGGCTGCCCATCCTAAATAAGTATTTACAGTGTGAAGGACGGGATTAAGTTCGGTATATTTACTTAAAGCCAAAGCTAAGTCATGGAACAAATTGAAGGCGATACTCAGCTATTGTTACTAACGATCGAGAAGTTTAAAGTTAAATGGCTGGGAAAGGCACTTTCCGCTAAGCCAATGAGAGCTAGTGATTGTTATTTTTTCTCTATTTTAGAACGTTTTGCGGATAATACGTTGCTTTCGCTCGCAGTTTTTGCTAACTTTGATCTTTACTTGGTTGGCAGTTTGTGTTACTTAAATCTTTTAATTACTCGTTGTTTTTCGCAGCTATATTTTAGTCGAATTTAAAAATATAAATGGTTAAATATCAGTTTAGCCTTAGTAAAATATACTTACTTATGAACATATGTGTAGACAAGGAGCAAAAACGTAGTCATTTGCTCCTTTAGTTGTTACACTATTGTCATAAGCTTATGTTGATGACTATACCATATATTATAATATGTATCTTTATGCGGTATAGGCATATATATATATAGGTATAAATATGTATATTTCTAGAGACGATTTTGGTTCGGCGATAAGAAAGCATTCAGGACATGTTCATGTTAATTATCACATTAAGATCAAAGCTCTAATTTATATCGATTAACACTTTTAAAAGCTTTTCACCGAGAGAAAGCATGTGCTCAAATACTATCTCAAATATATGAAGTAGAAAGTCTGTATAGATATTAGATATTTCTACATGACGTTTGAGTAGTCACAACCTTGCACGTAACCTTGATAAGGACGGTTACCTTACAAGTCTCAGAGTATTATAGGATGCCCTTGTTTATGAAAATTACTACGCTATTACTTACATACCAGCAATTATGTCACCCTTGAAATAATAATTCCTTTACAATTTACCAACATCAATTTAAACAATCCTTTGAAACGAACTTATATCTAAAATATTATATAATAGAATGAAAAATCTTTAAAAGTAAACCCCTTTAATAGGCGTCATACAATGCCTCAGCATCACAGTCGACTGGTACTGTTCCCAGAAGATTGGCTGCATTGCCACATTGAATGGCAATGCTTATTTTTTCGCGATATAAACACCAGCCCTCTGATCATGGAAGGCGTTTATCAGCCTTTTCGCTACTTCTTCATACAGAGCACGAGCACAAAGACACCATGACTAATCTTCTAACAGGTTTTTATATTTGCGCCGTTTGAGTCATCGCGAAATAAATATAAGTTTTCAAATCTCAAGAATAAATACAACAAATTGATCAACCATTGGTGACGCTCTAGATAAAACTTTTACTTTATCACGAACGGTACAAGCGATAGGCGACAAAAACTAAGAAAGTATACTAGTCTCTACGATACAAGTCTATTGTGAATGGTTAAGTGGGTATTGGTGAGCCTAGTTAGTGACAATGAGAGTGCGCGGTAGGTCAGTGGGCTGATACTACGAGAGTTCGACATATGTATGTAGAGCACACGGTACCGTTACACCGCGTACGCACTAAATAGTACACCAACAGCGGTTACACGCTCGGATTTTTGACTGCTATAGAAAAAACATTTGTGCGTATTGGTATTTCTTAATTATTAATTTTATGTTAACATATTCAAATCTAAATATTGCAACTTTATTCTTACTGAAAACAAATGTAGGGGATAGAACGTAGTTTAAATAATTGTATTTTTAAGTATATGAAACAATGATCAGATTATTTATATTTATTAAATTTATCTAATTTAGACTTACAAAATACAAAAACATATTAGAAATACCTTGTAAAAGTAACGAAGTCAACCTTTAGGTACTTATTATCTTTAAAGAAAACATACATTGTATTTTTAGTGAGATGATCAACGACATTGACACCATTGTACTCTTTCGATAACATCTATCTTTCCAAATCTTACTATACAAATGTATAAAAGGTACGGAGCTTTACATTATACAGCAGACTGATGTAACGTGTGATGATGATAAAAGTACCAGACAGATAGTATTTTTACGTCTTGCCGCACGGTCAGCCGCTCGATGTCACATAGTATAGTGCGTTGTAAACATAGAACCGTTACTTTACACACTCACGACAAACTCGCTTGCAACTCACTCTATGTTGTTTACAAGTCTTCACCAGATCATTATTGACACAAAGTATACGTCTTATACCAATGTCTTCTCTAAAGTCCTGTTTCTCTCGTGTGATACTTACATACTAAGTAGTTATTATTAAGTTGACTAAGATTTGGCACACGGATTGTTGATCAAGAATAATATTTACTATATTCTGCTACAAAATCGAACTGGTATAACCTGTTGCCAATATGTCGTTTGTGTGTCCAGTGTTAAAAATAAATAACTTTTTAAAGAGTATGTCATAATTGGTGACATAAAAGTTCGTTTCTCTACACCGTCGTAAGAGGAAGCCGCGCTTGTTCAAAAGAGTTCTGATTATGTTTTAAATTCAGCTTTAATAATTTAATTTATAAGTAAAGGAAATACCATTCATGCAAGTTGGTTTTGAAATTTGTTTTCCTCTACATATAATGCAGATATATTGTTTGCTTTTTATAAAGTGTTAAATAAAATTACTGTGGTTATCAAGTGAAGATATTACTGAGTGAAGATAGATTGCCAAATGAGAAATAATTGACTGCAGATTTGTTGGTCCTTTTGCGTAATAAACGTATTTGGTCTACATTTATATATTATTAGTTTAGATTTCTAAGTAATCATATTGAGCAAACTAAAGAAGAAATACCCGTCTATAAAACTTAAATATTAACTTCGTAAATAGTGTAACAAAGATTCAAGTCGTATACAACTTACTTATCATTTATTCAATTCAATATCTCAAAAACTATAAGATATAAAAGTATCAAACAACATATTAAAAGCCAATAAAACTTTGTTGTAAAGTCCCATCAACTTTTCCACTACACAATGTATGAAGTTTATTCTGAAATATCTGCACAACTGTCAGAAGGTAGATAGGCACTATCTTTATAACCAGCTACTGTGGAATGTGGACATCAACGATAGCATGTTTGTACCCGTTAGCCGTACCTCTGCCATTCATACCAGACACTCGAGTACCATGGGAAATGCATAACTGTGCATAGTACTTATCGTAGTTCGCACGGCGATATGTGTGACTATATACTTCATGTTTATTATTATTGCGTGCTAAATGCGTATGTGATGCAATATTATTTTGGATAAGTGCTGTAACATAGCGACCTTCTTTTGTTTTTGCGTTGGACAGTTCATGGGTGGTGCGTTTTTGGAATAGTTTTAAATACGTACTTATACGTATATATTAATAGTGTTTGTGGTACATACTCCAACACCGACGTACTACAGGGTGGTTGGTTGGGGGTGCCCGAGCCTTCCAGTGGTATTATCGGTGGGGCTGAGACCGCCAAAAATGTATTTTATGCCTCTGGCTAATTGTCAATAACTTATGCGAAAGGAAATGGTCGATTTTCGTTTACATAGAACATTATAGTTACTTAACTTATGTTTTATAATAAAGCCTCTCAACATTTTCATGACGTTGATGCGTCTGTGTATATATAATAAAGATTGTAATGTTGGTTTCAGGTTCAAAATGCGAGCACTACTAGCGACGTTGGCCGTCCTGGCGGTTTTTACGACTGCTATCGAAGGTACCTTAAACACTCCATTTCGCCTACGCAGACCTTTTTATTTTATTTTGATTTTCAATAAAATCTTTGAAATTAAACTACTATATACGGATTTTATCGCGAAAATAGATTGTGACTGCGGACTCTCATACATTGGTCAAACCAAGAGAAGCATAGGCACCCGCATAAAAGAACACATAGCTGACGTTAAACACAAACGCTCGTTGAAGTCTGCTGTGTGTGAACATGTACAACAGGGGACCAACCACTACCTGAGATTTGACAAACCACAGATTCTCGCTAAAGAACACCGATTCCTACCAAGGATGCTTCGCGAGGCTATTGAGATCAAAAAACATCCAAATTGCAATAGAGAAGATGGTTGGAATGTACCACCAGCTTGGGATCCAGTACTTCAAATAGTCAAACCCAAGAAGAAACAAACCACAGCTAGACTTCATGATACTTTGAGCTCATTCTGCGTAAATAGAAACACCAATAACTAAATTATGTTCGGGTACTTTGAAATAACTACACTGGAACATTGAGACACCACCATCTTAGTCTCCCCGTGACCATGGCTGCTGAAAAGCAACCGAAACGTCGGGGAAAGTGTAAACTTAAAAACAAATAGATTTGATAGTTTTAATAATTTAATTAGCTTAAAATTAGTAAAGTTTAATAGTATAGTATAGTAGTGTAACAGTTTCTAAATTATGTAATAGAGTGTTAAATAAACAACGCGATAAAATCCGTATATAGTAGTTTAATTTCAATGAATAACATTCGCGTAAATAGAAGACAATATTAAATAAAATCTTACTTATATTAGTAGTATGCTTGTTGACATAACTATCCAGCAAAGATTTAAATCATAGTTGTGTTGTAATCGTACTAAGATCTCATGGAAATGTGTTTACACTAAGGTTGAATGATGGCTTTAGAGCAGCGATAGCTCAGTGGGGAGACCAACAGACTGCAATGCAGAGGGTCTCAGGTTCGAACTCACGACGCGCACCTCTGACTTTCGGAAGTTATATGACTTTTCGAGATTATGTGCGTATTGATTGACAATTATCGCCTGCTCCGTGCCTCGGAGAGCACGTTAAGCCGTCGGTCCCGACTGCCATAAACATCTATGGCAGTCGTTATCGGGGAAGTCGACACAAAAGATCCCACTGGGTCGAAGTGTCGCCGGTCTGTACTGACTGGCCCCCACACAAGATAATATAATAAGGTTGAATGAGCTCAGACACTAGATTTTCACAATGGAAAAGGATAGTGTATAATTTTCGAAATGAGTAAGCTCACGCTCCGCACTCATCTGAATTATAAATTGTATAGTATCACTACTATAATTTTAATTCAGATAACAACTTTACCATTTTTTTATACTACCAAAGTGGCAAACAAGCATACGGCCTACCTGATGGTAAGTGGTCACCGTAGCCTATACTACAGACACAATGGATGACATTCGAGTCTTCAAAAATGTTGATCGCGAGTCCGACATCTTAACCTCTACGACGTCACCGGTTATTGATTATATTATAATTTCAAATAGATGGCTAAAGGATATCCTATAAACAATTTGTTGAGCTAAAGGCCGGTTTTTCAATAGTCAGATAACTTTTATCTTAAGAATAAATATGGCGGTATGACATATTTTCTATACAAAAGCTGTCAAAACGTCAAACATATTATCTGACGATTGAAAAATCGATCCTAAGACGAATAGATTAAAGTTGCCGGTAATAAGGGTTGGCTGACATAAATCATTCGCGCTTAGTTGCGACCCCGGCCTAGCCGAACTCTACTTGGCTTACCTAACATTGCGACTAACATACCATCTTAGATCTGCCTGTAATTGTTCATTATTTATTGCTATGTAAATATATTTGCACATTAAATTATTTGATATTGTAAGATGTTACTTAATGCTTATCGTTTAATATTTACGATAGCCTAGTGGCAGATTGTTGGACTGTTACGTAGAGGTCTTGAGATCGAACATACGAAGTTTATGTGTGCGTATTGACCTCTGAACTCATATTAATGATTGCTGAAAGCTATCTACAGATATTGTGAGGAAATCTATTAGTATTTAGTAAGACGGATGGCGTAGTGATTTAATTGGTCACCGCGCTATTGCCACTACCCTGAGGGTTGTGGGTTCGAATCCCACACAGGACAAAACTTTGTGTGATCCACAAATGGTTGTTCCGAGTCTAGGTGTCCTTTGTGTCCGTTGTTTGAATGATTGTAAATTTCTCCGCGATGCAGGACTCATTCTTAGTGCGGGAGTTGTCTTTTAAAGAATTAGTAGGTTCCTTAAATAAAGGTCTACTAAATTAAGGCTTGTTTTAAAGTAACACTTTAGTTAGTATTTACAATATGCTTTTCATTCTTTAGCGGACAGCAAAGCGCGCATAGTATGCTACTTCAGTAACTGGGCGGTATACCGGCCGGGTGTGGGTCGCTACGGTATCGAAGACATCCCGGTGGACCTCTGCACTCACATTATTTACTCTTTTATCGGTGTGACTGAGAAGACCCACGAAGTTCTCATTATCGATCCTGAGGTAAGATGACTTTTGAGTGACTTTATTATGATGAAAATTTTAAAATAGTTTTTAAACTCTTTACAATATTTATCTATTTATATAACATGATACACGCTAACCGCATTTATGTTATATGCGGGTGAAGATTTGCCTCTTCGTTTCTACACTGAAGTGACTGAAAATGTTGTTTGCTTGCTAGGAAGTTAGGGCAGGACGAGAAAAGAATTTATTTAAAGAAATTCGAGTAAAGTAGTAGTTAGTTCGCGCAAAAAATATTCAGTTCAGTTCAGTAATCGTGTTGACGTTACAACATTATTATATCTAGTATATTCTTACTATTTGGTGATTTTTGGCCAACTACTTATTGGTATTGATTGAAATCGGTCCATATTTGACGTTCCTGTTCGGTTTCCAAGACTTTAAATTTGGTATACAGTAGTATGCTCGGCATGCAATAATAGGCTCTCCCTTTATTTCGTGACTCCTGAATATATGAAGCTGCCAAAAGCGGAAAAGCGGTAACCTTTCCGCTGAAATGTGTAATATTAAATAAAATAATATCTTTACAGCTGGACGTAGAGAAAAACGGGTTCAGCAACTTCACGGCTCTTCGCAAGACGCACCCCAACATCAAGTTCATGGTAGCCGTAGGAGGATGGGCCGAGGGTGGCTCCAAGTACTCGCATATGGTCGCTCAGAAACAGTCCAGGATGGCCTTCATCAGAAGCGTTGTTGGTAAGTAACGAGGGTCTGTCAATATTAATATAATATTCTATCACATAATACTATCAGATATAAGACTATCAGATGGGACTGATTATTCGAAGGAAATAATATGTAGGTATTCTTTAAATGTAAAATTCGCCTTAATTTGAGGAAACCAGCATGTAAGACAGTTCTACATAATGTTCTCGAACATGTATCAAGTCTGCACTGGTGTGGCGCGTGGTGGACTATGTCCTAATCCTTCTTACACTGAGAAGAGACCTGTGCCCAGTTCTGGGTATAACAACATAAAACAGTGGATATTTTTTCCTTTTGACCAAAGCTATTTAGAACAATAGTGGCTTAATATTATGCCATACCAAAGTATCAAGCCATAAATTTGTTGACTGTGTACGCCACGAAATATATTGCCCATTATAACAATACTACAACATAGTTCTCCTAGAGAAGGCTCCCGAGTACGACAAAGAAAATATCAGTATTGATGTAAAGAAATAATAAAGTTGTGCATAGCCAGTAGAATACTACTTTGAGCAAAATAATTGAGAAAATATTTGAACAGGAAATGGTATACTACATAAGAAAACACGTTTGCTTTAGTATTCGTAGTTTCTACAGAAAACATAAAAGACACAAAATGTTACAATCATTATTAGCTATTGAGTTCAAAACAGTGTTATAGTAAAGTAACAATTTCATGTTGAAACAGTAAGAACTACTTGGTGTAGACGTTAATATTTCTTCACATTATTTTGTTAAATAGCGGCGAGGTAAATTGTGTCAAGGGGTTTGATATTCAATCTATCTTCAATTTTGGCGGTACATCTCCCAAAGTATGTAAATAAATAAGTATCTGTATCTTCAGACGGTACATGAGTAAATAATATTTGTCAAAATAATAATATCTTGCTACAAGAGGTACCTATATGTCAAATTTTTAACATAAATCGTATTTCATGTTTTACTTGTACCTACCAAGTTATTTGATGATATTCCGTTTAGAGAGTATGTTCAGTTCTCCGTGACGAGTAAAGAGTGAGAGTTTTCAATTTATTATAAAACGGATCGTGGGAGATACAGGAAAATAATTAATAAAATAAAAAATTGCTTGGCATTAATTAATGACACAGATATTGTGTCCTTGCATATTTTGTGGTACCTCACTTTAGATTATATATAATTTGGTTGGTATATATACTACTGAGATATTTCACATACTATGTTTTACAAAGAAATGTCTAATGAAGACTATTTGTTTGGTTGATGTTCACAAATTGAAAAAGGATCATTTAGGTTACTCGGTCATGTAGAAAGGATGAATGAAAGGCGATTAACGAGAAAGATTTATCGGTTGAAAGAGCAGAAATACCTTCGGCCTACAAAAGTAGGCTGAAGCCTATAAACACTATTATTATTCACGTAAATATTCGATAAGCTCAACAAATAATTTTTATCGACAATTTCTACTGAAGTAATTTATATAAAGCCAGACAATACCTACATTAATTATTGATCTACTTAATTTTATTCGATGTATATAATGTTAATGAGAAGCCGTTACTATTTGTTTCCAGATAAATTATGTTTATTTGAATCAATGGCTTGAGTATTGCCAATATTCAAAGAAAATAACGATGAGTACTAAAAGTTTATCTTATTTTCAGATTTTATGAAGAAATACAACTTCGATGGTTTAGATCTTGACTGGGAGTACCCCGGAGCAGCTGACCGCGGTGGTTCCTTCTCCGACAAGGATAAGTTCTTATTTTTCGTTCAGGAACTCAAGAGGGCCTTCATCAGGGCTGGCAGAGGCTGGGAACTGACTGCTGCCGTGCCTCTCGCTAACTTTAGACTGATGGAGGGATACCATGTACCTGATCTTTGCCAGTGAGTATTAAGTTCACTGCTTCATTTATATGAAATATGTGTATGTAGGTTTTTACAAATATTACATTGTTTACTGTAAATTATGAATGTACTTGCATTTTGTTTTCATAGAGTTGTATTAAGATACCCGGTTATTGACGGAGTAGAATCTGTAGGGTCTCCATCTTATTTCATCCAAAGCCGTACGACGTACCTAAATGTCTCACGGGCTGCGAGAGTAAAATTAATTGAAAATAAATAACAAAAGTACCTTGTTCTTGTACTATTTTTATTTTATGCCAAATTATTTTTATTATATTTTTTTAGATTGTAGATGAGCTTAAATTTTAGTTAGTTAAGTTGGATAAAGGAATAACATTGCGTAACACCTGTTCAATTAAAAAAAAATTTGCCTTCATTTACTGTATAAACGAAGCAAAACATTAAAACAAAAAATCTTTAGTATAAACGTTTTCTCGCTTAAAGTTTCTGAAAACTATATAAATTGTGGCTCCAGGGAAGGTTAAGAAATAAAATATTGTCTGAAAGTACTTTAAAGTTCGTGAGTCTTAAAAGTAAAGTTCATTACAGGGAGCTCGATGCTATCCACGTGATGTCCTATGATCTGCGCGGTAACTGGGCTGGCTTCGCTGATGTGCACTCACCGCTGTATAAGAGGCCTCATGACCAATGGGCCTATGAGAAGCTTAACGTGGTAAGTTTAATTTTCTATCTTCAAAATTTTTTAAACCTCCTCTAGAGTACCATATGAAAAATAATGTATTTTTCATGGAGTGTCATCGATTCTGACTTACAAAAAAAAATGTTGATTGTTATTATCGATAAAGTATCGTCAAATATTTAGACAATTAGTTAGATTGCCGTTGCTCAAAGAAAAAGTAAAATATAGCCAAATTTATTTGGTTTGGAACGAGACCCATAGAGAAATAAGGTTTGCGAGATGGAGATAATATTCTAGTATTTATTCGATGGGTACCCGCAAAGACATCGGCACAAATTAAGCAATTTAGTCAAATGTGGTTGCGCAAATTGGTGTTTAAATTTAATTAATTAATCGTTCTATAATCGTGGTTACAATGAATTTAAACGTAATCAACCAAATGAAATCACGTTTAATTAATCTCAATGGAATTATATAGTAAAATGAATCTCTTTTTTCAATTTAAGTAAGCAGGTATTTTCGAGCCAAGTATTGTTAGTGAAACGTCAGCGGGTATAGACAAATGAAATAGAAAGGATATGAAATAAATATATGTAGAACAATTTATAAAATTATGGTATTAACCACACTTCTACTTTTACTGTGAATAAGTTGCTGTTACAGAGATACAGAGCTCCATAGTCGAACCTCGATACCGAACCATATCATGCATGAATAAGACTCTTAGAGATAAAATTGATTAACTAGCCATTGCATTCAAAATCAATCAAAATCAAAAATAAATTTATTCGAGTTAGGTTACAAGGTAACACTTATGAATGTCAATGTTACACAATGTTTTCCTGTGAATTTGTATTTACTGCCACGTTCAGCAAAGCATGGGTGTAGGGCTCATGAGAAGAACGAACAAGAAACTCACGGCTACTCTTTTTAATTGCCAAGTTTACAATAATATTTCATTAACAAATCATAACTGTAACTGCAACCATTTCTCCATGAACTATTACTGAACATACACAAGCATTAAATAAAATTTGATGGTAGCTTCTAAAACAGTAGTATGGTAAATAGGAGCATCCACTTACATATTGTACCTAAATAATCAAGAATTAGAAAGAACATTGAACCCGTGTAACGAATAGTACTTAAATGAGCTCGAACGTAGATACTTGAACGTATATTGTATTTTAGAGTTTCATCGATATCAACTTTCGTAGGTAATTTACAAAAATATATGTTTTCACATAATTCATACGTAATTTTCACTTGTTTCGATTCTGGTATCTCTTGTATCATTCACATTCGTCACATCTTCATATGTAAAAGTATAACAACAAAACAATCAGAAATATATCCTTACTTTGTTTTTCAGAATGACGGTCTTGCGCTTTGGGAAGAGAAAGGTTGTCCATCCAACAAGCTGGTTGTTGGTATTCCGTTTTACGGGCGTTCGTTCACGCTGTCAGCTGGCAACAATAACTATGGACTCGGCACTTACATCAACAAAGAGGCTGGAGGAGGTGACCCTGCACCTTACACTAATGCGACCGGATTCTGGGCTTATTATGAGGTACGTAGTACGTCTAATATTAGTCGGAGTCTTATGGAAACTCTTTGCAGTACGATTTCATATACAATAAAATCGTTTTAAGATATTCTTAGTAACAGTGACATAAAGATATGTCTTTTATTAAATCTAAGAAGTCTTATTTCACCTCATCGATCTTAGCTATGTAAAATTAACAACAACATAGCAATTCTACATGTTTAAAGTTTTCCATGTTATGCTGTTCGCATGTAACGTCTGACCGCCTTTGTATAAATAAAACCTTTTGCTTTTGTATAAAGATTGCAATTCTCTGAAATATACAAATAAAGAGGGCGCTAGTGATGACTCAGCAGTATTATTGTCAGTATAATTTATCTATATGTTGACCGGGCAAACTGTCTGCATAATGCCCCACTTTTCCGACTCACAATAAAAGTATTGGCAGTTATTGTATTTGTAACCAAAACCGCAAAGAGTTTTGCGATTGTTATACAGTACCTTTGTTATGATTCACGTATTACTGTTAGTAACAAAAGGATAAGTGTTGAATTGAATTTATGATTCAGACTTTTGTTTTGATATGCGAATTATTGTTTGAATTTTGTTTGGGTAGTTTGATATGCAAAGACCTACTTTGATATAAAAAGGTATCTAAAATTTCTTACTAACGTTTCAACTAAGAGGCACACATTTAAAATTTAAAATGCTTTGAAATCGTTATTTAGACATTGGATGTGGAAACAAAAAGCAATTAGTTGATTTAAAAAAATACGACGGTCCAGATTAGGGCCGAGAAGAGGTTGTAGTGGTTGAGTATGTTGGTGTTGAATAAAACTTCTCTTTGATTAATTTGTAGATCTGTACCGAAGTCGATAAGGACGAGACCGAATGGACCAAGAAATGGGACGAACATGGCAAATGCCCCTACGCTTACAAGGGAACCCAATGGGTTGGCTACGAAGACCCTCGGAGTGTGGAGATCAAGATGAACTGGATCAAGGAGAAAGGTTACCTCGGCGCCATGACCTGGGCCATCGATATGGACGACTTTAGAGGCTTGTGCGGAGATGAAAACCCTCTGATTAAGCTGTTGCACAAGCACATGAGCACATACTCCGTGCCTCCTCCTAGGAGTGGCAACACTACTCCAACGGTAATTGTTTTTTGATTTTTATAATGTTACTGATACATATAAAATTTTACTGATATGACAGCGAAGTGGTTAACTGGTTACGCTAGCGCAACTATCCCGAATGCACCACTCTGCACATCGATAAATAATAATAAAAAAGATAGGTAAAATCTGGCCACCGATGTGTAGCGGCCGCTGCGACTCAATAGGTTATTATACATATTGAGTCGCAGCTCATCGGTGTACTATAAAATTCTGCGATACTATAAATACAAAGCAGGATCCAAGGGCGCTTGCATTACAATGTATACTTTTAATATAGAAACAGGTATTAGTGGTATGGTATTTTAACGCACTGGGCAAAATAAAGGTTTGATATGACATTTATAAAAAGTTAGAAATACAAAATATGTTTCGTAATCAGAATGAAGCTTGCAATAAAATAAATTCAACTTACGCTCCAGAAATTTCCAACATTACAACTGATCCGAATTTTATCTCGAACCAACTTTATTTTGGAAATCACGAACACCGCTCACTAATAAACTTTCCGACGGCTCAAACGGAATAGAGTCGAGCGATAAATCGCAACAGAAACAAATGGATAGGCCATTACTCATATTGATATAAATCTGCAGCCTGAATGGGCGCGGCCGCCGTCAACGCCATCCGACCCCGCTGAGGGTGAACCGATCCCGACTACTACTACCGTAAAGCCACCCACTACTACTAAGACAACCACTCGAAGACCGTCAACCACGACTAAGGCACCTCAAATGCATCCCATTGAAGATGATGAGAACGATATTGCTGTGAGACCTACACCTCCTAAGAAGCCCGTAGTTCCTGAAGTTCCAGAAGTTCCAGAACACCCAGCTGTGAGTATAAGAACTATATTAGTATGGGTGGATCAGATATTAGCTCCATAATAACGATGACACTGAAAGTTAATTAACGTAATGCTCATAATAAACTAATAAAACACATAAATTGTAAACTCTTTTACAGGAAAATGAAATCGACAACCCCGACATTTGCAACTCCGAGGAGGATTATGTGCCTGACAAAAAACAGTGTGATAAGGTAAACTTGAGCTCATAGCGGCAATCAAGACTTTGTACAAAAGTTAACAGAGATGAAAAGCTTTATAAATCTTGTACAAATCTTGTACAATTAAGGATAATTGGTTCAGTCATGTATAAAAGAAAATAACATTAATTTATTTTGCAGTACTGGCGATGCGTCAACGGCGAAGGAGTGCAATTTACATGCCAACCAGGCACAGTGTTCAATATCAAGTTAAACGTCTGCGACTGGCCCGACAATGCTGAACGCGACGAATGCAAATCCTAGATTAATCCCTTCGTGAACAGCCCGCCCTAAAGGTCATTCTAGAGATACTGTCTGATCAAAATCGCATTCCACTTGCAAGACAGCTGATAAATTATGTTTTGCCCCTAGGGGATCGAAATGACCAATACTGCACTGGCTAGCATACAGGTTTACAAGTCCATTAATAAAGTGGTAGTTAACAAATGGAAGACTTGCTCGGAGACTTTGAAACATTTTTCTTTAGCGCTTACTGGTTAGCTGTGAACTTGATACACGGAATGTACATTTCTGTTAATTACAACTCTTGGCAATCAATATGTTTTTACAGCTGTGGTATTGTTATAATTATTATAGTTTATCAGCTTCTTTCGATTTTAATTAAATGGTGTCTTCGTTTTCTTATGAAACTATATTTTAAGCTCAAATGAATTTTATTGAATAATATTGTCGTATTTCGTTTCGGCAAAAACATAATGCGCCAATGTTTTCACATCTAATGTTTAATCGTAAGGGGTTAAGACTCGTGTGATTTTAAGTTTAAATATTTACGTATGTAAATTGTATGTTCAGTTTACACAAGGTGCGTTTAATTGAGAATGTCGAACATGAGCCAGAAAGCTGAATTGATTGCGAAGGTAAGTAGTTTGACTTTCAATGTCATTGATTCAAGATAGCGAAACCCAGTTAAGCATTTTCCGTTAAAACTCATCTTTTGTAAATGGATGATAAAAAGAAAAATATTGAGATTATTACATATAGTATAACACTGCCTAAAATTTTTATCGTGTACTTAGTGTACAAGACTGCATTGATTAGAAATAAATATAAAAATAAGTATTTCTAAGTTCCGCATTTAATCGATATCGTTCTGTTTATTTACGCAACAAGAAAGATGTTGATTAGCTTGCAGAAGCATGGACAGTTTTATTTGCTCATTCTAGTTTGTAAAGAACTGAAGTTTATGTCGATAACTGTATTCAGCAACTGTTATAAAGTTATGCCAACTGAATTGTATTTATTTTATAAATTTGTTTCGACTCGGAAGCCAATTAGACTCTCTCGGCTTTTGGGGGATTTAAATGAATTTTCCCCCACTTGTCGCGAGTGGTCGCTTGCTTAACCACTCTTAGCTTAATTTATTTATTTTAATAATTTTAAGACAATAAATTATGCAAAATACCTGGTGGCGTTTTTTTCCTCCTCGCCTGTCTTTTGTAATAATCTTGTTGGAAAGGGTTGCATTTGTGTGCCTGGAGTGAAATATTGGTTAAATCTTATTGCGTTAATGAATCCGAAATTAAAAGGGTCGATAACTTAATAAGTTATCGACCCTTTTAATCTATAGTTAAGCTATAGTCAATTGAATTATCAAGACCTGTATCGGTAATATAAATCATAACAGCCTTGTATTACTTATTTACCTCGGATAGTCTTTTCGCTTAGTAGTCTTCTATTCGTAATGAATTCGATTCCTGTTCTCTCTAAATAATAATATCTTCGTCTTTGTCCGATAGAACATTACATACATCTAACAGATGACAGTACACTCTCCCTCAATCCCTCCTTCTTATATTATGTAGCTTAAAATTGCAAGTAAAATATCGGTTTAATGCCTCTGCCTTACGCTTTGACGGTATAGAAGCGTGAATGTGTTTTTATCTGCAATATAAAAGTTATCTTTATTTGCGAGCAATAAAATGATAAAATAAACAGATTCTGTTGTAATATTTCCTTGACACAAAATAACGTTGTGTTGTGCGTCTAGTATTGCTCGTTTGAAAGAATCAGGCGCTTTTTTATTTTAGTGAAAACGTGTCAAGAATAACATATAGAGTTATACTTAGTGGTTAAATCACGTAGAACGCGTTTTTCCCCTTTTTCCTTCGAAAGGGGTAGGCATAGCGAAACTAGGTTTACATTTTTATATCCAAAATCCTTTTAAGATGCCATTCTTTGTCTAAGAAATCTCGAATTTCTATTACTTCTTATGATTTTTGGAAAATATAAATATTTTATTTAATGTAATACAGTATTATAAATGATTTGCTTTTACAAATGATACGTTACTAGGTGCGTGAGTTCCATGTTATACGTTCCAGATAAAATACTCATTTCGTTTTTTAGCTTCTTTGCGACACTTATTCGTATATATTTCAATAATATTTCTGAGTCTAAGTTTGTTGAAATGAATCCAAAACGGGCAACGCAGTTTTGAATGGGCTACTACTAAACCTCTTTTAAAATCTGGAGGAGCGCCTGTGTACCTTAATCCTAAGGAAGCCTGCGGCTAAATAACTCTTTGTTGTGATTCATTGATAGATAAGTAGGGTTTCCACAAGCAGTGTGCTGTCAGCAAAGGATATTGGTCTTTATTTCTCTCAGTCTCTTTACGTCTAAGTTGTATACGACATGTGGTTAAAGTAAATAACTCATCAATTAGCGCGTATTGGTGCCAGTCACATATGTCATGTAGATATACGTGTCTATTGCCAAATTATTTTTTTAACAGTGGTATTAAACTTCCTGTGGCTCCAAACTAGGGAAGTCTGTCCTGAGGGTGCCAAACGTTTAAATATCAGTTCAATATTAGTTGAATGAGAACATTGGTTCAATTAAGAGAGACAGATGACAATAAATAAATTTCTTTGTCTTCAATTTTGTGATACCTAAAAGAGCTGACAAAATGAAAGTGATATAATACCGAAAGACCGAATGCTAACATACTCGTAATATAATGCAACGTAAAACGTAGTTTAATTTCGATACTGTTACAAATATTATGATAGCGGTGACTTAACGAGGATGATAAAATACTTTTAGTCTAACTATTAATTAGTTTACTTCAAGTTTATCTTTGTAAACAGAATCCGAGGCGCGGTTTGTTGAGTTAATAGGTACCTGAATCATGACATCGGTTATGTTCGAGGTAATTTGATTTTAAGGATGGGTGTTAGTAGTCATTGAGGCATCATTAATAAGATTTATCACTTCCCATACTGAATTTAAAAATGCTAAACTGAGATAACGCTATAATAGCTTTGATGATTATCCAGTCACTACTTATAAGCCGAGTAGGTTGGAACTCCGAAGATACATGTGCTAGTGTGATCTACAGATAGTTGAAGGTCTTTTACACCTACGCCGTTCTTTAAAAAAGGTTTTATTTATATCAAAAGGGTATTTAGTTTAACTTGAATAAAATTAATAAAAAAATTATAATATTGATCTGTTAGTTACATTTTCCAAAATCTTGATGAAAATAATGTTGAATTGTCAAATGAAACTAACAATGAAAAAAGTAAGTACTACTTATTGTTTGGCGTTTACGCGAATGTTGACATTGTTACATTGAAAGTAAACTAATTTGCTGGGTGCGAACACGTGCATTCGACATACCACAGATAATCGCTAACGAACACCGAGATGATTTTGAATAAATAGGAAGATTTTATTTTAATAAAATGCTGCTTTAAAGCACCCTTTTTTTTTTTTTTTTTTTTTACGTGGGGGAATGCAGTGACGCATATCCCTCCGCGGGGGCGGGCGGAGGGATTATGTCGGGCTCGCCGGGGTAAAATAAAGATGTTAAAAAAAAAGATAATGTACCTCCCGGAATACCGACTAAACCTACCACGGTGTTCCTCGACACAACCACTACCGACGGGGCCGCGCGAATCGCTTTCGCATGCGGTCGCGACCCCGCCGAGGTTACGGCCCGCCGTATGAAACGGCAGGCCACTACACGAAAGACCTACCCAAAATAGGCACTACTTCAAATAAAACCCTACTGTCTCCCCCATAGAGGGAAGACGGACTCGACACAGAGGCGCGCGTGGGAACACGCACGCCGCCTCTCGGACCTGGTGCTGAATGGATGGCGGGCAGGCCCACAAAGCCCGCCAGCCCCAGGTCAAACCTCAGGGTGGCTGGAGGTCATCTCGCGCCCTCCGGCGCCCGGTTCTGCGGTTGGGGAGAGGGTTTAAACGCTCCCTCTCCCGCTCCGCCACCTCCTTGATGGAAATCACTTCCTCACAAAAGGAGGCGACGGCGTTCCACGACCTCTCACTCCGGACCATAGACTCAACTACGGCCGGGAGCGAGAGGTTAACCGATCCGACTGCCGCGATCAATTCACGACGCTGCGATGCCCAGGCGGGGCAAATCGCCAAAGTGTGCAGCGCCGTGTCCTCAACAACGTCGCGGCAGTCGCCGCAGTGATGACAACCGGGCGTCTCTTGCCGGCGTATACGACACAGGAACCGGCCAAAACAACCGTGGCCAGTCAGAACCTGTGTCAGCCGGAAGGTGAGGGCGCCATGCCGCCTCTCCAGCCACTCCTCAAACACGGGACTTACCGCCACGATCGTGGCGTGCCCGTGCTTTAAAGCACCCTAACGTCGGGGAAAGTGTAATTATAAATTTATGTAAATTTAAATGAACAGTTTAAAATTAGTGTAAAGTAGTGCTTTTTGAATAAATTGTGGTAAAATCCGTAAAAAGTAGTTCAATTTTAAAAGAACGTTATGTGACGTAACAATATACTAAAACAACACCTCCACTTTTTTGCATACCGAAAAATATTAATTGTTCCTCCCATCAAAAATGGGTACTGTTTTTATAAAAATATCTTTTGTATGTTATTTGGTGTTCCATATACAACAAATCACGTACATATACTCAATGGCGAAAATTATATGTACCTAAGTATAAGCATAATTGTGTATATAATTTTATTCTAATGTTGATTTTTTATGTTGTTTTATTAGCTTGGTCCCACGCCATCAGTAGGCGCTTATTTTTATATACTTACTCGATATCCGGGCTCCAAAATGTTTGCGAGTTTATCTTTTATCAAATTCTCAGTAAGAGCGAAGGGTATGAAAATGTGCCTGCTAGATGGCACTCGCGTCATACTTGCCTTTTATAATGTGGAACCTAAAAAGTCTTCTGGTGAAATATGGTTTGAGTACAACATGATCAGTTGATTTTAGGATAATATATGTTATTATCCGTAGTTTTGGAAATATGTATGGTAATGTTTTCTGTCTGTTGCTTCAATAAGATATCTTAGCCCTGCCACCACGTATATTGTCAGGGAGCTTATGTTAAAATTAGCTGCAAAAACCCTAAAACAAAGCTTAAAAAAACATTTTCCTTTGTATTATTTCCGCTGGTTAGATACAATTTGTTTAAGTAATAATTTTAATTTATTAAGCTGAAAATTCGAGAATGTGATCTTTACCCCCTGGCTTAGCATTACTGGCACCTAGTAATCCATAAACGCGCGTAAAATCGTGGCCTTACGGACCTTAAGCGACATCGACCTTAATTATTTACGTCCCTCACAGTTAAATATATTCGCCCCTTTTTGCCCGTATGCACGTATTTTTACCTGACCTTTATTAGGTATTTAAAAGGAATTTGTTTTAGTCTAATTAAAATTAATTAACGTGGGCTGCCTTTGAAAAGGTTAACTTGAATGTCTTATTTCTTTTGTGTTAAGCTGTGGTAAACGTATTATAACGCTTGTTTCTACTAGAGTAGTAAGGCAAATTCAAATAGGGTAGGTACTTTTTCAATTTATTGTTGTAAACGCATAACGTACTTATAATTAGATCCTACAACGCAGGGAATCCTAGTGTGAGATCTAGGGCATCATTCCCTGTATTTTAGGATATAAAAATAATTAGTATTTACTATTTTTTATTTCATTGCTTTATTTCTCTGTAGTGTTAGGCAGATGTTTATAAAATGTACAGTTATGAGACCATCTCTCGTAATAATGGGCGATCCTATAGACACAGCTCAAAATTGAATTTTAAATATATTGCTTCATACAGGTACATAAATACGGTATCGACCGTGGACCTACACGGTCGATACCGTGGGATATGGGGTAAGGTCGGACAGCCCAAGCAATAAAAAAAGAAATCATTTGGAACATCTTTGTTTGTAGTACTAGATAGATATTGTTGATGTCATGTTAAGGAACAGGAAAGATCGGATAAATTCTTGTTTTGCACCTTGTGCTCCTAGCAATAGAAGTAGTTTTAAATTGATGTCCGAACTTACCCCTTGATGGTCAAATTGTCATTATAGTCATAAAAAATGTGTCCTGATTTTACAGGCTTACAAGGCAAAAACTATGGAGTGTTTATAAATAAAATAAATTTCAAATGACACTAAGTTTAATCATTATCAATTTGCACCATTTTTCATTAATGTGGTGTATACCAAAATTAAGAAAATTTAGTTTTTGCAACATACTTGCAAATTTTCGAAAATCCATCCGGTATTACCCCAACGCACCTTATTGTTTGGCGTTTACGCGAATGTTGACATTGTTACATTGAAAGTAAACTAATTTGCTGGGTGCGAACACGTGCATTCGACATACCAC
Organism: Catocala nupta; assembly: GCA_963675205.1. Taxonomy (NCBI): domain Eukaryota; kingdom Metazoa; phylum Arthropoda; class Insecta; order Lepidoptera; family Erebidae; genus Catocala; species Catocala nupta. Next base: position 14,411,552 of record OY776100.1, on the reverse strand, counting down.
AGATAATCGCTAACGAACACCGAGATGATTTTGAATAAATAGGAAGATTTTATTTTAATAAAATGCTGCTTTAAAGCACCCTTTTTTTTTTTTTTTTTTTTACGTGGGGGAATGCAGTGACGCATATCCCTCCGCGGGGGCGGGCGGAGGGATTATGTCGGGCTCGCCGGGGTAAAATAAAGATGTTAAAAAAAAAGATAATGTACCTCCCGGAATACCGACTAAACCTACCACGGTGTTCCTCGACACAACCACTACCGACGGGGCCGCGCGAATCGCTTTCGCATGCGGTCGCGACCCCGCCGAGGTTACGGCCCGCCGTATGAAACGGCAGGCCACTACACGAAAGACCTACCCAAAATAGGCACTACTTCAAATAAAACCCTACTGTCTCCCCCATAGAGGGAAGACGGACTCGACACAGAGGCGCGCGTGGGAACACGCACGCCGCCTCTCGGACCTGGTGCTGAATGGATGGCGGGCAGGCCCACAAAGCCCGCCAGCCCCAGGTCAAACCTCAGGGTGGCTGGAGGTCATCTCGCGCCCTCCGGCGCCCGGTTCTGCGGTTGGGGAGAGGGTTTAAACGCTCCCTCTCCCGCTCCGCCACCTCCTTGATGGAAATCACTTCCTCACAAAAGGAGGCGACGGCGTTCCACGACCTCTCACTCCGGACCATAGACTCAACTACGGCCGGGAGCGAGAGGTTAACCGATCCGACTGCCGCGATCAATTCACGACGCTGCGATGCCCAGGCGGGGCAAATCGCCAAAGTGTGCAGCGCCGTGTCCTCAACAACGTCGCGGCAGTCGCCGCAGTGATGACAACCGGGCGTCTCTTGCCGGCGTATACGACACAGGAACCGGCCAAAACAACCGTGGCCAGTCAGAACCTGTGTCAGCCGGAAGGTGAGGGCGCCATGCCGCCTCTCCAGCCACTCCTCAAACACGGGACTTACCGCCACGATCGTGGCGTGCCCGTGCTTTAAAGCACCCTAACGTCGGGGAAAGTGTAATTATAAATTTATGTAAATTTAAATGAACAGTTTAAAATTAGTGTAAAGTAGTGCTTTTTGAATAAATTGTGGTAAAATCCGTAAAAAGTAGTTCAATTTTAAAAGAACGTTATGTGACGTAACAATATACTAAAACAACACCTCCACTTTTTTGCATACCGAAAAATATTAATTGTTCCTCCCATCAAAAATGGGTACTGTTTTTATAAAAATATCTTTTGTATGTTATTTGGTGTTCCATATACAACAAATCACGTACATATACTCAATGGCGAAAATTATATGTACCTAAGTATAAGCATAATTGTGTATATAATTTTATTCTAATGTTGATTTTTTATGTTGTTTTATTAGCTTGGTCCCACGCCATCAGTAGGCGCTTATTTTTATATACTTACTCGATATCCGGGCTCCAAAATGTTTGCGAGTTTATCTTTTATCAAATTCTCAGTAAGAGCGAAGGGTATGAAAATGTGCCTGCTAGATGGCACTCGCGTCATACTTGCCTTTTATAATGTGGAACCTAAAAAGTCTTCTGGTGAAATATGGTTTGAGTACAACATGATCAGTTGATTTTAGGATAATATATGTTATTATCCGTAGTTTTGGAAATATGTATGGTAATGTTTTCTGTCTGTTGCTTCAATAAGATATCTTAGCCCTGCCACCACGTATATTGTCAGGGAGCTTATGTTAAAATTAGCTGCAAAAACCCTAAAACAAAGCTTAAAAAAACATTTTCCTTTGTATTATTTCCGCTGGTTAGATACAATTTGTTTAAGTAATAATTTTAATTTATTAAGCTGAAAATTCGAGAATGTGATCTTTACCCCCTGGCTTAGCATTACTGGCACCTAGTAATCCATAAACGCGCGTAAAATCGTGGCCTTACGGACCTTAAGCGACATCGACCTTAATTATTTACGTCCCTCACAGTTAAATATATTCGCCCCTTTTTGCCCGTATGCACGTATTTTTACCTGACCTTTATTAGGTATTTAAAAGGAATTTGTTTTAGTCTAATTAAAATTAATTAACGTGGGCTGCCTTTGAAAAGGTTAACTTGAATGTCTTATTTCTTTTGTGTTAAGCTGTGGTAAACGTATTATAACGCTTGTTTCTACTAGAGTAGTAAGGCAAATTCAAATAGGGTAGGTACTTTTTCAATTTATTGTTGTAAACGCATAACGTACTTATAATTAGATCCTACAACGCAGGGAATCCTAGTGTGAGATCTAGGGCATCATTCCCTGTATTTTAGGATATAAAAATAATTAGTATTTACTATTTTTTATTTCATTGCTTTATTTCTCTGTAGTGTTAGGCAGATGTTTATAAAATGTACAGTTATGAGACCATCTCTCGTAATAATGGGCGATCCTATAGACACAGCTCAAAATTGAATTTTAAATATATTGCTTCATACAGGTACATAAATACGGTATCGACCGTGTAGGTCCACGGGTTTACGCGCGTTTATGGATTACTAGGTGCCAGTAATGCTAAGCCAGGGGGTAAAGATCACATTCTCGAATTTTCAGCTTAATAAATTAAAATTATTACTTAAACAAATTGTATCTAACCAGCGGAAATAATACAAAGGAAAATGTTTTTTTAAGCTTTGTTTTAGGGTTTTTGCAGCTAATTTTAACATAAGCTCCCTGACAATATACGTGGTGGCAGGGCTAAGATATCTTATTGAAGCAACAGACAGAAAACATTACCATACATATTTCCAAAACTACGGATAATAACATATATTATCCTAAAATCAACTGATCATGTTGTACTCAAACCATATTTCACCAGAAGACTTTTTAGGTTCCACATTATAAAAGGCAAGTATGACGCGAGTGCCATCTAGCAGGCACATTTTCATACCCTTCGCTCTTACTGAGAATTTGATAAAAGATAAACTCGCAAACATTTTGGAGCCCGGATATCGAGTAAGTATATAAAAATAAGCGCCTACTGATGGCGTGGGACCAAGCTAATAAAACAACATAAAAAATCAACATTAGAATAAAATTATATACACAATTATGCTTATACTTAGGTACATATAATTTTCGCCATTGAGTATATGTACGTGATTTGTTGTATATGGAACACCAAATAACATACAAAAGATATTTTTATAAAAACAGTACCCATTTTTGATGGGAGGAACAATTAATATTTTTCGGTATGCAAAAAAGTGGAGGTGTTGTTTTAGTATATTGTTACGTCACATAACGTTCTTTTAAAATTGAACTACTTTTTACGGATTTTACCACAATTTATTCAAAAAGCACTACTTTACACTAATTTTAAACTGTTCATTTAAATTTACATAAATTTATAATTACACTTTCCCCGACGTTAGGGTGCTTTAAAGCACGGGCACGCCACGATCGTGGCGGTAAGTCCCGTGTTTGAGGAGTGGCTGGAGAGGCGGCATGGCGCCCTCACCTTCCGGCTGACACAGGTTCTGACTGGCCACGGTTGTTTTGGCCGGTTCCTGTGTCGTATACGCCGGCAAGAGACGCCCGGTTGTCATCACTGCGGCGACTGCCGCGACGTTGTTGAGGACACGGCGCTGCACACTTTGGCGATTTGCCCCGCCTGGGCATCGCAGCGTCGTGAATTGATCGCGGCAGTCGGATCGGTTAACCTCTCGCTCCCGGCCGTAGTTGAGTCTATGGTCCGGAGTGAGAGGTCGTGGAACGCCGTCGCCTCCTTTTGTGAGGAAGTGATTTCCATCAAGGAGGTGGCGGAGCGGGAGAGGGAGCGTTTAAACCCTCTCCCCAACCGCAGAACCGGGCGCCGGAGGGCGCGAGATGACCTCCAGCCACCCTGAGGTTTGACCTGGGGCTGGCGGGCTTTGTGGGCCTGCCCGCCATCCATTCAGCACCAGGTCCGAGAGGCGGCGTGCGTGTTCCCACGCGCGCCTCTGTGTCGAGTCCGTCTTCCCTCTATGGGGGAGACAGTAGGGTTTTATTTGAAGTAGTGCCTATTTTGGGTAGGTCTTTCGTGTAGTGGCCTGCCGTTTCATACGGCGGGCCGTAACCTCGGCGGGGTCGCGACCGCATGCGAAAGCGATTCGCGCGGCCCCGTCGGTAGTGGTTGTGTCGAGGAACACCGTGGTAGGTTTAGTCGGTATTCCGGGAGGTACATTATCTTTTTTTTTAACATCTTTATTTTACCCCGGCGAGCCCGACATAATCCCTCCGCCCGCCCCCGCGGAGGGATATGCGTCACTGCATTCCCCCACGTAAAAAAAAAAAAAAAAAAAAAGGGTGCTTTAAAGCAGCATTTTATTAAAATAAAATCTTCCTATTTATTCAAAATCATCTCGGTGTTCGTTAGCGATTATCTGTGGTATGTCGAATGCACGTGTTCGCACCCAGCAAATTAGTTTACTTTCAATGTAACAATGTCAACATTCGCGTAAACGCCAAACAATAAGGTGCGTTGGGGTAATACCGGATGGATTTTCGAAAATTTGCAAGTATGTTGCAAAAACTAAATTTTCTTAATTTTGGTATACACCACATTAATGAAAAATGGTGCAAATTGATAATGATTAAACTTAGTGTCATTTGAAATTTATTTTATTTATAAACACTCCATAGTTTTTGCCTTGTAAGCCTGTAAAATCAGGACACATTTTTTATGACTATAATGACAATTTGACCATCAAGGGGTAAGTTCGGACATCAATTTAAAACTACTTCTATTGCTAGGAGCACAAGGTGCAAAACAAGAATTTATCCGATCTTTCCTGTTCCTTAACATGACATCAACAATATCTATCTAGTACTACAAACAAAGATGTTCCAAATGATTTCTTTTTTTATTGCTTGGGCTGTCCGACCTTACCCCATATCCCACGGTATCGACCGTGTAGGTCCACGGTCGATACCGTATTTATGTACCTGTATGAAGCAATATATTTAAAATTCAATTTTGAGCTGTGTCTATAGGATCGCCCATTATTACGAGAGATGGTCTCATAACTGTACATTTTATAAACATCTGCCTAACACTACAGAGAAATAAAGCAATGAAATAAAAAATAGTAAATACTAATTATTTTTATATCCTAAAATACAGGGAATGATGCCCTAGATCTCACACTAGGATTCCCTGCGTTGTAGGATCTAATTATAAGTACGTTATGCGTTTACAACAATAAATTGAAAAAGTACCTACCCTATTTGAATTTGCCTTACTACTCTAGTAGAAACAAGCGTTATAATACGTTTACCACAGCTTAACACAAAAGAAATAAGACATTCAAGTTAACCTTTTCAAAGGCAGCCCACGTTAATTAATTTTAATTAGACTAAAACAAATTCCTTTTAAATACCTAATAAAGGTCAGGTAAAAATACGTGCATACGGGCAAAAAGGGGCGAATATATTTAACTGTGAGGGACGTAAATAATTAAGGTCGATGTCGCTTAAGGTCCGTAAGGCCACGATTTTACGCGCGTTTATGGATTACTAGGTGCCAGTAATGCTAAGCCAGGGGGTAAAGATCACATTCTCGAATTTTCAGCTTAATAAATTAAAATTATTACTTAAACAAATTGTATCTAACCAGCGGAAATAATACAAAGGAAAATGTTTTTTTAAGCTTTGTTTTAGGGTTTTTGCAGCTAATTTTAACATAAGCTCCCTGACAATATACGTGGTGGCAGGGCTAAGATATCTTATTGAAGCAACAGACAGAAAACATTACCATACATATTTCCAAAACTACGGATAATAACATATATTATCCTAAAATCAACTGATCATGTTGTACTCAAACCATATTTCACCAGAAGACTTTTTAGGTTCCACATTATAAAAGGCAAGTATGACGCGAGTGCCATCTAGCAGGCACATTTTCATACCCTTCGCTCTTACTGAGAATTTGATAAAAGATAAACTCGCAAACATTTTGGAGCCCGGATATCGAGTAAGTATATAAAAATAAGCGCCTACTGATGGCGTGGGACCAAGCTAATAAAACAACATAAAAAATCAACATTAGAATAAAATTATATACACAATTATGCTTATACTTAGGTACATATAATTTTCGCCATTGAGTATATGTACGTGATTTGTTGTATATGGAACACCAAATAACATACAAAAGATATTTTTATAAAAACAGTACCCATTTTTGATGGGAGGAACAATTAATATTTTTCGGTATGCAAAAAAGTGGAGGTGTTGTTTTAGTATATTGTTACGTCACATAACGTTCTTTTAAAATTGAACTACTTTTTACGGATTTTACCACAATTTATTCAAAAAGCACTACTTTACACTAATTTTAAACTGTTCATTTAAATTTACATAAATTTATAATTACACTTTCCCCGACGTTAGGGTGCTTTAAAGCACGGGCACGCCACGATCGTGGCGGTAAGTCCCGTGTTTGAGGAGTGGCTGGAGAGGCGGCATGGCGCCCTCACCTTCCGGCTGACACAGGTTCTGACTGGCCACGGTTGTTTTGGCCGGTTCCTGTGTCGTATACGCCGGCAAGAGACGCCCGGTTGTCATCACTGCGGCGACTGCCGCGACGTTGTTGAGGACACGGCGCTGCACACTTTGGCGATTTGCCCCGCCTGGGCATCGCAGCGTCGTGAATTGATCGCGGCAGTCGGATCGGTTAACCTCTCGCTCCCGGCCGTAGTTGAGTCTATGGTCCGGAGTGAGAGGTCGTGGAACGCCGTCGCCTCCTTTTGTGAGGAAGTGATTTCCATCAAGGAGGTGGCGGAGCGGGAGAGGGAGCGTTTAAACCCTCTCCCCAACCGCAGAACCGGGCGCCGGAGGGCGCGAGATGACCTCCAGCCACCCTGAGGTTTGACCTGGGGCTGGCGGGCTTTGTGGGCCTGCCCGCCATCCATTCAGCACCAGGTCCGAGAGGCGGCGTGCGTGTTCCCACGCGCGCCTCTGTGTCGAGTCCGTCTTCCCTCTATGGGGGAGACAGTAGGGTTTTATTTGAAGTAGTGCCTATTTTGGGTAGGTCTTTCGTGTAGTGGCCTGCCGTTTCATACGGCGGGCCGTAACCTCGGCGGGGTCGCGACCGCATGCGAAAGCGATTCGCGCGGCCCCGTCGGTAGTGGTTGTGTCGAGGAACACCGTGGTAGGTTTAGTCGGTATTCCGGGAGGTACATTATCTTTTTTTTTAACATCTTTATTTTACCCCGGCGAGCCCGACATAATCCCTCCGCCCGCCCCCGCGGAGGGATATGCGTCACTGCATTCCCCCACGTAAAAAAAAAAAAAAAAAAAAGGGTGCTTTAAAGCAGCATTTTATTAAAATAAAATTAAAAATTCAAATAGGGTAGGTGCTTTTTCAATTTATTGTTGTAAACGCATAACGTACTTATAATTAGATCCTACAACGCAGGGAATCCTAGTGTGAGATCTAGGGCATCATTCCCTGTATTTTAGGATATAAAAATAATTAGTATTTACTATTTTTTATTTCATTGCTTTATTTCTCTGTAGTGTTAGGCAGATGTTTATAAAATGTACAGTTATGAGACCATCTCTCGTAATAATGGGCGATCCTATAGACACAGCTCAAAATTGAATTTTAAATATATTGCTTCATACAGGTACATAAATACGGTATCGACCGTGGACCTACACGGTCGATACCGTATTTATGTACCGTACGTACAGGCGCGTATATACTGACGTATATTTTTTATATATGTTAGTGTAGGTATTCATCGGTTTCTAAACACTGTTATCACTCGCATAGCTAGGCGTAGCACCTGTGCGTTACCTACACTACGAAATAAGGATTTATTAAAGATGGTATTAATGGATAGGAATGGGAGATATATATATGTAACCTCTGGCGTTCAGGTTCACCAGGCGCTTTAAATATGATGCTACTCTACACTTGTTTATTTATCGTGAGTGTGGTTGGCACTTTCACAAGAGAACCTCCTCTACTGCCATTGTCACTGGCAACAACGTGATGACTACGAGATAACAAGTAACAGTACATCATATTATTATGTTTAGTCTTTGCTATAATCTGAGTTACTTAAAATTATTATGATCGAATAATTGTTATAATATTTACATATTATAAATTTGGTTAAATATGTAAATAGTTTAAGCTGAATAGTACTTAGAAAATTGCTAACGATATAATAACTAAATTATTGCTAATGTTTTTATTGCATGACTACGAAATCGGAAATACTGTATTTACAAATAATTTTATTTGCGACCACACTCAAAAACTAGGTGTAACTAGTCCAGCGTATTACAAAACATTTAAATTTGAACTCTACGACAGGATCTTCAATAATTCCAAGACCATTATTTGCAAAAGAATTTTAGGGAAAATTTTACTTTGATAGTCTTGTTCGTCAAAATTTACGAGTTGCGGGTATTTTACGAGTAAGTCGGTAGGCAAAGGTACATTTCCAACAGCGTCACAATGGCTATAACGAGTGTCTACACGATTACGTCGTGAACGCTCCTCTTTCACAACTTCAAAGTTTTCACAGCTCGTAACAAGGTTTAACACTTCGTTAGGCATTAATTAATTCGTTACAAAGCGTAGCCTTTTAAATTTTGTTCGGCAGAAGTACACCGACTTAGAAGGTTCCAGAAAATCATTGCGTTTTTTGTTAACATTTTAATGTTTACACTGAATATCACGGACATCTATCGATGTGAGTTGTTTATCCTAATTCTAGTAATAATAAATAATTATTATAAATGCGAATGTGAGTTTGTTTGTGAGAGCGTATCTCATGCCTTTACTACTTAACCGATCGTCATGAAAACTATACTAATATTATAAAGCTGAAGAGTTTGTTTGTTTGGTTGAACGCGCTAATCTCAGGAAATACTGATCCGAATTGAAAAGTTATTTTACTGTTGGATGGCTCTTTTATCGAGGAAGGCTATAGGCTATATAACATCACGCTAAGACCCACGGGGGCGGCGCAGTAATCATAAACACGGGTGAAACCGCGGACACATCTAGTTTCACATACACGGAAAAGGATTTAGGGTTTCTTTCAGTCAGAAAAAAGTACCGTTCCAGAGGGAAGCCCCGGGAAAAAGCTATCTCTATATTTAGATAAATATCAGCTTGTTTGGGTATTTGTTTCCATATAGATATAATTTATCCAATTCGGATGAAAGTTTGTTTAGTTCCAGATAATAGGTTTCTAAATTTGTTAGTCCTTAGGTAATAGGTGACAAGCATATTGCCATTTTCCGGACACACTTTCAGGCTCTGCGTTCCAGAAAAGCCAATAATACGTCTCCGTAAACTATGACGGGAATTATTACGTCACCATGAAACCAACAACATAGCCGTTGTTCCGTCCATATTTGTAAAACTCCCCGCAACAGGTATCGTAATTAAAATGGCAGTAAACACAATAGGAAACTAGAAAAGAGAAAAGGAGACCGAGAGAGAGAAAGAGAGAGAAATATTTATGTTTGGGAAACTACAGCATTATCTATGATTTATTTTCAATTAGTGGTTATCTGTGGTTTCATACATTTTGTATATTGGCAAATAGATAAAAATGCGAAGCGCCCCCTGGCACAGTGTCGTCAATATTAATGTCTATTAAGTTCTACGCTATATTTAGCCAAGATAAAAAAGGTTCTTCGAGCAGTACTGAGTGTTATATACATATGTATATTACATTGTATGTATATTACATTTTCTGTTCATTCAGCTATATTTTTTGAGAATGCTATAATTCTCTTACAAAAACACAAAGTATTACATAGGCTTTGTCTTCTGTTTACGCGAATGTTCATTGAAATTAAACTACTATATACGGATTCGGAGAGTCTCCCCGTGACCATGGCTGCTGAAAAGCAACCGAAACGTCAGGGAAAGTGTAAACCTAAATACAAATAGATTTAATAGTTTTAATAATTTCATTACCTTATAAATTAGTAAAATTCAATAGTAGTAGTAGTAGTGTAACAGTTTTCAAAATTATGTAATAGGCACTAGGAGTAATTTCTTTTCACTACTTTTACATTTAAGACGAAGAGGTTGAATCTTAGGTTTGCACACCCATCTCATCCATTAAATAATTAACAACTACGGCTTTTTCACTTGTATGTACATTATATATGGAAAACCCATCTATCGCGTAGGCTCATACAACTTGGGTTTGTTATTTTACCGTTAATATAACTTTGTAAAGTCAATGTTATTAGTATTACCACAGATAATATAATACTATACTAGTATTACTAAATAAACATGCGCTTCAGTAGCCTTATCAGGATAAACAAAGTCATTAGTGTTTGTGTTGTTTGTGTGTGTGTGGGTGGTAATAATAATAACAATAAAAACTTCGCTCTTTCGATACTGATTATGAGGCTTTCTAACAGGAGAACAGTATCGTTAATGTAGATTTATTTAATATAGACAACAGACGAAGTTGATACGTAGTTCCATGGTAGTTTCTCTTCAAATAAAGAGAAAATCATGGCTTGTCTTACTAAATAGAATAATAATAATAATATTCTATCACATACACACAACACCATCTAGCCTAAACTAAGCAGAGCTTGTACTATGGGTATTAGACAATGGATAAACATACATGTATACTTATTTTTTACATACACATATTATACATAGAAACACCCTGACCAAGACAAACATCCATGTTCATGCACACAAATGTTTGTATAGTACAGACAAAAATCTCTCAGAAAGTACAACTAAATTACAAGAAGCATTAGACATATTTTCATCTTGTCTAGCTGAATTAGGATTGCGTTTGTCGAATAGTAAATCAAAACTATGTATTTTTAGCAGGGGATTTAGGAGACAAAACATTACATTGAAAATAAACAATATTGCTTTAGAATTAGTAGACAGCTACAAATATTTAGGGTTATGGCTAGACAGATCGCTACGATGGGGACGTCATGTTAATGAGGTAGTCAGAAAGTCACAGAAATACTTAAACATACTCAAAGTTCTAGCAGGTACTTCTTGGGGTATACACCCCAAACATTTACGCAGAATATATATAGCGATAGTCAGGAGTCGTATAGATTACAGTTGTTTTATTTACGACAACAGTGCGAGTTCACATTTATATAAATTGCAGAAAGTACAGAATCAAGCACTGAGAATTATAGGTGGTTTTATAAAATCTACGCCTATCCACACCATGGAGAGTGAGCTATGTATTCCACCATTGCACATAAGAAGAAAATTCCTAGCCTACAAATACTGTTTAAAATCCCTATCTTGGAATAATAATGTAACAATCAAATTATTAAAAGAATTAAATATGTTTATTAACAACAGCTATTGGACACGGAAAAAGATTCCATTACTTGTAAATGTGTTAAATGAAATTAAAGATGTACAAGTGGCCTCATCCTCTCCATTAGAGATGTATACCTTAAAAACGTGGGTCTCTTACATTGACACGAATAACATAGTCTCGGTTGATTTGGACAGTATGCATCGAGCTAAAGATTGTTACGAATTAAATTTGTTGAAACACACTGTAATGAAAGAATTAATAGAGAAATATGCTGATTGGGTAGTAATTTACACAGATGGATCTAAGAGCAAGAAAGGTAGGGGTTCTGCATTTTACGTTCGCTCGCAAGAAAATTCTAATGGATGCTTTAAAGTAATTGGAAATGTGTGTATCATGTCGTTGGAGCTCATTGCAATCTCAGAAGCACTATCATATATCAAAACCATTTCTGAAAATAGAGCTGTTATATGTTCAGACAGCAAGAGTGCGTTATATCATATAGCTCGATGCGCCTCTGGTCGCAGAGGTACACCGATAGCATACGAGATACTCTCTAAAATTGAAGAACTAGCGGAGAAAGGAGTGGATCTGAGGTTGCAATGGGTCCCTTCACACATTGGGATACGTGGTAATGAGGAGGCAGATAGATTGGCGAAAATTGGAAGTACAGAAGGACAAGAAATATATGTGAAACCATATTATTCAGAAATATTAACGAAATACAATGGACAGTGTTATGACTTATGGAAAGAGTATTTCGATCAGAGATCGTTGGAAAAGGGTTTATGGTATAAAACTATCCAATGTCAGCCTCCTCGTATACCGTGGTGTACATATAGCCAGCTGAGTAGGAAACTGATTACTATAGCGCACAGAATCAGGACCGGACATATCCCATCAAACAAATTTGCCTTCTTAATGGGGAAAGCTCCTTCCCCTAACTGTGATACTTGTGGTGTAATAGATGATACTTACCATTTGTTGATGGAATGTGTTCGGTTTCATGCGGAGAGAAAGGAATTATTGGAAAAATGTGATGTGGATATTTTGCAAGTCGGAATCATGAATTCCTTACTATCAAAACCTAACAGTGAAGAAGCTTGTCTTTTGTTTAATCTATTGGCAACTTAAGTTAAGCTATTTAGTAAGTACTTAGTAAGTAATTAGCGAATAAGATTAACCGGACTGACATATACATGTAGTATAAAAGTCCAAAAAACAAATAAAGAATAAAAAAAAAAAAAAAAAAACTTGTGCGGGAATCGAACCCGCGACCTCAGGCGTGGCAGTCGGTTACACTAACCATACGCCACCGAGACCAACTAAATAACTATTACTAGATATGTAAAGAATTGTCACTTTTCACACTGAGTTGGTGGCGGAGGTTTAAGTAGTCACCAAGCCACTGCAACTACGCTGAGTGTTGTAGGTTTGAACGCCACACGGTAAATTTGTGCGATCTACCAATAACTTTGTGTTGATGTTCGGATGTTCTTTGTATCTGTTAAAGGTTAATGTGGAGCGGGAGTTTTTTTTTTGTACCACTAACTTGGCAATCAAGCATACGGCCCACCTGATGGTAAGTAGTCACCATAGCCTATGGACGCCTGCAACACCAGAGGCATCACTTGCGCGTTGCTGACCCTTTAGGAAAGGACGTGGGAAGGAGAAGGAGCGGGAAGGGGGAAAAAGGGCCTCCGGCACTCTCACTCACCGAACAAAACACAACAGTAGGAATATTGCTATTTCACGTCGATATTCTGTGCGAGGGTAGTTCTTCCCCGTTCGAGCCGACCCATTCATGCTGAAATCAGCGAAGCTTTACTACTTGTACTACTAAAAAAAGTGTACTTTCATATTGCAGTACCCACTACTTAAGTGTTTATGGCATTCAATATTTCGCAAGGAGCAAAGATTTTTGTGATCTACATGTATTTGTTACCGATCTGGGTATATTATGGATCTCTTATAAATATTTGTAAGGGACTCAAATCACGGCATGTCAATCACAAGAGGACGCAACTTAATAGTATCAAACAAGTAATCTAAAAACATACTCAAATACGCACTACCTTATACGGCATGGCCTGATTACGTAGTCCTAGATTGGGATGGGTAAAGTGTTATTGTTGTTTTCTTTTAGGAAATTCTTAGTATTAGCAGTGAATCTAGAAATATGGCCGATGTACTAAAAATAGCGATAGCCTAGTAGGAAACCGATGGACTGCCGCGCATATGTCTCGAGTTTGATCCACATTTCTATAATATGTACATATTAAATAGATAATTATAATTGAAATTAAACACTTCATACGGATTTTTTCGCGTTCGGCCTCGATGGCGTAGTGGTTAGTGTAACCGACTGCCACGTCTGAGGTCGCGGGTTCGATACCCGTACAAGTCAAACATTTGTGTGCATGAACATGGATGTTTGTCTTGGTCTTGGTGTTTCTATGTATAACATGTATGTATTTACAAAAAAGTATATATGTATGTTTATCTATTGTCTAGTACCCATAGTACAAGCTCTGCTTAGTTTGGGCTAGACGGTGTTGTGTGTATGTGGTAGAATATTATATTATTAATTTTAAAACACTTTTATTACATCATTTTGAAAATCCGTATATAGTAGTTTAATTTCAATGAATTACATTCGCGTAAACATAAGACAATACTATTTCATTTAATTAAAACTATTTATATTTAAGTTTACACTTTGCCTCGACGTTTCGGTTGCTTTACAGCAGCCATGTTCACGAGGCGACTATATCTTAGTCTAAATAGCTTAAATAGTAGTAAAGTTCAATAATAGTAGTGTTAGAGTTGTCAAAATTATGTAATTAAAGTATTTTAAAGTAAAATAAACAACGCCACAAACTCCGTACGGATTTTTCATTAGCACGCTGGACGTTCGCGTAAACATAAGACAATATTAGTTAATTATCGCTCGCTTTAATGGTGAATGGAAACATTGTGAGGATACCTGCATGACAGAGAGTTATCCATATTTTTCTCGAAGATATGTGATGTCTGCCTAGTGCCAACACGCACTGCGCTAGCGTGGTGGACTATAGCCTATCCCTTCTCACAATAGGAAGAGGGCCGTGCTCTGCACTAAACTGCTAAATATGGCTAACGAAAATGTGAATCACATCTTTCTTCGCACAATCCTTCAAGCTATGCAGATGTGATGTAAAACACCTAAAGAGCAAAGTTATATTTTATACAAACGCCTGTAATTTGTCGGTTTTGAGTTACATCATATGTGTCGCTAGATATAATATTTAAAAAGTTAGGATAAACAAATGTAACTGTAAAGACAGTTTTGACATTATTAGCGCCGCTAAATGAACTATTTAAATAATAATAAGTTTATTACACACTTAATAATGAGTTGGATTTAAACACAGCAAGCTGTAAATTGGGCCATTACCGCTTAAAATGCTCATTTTACTTTTATCGATAAATTATGTGTGATTTGGATAAAAATAACTTTGCATTTAAAAGCAGTTATTAAAATATAACTTATATAAAATTTAATAACTATTTACGCAAATATACCAAAATACATAAAATGTAACTATAAAAAAATATTGTCTATAATATGAATGCAAAAAGATTTTGGGCTCGTCCGGGATTTGAACCCGGGACCTCTCGCACCCTAAGCGAAAATCATACCCCTAGACCAACGAGCCAGCTGATAGTTGAGTTTAAATTACGAATTTCATTATTAATCGCGTTTAAAAGTGAAAGGGCCGCCCACGTACGCAGTGACGTCACATTCCGGAACCGAAATGTTTTAAAAATCACGCGCGGCTTTTGTGAACGCCCACATACATATGAAGCTGTTGCGAGGCGAGTGAACAACCATTAGAACAATGAACACTGTTCTAAATATTGAACCATAGCTGCAGTTCCGGGAGGTAGAGTAATTAGAATGAGAACAGTTTAAACGATAGAGCATAGCTATTTAATTATGACAATGAGCATTTTACTTCGTTGTATTATATTACTAAATTTTGTCGTCGTATATATACGAGTACTTGGTACGTTTGGTTACCTTATAACATATATTATTAAAAATTTACATAAAAATCATAACTTGTGTGCATCAAAGATTTTCGCATTGAAGTAGCGTAAGTTAATATGTTTAATATTAGCTTAGCTGAATGGTTTAACTAAGAATACTAGTGATTTGTAAAAAAGAACATGGGTATATCTTTTAATTAAAAAGATAAATGTATGGAAAAGCATGATTTTTACTTTTACTACGTTTCAATTGCTTTTCAGCAGCCATGGTCACGGGGACCATGGCTGCTGAAAAGCAATCGAAACGTAGTAAAAGTTAAAATTATACTTTTCCATACTTCGGGGAAAGTGTAAAATTAAATCTAAATTGTTGTATCATTTAAATAGCTTAGATTGAAGTAAACAATAACTAGTAAAAGTGTTTAACAATAGTAGTTTAAGGTTTCAAAATTATGTAAAAATGGTGTTAAAAAGAAACTGTGATACTCTTGACTGTTAAGACATAGAGTAATTAATGGAAAGAGAAGAACGATAAAAAGCGAAACATCAAACTATAGAGCCATAGAGAAATGAAAGGGAAAAAAGCAACATTAGCGAAACAACATTCATATAAAACCTTGTTGGCGGATACGTATCTGTGGTTAGGATGAACTGATGTAGTGTATACATCGTATATCGATTCTACCGAATATTTACACTCCACTTGATTAAACTATTGGTTTAAGGGATCTGTGTAGTGGTCGAATTGAATCTGAACTATTTGGCTGGGCAATGATGCCGCCCTATATATAGATATGTATGTTTAATCTACAATTATATCTGTGTTGTGTTTATTCAAATTGTTAAATAAAATATATAATATAGTTTATGGTATGATGACCTAATAGGAAATACGGTCTTCAAAACATTTTAAAAATTTTAAAATATTTCTAGGTAGTGGCGGAGATTAGCGCGTCGGGCACGCCACGATCGTGGCGGTAAGTCCCGTGTTTGAGGAGTGGCTGGAGAGGCGGCATGGCGCCCTCACCTTCCGGCTGACACAGGTTCTGACTGGCCACGGATGTTTTGGCCGGTTCCTGTGTCGTATACGCCGGCAAGAGACGCCCGGTTGTCACCACTGCGGCGACTGCCGCGACGTTATTGAGGACACGGCGCTGCACACTTTGGCGGTTTGCCCCGCCTGGGCATCGCAGCGCCGTGATTTGATCGCGGCAGTCGGATCGGTTGCCCTCTCGCTCTCGGCCGTAGTTCAGTCTATGGTCCGGAGTGAGAGGTCGTGGAACGCCGTCGCCTCCGTTTGCGAGGAAGTGATTTCCATCAAGGAGGCGGCGGAGCGGGAGAGGGAGCGTTTAAACCCTCTCCCCAACCGCAGAGCCGGGCGCCGGAGGGCGCGAGATGACCTCCAGCCACCCTGAGGTTTGACCTGGGGGTGGCGGGCTTTGTGGGCCTGCCCGCCATCCGTTCAGCACCAGGTCCGAGAGGCGGCGTGCGTGTTCCCACGCGCGCCTCTGTTTCGTGTCCGTCTCCCCTGTAGGAAGGAGACAGTAGGGCTTTTAAATGAGTTCTATATTGGGTAGGTTTTACTGTGTAGGGGCCTGCCGTTTCATACGGCGGGCCGGAACCTCGGCGGGGTCGCGACCGTATGCGAAAGTGATTCGCGCGGCCCCGTCGATAGTGGTTTTGTCGAGGAACACCGTGGTAGGTTTAGTCGGTATTCCGGGAGGTACATTATCTTTTTAACATCTTATTTTACCCCGGCGAGTCCGACATAATCCCTCCGCCCGCCCCCACGGAGGGATATGCGTCATAGCATTCCCTCAATTAAAAAAAAAAAAAAAAAAAAAAAAAAAAACGCTTTCGAACGAACTCTTTAGCTTTATTATAGATTGAAATTGCAATGATCAATAAATATTTGTGTGTTAAATTTGTGTACTTAATATGCCTTATAGCAAAAAACAAAAGTCTATTTCAGGACGCAAATCACAGCAAAGAACGAAATTGACAAAAATAATATTGCTGTACGTAAAATTAAATTAAATTTTGTTTGCTGTTATTAATTTTCTAATTGGATGAATATAAGTGTGGCTTCACCCAAAAATCAAAGAAATATATTATCAGTGCTATATGAAGTGATTGATATCGATTAGATCCGTTCCTATTTAATATAGAATATACCCAATGGTAGTAAGGAGTGTATTATACCCCTATTTAGCCAGCACTTACGGTTAAAGATAATATTTATTTTCTAAAATGATTTACAATCACTTACAGCAAAAATAAAATAGATAATAAGTAATTATTCTCATTTGTAAAAATGTAATTACTAAAAGTTACAGGTCTTTAATCGCATTTTTAGTAATAAAAAATAAATATGTTGGCTTATATGTATAGGCTTGTTATAAGTTACATATAATGAGAACGAGTCTATTGCCGTTTACTAGACACATCGCCACATTCCATACTGCTAATCCCTTGGCATAAAATCTCAACAACACTTTCATGCATAATAGCAAACATGACCATGAGCGTGCAGGTAGAGCATTCTGTGCCGCCGCACTACCGAGGCATTGATTTAAGATAATATATAAATGTAAAAATATAATGTGATATATATATTTTATTTATATCATTTAACATGACGACTCCGTTAAATCAGTGCGCGAAATGTTACAATATGTATATAAATAGACATCTTTTACTATCTTTTTCTATTCTTTATTTTAAGAGACAAATCCTTCACCGCTAACCTCCTTCTTACAGAATAAGCAGAAATGTATTTAACTCTGAAAAGTTATCCAACTTATTACCGGGAAAATTTCACAGTTCATGATTTTCACAAATCATTTCCTAACAGAAGAACCCATTAACAAATTACCCGACACGGGAATTGCACCCGCGTATATGTAAACGTACACTTATGCAATATGTCTAACGAGGCAGTTCATTATATTATATATTCCCTCTATATGTAAGTAGAAGCAAATAATATTTATTTTATTTAACAACGTACTGTAACGTGCGTGAGAAGTTAAAATTATGTACATAATTCGTAAGCCCAACCCCATTTAAATGTGGTGTTAGAGAATAATAGCAACAGTTCGTTATAATATTTAGTTCACCGCTCAAAATAAACAAAGGCTATAATGGAGATAATTAATTTTATGCGGATTTAAAAAAGCTTTTCACATTAAAACTCTATACGTTATAACATGAAGAGAAAATCACTTACTCACTTCCAAATGAAAAGGCCGAATTGAGGGAGTGAAAGCAATATTATACATAGATAAAAGTATATATAATAATAATAATAAACAGGGCAGCTTGTGGCGAGCTGAATGTGTGTGGCGACACTGCGGTCCTGAATGCCTCAGAGAGTCGGTTAGGGCCTCGTCCCCGGCTTGCCGTTACTGGTTGGCTGGGGTGGAACTTTAAGAACATCCGCAGGACTCTCAACTCTGGCTTGCCTTTGTCGGTCGGTCACAGGGGGGCCGCTAGAGCTATATGCTTGTGAGTGGAAGTATCATTTTCAACGGCATAACTACGGGAAAACCCGCTCCAGGTTTCCGTTGTCACGAGACCCGAGATGGTAAAACCAGCGCCGCACGGCTCGACACCCCTAGCCTTTCGCACCGGTGTTGCCCTCAGCTGCTGGCTTGTATGCCTATGGTGGCCATGCAGGTGGCCTATTTAGTGAGTTAGATATTCACCGTCTGACCATCCGATTGATGCTATTAGAGTGTATAGGGCAGACGCAGTCTTTCATCCATAGTTACCAACATTCCGGTCCATCAAACACCCATACCCATAGCCCATATGTATATCTTAGAATCCATACGTAGCAATAATCCTACGCCTGCTGCGGCTAGTGCCGCAATAGGTGTTCCATCTCGCCTTTGATTAAAACTCTCGAAGGGCCTCTTCACGTTGGACCTGTCTCTCCGTATAAGCCTCCCAAAGGGCCAGGTATTTGCCTAATATAATATGTTAAAAAATACCTGTAAAAAGAGAAACATAATATTAATGTCCTCCAGACCGAATTTAAGTCACGGCGGCCAATCCGTGGCCGTCTGCGCAGGAGATATTATAGTGCACAAATGTGTGCGCAAACACAAGTGCACTCTCTGTTCCCTAACCTTCATGATCCGACGGGACGGCAATCCGACACGACCGGCGAGATATCAGGCGCAGGACCAACGGCTTTACGTGCTTTCCGAGGCACGGGGGTGTCTAACACCGCCAACTTCCTAACTCCGGGCTGCTATTGAAAATTCTTGACAGAAAAATCCAATAACTTTTTGTTGACCTGACGTGGGGTTGCCTCCGTGGCGCAGCGGTAGTGAATGCGACTGCTGTGCATAAGGTCTCGGGTTCTAGTATATATATTTTAATTTTAACAGTATACCTGTATATGCTATTATTTATTCTGTCTGTATATTACCAGTAAACGGTACGGTGAGGTGTACATTTCTAGGCCACCTTGGCCTATAAATGTACACCTCACCTCTACTTAGTTCTACGAGGGTATAGTTTGAATTTACGTATCAAACAGTGCTCTTTGCGGTTTCGTATCCGTTTTAATATTATAAAAATAATATTTAAGTTACTAAAACATAGGCTTTTTAGTTACCGTATTACCTATACCCAAACACATAACATAATTATAAATATATGAATAAAATGTAACTAAAGAAATGTTTACATAAATTTATATAGTTTCATAGTTTGTAGTGTCAGAAAGAAACCAGCCTCGGGCAGTTTTTAATCTGGCGTAAAGAAAATACGGTCATATAGCTCTAGAAAGATTTATATAATTTGCTAGCAAGTGCAAACAGAGTAATAGAGAGATAATTTTATTAAAAGTATTCATCAATTTACCTTGTGAATATTTGTGTAAGAAAATATAATAATAAAATAACTAAAGTGACCTTAGTTAGTAAAATTGATGTACATACCTTTCTAATTTCTTAATTTATATTAAGTAATCATTATATGCCTATATGCCTACTACCTAATATATTTTATTATAATATAAATTATATAAACACATATACGGCGCTTCTTGTTAAGTAAGCAAGTAGTATATTTCTTTAGTGTCAGTCTAGCTATCGAAATACTAATAACGGTTTACCATGTTTGATACGTAAATTCAAACTATACCCTCGTAGAACTAAGTAGAGGTGAGGTGTACATTTCTAGGCCACCTTGGCCTATAAATGTACACCTCACCTCTACTTAGTTCTACGAGGGTATAGTTTGAATTTACGTATCAAACAGTGCTCTTTGCGGTTTCGTATCCGTTTTAATATTATAAAAATAATATTTAAGTTACTAAAACATAGGCTTTTTAGTTACCGTATTACCTATACCCAAACACATAACATAATTATAAATATATGAATAAAATGTAACTAAAGAAATGTTTACATAAATTTATATAGTTTCATAGTTTGTAGTGTCAGAAAGAAACCAGCCTCGGGCAGTTTTTAATCTGGCGTAAAGAAAATACGGTCATATAGCTCTAGAAAGATTTATATAATTTGCTAGCAAGTGCAAACAGAGTAATAGAGAGATAATTTTATTAAAAGTATTCATCAATTTACCTTGTGAATATTTGTGTAAGAAAATATAATAATAAAATAACTAAAGTGACCTTAGTTAGTAAAATTGATGTACATACCTTTCTAATTTCTTAATTTATATTAAGTAATCATTATATGCCTATCTATTTTATATACTACCTAATATATTTTATTATAATATAAATTATATAAACATGTATACGGCGCTTCTTGTTAAGTAAGCAAGTAGTATATTTCTTTAGTGACAGTCTAGCTATCGAAATACTAATAACGGTTTACCATATAATTAACTAACTTAAATGATTTTTGCGTCTGACACAAAACATGAACATCATGTTCAGTCTTTATTTATAACTCAATAAAATGAATATTATAACGTTCATAACGCACGCAATAATTGTAAAGGCATTTCAAATTACGAGCACCTAATATAACTACTCAATTGATGTATAGTTCAATTTGAAATACTTATAGAAACAATCTAGAACTACACATGAAAGTGCAGAATTTTCAGTGAATCCGCGCATCGGACCGCGCACAAGCGTAGCGGACTGACTCCCGCTCGACGCGCTAGTACCTCCATGGAAAGCGAGCGCGTCGTCCTTACGCCGCAGCTTGCCGCTATTGTCGAGCTTTCCCGCGAAAAACTTATCATAGACAATTAAAATAACGCGTGTTTTAAAATCTAGCCGTGTTCTTATTTTAAATTATAACTTTATTGCCTGAATGTGTATGTTTGAATTTATCAAGAAAGTTTGCAACAATGGGTTAATTATTAGTGGAAAATAAAACATTGTAATGAAAACAAAGGTTTAAAAGTGATGGTAAAGATGTTGTTTATTTTAAAAGTTTTGGTGCAACAGACTTGTGTATGATGGCCCGTTGAAGATTGGAAAATAGTAAAATGACTCCGTAGAAAGGTAAGTTTTAGTTATATTTTGAGGCGAATAGCTAAATATAATAAAAATATTTTGATTTTGATTCACTAACAAAAATGTTTTAAAAATATTAATATTTACAGTATAAAATCACTCACGATCGATCATATATTTATTTTTATTGATTGCTCGTTTATTTAACAATAAACTACGATTTTACGTAATTTAATTGCTAAACTGCATATCCAAGTACATAATAAGTAATTATATATTATATAGTTTTTCCGAAGTGCTATAATTAAGGAAAATAAGCAAAATTAGGATATTGCAGTTATAATAAAATACTAGAGCTTGGTTTTTTTAAGCTCTAGATTCATATTATTAATCATAATTTGACAAAAATTGAAACCGTGTAAAATGGTTTTTAATAATAAATTATTTGGTTTAATACTGATAAATATTTGTAATTTATTATATTAATTTTCATAAATATTAGAATTACGTTGAGTATATACAAGTAATTTTATTGTTTAAGTACATATTATTACATTTTAGTGCAAATAGTTGAACGCCATTTTGAACAGATATAAAATAATTGGGTGCTTATAATATAATTATGGCACTAGATTAGAGATGATAATGTGAGCGACAAAATAGGGATGCACACACATATAAGAGCCAAATAAATTCAATCCCTTTGTTCGGTGGATATAAAATTATTATTATTATACATATATATTTTTATAAGTTCTTATTTATTTATGTATAACCATAATACGTTAAACGAACTCAAATATTTACACATATAATTATAAAGAAGACGAATAAAGTTACATATATTCACAAATCTGGTTTAGTCGTCTTAGCATTCGTCAGCATGACTATCAACTAGTAACGTGTTCTTCTGGGCACGTTACCAGTTACCGAAGTGTAAGTACCTAGCCTCCTGGCTAGCAGCATTGCCACGTTAAATGTTAAGCTGATTGTATAGGCAAATAAAAGTCTTCCGATAGTTCCGATGCGAAACGTCAGTCAAGCAATTTGCATAATTTTTATTATACTGTAATATTAAAATTAATATATTTTTTAGATAGATAAGATTATGCATAAACAATTTATTGATGTACCTACCGTATTTGATTTTACGCCTTATTAAGCAGATCCAGTAGTGACTATATTTACAGTTCTAATTACCCTACCATTGGTTGTTGAAATGAAAACTAAAGCAAGGAAAACCCTGCTGAGTTATGGCGTTCTAATGATTAAAGTTAAGGAGTTTAGAAGGAGTTAAGCGGGCTATTGTATTGCAGTTAGTTAACAATAATTTAGACCTCGTCCGTCCCGGCTCTGTCTCGACTCAAATTATTTCAAACTACGATTGCCTGACAAATTACTTTTCTTAGACACGTGACACTAGTACTTCTACCTTTAAGCTTTTAATGTTAGCTGGACAATGAAATTATGCTAATCAACGCAACAACTTAAAATTCCGGATTTAAAATTTCCCTACCGCAACTGGAATTCTCAATTTAAATGGACGATGTTTGGTGTCGGTTTGGCAAGCTTAAAAGTATTAAGTGGCCAGTATTTTAGGTCGACTGCTTTTAGTCCCAGCGGCTGTCTCTTCTAGAGTTATTAGTTATATATTCTAAAGGACAGCAAATAAAAAAAATTACTTGTTTCTCATACATGGAATGACGTCTTTGGCAAACCTTTTCGCACAAATCTTAGTCTCAATCATGTTAGATGAACATTAATTGTCTGCATAAGCCCTTAGTTTTATCAGACCTAGACAGTTTATCTAATTAAGAAATATGGCGTGCGCGTAGTTAGCAATGAAAGTGCAAGAGTCTTGGATGCCAACGAGCTATATAGAGTATTGTTATTGTACTCTTGACTACTAGCTCAATGACGCAGAACAATTCTCAAGGGTTATTCCCATGTTTATGTAATAGGGTTTTAAATATGGGAGGGTACAAGGTCGGCAACGCATCAGTAATCCCGATGTTGCAGGTGCCCGTAAGCGTTAACCATTGACCTTCGAGCCAAACGAGGCCTTTCTTTTTTTATAAGGAGCAGTTAATTTTCCCCCTCAGTAACGTTCAAATCTACTTTATCATTTTTTTTTTTTGATTATTATCCTACCATTGATGCTGATCAAAAGTACATATATTTTCATTTAATTCAAAATTGGAAAGAGGCTCGGAGATATTTTGTCAAGCTATATTTAAGTCGTTATTTTAAAACTAGAGGTTTCATATCTGCGAGACGTTGTTTGAGCTGGTCACGTAGTCTCGTGGAAGGTAATAGGTTTAACTGTAAATCGAGTTCGACGATGCATTGAATGGAAAAGTGTTCTATATTCGGATTGCCGTAATAGACTACATGCAATAGAAATGATTGTACGTAGGTAACAGTATAAAATGAATAAAATTAATATAGTTACTTTAACCATACATTTTACTCTCTTGAAATTTAGGCCCGTCCAAAACAAATTATTGTTGTAATTAAAGTTTTCGTATTTTCATTTAATACGTATATTTTAAAACCAGTTTGGATATTAGATCAATATATTTTTTGTTCATTGCATGTTATTAATTTCTGTTTGCTTTGGGGAAATATTCGTAATATTGGAAAATATATATAAAGCTTACAAATGATTTTTATCATATATCAAATTTACTTCACACACAAAGCAAAGTTTGAAATGCTGATATTCGTGTGCATCATTGAGTGAATGATTATATTTCTTTTTGCGAATGTGTGTGAATATATTAACCTATTGGAGTATATCAAAGATCATACATTTAAGCGAAGGCCATCTCCATCTACCAAAACATCAAATATGTTTTAGGTTGCTTTTATTACCTTGCTTATATTTTAAACGTTTTAGTGGGTACACATCATTCGCTGTACTGCGACGAGATCTCAACATAGTCTAAATTGCGGAGGATAACTTCTTTTTAAAATGTTGTAATATAAAGTTTACGCGATACAGAACACAAATATGAGTACAAAGAAGCTTTTCAAAAGTAATAGTTGGGTCAATTTTCAAATGATGGAAATAAGATGCCCGATACAAATCGTGACGTAGCCGTTGCTAAGATGAAGGCGTGTGAGGGTCACACCGAGATATCCTTCTACGCCCAATTATTTGTTATATTTGTCCAAATATGAATGTCCAAGTATTGAATAGCTGTTCGTTATTACTTATTAATTCCTATACTTATTAATTGTGAATGTCTTCCTCGTTTGGCGACCCATTTAAATGCTGTATTCACAAAAATATTTTATTTGAATGCTATTTGGTGCTGCTATAGAATAAATAAGTACATAGTATACGTAAGCACTCTTTTATTCCATGGCTTTTTTTTTACGTTGGTTAATGCATTGACGCCTATCCCTCCGCGGGGGCGGGCGGAGGGGTTTTGTCGGATTTCGGACTCGCCGGGGTAAATGAGAAAGATGGAATAAGAATAATGTACCTCCCGGAATACCGACTAAACCCACCACGGTGATCCTCGACAAAAAACACTATCGACGGGGCCGCGCGAATCACTTTCGCATGCGGTCGGCGCGACCCCGCCGAGGTTTCGGCCCGCCGTATGAAACGGCAGGCCACTACACGATAAGACCTACCCTATGGTCACTTCTTGATAAAACCCTACTGTCCCCTCCCCTCCCCTAGAGGGCAGACGGACTTAAAACAGAGGCGCGCGTGGGAACACGCACGCCGCCTTTCAGACCTGGTGCTGATCGGGTGGCGGGCAGGCCCACAAAGCTCACCACCCCCAGGGTGGCTGGAGTTCGTCTTGTGCCCTCCGGCGCCCGGCTCTGCGGTTGGGGAGAGGGTTTAAGCGTTCCCTCTCTCGCTCTACCGCCTCCTTGATGGAAATCACTTCCTCATAGAAGGAGGCGACGGCGTTCCACGACCTCTCACTCCGGACCATAGACTGAACTACGACCGGGAGCGAGAGGGCAACCAATCCGACTGCCGCGATCAATTCACGGCGCTGCGATGCCCAGCCGGGGCAAACCGCCAAAGTGTGCAGCACCGTGTCCTCAACAACGTCGCGGCAGTTACCGCAGTGACGTTGCCTGTTGTATACGTATATATAGTTGCCGTTGACTTGCCGGCGTATACGACACAGGAACTGGCCAAAACAACCGTGGTCAGTCATTATCTGTGTCAGCCGGAAGGTAAGGGCGCCATGCCGCCTCTCCAGCCACTCCTCAAACACGGGACTTACCGCCACGATCGTGGCGTGCCCGGTTCTATGGCTACTGCATATTAAAAATGTAACACATTGACAACTACCTAATTATTTCGATATAGAACATCTGTTTATTACATTTAACAAATAAGATATACATAGACTCTCTCTATTATGTTTAAACGTTAGAGTATAAAAGACATATCCTAATCCTAAGTAATATTATAAATGCGAATGTAAGTTTATCTGTTACGCTTTCACGCCTCAACTGCATGACCTATCATTATAAAATTTGGTAGACACGTCAGGGGTACTGTACCCGAGGAATATAAATTTGTTGACAAACTCTCCATTAACGCGAGCGGATCCGTGGTCAAAGTCTAGTTTTGAATATAGTTGTCCAGATTGCATACAAAATATCATAGAAACGGGCTTATTTTTGTGCTTATCTTATCTTTACAATATATAGTAGAGAAGGCCGTGGATGTAGCGTCACTGGAAGATTTACTGTACTTTGTATAGGCATGCGTGCGGCTCAACTGGCAACATGCCAAATTATTTTTTTGCCAAATCTGCAAATCGTACTAACGAATAAATTCGAAGGCTATGCTTTCCCTTTTATAAAATTGTAATATCGTAATTTTATGCTGTATGGCTGATGCATTTTTAATGTTTATTTTAAGAGAAATTGTTTTTAAAGGAGAATCAAATATTGGATAAAATTAACTTCTTTGGAAGAGACGCATATAAACAGCCAAATGTCGCTTTTGATTTTAATTACTTCATGGTGGGCTTTGTAATTTTAATTGGTAAATTTTATTTACGTTTAGAAAATATACCTATTGTTTTTTTCGTTATTAATTTCATAACCTTGTTTGATCCTTTCATATGGATGAACTTATACATGAATATGAAAGAACCAGTGTATTTGAAATAGCAAAAAGCTATAAACATAATTGCAATGTATAGATATTTATAAAATGTATATGCGTTTAAGCTTTATTACGCTTTTAAAAATAAATTTTGTCTCTAATATCAATTATTTTTTAAACTAAATAAAGGGATATAGAAACTGCTTTCAAACATCTAAAAGTTTCGTCGTATTGTTTCCTATAAAGAGTTTGCGAAAATATTTTGTTGGATACTTCGATTGTATCGGATGACGGGTATTTTCCTGCAAACTTTTCCAAAGCAAAACCTCAAATTTTATAAATAGAATGAAGATGCATAGGTACGTATACTTAATAAAGTTGAAAGCTTAAGAATACATTTAATGTCACAGAATGATCTTATCTGATACATACAGATGAACATACGTACAATCTCAAGTCTATAACCCTAAAGCAGTGAGTGGTGACGTATTCTATCAACATTTGCTAGGTAAGGTTGCAGGTTTTACCTAATAGAGAGCGCGTCTATTGCAGTCTATCGGCCACAGTTCCAAACTCTGTGGAGCTACTGAGAATTTATGGGGAAAATTAATAAACCTATGCTAGACCCTGGAATTGACATGGAGATCCAGGTCCGATTTCCGGGTCTAGGAAAGTTGAAAGTATAGCAATCACATTTTTTAGTGCTACGCCACTCTGACAGCCAGAGCAACTGATATAACAGCCTAATTTGTGTTAGGAGTTGTCAGCTCCGTTTTCACGTAAGTGATACCAATATAGACCGATGGTTTTAGCCTTTATAACTATTTATCATAAGGGAGGACGCGTTCCTTAGTATTGTGATAAATATATATAACATATGTTTGTTGTTTTAAAAGACGACTTTAGCTCTAGGAATAATGATGTCAATAAACCAGTATCGCGAGAGACTTAACCATTTAAACAACTTTACAATACCTTTTTTCTTTTTGATTTTATATCTCATATACGGATTTTATCGCGTTGTTTATTAATCACTGTATTACATAATTTTGAAACTATGACACTACTACTATTACTGAATTTTACTAATTTATAAGCTAATAAAATTATTTAAACTATTAAATCTATTTATATTTAGGTTTTACACTTTCCCCGACGTTTACATTATCTATTGTTAAAACATGTATTGAAACCAGTGTTGCTTTAATGATCAGCATTCAAGTAAACGTAAATAAAATAACATTATTACGAGCTAATATAACTGCAATAAAATTCGATACCCTCAAAATGACTCCTCATGCCTCCATAAATGGAACACTGATATTGGCGTGTATCTTTGACGTGTCATTTCTGATTTGCGCCGTCTGGCACACAAACGGTCCGAGCTATCAAGTTCAAATGGATGTGTATTCACAGCGGATGGATGTTCGGAGCCGGCATAACCGACGTGCACTTGCAGTTAACTGTGATTTGCAAGTTTGCATTGGCAAAGCCTTCGACGATCTCATAGAATGTACATATGTCCAATTTTCATTATTGCTTCGTACATACGTAATATGATGTCTGTATTCGTGGACTTTGATGCCTTAGTTACGGTCTATATCTCGGTGACTATTCAATGCCTGATATATTCTATATCTTAAATAGAACTAAGAAGATTCTGTGAAGTCCTTTGATTATAAATGACAGTTTAATTTAGATAGATGTACTGATTTACATTATATTGTCTTACGTTTGCGCGAATATTATGCATTGAAATTAAACTACTTTAAATGGCTTTTATCGTGTTGTTTATTTTAAAAACACAATTTACATAAAAATATGGTTTAATAATTTCAAAATTATGTAAAAAATGTCTCTACTATTAAACTTTACTACGATTTCAGCTATTTAAAGTATTAAACTATTTAGATATAGGTTTATACTTGCACCGATGTTTCGTTTGCTTTTGAGCAGCCATGGTCACGGGTAGACTAAGGTGGTGGTTCTCTCAATTGAGACATTGATAAACAACTCGATCAAATCCGATTACAATAGTTTAATTTCAATATGTTAACGACTAAGTTATCGAGACTAGAATAGTTTGCAGTAAACTCTATTACGCTCAATAATTCCGTCGACTGAGTAAACTTTCATGTCAGATGAAACTGTTACTTGATAAGAAAATCTTGATAAAAACAAGGCCTAAGATAAAAAGAATTGTGTCGCCACGTTCGGTACTCGAGCTTGAGTTTATGAGGCACTAATAAACCATAAACAATAAAAAGCTTCGCATTTAACAAGCATTCTGTCTGCTCAACACATTAATTTTTGAAGCATATCAACATTAAAATTTGTTATAATGTTAAAATATATGACTTAAGATTTTAACTATAAAGCAAGAAGTGATTTTATTTTGATAATCAAATCACTTCTTACTTTATAGACACAAAAATAATAAATATATAGTATTATAATATAAAATAATAAATTTATAGTATAAAAATACTCCATAGTTACTAGGGTATACTTGTTAAACCTATCGAGCTGAGCTAAATCCTAGTTTCTAGTGGGTTAACGTCAGTATGCAATGGATATCGAACCCGCAACCATTTGGTCGCAAGTTAGTCAAGAAAACATAAATGAAAGACTAACAACAACACCTAGATGATTAATAAACAGCGGTGGAAACAACCATTGTCATAGGTGCCACATACTGTAACATGAACTGAAATTCTAAATCAAACGTCTACATAGACTCTACAAAGACATATATTTAAAGAAATATTTCATAGTATGTGCAAATCTGGCAAGACTATCGCAGTCTAGTAGGAGGCCATTGGAGTGCTACGCAGAGGACTCGAATTCGTTCCCAACGAGCGCATCTTTGACTTTTCGAAGCTATGTGCCTATTAAATAGTTAATTATCGCTCGCTTTAACGGTGAAGGAATATCGTGAGGAAACTAGCATATCTGAGAGTTCTTCATAACGTTCTCCAAGATATGAGCAATCTGCCAACCCGCACTGGGCCAGCATTGTGGACTATGGCCTTACATTCCTCTCACTGAAAAGAGACCCATGCCCAGTAGTGGGACAGTTTAATACAGGACTGATATTATTATACAAATCTGGATACCATTTAAATCGCTCTTATAACCGATAGCATACATTCATAAACACAAAAAGTGACGTATCATGTATTTCTATTATAGACAGACGCCTCTGTAAGCAATAGATTAGCCTAGGTTATAAATAATGTATAATAGTCTTATATTAGATTATGGGTTCACAAAGTGCTTCAGTATTCAATGAAACATTAATTAGATATGTCACGTCTACGATTTATGTAACAGCGGCTAATAAATATCTCAGTTTATTAGCAATACGAAGCTTAGTTGCTATGTAACATACAATTATTATCAGTGTACATTATTACTCTCTCTAAAAATAAACTTTAGTTACGGAATTTGCCACGATTTATTTTGTTTGCTACTTTTATCTGCATGTGTTATCTACTTATTTCGGATATATTTAGCATCCATGATCAGATGTTGTCAAGGTTTAATTTGTTAAGTAAATAAATTGCGATGAAATATGTAAATTTGCCTTTTCTTCAAGACAACTGTTAGAAAGACAAAAATTCCCGTCTCGTAATTTTACAAAGAATAAAGGATATGTGGAGCGCATTTTCCGCCGCGTAGCACATTGTCCCAGTCGCAACTCTAGGCGCGCAAGATGACTTATATAGATATGTATAATTTCGCGATGATTAAGTTGTAAAAGTATACTTTTAATTCTTGTTTAACGGGTACACCAGATTTTGCCTGCGGCTCCACTCGCGTAAGTGCAGGTTAGGTTAGATTAGTAAAAGTACTTTTTCCTGCATGAAAGGTACCCTCCTAGTAGTAAGGTCCTTTTCTGTTCCCCCGACAACGTATATACGAAATTTCATGATGATCGGTCGAGTAGTTAAGGCGTTAACACAAACTTAGGACTAAACATCAATTATTTTGGTAATTATTTTTACCCTAAACTAAATGTGATGGACGGGAATAAATGAGGTTTAGCATTTTTCTACGCCAAAACAGATGTAGTTCATAACTGCAAACACGTAGGGTCTTCACGTAGGTATATCGTAGGTAATATTATTTGGTGAAAATTATAGTCCAGCACTTTATTGGTAGCACGTTCACAAACATAAAGTGTGTATAAAGCTGAAATAAAACGTCGACGTACTAGCGTCTCTTCAATTTCGATCAAAATTCATTCAATTGAAATTCGAAGAGAGCTTCATGCGCAAGTATTGCAGAATCGTACAGTTTCTGGACGTGAACGTTCAATTTTCATCAAATTGAATTTTATTTACACCGGTCTCACTGCTTTTAATTATATTCCAGCAGGTCTGTATGCCTGCATGGCTTTGAACCAACTTTATTTTGTTGACTATCCGTAAAAACACGTGGGCATGCAGAGAGTTAATGTTAATATAAATAAGAACTCGCTTTTAAGCATTGCCTTACATAGAGTTTGCCTTGGATTCAAGTTATATCCTTACTAAATGTTATAAGAATATCGGTTAAACGATTTAGCCGGGAATACGTTAGAAACGCAATAGATAACGCATTTGTATTTATACATAGATTAGGATAAAGTATTATGAGTATTTATTAACATTCTGTTATAGGGCCTCCTTAAATACCATACCATCGACTAATCCTTATCCTAACTAATATTATAAATGCGAATTGGAGTTTGTTTGTTTAGTACGCTTTCACTTCTTACCTATCCGACCGACCGTCATTAGATTTCGCATACACATTGTCAAGGAAGTAGAATGGGACATACCCTATGTCCCATTCTACTTCTTTGACAATGTGTTCAAACCTTTATTCAAATAATGTAGTGTTCCCGAGGGATTTTTATCACAAAATCTAGATTAACGGGAAACCGCGGGCATATCTAGTATAATAAGAAATTTAACCTCTTTGTATAAAATTATATTGCAATATGTTGACCAATTTAGCCATGGCAATTAAGAATATATACTTTTGCTTGTTGAAAAGTTGCATGTAGCATTCAGCTCGTCTGATGGTAAGCGATTACCGTAACAGAGATGTAACTTGCGTGCGGCAATTGCTCATGATCTCGTACTGTAGGCTCGAGCCCAATAACTCATGGAAGTCTAATGCTAGGCATTACTATTCTATTTATTTCTTCCTATGCTTAAGACGAGGCAACTAGACGCACATTGGACGGACTGGCTTTTTACTTCGACGTTGACGTACTACTCACGAAACGAATGGTTATATGTGGACGCACGCAAGGGAATAAATATATGAGATTATATCATTTTCTTAACCAGAAGCTTCGTTTATGTGATCACTGTTGCCATTTTTACGTAGACTATTTAGATTTATTTGACTGCAGGGATGACGTAGTGGTTTGATTAGCGGCAGTGCGAGTGCGCCAAGTATTGTGGTTCCGATCTCCACACTGGATAAAAATCAGGCGATCAACATGTAGTTGTTCTAAGCCTGAATGTTTTTTGTGTTCTTTGTTTGAGTGTGTGAAGTTCTGGTAAATAAATTAAATGAACTAAGTGCAGGCATCATAATAAAAAAGCAAGGAAAATGTTGTAGGCGCAATAACTATTCATTAAGTCAGTGATGCATAAAAATTGAGAGAATTATAAGAAGGAAAAGCTTTGATGGAAATTTATTGGTTGTGTTACACCAAAATTAAAATAAAAGTGGAGGAGTGGGAGAAGTGAAAAATATTACCGCCAATGTGTCTCTCTTATGTCTTTTCATAGTGTTTAGGCTATCTCTATAACAAATTTCGCCAAGTCGGTTTGGTAGGAAAGAAGTTATAACAAAACAAACTCACAGACTTAGTATTGCATATATCAATATTCTTTATTGTCATTATCCAAGTTACTAGAACTAATTACGCATTGCCTCGATATGTTTCGCTTATTATTATTATTATTATAGGAATGCTTGTGTTGTTCACGTCGGTATCGCAGTGTACATGGTCTTTGGAGATGTGCCCAGTAGTTATATTCTTATTTTTGCTTTTTAAAACGACTAACTTAACGATTTAAGTTATTATACAAATTACTGGTATTCTTCTCCAGCTAACCCAGCTTGTGATAGGTGTTGATTCACATCGGTAGAGAAACGAGTGGGTACTGCCGAATCTGGTAGGTACCAATCTCGACCCTATAACGTGGGATTTATAATAATTGAGTGGCTCACGTTCAATGTTATTTAGTCGTAATGCTCGAGTAAGTACTATATTCCTTACTAAAACATGTTTTAAATGATAACATCACAGAAAACATAACTCATATGTTGTATATATTCATATTATTATGTTTTAAGTACTGGCCTAGTTATGGGTTCCGTGTTCAAACACGAAGTTCTTGTTACAAGCTATGGACAGTATGACAAAATGGGGCGGATATACGTTTGTCCGTGAGCAAATATTGTAAAGATCAGAGGATTTAAAGGCTCCCGGGGGATATGGAGTGTGTGCTTACATTTGCGTGACTTACGCCGAGCCCGTACAAACATACTTACCTACTATTTATGTAGAAGGCTGTGTGCGGAAGTACTTTGACTTTAAGATCTGTTCCTTTAAATGTAAGATATTAGAAATAAATGTGAGTAGCTCAGTGGGGAGACCAACAGACTGCAATGCAGAGGGTCTCGGGGTTCGAACCCACGTCGCACACCTCTGACTTTCGGCAGTTATATGACTTTTCGAAATAATAATAAATAATAAACGCACATAGCGTATTGATTGACAATTATCGCCTGCTTCGTGCCTTGGAGAGCACGTTAAGCCGTCGGTCCCAGCTGTCATGAACATCTATGGCAGTCGTTACTGGGAACTCAGTGCCCTATAATAGTCTGACACTGGTCTAGCCTTATGGTATCGTTAGCCTTCTGGTTGCGGAGATCAGGTGGTAGCCGCTCCGTGTAAAACTTGTTATCCAGTCAAATCCGGTTAGACTAGAAAAGCCGACCCCAAGTGACTTGGGAATAATAAAGGCCCCTAGAAGAAGAAGATACGTATAGTAGGTATTAGAGTATAATGTCAGGGTACAAACTTACGTTACTTCATATCAAACTGTTGTTGTGTAGTTTGTGATAGTTGTAAAGATGCAAATTACCTTATTTGCTTTGGGTTCAGTTGAAAAATGTTTAGCCAAGCAAAATATTTTGTTTATGAAATTGTGTGAATGGAAGAATTAATGGGCTGCAGACACTTATTATGTGTCACTTATTTAGATACTCAACTATCGATTGGGATATCCAGCCAACTATTATTCACATTCAAAAAATATTGTTAGGCAATTTAAGAGCTTTCAATAAAAACTAGAGTATTTTTACCATGCAATACGCATGCCGATTGTGAAAAGAGTAAATATAATAAAAAAGTGTATCGGATTTAAAATGACTGCCATAGGTACCTAACGGCCGCAAGCTTTGACGAGTATATAACAAAGTTAGAGTAATAATACGAATAACTGACTGACAGGGCCGCACGGATGGCGCATTGGTTTAAGTAGACATTGATAGAACCTAAGCGCTATCGATTTGAAGTAACAATAAGTAAAAATTGTGTGAACCACATGTTGTTAAATATAAAATCAATTCTTAATACAGAATTAAGAAGTATTTTTAGTAAGTTGGATATGGACGGATAATTTGGAATCTGAAACGGTGCCCGGTAAACGGCGATAGGATCAGTCTAGAGACTGATCCTATCGCCGTTTACCGGTTTTTTATATTTCGCCTACTGTGTTTTCATCGTACATAATAGATTACGTACGACGAAAATACAGTAGGCGAAATATTGATGTTATACACCTCTAGGAGATTGTGCATTTAAGACAAAATCAACAATAATTTATTAATATAAGTCACAAATTACAATCAAATCTCGTATGACTTATGTGAGTGGTAATAAGAAGTATATAGTAAAAAGTATAATATCATATACAATGAGCTAGAGTAGTTTTTTATTTTATAAGAATCCACTTTGACACATTTGATCACAGTCTATTTGATATAAGTATTAATTTTATTTGCTTCTACCGCGACGCGGCGACGCCGACATAAAGAATACTCTCGTCATTGTCCACGACAGCGGGGAAAGCACTGTCAATATAATTTAAAGTATAATAAACCATGGAAAAGTAGTATATTTTATGTGAAAGGTCTGTCAATGGTACATCTCTTAACATAGTTACTTATTATCATTAAAAGCTACTGGAAGTGACCTTGGAAATCAACAGCGCAAACTTTTGCCATTGTATCCTAAAAAGATGCTGTAAACTATGTATAAAAGAGAATTTCTGCAAATCTAGCCCTGTGTTGAGGTGGACTTTACAAATATACATACATTTAATGGCAACACAGTACAACCAGGTTCAGAACAATTATTTATGGATTACACAACTAATAGACCCGTAGGATTCGAAACCATAATATTCGACGCAGTGGCAGCGGCGAGATGACTAATTCGATACGCCATCCGTGCAATCAAATTATTCATTTACTCAGATTATGAAAAGTCAATATTTAAAATACTAACTTGGTTCGTTGAGTTATGATTTAGTTTTACAAATACATAATTTGTATAGATTTCCTGGTCTGTCTGCTTGCCTCTGATTGACTTAACAGACACTCTTTTAAATCAACAATAAAAGAAAGTCAAAGCGGGCAAATGGATTTTACATAGAGTAGACGCATTTTACGTACAGTCATAAGTATGTATGAGGTTTGCCTTGTTCAGGCTTGTCCTATCAAAGTGTGACTTTACTTGATACTGTATTTTTGTTACGTAATTGAAAGGTGTAGGCGTGATCATTTGCGCAACTAGTGATGGTGTAAGGCTCCGGATTAGATAAGATAAGATAAATATAATCTTTATTGTGCACTAATAATGATAGATACCTGAGTAGGATAGTTTGTGTGGCAATCCTGCTGCCTGACAATTTTATGTTTCGGGTAGTCTCGAGCTTATTTAGAATAATGAAATTAAAATTAATTTCAGTGTATCTTAAGACAATATTATTTAGAATATTTATTTTATCTTTGGTGCTATGCTCGATTAGTTGTTGAGTTTATGGTATATGTGGTTAACTCCTTGAGTATCAGCAACCATTTTCCGCATGGCTGCAATATGAATTTTAAATATAAGTGTTTGCAATTTATTATAGAGAATTAATCTGTCAAGTCTTAGAATACCAGACACAATAAAAAAAAATTGTGTCTGACCACCAGTGTGCCGATGCGACTCAATAGGTCCACGCAGAAGAAAAATGACTCAAAACGTCAGATAATGTATAATGTACTTATATTTTTATCTGCTTAATAAATATATAATAATTTGGATGTATATTTCCATATTATGGACAGCGTACCGAAAACTGAAATAGGAGATCTTTATACTAAGCTTTTAGCTAAGTACGAGTATAATGATCAACTGAACGACTTTTAAGTCGTTGGAATTTTCTTCAGGATCCTTCTATAACATTTTCTGCATTAATATTTTTCTGGTTGTGAATTATATTATAACACAACGTGTAAACAGATCATTTAATAAAAAAAGTCTAGAATACTACATACTTCTGAAATGGCATAGCTAATTAAATCTTATGATTAAACAGTTTAAAAATCAGTCATACACTAGCACGGTATGTAGAGTTTTGAGGTCATCTCTCGTGATTAGTGCATCAAATTTATATCGTACAAGATTTTGCCCGCGGCTTTGCTCGTGTAAATGTAGGTTAGGTTAGATTAGCAACAGCATCGGGTCGCTGACCTTCCGACTGGTGCAGGTGCTTTCCGGGCACGGATGCTTCGGAAAGTATTTGTACCAGATCGCGAGACGGGAGGCGACCCCTGTCTGCCACGAGTGTGGGGCGCCGGAAGACACGGCATTCCACACGTTGGAGGCGTGTGCCGCGTGGGGGCCTCAGCGGCACACGCTTTCGGCCGTAATAGGCGGGGATCTCTCCCTGCCGAGCGTGGTCAACGCCATGCTCGGCGGCGAGAGGTCGTGGCAGGCAGTGGTCTCCTTCTGTGAGGCTGTCATGGCGCAGAAGGAGGCCGCGGAGAGGGTCAGGGAGAACAATCCCCTCGCTGACCCTCTCCGGCGCAAACGGACGGGAGCGAGGAGGAGGCGATTTGCCCGCCTTCTCGCTCCTGTATAGTGGGGTCACTGGTACAGAGTCGGGGGACTCTCTACCGGCTTGCACGGCCCCACACGTCTGAGGGGTGGCCTTGGTGAGCAAGGCCACCCCTCCACAGGTGCTGAGGCCCGGTTACCATCAGCCGGGCCAACCGCCGGGGCGGGATGGTGACTGCTAACGCGACTCCATCTCGCCCCACCCTGTCGGCGGAGGGACTGCTCACCCCAGGTTTTTAGTGTG
The DNA here is from genome assembly GCA_963675205.1 of Catocala nupta. Lineage (NCBI taxonomy): Eukaryota > Metazoa > Arthropoda > Insecta > Lepidoptera > Erebidae > Catocala > Catocala nupta. The sequence goes on along the minus strand of OY776100.1, from coordinate 14,374,262 downwards.
TATACCGACCCCCTTCAGGGGTGGAGAGTCGCACATAACTTCCTTCCCCCTCCCCCGGGGGAGGGGGTATCCATAAAGGATTTTCCTGGGTCAAAAAAAAAGATTAGCAACAGCACTTTTTTTCTGAATGAAAGGTAGGGTACCTTTCATTCAGAAAAAAAATCCTTTTCTACTCCTCAGACAATGTGCGAAATTCCACGATGATCGGTCGAGTAGTTCAGGCGTGAAAGCGTAAAAACAAACCAAGAAATTTACATTCGCACTAATTATAATATGAGATACGATTCCTTTTCAAGTACTTAGGATACTGTTTTATTTACGTAACAAATTAAATACACGACCACTTGCATTGCACTTAGACGTTAAGAACGCGTACTTTGCGTGTTAAACATATATTATTTCACTTTATACATCATTTTCAAAACACATTAGGTACTTAATAAACTAATAATAACACACGTATATATTGCGTGAGTACATGAAACTAATCATTTTCTAGATGTATTTATTAGTAAAGCTACTGATTCGTTTTTATAATTCTTCTGTAGTTTGCAGTTGTGTATACTATTTGATAGGCAACAACGTTCTGCATTGTTGTTGGTTGTTGTGTAGCGGTAGACTGTTTATATGTGCGCATCTTGCACAATATACTTCTACCATCGTCTCATACGTCATGTATTATAAGATGGTAATAAATACAAAGTCTCACGCCTATAGTCTCTGTATTATTACTCTAGAATTATTCTAGCTATAGTTTTGGTTCCCCTATAATAGGAAGCTTGCCTATTGCCAGCTACAGGATCCAGGTCCAAATTCCGTGTTGTTACTAAGAACTTACTGACAGCTAAACCCCGTAATGCATTGCATAATCCGGTTATCGAATCCAAGACATCATGCATGGCAACCGCATTTACTATTAATCTCGAGGCGGTATAAAATGATTATTCCTGTAAAAATATTATTAAGGCACATATCTGCTGAAACTAAATGAAACACGTCGAAGAAGTACTTGGGTACCCTATAGAAGATCGCAGTCGTATAATCTTGTGTTGTATTTTAAATTTGTTGTGTTTTCCCAAGGATTGATAAATGTCAACAATTATCAACCCTTGTGTAAACACAACACAAAGTTGGTTATGAAAATATTTCCATGAAACGATGCTATATGTATCAGCAGGTCGCCGATGGCCGTTTTCAATACGGTCAGTATCGCACGAGTGATATCATTCGGATACTGCAGTAGCCTTTTATTGTCAGGATCATGTATTATTAATCTAATTTATCTCTTCTCATGCTATGCAAAGCAGCGATAGCTCAGTGGGGAGAACAACAGACTGCAATATAGAGGGTCTCGGGTTCGAACCCACGTCGTGCACCTCTGACTTTCGGAAGTTATATGACTTTTCGAAATTATGTGCGTATTGATTGACAATAATCGCCTGTTCCGTGCCTCGGAGAGCACGTTAAACCGTCGGTCCCGGCTGCCATGAACATCTATGGCAGTCGTTACTGGGAAGTCAGTGCCCTATAATATCCTGACACTGGTCTAGCCTTAGGGTATCGTTAGCCTTCGGGTTGCGGAGGTCAGGTGGCAGCCGCTCCGTGTAAAAACTGATATTCAGTCAAATCCGGTTAGACCAGAAAAGCCGACCCCAAGTGACTTGGGAATAATAAAGGCTAGGGAGAAAAAGATCTCTTCTCATGCTATGAAACTATATTTTGCACGCGGTTTGGCTTGCATAAATGTAGGTTACGTTATATTAGTAACAGGACTTTTTTCTCGATAAAAGGTACCCTATGTCCTTTTTTATACCCCTGACAACGTGTATGCAAAATTTCATGATGATTGGTTCTGTAGTTAAGGCGTGAAATCGTACCAAACAAACAAACTCAGGTCAGGATATATCATTGGCAAAATTATTTGTATATATCAGGTATATAGTGGCGTACAGATAAACACAAAGGTACTAACAACTTTCTTGAAGAACAGCTGACATTGCTTATCTTAGTAAAGATAAGTCGTGTCTGCTATACTCCCTGAAGAGGTGGTGCCGATAAAGTTACAAGCCAATTGATAACAGGTTTATCTACAGGTTTATGTAGAAAAGAAATCATTATATCATGAATTGCGATCATTTTATTTATGTTTCATTATATAATTCTGGAATATGAATACACATTGAAGAGTGAAATGAAACTACTTTTCAATATTTTTAAATAAAAGCAACTCCCGCTCTATGTAAACTTTTTGTGTCGCAGGAGACCTTACAAATATGTTACATACATATATGTAAAAACTAGCTATGCCCGCGGTTTCACCCGCGTTTATGGTTACTGCGCCGCTCCCGTGGGTCATAGCGGGATGTTATATAGCCTATAGCCTTCTTTGATAAATAGGCTATCCAACATAAAAATGTTTTTTCATTTAGAACCAGTAGTTCCTGAGATTATAGCGTTCAACCAAACAAACAAACTCTTCAGCTTTATAATATTAAGATTATAGATAAGAAATTATTACAGACAACAACATTAATTTATTAATACCTATAATAATAGTACGAATATGTTATGTTTGTTTAATGTAATTAATCACATCTCACTTTTTCACCATATATTAACACGAGCATAAATTATTTTATTTTTTGTTGATGCGGTCCGTGGCTGCCTACAATTAAGGCGTAGGCTATATAATGTATCTCTTTTTATGTCTTAACACAATGTTTAAGTGTTTGTTGATTGACCTTCAATAAATTAATATTAATAAGATTGTTCTAATGCTATTTTTATAATCACAAAATATATATTGTTTTTAATCAAATTGAACATGCTTTTTTGAGCTTTTGTAGAATAGATAATAGTTTTTGTCCTAACAAAGATACTGCTCATCTGATCAAACAATCAGTTTATTTGCAACATAGGTACAAAAGGTTATACAAAATGAGGCATCTCTACATTATGCCACAGAAGGTGTGCAAATATTTAACACATACATTCAGCTGTCCTAGATCTCACTTCTCAAATATCGATAGTACTTAAAATGTTATGAATGCGACTTAAACGAAATGTACAAAACTTATGTCATCGCATCAAACTACGTAGGTACGTTCTTTGTAGTGTGGTTTAAAAGTAAATAAAAAGGTAGGTTCTCTGTACACACGGCTCACGCGTCAGGTATTCGCTGCACATGTAATTTTAAAAAAATATACTCTGAGTCTTACAAATATTTTGAGGATTTGCTGTGCAGTTTTTATGCGGAGGTTTCATGTTTTTATCACAAACAAAGATGTCGATCGCTGGGGTTATTTCGCTATTATGTAGTTTGTTAAATATTATGTTATAGGGTTATATATTTACGCTAAAAAACAGCTTCTTATAATGTGTATTTGTGTTACTTTTATTATAATGAGAAGTCTAAAGTACTCACCTATTTGTCTTCTTTGGTATATAGCCCTGTATAAAAGCGGTCTTAAAAGAAAATGAGTTTACGCAATTGTAAATATTTGGTAAAAATTCTTTAAGATACAGCGTTAGAAAACGTTTGGGAGCTCGTACTCTTAAATTAGAATGGCCTAGACTTTTATAATTCTTGACTTTTCGCTCGGCCGTTGACACGGTACTTTTTTGGAAAATTATATTTCTTTTATATTAATCTTAAATTATCACTTTACGTAAAATATATCAATGTAAAGGTATTATTCAAGAAGATTAAGCGAGTCGTTGGAAATGATAAAATCGATAAGAGTCGGCGGCGCCTGCAAGACTAATAGCAATTCCGAGAAACATTCGCCTTTTGCTACCGGCCTCGCCGCACCACTTGTGGCGCGAACCATTGGCATTAGGTATTTTTCAACACTCTAATTTCGAACGGACGCAAGTTTCCAAATTAAAAAAAAAACCTTTTAACTCTTTGTTTCCGTGTTCCAGAAAAAGATTAAACCAGGATTACCATCCTTAACGCAGTTGTTAAGTATCTACATATTGATATAAAACTCATTTTTAAGCTTATTGCGCGTAGGAAGGAGTCTAAGAATATAGTAAAAGTTCATATGAAGAAGCAGTGCAAAGAACTAAAATAAGTAAAAGTAAATCGGTTTGTTATAAATAAATAAACTATCAAAGTCATAAAACCTAACACGGGTATTTAATATAATATATGAATACAACGAATAAAGCAAACGCAAACATTAAAAGTGTTTAATGGGTAGGTATAATGAGCTTTATAGATCTCATTGAAATATGTCATACCTGCTTAAAGAAAACTTATATTTAGATTGATTGTGTTATCCAAATTTTAATAACTAAATTTAAAATACCCCCGACACAATATTCATTTGATACCCATATTGAACAATTTTAATTTGTGGAAATATGTAATATTCTGGTGGCGGCCATCTTGGATTTAAAATTTATCATTATATTTATCATATTTATCATAGTGCATAGTATTCTACTAGTCAAGCCCTTTCATTTGATACCCATATTGAGGGAGTTGTGAAAAAATATGTAATCCGCCATTTTGTGGTGGCGGCCATCTTGGACCGATTTTTATCAAACGTAGCTAAGAACACTCCCGACTAATTCACCTTTCAAACAAAAAAAACAAAATTAAAATCGGTTCATCCGTTCGGGAGCTACGATGCCACAGACAGACACATACACACACACACACCCACACACACACACACACACATACACACACACACACACACACACACACACACACACACACACACACACACACACACACACACACACACACACACACACACACAGAGACACGTCGAACTTATAACACGTCACACAACGTCGTTTTTGCGTCGGGGGTTAAAAATAAAGAGTATGCGATATTTAGATTTATTTTATAAGCATTCCCCATAGTTTTGAAACTACTAATATATATTTATAATCGTTGATACATGTATAGACGTGACATAAAATTGTATCTACAAGTCTGCAATTTGCTTCTAAGTTCGCAACGTATAGCGAAGTGATGAATAGAGTTAAACTAGGGAAGTTCTAGACGAATACGGAATTTTACACAATCTAATACGTCAGGGCAAAAAGGAAGGAATTTCCAATAAGAAGGTATTACATAGATTATTTGTTATGCAGGAACATCTGTTATGTGGGCGTTGAATATAAATTATGAAATGTTGAATAGAATACGCAAAACGGAGTGAATTCTTTAACAGGCTTCAGTGATTACGTCATAAGCTTCGAACATACATATATAATACATTAATGTTGATACAAATTACACCTACTTTATAGTAGATGTATTTTGTATCTACTATAATATTATAAATGCGAATGTGAGTTTGTTTATTCTGCTTTCAAGCCTGAACTACTCGACCAATTATGAAATTTGTATACACGGTTGTCATAGGTACCGATAGGATATAGAATACATCCAGAAAAATACTGTTCCCGAGGGATAACGAAGCCGCGGTCAAAATCTAGTGTTTAAATAAAAATCACTATGACGTCATATATAGTATGAGACTCGTGATATTTAGACATTTGCATATTTGTTCATTTAGTTGTTACCGCACTTCAGTCGCTTAAACTTATTAGATACCGCATTGTTGTAGTTTCAAAGGTAAAGTTTAGTCGAAATATTACTGAAATACATAATTTTGCAGTCCAGTGGCGCGTTTTGTTTTGGATTCTGCTTCACTGTCAAATAAATGCAAGCCGGACTCTTGCAGCGAGGGTAGCTTATACTAAACAGTATCGCGTGCCGGACTGACAGTTAGTTTTTATTATTTATCCTTTTGGTAAAGAGTTCAACTGTAGGGATAGTGTAGTGGTTTAGATGATCGCCTAGCCGATACCACTGCTCTGAGTGTCATCGTTTCGATCCCGATGTAGGACAAAATTTTGTGTGATTCACAAATAGTTGATTCGAGTCCGGGTATTTTTAATGTCCGTTGTTTGAATGTTTGTAAAGTCCCTAAAGTTATTCATAATCTATTCTTAGTGTGCGAGCCTTTTATAAAAGAACAAAAAGCTTGCATTAGCACTTCAAAAAAGAGATTGTACCTACCTTTACGGTTTCTACGATAGAGCAACAAAAGCTTTTAATAGAAACATGTTTTTAAGTGCGCCTTAATTTATGTTTTTTAATTGGATAACCGCTATAGTTACACATATTATGTAAAAAAATTAGGGCGGTTACTACATGCAATTTAATAGATGGAGCCATCAAAGGTCAGACAGAAGTTGTAGGATTAGTAATAGGAGTTTCGTAATATCTATATTCTGTCTCTAACATAACAAACAAGATATATTTGTATAATATATTGCTTGTTAATTTTTTATACAGAAAATAATGACGTTGTCTTGTCTTGAGCCTCAGGGGAAAGGGATAATACTGTAGCTTCACGACGGCATTGTACGTGATTTTCGCCTTTTGTAATGAAGTCTCGTGAAACGTTGTAAATATAGAATCACTAACAAAACTCGGCCACACCTCGCTGTGACTTAGACTGATATTTTTAATTTCTGGTTCCCTGTTAAACAATGCGTAAAACAGTCGTACACAGAATTGCAACGTTGTGCAAAAATGTCAAGTTAATCCATATACTTTTTTTCGAGTTTTGCGGTCACAAACATACGGTAGCTGAATTTTCTATACTAATATTTGTATTTATATTTTTGTTTGTTATACATAAACTAAAAAAACTACTGGACCTTTTTTAACATTATTTTACCATTAGAAAGCTTCTCTATCCAGAAGTACAATGGCTATATATGTACACGTATGTATATCATCAGGCTACGGTCAAGGGAAGCAGAGCAGTAATTATGCATTAATTAATCAAATGATTTGTATAGTTCTGTTTCTTAAGTTGACATTATTATATTTTACAATTATATGATTGCTTACGCTTCAACATATCTGATATTTACTGAAACAAAACTGGTATATCAGATAATATATGTCGTTATATTTAATATACACTTTCAGAAATTATTTATACTTACGCTATTCCCGACGTTCCCGCTGCTTTTTATCAGCAGTCTTTTATAGAAAGCAAACTAAATAAACCACGGTATAAACAGATTTTTTGACAGTTTGAATAATACTGCTACGCGCTGGATTCTATATAGACTTAAATTGCCGCATGTACTTGTGCACCGCAGTGACGATATTCACGCACATTGTTTGATCGAAAGCTTTAAATGTTCTCGACAGCTACAACCGACGGGCTTTACGTGCCCTTTAAGAAAAAGTGGAGTTCTCTCCGACCTTTTTGTTCTCCTACCAGGATCCGTAATATTTTACGGAATCAGGATCCCTGAGGTCAATGATCAATCGGAGAGGTCAAGCTTAGTGGCATTTAAGTTGAGTCTTTTCATGTTTTAGGACGTGTGTAAATATATCTGGCCTGATACATATGTCTTTCTCTGATTAAATCTCATAGAATAAATTATAATAAATAAATATATATTCTACCACATACACACAACACCATCTAGCCTAAACTAAGCAGAGCTTGTGCTTTGGGTACTAGACAATGGATAAACATACATATATACTTTTTTTTTGTTGTAAATTCATACATATTATACATAGAAACACCCAGACCAAGACAAACATCATGAACACAAATGTTTGACTTGTGCGGGAATCGAACCCGCGACCTCAGGCGTAGCAGTCGATTACACTAACCACTACGCTATCGAGACCGACAAGCAATTGTAGTAGTTGCACATAATACAAAACGCAACCGGCATTCCACTGCGAGCAATGGTGATTTCATTTTAATAGGTATTGCCGACATTTCTTAAAAGACATCCGCCATACTGAGTGTCTGATTGTATTATCTGATTATAGTATAAGTTTTTGCCCACGGCTTTGCTCGAGAACACTACTTTTATTTGAATGATAGATACCATATGTTCTTTTCTAAACACTTAACAACTTGTATACAACATCTCATAATGATCGGTCGAGCAGTTAGATTTGAAATTGTAACGAACAAACAAACTCACATTACACAAATATTAGATCAAATTTAGTATAGTATAACTCAAGCACCTAAAAAAGACGGCCATGGTTATATGTATATTACATCATCGCATATGAATAGAAAATTCATAGGACAATAGATATTCTGCCTCGACTAATGTTACAGTATCTTTTGTTATCGTACTCTGATATGATAGGCATAATATAGTAGGTATTATCAAAATAATAAGCTTTCCTGAGCAAAAAGCGAATGAATCTGGTAAACACTTTAATCATATGTAGATAGGCTTTGTACAGATAAGGCACAATGGGCTCCTCTGGAATGTCATTCATAAGAGAACAGCCTGACTGGGAAATTATCTACTACTAGCTTTTGCCCGCGGCTTCGCTCGGGTATAGAAAGCACTTTTTCTGGATGAAAGGTAACCTAACCAATATATTCAGTAACCTTGACAACTGACAATCACTGATAAAAATGTCACAAAGATAGGTCGAGTAGTTAAGACGAGAAGTTAACAAACAAACGAATAAACAAACATACATTCGCATTTATAATATTAGTTACGATAGGAAACGCTTCCAGCTAGAAATCTCTGGATTGTGCTCCTTTTTTTATCGCCTTTGATGGCAGACGAGCAAGTGGCCCACCTAATGGAAAGTGGTAGCCGCTGCTTATGGACTTCAGCAATGTCAGGACACAGCAAAGCCGCTGCCTACCGTGAAAGAAGAACTCTCTTTAAACCTCGTTTTCATAGTGCTCGGGAAATACCGAAGCAGGCAGTTCATTCCACAGTTTGCACGTACGTGGGAGAAATGATCGCTGAAAGCGTACCGTCTTAGATTTCAACGCTTCCAGGTGATATGGATGAACCCTGCTTCGTTGTCGAGAGGTACGGTGATAGAAATGGGCCGCTGGTACCAAATCAAATAGTTCTTCAGAGCATTCCTCTGAAAGAGTCAGTAGAACACTCATAGAAACCCAAAGTCTCTCTCTCCGTTGCTGCAACGACTCCAATCTATCCGTGAGATTGGGATCATCGACGATTCGAACTGCCCATCTTTGTAGGGAGTCAAATGGGTCGAGCTGGTATTTGGGGGCCCCTGCCCAGAGATGTGAGCAGTACTCCACGTGCGGCTGGACCTGAGCTTTGTAAAGCACAAGACATTGACCTGGTGTGAAGTACCGCCTCGCCCTTTTCAGTCCACTGGCAATCCATTTGCAGAGTCCCTCGGGGCTTCCGTAAGATGGTAGCTTCGATAGAAGGGCCCTATGTCAGACCCTGTCAAATGCCTTAGCGATATCGAGGCTAACAGCCAGAGCCTCTTCCTCTCCCTCCAGAGCCTCCGCCCAGCGATGTGTGAGGTATGCTAGAAGATCACCAGTCGAACTACCATGGTGGAAGTCATACTGGCGGTCACTAATCAGCTGATTATCTTCAAGGTATCGCAGCAGAAGGCGGTTTATTAACCGCTCCATAACTTTGGAGAGCAAGGAAGTAATCGCTATCGGCCTATAGTTTGAAGGATCCGACCGGTCACCCCTTTTCGGGATCGGGTGAACATGAGCGACCTTCCACGAAGATGGAACCCTGTTGGAATTGTAGGAAAGGCGCGTTAAAACAGAGGTCAACTCAGGGGCGCACGTCTTAATACCACTGCAGGGATGCCGTCAGGCCCACTCGACTTATGGATGTTCAGAAGTTCGAGCTCACGCCTAACTGCACGCTGCTTGATGCGGATTTCCATTCCATTCCATTTCCATATTGCAGAGAGCTCGACCCACGGAATCGGTAGTCTGGAATCCCAACCACTCTTTGTGGTGAGCGTTAAAATCGCCAAGGACCACCAACTCCGCGGATGGGTACCTCTCCAATATTTATTCAGTCCCCTCTTGGACGTTCTCAAGTAGCTGAGTTGACATGATGAATCACCGGCATGCGACCTGTAAAGGCATGCGTAAACTTGGATAAGACCCCCATGGTCTACGCGTAGCCATACAATTTACAGATCCCGGTGCTCGAGGCTCCGAAGGTGGCGGCGACAGATATCGCCACTGACAAATACACACACCCCGGCTTTACGGCAGGATGTACCCAGCTTCGGGTCCCCTACTAACCGGCAGGTGAGTAGTTACCAGGTTTTTCTTAAGAAGGTACTGTAAAAAAAATAAAAGAAAGAAGCATTAAACATTAACTGTGCTTTCAGCACGGGCCCCGTAATTTTAGTATATTACGCTGGCAGTACACCAACTCCCGTTTGGAAAGGTCGTTAACTCGTGACTAATGCCCCTTGTGTTACAAGGTCCATATACTTCCATAGCCGCTTACCATCACGTGTACCGTATATTTGTTTACATAAAATAGCATTGTTATAATTAAGGTAAACTTTTTTTTGTTTTTAACGCCATCCTGAGTACATTCTTTTATTTAAAAAGGTGGCAGAATAGACAACGTAACCGCGATTTCGTTTGGGTTTTATTGAGCAGTTTACGTTTTATTAGGGCATTGGTATCGATCTATACCGAACTATCTATACTATACTATACCGAAGGTAATAAAAATTGCTTTTTCTGTTTACCTATAAGTCGCAGCAAACGTATTGTCTCTTTTATATCATTAGTATGTAAAACAAAATTAAAGTGATGGATCAAATGAAACCATTTCAAGAAATTTTAACTTCGTTTATTATGTACCATATGTGTTACGTGTGATTCTATTGGTGCTCTTAAATAATTAAAGTATATAGACATAGGTTTATTGTATCATTTAGTATATAGGTGAAGCGTTTGTATAAGTTATTCAGCACTGTAACAAGGGTAAGGCCATAGTCTACCATGCTGACCCAGTGCAGGTTGGCAGACTTCGTATATCTTTAAGATCATTATGCACTCATAGATTTCCACACGATTATTTTCTTCACCATTTAAGGGAGCGATAATAAAGTATATACCTAATACGCACATAACTTCGAAAAGTCTGAGTTGCGTGTCTTGGAATAGCACTTGAGACCTCTGCGTGGAAATCCAATCACATGTACCGAACGGGGCTTTGTTACCTAATAAAAGATAAGAAATTGGTATACTTACCGTTGCGTCGCAATATCTATTTAAGAATATTATGTTTATAAAACATAATATTCTTATATAATAAGAAAAGTTATATTCACAATTTAAACACTGGAAATAAGTATAAGTTACCAGGTCCGTATCATCGTTTACATAAAGTACGGTAACCTCTGACCCTCCTGACCTTCAGATCATAAGTGTTACTTTGTGACCTAAATGAATAAATTATTTTTGACTTTGATTTTGACTTAAAGATAGCAGCTAAAAGCCTTGTGTTGATTTTGTACAGTCTAACACGCTTCATAATAAGGTGGCTATACTGTTAGCTGAGGACTGGTCGCCATTGCCACTCGCGCTGCCACAGCGGCTCTGTTATTAAAAGAAGGTCGTCTACACGCGTTCTCTTAAAAGCGTTAATTATACAGAAAAGGCGTAAGGGGACAGCCCTGCAGGCATCGCGCAGGCTGTGAACGGAAGTGATGCGATTTAAATTATACAGAAGAGGCGAAGACACGGCTTGGTGTATCATTAAACAGATCAATTTTGTAGCGATAACAGGTCTTGTTCATAAGTACTATATAACAAGCGACGATGCCTGCTTGCGAGCCGCTTGGGTTCCGCCTGTAGGAGGCACGGCGCAGGCATGGAAGCAGCACGTCTGATTGGTCACCTTAGTCAAATAAAAAATAACTTCATGCTATGTTACTTCAACTATCTTAGATTACATATCTTATAGATTCATTGCCCGTGTACGTAAAAAGCACTAAACACACTTCGCACTTACAATATTACGATGACGCAAGGAAACAAACAACATACTTAATAAACACATTAAGTCACTATTAAAGTTATTGAAAACATGAAAATAATTAGACATATTATAAATGTGTAAGTTTCTTAAGATTTCTGGACGTTTGTAACTAATTCTTGCGCAACGGATTTGGTTGATATTTGGTACACAAAAAATCAATGTACTAAATTAACATTTAGAATATTTTTTATCGCTCTTGAGGGAATCATACGGACAAAGCTACCGGCAGAAATTACATGCATACAATGTATGACGCTTTCTTCCTCAAAGAAGTAGGCAGATATGTCTTATAATAATATTTCGCCTACTACGATTATAGGTTGCAACTATAGGAGTACTTTGTCTTTGTCTACCGGGCACAGTTCTGGATTCCTTACTACTTATAATTTCCTGAAAAATTATCCAATAACACTTAGTCCGACCAGGGAATGAAAATAGCAACCTCATGCACAGCTGTTAAATACATACTACTGCGTCACCGAGCTGGATAATAATATGGTAAATAATTATATCAGCCCTGTATTAAACTGTCCCCCTGCTGGGCACAGGCCTCTTGTCAATGTGATACGGGTTAGGCCATAGTACACCACGCTGGCCCAGTGCAGATTGGCGAACTTCACATATCTTTGAGAACTCGATTACGTAGAACTCTCAGACGTGCAGGTTTCCTAAATATGTTTTCCTTTGCCGTTAAAGCGAACGATAATTAACTATTTAATACGCACATAACTTCGAAAAGTCGGAGATGCGCGCCTTGAGATTGAACTCGAGACCTCTGCGTTGCAGTTTAACGGTCTCCCACTATGCTATCGCTGCAATATAATATAGTAATAGGTATAAGTAAAGTTTCACGGCTCGTTAGATAATCGATCAAGGGACCCATTATGGGAATATTATGCCTTGCTAGAGCTGACATACAGGTACATACAACTTTAAATTTCTGTTACAGCTTAACTTCATTATAGACGCGACTGTGCTTGCGAAATTAGTTTTACTAGCGTTGAAAAGTGCAAGTGCTGCATTTTTTTTTTTTTATGGGCTAGGTGGCAAACGAGCAGACGGATCGCCTGATGGTAAGCGATTACCGCCGCCCATGGACACCCGCAACCTCAGAAGAGTCACAAGTGCGTTGCCGACCTTTTAAAAAGGAGTACGCTCTTTTTTTGAAGGTTTGAAGATCGTATTGAAGGTGTTATTAGGTGTGCCCATGAAGCACACAACCAGCGCTCTCCACTGGTTGTGTGCTTCATGGGTGTGCCAGTAGTATACTGAGATGTTGTACCATGTTTTCTATTATTGCCTTTCAAAATGACTACACTCCGCCCGATGGTAAGTAGTCGAGTAGTCCACGAGCAAAGATCTCCATACCACGTCCTTGTGTGATGTGAATTTAATAATAATATATTCTATCACAAACACACAACACCATCAGGCCCAAACTAAGCACAGCTTATAGTATGGTTACTAGACAATGGATAAACATACATATATACTTTTTTGTAAATACTTACATATTATACATAAAAACACCCAGACCAAAACAAACATCCATGTCCATGCACACAAATGTTTGACTTGTGCGGGAATCGCACCCGCGACCTCAGGCATGGCAGTCGGTTACAATAACCACTACACCATCAAGGCCGCCAATTTGTAACGTAACCATGAATAACGTAGCGGTATGTATTCATATGCTGTGCATGATCTCCAAACATCGATTTCCAGGTCGGTCAAAGTGTTATTGGATTTTTGTTTCAAGAATACCTGGTAGTAATGTTGTCATAATTTGGTACCCAGCGTCAGTGGCGTATTTCAACTGTCACTCTGCTGGGCACGTGCCTCATCTCAGTGTAAGAACGGCTGGGCCATAGTCTACCACGCTGGCCTTGAATAGTTTGACTTTATATACCCTTGCCAATATTATGACGAACTTTTAGACATGAAGGTTTTCTCACAATGTTTTCCTTTACTGTCAAAGCGAACGATAATTAACTAGTTTAATACGCACATAATTTCGACAAGTCTATAATCCTTGGGATTGAACTGGAAATGTTTAGAAGGCAATCCAACAGTCTCCCACATGGCTATCGCTAACTGTTGATACTAGTAGCATAAATTACTTAGCTATACAATACAATAATATAAGAATTCAGGTACTGAACAATATTAGGAAATTCTACCAATATAAATGTGACAGTTTGTGAAGATGTCTGGAGGTCTTCTTTACCAGTGGCTATAAATATATATAATTAACTGACACAAAGTACACCCAGATACAGAACAATCATTTGTGGCTCACACGAATAATTGACTTGTATGGGATTCAAACCGGCGCAGCGGCAGCGCAGTGCAGTCCAGTTTGTATGTTTGTAACTTAATCACGCGTAAACCGCTGAACGAATTTGGATGCAATTTGCCACATAGCTAGGCCATATATTAATACATAGGATGAAATTAGCAAAAGATCGAAGCCGCGGGCAAATTCTAGTTCTCTATAGATTGATATATCTCTGGTGATTTTACCAACCAACAAATCTAATGTACAAAAAGCCAAAACAACTGTCTGTCAATCTCGTTATATTTTTTGCAGCATCTGTGAATGCTGGCTGTATATGGCGGATCGAAAAGAGAAACACTTAAAAACGGCTCCAATCGTGTAATCAATTACGTTTGTACAGATAGCAGTAGTTTAATTTTATTTAGAGCCGTTTTTCAATCGTCGGATAACTTTTATCTGAAGAGTAAATATGGCGGCGGTATGACATATTTTCTATACAAAAGCTGTCAAAACGTCAAACATATTTCCGAGATAAAAGTTATCTGACGATTGAAAAATCGGCTCTTATAAGAATAAATATATCCTAATCCTAACTAATATTATAAATGCGAATGTGAGTTTGTTTGTTACGCTTTCACGCCTTAACTTCTCGACCGATCATCATAAATTTTGCAAACACGTTATCAGGGAAACCAAAATGACATGAGATACCTTTCTTCCAAAATAAGTACTGTTACTAATCTTACCTAACCTACACGAGGGAAGCCGCGGGCAATATCTAGCATGCATATAATTTCGAAATGTCACAAGAATCGAAAGTTCTCTGAAAGACTCTTCATGTCACACCACTAAGCTCACCACTTCTTATTAATTAAAATACAATCATTGATCTCCTCAATCTCTATCTACGCGTGAAATTAACTTGCCCATCCCGTATACTGTCCCTTTTTTATATTCACAAACGCGAAGGATGGTGGCATTTACAGATAGTGTATAAGTATCTCCATTGAACCCATGTAGTCCCTTCTATCAATTCTAGTCACCCCGAAATAGAAAAATGGTGGGCGCCGCGTGCATACCTCCGGACGACCTTTGCATAATCTTTCAACATGATTGGATATGTTAAACTGGGAAAGGACCAAGGGTGACCGATCTTCGTTACCATATACAAAGATTATATCAATACGCTATTTAAAGCGATATTTTCTGAACTGCAATGATTTATAAAAAGGAGCCCTTTTCATGAATCATTAATCGTTTGATCTTTCTTTGTGATATTTGCTTGCTTAAGCATATTCAGCAACCATTAAGAACATATACTTCTATATATAAATTTATGCTGCTGCGTATTGACATATATAAAAGTCCCAAAATAGAGAACATTTTGTTGAGTGAGAGATTAGATGATATATTTACAATTATTACTCAAAACTGCCCTATAATCCAAAGGCTTTGTGCAACAGAGACAATGTATACGAATATTTTAATGTCCATTATTGTTTAATGTACAACATTAACTGCATAGTGGCATGAGCGGTCACATCATCACTACCAATGCGCCGAGCGTTGCAGATTTAACCCCTAAACAGAACCATCAATTATGTGTTCCACAAATAGTTGTGGATGCTGACATACATTACTATTATTATTTACCAATTCATTCATGAACCAGATTTTGTCTGCGGCGTCGCTCGCGTAAATGTAGTGTGTCAATTGTCTATCCTCGGGCACAGTACTTTTTTCTAGATGAAATACCTTTTCTGCACACTTGACGACGTGTTTGCGAAATTTCATAATGATCGATCGAGTAGTTAACGCGTGAATCCGCGAACTAACAAAATCATATTCGCATATTTAGGATTACGGTATCATTAACTATGTTAATGTTTATTGTAGTTGGTTATACAAGTAGATAATTTACTTATTACAGTCAGTGATAAAAACGATAAGCAATGATGGCGTCCTTCATTTTCTGCTCTCTAGAAATATCTAGTTAATTTGTAAACCAGACACGACAAGGCGCAAACATTTGCGGATACTTCAACAAATTTATCAGTTCGACAAAAGCGCTACTTATTTACGCCAAACCGTAATACATTAAATTACCTGCCATATTTCCTCCGTTATTCGAGAATTAACTGTATTATAAACATTAGGACGCACGTAGAGTTATTGCCGCAATAAATAACACTGGCCCTGCCCATGAGTCCTGGCCTTTTCAATTTTGAAAAATAATAGACAGCTCCCACATTCTGCGGCTGGCGTAACTTACTGCACGTTTCGGTTTTTCACCCTTTTTTAATTAATTTGTTACGATTTGGCATGATTTATATGTTTCATGTTTTGTTGATTTATGTTATGGTTATTTCATGGAGCACAGATTTATATGACATCCGATGAAGTAAGGTGCGCAGAATGCCACGCTCAGTAATGTGTGCTCTGTGGGGTGTTATTTACAAAAATAACCAATATTATTTAAACATAAAGTATATAGGTATTAACGCTATTTCCGTTAAAAAGCAGCTAAAATCCTAATTAGAATGCCAATAAAAGTTATCATGGCTTGATTTTTAATATACTTCTTTATAAAATGCTCTTTCTAACTTTCTTTTGGATAGCCAATTAAAGTCAAAAGAGTACACTTAAATATGGTTTTACATATGGACTAGTGTGCTCAAATTACAGGAGATCCTTTACCTGCGTGAATTGAAGGCGTATATAATGTACTTACTATTGTTTTTCCGCTAACCGTAAAATGGAAACTATGCGTGGAAATATTTACAACAGAATAGATTTTGTTGTTTTACTACGGATTGAAAATTGTTTGGAACGTAAAGCTGTTAATAAAATGCAGCAAATTAAATATATTTGTAGAAAAGCAAACGGTTATTGCTTGTATTACTCGCTTTTACCCACGGTTTCGTAGACTTGGTTCTAGATCCAGCAACAAGTCACTCTTCAGAATATAACCAATCTAAATGCAAACAATCACGTCAATCCATTGCTGCGTGAAATAAGGACAACTTAACATACCATCATACTCACTTTGGCATGTATTATACTATAAGTGGACTTGAAATGTTTTAGGCTTATAAAGTCTGATGGTTTTATTGAAAAGCATATTATTGCACCTTAAATCTTTCTAGTAATAAATACATCAAATATAATACATTTTATAATACTTACCGTGCTACCTTCATAATATTACTCGTTAGTGTTATATTATTAAAAAAAATACACATATGGCAGCGTGCCTTGACAGCCGAGCTTCACATTGACCTTTCATAAATAATGCGTAAGAAAAATCTCATCTGTCATATTTTTGATGCGACGGCTTCTAGATTAGCGTCATAAAATGTTTAGACAAATAATAGTGACCATACCTTTGTACTTTCTTCACCCTTCACACATAAGTGTCTCTGGCATTTTAATAAGTCATAAAAGATCACGTGTCTTCATAAAACGGACGCAGGGTGACGGAATTCCTTCGAAGCTTAATATTCTATTATCTAGTTTTAAGATATTCACATAACACTTTCGCTGTAATGTCCAATAAAATATTAATATTGGTTGAATTGCTTTAAATATGGACAATTTATCCTTAATACCGTTTTATTGGTGTTAGCAAAGTCCGTGAATATTTAATTAAAACAGGTTCACTGAATAGTAAATGTGACTGCAAAATTGTAGATCTTTCATCCAAACATTTAAAATTTTACAGTCACATGTTTAACTTCATCCAGCTAAGCCAATTAACAAATCTTATTGAAATTTTGCATGCCGTTAGACTATAAACTAGATTAACATAATATATCAAAACATACAAAACTTTTGAAACCAGGTAACCTTTTAATGTTTATTTAAAACCTTTTGCCGTAAAACGTGGTATTAGAAGACACTTTATTATATCTTTCCCTCAACAACAAATAATCAGGGGCGGGCAGGGCATTGCCTGCGTGTGGTATTTGTATTTTGCCTGACTAGTCATCGAAGCGGGATGACTAGTCAAGGAAAATACATATTAATTTATTCGTATTCTTCATAAAAATGCGTCTTTGATCTTTATTTCTTTAAAACAGGACTGTACAAAGATTCAAACAACAGTCTGGGCTTTCTTTGTGGTGTTGACCTCAAAGAATACCCAGACTGTTTAGGTTGTACTATTTTTGAATCACATTTTTTTACCCGTATGGGAATCAAACTGCAATATTCGGCGCAGTAGCAGTAGCAAAACGATCACTCAAACTACTACGCCATCCGTGCATTTATTTATTTGAATTCTTTATCAAAAAGCGTTAGAAAATATGCTCACAGCAGACATTATCACTTTTAACATTTACATATTAACGAAAGGTAAAGTTGTTCGTAATATGATTATGGGGATGATGATTTAGCTAGATTAAACGCGGGCCTCAAAGAGCTTATTAATTACCCTCTCTGTGTGGGTAGTCTTTTGTTCCCTCCCCGCGCGCCGCGCCCGCTGCCCGCCGTCGCCCGCAAGTTCTAACTACTTTCTCACTTTAACCTCGCGTTATTCTAAAAAGATATTATTTTTAAATCACTCTTATGAATGAGAATAGCGAATCTTCGAAGAATTTTAGCATCACAAATTTTAATATACCGTTATTAAGTTTTCAAAGTGTTAAAATTTTAAGTAATTGCTTGTAAGATGATTTTTTGGATACTCTCATTATAATTAAAATCTTATTGACGTCATTAATATTCGTACTATTTGACTGTGTTATTGGCGCAGCGGTAGTCAATGCGACTATAGTGCATGAGATTTCAGGTGCGACTCTTGGGTCAAGCAAAGGGTTTTCGGTTTTCTGTCAAGGAATTTTCAGTAGTAGCACGAAGTCTGGAACAGCGCCCGGTAGACGGGAATAGGTCCACTCTATTGTGCGGTATCTAAGTCCAGGGTTGGTGAGATGTGACTGATGTGTCTGCCTACCCTTTCAGGGATAGAAACGTGTGTAGGTATTATATGTATTAAGCAAGCCTTTATGTTAGCGTACATAAAAGCTATAATACATTTTTAATTGACGAGTAAACTTTTAACGAGCCCGCTTATATTTAAAACATATATGCGCATAAATGCCATAGAAAAGGTTCATACAACCCGGTCTCACTGATCCGTATTAATATGATAAATGAAAAATTAGCTCTATTTATTAAACATTTTCTGATGAACTTGCTGTCACAGTTTTAATTATATTTTCTACTAACTTTTCCCCGCGGGTTCGCTTGCTCGGGATTAGTAATTTTCCTGGATGAAAGTATTCTATCTCCTTTTTTGTAACCGTAACAAAGTATATGCGATATTTCATGATGATCGGTCGATTAGATAAGGCGTGAAAGTGTAACAAACAAACTCACATTCTCATCCATCTACATCCTAACTATAGTTAGGATAGTTAGGATGTAGATGGATTGGAGATTGGAAACGGCATTGACTATTTTTGAAACGCAATCAAAATCGTGAGTTACTGCTTAAATTTTAACAGAGCGTCGGGTTTATACGTGTATATCATATACCTTTTCTAAGAACATTGCAATACCATTAAAGCAGCAAATTGCCGAATAATCGTTGCTGAAATGCATTAGTTCTTAATTCTAATGGAACATTTAGAGTTTCGCTGACTGCTGCAACATTTACAACTTACACACGACAGTCTGCCAGCATGACACTCATACGCACAGCTTGAATCGCGATCAATGAGAGGCAGTTTACCTTAATAATGTTCGCAACTAACTCTCTCTGTCGATCACCTGTTGCCGTTATACATATATATTTTATTCTGATATGAAACGGACAGGCAATTAACCTGGTTTAATTTTTCTCTTTCATGTTCAGTGCAGATGTGATGGCATGGAAATCTGTAATGGACTTAGGACGCATCTGGAAATCATAGGATTTCCAGATGCAAGCATAGGCTTTACAGTTATTTAATATGAATATACCTTTTAGAAGTTGTGTACGTATTGAACTGTTATTAGTAGCTAATTATTTTCTGCAGATAGATGAGCTCATTTAAATTAAATATATGTAATTAGCGAACTCGACAAACGATGTATCACGAGAACGACAGATTAAAATAAAAATAACTAGAGACTTATGGCACCGTGTTCAATTGTGAATCTAAACCATCCGGAGCCCATGTAAACACACAAAAATATTAATCAAAATTTATCCAGCCGTTTAGGAGGTATTTAGTGACATACACACGTGCAGAAGAATGATATGTGTATATATAAAAATAATCTTCGAGGGTGCAAATGGTACGTCAAACTTTGCCTGACAATATCTTAACTACTTATATTAACATGCAAACATAACAACAAAAATCATCTTCACCTGTTAAACGTAAATCTTGGAAAAGGTGAAGGCCATCTAAAAATCGATTTTATTATAATATTATTTGAGGTCGCAATTTTATTTATAACAAATACCCCACAATACTGTAATAATACTACATCGTATTTCAACTCTCTGTAGGTATACCATTATATAATAAAACGGTAGTGTTGTAAAACTGGCAGCCGCGTACACATAGCTTATATATTTTTACATGTACTAAATCAATAAAATATAACTTAACCCATCGTGTGTCGCACGCATAAGTACCGGAGATATCATGCGTTTCTATTGTGTCTGATGTGGCGGCAGATAAGAGGTTAATAGAAACCCAAACTGAATCATAATGATTGAACATGTTTTGTGTAAGATAATATTTCGACAATAATGTGTTCTGTAAATTACCTTTTATGATCAATTGTATTGAATAATGTGACGGCGTTTAATATTTGTTATAGCTATTTCGTAGGACATTTACCAGCCACGGGGTTATTTCCTAAATGTGATATAATATTACTTTTTTTAAAGAGTGGAAATATTGGTTGAGCTAAAATTATTTTTAGCTTTTTTATTAAGTGTTATTTAGGCAAACAACACACACAATAAGACAAATATGACAAACCGTTCGATCTGTAACCATCCATCATTGACAGCAGGTTGAACTGGGGCGTTGAGAATTTTTTTAAAGGCAAAATTAATGGCACTTCGCCTAACCCGAAAATCGAACCTAAGACCTTATCCATAACAGTCCACCAAGGCAGTTATAAAAATAAAACCTTTTATAAAAATACTACTCAATGATAATTTCGTAGCCGGAGTCCGGATGCCATATGTACATATTTTTATATTATTCTAGAAACTAAACTAACTCTGTCAGCTATGGGCAGCTGCATTTCCTTTAAAAATTGTTTAAACGCTTACACGTTCCGGTTCTTAAACTTAATAATATAAATGTCCTTCAGACCGAATTTCGTCCACAGCAGTCAATCTTAACGGACTGGCCATTTGCACAGATATATTATAGTGCAAAATTGTGTGCGCAAACACAAGTGCACTCTCTGTTCCCTAACCCTCACGATCCGATGGGACGGCAATTCGACACAAACGGGGAGAGATCAAGAGCAGAACTAACACCAAAAACTGCCTGACTCCGGGCTGCTATGAAGATTTCTTGGCAGTCTCAATTTTAGTTGAAGAGGATACAAAATCTTAAAAACCAATGGTTATAACGCAATTAGTTAGTATGTTTCAAACATAAAAAGATGGCTTATGGACAAATACAAATTCTAATTTACCTATCATTGTAATTTGTTCATTATTTTGTAGGGTTACTTCACGTTATATTGGGAATCAAATTCTTTATTTGCGAACTAAATGTATATTAGGTCTGATAATAAAATTAGGCTTTGTACACCACGTGATTCGACGTTGACACAATAGGTTAAAACAAATAAGTCTAGGCATATTTGATAAATTAAACTTGAAGATTTTAATCTTGAAGCCCGGCCGGGTCTTAAATCTAATTTGATTTGAAGTTCTACTTTTATTACAGAAGCTTTCTACTGAATAAGCTCCCGTGGGCTTTATAAAATAATAAGTGTGCATATTAAATCTTTTAATCTTCATTGTTTTCAAAGTTTATAAGGGTGTTTGTCATTTGTCAACCCGACGCAAGTGGCCTTTGTAGAAGAATTAATTTGTTTAATAACATGTTTTCTAGTATATAATTATAATGTACCTACTTACATAATTATATTTATTTAGATTGTTTTAACACTTACTAATTACGTTATTAACATTCGTTATTGAAATTGTTTACCCTTTTTAACTGGAATTAGATAGGTACGTACGTTTTTGTTTATAACATAGCTAGGTATGTTGGCGAACTATAACGTGTAAGAAGTGTACCTACAAAAAAAATTGATTGTTATAATTATAATGCAACATTTCTATAAAGGTTTTAAAGTAAATTATACAGATAATACATACCAACTAATAAGATTATAAACGCCTAAGTGTGTTTAGTTGCTTCGAGTTGATACCTAGGCATACATAAAATATACTAAAAGAATGCTCGTCATAAAATTATATATCAATAACGCTGAAGTTAATTATGCTACATATAAAATGAACTTCATATTTAATATACTAGTACATATATCAAGTGGATAAATCTACGCTTTGTAGCAGTAAATAACATTTCACAAGGTGACAAAAGCTCGCTTAAAGTAAGTTAAGCAGCTTCATATGTTTTGATTCTCTCATTCAGAGTATTATACTGAGCTTATTACGTGTATCACTGTGTTTACAATATGTGTAAAGTTGCTATTTGCAACACAAATTCCAGTAACAGGAGTCGAGAGTACCGCAAAAGGTGGCAACTTTGTCAAAGCAATGGTGAAGGTAACTGAGCGAAAACTCTGTTCGTTTCGCAGCGAAATGTTTGAACGTCGCGTTTCGTTCACAAATCAAATAGTATACTGCATGAGTAGCTCGCGTATGGGTAAGAGCCACTGTTGAAAGTTTACAAACGACTTTTATGTCACATATCATGAATACGTGTGAAGTTTCTTCGCGCGTGACGTCATGTGACAATTATTACGAGAATGTATGATGTCGTTAGTCCTTGTTACATGAGACATTGGCGACTTAACTTAATAAATTGGTGTAATATTTAAACATAATGCGTTAGTTGATAAAGCTATGTGGTCCTTTTTATTATTTCTAAGGTAATTGGCCAGAGATAATTAATTTGCTTACTTATGACAACAAAGTCTTTAATACTACAGAAACATGGTTATTATTGATAAAATTTTAGAAATAGAAAAGCCACAAGATTTTTATTATAGAACTCTTTCGAATTGGTGTAGAATGTTCTTTGACAAAAAGGCTGATTTATTGTACTTCACGGTTAGCAATTTTAGTCGCCCAAATTGAAGCTAAAATAAGTTTAATAGAATAGTGCTAGAGATTGCTAGAACGACGACAAAAACGCTAAAGACTGAGCAAGAATACATCAAATAATTTATGGTAGGTATAGTTATTGTATTTCCATTCATCTTAAAATATTCACCCTTTAAGCAATACATATGTAGGGAAAATTTATTCTTACATGTAAGTACAAGGATATTTCAAGCAAGATACGACCACTATGATTTTAGTCGCGCCGTGGCCATGGCTTCTGACAAGCAACATTAGTTGCTTCTCAGTGGTATTTCATGGTATTTAAATGGTTGCAAAAGTAGTTTTTTAGGGTTGCGTAGCCAAATGGCAAAAAACGGAACCCGTATGGATTCGTCATGTCTGTCTGTCTGTCCGTCCGTATGTCACAGACACTTTTTTCCAAAACTATAAGAACTATGCTGTTGAAACTTGGTAAGTAGATGTATTCTGTGAACCACATTAAGATTTTCACACAAAAATAGAAAAAAACAGTAAATTTTAGGGGTTCCCCATACTTAGAACTGAAACCCAAAAATTTTTCTTTTCGAACCCTTCCCTTTGGAGTATCTATGGATAGGTCTTCAAAATTGATATTGAGGTTTCTAAACTGAATAGTTATATAGAATAGTATAGACACTTCCAAAGTGGTAAAATGTGTCCTGTAACTTCTAAAATAAGAGATTGATAAAACAAAAAAAATAATATTATGTACATTACCATGTAAACTTCCACCGAAAATTGGTTTGAAAGAGATCTAGTAAGTAGTTTTTTTTAATACGTCATAAATCGTAAACCGCAATTTACCTTTCATTCAATCAACTCAAATATAAAAATGAAAAAATAAACATTTATTATAATGATTACTTATCAATAAATTAATTTAAAAAAATACACTATTATTAAATCATCGATCAAAGTTACAACGAACTACAATAACTTTTATATTATATTACTTGCTGCTACGGAACCCTTCATGGGTGAGTCCGACTCGCACTTGGCAGCTTTTTTTAAAATAAGCTGCGATAAAAGTCATATAAACTAGTTGACGGTGGTTCGTCATTAACATGTTATTTTTCAGGTTTTACTATATCGTCCCATTGGCCGAGTGTGTAGTAGGACAAGATGACGAACGACTATTAATTTCAGCTTAGACAATATTGTCTTCAGCTTTTAATCTCCACTGCTTGTTATTAAGTTTGCCAGCCTAATGGATTGACTTCCACTTATTGAATTACTCGTGAACCCATTGTTAGTTCAAACGTATTACGTAGTTGATGGAGTTAGCTAGGGTATTAGTACATCGTGGCTTACCCGGTACGAAATGGGTAAGCCGCAAAGTTAGAAAACTTCATGCGATATTAAAATAAAAACCAATATGTGGTGTGCCTTAATAGGATAGAATAAGGAATAGTTTGTACAAAGCCATGTTGTATGAAATTTGAAATTGAATCTTATTGGATTGATATTATTAAAATTATTGACACATTCGTATTTCTTTATTGCTGTAATCAAACACATATAATTGGGAAATATGTTGGTACTAAAGTATTTTTAGTTTGAATAAAAAACGGAAAACAACGTTTTAAACAATAACCACTTTTTACGGAGCATATCTAACATAATATATAAAGCGATAAAATCCGTATAAGGTAGTTTAAATTAAGACGTTTAAAATACTTGCGTAAACGTAAAATAATATTAGACAAAAGATTGAAAAACAATGTATATAAAGTCAACTGAGAATAGGACAGTCCAGAGGGATAAATCTAAACAAAAGTTCTCGACCATCAATTAAATATATTTAAAAGGAAGACGAGTGAAGCATATCCTATACTATACCAATATATATGATATGATTGTAATAAGAGTAAATTAAGCATAAAAGACTTTCAAGAAATCCAGCAAATGAAAATCTGTATCCTACTACTTCCGAAAGCTCGCTAAAGTCGAAGTTTGTATGAATGAAGAATTAAAGTAGTTATGTACTTTAGAACTTTTTTCTATTCTTCCCATTCTGAAAACACAAATTTACCTTCGTAAATGGGAGATTGTGACTCGGAAGGAAAAGGTTATAAAGAAAGTTCAGTTGGGAAAAAAAGGTTAGAAAACATTAACGATGATTGCGATGGAAATTAATAAAGTAAAATCATTATTTTAAAACCGAAACAAGTGAATATTGATGAACTAAACTTGAGCAGATAACTCAACAACAACAAAAGTATTCAGTTCCACTACCAGACCATTCGATGCTATTGTGATCATTCAAGCGGTTGTCGAATACGGAATAACGATGGTTCGTTTTCAGGCAGATTGTGCTTCATATGCTTCTAAAGTTACATATAGCTATAAATAACAGGACAAGTTTTAAAATGAATGTAATCCTTACTAATATTATAAACACGAATGTAAGTTTGTTTGTTTATGACACTTACCTAGTCTACCGATCATCATGCAACTTCTACCTTTTATCCAGAAAGAAGTACTGTTTCTGTGGGATAGAAGTTTACATTACCGCGAGTGAAGTCGCGGGCATAATGCAGTATGCAATATGTTCATTGTGTTATAAAATAACGAGATGGGTGTACAAACCCACGATTCAACCTCTTCGTTTTAAATGTAAAAGTAATGAAAAGAAATGACCCCTATATCTCGGGGGTCTTTTGACCCACAAGGCCCATATTTAAACTTGACCGAGGTATGACCCTAAGGTATCTGCATACCAAGTTACAAAACAATCGGTCCAGTGGTTCCGGAGTTATGCCTGTCACTAACAGACAGACACACAGAACCTCTTCGAAAAAGACTCAGAGGTTAATAAAACGTTGTTGTAAAAGAAGTATATAATATTATGTATATCTTAGAACTTTATGATTATTCTTCTTATTACACGATAATAAAATTGTAATCGTCGATGATTGAGCAGAATATTACTCACAAATTTTATCAGTTTGGTTAGGTCCTACGAAATAGGAAACGACTCTTACCATCGTAACGGGCACATTACAGCCTGAGGTTTGAAACTACAATACTGGATGCTCTGGCACTATAAAGGCGAGCACTTGAACCCCTGCGCAATGCATGCAACCAGAAATACTAGGAAATGTATAGCAAAGAATGAATGCACACGAATATTTTGCTTTATTTACTGTCTATGAAATACTTATGGTGAGTTGGTGACATCATTATGTACGGCGCGTGGTCTACGTGCGATTATTACAGATCCTTTCATCTATCAAGTGCCACGTTAGGTAAACATAAATGGGTTAACCTCAGTAGCTATTCACGGTAGTAACAATGAAAAATACCTCCTTTTTTTCTATACTGCAATTCCTATTGGTAGTTTGTAAAACTTTGAAACAAGAATTAACCAAGACAACTTAAAGTCTCGAACTGATCTAAGGAAACATTCAAAAATATATGTCTGCGACTAAAGCCTTTTTCTTCTAAGCAATATTAATAGTCTAAATATTACATCAATGACCGTCCATATTCGGCTTGAACGTGGACAATCGTCTTATAAACAGAGTAAAATATTAAAAGTTTTGTTTTATTATATAATAAATATCGGTTATTATCCAGTTGTATGAAATTGTCGTATCATAAAATGATTTTTAAGTGAATATATTTCATTTGGTTTAAAACGTGGAACTGAAATGGACAATCCAAATGGATTGTTTGTGTTGCCTAGTAAAAGCAGTGGAAATAGGAAATTTAAAAAAAAACACATTTAAAATTTTTTTTAACGAAATCTTAACCTCCGTTACTATTATTTCATTATTTACTATATTCATATTTTGAATTCGACAATAATAATTAACGTAAAAATGATAAATGATATTTAATAAAATGTAACAAAATTGTATAGTGTGTTGGGTAATTTATTTTCATATTCTAGCAACACTTGACTTATTTGTCAATTCTGTTTCCGTCATTCGCTTTTCGTTTATTTGCTCGTGGATATTTGTGGACGTGATTTTGTGTTTGCTATTTTTTGTTTAATTTGATTAATTAACGAACTTGATACTAAACTTCATAGAACAATGTTTTCTACTTAGTTTAGGCTACCGAAAATTAATATTATTATTACAATATAAAATTGTTCAACCCCAGGCCAGGGTCCCATACAAGGTAGTCGGTCTTCTTTTGTGATGATCGGTCTAGTAGTTAAGGCGTGAAAGCATAACAAACAAACTAATAAACAAACTCACATTCCTATTTATACATACATACATAGATTAACGCCTGTTTGCCAGAGGGGTAGGCAAAGACTACGAATTTCGATTTGCTACGATCTTGACACACTTCTCTGGCTTCATTCACTTTCATCACATTCCTTATATACGCTCGCCGGTTTAAGGTGCCTTAACATGGCCTTTGTCCAAAACGTCTCCGATCTGATCAAGAAACGTTCTCCTAGGTCTGCCTCTAGCGACTGTTCCATTCACACTAGCCTAATAAACTTTCTTAGTCAGTCTTTTCTTGTCCATTATTTCTACATGCTCAAAACAGCTAAACATATCCTTTTCTATTCTTGTCACTATATCCACTTTTATTCTATAATTACTCTATAAGACTATTTCTATTTATAATATTAGGATTACAAGATTTTCTCCTTCGGACTATTCACATATAATTTTAATCAATGTATTGCTATTTATTCTTTTTAAGTACATACGTTTCGACAATTATAGTTTTAGGTTCCACATAGTGTAAGAGGCAAGCTTGTTGCTGTCTACCAGGCACCGACCCGGAATCCGAAAAAATTCTAAAGTACCTGCCCAAAGCATTACATCACTATCTATATTAATATTATAACGCTGAAGAGTTTCTTTGTTTGTTTGGTTGAACGCGCTAATCTCAGGACCTACTGGTTCGAATTGAAAATTTCTTTTAGTGTTGGATAACCAATACACCACACCCGCTGCGGGTGCATCAATGAAAAATGTTGCAAGAACGGGGCAAATTATCTGTTGAGCAGACAAAGTTGCGCGGGTCAGCTAGTGTCAATATAAATACAATTACAAACTATCGTATCATACAATTCTCACTAAGTCAATATAATTACCCAAACACATAATTAGCTAGAGTATATAAATACCCATTTGGTAGTAATCACCACTCAGTACAAATAACCCGTCAGTAACTACAAACTATAATCAGAATACGGACAAGCGAATAAATGTTAACAATAACTTGAAGCAAACATATAAAATTACGAAGCTGTACTTGTCTCGTACGACCCCTATGGGAAAAGTTCGGCGTTCTATTTCCAGTGTTAAAACTTCATGACGATAATATACTGGAGGTATGTAAAACTAGCTTTAAATTATGAAATACGAGGTAATAACGTGGGTACTATATTATACTTGTATAAAGGATACTTGTTATTGAACTGTTAAGCCTTGTAATAAGCCTTTATGGGTGTTTGTTGTTGGGACGAAGTTTATAAGAAGGGAAGTGAAATTCTCTTTTTAACTATTTCTTCTATACATACATAGTCTCACGCTTATATTTTCGGAAGGGTAGACAGAAATGTAATGCACCCACTTTTCGGTAAACATGTACCTATTTAAGTAATTTTACAGGTTACATAATAGGGGGTAAGATCTGCGTTTTTTTTTGGTTTTGCCCGTCCAGAAAATATTTAAGTAGCAGAACAAGATCTGGAACTGCGTCCGATTGATGGCGAAAGACATGCTTTCGAATTACGAAGAGAAATCAAGAAGAGAACCGAATTGCAGTGATAGCATTCTATCACTGCATTTCAGTTCTCTTTATCACCCCACTCTATTTAATATCACAAAAATATTTAACACCGATTGGCGCGAAAATGAGAAAACACAATGAATATTCATATAAGAATTATTACAGATTCCAAATTCAAATGTAATATTGTTTTTTTAATGGTAACAGTATTTATGGCCAGACTAAGTATATAGGCAATATATGTATATACTAAGTATGTAGGTAATATCGTGAGAGTATGTACTCGTATGTATAATATATTTATAGGTGGTACATGAATAATCAAGTTCATGTGTTAAATATACGAATAAGCATTATATGTATAATGTATTGATTTACACAATATTTGCTTTGAAGTGCTAGTCTGTATCAACGTCCCGACGTAAGTGCCATTTCGTGTAACAACAAGATCTCTGTCATTTTTGTTTGAAACTTGACTTTACGCGACTCACTTAAGTGCTTTTTATGTTAAAACTAGTTTCAGCCCGCAGCCCTGCCATTAAAATTAAGTTTAAACTATGCTTCTCTAGACCATTAACGTTAGGTTTTAGACCATGCTTTTCTAGAAGCTAAACGTTCATTTTCAAATGTTGTAGTACATGGGTATACAGTTTAATGACTGATTTGCTACAATTATATTGGGTGCAGTTCTGATGTCCTAACTAGATTACAGTATAACCTGTATGAAGGAGTGGCAGTTTCGATGTCATCTTATCTTATCTTGTGTGGGGGCCAGTCAGTACAGACCGGCGACACTTCGACCCAGTGGAATCTAATGTGTCGACTTCCCCAATAACGACTGCCATAGATGTTCGGGCAGCCGGGACCGACGGCTTAACGTGCTCTCCGAGGCACGGAGCAGGCGATAATTGTCAATCAATACGCACATAATTTCGAAAAGTCATATAACTTCCCAAATTCAGAGGTGTGCGACGTGGGTTCGAACTCGAGACCCTCTGCATTGCAGTCTGTTGGTCTCCCCACTGAGCTATCGCTGCTCGTTCCGATGTTATCTTAAGCCTTTATCCATATCAGCTAAAAAGTTTATCAGAGAGTTACCTTTTGTAAGTTATGCGAAACCTGCCTCGGCAGTGGCGCAGCAGTAGTAAATATTAAAGACTGTTGTGCATGAGGTCTCAGATTCGATTACCGGGTTAAGAAAAGTGATAGGCTTCTCAGTCTAAGAATTCTCAGGGACACACCCATATATCTTTGGGCAAAATGAAGTGGATTTGTTTTTATGCACAATAGCAAAAGCTGCACACGCTGGGTGCAATAACTCGCATGACATGTGTGCGATGTTATTATACGAGTATATACTCAGGTTATTTATGTATATATACTATAAAGAAGCTAATTCTTAATAACTTTCTACTATAATGTACTAAATATTCATATCTTAAGTTAATATTAGCACCAGCTACAAAGACTTGAAACCTTCTATATTGCTATAATAACGTTATAAATAAATCCTCGAATTCTTATACACAATTTTAATATGACATTTCGTGTCGCCCATCATATTTTCATACTATACCTGCTTATTTGTAGTGAGGGTAAAATATTGAGAAGTGAGTGTGTAGCACATTTTCCGCCACGTTGCCATCTGCTCTCAGGGATTTTGGGATACGTTATTGAATTTAGGACTTTTATTTATATGTGTTTTATAAATGTGATGAAGTCATAGTGAATGTGACAGTTGTGCCTAAGTCTCGGGGTAAATACGCGAAGTGTTAATGCGTTCTTCGTTAGGAATATTGAAAGTAGAAGCACTTAGTTGAAATTGTGTTCAGTGAACATTAATAGGCTCATCCCTTATTACATGGGAACTAAAGCCATAATTGGCAGCAAGTGAGAGAAACTGCATGCATGTCAAATGTTTGAAATGATCTTGGAGTTACTGTCAAACAATTCCCAGTAAACGCACGGATTCTAATACTTAGAAGATGGCTGAAACATTGCTATCAGTATCTTAATATATCAGTAAATAGTTGGTATAATGTACTATCTCTGCTTTTATTTAACGTTTCATAGTTTTCTATTAAACGTTAAATAAATTTGAAATTTGAATTGAATGAAATTACTATAAATTAAAAATTTAAAAACCCCCGACACATATTGAAAGAATTGTGAAAAAAAATGTAATTGGCGGCCATCTTGGATTTGAAATTTATCATACTGTATAGTATACTACTAGTCAAGCCCTTTCATTTGATACCCATATTGAGGGAGTTGTGAAAAAATATGTAAGCCGCCATTTTGTGGCGGCGGCCATCTTGGACCAATTTTCATCAAACATAACTAAGAACATTCCCGACTAAATCACCTTTCAAATAAAAAAAACAAAATTAAAATCGGTTCATCCGTTAGGAAGCTACGATGCCACAGACAGACACACACACACACACACACACACACACACACACACACACACAGACACGTCAAACTTATAACACCCCGTCGTTTTTGCGTCGGGGGTTAAAAATGAAACTCCATACAAAGTTTAAATAAACGTTTAAAACACCAAAAGATTTAAAGATTTCACTACGCGTAAATGTTCAATTTAGATCTTGACAGTGCGATGCGTGGATTAATCGGTGGCCGTGCTACGCATTCAACCCTAGGCCAGTGGACGTTTTCTAAACTCACCGTATCTGTATCGTAATCAGTTTAAGCCAATAGCTCCCATTTCCTCTTCCCGTGTTAATAAATGGGAACTATCGGCTAATCCATAAAATCAGCAGCCCTTAATAATTTAACGGCTGCTGATTTTATAGATTGCTCTCGAACCGCCCAACAAATTTTCTGCAAACTTCATTCGTTGCGTTAGTATATCGCAGTCAATGAAACGGTCATAAAGTTGGCAATGCTTTGATATATGTACCATTTTAAGCGGTTCATGAACACAGAGATTACTTTCACAGAAAAATATAGTTGCATACGATTTATTTACGTATATATCATGTTTATTACCGTGCCAGACTTTAGCTACGAACTTAACTGAACTACGTACACAAATTATAAAGAAAATTAATCCTCGAAACGTGTTCAACTGAATCACAAATGCGACAGTAATTTAAGTCGCTGTCTTCTATAAAAAGAAATATAATGCTATTATCATGTAACCAAAGTAGCGAGAACTCTACATAAGACCTCGGTTGGAATTTAATTAAACGGAATATGGAATACACAAATAGCGTAATACAGTAAACGAAGTACAGATGATTTCTGGGTCGTAATGTTTCATATTTGTGTATTTTGTGATAGTGCGGTGGAGGAAAATTTTGTTATTTGGGACCGGAATGCGACACTATAACTCTATTACTGTGAAACAACATTGTTTTAGTTTTGGCTAGATTCTTAAATGCTTCAGCTAAGCGAGTCCTTTCTTACATCAAGGTTAACAGCTTCAGTAAAAATACATTTAATCTTTCCAACCAACAACTTAGGTTGGCCGTGCGAAATCGATTTTGTTGCGTCGAAAAAGGTAAAGAAATTTTGGCACGATTTTAGTTTTTGAATAAATGACTCAACTAGGTTTTCGTAGCTGTTATGTAAAAGTTGATGCAGCTTGCTTTTAAGTTTTTATTTAATTTTACCGAAATATAGAGTAGGTATCACTCAGTTACGAAGTGGCTGTGAAACAAGTTAGACTCGATCTGTAAATTTGAGATATTTGGCAACTTTTTGAAGTATATACATGTATGTATGTATGGGTAAACATTTTTTTAAAGAAGGTCTCAGAATTTTTCTTTATGTTACTGTTAGTTGTTATGGATACCAATGATATTTTAAGTGAAGAGCGAGAGTATCACAATTTTACGTGTGTTTAAATCTTAGATCGTTAAAAATCGTTGATCCTTTCGAATTTGGGCCAAAAAATAATACATCTACCAGAACGAGAGATTTTAGTTGTACCTATTTATATAGAACCCAACACTAATATGCTTGGAAAGGAGTAAAGGATAAAAGTAGAATGATATGGTACTAGAATATTTTGAATTTTTGGAGCATTTCACTTGGTAGGCAAGAATGTAAATTATATATGAAGAAATTAAAACTAGAGAGAGGCAGAGCTTAGTTGGAATGTATCATGATGTGCCCACGTCGTATGCTGACTCATAGTTTGACTTTTTCCTTCTCTGTTATTTATATTGATATTTATTTGTTACTTGTAATCGTATTAAATATTTACGTAATAACTAACTATGACCATCACGTAATAAGCTTTACTGCGAACCAGTGTAATATTAAAATATCGACGTTAGTTTTATAAAAACTATTTACACGGCAGTTCAAAAAGTTCTTAGAGTATTTTTTATTGATTTGTTTTGACAACTTCGACACTAAGAACAAATCCTATGTCAAGGGCGGCTTTGTGAACGTTCCAACAACGGACACAAAGAACATTCAGATATGGAAAAAATATTTGTCAACCACACAATTTCTTTGTCTCATGTGGGTATCGAACCCACAACACTCGGCGCAGTGCAAGTGCCAATGTGACCACTTAAAACACTACGCCATCCGAGCAGTGGTATATATATGACTAATAAAATAGTTGTAAGAGTGGATTCATTACTGGCATTATATTGTTCAGTATTTCATCAACTCGACTATCCTCTGTATCTCCATTAAAGAGCAATAATGTGAGACAAACAGCTATGACAAGCAATAAACTACCACGCCAATATACGATCTTACAACAATAAGTCTGAGACTTATATTGCATATAAATATTTATTTATATGCAATAAAAACCGGTAATTATGACAATCCGTTATTCCATTTATAATGTTATCGTGATAACTCGTTGATGTCAATCGATTCGGGTCGCTGTAGACCAAAGACTGTACACAGATTCTATATTTTTTTAAAGGAGACAATTTCTTTTCATATGGGAAAAGGGCCCATCACAATTTGTAACGATTACTAATGATATATGTATATATCAAATCCTTCCTTAAACTCTCTAGATAACAGTGGTAATATTAGCTTCTCAATGTCTAACCGGAATATTGAGAAATTAATTACAACCTGAAAGAAACAATAAACTTAAAACTCTAATTGCTTTATTGTATTTGCATACACAATTAAATTTATGCCAAATATATTTTATATACCTACTTAAAAAGTACAATCGATTTTGATTCAGTTAGGAATCAAACCTACTTTTAGTGTTCAGGTGAATAATATTTTTTAAGTATAAGAAATACTATACTATTCTAAATAGAAATTATAATAATTATCCTGATGATTAATATTTATTATTAATTATTGGAATCGTGGAAGGAGAAATATAAAAACGTGGTATAATTAACAAAATCTTTTATTATACTTATAAACTACTTCTTACTTTTACTATTAATCATCTTCATTTTCGAAATCGTCTATCAATAATAATACCTCATCTAAGAAAGATGCAGGTGGATTGATATTATCCTAGTGGTGAGCCCAAGATAAAAACCAGACAATGGACATTACGTGTGCATAGCAGCCAACAGTGCGTCAGCCAAACAATAACAACAATACCCAGCAAGTGCAGCCCTAGAGTTAGCAACTGATGCATAAGTGACGACTGAAATATATGTATGTATTGTATGTTTTTCAACTTGTGTGTTTTGATTGTATCCTACCTTGAAATTAAACACTTTATACGAACTTTATCGCGTTGTTTATTTTACTTTAAACACTGTTATAACATAATTTTGAAAACTCTAACACTACTATTATTGAACTTTACTACTACTATAATAATATAATATAATATTCTACTACATACACAAAACACCATCTAGCCCCAACTAAGCAGCAGCTACACTTCAGAACGTTCTAAAGTGTAGTACACTTCAGAACGCCAAGAGCCATGTTCACGGGGAGACTAAGATGGTAGTTGTCCCAACGTTCTAAAGTGTAGCTAGTTATAACTAGCTACACTTTAGAACGTTCTGAAGTGTAGCTGCTGCTTAGTTGGGGCTAGATGGTGTTTTGTGTATGTAGTAGAATATTATATTATATTATTATAGTAGTAGTAAAGTTCAATAATAGTAGTGTTAGAGTTTTCAAAATTATGTAATAACAGTGTTTAAAGTCAAATAAACAACGCGATAAAATCCGTATAAAGTGTTTAATTTCAATGTATAACATTCGCGTAAACATAAGACAATATTATGTATCCTACCTCGTAGACGGTAATCATTAAGACCAAATTCATGGATAGGCAGGCGCGTGCGCTTCATACAAGCAAATAAGCACTGCATACCCTAGTCCGCTGGCTTATGTAAATCTATATAATCGAAATCTATTTATTAAATACTACAATATAATATACAGATATATATACACACAAAAACATTTATAAATGAAATGTAGTGCCCTCGCAGAGGTTTCGGGTAAGGCGTGCATACCCTACCAGAAATCTTTGTGCACGCCCCTGTGGATAGGTACCCGGTATACCGCTATTATGTACTGTCCAGAGATTCTAACACGCTCTAGTAGTACGATCGCGCCTATATAATTTGATATATGCCAAGAGCAAAGAGAATTAGATCCTCAAATGTCAATCTTGGAAAATTATTTAATTCGGGAAGATTAACATAAAAAATAGCACATGACACCTTCACTCTGTTAAAATTGCGTATTTCAACATAAGACACTAGATCGTTTGGGATGTTGCTCCTAGCTTGAGCAATTGCTAGTATTTGTTCAGCGTAAAAGTTATCTCAGATAAATAGAAAAATCTATTTATTAACGCTGTTGTAAATTTAAAGTCCAGCATGCTATGAGTGGAAACTGCGTTGAAATATTCCTGTCGTAACAGCTTAAAGTCGCATTTGAATATTCCATTTACAAACTCAACCACCCATCTACACAAGGTCATACACCTGAATTAGTTGGCTGCAAGGGTCGATTCTGTCAAAGTGTGTTTAGATTCAGGCATGTGAGCATTGTAAGCATGTTGCTGCAAGAAAGGAATTGCATCCCGAAAACCACTATCAAGAATAAAGTCTAAAATACGACCGCAATGGGCTGTCATTGCTAAATAATCTAATGATGATAGAAGTGTCCGACTCTGTCGCTGGGTATGGTCCAAACACGTCAAGAATATAACCATTACAACACCCAAGTAAAAATGGCCAAACTAAATTGCGAAACTTATGTAAACTGTGCAGATAAATATGTATCTTTTTTTATACAACTATGGTTGCAAACACGGCCCGCCTGATGGTATGTGGTCTCCGTAGCCTATGGACGCCTGCAACAACAGAGGTATCACTTGCGCGTTGCCGACCCTTTAAAAAAGGAAGAAGAGAAAAAGAAAGTGGAAGGAGAAGGAGCGGGAAGCGGTAAAAAGGGTGATTGGGCCTCCGGCACTCTCACTCACCGAACGAAACACAACAGTAAGAATACTGCTATTTGACGTCGATATTCTGTGAGAGGGTAGTTCCCCGGACGAGCCAGCCCATTCGTGCTGAAATCAGCGAGGCTCTACTACCTTATAATATCAACCTACTAGTTAATCACGCGAAGGGGTAAGGTGTAATATAATCGCATTTCACCAGCAACGGTTTTCGGTCCCATGTAATAGAAGATGAGCCTTTTGGCCTCTATAGGGCACTGTCCTGAGCATTTTTTGAAAGAAAACTTTAATAGTTTTGATGATGATACCTTATTTAGAGCAGTCACACACGCTTATTTTACTACTGCTTCGTCACCTGAGCAATGGTATTAATATCAATAGGTACTAAATTAATAATTAATTGATTTGATTCAATCGTTTAAGACAGTAGCAGTCGATTGTGATACAGAATAATTTTATTATTTTGTTTTATAAAGTAAACAAACAACGGACAGATTCAGTATTTTGACCTGTTTCGCTTTGGTTGATAAAAACATCTATTATTATTAATAGTGATCATTCCTCATGGCTTTGTTTGCGTCTAATTTAGTATTTTTCTTTCTTGGTAATTGTGTGAAACGTTTTATGTATTTTCCGTTTAACACCTCGTTACACAAACGCTACCGTATATATAATATTTTGTGTTTAAGTGAGTAATGGGCTCGCTGTGTGTCGTTAATACGCGTATATGGCTCTTTGTGTCATTCACGTATATTTGTTCTGGGTTTAGTTACTTTGAATAGACTTTAGCGACATTTTTTTTATTAATTATACTTATAATATCCACAACATCAGCCAAAAGATGTCCACTGCTGTACATAGGCCTCTTCGCAGGATTTTCACACAGTACGGTCTTAGGCCGACCGCATCAAACTGCCTGCCAGTTCGTTGAGGCGTCAATCTTGTCCTGCCCTGTTGCCTCTTGCGGCGCGTGACTGCCACTAATGTAATATAAATATTGGGCCAAATAGCCTAATTTTAATAATTTCAATTATTCTTTCAAATTATATTTGAAAGAAAGAAGAAGAAGAAAGAAACGTCATTTATTTGCCACAGATACAGTACGAAAGAAAAAGCTTAAAATAAAATAGATAAATGCAAATAAGTTACAATCTTACACA
The DNA here is from genome assembly GCA_963675205.1 of Catocala nupta. Classification (NCBI taxonomy): domain Eukaryota; kingdom Metazoa; phylum Arthropoda; class Insecta; order Lepidoptera; family Erebidae; genus Catocala; species Catocala nupta. Next base: position 14,336,571 of record OY776100.1, on the reverse strand, counting down.
TTCAATTTGTGACAAATTGGTACACACTCAGCTATATTGTGTTGTGGTCCATATCCACGATAGAGCGTTGATTTTCAGTGCGGAATTTATTTTACTTTATATATTTTATTTAATTTTAAAACATTGCATCTCAATATAAAATATTTTACAATTTTATTAAAACAACAAATAACAATGTTATACAATAATAATAATAATTTATTTAACTGAATTTCTTCACAAACATGTTTACAATGATAATGTAAATTACAAAAGCTGTAAAAACTATTAACTTTTTCTTTTGCAGGTACAGATGGATTCATCGATCAAATATAGGTATATTTGATTGATGGTTGGATTGTAAAAATTTCACCCATTAAAAGGTATACGTAGTAATATTTCTTTTTTTATAATCTTTTATTTATTAAGTGTGTATGTTTCGCCATGCTCTTTCATTGAGTCTGTTTGTAAAACGAACTTGCTGGGAAATTCCTGTTATATTTTTCTTAGTGAGAATATAAACGGCGAAATGTGAATAAGTTAAAGTATGGCCCGTAGCTATCCAGTTTTTAATGCTGGATGCATTTTTACGCGTTAATACAATTTTGCGGGAATATATCTGTTAATAACTGTGTGTAACATATTAACACGTCAAATTGCGCAGCAGTTCGTGAAAATTCACCTTACGGATTTGTTCTATATTCATATTAAATAGGCAACAAAATAAAATAATATTAAATATGAGATATGCTGAAAGATCGGCGAGTATCATAGGGTTAAACATTTTAATCCCTAAAAGTCCTCCCCGATTAACACTGTAAATTTATCAATAGAAATCTATATTCATTAATTAATATTATAAAGCTGAAGAGTTTGTTTGGTTAAACGCGCTAATCTCAGGAACTACTGGTTCGAAATGAAAAATTCTTTCAGTGTTGGATAGTTCATTTATCGAGGAATGCTATAGGGTATATATATTACGCTACGACTAATAGGAGCAGAGCGTAAATAAAAAATGTTGTAAAGACGGAGAAAATTCTTTTATGTGAAGCAGACGAAGATGCGCGGGTCAGCTAGTCATAAATGAGAGTGATATTCATGTTACAAATAGCGTCATTTTTTACGGAGACGTCCGTAATATATACTCCTAATCCTATTGTATTATATACTCCTTATTAAAATTGCTATATCCTTTTCCTAGGGAGCAATTGGACCTAGTATTTCTAACTAGGGAAAAGTATTTACCTGAATAAAATATATGTTTATATACATATATTTTTATAAAAGGAATATATATAATAAGTAAAGAGTTTAATTTAGAGCAGCGTTATAAATTCGAATATTTCATTTAAATATTTTTATATGAGAAAAGTCCTGCGGAAACCAGTCGAACCAACAAAAGTTTTTGGCTACAAAGTTACACTTATGTTTTTTTTATTAAATATCCTTAGACCTTGGCAAAACATTAGCATTATCAACAATTTCAAATGTCAGCTCATAAATGATCGCAAATAACTCTAGTTGTACTAAAAGTGTTTCAAGTTGGAACTCGCTAAACTTTTCTTGTTCAACGACTTTTTCCATCATAATAAATTGGAGAAGTTGGCGCCTATCGTAACAAGTAACATGGCAGATAAGCGACGAAACCTAGATTATTAATTACCAAGCTTTGCGCCTGTATTTGCCTGTTTTTAATCCCGTTTATAATTATTAAGATAACAAGGATAATCTATCATATACATACCATAATACAGTGAAAGCGCGACGTTTTCGATCGATACAATTTGGTCAAATAAAGACTACGACAGCGATATACGAATATGTTAGATAGCTGTAATGTCTAAAAGTCACAAGTAAAACTAAATGAATCTATTTTTGAAATAATTATTATACATTATAAAACTACTTTTTAGGTGATAAATTATTGGTAATATTTATAACTAATACTAATCTATGGACAACTTTTATACAAAGACCATCTTTAAAAATGAGGAGCTTTGTGCGGTCATGTTTTTTAAGTTTAAGCTCGCATAGTAAAAGTTGCTCAGCTTAATGTGTACATTCCTGTTAAAATATTGTCAGTAACTTAGTCATCCATTGTATCAGAGTCATTAGTCAGCAAGTTTTATGTGTTTCGTTTATAAAGTATATGAACAAACTTCAATGCATTAGCTATTAGGGTAAAGCAAATGTTTGCACCAATAACAAATATATTTTAATATGATTATAAAATAAAATTAACAATCATAATAATAATAATATCGGCTCTTGTACGGGTGAAATTAGGGTATCAATTAAGATTTTAATAAGGTACAATGTCATCAAACGCATTATAGTTTCATGTGTTTTTTTAAATACTTTTGAACTATAAAATAACCACAAAACTCTTTGTGCCTTCAACTAAATTCGTCAACAATACATTTAGATAAAGGTAAAAGATAAGATCCATCAAAAATCTATCTAGAAAGATTTACTGCTTAGAAGTTAGAACTTCTAAATGAGCGGAAATAAAGATTTACTTTCATATAATCTAATAAATTGCTCATTCCAAACAGAGTCTGGTATTACTTTAAAAGATTTGGTCTTTTAGTTTAAACCTAAAGTAATTTATTCTTAAATGGGTTTGGTTTAAGTAATTACTTTATTCTTTTTGATACTTTAGTGTCTCGAAGTGCAAATTACTAGTTCTATTTCATCTTAGTCGTGGTGATTTGACCAGGTAATTGAAGTACATCATAAATATTGACAATTTCGATTTTGTTTGTTTGACTTAAGTCATGTGCATCAATTCTTCTTTAAATATATATATGTATGTCCAAGCGATCAGAGGTGCCTTTGTAGCATAACCAGACACTGTTTAATGTCCGGTTATTATAACTCTATGATAACTAACCTTTACAGCCAAAATCGTCACCCTGGCTGTTTAACCTATACATGGACAATTGTTTGAAAGATTTAAAATATTGTGAATGGAGATTAAGAATGAATGAGTTACTTGTCAAATGTTCAATTTATGCCGACAACCATGTAATATTTGCGTCATCGGCAGAAGAGTTGCAGGCGATGGTAACTGTTATGCATGGAGCTTTTGAGAGTAAAGGAATGAAAATGAATGTAAGCAAGACGAAAGTAATGGTATTTGAAAAGGAGGAGTGTATGACGATGTGCAATATTATGATTGATGGAGAACAAGTAGAGCAAGTGAAAGAGAGTTTGTATATTTGGGTACTTTGTTTACGAGGGATGGTACACATGAGGGAGATATTGAAAAGAGAACGGTTGCTGGCAATAAAGTGAATGGCGCTATACGCGCTTTTATGAACAGTCGAAATGTATCTGAAAAGGCACGTTTGGCTGTTCATAGAGGACTATTAGTGCCTACACTTATGCATGGAAGTGAAAGTTGGGTATGGCAAAAGAAGCATGAGAGTAGAATAAATGCTGTAGAAATGAGAGCGCTGAGAAATATATGTGGTGTGACTCTGAAAGATAGAATAAGGAATAGTGTGAGTAGAGAGAGATGCGGCATAAAAGTGGATATAGTGACGAGAAAAGAAAAGGTTATGTTATGCTGGTTTGGGCATGTAGAAAGAATGGCCGAGAAAAGACTGACTAAGAAAGTTTATAAGGCTAGTGTGAATGGAACAGTCCCAAGAGGAATACCTAGGCGAACGTTTCTTGATCAGATCGGAGACGTTCTGGATAAAGGCCAGGTTAAGAGCACCTTAAGCCGGCGAGCGTGTATGAGGAATGTTATGAAGCCAGAGAAGTGTGTCAGTATCGTATAGCAAATGGAAATCCGTAGTCTCTGCCTACCCCTCTGGAAAACAGGCGTAAATCTATGTATGTATGTACCTCATTTAATTTAAGTTAATAATGTTGTCTATTTTTTGATGAGCGTCAAGTAATCTCGTCTAGTAATTTTCATTCCGTTCATTGAAGGTCGGGCTAGACTCCAGAAGCCGAACGAAAGTACTGATTTCGTATATCGACGGTTTAAAAATTTAAGGCTTAGCACATAGGAATGTTACCTTACGAACTTTTGCTTAATTTCGTGAATATAACGTATATCGTATTACTGGACATATGTCACAACCAAAAACATGACATAGCGTGGCTTACCCGTCGTACACAACTTCGTCTCAACAGTATATAAGTAACATAACAGCGCAACCGTATGAATGTGTTTTTCTATCTCTGTTCTATAAAGCGGCTACATAAATCAGTACTACTTGACTCAGCCATTGCGTACCATTGTGGCTTGTAAACGTTTTTTGTTCGTTGCCATACCAAGCGGTTATATAAGCTGTAATAAAGAGAATACCGAATAGACATGAAATAATTTAACATTCGCTCTTACTGTTGTAACAAAAGACTATATAAAATGATACGCGTCCCAGTATAATGGTAATTTACCGTGCGACAAGTACTCTACGGATTTAAAACCAACACACGTTTCAGTTTAAGAAGTGGTGTCCTTGTCTGATAAAATATGAATTTGAGTGATAAATATTTTAATTGTGATTTTCGTCGTACGCTACTTGCCTAGAACGTTACTGTGTTAGTTCACTCCGTATTATTAATCTTGAAACCTAGTTCAAAGTGGCTTTCTCATATATTTAATATCAGATTTCACAAGATAAACTCTTGCTGTAACTAGTGCTGAAAACCGAATATTGATATTTTATCGCGTTGCAAAGTTATAAGCAAAAACATTTAAAGATTATAAAAACCAACCACTTAAACCTGACCTACGACAACTCGTGCGCCGCCTGCGACTGCGCCCGGACTATCTCTTCGTCAACATTCGGCTGCTCGGCTCGGCCCGACTAGACTCTCGCTCGACATCGACGCGGCGCCAGCGTGACACAGCAACGGAGAGAGGTGCGTCATCGAGGGCGGAGCTTCGCTTCACTACAAGCTACGCGCCGGCTCGCAACTATATCCACGAGTGAATCGTTACGTTGGATGTTGTAGTCGTAATACTACAAGATGCCGTCTACTTGTAAAGCTTGCGGTAAGGGCATTAAATCAAATAATTTCATGAGTTGCTCAAAATGTAAAAGTTCCTTTGATATAGAATGCGTAAATATAACTACTGAGAGTTTTCAAAAGCTAAATGCAAATAGCAAACAGTCTTATATATGCCCCATGTGTGTTTGCTCACTACCCAAGAAAGGAAACACCAATACCCCTGTCCGTAACCCCACAGCTTTCACGGATGATTCTCTGTGTGAGAATGTGAACCTAGTTCGGGGCTCACGCGGCAAATCTACAGCTACTTTTGATACTCCGATCTCTGAACTGATCCACGAAATTCGCGAGCTAAGGCAGGAAGTAAAGGCTTTGAAGCAGGCAAACAACGATTTAACTTTATTAAGGGAAGATATGAAAGACATAAAAGAACAACTTGCTAGCCGTTTTACAGACTTCCAGAAAACTATTGATACCAAGGATAGAGAAATAATTGATCTGAAGTTATCGGTAACGCAATTACAATCGACTGTCAGCACGCTAGAACATAATGCGCTGAAAAACGAAATAGAGATATGTGGAATGCCTGAGGAGAGTCACGAAAATCTCGCTCACATAATGCTAACTTTGTCGCAGAAAATAAGCGTAGATTTACAGGAATCGGATATCAGTGATATTATCAGAGCCGGACCTAAGCCCCAACTCAACAAAAAATCGCCCTGGCATCGGCCCATTATAGTTAAGCTAACTAGAAAATCTAAAAGAGACGAAATCATCACTGCAGCGAGAACTAGGAGAAACTTAACATCCGAAAGCATTATTAATGAAACGTCTTCCAAATTGTACGTCAATGAACGTATAACTAGAGAAAAAAGGATGTTATTTCGAGAGGCTCGAGCAAGAGCCCAAGATGGTGCATTTCGATATTGCTGGCTGCGTAATGGGTCCATATATATCAAAAAAGAGGAAGGGCACGCTGCAATTCGCATCCAGTCCATTGAAGACCTCAACAAGAATATCACTATGCCAAAAACAGCATCTAATATTCTATAGAAGATGTACTAATATTATGTTTGTTTGTCTTTCAATTGCTTGCATTATTAATCAATGTAAACGTTTTGTTTTGGTGGATTCTGTACTTACGATTATTTATACACTTTCAAATATAGCTCTAATCACACTCATCATACATAAAACGATCACTATAGAACACATCACCTCGTCACTCGCAAATGTTTATATACATAATTGTATATTCCAAAATTCAGGAATGTCGTATATGCATATAAACCAAACGTATATCAAATTGATTTACTCCCTAAACTATAGAATGGCAGTCACCTTAACTTTTAAATTACCCGAAAGTATATCCATAATTATAATCCATGATGACTTCACTTGACATATTACGATGTATTGATAACGCGTTCCCGGTAAAATGCCATTTTATAAATTCTGTAGAGGATTGCTATAGAATAATACTCAAATATAAAATAAAAATGTTAACGTTGAATATACGAAGTCTTAGCCGCAATTTCAACAATTTACTTGTAACTCTTAAAAGAATGAACATTGATTTTGATGTGATTATTCTTACAGAATGTTGGTTACATGAAAGTTCAATATTGTATCACATGGAGGGATATAGCACTTTTCGTACAACAAAATATATAAACAAAGCAGGAGGTGTCGTAGCGTATGTAAAGGATATTTGGTCTCCACGAGTTTTCGAACCAGCCTTAAAAGAAGCAGAATGCATCGCCATAACTATCCCGCATGTTATAACTGTATTAGGAGTCTATAGATCACCTTCTTTTAAGAACCCGGACCGCTTTATTAATTCAGTATATGAAGTTATGAAATCTGTAAGCCTGAAACCTTGCACTGTGATTACAGGCGATATTAATATAAATATAATTAACCCCGACACTGCCGAATCTAGTGCTTATCTTTGTGCTATGGCTGAAATAGGATTAAGACCAGCTGTGAATGTACCTACCAGAAAAAACGCATGCCTTGATCATGTTTTTATTGGGGGGCAACAGGATATGGAAACACTCGTCTGCCCATCGGCAATAACCGATCACGACATGGTAATCACCGGATTAAATAGCATTTCTACTAGACCAATATTGCCACCGAGGTACAGACTGCGTCTTGACTATGACTCCATAGCAGATGAACTGAATAACGTGGACTGGTCTAGATTAAGCAATATACAAAACGTGACCGATCAATTGGATCTCTTTCTCAACATAATGAAGCGAGTAATTGAATCTAACACAAAAAATATATTGATTAGCCGTTCAAAAACAATTATTAAGCCGTGGATGACTCAGGGACTGTTGAGATGTTCACGTATACGTGATAAGCTTCACTTAGATGCTAGAAATGATCCAGGGAACAACATTAAATCAATAGTTTATTCTCGGTATCGAAACTTCTACATCAGCCTATTGCGCAAATTAAAAAATAACTACGAAACAAATACTCTCCAGAAACATAAAAACCATCCACGTAAGCTGTGGCAGGCAATCAATGAAATAGCTCAACGAAAACGCATTATGAATTTCAAGGCATCAGAGCTGTCAGCTGGAGATATTTGCCCACAAACTGCAGTTGATCATTGTAACGAGTTTTTTGCTTCAGTGGGGCAACAATACGCTGAAAAAATCCTACAATGTCTGCGTTCAACTCAATCTGCTTTGGCCAATAAAATTGACGCCTCAAACTCACCTGTTAACTCTTTCTTTTTCGAACCAACTGATAATAAAGAATTAGAAAACATTATCATGACTCTTAGGCACGATAGTGCACCGGGATTGGATGGTATTAATTGTATGATGATTAAAAACGTTAAGGATCAAATAGTGGAACCACTCAAGTCAATTATAAACCAAAGCCTGTCCACAGGGATCGTACCACAAGACTGGAAGACAGCAATCGTAGTTCCAATCCATAAAGGAGGCGAATCGACCTTATCAAATAATTACAGACCCATCTCGCTGCTTCCGATATTTGCAAAGATACTGGAAAGAGTGGTAAATAAGCGTCTTGTAAAATATCTCGAAGACAACAATATTCTGACCAACACTCAATTTGGTTTTCGAAAAGGAAAATCCACGGAAGATGCTGTTGCACTTTTAACAGAAGAAATCGTTACTCATCTAGATAATGGACGTGCATGTATTGGAGTCTTCCTAGATGTTGCAAAAGCTTTTGATACCGTGTCCATTCCAATCTTACTAAGAAAACTAGAAACTGTTGGAATACGTGGTATTGCACTTGAGTGGTTTCGGAGTTACTTAACGGGGAGAAAACAGCGAGTCAGAGTTGATTCCTGGATCAGTAACCCCAATGAAACAGAATTCGGAATACCTCAAGGTAGTGTGCTTGGTCCGACGCTATTCCTTCTGTATCTAAATGATTTAGCTTCCCTAACAATACAAAAAGGAAAAATTATCTGTTATGCAGACGATACTGCAATAATATTTCATGGCTCAACATGGAGCGAGTGTCTACGGCAATCAGAACTAGGAATGGCGTTAGTAACTGAATGGCTTGATAATAACCTTTTAACTTTAAACACAAGCAAAACAAAGTTCCTCTGTTTTCATAAAACTAGCGCTTCATCCCCGGTATGCAGTCCTAACTTTAGAATTTGTAAATGTAACCAACAGCAGTCTAATGCTGTCACCTGCAGTGACTGTAGTGAAATTAAAAGATCAAAATCCATAAAATATCTCGGTGTAATCATCGACGAGAAGCTAAATTTTAATGAGCATATAGCTGCTCTCTCGACGAGGTGCAGAAAACTCATCTACGTGATGAAAGAGCTGAGAGATGTCGCCAGTATTGAGCTTCTTAAAACTGTGTACATCTCACTCTGCCAGTCTATCTTGACATACTGCCTAAGCGTTTGGGGAGGCTCAGCCACGTCTCATCTGATACCATTGGAGAGAGCGCAGAGGTCGATACTTAAAGTCATGCTTAAAAAACCATTAACTTTCCCAACAGTTGACCTCTACAAAGCTGCTGACTTGTTAAGCATACGACAGTTATACGTTCAAAATGCGGTCATCCAGACGCATAAGTCGGTCCTAAATTCCTCTGATTACCAGGATACGTTAAGTGCAAGAGTTTTCAAGATTCCCATCATAAAATGTAAGACTACGTTTGCTAAAAGGTTTAAAAAGTTCTTGTATCCCTACTTATATAATAAAATAGTAAAACATTGCGATCTTAAGCACAGCACTATGCGGGAAGTCCATGTTAAAGTTAAAAATTTTATAGCCAACCTAAATTACCACGACACGGAACAACTCCTTAAATCCATTATCTAAATGTACCTACCGCTCCAGACGTTTTTCAGTTCTTTATAAAATTTATCCACTCATTTATACATACATACCATATCTCACACACTATCATACATCACCATAACTAACTCAAACATCCACTCACTCACACCACTCTCACATCTATTTATTCATGCATATTAGTTATTTGTAATAGTTACGTTCTAGGTATATGAAAATCCGTAATAGTTTGATGGCCACGACACAGGCTGTGCCTAGTGTGGCTGTCACAGTAAATGTTAATATATGTGTAACTTAACTGAAATAAACATTATTATTATTATTATTATTATTATTAACTCACATATTATGTAGTCAGCCGCATAGAGAATGTTATGTTCCACAAATATGGGTGGCTTTAGACATTAATCTATTGAGTCGCAGCACACCGGTGGTATTCTAAGACTTGACAGATTAATCATCCATTTTATATAGTAAACGATTCGAGATTGTATAAAGAGATTTATGTTTACGGTAATTAAACCTCAGTCGGGCAGTAGTAGTAGCTGCGACTTAACGCGTGAAGTCTCTAATTCGATATTTTGCGACTACGTATGTATTTGAACATACGACTACAAGTCGATTGCAAGTGGGATTATACGAATGGTAGCAACATACAATAGTAGGTATATTAGTTCTACAAAAGAGAAGTAATTATTGGGGTGCTAGTGCAAGAGACCTCGATGGTTCTGACAGCGTAGTGCCATGTCAAGTTTTGGGAAACTCACTCACTGTAGTGAGTCTCGCAGGAAAATAACAATAGAATATTATTGTCTGGAAAGTTGTGTGAGAGCAAAGTATTTGGCAGCCGGACTAAATTATAATTCCATAATTTAGTCTGGCTACCAAATATTTTGCTTTACTCGATTCTCATTAAATATTTAGATATAACATAGAGGTGATAAACAACCACCTCACGAGTTATTTTTTTAGGTTTTACGTAATAGAGGGAAAGTCTATATTGCCTGCTTCCGGACACTGGTTTAGACATTGTCGTCTTACTGAAAATTTTATGACATAACAACAGAAGGCATCGGAACTGAAAACTCATGCACAGCAGATGCGTTCATTGCCGTTTTTCTATGAAAGTTAGACATGAAATAACTGATTAAACAATGAAATATTCACAATTAGGTACGTAAAATATAAAAAGACTTAAAAGGATTAAGGCAACTTTTTGATTTCAATTTATCAGTTTCATAATATTGTCTTAAGTTTACGCGAATGTTATACATTGAAATTAAACACATTATACGGATTTTGTCGCGTTGTTTATTTTACTTTAAACACTTTTATTACATAATTTTGAAAACTCTAACTCTACTATTATTGAACTTTACTATGCTATTTAATTTAATTAAAACTATTTATATTTAAGTTTACACTTTGCCCCGACGTTTCGGTTGCTTTACAGCAGCCATGTTCACGGGGAAACTAGGATGTTAGTTGTCCCAATGTTCTGAAGTGTAGCTAGTTATTTCAAAGTACCCGAACATAATTTAATCTTTGGTGTTTTTATTCACGCAGAATGAGCTCAAAGTATCATGAAGTCTAGCTGTGTTTTGCTTCTTCTTGGGTTTGACTATTTCAAATACTGGATCCCAAGCTGGTGGTACATTCCAACCATCTTCTCTATTGAAATTAGGATGCTTTTTAATTTCAATAGCCTTGCGAAGCATCCTTGGTAGGAATCGGTGTTCTTTTGCGAGTATCTGTGGTTTTTCAAATCGTAGGTAGTGGTTGGTCCCCTATTGCACGTGTTCACACACAGCAGACTTCAACGAGCGTCGGTGTTTAACATCAGCTATATATTCTTTAAGTGATGCCTCTGGTGTTGTAGGCGACCTTAGGCTACAGTGACCACTTACAATCAGGTGGGCCACGGGTATGCTTGTTTGCCATTTAACATGTATAAAAAATAAAATTCACCCATTTCAATACTACAATTTCTTAACTTACTATAAATCTGTCATTATTATCTTGTATCAACAACCATGTTTTATAAAATCCTTACGAGGCATGAGACATCAAACAACTCTTTAAAAATTTTAATAGTTGCTTAAATCAACTTGCCTGTATCGTTAACAAATCCCAATTGGTAGTTAAACAAAATAGTCTATTTCTATTATCATTGAATAACGCCGATTCAATCATTTTGCTTTCTATTACATAAGCACTGTAATGTCACCTAAACCATTTTGCCTGCTGCTGAAATGGTTGAATGACAATGTTGGCAGTTGAATCATTTTTCTTTACTCTAAAAATAAGGCGATACAGATAATTTAGCGACATTTATCTTAGAACTCATAAATGCTATTTTATTAAATATTATACCAAAGCATTAAGGGATTTTTTGTAATAAAGATCCCTGATCCCCATCAAAGTAAGTTATAAAACGAATTTTTCAAATTTTGAATCTTTAAATGTTTCTTCTGTAAAGTTCATAAAATGACGCTTCAAACAAATAGCCTTTCACCCCTCGATATAAATATAATGTGGGATTTGGTCATGACCTTTGTACAAAACACGCAATGATTTAAACGACTTGCAGATATAATTTAGAATAATAAATTATGATAATTGAAATAGGTTGGCTCGAATAAAAAATGAATTGTTTTCGCCGCCCTGGGGGAGATTTAGGTGTGAATACCTTCCCCAAACAATTCCTTTCTATGGCAGTTCAAAATCCCCAGTAATTTCCTCCGGGAAGCCCATTATTATACTTACTTGACTTATTATTTTTACCGTTATATCAGTATAAAAGTTTAGTATGTTTAGTATTTATAAATATATTTTTATATTATTATATATAATTCTTCTGTACGTGTTTATGTCACTGAATCACTACTAGAAGGCTGGATTGACACTGATAAAAATTTGTGAGAGTTTTTGACTGGGTGGTTTAGAGCCACATTAGATCTGGTAGCGCTGTTTAAGCAGGACAACATCTGCCGGCTCCGCTAGTGATTATTATAAAAAGTAAAAACTTAATTTAGTAAAAACAAAATTGTACGTTGAATGCCTCGTTTGTCACACAGAATAAGATTGCGTTCACATCTGCAATTGATTGGGCATCACCTAATCACCTGTCGGGAAACGTAAAAGGGAAATTTCTGCTAAAATTCTGAACACCAACATATTGTACTGCAATATTACTTAGGACCTAAAACATAATTTGCAGTATTCGTGTATACACTTCGACTTACCCGGGACTTTTTATATAATATGTAAAATCAAAACTATGTTTATTCATATAGGTCACAAATTAACACTCATGATCGTCAAAGTTACACTTATTAATGTGAATTTACATTTAAATATGTCTATGTAATAAATATATACATTCGCGAATAGAAAAGCCTGGTACTAAGAGTAATACATTATACAAAACAGTTGTCCTTAAAATAAATTGGTCTAAGCACTATTAAAAGCTTAGTTCGAATCCTAAACAACCCATAGCATAAACGAGGTCCGTTATCTGTAAGGCTTAGTCGGCACGTTCATCGTAAAACAGTAAAGGTATAAATAAGTATAGAAGATCATTCAATAAATAATAATAAGAGATAAAATTGAGATTGAAATCAACAATTACGAATACAATATGACTCATCTATCAAGTAAAATCCCAATCTTACAGAAATAGGCTTGTCAAGTGGTCTGGATGAATGAGCGCTGTCGCTTGAGTCGTCAATAGTACCTCACAAAATACTTGGGAGGAGGATCACGGAGTGAAAGCGACAGGCTAAACGGGTTATTCGCGAACGATGCGAGAATTATCGTAAAACGTATACCTAGTGGAGAATATTGGCGATATCGTAAAACACGCTTCAGTTTCAATGGATTATGGACTGTAGAGAGTACTTTGTGGTTAGGGGTGACAGTTTATATATTGCTTCGACTGTTATGTTGAAGTTGAATTCTTCGAAATGTAGCGGTTTTAGTTTTAGTTACTGCAATAGACAATATACTTTTAATTCATTAAGTTTAATCTATTATTCAATGAGTATGTTTGACTCTCACTGACTGGTACAAGTTATTGACGAAAATAAATTTAATTAAATTTTGGTATAATTAAAATTTAAGCTATAGTTCAAGGTTCTGAATCTGGTAGCGTTCTTGGCTTATGATATTGTACTAATCTAATATATTGTAGTTTGAAGTTGTAGGTGTACGTAATGGATATTTTTGTCTGGTCACTATAAGTAGTAGCTTGGTTTTTGCCAGAATCTGTCATTTGTCCCACTTTTACATTTCGACGACTGGGCAGTCTATTAATAATTATCACCATAAAAGATAAAGGGAAAAACGTGAGGCAATTGTATCAGCATATCTGAGAGTTATACATAATGCTATCTAATATATGTTTAGTAAGGCTAGCGTGGTGGACTATATTTTAACCATTCTGATACTGCAAAGAGGCTCACGCACAGCAGAGGACTATTTATTTACAGTACGTACTATCAAATAGTATCTAGAATTTATAAAATCTACGAAGGAAATAATGTTCCTGACTTCCTTAAAAGAATTCTTTGGAATTAAATTTACCATTTGTTCATTTCCTCAAATCTTCAGAAAAAGCCCGCAAAGAAATATTATGCAAGTCATTGTGTCGAGTAAATGGGTCTAGAAAGAAAATATCTCTGGCGCAATTGTGCATGGCACTTTGATAGCGCCTTAAAGTTATACGCGCCCTTACAAAGTCTCAACTGGTAATTTAAGTTTTAATTTCAACTGTCTTGATAATTTATATTAATAGAATGCGAGCAAAACCAATTATAAACTTAGTTCTAACGCTCGACATTCATTTTGTCCTCTTAATGTTTTAGGAAAACATTTTATCTCGAGGGAATCAGATAGGCAAGTTGTTTGCTTATTATGTCGATATCTTTTGAGCAAGTCAATCGGTATAATACTTCGTATTTTAAAGGAAGTTAAAATGTAGATTTTTGCTATATTAAAGGTAAATTATTTGTTTTTAATACTAGTTTCTTGCAGGTTTCTCCTCATAGGCTTTGCCTGAAACCAGCAACTAACCTACATGTAGGTTCAGTAACTTAATAAATTCACTAACCTATATATTTTGATGCTCATAAGTGCTAATTTGTGACCTAAATATATAAATGATTTTTGGCTATAATCAGCGTTATTAGCACTAAACAAAAGCAATGTCTGGCAGGATATACTGAAACACTCAAACTCGGAACAATACTTTAGTCTAGACGACTTACACAAAGCAAAACCAAAATGCAATATTTTTAAATAGCAGCAGTTCACACTTAGATTATTAAACCAACAAAACGTGGTCATTGAACCCGTAAAAATAAAAGTAATATCACAAACAAGGTGCCAACCAAACCAAATCACGGCTTTAGTAAACACAAAGTTTTACTATTTTCAGATATTTGATTAATGAATTATTTATCTAGATCAGACTATTTCCATTAAAACGTACGTAACAGACTTAAATCGGTGACTTATTTATTACGGCGTAAATCATGACAAAGGCAAGTTTGGACGAAATGTTCGAATATGCCCCATAACCGGAACCAATTTCACACATTCCATCTCCCGAGTTCATCATTTAGAGATGTTTGCGAGTACTTTTGCCTGTTGCATCATATTATATTTTATTGATTTTGGCTATATAATGTGATATGATACTGTCTAGTTTATTCTTCGGTTATTACAGACTATTTGAATACACATGTATTGCCTTTTCCGATTAATCCAAGGTTGTTTATATAAGTATTTTTCTATTTGATTCTTGAGTATTTTCAACAAGTGTTTGGTAATATATTTCGTGGAAAATCGCATTAGTAATAAATACCACTTGAAAGTGAATATTCAAAGTTGGGGACGTTGTGTTTTGTCATGTTATGTGAGCAATGTAATTTTTTTTTCTTTTCTTTCTTTATTGCAATTGAATCACTTTATCCCGAATTTCTGTGAAGTGCAAAGCTAGGTGCAACTAAATCGTACTTTTGCCGAATCCTGCATTTTATTATGGTTTTATTAGTATTAGTATGGTTTAATAATCTAAGTGTGAACTAATCTAAGTGCTATTTAAAAATATTGCATTTTGGTTTTGCTTTGTGTAAGTCGTCTAGACTAAATCGAGTTCATGGTGGTCAATGTAAACGGAGACTATCCATCAACGCATAAGGTATAATAGTTCAGAAGAGTGTGCGTGAACATATAAGCAAAATATGCGCCCTTTCTATACTTAAATACAATATATACAACTATATATAAAACACGACCAGAGAGAGATCAGGCGCAAGATCAATTTTTTTACGTACTTTAACGTGCTTTCCTTGGCACGGGTATAAACTATAGTCAACTGCCTATCTCCGAACTGTTTCAGAGAATCCTTTCCTAAGCCTGAAAACCTTCCCAGCAGCCAACGAGATAGTTAATGTTTTTTTTACTATTTTAATGGCATCTGAGATCTTCAGTAGCTGCGTTTGTTAGTCTCTTTACTTGACTTATTATTTACTCTCACACGACTAAAACCGTGAGGCGCAAATATTGTAATTATCTATGTAAACAGTGTATAAACACGACCCGTGTTAGTGTAGATCGCTGTACCCATTAGCTAAACCTACTGAATGTGCATTCGTCGAATTAGTCGTCTATTATTACTGCGACATTAGGATTAGAGGAGCTGAACTATGTAAGTAGATGTATTTGCATATCAATAATAGTGCGAGATTATATACATTATCATTTATATACTGTTTTTTAGCCTACTGAGACTATATGATAATAATAGTTTAGTTTAATTATGGATTATTTAGTTTAAATACATAATTATAATTGAAATTTGCTACAAGACGAGACATCGGAATATACTCATAAGTCTTAACTCAAAAAAGAACACAAAATATCCTTCACCAAAAATCTAGCGCTAAAAAGTATTTAATCCTTTAAATTAATGCTCGTTTAAATATAGAATATATAAATAGAATATACTGTGTAAGAGCCTTTACAATCAAATATGTCTTATTATTCAAGTTAAATAGTTTGATCTTATATGGGAACGCCTAACTACCTATTTTGTGCCCACGATAACAGCACGTGATCCTAAAATTCTATCTTTCTCACCGGCATCACTTACAACTTTTAGATACTTGTAACTAAAGTAGATAGTAAACCTTAATGTACGTTCTGATGGGTACAGGATCTGCAGGTTTTACAGGGGCTTAAAGTTAACATTTCGATTAAATATATGTAGTTCGTGGCTGCATGGCCGACGTATTAAAATGTTTTAGCTAGTCAGGCTATAGTTGAAAACATTGCTACCACAAATTTAACTGCCGATTTAATTACAGTTCATGTTTCTCGAACCTAACCAGTTACCCTTTTATTACTAAGCTTATTAGTAAAAACAGTTATATGAAACATTTAGTTTTGAATTTTTATGTATAATTGTATTGTATTCTTTTTATTTTTTAACATTTATCTTATATAATATTTTCTCTTCTTTACCTAGCCGCCTAATTGTATTTTTTTTCAAATGCTGTGCTTAATCTTATTCGGATCTCAAATTCACATGTAAATTATTTATATTATTATTATTATTATTCGTATATGTAATTTGATATCTGTAGTTGTGCCTATTTAATAAATAAATAATAAATAAATAAATAATTAGTCTACAGCCGTAGCAAGGTTCACAGTGGTTTTATACGTTCATATTATGCTCTTGAAATAAAGTTGTATTGTTGTATTGACCTTGTATGTATTATGGCCAACCATTTTTTCTCACAGTTATCGATTAGCATATGCAAATAAATGGTAGCAGCTGTTTCTTACGACTTACTGTCATGTAATTATGTGGAAATGACAATATATTTTTATTTTATAGGATAATTTAGTAATGTGAGATCAGTCTATTTGGTACTTTGGACTAAAGGAGACCGTCCATATTCGGCTTGAACGTGGACAATCGTCTTATAAACAAAGTAAAATATTAAAAGTTTTGTTTTAATATATAATAAACATTGGTTACTATCCAGCCGATAAAATGATTTTAAAATATTTTCGTTCGGTTTAAAATGTGTAACTAAAATGGACAATCCAAGTGGCTTGTTTGTGTTGCCTAGTAAAAATTGGATAATTTATTTTCATATTCTAGCAACACTTGACTTATTTGTCAATTCTGTTCTCGTCATTCTCTTTGCGTTTGTTCCCTCGTATAGTGGTTATGGACGTAATTTTGTGTTTGCTATTTTATGTTTTATTTTATTATTTAACGAACTTGGTACTAAACTTGATAGAATAATGTTTTCTACTTAGTTTAGGCTACTGAAAATTAATATTGTTATTACAATATAAAATTGTTCACGCCCAGGCCAGGGTCTCATACAAGGTGGTCGGTCAACTTTAATAAGAGCTTCAGCTCAGTGGGGAGACCAAGAGACTGCAATTCAGAGGGTCTTGGGTTCGAACCCACGTCGCGCACCTCTGACTTTCGGAAGTTATATGACTTTTCGAAATTATGTGCGTATTGATTGACAATAATCGCCTGCTCCGTGCCTCGGAGAGCACGTTAAGCCGTTGGTCCCGGCTGCCATGAACATCTATGGCAGTCGTTATTGGGAAGTCAGTGCCCTATAATATCCTAACACTGGTCTAGCCTTAGGGTATCGTTAGCCTTCGGGTTGCGGAAGTCAGGTGGCAGCCGCTCCGTGTAAAAACTGATATCCAGTCAAATCCGGTTAGACCAGAAAAGCCGACCTCAAGTGACTTGGGAATAATAAAGGCTAGGGAGAAGGAAGTTAGTTCTTAAAAGCTAAGACGGAACACTGTTTGATGAAGCTAGCGATAAGTCTTATAAATATAATTATAATCAACTTATCTTCATAGATTCACGCTCGTAAATCCACTAGAGATACTACACTACTGTATTATAACCATATTTCGAAAATTTTGGCTTTGTGTCTCATGTACTAGAGAGCAAAACCAGACGCCGTACAGTAATGGTTTAAAGTGCACCAAGCGTCATCAGGTCGTCCCTTTATCAGGTTATCCTCAACATTACTACCTATATAACTTGCAAATAAACGGAAACAGTAAGGAAAGTAAAAATTGAAAACAAATATTTTTATAAAAATCATTGATGCTTGCATTTTACACAAAATTTAAAGAAATTGCTTTAAACAGCTCATCAGCTGAGTTTAAACATACTTTTTCAAAGGAAAAAGCCTAAAGAAACACCAAATTATTATTATGAACACGCATACGTAACTTAATTTAGCTACAGCAAAAAGTTGCCGCCACTGAATACACGTACCCATCGAATAAGACCCTCGTAACTCATACACGAGTCTATCAATGTTTGGTGCCGTGGGGAGACGTTTTTATTGGTCTGTACAGATCGACGATAAAAATGATTGACGGTATTATGACCGAATGAAAGCTGTGATTGTTGCACAACTTTCTCGATTTTTGATACAAACTAAATCACAATCTAACTGATGTTATAAATAAAAATATATATTTACTTCTCATTTTTCCTTGTCGAAACATCAACATTTTGTGGTTATGTTCACAGAAATAGATCAAAGAACGGATTCTACCTTGGTTACCTTAACAAATGATTTCAATAATATTTTTTTTATCATTGATGTCTTAATAAAGGATTTAGGATGGATGTAGGTAGAAAGAATGGAGGATGTAGGTAGAAAATGTACTTCCTAAACTTACACTACTACACTAGTTTCCAAGCCTCATTTTTTCTAGCCTAATCAGAAACCGCTGAGCACCATCCAACTAATTCTGTTAGCTATTAGTTTTACCTTGGACCAAATCCATCAGACATCATCAAAGTATCAATAATATCCTAAAATCCCACCGCTTATTAGTTTGAGAATACTGATTTGTCATATCGTATGTTACTGGCCGGAAATCTTTATATAATGTCGGAGAAGTATTGTTCTCTATGGCAACGTCATTAGTGGCTGCGGGTTTAGTGGGCGTCATCTGGGTAATATGCGAGCACAAAACACAACGATGCTGGTTTTACACTATTTTTATTTAGAATAAACAACATTTTCACTTCACAATAATGTCGAACGAAAAATAACAGTTAAGACCGAGCAGTGGGTTCAGGACACTGAGAAATTAAAATGTAGACTTCCTCCTAAACGGCTAGACCGATTTTGATGAAATTTTTTGTGTGTGATCAAGTGGATTCGAGAATGGTTAAGACTTAGTATTTTTAATTTTTTTTCTTGTTTACAGGACAACGTCTGTCGGGTCCGTTAGTACAAATATAAGTATATATATTTTCTCCGATGCACGAAGAGATGTTGGCTTTTTGTTAACATCAACCACTACTAACATTAAGATGTTGACTGCACGAATGGCGTAGTGGTGTAAGTGGTGACCTCGCCACTGCCATTGCGTTTGTGTGTTGTAGGTTCGAATCTGACATAGGACAAAAAAAAATGCGTGATCCACAAATTTTTGGTCTGATTGTTCTTTGTGTCCGTTGTTTGTAAAGTCCCCAAATATCCCAAGAATAATTTCTAGTGCGAGAGTTGTCTTGCGGAAATTGAATTGCGGATCAATTTGCACCATTCACATTGTCTTGCGGTCTATGTTCTTCTTCTTTGCTGTGCCCGCTCCAAACGCGTCTAAATCATGCTATTGCTTCCCGGCGAGGCTCAATGGCGAAAATAGTGTTAAAGCAACGTCTTTACAAAAACTATACATATGCTCGTCTTCTCACTGTACGTCAAAATGGAATGCAGTGCGCTTTTGTTTTTTCTTATATAACAGCTGAACCAGCAAGCTGATTCGTGAACACAACGCTTGCAGCTGCCGCGGGCATCATGCGCAAGCTATACACGAGCGCTCCATGCATGAGTTTATTATACGCGGGTTCGCGATAATATACTCTATGCAGCCCGAGTAACTTTCGCATGTTAGCCGTGTCATAAACAGAACATTAGGTGCACCTTTAAATACAACGTTACCGAAGCCGCAAATGGCAGAATGTGTTTTTAGAGTATTGAAGTACGTATTAATATTATATATAGAAAGATATGTTACAAGCGCGCAGAAAGTGAAGACTCAGAAACGACCCCATTAAGTCGATTTTCTATAATTCTCAAAACAAATTCGGTTCAACAAAATGCCATGCAAATAATTGTTCGAATGATAGCAATGTCCTTTATTGTCTATTGTGCTACTTATTTATCAAATTTTCAATACAAGTACGGTTATTAAAAATTAAATTTGTATGGATTAGATTTTTAACGTCCATTACTATGAAAGTGGCATATCATTGGAATCTATACTAAACACTGTGTAATATCATGCAATCAATCAATACTACAATTATTGAAAAACCAAAAACTGAAGTGTTAGCACTCGCTCCATACTGAGATTGGAAATTAATTCGTGCATCGATATGCTGAGAAGGCAGGAATTTCTTATTATACGGAAGACAATATGCTAAGCATTCATGTTCTAATACATAGAAATGGATTTGGAAGAAGCTTATTCATTTGAAAAGCATTAATTTGGTGTATGAAACTTTTTAATTATAAAAGATTTAACAGAATACCATATTAAAATTATAATGCGGTAATAACTTTTTCCTAAAATACAATTTGGGAATAAATTCTATGGATTCTAATCTAACTTATTGCACCTTTGATGTAAACCCGCTTTAATATTATAATAATAATAGAGTATTTGAATAAGCTTACCTATATATTTAGATTTTTATTATTACTATAAAATACACACACCATGCACATATACTCACAACGTAAGTTACTAATAATGTCATAATATATTACCAGCTGTAAACTGCGATACCGATTATATTTTGTTAAGCAAAGCATCAATCTAGGCATCTAACTTATTCAAAATTGATTCAGTGGTTTAACCTTAAAAAGTACCAGGAAAACACTACACTTATTAAACAAGCATTTAAACATTCATTTAAAAGCCTTTGTTAAAAAATTACATTTGTAATATACAACTGAATAATCCTCTAAATACCGTTCACAAAGTTATTTCATGTTCATACTGATTGTAATCTCTGTGATGAGTACGATTATACAAGCTATTATATAAGTTGATAAATTTCTTGAATGACTCGCGTCACGGCTCGAGGCGGGATTATGTAGGATTTTGTAGGTGCACACCCGTAACACTTCTCTTAACTTTTATCCGACATTTGAAGGTGACAGTGCTTCGTTATGTAGATTTCAGGGACGGGAAGCGCTGATTTTATCAAATATTTGACATGCTACACGATTCAGTAGATAAATTTAGCACTCTTCATCAAATTGAACCATGTTGTTTATATCTAACACTAGATTTTGCCCGCGGCTTCGCTTGAGTAAATGTAGGTTAGGTTACTAACAGTACTTTTTCGCATGAAAGGTATCCTATGTCCTTTTCTGTCCCCCTAACAACGTGTATGCAAAATTGCATGATGATCAGTCGATAAGTTAAGGCGTGAAAGCATTCGCATATATATTAGCTATTATCATGTTGTATTAATTTGATCATCAAACTGATGCCATGCGCTAGATCTTTGTGCCTTTGACCTTTAATATTTACTGCTTTGCACTGCCGCTTATGTTTCCGAGCACGCGAGTTGTCTAGTGCAGCTTCATGTAGGGCTCGTGATCCGTTTACCCAGTCCTGTTTACCTTTTGGTCTGAAATTCTACTTTAACGTTGGAAACGACGTTTGAGCCACAAGAAGCAACTAAGCATACACGTTTTGCGTTACTTTATTTCCTGAAGGTATGCTTTATTAACTTTTTGAGCTGCAGCGGCCCACAGGCAGCCAGCCATAATTATTGTTTATTAATTCTGGCATTCCAGCAATTAACAGATCACGCCATAATGGTTTAATTCCATAGGTTAATAAATAGCCAAATGTCAGAAATTGATGGATCAAATTATCCATCAATTCCTGATATAAACTTAAATACATATAGAGAATTAGGGCACGGTATTATGCACCTTAGTCTAAACAAGCAGACGAGCCTGGCACTGGTTATAGATAGGTCTTGATTATACTGAAGACCATCACCAAATAATAGAGTTATGATTCCAGAGATCCTTCATAGAATAGAATATTGGCAGCAGAATAACTGGCGTAGTTGTTTTTGTATCATTGGTCACATGGTAACGTGTCGTCATCTCTCCTCTGTAATAAAATGTATATAAACAGTTGTAGTAATTTCTCGAGAGATATGAATAAGTATGAAAGCAATAGCCTCGAGCCTACTGCTGAAAATAGACCTACATGTGGGCGTCTAAAAATATAAGCGTAGTACATTATACGTGGGAGGAAAATAACAAGTATATTAGCCTGTGATTGCCAATTTTACTGCCAGCTGTGGTAAATAATTTGCAAATTGAATAAATCTAAGAATCTCGTTCGGTTTTATTTCGAAATGATTTATATACGACATAGGATTCATTACAAGTCATTATTTTCTTTCCATCTTTCTTAGAAAAGGATACAGTTAACTTACCTTGCTTTATGGGATGTATCTCTATACGCAAATTCCGAGAGGCACAGTTCAGTTCTTTGTATAGTCATCAACGTAAGTCGATATAAATTTGAGAGATTTAGACTGCCTCTATCTTTTAAAGTTATAACAAATCATAGTATTTTATAGCAGCAATATTTAAAAGATAGTTGATATAATCACAGTTCGAAAATACAATTATAAACAAATTAGTATTTTAACTCATAAAATACTGTTACAAATTTGTTTAATTTTTAGCTCCTTATGTCGCTGATTGTACGGTACGGTACAACAGTCATGCCTGAAGCAACAAAATATTACATGTCGACAACAATAATTGTAGTTGCAGTAGTTAGGTTACAGATAGGTTGCACACACATTCTGAGATCTATCATCACACTTATGAAAAGTTAAGCTGCCCTTTTGGCATTTCAATGTATTTTATTATTATTTCTACATTTGCTTATCTTTCCTTATATAAAATCCAAAGCACGCACTTCTGACATTTTTGAAGCTACGTGCGTATTAAACAGTTAAACAGTGATCGCTTTAATGGTGAAGTAAAACACCATGAGGAAACCTTCATGTCTGCGAGTTCTCTATAATGTTCTCGAAGATACAAAACAGCTGGACTGAATTTGATGCAGATATTAGTGGATTTTTGAATAGACCTGGATGATTTATATTACACTTATATACACAATTGGACCCGGTAGGTGGCGCTGCAATCGATACGTTCGGGCAGGACATCGTCTATCGGATCCACTGGTTTGTATAAGCATACAATATAAACTAACGGTATAAACATATCTTTCTATACTTATAAAAACTACATTTAGTTTTAATATTGTTTTATAGAGCTTTACACATTTATTAGGTTATGAATAACTTAATAAGATATATTCTTAGCGATATGCTAACATAGTAGATTGCTAAGAACCTTACAACAACATATTATTCTTAAATACTTATTACCAACTAAAATTCAGAGTTATAACGCTTTTACGGCGGCCTGAATATAAAATATGTAAAGGAACATATAAAATGTTGACATTTATTATAATATATTTTAACTTTTAAGCTAGGATAGGCATCACGAATGACATGAATAGTTGAGTGTTTATAAGCAAACTGCTTTTTTTGTAAACGAACTAATGATTTGTAAATTGTTCTTTAGTTACTAGTGTTAAAAATGATACAAATCCTTAGTAATATTATAATTGCGAATCTGAGTTTATTTGTTTATTATGCTTTCACGCCTTAACTACTCAACTGATCATTATAAAATTTAGCATACACATTGTCAGGGGTACAAAAAAGGACATGTGGTAACTACTGTTAACGAAGGGTAGAAATTTATTGACAAAATCAACATTAACGCGAGCGCAGCCACGGGGAAAATCTAGTTTAATATAAAAACAAAAATCTCGCTAATAATATGTTGTAACCATAATTGATTTATATCTTCGTAAGCATTTTCGCTACTTCTCTAACTAATATTATAAATGCGAATGTTTTTTTGTTAAGCTCTTACGCCTTAACTAACTATTCGACCGATCATCATAAAATTTCCCATACACTTTGTTAGGGGTACAGTAAAGGACACTGTTCATCCAGAAAACAGTGCTGATACTAATCTAACCGACCTGCATGTACTCAGGCGAAGCCGCGGGTTAAATCTAGTATTCTATAATCAGATTTTCCCAGAAATATATTGGAACATAAAATCCGATACTCCTCTTTTATTAGGTTGCTTCACAGAATCGTTAAAGGTATTTAGATTATAGTAAATATAAGATCCGTCGAAAATGTAATAAAATCGAGAATGTTCCCAAACTATCTCCACTATCCTTTGTAAGTAAAAGCTATTATACAGTTATTGCGACGATATCACTTGAATTACTTATATATACTTACCTAAGTAATTCTATTACTTCCATATAAAAGTTGTGGACGTAGTTTCTGTATTTCGATTACACAGATTTGGGGCAAGGCGTAATAATATATGAGATAATATTGTGTTTACTGTTATTGCTATTGCAGACAACAACATAAAATTTTCATACATAGTGCAGCCAGAAAAGGCAGTGGAGAAATTACTTCACATATATTGAATATGACACATTTTGTTTTATTAAGTTTCTTTCTGGTCTTCTCTCTATCTATAATTCCTGTGTCGCGGAGGGTTACAAATATTCAAACAACGAATACAAAAATCACTCAGGCCTGCAATAAACATTTGTAGGTTAAATTGTAGTCCCGTGAAGATCGATCCATCGAATAAAGAGGATTGATGATCGAATCTACAACACTCGGCGTGGCGCCGGCATAGTCGCGATATTATCTAAGTAAACTATTAAGCTATCCGTGCTGTTGAAATTTGTAAGTGTGTAGCATCAAAAGTTTCAACACAAACGTGTTTAAGTTAATATATATATATAACACGCGTTCAAGAAATTTAGATCATTACAAGATTATAACTAAATTATAAGTTGTATTGTGTATAGGACAAGGTAGGATTGAAATAGTCTCACTTAACTAAATTGCTTCTAACGTACTAGCTTGTTGATATTACAAGCACGCATTGCAAGTATGAGATGGATTTAAAAAAAATAATTGAAAGGCATCTTACCTGCGTATAAAATAGGCGCCAGTAACATAATGAGGAAATATTTCTTTTTATATTTATATCGGAGCACAATGTCTTCTAATGATAATTCCAACAATTCGGTATGCTTCATGTGAATTTGTTATTTTATGTATTATTATGCGTGCGTGTTATATGATTTTTGGCACGCATACATATTAGAGGTAGTTTATTGTAGTTGTCATATACAATACAAGCTATAAGTACACATACAAGCAAGCACTTAGATAAGGTACATGTCATTGTGCGACTAATCAAAGCAGATTTTCTTACTGGTTCTCTTCATAACCAATGTCTTGAATGTACATGTACGGTCATTATCTACATTCAAATTTCTAGCTTCTAGTATAACTGCCAGTTTCGATAGCAACGCAATCTTTCAAGTTCAAGTTTTCCCAGCACTAGTCATTGAAGCGTAATAAACGCATTTTCAAAAATTGGGTCAATGTATGCGTGGCACGCTTGCTCAGTGGACGGTATGATGAGATAACCCTGAAACCGCTTGAGTCAGCGTCGTGTAAAACATGGTCGCGTTTAGTTTACGTTTGGTTAAGAAACCGCTAAACCGCGGAACATTAATTGTTGTTGCATACAAAGCTTTAGAGTATGAGGACGTTTGTTTACGACAGCACTTGGTTGACATGTATAGGAGCTTAACGTTGCTTTTTCATAGGCACGGTTTCCGCTCCACTAAGACATTAATGGGCTATTATGGTACATAATATGGTAGTAAATTGACGGGACACGTGTAGAATGAAGCTCGACGAAGGCTTACTTACGTTTATCGCGTCTCCATTATTTACGTGTTGAAAACGCCAAGTCATCTGGCGGCCATTAAAATTTTCCTCCGCGATGTTCTCGTACGATGTTGCTAAGCTCAAGTTACGGTAATGTAGAAAACTTCAAGAATGTAAATTTTATGCTTACGAAACAGGTGTACGTATATGTAGCTGTGTATTATATTAAATTAAATGAGAGATACTTACGTGCTGTTGTTCGTTTAGTCCGGAGCTCGTTTCGTTCATCAGAAATATTTTTAGACAGTTAAATTTACAGTACTTTGTAAACTAACTTGTTAGACTGGTGTCTGAAGCAGGTTTAAAAAACCTGTATTACTGGTCACCAGGCGCCCAATCGTTAATTTCATGATATACTTGTTAAAGGACAATTTTACAAAATTCAGTGTATTTGTAAATTGCCCCTGTGATGATGATTATTTCTACTAATTATGTCCTCGTTAATCTAGGTCGAAAGCACTGAGTTTTGCTCAGGGATTTGCAGCGTGATGTGATACATAATAAAATATTCACTTATACATATAAACTAAACAAAATCGGCGTTATATGGGCAATATACAAATTAATAGTTCATAAAGCAGTAACTGTAATTTTACCCAGCCATTTAAGTCCTTATCATACAAAGTTTGAAGGCCGAATTCAACCATCGATTAATTGAAACTTTGTAGATAAATACTATTATATTTCAAATAGTTGTCACGCTTAAAATTATATATTGAACACAAACACAAACTTAAGAGGTATTGGAAGGCTTACTTTTAATTTTCTTCTTTAAGTTAAATCTATACTAATATTATAAAGCTGAAGAGTTTGTTTGTTTGTTTGTTTGGTTGAACGTGCTAATCTCAGGAACTACTGGTTTGAATTGAAAATTCTTTTAGTGTTGGATAGCATATTTATCGAGGAAGGCTATAGTCTATATAACATCACGCTACGATCCACGGGAGCGGCGCAGTAACGATAAACGCGGGTGAAACCACGGTCACATCTAGTTAATACTAAAAATGAGGTAATGAGGTAATAAGTATATATTAGTTAAACACTGCCTGGCATAAAATCTAATATATAATTGCATAATTGTTTCGTAGGTCCCTATACACTTGATTGAAAAATAATAAATATCAGACTTGTTGTATGTACCTACACAAATTGCTATCAACAAGACAATAATTCTAAAACCAATTAATTAACTTATTCCAATTATTATAACTTTTGTATGCCCAATGGGCGGGACATGGCTGAACTAAATAATATGAACTATAATTTCTGTATTATGTAACTATAATCCACAATAAATAATTATTATTATTTTATAACTTTCCTTGTCTTCAAAACGTCGTATCAAACCATGACAGGCTTCATTGAAGTGAGTTTCAACCGCGAATAAAATAGAGATGAAACGTCAAATCAAAGAAAAGGTCTTGAGACTGAAGAATTGAAATATGAATTCATTTGACAATTGTCAGTAGTCCAACGGTCTCACCATATTACATACATACATAGTTACATGTCTATACAGACAAAGTGAGAGGTGTATTTTCTTTTTAGCTAAGTTCTTAGGTCCCACGTTATAGCAGGTCTCACGCTGTAGCCGTTTACCGAGCACAGTTTCAGATTTCGTGCTGCTACTGAGAATTGTCTCTCAGCAGTAAAACCCATTTACACAGCATTATGCATAGAGCTTAGCCACCCAGGCTTCAATCTTATAAGTCAGGTATCATTTCACATTTATCATATAAAGTTTAATAATTCAAGCACCTAAAGTAGTCTCCATTTCGGACTATCTAACGAATAAACTGTCCAAAAAATCAAACATCAAATCGACTAAAAATCGCAGACAAAAAACGCACGACTCTGGATGCCTTTTTTACCGATTCCAGTTGCCGGCCTGGCGGTCGAAATGGCGCACATTCAACTTATCAGATTTTACTTGTAGCCTCAGAGCGTGTGTTTTTCATCGGCCTCGATCCGCCATGAATTGCCAATAAAGTGACATGGGCCGACACAAGCCGACGGCGACCGAGCCAACTCGACAAGAACTGATCAAATATCATCCCAAAATTGAACCTTTCTAATATTATATTGCCAGTAACGTTGCAGTTATGATTGTTGTACCCGACTGTTATTGCTGGGTTAAACTGCTGTTTGAGGGTTTCAATTATGGTTTAGTTATGGAGGTTGCGGTTAAATTGTAGTGTTATTGAAACTAGTTCGGTTTATGAGGCACAATTGAGTTCTAATTGCGGCTATGATGAAGGAGTTGGGTTGTGTTGTTGTTATTAGCAGTATTATGTAGGTAGAATTTGTAATGTACTTTTTATAGTTACATGCATTTGAAAATAAATTGAAAGGCTAACTATTTGTTTTAGTATACTAGGGACAATTAAAACAGGGTATTTGTTAGGTAGAGTAAAGACTTCATCGTGTATAAAAATTGTGACAAGCTTGTAAATAAAAGCTAAGTGAGTTTACAGTCTGCTCTTTAGTGATTTAATTTGTTTGATAAATCTATCAATAACACCCATAATAAAACTTAAAAACCTACCAATACAACACATAAATTTATTGTTATAATAAAAATACCTTTATTATATTATTTGTAACATTGCGGGATGCGTAATTTTCGTCAGACACCAACCTTACTAGAGCAGTGCCCTTACAACTTAGAAGAACGCAGTTAAACACTGCAAGGTGTGTTGAGCTGCATCCCATCCTTGACTGAGTTTTACAGCTGCTTAAAGCGGCGCAGTGTTGCCAATGGATAAAACTGTTGTCCTTCTACCTTACGCAGTTATTTTCTTTCGAATCCGCAATGCGCTAGCTCCTGGTAATACAGTAAAATCAAAGGCGACCACTTAAAAACTTTTTATAAGTACGGCGGTATAGTTGCTTTCCACCTGTTGTACAAAAACAAAAGGAGTTCACGTACTTCAGCTGTTATATTCAATGACAATTTAGGTTTCATATTAATGGTATAAACTCTAGTCGTTTTACTTTAACAAACAAAACTTTGTTGTTAATTATAGTTACTACGCTCTTTGTTTGTTTAATGTTGCTGCCCATCCAAATTTAACTATTTACATCAGCAAGATAAACGGTTTTCGTTAAACCTATTTATATTTCGTTTTAATTTACAGCCGTATGTAGACACGCATAATTATTATAGATAAAACATAGCGAGAGCTCCACTTCTGATGATTTTTATAATATAAGTAACTTATTGAATCGTAGCGGTACGCCGATGGCAAGACACAATAGATTTTTAATTATATCTGGTATTCTTAGACTTAACAGACTATACTATCGACAATACAAAGCAGCATGTTGGTAGTATCTTGATAATCTCTGTAGTCTTGTAAATAGATAAAACAAAGATCAACAATGATGTTAATATTTGTTATATACTTTAAAGATGTCACATAAGAACAACAATGTATCAGAAGCTTTCATCTTGCCCTTGCATTTTTTTTTAACTTGGGGGAATGCTTTGACGCATACCTCTCCGCGGGACGATGGAGAAGTTATGTCGGGCTCACCGGGTGAAAGATACCCCGGTAATACCGACTAAACCTACCACGGTGTTCCTCGACATAACCATAGACTGCGTGGCCGCGCGAATCGCTTTCACATGCAATCGCGACCCCGCCGAGGTTTCGGCCCACCGTGTAAAATGGCAGGCCACTACATGACCCTTCCTCTACTGTCCCCTTGTGGGGGAACAAAAAACACGACTCAGAGGCGCACGGCGTTCCGCGTCCTCTCGCTCTGGACCATAGATTGCACCACGGCCGGGAGCGAGAGTGCAACCATACCGACCAACCATGCCGCAATCAACTCACGGCGTTGCGATGCCCAGGCGAGGCAATCCGCCAAAGTGTGCAGCGCCGTGTCCACAATATCGCGGCAGTCACCGTAGTGATGACATCCGGGCGTCTCTTGCCGGCCTATGCGACACAGGAACTGGCCAAAACAACCGTGGCCAGTCATAATCTGTGTCAGCCGAATACCACCACGATCGTGGCGTGCCCGGCACTGGGTGCACAAGTCGTTCCTTCCATTCGTCTAACAGGACCTGGCGGAGCTCGGACCGTGCCGCCTCTAGCGCAGGAAGAGCAGGTCCTTCGCCCCGAGCTACCGCTTCTTGGCGCCAACGGTAGAGCGACGCCAGAAGCGCCGCTTCCAGGTCCCACGGCATTGATCTGGCGAGGAGGCTCGCAGCCTCGAACAAGATCGTGCGGTATCGTCTTATCAACCTGACGGTCATAGCGCGCTGTGGCGCACGAAGCGCCGAAATATTACGGGCCATCAGGTGTCGGCCCAAACTGGGGCCCCGTAAAGGGCCATAGACCGCACGACCCCCTCGTAAAGCCTCCGGCAGGAGGTGCTTGGCCCCCCAAGGTTGGGCAGCAGGCGTGCGAGCGCACCTGCAGCTCCCCAAAGACGTGGTGCCAAGCTACGAAAGTGAGCTGCAAAGTCCCGTCGGCTGTCGAGCAAGAGACCTAAATACTTTAGGGTTGACTCGACGCCGATGCGACCCCTCTTACCATGATATGGGCCACAGGAGGTGGCCGGTTCCGAGGGCTGTGAAAACAAACGACCCGGACTTAGACAAGGCCACTTCGAGGCCCAACCGCCGGATACGACCAACGACTTGTGCGACCTCAGCGGTCGCCAGTATGGCCGCGGCCCGGTGCGACTTACCCCTCACCGTGACAAATGTGTCGTCGGCGTAAGAAATTACGCCAACGCTACGGAGGAGCGCACCTCGCAGCACCCAGTCGTAACCGATGTTTCACAGTAGCGGACCCAAAACTGATCCCTGTAGAACACCGCACGACATCTCTCGCCGACTCCAACCGTCGTGACCCGGGTAGACTACTACCCTCTCGGACAAATATGCCCCGACAATGCGGCGAAGGTAGGTAGGCACTCGATGGAAAGTGAGTGCCTCCCTAATACAATTCCAGGGCAAGGTGTTAATCTTGCCCTTGCATAGATTATGTTACTCCTAACCCTTGAAAATAATTGAAGTTGCAAAGGTCAAACAGTCTATCAAATTAAGATAAGTTATTTAGAATTACGACGTTAAACTATTTGCGCTGCGACTTCCATTTTCTAAATTACAATCTATAGATAATATTTATATGCCATAGCCATAATTAATTACGATTCTTCGGATTATTTGCCGGATTAATACATTTTATAAACGCTAGCGCACAATGGGTTGGATCCTATGTCACGAAGAACTTCACAAACATACAAATGTCAGACAGACATAATGTAGAACCAGAAACACAGAATAGGCAAATAAATACCCCGTCTGTTATTCAAAACTATAATACTTCCATACTCGCATCATACTCCATAGTAGCGATGAGATAACCACTTGGCTACTTGCCTTCTTATAATTATAATTGAACAACGCTAATTGATTGGCTACTTTAAAATAATTTGTTGAGAGAAATTGAGAACAACATCTTAGCTTGATTACATTAGGTGGGGTTATATGAGTCAAAATCAAAAATAATTTACAAATTTATTAGATCGAGTAACACTTATCAACGCCAATGTTTATGGGGTAGAGAGCTTACTGTAGTTACAAAATTTACATTTTTACAGTCTTGAATATAATCGTTTTCGTCAGGGAAGCTTCAGTCTTTGTGTACACGTAGTATTCACAAAGACCAAAGCTTTAGTGCCTGGAGGCTTGGCGCCTGGACACATCTGGCGCTCGTAAAAGCCACAGCGCTCAATTTCCCTTTTATACATCTCACGATAGCTGCATTCCATTTTCCTTCTGTATAAGATACGATTTAAATACTTCTCGGCGGCATCGAGTACCTAATAATTACAATATTTGTTTAGGTACAGTAAGCCAGTACTTAAATCTTGTCTGAAACTGGCCGGCCGTAAATTCCATTTAATGTTTGTCGAAACGATCCAACACAATAGAACAGAGATGTTTTAGGAAGGCTCGCAGTACTTTCGTTGGTTTAATGTTCAGAAAACCGAAAAGTTTATGACTAGCTGTATGTTAACACTCCCTAAACCGGTAGTTCGGAGTGCCTTACGACGGCTAACGAGCTTCCTTAATATCTCGCATATATTTTACTAATTTACCAACACTGTATAAACAACACAATATTTTTATTCTTACTCATGACATATGCGTGTGGGCTTTGAGTTTGTATGAGTAGCTCCTATTTTCAGTAAAATGGCTGAAATAAAAATTTAATTTTATAGGCTCTTTGCAGTAAAGATTCATATTGACGCACCTAGTAGTAAGCTGTTACAGTACAAAACCCTTAATTAATCCAATTAATACACTATCATACATTACAGCATCAGTCTTAAACCCGTTCCTTATTTTGCTGCCCGCATCCAGCTCTAAGCAGCCATACGTTTACATAATTAAAAGTCTACGTAACGTTCTACGTTCCACAATCTATTGCTCCGTTGCATGAAAGACGGATAAACAAACGAACACTTAGTTTTCCGCAAAGATGTTCATGATATCGGCAACCTTTAATTTTATATTATCAACCAGCTATGTTATACAACGACTACGTTAAAAAAAAATACATGGTGTAACATTAATTAATGGTGCACCCTTAAACATAATGTATAGTAATATTCTTTGTTGGACACAAAGAATATTTATTAAGAAAGAAAATATACTACAGGAGTATATTAAATCAAACTTCGCACTTCTTCTTCTTCTTTGACAGTTTATCACGTGAATATTGATAAAAAATATCCGTGACTATTTGGTTTCAGAAAGGGAAAATTAAATTAATTCAAAATTGGGGATTACCACCTAAATATGAAGATTGATGTACCTAAAATTAAACCTGATTTACTATTGTAACCGATGATCCCAAGAAAGTAACTTTCAATCTTGGCGCAACGGTATTCTTTTGAAAAGAAACAAGATCCAGTTAGAAATGAGAAAGAAAATGTACGACAATATTGGATGAAAGATTTCAATTAGACTGGTGGAATGCAAACAATAGATAACGACTGTTTCTGGGTGGGAGAACAGAGCGGAGATGTGCTGAGCTAAGCTGTTGTAATGCGCGGTCGTCTTGACGTCGAAGTTATCTGCATAAGCGGGATAAAGAGCTGGTATAAGTGAAATGTTGCGGTGTAATGATACAATGTCACGACAGATACACTAATCCTTAAGACATAATTTTACGTTAGAAATGTTGGCCTTATAGAAACGATAACAAAGAGTTGTCGCACGAATATATTGAAGCTATGCCGAAGATAAACATATTTTGCTATATGTGACGTTAATAATATCTCCACTTTTTGTTTGAAAAAGTGAAACATGGGATAATTTTTATTTCGTTAGGTTCCATAAGAGGAAGATAAAATCGATGTTTATGCTATTTTTAATAGATTAATACCCAATAAAAGTCATATAAACGCACGAAGGATTATAATAATATGCTATATAAAAAGCGGTGAATGTAAATCCGTTCATAGCGGTCACGAGCTGACTAAACACAGCACAGCACATCTCGTTCCCATGCCGTCTCCCCTACGCTGAATAGATCGGCTTGTCAAGTAGAAAATGCAGTGGTAAGAAAGCTTTGTCTGTCGCTCGTCAGTCATGAGCATTCATTTTTATATTTTATTCAGGTTTCACCGGGATTCCGTGAAAGAGAATCCGTTGAGCTGGGGCACGAATTTGAATACGGGAACAACAAACAAAAGAGCTGGGGGTTTAATATGACTGTTATGCAAATAAGCATTTTTTAGTAGCTAATTAAGCGGATTGTATAATTTATTATAATAATAGTAAAAGAAAATGAAGTTGGGTGAAATAAAGGTTCATTTTTTGTAAGATTTGATTTTATGTAGGTAGGTACTATTTTAGTATTATTAGCAGCGTGTTACAGGGTACCTTATACCCGCAACTATAACATGAAAATAAAATTAGATACAACCATTGTGTTTATATAGTCTTTAGTGTCTATATATTTTTAAGCCACATTTATTAGGAATGGTTGATAAAGAAACTCCAAGCGTATATTGTTTATCTTAAAACAATATGTAATACGATTTATGAATGTATTCCTGTAATGTATCCGTGAAGTTTACGAATACATTACAGTGGAACTTCAGTAAAACATTTTTGTTTGATTAATAATTCACGCTATAAAATATTTTCTTTTAAGTTTCAATTTTCCCTTTTGAAAGTGTGTGGAGGGGTTGCCGCATTTGGTTAAGAGAGTATATTTGCAAACTAAGGAAAAATATTAACCAATGCAGTAAAAGCCATTTAATTTCAAACATTCGATGATTTACATATCATTTAAATATTAATTAACTCGTGTTTAAATTGCGTTGCATTACATAAAACGTTGAAAATGAGCCGGTATGACGGCAATGAAAATCTATACAGCCTATTTCTAGACGTCATGCTTCTTAAATTATTAACAGTAAAGCTCAATAACATTTTGCCCAAGTCATGAATACAACCCAAGATTTAACCATAGGCTACAAACATAAGCCTATACCTCAGTATGTAGCATAACAAAAACGTATAATCTTATCATATTTAGTGTTAGGCCTTGGATTGCAATTGTAGTGCTTATATTGTGCCTAGCAAGCCCAGGTTCCTACACAGTGGTTGAACTCGAAAGCGTGTCGTTAATTGGTTCAAATACAATAAAAAGTATTAAGAAGACAAGCCATCGATATGAAAAAATAAGAATATCTAGTGTTTCTGATATTTATTACAAAGCATAAGATTATATAAATAGACTTATAAATATTCTCAAGCACACAGTTATATCATTTACGTCTCATCTCTTATGCGTCGCAAGATTACATAAATTGCTTGAACCGACACCAAAAATTTGGATATTGCGAAAGCGAAATGAGACAAAGAGAAAATCAACGCAGTAATGCCCTTTGATGTAACTTTACGAATAAAATATTATTTTGATATAATTGTAATAAATACCTGATTTGGACGCAAACGAGGCAAATTTTTCAACTTCATCGGTTAAAAGTATCAACGACAGTTAATTATTTTTAAGGATGGACAATTGAAGTTAAGTTTGTAATTGGAAATCCCAGAAGGGTGGAGTTATAGACGTTGTCTTGTACATTTACTTATGAAACTGGATCATTGTTTTATTTATTTCTATGTTTTTATAGCTATGAATTATTTGAATTGTCATTAGTATCATTACTCCTATTATAAATCTAAATGTGAATTTGTTTGTTTGTTTATTACGCTTGATGCCTTAACTGCTCAACCAATCATAATGAAATTTTACATACAACGTGTATAGGTATAGTCAAGGGTACAGAGGAGGACCTTACATTCAGAAAAAAAGTACCGTTCCCAAAGGATAGAAGTTTATTGACAAAATCCACAATTACGCGAGCAAAGCGCGGGCAACATCAAGTATATAGATATTAGTAAGAACGCCATAAAATTATTACTAAAAAGCAAATAGGAGTGTTTTGGCACCTTAATTGACGTTTGACCTAACTTTTATTGTCATTAACTGATCCAATATAATAAATGTGCTTCAAATATTTATTACTTCTAGTTAAATTCTTTATACACATAGATTACTTCGAATTTAGTTGAGCAATACGCCGAAAATATATTGTCATTCTATTAGAAGGAGTTGATGGTGATTTATAACCGCTTGATTTGATTTTTCTATGAAAGACAGGCAGGTTACACAACAATATTTCCAAACATAATAGATGTAATACAACAAAAAATTATCGGAATGGCTTTCGGAAAGTTTATTTTTCACGAAATTAATGAACGATAAGTAAGTCTCGTCTAAATGATCTGAGTTATTACAGAAATACGATTTTGGGAAAATTATAATTAGTTATCTGACTTTGTTGATTGAATGCCAAAACCTTGGCTTACCAGTTGAAAATTAAACGGCTCTTGTAAATAAATAAAATA
This sequence comes from Catocala nupta, assembly GCA_963675205.1. Classification (NCBI taxonomy): domain Eukaryota; kingdom Metazoa; phylum Arthropoda; class Insecta; order Lepidoptera; family Erebidae; genus Catocala; species Catocala nupta. Next base: position 14,300,354 of record OY776100.1, on the reverse strand, counting down.
ATAGAAAATTATTTTCTGGCATTTGAAAATATTTTTAATTTTATACCTAGTTTTTGTAAATGATACCGATCATAGGTTCACATCCGTTGGTCAAAGACTCAGATAGTGAAAAGGGATGTCCACTCGCTACGTTCCTGGCATACCTTTATTGCTTTATTCACATAATAATAATAATAATAAGCAGTGGCAGTGCAGAATTGAGCGTCGTATCGCTGAGTCCAGGTCACTCACTGGCAAGCTTATCTGTTTTAGGCAGGGTAATACACGACCGAGAGTGATGCGTTATGTGACTCGGGCGTTCGTAGGGACTGACGTATGTCCCCAAGATTATGTCACCCGGGTTACAGAACGCATCGACTTCCAGAAACAGAGAATTTGTGCGTGGGCAAGCCGAGTGAGACGCTACAAAAAAAGAGCTGACCGATATTTCCAAAATCGTGAATTCCAGAGAGATGAAAGGTGGGTGTACAGAAGGTGGGAGCAACCTGATTCTAGTGGGGATGGTTGTCTACCAGATACAGAAGCCACGACTGCTTTTTGGCGTAGTATCTGGTCGACACCCGTCGATCACGAAGAGGGGGATTGGTTTGGGGATGTTTGGCGGACATGTGACACTATACCACAAATGGAGCCAATTAACATACAACCAGAAGATGTTTCTTATGCGGTTCGTTCGTTACCAAATTGGAAAGCAGCAGGACCGGACAGACTGCACAACTTCTGGTTGAAATGGTTCCGCAGTGCACATGCATGCTTGGCGTCCCTATTCCAGTCATCTTTGGAATCAGGATCGCTGCCTGACTTTTTGACCACTGGCACCACCCATCTGCTCTACAAATCAGATAGTGTCACGGACCCAAAAAATTATAGACCGATAACATGTCTACCGACGGTCTATAAACTTCTTACATCCATTTTGAGATCTAAACTTTCATTACATATTACAGCAAACAACATCATGTCTGTATCTCAAAATGGATGTAGAAGTGGGGCCCGTGGTACTAAAGAGCTACTCCTGATTGACATGACCATCAGTCAACAAGTACACCGCCTTAGGAAAGATCTTGCGACATGCTGGATAGATTATAAGAAGGCCTATGACTCTGTACCACATACATGGCTCTTGACAGTGCTGGAGTTGTATAAAGTTGATGCAACTCTTTGCACTTTCTTGAAGTCATGTATGAGGCAGTGGAGAACGGTTTTACGCTATCCAGGAAGTCGCCAGATCGGGGAAAGCGGTGTATCTCTCAAGATCAAGCGAGGTATATTCCAGGGCGACAGTTTGAGTCCCTTATGGTTCTGTCTAGCACTAAACCCTCTTAGTACTTTACTTGAGAGTTCAGGGCTAGGCTATCGATTGCGGAGAGATGGTCAAGTTATATCTCTTCTTCTTTACATGGATGATTTAAAACTATTTGCCTCCACCAGACCCCAACTGACAGCGTTACTTAAGGTAACTGAAAACTTCAGTAACTCCATCAGGATGGAGTTTGGTGTTGACAAATGTGCAGTTATGTATGTAAAGCGAGGCAGGGTTTTGGAATCTGATGGCATTGAACTTTCAGATTTCACTAGACTTAGATCTCTCTCTGCAAATGAAACCTATAAATATCTGGGTATGTCACAGGCATTAAGTATCACTGAGGACGGTATGAAACGGGCGTTGCAGGAGCGCTTCTTTAGCCGCTTGAAAAAAATACTGAAAAGTCTTTTGTCAGGCGGCAACAAGGTGCGCGCCTGTAACGGTTGGGCCATGCCGATCCTTATGTACTCCTTTGGCATACTCAGATGGACACAACCGGAATTAGATGCCCTGGATAGAAAGGTCCGTACACTGTTGACTGCATACCGAATGCACCACCCGCGCTCCTCGGTGATGAGATTGTACATCCCGCGGAAGTGTGGGGGTCGCGGTTTTTTAAATGCCAAGACCCTCCACAACCGTGAGGTGTGCAATCTTAGAGAATATTTTTTTCGAACCGATGTGGGCGTGCATCGCGATGTAGTAGCAGTGGATACGGGCTTTACCCCGCTTGCTCTGGCTAAAGAGAACTGGCGCAAACCTGTTATACTTGGAACTGACGAGCGCAGGGATGTATGGAAAGGAAAAGAGCTGCATGGACGCTTTTTCCGGGCCCTGAATGGGCCCGACATAGATTTTCAGTCATCGGTGTCCTGGCTACGATTTGGCGATCTCTTCGCTGAGACCGAAGGTTTTGTCTGTGCAATTATGGACGAAGTTGTTATGACGAACAACTACCGGAGATATATCTTGAAGGATGGGACGGTTGACATATGTCGGGCATGTCACCAGCCCGGAGAATCTCTCAGACATATTATCTCCGGTTGTTCTCGTCTTGCCAATGGAGAGTATTTGCATAGACACAACCAAGTAGCCAGGATTGTCCATCAGCAACTTGCCTTGAAGTATGACCTTGTGGAATCTGAAGTGTCGTATTACAGGTATGTGCCCGATCCAGTTCTCGAAAATGGTCGTGCTACTTTGTACTGGGATCGGTCTATCATCACTGATAGGACAATTGTGGCGAACAAGCCAGATATTGTGCTGATAGACCGATTGGAACGCCGAGCAATGATCATCGATGTCACCATTCCACATGACGGGAATCTTGTGAAAGCTGAAAAAGAAAAAGAGTTGAAATACTTGAACCTAGCTCACGAGATTGTCGACATGTGGCGTGTGGACTCGGCGATCATTGTGCCGATAGTCATTACAGTCAATGGTTTAATACCTAAGAGCCTCGACCACCACCTGCAGAGGCTCGCGTTAGATGGCTGGATCAAGTCCTTGATTCAAAAGGCAGTACTACTCGACACGGCGCGTATTGTGAGGAGGTTCCTATCTCTGGAATCTTAACCACCGGCAGCTTGGACCCTGTTCCCGATGCCGGTGGGGTACCATATATTTTATATTTTTAAATGTATTTTTATAGATATATGTATATTTAAAAATGAAAAATATATTGAAAATATTTAAATAAAGAGAATAATAATAATATCCAGTTCTCGAAAATGGTCGTGCTACTTTGTACTGGGATCAGGGGTGCGCCAAAGTTCACCTAAAATTTCAACTCCGATAATTGGAAATCCGAAAATTTTCTTCCTAACATTTTTCATCCTAACAATCACAATTCCTAATTACTTTGTCTCTAATGTTAATAATTCCGGAGCATTCAACTTCATTATGTCAGTAGCAATAAACATCTATTATACTTTTAACATATAAGAATAATAGTACCATGGTACAAGTAGTTAAATACATGTTTTCATATATACATTTCAATTAAATAAGTTTAATATTAATCGAATCGGTCCTATTCCTAATTATTGGTTTAGGTTAGGTTAGAACTGTGACCCCAACGCACGAGCCGAGCGAGCGTAGCGAGCGTGCCGCGGCAGCGGCCGGCGAAGTGCCAGAACCGAATTGGTCCTTTAGTTATTGGTTTAGTTACGGTTACGGTAAACTCCCAGGCCATAAGCATAACCGTAAACGAGTCGTGTTTTATGAATTTCATTCATTTAAGACTATAAATAATAATCATTAAAACTATAAATATCATCTTCTACCCACATATATTTTTTATTACACTTGGTAAATGTTTTTTTCTGAGTATGAGTGAAAATATTATGGTGAGTATGTTTAGGGATAAAAGCGTTATGATAAAAAACAGTAGGAGTTTAAATATATTTACATTAATGATGTTATTAATTACAATTTTCGGAAACATCAGTGTTATGAGCATCGCCGGTAGCACTACAAATAGTATGAATGAAAACTTTAGGATGAAATTTTTAGGAAGAATGATCATTCGGATTACCAATAGTTAGGAAGAACAATTTCGGGTAAAGAACTTTAGGTGAGCCAATATGGACCCCCGAGCAATGATCATCGATGTCACCATTCCACATGACGGGCATCTTGTGAAAGTTGAAAAAGAAAAAGAGTTGAAATACTTGAACCTAGCTCACGAGATTGTCGACATGTGGCGTGTGGACTCGGCGATCATTGTGCCGATAGTCATTACAGTCAATGGTTTAATACCTAAGAGCCTCGACCACCACCTGCAGAGGCTCGCGTTAGATGGCTGGATCAAGTCCTTGATCCAAAAGGCAGTACTACTCGACACGGCGCGTATTGTGAGGAGATTCCTCTCTTTGGGGCCTTAACCACCGGCAGCTTGGACCTTGTTCCCGATGTCGGTGGGTTTTTATATTTTTAAATATGTATAGTTTTATATTTATATTGAAATTGTAATAATTAGAAAAAAATAGAAATAAAGAGAATAATAATACTAATATCAGCCCTGTATTAAACTGTCCCACTGCTGGGCACGGGCCTCTTCTCACTGTGAGAAGGGTTAGGCCATAGTCCACCACGCTCGACGTAGTGCCTATTTTGGGTAGGTCTTTCGTGTAGTGGCCTGCCGTTTCATACGGCGGGCCGTAACCGCGGCGGGGTCGCGACCGCATGCGAAAGCGATTCGCGCGGCCCCGTCGATAGTGGTTTTGTCGAGGAACACCGTGGTAGGTTTAGTCGGTATTCCGGGAGGTACTTTACTATTATTTCCATCTTTCTTTTACCCCGGCGAGTCCGACATAATCCCTCCGCCCGCCCCCGCGGAGGGATATGCGTCATAGCATTCCCCCAGGTAAAAAAAAAAACAAAAAAAAAAATTGTCCACCACGCTGGCCTAATGCAGGTTGGCAGACTTCACATATCTTCGAGAACACTATGGAGAACTCTCAGACATGCAGGTTTCCTCACGATGTTTTCCTTCACCGTTAAAGCAAACGATAATTAACTATTTAATACGCATATAACTTCGAAAAGTCAGAGATGCGCGCCTTGGGTTCGAACTCGAGACCTCTGCGTGGCAGTCCAACGGTTTCCCACTAGGCTATCGCTGCTTGTTTTATTCACATGCATAACATTTTTCATGGAAGCTCGTCGATTTTAATGTGCCCTTAACCTGACCTTTCGGCTGCAATTTTGTTCTTTTCGCTTGCCCATTCATGTTTCTCTTCACTTCTGGATTGGCGTGGTTTTAAACTAAAAATAAGGACTATAGTTTATCGTGCGTTTCAATTCTAAGATGACTAATCGTATACCTGCAAGACTAGTGAATAACCAGCTGTGTATCTTTAATTTGAGTGACTCATATACATATATTATATTTGGCAGACATATGTATACAAAGATTATATTTTTCCTACAATTGCATTTCAAGAACACTGATAACAAAAATACCCTTTTTGTGTTTATACTACTAGTACATTTTATGGAAATCTGGATGATGCTTTGAAATCGCGATTTCCTTCGATTATTATTATTTTCTTCATAATAATTATGAAGAAAATAATCGGCAAACTTTGCCTGTATTTATATAGTACAATTCAAATTTCTTATTTTTATAATTCAGCACTTCAACAAGACCTTTCAAACGTAAGTCTTCCTGAATTTAGGACAGACAAATAATTTTAAGTTATTTATTTTCTCCACAATACATACATTTTACAAAATATGAATTTTCGACATTTAGTTGCTTATTATACTGTGGGAGACTGGTGCCTAAACTAGGCTTTAGGCCTGTATTTCAGGACGCCAGGTCTTCTCCTTCGGTGTTTACATTTTTATCTCAGTTATTAAGGTAAGTACTCAGATTTGCAATAGACTGTGGTCTAACATTTGATTGCATGCAATTTAATATAAATACAAAAAAGCTTTGAAACTTAATATTAATAATAATAATAATAATTTAGTGTGTATGTGTGCGCGTGTGTGTGTGCATGTATGTGGGTGTGGGTGTGAGTGTGTGTGTGTGTATGTGTGAGTGTGTGTGTGTGTATATGTGTAGGCATGTGGGTGCGTGTGCGTATGTATAACCCTATATTAAAACAGCAAACAGTTTTTCGGTGTCGTCATAACTTAAGTTCTGGAGCCAGGTACTTAATTTCATTATACATTTTCTCTTTCGAAGTTCGTAAATCGACAAAAGCCTGTTAATTTTAATAAATAAAGATTATATTATATTAGAACTGATCAAATACTCCTTAAAGTTCTATTTGTATCTCGAAATACAATTTTGATTTTGTCTTTTTAGAAATCATAAAGGAAAATTTACTTTGTTAAAAAGTTTGTCTTAAGTATTTGATTTGAGCTGAATGTTGGCAGACCAAATATTTTCAGTGAGACATCTGACATTTCTTAATCTAAATTATTTTCATTTAACTTTCAATGCTTATTGGGCTTTCAGATTTTTTGCGGTAAATTAGGTAGACAATAGCTTCAAGGAGGAAAGTATTATTCTAATGGAACATTTTAGATGGCAAAGATAATGTTGATAGTATTTTTCAGCAAGTGTTTGTAGTCTAAATTCTAAGATATTGTCGTCAAATGGTGAATTATTTTATTAGTATTATTATTTTAATCTTAAATACAATAACAAAATTATTTTGACATATTGTATATCTGTAAAAGTTGTCCTAGCTGAGACCAATATAATTTTTTTAATACAGCTTTAAAACTAAAATAAACAAGTGAAATGAAATACAAAAATGTTATATATAGACAAATAGCATCACTTGTTGAGAAAATACCTCTCACACAAAGTAGAAAATTGAAGATAGAAATAATATGTTTAAACCACAAAGACCGGTTTTATACAGTGCAGCAATAACTTTAATTTTTTGTAACTACATAGTTTGACGTCTTTGTGTCGGGGAAATTCTAAGCAAAAAGTGATTTACGCTGGCACAGACAACCGTCTGCCTGAGGTGGAATTCTAACCTTTATTTCTTATTTATCTTACTTATATTGAGCTGAAAGTGTTTCGTTTTGAAATCGTAGGGATTCTATCTCTATGAAGATACATACTGACGTAAATTATAATTGTACTGATTGTTATTTAGTTACGAGTAACTTGGTATATGACTAATTTTAATCATTGAAATTAAACTACTATATACGGATTTTATCGCGTTGTTTATTTATCACTGTATTACAAAATTTTGAAAATATTACACTACTACTACTATTGATTTTATTTGACTAATTTATAAGCTAATAAAATTATTTAAAGTATTAAATCTATTTATTTTTGGTTTACACTTTCCCCGACGTTTCGGTTGCTTTTCAGCAGCCATGGTCACGGGGAGACTGCTGAAAAGCAACCGAAACGTCGGGGAAAGTCCACAACGGTAATTTCAATGAATAACATTCGCGTAAACAGAAGACAATAATTATAATCAGTTTTTATTTGTGTTAAAACTAATTCTAAAATTTCAAGCCTTATATAACATTATAATTCGATACATGCGGGTTGCCCACGACGTTTTCAATGAGCGTTTAATATTAAGGATTATTCCTGTTTATTCCCGTGATTTGTTTTCCTGATCTGTCCCCTCAGAGTTCTAATGGAAGATTTGTCGCCTGTAATCTACGAGGAAACCGATCATACTATTTACCCATCTGCTTAATATAAAGGAAATAATAACTTTACGATTTTTGTATTTATATTTTTGTCCATATGACCACACTCCGCCTGATGGTAAGCAGCCATGTGGTCCAAGAGCAGCGGCCTCCACGGCATCCTCATAACAGCTGAGGCGACGTTGAGGTCCCTACTAACGGCCTGTGAAGGTGCTTTTGCACGTCCCGCTTAAAGGACACAGGACCCCGCTTAAAGGATTGGAGGAAGAAAGAAACACATGCCTTGGCAGAGAATTCCATGCCTTGATCGTTTGGAGAAGATATGAGGACCCAAACTTGTTGGTGCGCGCTCTAATCCACTCTACCCTGTAAGAATCCGACCACCTTGATGACTCTAACTAAATCACTTGAAATAAATTAAAGAGATAGAGAAAGAAAGAGAAAGAGAGAGAGAGAGAGAGACAGAGAGATGTAAAATAAAATAAGTAACAAATAGCTATTTATTATTAACTTAATATTTCATGTCTTGACGGAAACCTGTTAAAAAACTAGGTTGCGAGAACGAACTCGTATATTTATACATATATACCGATAGGCATTATGGTTTATGCAACCTGCTATAATTCACTCTAAAGATATAAAAGAAGTAATTTGCTGTAAAATGCAGAATAATTAAAGCGCTAATTATCTTTATAACACACTTAAGTGGTTTTTGCCTAGGTTATAGATACATACAAAATGACAAAACGGAGTGTCAACATAAGAAATAGAATAGCTAAGTACTTTTAAGTCGCTACAAAAGCAAATTAATTTTCAATGAAAGAAGACTGAGATATTTATCTCTGTAAAACTCTACAGGTCTGCAGTGTCATGGCGGACATTGCTTTCAATTAGCGATTCTTCACAGTAGTTTTCAAATCAAATTTTCTATATCATTCTTCACCGTGGTCAAATTATATTTATCAATAGCTATAAGCGTCATAATTCTTACTCAATAACTAATTGGTGGGGGGACTGTATTCCGTTTGAGTTATTTCGTCTTATCAAATACTTAATCTATATATACAATAAAATTATAACTAGTCGACGTCTCTTCATAGGATATATTTAAGGTGTAAAGTAATGTTAGGGGTCTATTTAAGAGCCATAATAGAAGTCAAAACAATTATTTTAGAAGTTTGGTCTGTCTGTATGTATGTTTGTAGGCTTATCACGCAAACTGTTGTTTCGGTGCATGTTTCATCTTAATATGCTGCCTAAAAGTCGAGTATTAATAAAAATAAATGTTTGATACACTGCAAGAAGCTGTAACAACAACAAATAGTTGGAGGATCAGAGACAGAGACAAGCAATTTTTGCTTTGTACGTTACGAAAATGCAAAGAAAGAAAAATATAGATAATTATCTTTATTTTCCTTTCTTCTTTTCTTCCAAATTCATGAAGTATAAGAAGCTACGTAACAATAATATAAAGTGGGTATTACCCAAAAAGAAATAAATAAATACTAGGAGAGAGAGGTGTGGCCCAGTAAACGACGCCGTATATAATTAACCTGACCGATAATAATATGATAATATTTCACAACAGTGTTTCCAACTTGGACCAGTGCTTCTGATAAAATAATCCTGTTTAAAACAGTAAAATCTCATTAAAATTAAATAGGCTTGTGTTGAAGTGCGGTAGTCTACCCTAAGACCGCCGTCCTAGAGAGAGCAGTTAGCTTTTAATAGGATTTGTTCCCGTATAGTATAGTAAATTTACCGAGATAATAATGTTAATAAGGACAAAAGTTTATTGAATAAATACTATAGCTTTGATTTACCCACAATACGTGTTGTTCTTGCCTTATTTTATGTAGAAGTATGAATGAATTTCAAAGGTAAAGGCTGATATTTTAGATGCCAACATTTTTAAATTTATTTGAGCTTTTCAAACAACGCTACTGCTTGCTCAAAGCTAATAGCTGAATTTAATAAACTATCAGGCCATAATACGCTTGTGAATAATACAGCAACAAAGAAGAGCAATTTTTTACTATTACATCGTACATTAAACAGCCTATGTTCTAGCTTCAGAGCGGCGCAATGAACATTTAAGCGGACATTAACAGAGAATTCTCGTTAATGAGTAGGCAAAGCTGGCATCGTTTCAGAACTTTCTCGTAAATTTAATGCACTGTTTAAAATATATGCAGTGTGTGCTAAAATTTGTGCACCAATTATTAAAAGGCGTACCGCGGAGATGCGAACTAAGTTAGAGCTGCAGTGTATATATAGCTTAAGTTATAATGAATTGCATTAAGAGCGCAGCTGCAAGCAGCACTTGTTCAATTTAAGTGTTTCTTAAATCTTAAACCCTTGGCGTGTGAGATTATGAAGTTGGTGAGCGTATTCAACAGTCTAGCTACCATAATCGTGGTTCTTAAAAGATAATGCAGGCGATATAAATGTGTTTATATAACCATCAAGCAATATTTGGCGTGTAATTTGACAAACAAGAAAAATCCTAATAGTCATTGCATTGGTGTGACCACGAGTCCACAACGGTTATGTTTGGAGTTGTGTTCAATTATATCGATAATCCGATTCAAAAGCGATTATGTTTGTGGCCAGTATTGCCTTTCTAATTTAATTCTTTGGTAGTCGTAGAACAGCATTATGCCGTTTTTCAATATGAATACAAAAATAGTGTTCGCGATAAATGTCATTTCATATTTAAATTCCTACTGGCGCGGTAACTGCAAATAGGAAACAAAACACTACATATATTGAAATAACGTATACAAGGAGCATTAATAGCTCAAAAATATTTGGACAACATCTTACCCGGAAATTGCATCTGTATAAGCACTGGAAAGAAAACTGTTTATATTTGTAAATGTCGAGGACAAATCATGAAATTGATCACCTAATGATGTGGCTGGCTATTTCACGAAATGGCAATTGCATAATAAATCTGGCCACGACAAATACGTTACATATATTTTAATGTGTCTTTAAATTCTGTCTTATAAAATGCTCGGTATCCAATATTTATCATCCAAAAGTTAACTAGCGAAAAATACCTTAGACTTTGCGGTACCTTTAGCAAATTGTATGCAGGAAGTTTAAATAAATACACATAATAGAACCCTTTAAACAATCACATTGTTAGAGACTCGGAACCTAAAAGGATTATGCCTGAACCACCAGGCTTAGGTATTTATCTAAAATCCTTCTGGGCAGTTCATTATGGCGTCTAATGGCTAGACCCTAACTAATTAATTTCATCCTCTAGGTTTAAAACGGCTTTATATAAGATGGTATATTGGAGGTAATTCGTTTGTAAAATTTAAACTAGAGCTCAATGAATTCAAGTTTATTTTGTTTATGATGGTGCAGCGTGCAAGCGGTCAATTTTGCTGATGCTGCCGCTCTGAGAGGCGTGGGTTCGAATTCCTCGTGAGTCAATTATTTGTGTGATCCACCAATTATTGTTATAAGTCTCCGTTTAAACAAGGGTCTGTTTAAACGGAGACTTGTTGTTATATCCGTAGAATATACTTAGTGCGGGCGTTATCATAGTTATGAATTAACGTTACTTAAAAAAATATAATACATATAAAATATTCAGCTATTGTGAAGATTTGGTTTTTATCAATGAAAATCGAATCTTTACTATAGCAGGATAATATTCAATTAATAATTTTTAAGCAATTTCGTTTGTATAAATCCTGGTCAATCAAATTAAAATTTTCTAATCCGGAAGTTATTATCAACAGGATTACCAATTGCTTATCCCGTGTTACTAAGGATCTAAATATATCTATTGAAATCAGTGAGCAATCGTCTTTCTATCGGGTAACTGGTCTAATTGGTACATAACCTATAATCTTAGGGCGGTGGCAGTTTATCATACAAAAAACTAATTTATCAAAATTTATGCGAATGGCTTTCGAATACAGCGTCCATACTTATTTATAGTGCTGTAATACATTTAAATAACATTCGAATAGAATTGTGCTAATTCACCCCTATTTGGCTGTATGTATAAATGTCGATAAACTTAGGTTTATCAGACAAAGTATAATAATAACAGAATAATTTAACTTTTATATCTTCAATAATTTAATTGGTTATATAAACATTATTTCGTCGTTTAAGTGTACCCATCCCTTATAAATGTTTTTTCCTGGAAAGTCGATTTGTTTGATCTTTAATAATACTCATTGTGTATCGTTCTCCGTCCTTGTTTCACTAGCAATTAGAAGATTGATGTTTCCACCATTTGCTTTGTCCTTGCATATCTGTTGTAACTGAAGTATAATCAGGATTTGGGAAAGGACGTTTTATTGTCCAGGACCTATAAAAAGGGATATGTATGTATATAGAAAAGGAAATGAAAGTACGGCAAATTATTTTTTATTAGTGCTTATCAGATTTATGAGTCTTCGCCTGATGTCAGGCTGATTTCACTTATGCTTGATGGTCAGCAACCGGTATTTGTGGTAAACCTTGTGGAAAACCCCAAGGGAGGCCTATGTCCAGCAATGGAGACTTTCGGCTGAGATGATGATGATGATTAAGCAACTAAAAACAGTGTTCTATAAAAAGATTGTTGTATAAATAAATGAAATAAAATACACATACATTAGGGATCCATTTTTAATCAATCACAATGAAGAAGTTATTAAAATACGACAGCAAGATGATAAATGTGCTGCCTCGCCCAAAAATATGGGTATATTTTTCACGATTGTTGAATGATGATATGATCATTCGTAGATGACACACAATATACTTGAACTAATTATATTTATGTAGATACATGGGCAGAGGCACATTCCACCCATGTTTTGGCAGCTATTGTTTAAATTCCACGTAACAGAAAGCAAGCTTATTGTCTATATGGCTCATTTTTTTAATGTTATCAGGGAAAATTAAAACTGTTACCTCGATCCAGGAATTAAGTTTAGGATATTAAGATCAACATACACATACAGGGCCAAAGAGGCTGTGCTGATATTTATTGAATTTTGAAATTTAATGTTTGTGATAACTGCAATACATAATATCTTTCCAATACATTACTTTTATGGAGGGGACATCGTTTAATGTAATGAGAATGTATGGGGACATTGATTGAATTGTTGTTCTCTTTTATTTATTTGTTGTATACTACATTGAGATAATTTAAGCCGAACCAACAAAAATAGTTGGATTGAATAGCGCGTTTTCAGGATACCATAATCATATAGTAAAATTAGATTAACTTTATATTTTCTTTTTTATTAAAAATGGGGTCTTTACAAACATTTAAACAACGGACACAAAGAACACCCAGAATCGGAACAACCATTTGTTGAACACACAACATTTTGTCACGTGTAGGATTCAATCTATAATTAATTGTTGCACTGAACTATGTTACTTCAGTCTGTAAGTTCTGATTGATATATTGGTGTAAACAGTTGTTGGTTGACCTAATAAAATAAATAAAAATAAAAAATCTCGGCAGTAGCAGTGGTGAGGCGACCTCTTAAGGCACTACGCCATCGGTGCAGTCAAAAGTAGAGAAGTAATAGTAAAGAGCCTTTGTAATTTTATTTGTCTGTCTAACTATATATCACGGTCATTCATCATTCATCATTATACTCTGAAACTAATGACTTTATATGAATAACGTACAAGATGCCTACGGTTTTACCTGCGTGAATCCCATGGCAAGCCATACATGAATGTAAAACACGAACATCTTTTAGCTGCTAATGATTATTAAACGTTGAACTTACATAAGTGTTGTAACTAAACTATCTCGATTACAGAAGCTTTTTTAGTAGATTCACGCTAAAATGTCTACCTAAAGATAAAACATTTAGGCGCAATGTACTAGCTACTATTACGACTTATAAAGTAAAGTAAACTATATCAAACGATTTAAAAATTATTTGTTATATTCAATATTACTTAAATTGATTGCTAAGTAAGAACTTCAATCGTTAGATAACTGCTAATTAATCTTGCGATTAAAATATTGGTTTTATTAGACTAACTAACCATTTCCTATTAATAATATAACATATTTAACAGATTTACTGAAGAAAGAACTATAATCTCGCTTATCCAGAAACCTCTCTAAGTATTGGAACCAGTAACGTTTTTACCTGATACGCATATATTTAATGTACGAAATAATTTTGGGTCACCCATTGCTGCTACGACAGTGGCGTAGCCGTAGCAATTCGTAGCATATTAACGTAGGCCGAAATCAGGCGCTCGTCGAATTCATGGATAAAGTTTGCACTGCCTATATGCTCGACGAATTGCGTAAATACTGCCTGCATTCTGCTTGCGTAGCGTAAACCTTGATTTGTTGCGCTGCCCACATACCTCAACCAACATTATAGAGGATAAATGAGGTAAGCCGGGCAGTGTTATCTGTTTAATATATTGGCTATAGTCCACGTTGGCCAAGTCTGGTTTGGCAAACTTTACACGCTTATGAGGACATTTGATTTTGCTCGTGGTTTTGCTCGCGTTTATGTAGATATTGTCAATAAATTTATATCACACGAGAACAGGATTAAGGCGTGTAAGCGTAACAAGTAAATAATCTAAAGCAATCTAACAGCATTTATAACAATAGTTAGGATTACGAAGTAATTACAATAGGTACTTACTATAACGTACTTACATGTAAAAATTACTTAAACTGTTTTAATATTAAAGCTAGCGGTAACTTACAGTTAAATACGTCGATGTCGTTGTAACATTTATACCCATGTATAAATATTTCGAAGACTTCGACTCTGCCCACCCCTCCGAAATAACTCCGAATAAAAGCCAAATTAATAACATCATACTTCAAAAATATATGACACTCATTTGCGAGATTACCATTCGAAACAGACTACAAGGCATAAACGCTCTTAAATTAAAGAAAAGGAATGGGCGAGGTCGAGTTACTTTGGTACGTATCCATATACATATCCTACCGGCTTAAATGCTGTAATAAAGATGTTCTTATACGGGTAGCCTGTAAGTGTACTGTCCTAAATATTTGACAACTGCGACCGTTATCAGTAAATTTCCCAGAGTCATCCGCCATCAGCAGCAATAAAAAAAAAATAACATCAATCCAGTTACTTAGAAAAATGCAACAACACTTTATTCAATCCGGGAGATTACGATCGGCTATAAAAGTAAGCGCAAGCTTATGGCTCGCTACCAACGACGCAGGCGGTGTGTCGAGATGACCAAGTTACTACGCCACTTGTGCAATTAAAATAATTGCATTGCGGGAACGAAATTGACAGTGACATTAATTACCTACGCTTGTAAATGAGCAATTAGTTTGTCATTGCAATGCCAAAATAGCTACCTCACCAATTCTCATGAGTGTTGTATTTGCGCGTTCGAAAGTACTTCGTGAAATCAAAGTTTGTAAACGGTTAGTGACGTAATGGTACTTTCATTTGCCGGTGGAAGAAGTAGAGATGTGAGATAGCAATCAAAATGAGAACAGTATATTTAAAAAAATATACAATCGTTTGATTGAATGTCGATCTATGAGTTGTCATTTATCGATTATAATTCGATTAATACATATATTCGATACATTGATAAAAGCGCATTTTTTTCCGTTCGTAGTTGCCGATGGCTTTGGTAATATGTATATATTTTAGTAGTAAGTTTTAGTAGCAAGTTTTGAACAGATATTCTACTAATATAGTGTAATAGTAATATATAGTGTAATAGTTTATTATGAACAGCAACAGAATGCAACTCTACACGTTTGCTACGATTTCTTAACATGTTGGTTACTGATTCCCGAAAAGGCATCTACTTATCGCTAATATTAATACAAGAGAAATCGCGGCCAACTTGTAGTAAGTCTATAAAATGAGAAAATAATTTCTTGTTGCTACAGCCGTCGTAAATTGCATAACTTTTTCTAACCAAAGAGGCACGAACCAATAAAATCGATAAATGATTTAACGAAGAAAATAAAGTGAATTTTATATAGACTTTATTCCGTTTAGAATGCAAGCGTACCTTTATATATTCTGAGGTACAAATTATATTTCCCGAATTGAACTGGGATTGCCAATCAAATCTATATAGAACGATCGAATATACTTTATATAAAGTGGCGGAGGCGGCTGCGGTGAACCGGAATGAAATTTTAAGGGTCATAAATATACCTTGGCCTTTAAGCGCATATCGATTTTGTAATATTTTTAGATAACGTTTAAAATTTAATTTACTCGACGCTGCAGTTTATTGATGAATTCGAAAAGCGTTTTAAACTTTACACTGTTTTTGTTGCTAAACAAATCGAATAACATTGTAACTCAAACAACAATGTTGCAAAGTAAATATAAATATAATTATTCGGCCACATTGTATCTATTTTGGACTACAGTTGTCTAGTCGTGTAAGAAGGCTTATGTTGGGCAACTTAAGCCTTATTACATTTAAAATGAAATTCAGTTTTGCGAGCATCAACCGATCACACTCAGGAAGCAATTGAGTTTGCTGTCGTCGAACGATAAGGTTGTTCATATATTTTTACTGTATTCGGTGTGGTTTCAAGATACCGTTTTTTTTATACAATCTAGAGAGCAAAGACGCATTCTTTACTGTACGGTTGATGTAATGATGAATGTGGTCGCCTCATCATTGCCACTGCGTCGAGTGTTATGGGTTAGATCCCCATACGGGATAAGAATTTGTGGGAACCGCAATTGTTCTAAGTCTATGTAGCTATTCTTTGTGTGCGTTGTTTTAATGCTTGTAGTCACCCACGGTATAGGAATTATATCAGATACTCCGCGGATTTTGTTACCTAAAGACACTGGGAATCTGTCCACCGGTATCTGTTAGATGCAGAAAGGGTTCACCTTCATCAAAGTAGTTGCTCATTTCGTACTCAGGTTGGTCGCTGTACATAGGCAAAATATGTGCAAATGGGGATTTAGGGATCCCAGTCTTACTGCGTGCGACTGCGGTGATCCAGTCCGGTCGATGTCACACCTACTAATGTACCCTTTGTGCCCGATCACCTGCACCAAAGAAGACTAACACGGCCAGTCCACCTGCTATTATGATGTCCACCTGCTATTGAGATGGCCATCTTTTATTCAAAGCAGATTTGATATTTTGAGTTGACTGTTGACACGACAAGAAGAAGAAGTTGCTCAATTGCATCATAAAGTCTGGAACTATGCCTTATAGATTACAATGATATCGCCCTCTGTTACGTGAAATCTAAAATCATAGTTGGTGAAATATGCTTATGATACACGATCCTCTGCTCACATCTTTGGTGATTTAGATGTCACCTTATTTCTCTGTTTAGTAATCGTCACACTATGCATGTAAGTTGAATACATATCCTAACGAACTTTGACATATACAGTTCCACATATTCGGAGATAGAGGTGTGAGATTATGTATGTAAACTGTCATAAATACAATGTGTGAAAAGCACAAAATCTTTAATTCACTTTCGCAAAAACATTGCCTTTTGAGTTACAATGTTCCTCGAAACGAGAGCCGATGTTACTTTTAAGATTGTTCGCGTTGAATTGGATCTGTTCGGAGTTTCGTAGTATCTAGTCAATTACAAAGTTTTTGTAAATTAGTATCTTGTGATAAAGAGACTTATGTTACAATATTGGATGTCAATTTGTTAGTAAGTTCAAAGAACACGATGCTACAATATGCTTGAATGTGTTTGAAGGTAAGTATTACCTACACCTATTTTTCATCAGTAATGGTAACTGGTCCCGCGTAACTAAGTTGAAGCCAATTGCCATTTATTACATTACCTACTAATATATTTCGTTAAAGAAGCGAAGGCGCTTACCAATATTGTTCCACTTGGATGTCAAACCTAGGCCCTCATGATCCACGGCCACGGTTACGCTTAGGAACTATAGCAATAAATCTTTAATATAAAAGCAAGTGCAATAATATTTCAAGTATCTATGTATATCTTATTGGTACTTGTAAACGGGACGCAAGTATTTTGCGTGGGCTACATGCGTAATCTACATGCATAAATGAATCATACCTGTGAACCATACCATACGTATTACTTGCGCGAAAGGTCGGCGTCGGTCGTTTACACGGGGCGCATATTGGACGTAATGCACAAAAATCACGTATAACTTTCATTAATATTCTAAATATTTAAAAAAAGTATTATATCTCAAACACATATTGGTAAATAAGAAGCAATTTTAAATTTTTACGCAATCATAAAACATTTGAAACCTGCATCCCCGGTGGTGCTGTAAGCTACTGCTGTGCATGAGGTTCGATTCCTGGGTCAAGCGAGCTCAAGCATTTTGGGTTTTTCTGACAAGCAAATCTCACTAGCAGGACAGACTCTGGTTATGTGCCCGAAAAATGGCAATAGACTAGCGCGTATTACCTGAGACCTGAAACTACAAGTAACGACATATCTAATGGAGTAATATAACTCTGTTTTCGTCGTCTAAGACTGAGAGTAGGTATTTATATAAGCTACTTTAAAAAAAAAAACCATATATTCCATTTCGAACTGATTGCCAAATACCAATTAATACTTTATGTAGCTTATATGTATAAGAGCGTTACGAAGGTTAGTACGTGAGTTTTATAATTTAATTTAGGCGTTTTTCCTTCACGTTCGTGATTTATTTCAACTCAAATTAATCGCCGCGGTCCTTCCCTGCTATCTGTGTGCACGCTTTGTTTCATTACCGCTGTCACGAGATTCTGACATATTGTGTTAAAAATAAATGATGATGCCGAAATAATGGAGTCGGATTTAACATTTATTTTTAAATGTTACGTTGGAAATGCATTTTTGAAATGATTTATGAATGTAAAGCTCGTATTTACTTTGTTATGTCACGCGTATCCATCAGCGAAAGGTTCAGCTAACTCTTTCAGAGTATAATATAATATGAGCCCTGTATACTTATAACTTCTACCACGGCGAGGCCCGGGCCTCTTCTCAGTGTTAGAAGGGTCAGGCCATTGTTCACTACGCCACTGGCCCAGTGCGGATTGTCAGACTTCACATATCATCGAGAAAATTATGGGGAACTCTCAGATATGCAGGTTTTTCTACGATATTTTCCTTCAGCATTAAAGCAAGCGAAACTAAATAAATATATAATATAATATATTATGTATGTTATTTTACTGTTTACTATATATTTAATTTTATAATGCCATGACTGTAAAACATGCTGTGTATAATTTATTATTGGGTAACGACTTAACCTAAAAGGGCGTGGTCACTCTTTGTGAACTTGCATACGTAATCAGTACAATTTACTCGCATATATAACATGTCGCTACTTGCGTCATGTTACATATGCAAGTTAGTAAGCAGTAGCCGGCGTACTTGCGCCGTCTACAAGCACGTCTACAGCACCTTAAACTACATACAAGTGAACTGATTTTATGACCTACTACTGACGCATCGGCTGGTCCGCACACGGGTAATGTATGTGTGATAAAATTTTAAAATGTATTTCCTCGACAGGAAAACTAAAAATCTCCGACACAAATTTATTTTTATATCTTGTAAGTAACCCTCCACGGAACTGAAGTGTGTATGCTCCTTTAGATTAATTTACCTATTAAGTATGCTCCTTAATAATAATATTGTATTCTGCTTACTATACAGTTTACTTCATAATGCGCATCATATTGTAACCATTATTCAATAAACGTTCCGGTTGTTCTTTTAATTTACCATAGGACCTCCAATATTACAGAACAATATCATACCATTTTGCTTTATTAATTATTAATGAACGAAATTTCTCTCAGAAATAGAGTTATTACGTGAATCACACTGAAGCGCGTGGGCGGTGATAACCGAATGTCATCAGCACTGCAGTGCTGTCAGTTGTACTGCTAAGTTAAATTGGCTAGAGGGTATGAGTGTTGCTTCTCTACTTAGTAATATTTATTATTTCGTGTTTACAGTCTTACGGCTTGGTTTGCTGACACATACAGTGGCGTCGCAGAAAAAAGTTCACTACTTATTTATTGACTGCATAGATGGCGTAGTGAATTTAGTGGTCGTGGCACCTATGCCGCCGCGCCGTGTGTTGTGGGTTCGATCCCCACACGGGACAAAACTTTGTAAGCCACAAATGGTTGTTCCGAGTCTGGGTGTTCTTTGTGTCCGTTGTTTGAATGTTTGTAAAGTCCCCCGCGACACAAGAATTACTCCTATTGCAGTTGTCTTTTTTTAATTTGATTGGAATATTGTTATTTGATGGATAGGTGTGGCCCTCGCATGTTATTGTGCGCCTCTAAAAACTGTCGCCGCAAAGCAATTTGTAAAACTGTAAGAATGTGAATACGTTGTAAAATGTAAGTATGTCTTCCTTATTAAAACCATTCAATACAAATATAGTACATTTCAAATTTCAGATGTATAGTAGTCGAATAAATATTAGTCTCAAAGAAGCAACGTGTATATTAACATACGTAACGACTCGTATAACAGCAACTGGGACAAGCTGGAATATGATTATTCAAGTCAAATTTAAACTTAAAGCATGTGCACTATCTTAAAAAACTCATTGAGGTTTTTTTCTGTGCAAGACTTAAAGCTATCATTGCATTAAATGCAAATGGAAACCATAAAACCGAGCGAAACAACAAACATTTTAGCAGCAGCCACTTCCCCAAATACAGTTACTACAGCCGAGTGGCCATCATATTTCTGCCGTAATATTGTTATCAAACCAATTTATTCACAACTGCAGCGATCAAAGCTACAAAACTAGTTACGCATCGAGTCCGCATTCAGTGGTAATTGTTTTAGAGACGGCGACGCGATGGCGACACTACAGTTAGTGGTACACAAAATACCTGATACAAATCTAGTAAGCCATTACAACCATAGAGTACCAACATAGAGTATAAAAGTTTTACGACACAGCATACATTTGACAGTAATCGTACTTTTCATTTTCATGTACGTTGTCGCGACAGCGCACTGTACTGACTGACTTCATAAACGAAGAGAAATGTGCTCTGTTGTTTTTATTGCGACGCGACTTTTACAATTTCGCGAAATTCGTAAGTGGAACGCTCCGAAGCGAATTACATAAATCGCAGTGATCTAAAACCAGCGCATATACACTTGAGTATTAATAAAATGACACAGTTTATGGTTAGTTTTACGTTTCATTAGTATGTCATGCATACAAGATTGTTGTATTAGGTTAAACGTCAACATCTAATTACTCGGACTGAGTGAACTTTCCTATCTCAGTTATTTGAGTCAGATCAAAAAAAGCATAAACATCGGTAGTGCAATTCAGAATTGTAATTAATTATGAGTTCCATCTTCGGTGATATTAGCACCGCCGCAACTGCGTTAAAGTATCCCCTAACATTCAATTGACACAAAAAGTTCAAGTTTCAAGAAATACCTATTTCACTTTAGAATAAAAATATAGAGAATACCAATTTAAAATAAATGAAAGAGCACTGGCTATTATCCTTACTGCAGTACAATATAAATGCATACAAACGACTAAAACAAACAAAAGTTAATAGAACGAAGCAATAAACTTTAATAGTTCACATTTTTATAGTACACAATTCTGTTCATAATTTAAAAATAGTACGTTAGACACATGCATAAAATGGCATAGCAATGAATGACAATTACAACTACATAGCGCGAATGCCTCTAGCCTGCCAATGATCATGGTTTGATGTCAATAGTTGTTATTTGTCCAAACAAAACAAACACATGAGTGTCTATGTATGTGCTACGTAATTTCTCTTTGTTCACTCAACAGGTAAGTTTGTCGTTCTATATATTTGCATATTACCATCCCACTTATTTTTTAAAAGCTTAATACATTGTACGATAAGTAAAAGCTTTTAGTAATTCCGTTAGTAGATCACTGGTCGGTCGAAGTGACGTCAGCGTCAGCAAAAGTCATACTAAACTTTGCATCAGCACAAGTTTCTATACTGAGATCTGCTCATCATAAGATCAAGGATTTGGTTATCGAGTTTTACCAACTATCTATTGGGTTTTTGGTTTCCGTGATATTACCCGGTCTGTAGGTGGCAGTAAGATTGCCAAGCACTAAGAATATTATGAGTTAGTTTATAAGCTCGGGTTAAAACTTTTTTAAGCAAACAAGCTTATGTTATGTTATGTAATAAAGAAAAGAAATTATGTTTGCCTTTTAGTATTCATAACATGCATTTCTTGCTCTAGTAACTTTCTAAAATAGACCATTACGCAGATCTTTTGCAAAACCACGTTTTTATACAAATATATAGAAACGTCGGCCGCAAGTTAAATACGTAGTATATAAGGGAGTGTAAAAGCAATATGACTTATTAGAAGTCATTTGAATAGAGATCTTGTTTCTAGAAATAGTGTAGTTCTTTGTGCGGGCAGGGGATTTTGTCGACGACATTTTCACGTCGGTAAAAGCACTTAAGTTAAAATTGTGTAGAATGTAAAATACGTTCGCGTCGGTTTGCTACACCTGAATATGTTATTCCACCAGAGAATTCCTTCACTTCTTGTTAGAATTGAGAGTATGCGACGCACGAACTTCAGTACAATTTTCTTATTATATTCATCAAAGAAAAACATTTTGTATCGTTTTGTTGCGAAACTTATGTGCTTTAAGATACTTAAGACTGCAGTTCAGTTACAAAAAAATAAGGTTTTCTAATGTTATTGCCATACTAACATAGTAGTCTTGTATTTACGAAATAGCATATTTAACAACAACAATCGATTATTTTATAACGCACAAAATTCTATTTTTTGTTGCATAAAGTGCTACTTATAGTGGTAACTGCAAAAACAAGTATGCAAGTCCAATAATTTTGTAAGTTTCAGCATTTGTTTCATTTTACTGCGGAATAATATCATTCCAATTTTGATCAATATCAAGCAAGATACAGTCGCGTCATTGTTGTGTGCATATCACTGCTAATTTAAGATCGAACGAGAGTATTTATGACTTTTTCTGTAAAGCAATATTAGGTAGCAGCTATACGAAGTATGTATGTAAGAAGAGGTCACATTTAGGCTGTTCTGTATTTAATTATAATACAAAGGCTGCAGCGCGTCTTATATTAAGTGATAGTTTATTTACAGGATAACTTATTGTTTCTGGACACAATAATTTTATTTTGCGTATAATAGTGACCAAATTGACAAAAAGAAAATTAGAGAAACACATACATTTCATATTACATGATCATGCGTGAAGGTCTTTGTAAACACGCCTTGTGAATGATAAAGTGGCTAATCAAATAGTCATCCTCTGTCATGTAGATAAACTTGGCAAAAGCTGATCCAAAAACTTTAGTTATTGAAAATTTGGTGTAGAGAAACAACTCGTCCCAAGAGCGAGTTGTTTTTTTTAATATTTGTAAATAAAAGGAAATATTAGGCAATTTTTTATTATTAGATTTGCACTACTCTATTTTCATTGTATGTTATAATTATGTCGTATGTATTTTACCCACGTATTTTGATGATTCCTCGATGCTAAAAGTCTTTATTTGCAATTTGCAACAACTTTCAGCATTAACAGAGGCATTGCTTCGTTTTTGAGTATTTGCCGCTTGTGTCCCTCAATAGATCCTAAACATACAATACGCATCATGCTGATCTTTTACACGCTCAACTAAAGGCGTTCGAATAAACTGCACATTAGCCTATAGGATTAATCTCTTGAAGCTTGGTAGTTGTTTACGTCACAAATGACGTCAATAGTTTTACCTGAATGTTTGACATTTATATGTTATTCAACTCCAACTTCACAAATATCAAGGTCACCGTTGAAATATATATGTATATTGGAGTGCTATTTTTACCATATTCATAAATATGGATTTTACTGCAGTACAAATCAGGCATACTTACGATATACGAACACATTACTATGCGTACAGCAAATTGCAAAATCGATTTTCACACCGCGCAAACTTTGAGCGATCTCACAACAGATCATCCGGGGAGCAATATACTTTATATAAGCCCTGCATACCATATAGTAAGATTCGTTTTCTTAAACGATAGTAAAAGGAAAATTCTGCCAGGTATCTACGTTCTCCACAGCGTAAATACATTATACACGGACGTAATACAATTAAATAATTTAGAAGGAAGCCGCTCCTACAGTGTTATAGTATAAAAGCGTTAGCTCGAAGAGATATATGCGGCCATTGTAATTCTTTAAGCGCCAGTCCTATTTGCGACCCAGGTCTGGCTTTAGCCATGCATGGAGCCACACAGCAGGCGAGTTTTTGTATAGAAATGGTATAATGTTTTCCAAAGATTTACATAAGTAGTCTTGTGATCGATCGAACTGTGAAATAGAGAACTGGATTCTCGTCAATATATAATTATTTCTAAAATGTGTATACAATATAATATATTGTATACATATTTATATTATAAACATGTAGGTTTTTAGTTTTAACAGCTTATAAGCATCGATAAGTATGTATAAGTTGGTGAGGATGGATCGATGTTTGTTACTCTTTCACACAAAAACTACTGAACCGATTGCGATGAAACTTTGTATTTAAATAGCTGGAGAGCTGAATTAACACATATTATGACTTACGCGGTTAAAATCGCGGGATGCAGCTAATTTATAATATAAATCTACGGACAGTCATATCTCTTTGATTTTCTCTAATACTTTTGAATAGGATGTATTAGAAACCCCAGGAATTATAAGCGCTTATAGACTGGTAACGGGCTCGGGTTACCACTTACCATCAGACGGGTTGCTTGGGTTGTTGGGTTATATAAGTAGCCATATTAACAAAACCATTTAAAAATGACTACCATTCCAATTAACTAATCGGTACTGCTTCTAATATCTAATATTCTATCACATACACACAACACCATATAGCCCAAACTAAGCAGAGCTTGTACTATACCCATAGTAGACAAAGGATAAACATACATATATACTTTTTTTTTGTAAATACATACATATTATACATAGAAACACCCAGACCAAGACAAACATCCATGTTCATGCACACAAATGTTTGATTTGTGCGGGAATCGAACCCGCGACCCCAGGGAATGCAGTCGCTTACACTAATCACTATGTCATCGAGTCGTCTAATTTATTATAATATTCTTTGTAGCAACAAGTAAAGAATTACGTTACTTGTTGCATAACAAGTCTGAGTAAAATCTACCTGGCAAACAAATATAATCGTTCGACGAGACAGTTCATAATTTATCAATTTTAGACGTAAGATACGATAGTGATTCAGTCGCTCCGTTTGTCATAACTTGAGTTGCAAAAAGTTTGATCATTTATAACGAAATTTTTATTATATTTTTCTAAAATAAAATGTCAAAAGTTAGCACTTTGTAGGCGAGGTTCTAATTAATATGCCGATATCGGATCTTTGTTGTGATAATAAGTAAAAGTTTTAAGGTAAATTGGTAATTTGCCGCTCAATATATTTCGGTTCCATTTATATTATTATAGGCTATAATAATAACTTACACGGCGCTGGAAACTCGCCAAATGTATGTTAATTTTTCTTTTTATGAACTTTAATGTTATGAGTTGAATTTATTTTATTTATCAACAATTATCCTGAATATTATTGCTTTGACATGTCTGAGTGTGCATAAAATCTTTATAATTGTCTATAATAATATTATAAAGAGGGAAAGTTTGTATTTTTGTTTGTAATGAATAAACTCAAAAAAAGCTGAATGATTTTAAAACTTTTTATACCGTTGGAGAGCTATATGTAACATATGCTATATAACATTACGCTAGAAGCTACAGGAGCGGAGCAGTCATCACACACGCGGGTGAAATCGCAAAGGCATCTTAATTATTAATAAACGAGCTTCTATTTTTATATACATTAATTATTACATAGGCTTACTTCTGGTTATTGTACTCTAATAGGCAATTCCCAAATAAGGTGTTGCTACTCAGACGTAAGCTTAATGAATAAACTAATCAATCTTCGGTAGTGGTAAAATAACACGAAGCACCGAAAGTAACTAAAAATAAGATTAACTTAATAGTTAGGCAGATTGAAACTAAATTATTCATTTCACAGAATTATCTACTTATTTATTCATCAGATATCCACCTAGTAGGCTATAAAACAGCTCTTTCTAGTCATAGACTAGCGTTTTTCACGATCCAATTACACTTTTATCTAGATTAAGGCTAAGATTACACATTGATATTTACACCAAACGATAACTAATAAAGAAACTTTTTGTAGCTAGAACAAAAAGTATAAAACTGTACTACGTTGTAATTATCACATATTACTTATTTCACACATTCGTATATCGAAATCATCAGCCTACATATCACGTACAGGTCATCAACCCATTGTGAAGCCATTTTCAACAACTAGCGGTCGCCAAGTGGTCGAAATTAGATCATAATTTATTTAAATTTTAAGTTTGATCGTCATTATATATACCACGAAATTGCAATAGGTACTTAAGATATGTAACCATAGTTACAAATGATTGTACGACATTAACCGAACCATGCCGAAATACTACGAACACGATTCGACTGCGTGTGTCAAATGCATGGTTGTGTGCGTGTAGTGTTTTTTCATTAATTTAATGTATTTCTAATGCATATTTTATAAAAATATTAGGATTCGCCACTCCTTCTCCATATAAACTCCAACTGTCCCTTATTTCATACCCTTCCGTCTGCGCAATTTTCGTAAAAAGGGGTACAAAGTTTTTGCTTCACGTATTAATATATAGATAACATATTTAGTTCACTGCATAGTTGCGCTATCGTTTCGGTGTTACCTTGCCATTGCCACCCAGTATTGAAGATTCAATCTCCACACGGAAAACATTGCGAGATACACGTATAGTTGGGTGTTCTCTGTGTCCGTTGTTTAAATGTTCGTAAATTTCCCTGGGATACAATAATTATTCTTGCAAAAGGAGATGACTAAAAAAAAAATTGTGTGTTTGGATGTTCTTTGTATCGTTGTATAAATTTTATAGTCTAATCAAGCTATGTCTTTGATATTTTAATACTATGATACCATATAGCCTTGTTACGGCCATCTTGTGCGAATTAAGTTCATACGTTAGGTTACTGCGAAAGGTCTAGTTACACCGGGGCGGGTTTCATTAAAATGAAGATATTTCTACAATTTTAGTTTTAACTAGCTTTCTATTTTATACAAAATGGTAAACATGATTTGGCTCTCAAAGTAAGCTAAATCTCCATATCAAATATCACCGAAATCGATTTAACAGTTTAGCCGTGAATACATAACAAGCTGCCAGAACTATCATCGCATTTGCAATTTTAGTATGAATAATAAAACTGCTAACATACTAGTTCTTCCAAGAAATATAATTCCAGTTTGACTGTTAGTAGCTTTTTACCTATTTTATATTATATAATGCACAGGCCATATAGAAAGCGTGAGCACTTTAAAATCTTTGAATATAGAAAGCAATGTGTTTATAGATTTGAAAGTGTATTATTATTGGGTTGTTCTGTCAAGAAATTCTGAGTAGAACCACGGAGTCTAGAACATTGCTTACTAGAGAGGCTCATCCTCTATTATGTGTGATCTATAACCATATCTAGTGCATTGTGCATACACCTCGAATTATACCAATTCGAGGTGTATATATACCCACATTGCGCCAGATATGGTTTTAGATATGCCTACCCTTTTGAATATAGGCGCAAGACTCTGCATGAATATATATCGTCGTTGGTAGTTAAAACGGACCTTTTTTTTGCCGCGGAGCAGAGAGCCCATTCTCTTAATAAAAACTGTTCAAAATAAGTAGACTTTCTGTCTATCCTCAATGTAACTAAAAACATAAATTGCTTTTAATTCACGTTTCAGTATATAAGAGTAGATCGGAACTCTATTTTAACAGATTTTATTACGAGAATAGTTCCCCAAATCACACAAAAATGCGCGGCGTATTGTCTGTCTGCAATAGCCTTTATATATTATTTTCAACCAACCAGCAAGTCCACGATGGCCATTAACTTTTGTATGTTACTACCCTCTCTTTATATTAACGTTTAATATTTTATTATTCTCTCGTTTCGGAGCCACAAACATGTTACAAATATCTCTCAAGGGATTCAAACTGCAACTACTCGACAGCTATTTAGTATTACCACTTTGTGGTTATTTCTGGAATACTTACTATTGAATTTCTGTAAGCTTATTGGCCACTGCTTTTATCAATATCGAATGAACAGACTTTGTTCATAGTTTATTATAAGATTACGTATACTGCAGATGAACTTAAGTGTGGATTAAATTGCTTAAGTAAGAAATATGCATTGTTTTATGCCCGTATACTGCAGTTAGTAGGCATTACCAGTTCTTCGAAGCGGTAAGTACAGCTGAATTACATGGGGAGTATGTTTTGGTGAGGTTCCATGTAATGAGGGCGAGTCTATTGCCGTCTACCGGGAAAATGGCCAGAGTGCGGTTTGCTAATTAGAAAACTTAACAGAAATAACAAAACTGAATAACTTCCGAAAATCAAAATTATGCCACTCATCCACCTCATTATTGCACGCACACATAAACGCACACGTACACATAAGTGATATATATTTCTAAGTAGGTACCTGGCAACATTTATTAATACACTAGACTTTCCCCGCGGTTTTACCCGCGTAACTCCGGTTTCCTGGAATATCGGGATATTCCTATGTGTAAATCCAGGTCTCCAGCTACCTACATATCAAGTTTCATCGCAATCGGTTCAGTAGTTTTTGCGTGAAAGAGTAACAAACATCCATACATCCATACAAACTTTCGCATTTATAATATTAGTAAGGACTGAAATTAAACTACATATATAGGTATCTTTTTTATCGCGTTGACAGCAACACAATGTACACGTTATAAATCCGTATAAAGAAGTTAAATTTCAATGAGTAACATTCGCGTAAACGTAAGACAATTGAATTAAAATCTTTATATTTTAAATTGGTCCCTCGACAGCTTTTATTAGCTTTTAAATGAGATACGATTGATACGAATTATCATCATTCGGTCATTCTGTATAGTTATCATTGTCATTCATTATGATTAACCTTTATGGCTTAGGAATGCCACCCACATAAGCTTAGCAAGCCTTTGAAAGGCTTATCGGCGAGTACAAAGCTGTAACCTGTGGAAGATCCTCTAAGAGCTTTAATTAAAAGCGGGATGAGACACATAGCAGATTCACTCCATTGAACATGATTCACTCCGTGGTTGCACAATACTAGTGCAATAATTTACTGACGACTGTATATAATATTGATTTACTAGATCTTGGTTCAATGCCTTCAACTATCGATGAGAGATTTTTATGACTGCGTGGATAGCGTAGAGGTCTAAGTGGTCACCATTGCCATTGCGCCAAGTGTTCAATCCCCTATCGGGAGAAAAATTAGTGTGATCCATGAATAGTTGATCCTAGTCTGCGTCCTTTGTATCCGTTATTTGACATACGGATTATTACTAGCGCCTCGCGTGTTATTGGGAACGGTTGAATACTATAAAACATCACGGTTCAGCCTAAAAGAGCGGAGCAGTAACCATGAACATCATCAAACGTGAGTTACATCTAATCCTGATTAATATAATAATGGCGGATGTTAGTTTGTATGCTTTTCGCTTTTACGCCTTAACTTCCCGACCTCGTCAGGGGTGCAATGCAAAAAAGGAAATAGTGTCCTTTTCAGGGTAAAAGCACTTTCACAAACCTAACCTAACCTACATTTATGCGAGCGAAGCCACGAAAAATGTAGTATATAAAATGCAAATTTAAAAAAGGTTTGATTTGTTTGTTACCTTTTCACTACTCAAGCGATCGTTATGCAATTTCGCCTACACATTGTCAAGGGAACATAAAATGACGCAAGGTATCTTTTATTCAGAAGAATATACTTTTCTTGAGCAAAACCGCGGGCAAAAGCTAATAATAATTCAACAAGCTTAATAAATACAAACGTTGATGCATAACGCTTTAGAAAAACTTTGCAGTCAACGGCTTGACACAGATTAAAATCTATCCTTTTATCGTACTAGCAGTATTCTTGGTAATTCGATAATCCTGTAATTGGTGGAGTAGTACTTGATATTAGTCTTTACGACTAACGAAATAAGGTTCATTATAAAAGTATAAGACACCTGTGCCGCAATATCGTGCTGTTATCATTATGGTATAATTTAGTGTCATGCGATTCACATAATTACGTTTGTTTAGGATTCGTTGACCTGTGATTTTATTTAAAATGTTATTGTTGTGGGTGTGTAACAATGTATAATGAAGCTATGAATTATACAATATGTATGTACTCCTATCAAAATAAAGTGTTCAACATATTGCGTGGCAGCAACACACCGGCAACCAGACACATTAGGTCTTCAATTATGTTAGGTATTCTAACAATTGACAGGTTAACTATCGAAATTTATAATATCGGTACTCTATTTTAATCCGGTTTTATTACGACTATCAGCCCTCACATATAATTATACTAGATTTTGCACGCGGCCTCGCTCGCGCAAAAATAGGTTAGCTTAGGTTAGGTTTGTAAAAAAAGTGACGAGACCGCCACGACCAAGTGGCAGCCCAAATCTGCCGGGGCTGCGGGATGAATGCGCGAGTGATCCTTGCGCCACGGTTACAGCGAGTAGGAACACCGTGGTAGGTTTAGTCAGTAGGACCAGGATTTCGCCATCTTTTCCCGGGTGAGCCCGACATAACCTATAAAAAGATACAAAGGTTAGGTTTGTAAAAGTACTTTATTTGGTTGAAAGGTATATGCCTTTAGGTCCTATTTTGTATCCCCGACAACGTGTATGCAAAATTTCATGTTGATCGGTTAAGTAGTTAAGGCGAGAGAGCGTAACAAACAAATAAACTCACATTCGCATTTACAAAAAACGATGGTGGTAAGTATGTACCTCATACGTTATCCACATGGTAGTAAAATATTTGTTTTGAACTTAATTGCATGCGAGTAGAATTTTAACAATGAAAATATTGTAAGTCAAATGCAGTAGGTACATATAACTAACATAAATTACAAAAAATCAAACTCAGTGAAAAATAAAATAATAAAAATGGTATAAAATAAAGATATTGAATTTAAAAAACAGATTAATCAAATATTACATTTAAATAAATACAGAAATCTAAATAATTATAATATAAGTAATGATTATTATTCTAGAGCACCTTCTTTTTAAGAAAATAAAACTAAAAAGTTTCTTTAAACTCATTCGTAAACCATGTTAAGAGCAGATAACGCAATTTAAATTACACAAGAATTTATATGCCGCCATTAATTTTCATGTAAGACAGACAGAGTGCTTGTGGCCGAATGGGTCTTGCACAAATATATTATGCGAAGTAACGATCGATACACACGTTTAAGTAATGTTTCCGCTGTCGGCCCGTCGCAGGGTTATGTTATCACTGTTTACTTAGGAAGACCCCCTTCATGTCTTCAAGACATGTTCAAACGGTTTAATTCAACTCCAGTTGTAATGCGGACGTTTATGTTTGTTACTGAAGCCCACTTGAAACAGTGTAATATTAATTTAGGTTACGTGTTAAGTGCAATTAATATGTGTATTGTTTGAGCGCTCTTTGTGTCCGTTGCTTGAATGTTTGTAAAGCCCCCCGCGACACAGAAATTATTACTAGATCGGGAGTTGTCTATATTTAAATAAAAAATTAAAAAATAATCTTTGGGCTTTATTACACTTAACAGATTTATATTAATTATTATATAGGCTAGGTTACGCTAATAGGGTAGTCGTCTATGTTTGATTTTGTTATTTTACACATAAGAGCAAGTAGTAATCAAAATAAGTATTTTTGTGGCAACAGTACCAAAATTAGTTGCATAATAAGCAAGCAATTAATATTTTAAATGTAGGTATAAGAATAAGTGGGATGTTGTGAGAATATCTCGCTGTCTCCCTCGGACAGCTACATTCAAACACAAGTTACGTCACAATTTGTATCGTGAATTTTTTTCTGTTATTTGTGTACCAGATTTAAAACAACCGATATCTATTTTCGATTATATTAAAAAAGTCTTTATATTTTAGAGTTTGGATAATGGATGTAACTATTTCAAATTATTAATAAAAAATGAGCGCCATTATTCGGGTACAATATAGGTAACTTGGGTATGCAAAACTGGATTCTGTCATAGCCACGTATTGATGTCTTATTTCTTTGTTTTTTTTTATCACTGGTGGCTTATTATTACTAGGCTTTATATACGGGATATGGAGTAGCAATTTGCTCGTAGATTAGAACATTATTCTTTTTACTTGTCTCACGAAGTCGTGATGCAGATTTACGTTCGAAATGAAAAGCTGAATAAACATTCCCTTATAATAGGCAATGGCGTCGTTCAGTTTTCTAGGCTTCTACTTACCATAAATAGTAAAGAAATCGATGTGTTCTTGATTTTTTCTTACAAACATGTTGCTCCTACTATCTCTATATAAATAAAAGCATTTTGGTTTGATCCAGTAAGTAAACGGAATTGTCACATTCGGTATTCCCCTAAGCTTATCGCTATATTCGGATTTTTCTATCAAGTAACTTAGGTACTCAAAATCTAAATATGAATGACAGAATAAACATACTGTATCATCGTAATCGATTATTGTAGCTTATAGATGTCTTATAGTGAGGGGTGAGGTATACAAATAGTCAGTCCTACACAGGACGAGGTCGTATACCCTACTGACACCACTACGCTACGCACAGAAACTCCGGTAACTCCACTCAGTGGTGAAAAACAAGATAAATCTTCACTAATATTATAAATTCGAAAGTAACTCTGTCTGGCTGTCCGTCTGTCTGTTACATCTTCACGACTAAACCACTAATTCGATGTGGATAAAATTTGGTACAAAGATATTTTAAAACCTGGGGAAGCACATAGACTTTTTATTGATACAGGTACCACGCAGGTGAAGTCGTGCGCAAAAGCTACATATAAAAGTTGCTTGAACATAATAGGGGATTGCCACTATGCTCTATAAAAGCAATTTCATAACTACAAAATGCGAGTGTGATACTTCTATCGAATTTATGTTATGTTTTGATACTGAAGTGACTTGTTAGTTGCGTGGCATAATATTGCGCTTATATTCGCGTGCGATTGTGAGGATTCAGGTACGATTCTCGATTCGGGCAAAGTGTTATTTGGCTTTTGTTTAAGGAAATCAGTTGCATTACAGAGTCTTGCAATGTGTCTATTAAACGTTAATAGGCTCACCTTCATTATGTGATACCTAAACATAGCTGGACAAATGTGGATGTAAAACACTTCTGCTTGCCTCCTTTAAGGATATACAGGCGTGAGTCTAAATTATCTTATTTATTATTTCTTGCTTTAAAAAAGATTACTCCCACACTAGGATTAATTTCTGTGTCTGTGTGTACAAACATTCAAACAACGGTCACAAAGCACACTCAGACTCGGAACAATCAGTTGTGGATGACACAATTATTGGTCCCGTATGGGATTCGAACCTATAACACTCGGCGTAGTAGCAGTGGCGAGGTGACCATTTAAACCACTAAGTTATCCGTGCATTCAATATATTATATGTTATAGATACAAGATGTTAGTATGTATTTGTATTTCTTAATTTAATAGACTAGCGTTGACTTGTAATCGCAATATACAATGTTAATGTTTAAGATCATATTTCTAATGAATATTCCTTTTTAACATAACTACGAGTATTCATCATAAATATAATCTTATTAGTCTTAATTATCTTTTCGATAAGGTTAGATCTAAGGACAGATGAAAAACGTTGCTATCAAGATATTAATTCTCTAAATGAGTTTTAAGTAATGAATCACAGTGACATATTTATTTCAGTAATACGATTACTACAATATATTGGACAGTTTATTGCGACTAATTGGGCGTAGATTTTAATTTTATTAACTAACTTATGGAATGCCGAATTATATATAAGTACTTACTACTAGCTGTAGCCCCAATTGCATCCGCGTTAAATAATATAACGAGTATCCACAATAACAGTTCGTATAGAGATATCTAAAACACTCCTTAGTAAATGGGGCATCTAAACAGGCGTATTTTCTAAAATAGTGGCCGGCATCATTGCCATCAATAATACCCTTACTGTCTAATACACAACAATATTTTGCATATATTCTGAAAATTATGTTTGGCATGGCCGACTAATTTAAATTTAAATAAGGGCAAAGATGGGTGTTCCAAGTCTGAGTATTATTTGATTATTCTGTTATTAGTAAAATCTCTCGCCACACAGGAATTATTCACAGTAGGTACAGGCGTTGTATTAAAAATACATATTATTCAATCGTTTGTTATTCTACGAAGTAGGCTGTCTGACGTATTACCGTTTTTAAAAGAACAGGTTTTTAATCTTTGGTCTGCATATTTTGAAAATATATCTGCAAATAAGGGAACTTGGTACAGGACATTTCAATCCGAACCTTTTCGTTACCCCTGGTTTGATTCATGTGGTTTAAATAGGAACATTTTAGTAACAGCTTTTAGAATACGATCCGGACACATTCCATTAAATAGGTTTGCATTTTTAATGAAAAAAGTGTCTTCTCCAAACTGTTCGGAATGTGGCGTCATTGAGGATGTTTATCACATTTTGGTGGAATGTGTCAGGAACAACCCATTTAGAGAGCATATACGTTTGAAATCTATATTTAAGGATGTGGGAGGGTGTAATATAGCGCTGTCGAATCCTACCTCTAGCGAAGGAACAATATTGTACCGTAGTTTAAGTTAGTTTAAGAAGTCTTACGAGGACGACATGGTCGCTCTCTATTTGTGAACCAAGTCCTTTAATAAAGATTAAAAAAAAAAAAAAAAAAAGTAGGCTGTAATGAATATTGCATTCACCACAACCAAGGCTCATGAAAGTCTATCTGACATTACAAAGAGCTATCGATTTCCAATAAATGTAATCCAGCATAGACATTTATAAATCTTGAAAATGGACATTGTAGTGGAAGGTCAGGGCTTACCTCAGGTCATTGAGAGCTAAATCTCGGATTAATTGTACGCCTGGGTATTGTTAATATGTATGAACCGACTAATTGACGTCAGCATCTCTTCTCCCTAGCCTTTATTATTCCCAAGTCACTTGGGGACGGCTTTTCTAGTCTAACCGGATTTGACTAGATATCAGTTTTTACATGAAGCGGCTGCCACCTGACCACCGCAACCCGAAGGCTAACGATACCCTAAGGCTGACTTCCCAATAACGACTGCTATAGATGGTCATGGCAGCCGGGACCGGCGGTTTAACGTGCTCTCCAAGGCACGGAGCAGGCGATAATTGCCAATCAATACGCACATAATTTCGAAAAGTCATATAACTTCCGAAAGTCAGAGATGCGCGACGTGGGTTCGAACCCGAGACCCTCTGCATTGCAGTCTGTTAGTCTCCCCACTGAGCTATCGCTGCTCGATGATAAAATAATTGACGTCAGCATAATCCCTAATAATAATAAAGTTGTGGTCTGTATGTGTTGGTATTAATTGAATACGTGCTATTGTAAATGCGAATGTGAGATTGTTTGCCCGTTACGCTTTTTTTTTTTTACTAAGCCGATCGGCATGAAATTTTGCATACACGTAGTCAGGTATACAGAAAAGGTCATAGGGTACCTTTCATCTAGAAAAAGTACTGCTCCCGAGGGAATGAAACCGCGGGCAAAATCTAGTTAAATATAATCAAAAATGTTGTTTATATTTGTATTTCTGGATAAGCTGATTTTAAATATATTGACATTAAACGGTGGCCGTCTGTTTATGTTAACAATAGACGGAGTAATTACTCATAAAGGAAAATTATATGCAGTCAGGTAGAACACGGAATTAAATTACGTTCCGCATGTAGAGATGCAAGGCATGCAAGTTTCTTGCTTTGTGATCAGTAATACCAAATATTACATTTAAAGGTATTTTTATATCAATCAAATTAAACAAGTTAGTTTGTGTCGGTGTCGACTAAATCATACTGCTAACAATATTCCAAGATAAGATGAATGTCTGGGAACATTGACTTAATTTTACATTTTCACGATTATATATTACTAAAGTAAATGCGATTAATGTGCATGTGGTCACGGATGCGATGCCTGCATCGAGTCAAAAAACGTCAAAGCTATTGTTACCTATTGTATTTCCTGTCTAAAAGTTTCAGTAACAGCATCACAGTCTGAAATAATGTCCGGCAGATGAAGATTGGCTCACTTCGTATTACCTGAAACTATTTAATAATAATATCAGCCCTGTATTGAACAGTCCAACTACTGGGCACGGGCTTTTTCAGTGGTAGTGGGCTCACCACGCTGGCCAGTGTGGGTAGGAAGACTTCACATTTCTAAAAACATTATAAAATCCTTTTAGACATACAGTTTCTCCACAAATTTTTTTTCAGCATAAATGGGCCGGCTCGACCGGGGAAGGACTATCCTCTCACAGAATATCGACGTGAAATAGCAGTATTCCTGCTGTTGTGTTTCGTTCGGTGAGTGAGAGTTCCGGAGGCCCAATTACCCCTTCCCCCCTTCCCCCCTTCCCGCTCCTTCTCCTTCCCACTTCTTTTCCTAAAGGGTCGGCAACGCGCAAGTGATGTCCCTGGTGTTGCATGCGTCCATAGGCTACGGTGACCACTTACCATTAGGTTGTATGCTTGTTTGCCAACTTAGTAGAATAAAAAAAATAAAAAAAACCATTTCTTTTTCGTTTTCACCGTTAAAGTGAACGATATATAATTAACTATTTAATACGCACATAATTTCAAATAGAAAAGTTAGAGATTACCTTGGGATCGGTCTCGAACCTCTGTGTTGCAATCCAACGCTCTTCCTCTAAGTTATCACTGCTACCATACTAACCATAACTGGAAAAATAAGGTCGCTATATATGACTAGTACCTACTGTTGGCGCACTCTTTCGGAGGTAAAATAGTTTCTCTTAATAACTAATTAGCTAGTTTAACTAAGCTTTGATAAGGTACCCATAACTTACTACAAGCTAAATAATAATGGGGATAGTTAATATTATTACCATATAATACACCTCTTGACTGTCTTGTTCATCCTGTAGCTATAAGGCTACCAGGCTATGAGATCTGTTGTTCTTGTTCGATGCCCACGTCAATCAGTATTATTTGGTTCCTCTGGTATGTAAATGTCAGTGGTAGTAGCACACAACACTAAGCTTGACCCCAGATAGGCTGTTTTTCGAACACTTTAAGGCCTGTTACCTATATCAAGAAAGGAGTCGTTTTACCTACGGAACCTAGTTAATTTATTACACATATACCATAACAAATATTTCAATATTTACCTGTTCGTAGCTAAAACGACACTTTTCTTCATTTAGGTCCGACTCCTATATTCAGGAAACAGGTTTTTTGATACGTGGATAGCGTAGAGGTTTAAGTAGTCACCTCGCCACTGCCACTGCGTCGATTGTTGTGGGTTTGATCCCCACTTCTTCTCCCTAGCCTTTTTTATTCCCAAGTCACTTGGGGTCGGCTTTTCTAGTCTAACCGGATTTGACTGGATATCAGTTTTTACACGGAGCGAGTTTTTATAAAGGATCCGGGCTTTAGGAAAATGGCCTTAGCTGTATAATATATTGACAGTCAGTTACAGTTATGTTATGGATGGAGCCGTGTTCGCTAGCTGGTTTGTTTGTAATATGACGGCGTCGCGTGTCTCCCGCCCAGTATGTGTACCGCTGAAATATTATACTTTGACATGACATAATACACTGTTATTAGAATCCCAACGCGATTAAATATGAAGACCCTAGGGCCTAGTGTGTTGTTTCATTGGTTATACAGATTTCAGGAATCATTTACTAAAATTAAGCCCCATTATTAGAGAATATTAAATATATATTTTTAAATTATTTGAAAAGACATCACCCACACGTTTTTTTATGTTTTAAAACATAAAAAAACGGACATAAAAAGACGCAGACAGAACAACTATTTGTGAATCATACACATTTTGTATCGCGTGGGAATCGAACATGCAGCACCTGACGCACTGCCAATAACGAGGCGACTACATAAACCACTACGCCAGGATCTAACCTGCTTTGAAGTGAAATGAATCTCTAGTTTGACTAAAATATCTTTAATGTGTGTATTGTTCGCCCACGCAGCATGGCTACCCAACTTGGAATCAAACCTTTTCTTCGCTTGACATATCAGGCACACACAAACCTATCCACTGCAATATACGCGGATTTGTTTACACCGCGGAACACTTTAAAGATATACAATACAAGCACTAGATCTCGCCTTACTTGCAGCTTGTTGTATCAAACTGTGTATAAACAAACAATGTCGGATGCATCTAGACGTGATATACTTTATAGAGTCTAAAGCAGGGGTTCACAAAGTGTGCGCTGCGGCGCCCTGGTGCGCCGTGGAAACTGAATAAGGGCGACGTGAACCGATTCTCTTTACCATTCTCTTCATAAATTAGTTTTATTTTTTGTGCCTAACTGGTATCATTGTACCTATCTATTTAAGGGCGCCTAGACAACATAGTTCACATGTTTGTACGTCGCGGACTGAAAAAGATTGGGAATCCCTGGTCCAAAGTATGTGGATCTGGTGAGCTTGCTTTGTATACGCTACAATATGAGATTATACAGCTATGCCTACAGATTGTATCGATTTGATTCACGAATAGGACGAACATATTATATTGTTTAGGAGTAAATACTGCCTCGTTAGATTCTTGGCTAAGCTTTGCGCTTATATATGCCGGGTTCGATTCCATAGTTAGGCAAAGTACGATTGGAATTTTCTGACAAAAATCTGAGTAGTTTAGCAGTTTGTAGTTTGAACTATTCTTTGTAGAACTGGGAACAGTTCTGCAGTGGTTCAGAGTGACCATATTGCCTTAGGACGGGAACGTCTTAAGGCAATAATGTCACCCTATTTGATGGGGCCTACTATGGCTGGCGAATTGTGTGCGCAATACGTCTTTGCGTATTCGTCCCTAGATATAGACGTGAAAACACTTATGTAACATACATATAATATTATAATATATTTAAAAAGTTTACATATATTTGAATGACCTGTTTAACCTTTTTTTTTTTTGGGTCTTTCCTCTCTCACCCAATGGGGGGACCAGTTGGGAGCTCTTAAAAGATTCATCCATAGCTGGCCCTCCCGTACCTAACTTAACCTAACCAATAAAATCAGTATTTTATTAGTTAGTTAGATTTATGTTGATTACTTTTTAAGCCGATAGCAAATGAATATTAAACTGATGAAATTGCATTAAAAACAAACCTCAAGGGAGACATCCAATTTGTAAAATGATCACTGGCAGCAGGGACACGATTGAAACGTAGTTAATTCGAGTGGAAAGGAGGACAGTGCATACTACCACGGTTTCGTACGAATTTACTTTGAGAAAAGTCGAAATAGCAACGTGGTTCTGTAGTGGTAGGGTATGAATTTAAAGTTGACTGCACTGATGCCGTAGTGATTAAAGTGGACGTCTCGGCTCCTGGGACAACAATTTGTGTGCTATACATGGGCATATGCTAAACATACAGTGGTCGATCTAAGTCTAGAAGTTTGTTGTTTTAATACTTGCAAAATATACCGCGATACGGGAAATAGCTCTTGCGGTGTGTGTCTTTATAATATACTAGATTTTATTCCCGGCTTCACTCGCGTAAATATAGGTTAAGTAACAGTAGATACCATTTATTGTCTTATGTTTACGCGAATGTTATACATTGAAATTAAACACTTTATACGGATTTTGTCGCATTGTTTATTTTACTTTTAAACACTGTTATTACATAATTTCGAAAACTTTAACACTATTATTATTGAACTTTACTACTATTTAAGCTATATATTTTTAATTAAAACTATTTATATTTAAGTTTACACTTTGCCCCGACGTTTCGGTTGCTTTACAGCAGCCATGTTCACGGGGAGACTAAGATGGTAGTGTAAACTAAAATTATGTAATAACAGTGTTTTAAAGTAAAATAAACAACGCGACAAAATCAGTAGATACCTTTTTTTTTAATGAAAGGTATGCCCATTTCTGTTCATATGCAAAATTTCATGATGATCAGTTGAGTAGTTAAGGCGTGAAAGCGTGACAAATAAAGAAACAAACACTCACTTTCGCATTTATGATATTAGTATAAGTTAGGATACTGTGTCGGTCAATGTTATAGAATTATTCTGTTAGTAAATTATGAACCTCTTTTATGGTGAAATGACAATTCCAAAACTATAAATAGCTTATTTTACCTTTATAAATATTTAAAAAACAGACACAAAGATCACCCAGACTGAACAGCGATTTGTACATCACACAAATTGTTGTCCCGTATGGGGATCAAACCCACAACACCCGACACAGTGCCAGTGCAGCGGTTCGACCAACTAAACCACTACGTCATATGTGCAATCATAGTCATAATTAATATGCAAATTGAAAGTAATAATTGTCAGTTACCCGCATATATAGCGACTGAAGAGTGTACATGATGTACAAACGTCAGCCATTGTTCAGTACACAGACTATTAATAGTGTTAGCTAATAACCCGCTTTCAATTACATATGTATGCTTGTTCAAACCATTATTAGCATTTACTTTATTATCTGTATTTGGGATTTCGTATGTTGGCTATAAATGGGTTAATTTAGGTAAATGTTTTAATCTTTTTAACAGTCTGCGGTAGGAATAAAGTGCCATGTTCAATATAGTATCAACCTTTTACAGGCACCCAGCTCAACACTGTTACTGGGTTTTGTCTGAGGATCAAGTGTAGGGGGTTCATACATAGCTCTCATTCCTTTTTTTTCATCCCATTTCAGCAAGAGACAAACATTTTACCTATATTTTTTGTCTCTTGCTGTATAAAACCATTTCACTCTACTCTGGGATCTAACTAAAGACCTGTCGCTCGCAAGCGTTAGCTCAAACTTTTGACTAGGGATTAATAAAGCAGATTAGAAGCATATTACACAGTTTAAATTTGTAATTCAGGAATTGGTTCTACAAATTGAGACAATTAACAGTGATATTTAATTGTAAATTGACTCTTGGAATGTTTTGTTGTGGTAATATCTACCAAAAATAGACTACAAGTCACTTCGACTACGGCAGTAAATATTGAATAGTAAAACTTTGGTGTAATTCATTATTAAATTAAATCATAGTTGTAATTGTGAGCGTAGGTACAATACAGGTCTTATATACTTATGTATTGTTATATGTTGATTGTTCCTTGGTAAAATAGACCGTACTGACTTATGTCAGTACGGTCTATTTTACCAAGGAACAATCAAAGTGTAATTAAAATAGTTTAAACTGTCTGTCAACTTGCCCACAAATACAGCCATTGAAAAAAATTAATGCCACCTTCCACGTTATCGCCACAAACAATGTGTATGTGTTCATTTAGATTGAGCTTTCATTTAATGTAGTCGACAGGCCTACGTTACCTTAGCTAAAATTTATAGTGTTAAAGTAAAGAATAAAACAGTATTATTTAGTAATAAGTCGGTCAGGCGATCTTCTTGCTACTGCTAGCGGCTGCGCTGAATGTAACTAAGAGTGTGAGTACAACTTTCGTACTTTTGTTTCCACATCAATTGCTGTGTCGCGGGGGACTTTGCAACCATACCAGTAACAGACACAAAATACATTAGATTATCATTCAGATCATTCAGAATAATTACCAATAATTGGTAAAACTGTTAGTTTGTTGATGTTCCGGTTAACAGAAAGAGATTTGTTTTTTTTAAATAAAAAGTAACGAAACCTTGATAAATGTTTTGATTAATAATGTTAAATGAGATCCTGCCCATTACAAATGTCTATTAATGATATTATTTATCTTTTCTTTTACTAATGATATAGGTTTAAATACCAACTAAATTGTCTCTAAAGGAAACACGTGTTTGTAATGAGTTTGTTGATGTTTGGGTTAACATAACTAAGCGCTCGGAAAATAGCACGAACACACTTTGTATAAAGAAAAGCATTATTCATGACTTGCGCCCTAACAAAACATGAATTTTCACATTTCGTTAATAAGTTTATTTGCACCTTTTATAGCTTTGAATACGATTCAAATACATTTTGGTAACATTATACCAACAAAATAAGGGAATATTTGTTTTGTTTGGTATGGATAAACATTTTAATTGGGAACTACGTTTCTCCCCTTTTGGGTAAGGGTACTGTGAGATCGACCCACCGCGCTTTCAAGGATGCTTTTTGTCGATGGTGGGGTTAGCCCCGGTACGATGTTGCCCGGGCGTTTACCTATTAAGTAAGGCGGACCTAGCTAGAGTGATTTAAACCGACTTGAGCTTACATTTCTTTTTGGGTAAACTTTGGGAAATGAACATTCTCTAAGTCGCAAGTAGTATATTAGTAATGGTGATAGAGATAGATACACACTCAGTTTGGCGGCCTCTGAAAAGGAATCATGATTGACTCTTTGAATGGCATCTGAAACCTATCTACAAGTACTACTTGGGTATCAGATAAATCGTTTTTATAAGATCCGGATTCCTGGATTAGGAGCAGGATGTAGGATCTTCGCCAATTTATAATGAAATGGTGATGTCTTTATATTGGCTC
This sequence comes from Catocala nupta, assembly GCA_963675205.1. Taxonomy (NCBI): domain Eukaryota; kingdom Metazoa; phylum Arthropoda; class Insecta; order Lepidoptera; family Erebidae; genus Catocala; species Catocala nupta. The sequence goes on along the minus strand of OY776100.1, from coordinate 14,258,156 downwards.
GAAAATACGCATGGCAACTAAAATAGAAGGATGTTGTTATAAACCCGGTAAATACCAGCATTGAATGGAAAATTACAGCTCTCTGCAAAGACATAGAAGAAGCTGAACACGTATTCTATTTGCACTGCTCACATTATATATTTACCTATATTTCGTTCTTCTAAAAGTATCTAAAGATAAAAATTATGATATTTTTTCATTAAGTCACGTTGCTCTATTGCTGTCAAAATATTTTATCAATACGTAACGAGATTTATTTTCTATTTCTCAGTGATCGTTGCGTTCGTACAAAATTTTGATATACGCCCGATGGCAGCTGTCAAATCATACCGAACACAAAAGAGGCTTCGATAAAGCGATATCGATTATTCAGTAATACGAATATTCAGTTTATTTTACTGGAATTTGCATTAAATGTCTGTTATTTGTTCCTCTTTTCAAAGAATGTCTTTCGTTATCAAATATATATTAGAAGATGACAAATGTAGAATTACCATATATTTATTTGTGTCTCGTATATGCTATTGTCTTTTCTTTTATGTTCTGTTTGTTGTGTTCTGAATATCTTTGTGTATTATCTGTGATATTTATATTAACCGTTCTATTTGGCCGTCTGTTCTAATATGGCCCGTTGAATTGGAATTGATACAAGCCGCTCTATTACACAAGCTTCTTATTTCTTCACTTGTAGTATGGGATTTACTTAATAATACATGTATTTTACACACGTCTATTAGGTATAGACGTGTGAACTCTATACCTCCGTACCTGAATAATAATGAAATTTCTTTTGAGCATGAGCTCATACCCAAATACTGAATAGATAGGTATAGCTTCCATATTCGTGCAATCCAAAATATCGTGAGCAACTACTAGTAAGGAAAGTACCGGTCAAGAAAATAAAATAATTTGATAAAGAAAACACATGGTGACCATATTTAAACAGGTATGTATGGCTGAAAATATTTTGTTAACTCTACTATGATGGCTAATGTACATTGTTCTAATGTAAACTTGCAGTTATGTGCATGGATAATTCAAAACAGACGCTGACAATACTATGAAGAGTAGTGATCGCTTTGTTTTGCCACATCAGGTCTTTAAGTAAGCTAGGAGCCCCAATTTATTGTAGGAATACAAAACAACGTTATTCGATGGCGATATGTAATAATAAGATAGGAATAGGAATGCTCCTGAATATTTAATAATAACGTTTTATAATCTATACAAAATGATTAGTTCATTCTACATGAATGAATGTTTCCACTCCCACGCTTGCCGATTCCCTATTAAGATATAGTTCCCTCTGAAATTAAAAGTTCTAGTAACGACTGCATAAATGTGCAATAATACGTTTTTAAATAAGTTTAGTGATCTCACTATGTAAGCAGTACACTGTATAGAACATACTGCTTGAAAAAGGTCAGACTACTGCCAAGTTTTGTTGTGAATAGAAATGTCCTATTAAATGCAAGCTGCATTTTCCAAGTTCGTTCTTAGGGTATTGACGTCGGGCGTCGAGTGTAATCATAATATTGGTAGCCAGTCCATGTTCTCTGTAATATAAAAAGAAAGAAGTGGGACGAACTTCAATATTACAAGTCAGTCAATGTTTATCTACCGCTTTTATCGTCGTGTTAATATCTGAGTATTGTGACCCTGTTTGGTATTTGACCGGGATTGTCCGGCGCCAATTGCATTCTAGATATACAAATAGATAACTAAGATCGAACTAGAGAACCAGTGTAAGGGAAGTAACGCCATTACTGCGTTTTGCCGAGTGGGTAGGTGTTCCGGAGGTTTATGTTGAGAACATGGATAGCATAGTGGTCACCTCGCTACTGGCACCACGCCGAATATTGTGGTCTCGAATCCTACATGAAACATAAATTTGTGTGATCACAAATGGATGGTCTAATGTTTGTTAAGTTCCGCGCGGTACAGGAAACATTACTAGAGCGGAAGTTATCTATATAAAAAAAAAAGGTTGTACAAGCCTCTATTACAAATGGAATTGTCTTTTCTTGCATCCATTAGATTTCTTAGAATTTGTAGCACAGGTCGCACAAGTATACACTGTTATTTTAACCTAACGTCAAACATATCGGATACTGTAACCGCTTACCATCAGGTGGACCATATGATTTTTCATCTCATTGATAGTATAAAATATAGGCGAGATTATTTTACGAGCAAATACAAATTCGGTGAATTAGGCTCTCATAGTAGTAGTAGGCACTCGTATAAGTTAGTTTAATTTCAATGTATAACATTCGCGTAAAAGCAAGTCAATATTATGGTGTACGCTAGATATGCCATACTATAATATATATATGCACTATATATAATAGGGACAAACTTATTGCTATCTACCCGGCACTATTTGACACTTAATAGTACTTAGAAATACCTGACAGCCAGGCCCTATTAAACTACAGCCGACCCAGGCATTTACAGTTTAATATTATGCTTGCTCGCTTATCCTTACATTTGCATGACTTCAACAAGAAACATGTTGGCAACTGGTCAAATCTATAAGTTACTTCGCGGTAGCCGTAAAAATAGTGAACACACTTTCAATAGCACAGTCGCTGGTTTACACCAACTAGTTTCGCATGGAACTTCGATTTTGAACCGCACAATGTAAATGTAGTGTGAAGTAAGGCTTTCGGTGACACGTGTTTATGTGTAGTCCCTTTTCAAATTATGTGTTTTGTCTTTTATAGGCACTCCTATTTTATCGTTGTTTATGTATGTATGTAGGTTTAACATAATGCTCGGTTTTACTTGTTTACTAGTAAATAATGTCATTGTGTCAGCAATATTTTACCGTAGGTATTTCAAGTCGCGATGTTATAAACTTTTAAAATAAAAGCTAAATCTACAGAAGAAATAAATTAAATTGAATTTAGCTACGTTACTTTATTGAACATTTTACCCTTTTATAAACATAATTTTAATATTTTAAATGTCAAAATATAATAATAAGAACTAAATATAGTATTTTAATTTTAATGTTAATTTTCTATGCTAAAATTAATTTATTTTAAACTTAACCAAACTTATTGTTTATACATTGCATAATTTATATTTCGTAGACGTAGAGTGTAGATATGCTACGTGGGCGCTACGAACTCGCTACGAATCTCTGAAGTACATTAATATTATCTAAACATATTTATATACTACTAACATTTACGTAGGAGCGCTTAACTGTCTTAGATTGACGTCATTCTTTATTTCTAGCCATGTTATTCCCAAATTGTGATTTGACTGCCCTGCAAGGTCTTTTCCTGTAAGAAATTCTTAGTAACAGCGACGGAATCTAAAGGTGATTACGTGGTGTTTGTGAAAATAGGTAGTAACCTATTTTGAAGTTTGAAATTCAATTGTCACTACTTAATTATTATTTGTGTTTCTATACACAGATTAGAGTTAGATGATATAAGGCATTCCAAGCTGTTAGCATATTTCCATGAATTATTTTAAAAAACCCAAAATGATCAGCCTTCATCGCAGACTACTGTTAAAGCCTCCATGTCTTTAAGTGTAAGTTAAACTACAAATAATATGCCTTAAATAGTGGGTGGCTCTGGGAATTGAAATTACATAAGCGACAACCCACAGTACTAACCTAACCTAAGCAAAGCCACGTGTTGAAAAGAAAAATAAATCGAAGATGTATTGATTCTATAAAATTCATAGTAGGTATTGTCTATAATATTAATGAATTATTATTTTTAGCTCAGTAAGTGGTCTGCGCTTCTGCGTAATCTTTCATTAAGCTGTAAGGGCGTAGTATATGCATTTATGGCACCTAGATCTCATGGTTTGTTTAGTAATACTAGGTATACTAAAATTTGGTATTCGACGGATCGATTTATTGAGATTAATATGTCTGATAAAAAAGCACTCGTTAGTAGAGTAGCTTATACTTATAGAATAATTCGAATAAGAGTCCCTGAAAATATTTTAAGTCTATGTCTTATCCAAAAACAAAATTGTATCTCACAAGATTTGTCCTTTCATTTGACTAATGATATTCGGACGACGACATTAATTTATTTTTAAAAGATCTCACAGAAGATAAAAATACAAAATCGTGAGCAATTTTATATTTTATCTATTTGCATAATATAAACAGTAAAGGTGAGGACTCATTTCGCTTATGTTTGTTTAATCGGCTATCAATATCTTTTGTGATGCAAATTTGAGTGTGTTTCAATAAAATGCTAATGTTTTTCGATGTTAATATGACTTAACAATCGGCTGGGTATGTTACTATTTTTAGATGACTTTGATAAAACATAATATATGTATCTACTGATTCTCGTTCTAAAATATATTTTGTCATGGTTTCAACATTTGACTATAACTTTTGAAGTTCGCCAATATTAAAGTAATTATATGTACAGATAACGACTTACGTGTAAACCTGTGCGTAAGTCATTGAGCACGGCCTCGAGGAATAAACGTTTAATTTTATTGTAAAATATTTGTAGCTCTAAACTGATCATTAGACGGCGTTAGATGCTCATATCATGTTGCGAGTGTAAATTTTTTATGCATAGTTCAGTATTTATTTCGTTGTATCACTAATTAATAAGTACACTTGAATCTTTTTAAAATATACTTTACATTAATATTCTACTATGAAAAATGACGAATTAGATTTAAAAGAAAACATCCGTTATCCAAAAGCCTAATATTTGACGGACCACCAGCCACGTTTTAACTACTACACAATAAATCGTTTTATTTAAACGAATTTATTACATTGAATAGAACTCTAAAATAGATTAAAACGCAACAGAAATATTGGAAACCCGCTAAAGCTTTTGTCCGAACAAAATCAACAAACTGTTGTGGACAAACGTGTTTTCGTTTAAATGGATATTTTGACTTTAAAACTACAATCGTTGGGGATTTTTGACGGGTGAACGCATTCACGTCGCCTCACAAAACGCCAATAAAATTGTTTATTGACGGGGACGAGCGTAACGAATGAAAAAAAAAGGAAAATTCCGACACTGGGAGAGATGCTTTCACCTTTTCTTGTGAAAATAAGACAGTCATAAAAGTAAATTTATCACTGGCAGTAAATAAAGCGTAACATATTGCGCTTTCGAGTTGTAAAAAGATATCGCAGTTGAGATACTATGTCGTTAAATGTTATCAATGCCATCGTTTTATGGTACTTATGATGAGCTACACTTGGTTTTGGACAATGGATTCTAACCACAGATGTAGGAATAATGGTTTTTGTATACGACTTGCAATAGCAATTTTGCGGGTGGCATACATCTTGTAAACGATTATTGCAACTTACCAAGGATACCTATATGATTAACTCACGTATGTAGCCGAAGCGCCAGCAATGTGCGTCTAAGTTTGTGTGCAGATCTGGAGCCGCTCACGAGCCACTCGCGAGCTGTGTGCGTGCATTTCAAGTTAGTGCGCCGTTCCTGCGCGGCCTGCGCGCCGCTCGCGCGACAGCTACGCGCCGTGCGTGAACGGCGCAAGAGCTGCGCACGAACAAATTTTCTACTGACATATACAGTACACAATTGCATGCGTGCCACACGCAGCTTGCGAGTGGTTCGCCAACGGCGCATTCGTGCCGCATTCGCGGCGCGTTCGCCAGATCTGGACGCATTTTGTGTCGGACTGTATATACATACATACGTCATTTTATGATTTTTAATTGCTGAAACAATCACGTTCTTTAAGCTGCTATTTGCTAGTTAATAAATATATATATACTGCGAGTAAACATTTGTATCTATATAGTGCATTTATAGTGCTTTTATCCATAAATATAATTAATAATGTATGCATAATTCTAAATATTATTAATATAAAACTATTACTTAATTCGGTTTTATTTAATTAGTATACCAATTTTATTACATTTACAAGTAAGGAAACTAGAGTATTTAAATAATTAAGTAAGTAGTGTTTTGTTGGCAAAAGCCTTTTTATGTAGATGTTGGACTGTGTCCCTAGACAGAATTGCAAATCACAGACCGTAAGAGGATTGTGTAAATCGTCTTTCACGGCAAATAGGCATGTCTGTATTTATATTTCGAGCATTGCTTATGGAAATCAAATTTAAACTATTATAATTTAATGTACAGCGTGTAACATTAAAGTGGCGGCATATATATTAAAGTATACTAGCTGTTGCTTGCGATTTCGTACGCGTGCCATTTGGTATCTATCGATACTTTTAATACTAGGCGGCGTATCAAGATTAGCCATTGCCGAAATTTACAGATAGACCTCCAGCAATACAACTGTGAAAACCGCATTTAATTTCGTGCAGTAGTTTTTGCGTGGAGCGCGAACTATATAGACAGACAAAGATTCTAGAAATAATTATTTTGGCTTCTATAGCTCTTATATAGACACACACATAATTTTTTTACATATCTCATATGGTCAGACATCTCAGATTAATAACTTTACATGTAAAGTTTACACCCTAAGACTAACGATACAAAACCTGTGTAAAGCTTTTAAAATGTTAAGGCAATTACAATTTTAAAAGAGAAATGATACTTATATTGTGATCGCATTTCACAATGTAGAGGTCCTCCTACAATAAGTTGAAGGTCTATTGAGTATTATCTTCACCTGCCTCTTGTAACTATTACTTGGTGTACAAAAATGCGAACAGCTGACGCTCGCAAATTTGTACTGAAGTTTTAAAAATTTAAAAGCGATACAGGAAAGTTGTCGTTTAGATTGCAGCGTTATGTGTATTCCAGAATAAAAAAGGAAGTGATACTATCAGATACTAATATATAGTCTCACGTCTATTACTTAGGAAAAGGGTGGGCAGACCTCTGCCCACTAGACATTACACCCATATTCTACAATATATGGTTTGAGGTCCCACGTAATAGGGGACGTACCATTTCTCGCCTACTAGACACACTTCCAGACTTCATGTTGCTACTTGAAAGAAAATTCTGATAACAATTTTTCTGACTCGGTAAGCGAATCCCTGACCTCATGTACAGCAGGCATATTCCCTCCCACTACGCCGCTGCTGTATTATTGTGTAAGTATACATAACATTTTTATATAAAACTGTCTTACCTACATTTGTAGGATGAGCTAGGTAGAGATGTAATAAGTCATATATGTGACATTATCTAGTTCTCGTACTTACGAAGGGTTTTAATCTATACTCATATTATAAAGCTGAAGAGTTTGTTTGCTTGGTTAAACGCGCTAATTTCAGAAACTACTGCTCCGAATTGAAAAATTCTTTCAGTGTTGGATAGCTTATTTATAGAGGAAGGCTATAATCTATATAATATCACGCTACTACGACCCACGGGGGCGGCGCAGTAACGATAAACGAGGGTGAAACCGCGGGCACATCTAGTAAAAATAGAAAACCGATACTGGTGTTGTGATGCCTCAAATGAACGAAAATAGTCCATGCCTAATGTTTGTTTCGTTTTACGACTTAAACATAACAACCAATGGAGCATTCCTGTTTTCAATACTCAACAAAACAAACAGCAAAATTACAGTTGAAGGGGATACGCCATGTTAGCACTAATATTTAGGTATGAAAGCGTGTGATATTAAAAAGGCAATTCGTAGTCATCGGCACGTCAAGTGTATTTGAACCTCGTTTTTTTGGGCTCCAGTCCCGCAAGATGAGGGAGATTTTTATGAAGAGACAGTGAGGTATTTATTTATAGAACAACATCTTCGTGTAACCGTCACGTAGCCGATATTACACGTCCAAAGACCTTTCGGAACCTACGGATAAATATGTGCGGCTCCAGTCACAATTTTCGAACTAAAATGGCGATGAACTCTTCAATCTGAATTCTTATTTACAGAGTATATATTGTGCCCGCTGCTTCACTCTCTTTAATGTAGATTTTGACACTAAGTTTCTGTCACTCGCGAACAGTAAATTTTTCTTGGCGAAAAGTACCATATGTCTTTTATACTTTCTTGTCTGTATACGAAATTTCGTAATGATCGGTCGAATAGTTAAAGCATGAAGGCATAACAAGCATACTCACATTTGCATTTATAATATTAGTTAGGATCATTTTACAAACAGTGTATTTATTTGCGATGATTGTAAAGCGTAGACTGTATTTTGTTAAATGTCAAATGCCTGTAAATTGAATTCTTTTAAATTGAACAGCATTCTGAGATAATAACAATCTATAAAATATTATTAAGAATTCTCATTCAGTATGACTTTGTGATATAAGTTATCTATGGAAATTTTGGATTTTAGAGGTTATTAATGTTTAAATTCAAAAATTAAATAACGTCTGGGATTTTATATTCAGCCAGAACTATTATCAAACAATTCACAAAATAAACTAAATAATATTTTCTTCATTCTTCAAAGTAATTATGTTACAGAAATATTTCAAATTAGCTCATTAAATTAGTAATTGTGATTATATCAAAACAGATATTATATTGCAAACAAAAAAACTTAAATTATTCGAATGTGATTCTATATTGATGTTATAACAGTGCGACATCATCTTTAGGACTAAAAAGCTTTTAGCTAAATTAAAATTCCAGACTCTAGATGACACATTCAGATTCGTAAAACATCTCAGTTGTAAGCATCACGATATACACTGCATTTTATCAACTATATGAACATATACACGAAAGAGTTAGTTTATGAAGAGGTCGACAATTCAACCCATGCGTATTATAAGGGATATTTTGACAGATAAATCCAAAAGCACTTCTCTTAATCTGAAAATTGCTACCGTGATCTTACTAAAGCAAGTGGGTTAATACGAAAAAATATTGCATCATATACCCGCTCCATACAAATAAAACCCCGCATTATAAACTCTGCGAGTAGAGAGAGTACTTGTGTATGTATATTTTGTTCAAAAGTTAAGATCTTCAAACTGGAATATTATTACCCTAATAAAACGACAGACAAGTCAATGACGTTCTGCCCAAAATAAGGAAGATAACAATATTCTTCAAGAAATATGAACCAAATGTTTAATCCAGTGGCATTGTTGTAAGACTTATAAGTTCTCAAAATTATACCCTAGTTGTTTGAATGAAGGTTCATTTTTGTGTTTTCTGAAATCATTGTTATAGTCATGGCATGTTCACTCCAAAGGTACGTAAGTATTTTGCTTCCACGAAATATTTTACTGTAAAAATGTTTATTTTGGTATTTCGGCGTTGTTTTGCAGCCTTTTGTTATATTTCTTTTTTTGTATATAATATCTAATGAGATCGCATGCGATTCGAGATTGTAAAGACCGTAACACAAAATACCAAAGATTTGAGCATTAAAATTTACAGATTTAACACATCGACCGATGCTGGTCATAAATGACCGCTAATAATACATTTTCGATTGTGTCCGTTGCACAGACTCATTGAATGCAATGTGTTAAATGAATATCTATAAGAGCCTAGACGGAGGTACAATTTTTAATTTAGTAAATCAGTAATTACGTAGCTACCTTGTATTTTTGCAACGGTTTGCTTTCTACTACCTACTGCATCAAAGTTGAGGATTTTTGGGATTGTATTAATATTGCATAATATTAGTGACTTTAAGCGACTCTCTGTGTTTATGAAGGCATTTCAATGTGGTATAATGGCTGAGAAGAGAAAACTTAACATTAGAAAAAGAAGCAATATTTATTTTCGAATACGAATTCTGTAAATTCTGGCACATCTGAATAGGCTAGTTCGGTATTTTGAATCCTTTTCGGGCTCAATCCCCTTGGATTTGGAGAGTAGTGGGTTATTCGGTTCAGTCATTGTATACGAATTCATTTTCAAGTTTAGTTATTGCGTCGACTTACCCAACAACTACTCGATCGTCGAAAATGGTTTTTGCATTTTGGCGAAATGGTTCATGAAATGGAATTTATAGATATTACTGATTTGGTGGTAATTATTTGAAACGTAATTGTTAAACAGAAAATATTTATGACATACGTCTCAATTTTAATAAAAACTATCTTTAACAGTTATAAAGTAATAATTTCATATCAATAACTATTCATATGAAATGGAGGTCATGGCGTGGCGTTGAATTTGGCAGTATTTTTCTCTCTCAATACTCCATTAATACAACTGTGAAAACCGCATTCAATTGCAGTAGTTGCGTGATGCGCGTACAAACATACAGACAGACAGATAACTATAGTTAAACATATAATTGTTTTAGAATTGTTATCCGTCTTCCATTCCACTCCGGCTTTTATTGCTCGTATATCACATATATATATATATATATATATATATATATATATATATATATATATATATATATATATATATATATATATATATATGTCACATATATCGTATATATATATATTCATTTGTCTTAAATAACTTCTATATACAGACGTCGATCAATATTATACGTAATGTATGAACACCAATGAAATTTATTGAAAAATACATTGTCAGTCACACATTTAATGCAAAGATTGATATAACTGAATAAGGCTTTCCATGCTTTCCATTATTTATTGTCAAACCACGTGTGATCGATTGTCAATAAAAGTGTAAATTGATTTTGCTCGTGACATCAGAATGCATTTATTGGAATATTTGCTTATTCCAATCCATATGCAAAGCAACGGTATATTGCATACCGTTGCTGCATCATTGACACGTAAGTTTTCTTTTATAATATTGCTGGTTTACAAATTTAGCATTATTTATGATAAGATTGACGTCATAGTGCGTGATATATGTAAATATTAGGTCGAACGTTTTCGACACGTAATTTGCATAGTAATAGGACTACAATTGTAATTATATTCCATCTAATACATTTTTATCTAAGTCTAGTCTAGTCTAGAGTGCAATGCATGCACATTTTGAAAAAAGCCTGTAAATGGTAATTATACTTGAAATCTTTAAAATATGTCACTTATTTACTACGTTACCATTCGGAACAAGCCTCGAGGCGTAAACGCTCTTAAATTGTGGCAACTCTGGGAAGCGTCAATATCCTAATATCATAAATGCGAAAGTAAGTTTGTTCGTTTGTTTATTTGTTTGTTACGCTTTCACGCCTTAACTACTCGAGCAATCATTATAAAATTTCGCATACACGTTGTCAGGAATAGAGAATAGGACATAGGGTATCTTTTATCCAGAAAAAGTAGTTATTAACCTAACCTAATCTAAATTTACGCGAACGCGGCCGCGGGCAAAATCTAGTAATTATATAATATCGATGCAACATTAAAAACGTTATACTTTGAGAAAGAATTAGGGACAGCCTCTGTGACGTAGCGGTAGTGCATACGACTGTTGTGCAAGTGGTCTCGGGCTCAATGCAGGAGTTGACCAGATTCACTGTTTTTTTAAATTCCATATTGTAGCACGGCATCAGGCACTGTGCCAGACAGTCGGCAATACGCTCGTTTCCTATTATGTGGGTCAAAACAATAGCTGGCGAAATATGGGTATAATACTCATCTGCCTACCCCTTCGAAATGTAGGCTTGTGGCTATGTTTGTAGAGAATTAGGTATATTAATGGTTTTTTATACATTTGATTATTACTATACTATATACTTCGCACCGTATTTAAAATTTCGTAGACAAGTTATTGAATTGTTAAAATAATTAATGCTACATTTTCTCGTTCACAATTGTCGGGCGAGCTTATTTTATTTTATTCCTATATTTTAAATATTATTTCGCGAACATTGTTGTGGGTTACTCATTCAATTTTTTTTTACATATAAAATTGTTGCGTTATATTTAATGTGTAACCGTTTTGTGTCCCAATAAAATAATTAAATAAATAAAAAATATCGATTGGACGTCGATAGTAATTTCGACTTTGTTTTATCTATGCCTAAACTTCTGAGTCACATTTTCTTGAGACGCAATATGCAAATCGTTAGGCTTGATTACTCGATTTCATTGTAGATAAGCTAGACCTCCTGTATAGCCAGTTTAGATCTCCAATCAATCATGGCTGCCAGGCATCTGTCAGAAACAGGGACGCAAGTAAAATTAATCGTGGCGTTAATACGATAGAAATTATAATAAGAAGGGTTAGTGGTTACTTTTTGGTTGTGGGAATACTATGCCTATATTACGCTAATCTATTTTCAATTAAATAACCATTTAGAATAGGAAAACTAATGCGATACATACATATATCACTGCATAATATAAAATAAAGTCACCCGCCGCGTATGCCTGTCTGGTCGCGATAAACTCAAAAAGTACTGAACAGATTTTCGTACGGTTTCCACCAATATGCACAGAGTGATTCATGAGGAAGGTTTAAGTGTATAATTAGTTAAAGTTTTGTACTACCCGTGCGAAGTTGGGGCCTAGTTATGTATAAATAGAGGATATCTAACCGGTAGATGGAAACAGGATGGTCCTTTATTACGTAGAACTTAAAATAGCATATTACTGTGTCTGTGTGTTGACAAGTGCGTTTGTCCCTAAAGGGGTTGGCAGAGAACCCTTTAGGGATAAACGCATTTGCCTACACATTTATTTTCTGTCTTTTTAACAAAACTGACAAAGCAAATAAACATCGTGAGGAAACCTGCATGTCTAATAGCTCTTCATAATATTTTCGAAGATATGCGTAGTCTGCTAACCCGCCCTGGGCCAGCAATGTGCATTATGGCCTAATCCTTCTCACACGCACTGTGAAGAGACCCGTGCCCGGGACAATTGAATACACGGCTGATATTATTATATAAGTATGCATTAGGCACGTAACACAATACAGATAAAGCTATTTTCATTCCTTTGTGAAAGACTGGTGTCTATAGAAGGACAACCTGTGTTACAGTACACCAGGCCGCCCGCATCTCGCTTTTTGGACGTGTCTTAGTTATAATTTAAATTTGTTGTAGCATGTATTAATCTAAAAATATGAAAAAGATTATATGTGCTCCTAATGGTTAAAGTTAACGTTATGGTGGTGACTCGAGCACATCGAATTCAAAAGCGAGAAAACGAAACCGAAAGCGCTCAAAGCAACGTTATATCGCATGCAAGTGTCGCACACGATAATATTTACGCAATATAAAAGTTAGTTTAGATAGAATGACCGAGTGCTAACAAATATTAGGTCATTTTAAATATTAAAATATCTGACCGTAATTTTGTCGGCGACAGGCGTTCAAATGCGGTCAAACACAGCTTTTTCAATAATTGGAATGTCTATTGAAATTTTAATTTCATAACTTTTCAACATAGCACATTCTAAAATTAGTATATACAGTATACTAATTTTCATCGAGTTGTATTAGTACTTTAATATACATATATGGATAACTAATTCCTCACCACTTCACCTGTATTAAACTCACGAGAACGAAAATCAGAATAAAAGATAACTATCCTATGTTTTTGTTTAGGGCACGGTCTATCTATGCATCAAGTTTCTTTTAAACCCATGCATCGCTGGATCCTCCAAACATCTTCACAGATACTGTTGCTCAGGGAAGTTATGATCGAGCGTATGGACTTATCCTTGTAGGCAGTCTCCGATTGGGGTGATGCCAACATGGTTAAGTTCAATGGCTCTAAGACCCAGGTGTGTCTGTTCTTCGCAAAAAAGAGCCCATTCCAATGGGCTCCACTTTTCCGAGATGTATCCATGCCGATACCTGATCGCCTTGAGCTTCCCAGAAGCTAATGTCATTTACTACAACCCTCAACTTTGGCTCCTATAATAAATAAATATATTATTATTATTATATTGAGACAAAAGTCCAACTAGTCACCAAAAAGGTAGGCATCCTCAGTAAGGTGACGCAGTATTTTATGCCAGAACATTTGCTTACTTTGTACCAAGCACAGGTTCGATCCTGCGTAGAGTACTGTTCTCACCTCTGAGATGGCTCCGCAAAATAATAACTGGAGGCTTTGGAGTCAATTAAGCGGAAGGCCAGGAGACTTATCGGCGATGATCAACTGGACAATGCACGACTCCAAAGCTTGAATTATCGTAGGGTTGCCTGTCTCTCGATTTTCTATCGGTTACATTTGGAAGAGTGTGCAGAGGAACTGCTTAATTTGATTCCTCCTTCCCCATTCTACCATCGGACGACCAAACAAATAGACCAGCGCCACAGGTACATGGTGGATATACCACATATACCTACGCACGAAGTGCTTTGCTTTCACTTTTATAAAACGTATCGCAAGTGGAACTCATTAACTAAGTTAGTATTTCCCGATTAGTTCAATCTGGGTGTCTTCAAGACTTGCGTGAATAGATATCTTCTAGCCAAACGTGTTCCATCGTCGACTGCATCATCACTTTACATCAGTTGAGATCAAGGTCAATCAAAAGGGCCTATTAAAAAAATACAAACTATGGGTGAGATAAGTAAGTCTAAATTAATGATTAATTATTAACATATTATTAGGTATTATAATAATATAATAATATTATATAATAATATTAATAATATTCTACCACATACACACAACACCGTCTAACCCAAACTAAGCAGAGCTTGTACTATGGGTACTAGACAATGGATAAACATACATATATACTTTTTTTTGTAAATACTTACTTATTATACATAGAAACACCCAGACCAAGACAAACATCCATGTTCATGCACACAAATGTTTGACTTGTGCGGGAATCGAACCCGCGAACTCAGACGTGGCAGTTGGTTACATACAATTCTTTTGTACAATTCTTTTGACAATGAATGTTAGCTACACTTAGATATTTAAGTTTAACTGTTGACATGCTATTTGCATTGAGCAAATGGAATAAAACTCGAGGATTTTGTTGGAACGTCCTTATTACTTTGGCAATATAAATATAAAATTAACCCGATATTATTGTACCGTGTATAAAATAATAAAGACCAAGAGAGGTTAAAATTTACATAAAACAAATAATTATTAATATTAGCATTTAAGGGTTGTAATTACCCATGCATATGCTCATGGGTAATAAAAATAAAAGTTAAAAATAAGAATATTCAAAATATTATTCATACTCAGGGTTGGCAATAAAACTTACATACTGCCCTTTTGATAATCAATATCGCAATACGTTAATACTATCTATTGCAATTGGTATATCCTACTGACCTTTTAATGATTCTATGTAAGACCGCAAGTACCAATCACTACACCGCATGCATACATTGAGTTATTCGATAGAAAAATTGCTATTGGGTTTCTATAACATACCTAGAGAATATATTAACTAGAAATTCTTTGTTAAATTTAAAGACAATTTCGGCTTTAGACTTTGTCCCCTGGGTTTCAAGCGTCTTTTCAAACATATAATTAGCGGACAAAAATATATCAAGATTCAGAACAATTTTTGAAGGTGTAAGTATGAGCCAATTCTTACCGTATCGGAATCATAATCGCCCACTGATAATTGTGATAGTTCAGGCTTGAGCGAAAAAAATATATCAAATTACTAGTAGGTAACAATTAATTAAATATCGTCTAAATTTCGGATTTAATTTGTTTGAATCTCTTACAAATTTCTCAAATTTGAATTTGTATGATACCATACAAAGATAAAATTTGAATGAATCCGTCAACATTGTGTACATTGTTTTTCTGTTCTTTGAAATGTATCTCTTTTGTAACGGTCAGATAAAAGAAACCTTTAATTCGTTAATAAACTAATGTTACACTCAAAATGTTTCATATACATTACATTTATTCTGTCGTAGTATTACAATAATGTAATCAAGCGTTCCACCTCTGCCTACCGTTTCAAGAATATGCATACAGGCCATACAAGTAAGAATGCATGGTTTCTAAAACCAGCTATTTCTATTTACTTGCAACCATTTCTAGAATAAACTGTGGCATTCCTTAAATCCTAATCCTAAAGGGTATAGTGTAGCATTTATCCAGGCAGTACAATCACTAACCTAACCTACATTTAAGTACTCGAGTGAAGCCGCCGGAAAAGTCTAGCAAAATATATTTATTTGTAATTTAACTCGGCAGTGATATCAAAAAGCTTACAATAGCTTGTCATTAATACTGCACGTTGAAAATCTAGCGCGTGTACAAATTCACAAATGGAAGCCACAGTCAACTGTCGGTTAACAAAAGCCGGGCTAACAATAGCTCCATGTCCGAGGTCTGGTACAAATTGACATATTTCTGTCTGTTTCGTTTCGGTGAACCCACTATAAATACACTGTGGCTATCTTGACATGTTTATATTAGCAAACAAGCCTATTAGATCACTCTAATTATTCGTTAATCCTGTTACTGCATGGATTGGAGTGGGTTAAGACGTTGCCTCGTCAGTACCACTGCGCCGAGTGCTGTGGTTACGATCCTCACACGGGACAAAAAATTGTGTGATCCGCATATAGTTGTTTCGAGTCTGGGCGTTCTTTACATCCGTTGTTTGAATATTTGTAACGTTCCTTGCGACACAAAAGCTATTAACGCCAAAGGCAATTTTATCTTTAAAAACAAAAAATATGATTATGCCTAATACCATAAAATAAATTTTGTTACTATCATCACGTACATTACAATGCAGGCGCATTGTATCTGTCCTTAGCCTTGTTTTAAATACATATTTAGGAACAGACTAACACAGAATTGTCTCCTATGACTGCACTATGTTTTGTGTGCCAATATAAATAAATTAAGGAATTTTATGGGCAACCATATATCGTACGCCAAATAAAAGTAAAATAACAAAGGTAATAAGTAATTACAAAAGTCATAATCTAGTTATCAGGAAGTGTAGGTGACTGCACGCACAACCATACTAAGTACTGCACAAACGGTGTAGATTTTTTTTTTGTTGAAACCTTATCTCCCAAACTAGGAATAATTCCTGTGTCGCGGGGACAAACATCCAAATTGATCTGATCAAGTGATATCCATACCATTCGCCAATGAACCGAGTGTTATAGATTCGACCCTACACATAGAAAAATTGCATAATCTCAAAACAGTTATTCCAAATATCGACGTTCGTTGCGTCAGTAATTTCAATGTTTGTAAAGTTGCCCGTAACACAGGGATTATTTCTACTGCGGGTTTTGCTTTTATCTTACTTCGCTTTCCAACTTCGTGGTCTTTTTTTTATGGTATAGGTGGCAAACGAGCAGACGGATCGCCTGATGGTAAACGATTACCGCCGCCCATGGACACCCGCAACACCAGAGGAGTTACAAATGCGTTGCCCGCCTTTTAAAAAGGAGTACGCTCTTTTCTTGAAGGTTTGTAGGTCGTATTGGTCCGTAAATACCGCAGGCGATCTTAAATATGGTGATGTGGTCTTAAATTGTTATGTCAACGACTCAACTTATATGAAATACACGATTTTCCTTCCGATATGATGCTAAAATAGCTATCATAACTTGTATAAGAAAACTTATAGGTACAGATAATGTATTACTATAATAAAAATAATTCTGTGAATTGATACAGTGGCTCTTAAGCATACATACAGACAGTCGTTGTGGAATATAATTTAAAAGAAGATATATTCACAACATCAAATGTATTTTAAACATAGCGCACAAATCAATCGATTCCAATCATGAAGGTTACACAATTCTATACCAAAACACCTCTACACGAAAATCGAGGTACACAACATAAAAGGAGGAAAACAACAAGTAAATAAATGTCAACACACAGTGCTTAACTAACCGTTTCGTACCGATAAGAATATACCGGTATACCAAATAATACCGACACATAGATATTTCCCGAGGGCATATCGGAGACCAACGAATCAATATCTACCGTCTGATAATTAGAAAGTTTAATGTTTCGTTTCTTGTGGGAACAAATACGATCTTGTGTTGAAGAACATCTATTATCTTGGAGAAGCCCGTTAGCATTCCCTGAGTAAGTATATCTAATTTAATGCATAAAAATTGAGCTGTTAAATCAGCTTTTTTTATAGCCTACAGCTGGGCACGGACCTCTTCTTCGTAAGAGAATAGTAAGTGTAGTCTTCCACGCTAGTCGATACGTTGTAGCAGACTTTCTTACGATATTTTCTTACACCGATAAATTGAGTGATTATTAGCATGATATGGCTAATAATTTGAGAAGTCCGTGGTGTTTTGGGTTGCAACTTAAGTCACAAATCAACGGTTTCTCTACTAAACAATGAACAGCTTTATATATGGATCAACAGTTATAGTCTATTTTGCCATTTATAAAGTCTATATATTTCGCATGTCCGAAATCAAACGTATGGTATATGTTAAATCAATAAAAGCCCGACACAGAAAACCGTAGTCTCTCTATTATAAGATATTTATACGACCGTGAAAAAGGATTATTTGTACATTCTAGATATTCTTTTAATATTAGCTACATTATCGTCGAGTAATTTCTTACTCTCTATAATAGAAAGAACTAAACTTTCGCTCGTAGTGTTTATATATTGATTATCCACACAGGTCTTGGTATTTTGGAAACTGAATTACAAAAAACCGGCGGCCTTGTAAAATAATACCCACTTTTAAAAAAAATTCTCATTCAATGCAAATTGCTTCGGCTATTATAATAAAAGTATTAGAATTTCGATTGAGTTCGGTTGCACCAAGATGTCCTCAAGTTACCAACTGTGTTGCAACACGTACCTATCAATACCATTACCAACATTTGGGTGCAGCATGTGTAGTATTAAGCTTTCGAGCAAACATTCGCTATTGGCCAACAAGCGGTTCTTCCTTTAAGCAAATATTGAACTCCGTAGCTTTGCAACCATGAAATTTGGAACAAAAAGCTCGCAGGGAAAAAGTTCATATGTAATTCCGTTTGACGTAAACATAAATTGTGACGTCTATCCACTGGTTATCGATTAGCAAACCCATAGCAGTTCACAGAAACATTAGTTAAAATTATTTCTACAGAACTTCTATAATAACCGTCTATTTCTGTTTTTATTGCGAACCTACGAGTAAAGCTTGCTTAGTTTAAAGTAAATATTGCTGGTAATTGCTTAAATAGCATTATCGGTAGTCGAAATGGCAGTTGGCAGGTTTAAATGAAGTAATTATGAACTAACCGTTATTTTATATACCAAAAATGCAAAAATCATACGCTAAACTAAAAAGTTATCTATATACGGTACGCTCACTTACCGTATATTATATTTGGACAAATAATAATATACGAAAAGTGAGAGTGGATCAAGATTCTTCTGCCTTACAAACGGAGACATGACATCACCGCAATAGTTAGCTTGTGACCACGGGTGGTGTAACCTAGTCGAAACGTCAAGCATTATGCATGATTGCGTTAATATCCGTTACGTATTATATATATGTATATCATGCAATGTAAAAGTTTAAGAGTTATTAAGTGGTTATCATAGCTAATGGTCGCTTGGAATACCAGAAGTAATACGCGCGCGTTGGCGATCCTGGGAGGAAAGACTTTAAGATGTGCTCAAAGAAAAGGAATAAAACGTCGAAACTCTTTTTTGGTAATACTACTAAAGGTAATTTTTATGGTTATGAAAAAGTGGAACTTATAAACATGTATTTATTTAATTTAAACACATTTATCCTTTACAGGATATCCTAAAATGATATTATAAGCTAATACATAATATAATATAACTAACACAATAAAAATAATTTTACAAATTTTACACCTTAAATACTTATGCATTTTTATGCAGCTCGGCAGTGATATCAACGATATCATCAAAATCAAATAGAATAAAAACGATTATTGTATACCGAGCTCTCTATATTTACTTCTACTTCTATAATTCAATTAATTCTACTAACGTGATAATAAGGCATACTATCCGACCAATAGTAGCCCCTCATGGACGCAAACATCGCTCGCTAACCCGGAATAAAAGCGTAAGAGACATAAATCACTGGTTGCCAGCCATCATCATTATTACAGGCCATTTTCAACCATATCAGTGTAGACTTAACCCTTCAATAATCACTATTCTGCTTCATATGGTCATATATCTGCTTCGATGGCGTAGTGGTTAGTGTAACCGACTGCTACGCCTGAGGTCACGGGTTCGATTCCCGCACAAGTCAAATATTTGTGTGCATGAACATGGATGTTTGTCTTGGTCTGGGTGTTTCTATGTATAATATGTATGTATTTACGAAAAAAAAAAGTATATATGTATGTTTATCCATTGTCTAGTACCCATAGTACAAGCTTTGCTTAGTTTGGGCTAGATGGTGTTGTGTGTATGTGGTAGAATATTTATTTATTTATTTATTTATATATTTATATTGTGCAGTTTTCAACGAACTGTAATAATGCCTACTACTTTTATAATGCAGTTATCATTCGACAATTTTTTTTCTATTACATTCTAACACAATATACAGCTAAGAAGCGTTCTAGTTTGGTACAGTCAGCGATAAATATTTGTGCAATTTAGATTTTTGGGAATGATTTTTGTGTATTGCTTAATCATAAATATATGTTTTATTTTATAGGGAAATCGCGCTCGCTCGCATAACAAACACAAATAACCATTTGTGGATGACATAATTTTTGAAGTGAAAACTTCTTTAGGCACGTTGAGCACGGTTTGGGTCAACAAAAATCATGGAACTTGCGTCATCGTCACCGAACGCTTTCCATAAGCTATATGTATACTGTGTATATATGTCTACTTTTTGGGTGAGCAAAAAGTGTGAAACTCGCGTCATCATCACCGCACACTAGTTACTTAGTTTTCACATCTATCGGCAGTCCCCAAAGACGGTTTTTCTCCGTGTGGGATTCGAACCCACTAAACTCGGCGCGGCAGTGGCGAAGCGACCACTTAAACAAATACGCCATCCGTGCAGTCAAAAAGTGATTTCCTCATTCTTTGTTGCGGTTCCAGGATTGTTACTAAATGTTCAGCTAGCTATGTTGCTGACTGTACAAGGTGATTTGATTACGATCACATCGATTGCGATTCGAAAAATAAAATTTGATGACAGATGATTGATGACCTAATTTCTATCATTACCAAACGTCGCGATTTTTGTGGTAAATGACACATTTTAATCAGACGTGCCTGGACATTAATAAAAATTTATTTCAATGATGTTTTTGATGATAACATTTAATGTCGGTACTAATGAACTGTATCATTATATTTTATTGTTGTTATATGAGCCGTAATAACCGCGTTATGTTTGTGACGACGTTGGTTTCCGACGCAAGAAGTATTTAAAATAACGTTAATCGGTTAAGGTCCAATACACACTATATCACATCGTTATACAAAGTTCAAGTCAAATGCGAATGTGAATTTTCTTGTCTGTTACGCTGTCACGCCTTAACTACTCGACCTATCGTCATGAAATTTCGCGTACACGTTGTCAGGGGTACAGAAAAGGACTTAGGGTATCTTTTATCCAGAAAAATACTGTCACTAACCAAACCTACATTTAGTCTAGTCAAGCCGTGTGCAAAGTCTAGTCTATTATTTATCATATACAGGTTGTCAGGGTTACAGAACAGGACAACGGGTACCTTTTATGTAAAAAGAAAGTACTCTTCCTGGGGGTTATAAATGTATTGACAAAATCTACATTATGACCAGCGAAGCCGCGGGCAAAAACTAGTAGGTTATAAATAATTCCATGTTTAAAATTGCAATGCAATCTACAATACATAATTTGTTTTATCTCCAAAAGCATCGTTAATCTGCCAAGACATAACAGTATCTATTAGAGACTCTGGATTCTTAGTAACAATACTAAGAATCCAGATATAAATATAATCTCAATTTGTTATTTAGACAAAAAAGGTAAGGAAATAATGGCGATGCCTCTATAGCGTAGTGGTTAGTGTAATCGACTGACACGCCTGAGGTTTACGGGTTGGATTTTCGCACAATTCAAACATTTGTCTTGGTCTGGCTTTTTCTATGTTTAATATGTACGTATTTACAAAAAAAAGTATAAATGTATTATTATCCATTGTCTAGTACCCATAGTACAAGCTCTGCTTAGTTTGGGCTACATGGTGTTGTGTATGTGATAAAATATTAGAATATTATTTTGTTTATAAACAAATGCATGCCTTTTTTTACGTGGTGCATGCTTTGACGCATACCCCTCCGCAGGGGCGGGCGATGGAGTTATGTGGGACTCACCGGGGTAAAAGAAAGATATTGAAATTATGATAATGGACCTCCCGGAATACCGACTAAAACTACCACGGTACTTCGACATAACCATAGACGGCGGCGCCGCGCGAATCACTTTAACGTGCAATCGCGACCCCGCCGAGGTTTTGGCCCGTCGTGTGAAACGACAGGCCACTACATAAAACACTACCTCTAATGTCCCCTTGTAGGGGGACAAAAACACGACTCAGAGGTGCACGTGGCACGTGCAATATGCACGCCGCCTCTCGGATCTGGTGCTGATCGGGTGGCGAGCAGGCCCACGCAGCCCACCACCCCCATGTCAAACCTCAGGGTGGATGGAGGTCATTTCGCGCCCTCCGGCGCCCGGTTCTGCGGTAGGGGAGAGGGTTTAAGCGATCCCTCTCCCGCTCCACCACCTCCTTGATGGACATGACTTCCTCACAGAAGGAGGCAACGGCGTTCCACGACCTCTCGCTCCGGACCATAGATTAAACCACGGCCGGGAGCGAGAGAGCAACCACACCGACTGCCGCGATCAACTCACGGCGTTGTGATGCCCATGCGGGGCAATCCGCCAAATTGTGCAGCGCCGTATCCACAACATCGCGGCAGTCGCCGCAGTGATGACATCCGGGCGTCTCCTGCCGGCCTATGCGTCACAGGAACTGGCCAAAACAACCGTGGCCAGTCATTACCTGTGTCAGCCGGCAGGTGTGGGCACCATGCCGCCTCTCCAGCCAGTCTTCAAAAACGGGACTTACCGCCACGATCGTGACGTGCCCGAAATAAATGCGTGCCTGTCTTGACTTGTTGTATTCTTCTTTATATTTAGTGAAATTCATTTAGACCTTATTTCTATAGTTTGGCACAAATTCTATGAAAATTTTGTCAATGTTAAACTGTCCGTATCTAAAACAACTGATTTCTTTACATAGGATCGAGGCATTAGTGGTCTGTTTGCCGACCAAGTCCACCAGACCAATCTCCATTCTGCTTGTTCATGTCTTTAGAAAACAGATAAAATGACATGCGATGACATACGCAAATAATTTTCACGACATCTAGCCAGCGCCTTTTTAAAGCGTTTTGAATTCTATAATATGTAATATAATTATCGCTGAACGAAGTATTCACTCTTTAAATAAGCTCATATTAAAGTAATGAACATAAACACGTCATATGTTGCCAAATTTCATATGCTTGCCAAAAAGATAGCGTGACTGCCAAATATGTAACCTCTGTTTCTGCTACAAGGTCATTGGCAATCTAACATTAAGGTTACCCTTTGAACTTAACCTATCCGCGGCGGGTTACCTTGAGAAATTATTATTACCAAGCAATAGAATATTTGATTTAGCGATCGTTCTATTACTTAGAACATCGAATATATTTGTCCCTTTAAAATTAATAGTTGCCATTTCGATATACAACATTATTTTAAGTGTACCATAAACTTGAATAAAGAATGTTCTGTTATGCATATATGATAGAAATATTATAATAAACTATCTTTTGCCTACAACTTTATTCGCGTGGAATTTGAAAGTAGGTGTCTATCTATATTATTCTAGGTGGCGTATTAAGATGAAGTATATACCGGTTTTAATTTAGGTGTCCAGCAATTACCACTGTGAAAACCGTATTCAATTTCATGCAGTAGTTTTTGCGTGATGTACGTACAAACATACAAACAGACATTATTTTCTGAAAATTTTACCTACCTATCGGTTACAATTGTATTATATTATGTGTAGATATCAATGTATATTTCCCTTTAAGTTTGACATGTGAGTAACTGCGTACAAATCGGTAGGAAGTATTTCTTTGTGTTATTGTCAGTGGCACCGGTTAAAGGGTCGCAGCTGATGAATGACTGACTATTGATCGATTGCCCGGCGATTGTACACGTGTACTGAAACGAGTGGTATGCCCACGCACGTGATAGATCACTACCGTATTTTTGTGGTCACCTCATCTGAAAGTGCAGGAAAGTACAAGTTTACTTACACCGGTGCATTACTGTCTCTTGCATTGAGCTTATTTGCAAATGAGACATTCCTCTAGACTGAGGTATAAATTTAATACACCCATATTTCGACAAATGCGTTTTTAGGTTATAATAGCGGTTAATTATACAATTAAAGTAAAATGTGTTTTAAATTAAATATCTATCAAGCACTTTTTACTTTTTCATAATAAGATATTAATTAACATAATATGTACTAATATATTTTATACAACAAGGTTAACAATATTTTTGGGTATTTTAAAGCTTAGATACATATTCGATTCTCATATTTAAACATAATTTTTGTTAATTCCTTAAAGCTAAACCTAAAGCGGATATAATTTAGTGTGAAAAGTCGTTACGAAACGCCTATTACTGGCAGTTCTATAATAATGTTCGAAAATATGTGCGATGTGTGCCAACCCACATTTGGCGAGTGTTAGCCTTTCTCTTCTTAAAGCACGTTCATATTTTATACTAGATTATCTAACAGATTTATAAAATACTAATATTTAACAAGATAAAACGTGAACGTGACGAAAGTATTCGTTTTATCGACAAGATCGTTTTTTATTAATTCGCCTACAGGTTTAAGAAATTATTGTATGTGATATCAAAAAAGTTACAATTCAAATTAATCAATAAATGGTTTAGCATCGAGATGTATTTATTATTTAGTTTAATTGATTATTCTAGATTTTTGTTTTTAATATGTAGCATTATTCAAAATCAAATATGTTGATTCGAATAAACATTTTGACGTAACACCTTGTGTATTTAACGTGTTGAGAAGAGTAATTAACGATGTTCTTCTCTTACACGTCTTACTAACACGTTTTGGCCGAGAGAAAAAGTCGAGGGTAGTCTAAAAAGAAATCGAACGTGGTAACAGAACAGCTGTTTCTTTTGGCCGGCAACTTAGAAAGTACCAGCGGCGAATAGTAAAAGTACTTAATCCGATTTCTAGAAAAGTTTACTCCTCTTTCTTGTACTTATATATTTATTCTTGTTCTGGCTTTTAAGTTAAAATGTGTTTGTAACTTTTAATAGTAGTAGGTCTAGTGCAGATTAATAAATGGTAGTTTTACTGTTTGATGCAATAGGTAGTCAATTCTAAATAAGTATAATATTGATCAAATTTTAGATCTAGCATATTATCATTTACTACTTTTATGAATATTCTTCGATAGTTTTGTATCTTTATTGCCATATTTGGAGTTTTACTTATAGATTGTGGACGTAAAGCTAGATTACGACTGATTGTATTTAGTATCTTAAATCTTGTTTAAAAATACAACCTCAACCGCAGTAAACGAAAATAAAAAGAAACAATAAATTGCTGAGATTCTACAATATTATTAATAAATGACGAAATCAATATTTTGTCCTTATATTTGATAACACTTCTTTATAAGGCCTTTAAGGAAAGAAATAACACTTGAGAATTATTTACTTTGGCAGAATTTTAACGTTATCTTATGAAACTTAAACGCAACTAACCCAAAGAACAATTTAAAAAATACTTTTCATGATCCATCACATAAGACTGCAAGTGACTGACTGACAAAAACAACTGACAATGAAAGATGTACCCTTAAATATTTTGATAGAACATAGTATTATCATACTTGTTAGTACTTGGACAATAGTTTTGCGTTGATTACATGAAGCCTTAGTAAAAAGCTGCCGCAAAAATTACAACAAACCAAACAAGAATTTGACAAGCATCCGGCAAAATAAAGGCCAGTTTTACAATAATCAAGCAAAAGATATTCGAAATATAAAGTTTAGTAGGCTAAATATTAGTGATAGCGAGACTTTTATTTTATAAATACATTCTATGTGGAGATTGTAAAACAAGACCTAAGTGTATTTTATCAAGAAGAAAAAATATATTCTTTCGTCTAGAAAAAATTCTAAATTACACATTATAACATATGTTTCGTTAAAGAATATCCATGATATAAACCCAAACGATTATGAATGGCCCGTTCAAGAATCCCGACCCTTAGAATTTATTTTGCTAAAACCCTCCTCTCATTTTAAATATATACTACAGTTGGTGATAATTATTCTTAATGACATTTTAAGCTACCATATTTTTGTAACACATGTGTGTAAGGACTCGTATATAATAATTCGTATAAATTATGTATGACATACATGCGTAACCTTATGCCTATATCCCTTAAGAGTAAGGCAGAAGTTTATTACGCTAGATATGGTCCTACGTAATAAGGTGTTCCTAGGCCGGACCTTCTTTTGGTAGTAGATCCTCGCTGATTTCAGCATGAATGGGCCGGATCGACCGGGGTAGTACTACCCTCTCACAGAATACCGGCGTGAAGTAACGGTACCCGTACTGTTGCGTTTAGTATCGGTGAGTGAGAGAGCCGGAGGCCCAGTTACCCCGATCCTTTTCCTATCCTTTCCTTTGTCCTTTCCCTCCTTAATTCCTTTTTAAAGGGCTGGCAACGCACTTGTAACTCCTTTGGGTTGCGGGTGTCCATGGGCGGCGGTAATCGCTTACCATCAGGCGATCTGTCTGCTCGTTTGCCACAATATGCAATAAAAAAAAAACCGTGTCACCGATTATCTGGCAAAACCTCCGTGCTACTTCTAAGATTTTTTGCCAGAACAACGCAATACCACTTTGCCCTACGATTCGAACCCGAGACTTCATACACAACAATCGCATACAATACAGCTGCGTTACCAAACCTAATTAAAGACTATTAACGCTTCATACTGCAACCAGCGGGATATTAAGAACCTAGCCAAACAGAAGCAAATCTTAGGATATATTTAGTATAGGACATCTCTGTTAATTATTTTAATGACAATATATATCCGAAAGCTTTTACTGTACCAGACAAACGGGATTGGTAACGGTTAAGTGCGGCATAGGATATGTTTTAAGGTTTGAAATGTAGCTAGAGTATACATATGGTTTTATTTTAATAGTTAACTTTCGCACTAGGAATATTTTCTTTGTCATGGAAAACACTACAAACATTCAAACAACGGTCACAAAGATCCTAGATTGGGCACTAGTCTTTCTGTATCACAGAAATTTGCCCATGTGAAAGTGTTAAACTACTACATATTCCGTGCAGTCGAATTGTAGTATACATATCTTTGTATAATTCATCGGAAATATATTGGCGTAATGTAATACTGTGTATTACAAATACAGTGTGTCGTGTTTCATAATTACAACCTACTAATTACAGTTGTTAAGCCTATTGTATTGAATTAAATAGCTCTTTGGAGCCCATTAAGAGTGAGTCAATATACAAAATGAGTTTATGATTAAATCTCTGTGTAATGTGTAAGAACACAAAGCCCGGTACATAAGTAGAGTAATTTATAACTGAAATTTGTGTCATGAATTTATTATTTTAATGTGTGTTCGATAGTTAGCACTAGCACAATATTACAAATTATACTTGACGTACAAATAACTTAAATATTTAAGATTTAGCGGTTACGACCCGCGCGCTGGTTGTTGGTGGGCCCAATTGTTATCTTTTTTTGCTGTTGAGACTGCGGTAACCTTAAAATGGCGCAAATTCAGTAATTATGTTTTTGCGCTATTTGGGGTGGCAATGTTAGGCTCATTAGGTTCGAGCGCTGGTATCTTGTGTAGAGGGGTCACAAAATGCTGATTGACGCCTTGTGTCATCAGCAGGTTGGTCTTTTCTTAAACCAAAGAATCAGCATTGCTATTCAACGTGTCTTTGCTGCCAGCCGTCTGGGAACGTTATCAATTGACACTGATGCTGACAAGTTCTACAATGTCTAAACGTTTATCTTTTTTTATTATTATTTGTCTTTTTTATAATATACTATTTTTTGCCCGCGGCTTCGGTCGCATAAATGTAGGTTAGGTTAGCTTAGATTACTAACAGTATTTTTTCTGGGTGAAAGGTACGCTATGTCCTTTTCAGATCCGCCGACAACGTGTATCCGAAGTTTCATGATCATCGGTCGGGTAGTTAAGGCGTGAAAGCGTAACAAACAAACAAACTCACTTTCGCATTTATAATATTAGTTAGGATGTCAAATATTTAAGCTTCTTTAATGTAGTAATATATAATTAATCACGTCTGGCATTACGGCAAGAATGATTAGATTTGGATAAAAAAAAAAAACTAATTAAACATTACTTATTGTTAAGGTTTAGTCAAGTAATAGTTTAGTAACAGCGATGGTCCGTTAATCAGGACATGGAGAGCTTTCCATATAATATGTCGTAAAAAAATCGCTAACTAATAAAATTAGCGATATTTTTTTTACTGCGGTTGAAGTTTTGTTCAATTCTCATATATTGTTTGCTTGAGACTTGGTCGCCACGTAAAGTTACGATGTAAATGATGACTCAACTGGCATTATACCTAAATTATTAACACTTCTAGTAGCCAAAAATTTTATGGTTTCCAAATTAATGTATAGTACGTATATTATAACCTGACACCGTCATTAATACAATCATCCGCTTCCAAATTAATGAGCAAACAGCCGCTACAAATATCGATGTTTAATAAACACCAGCAATAACGAATAATGATCCACTCATAATTAGGATAAGACCAGCGCGATTAATAAATTGTATATTATGCACATATTGTTGTTTAATTTCGGTGATGAGATCAATAAAAATTTAATAATATTTAGTGACTAATCTAAATATTTTCTATGCAATTAGTATGATGTGCTCAAGTACTGATCCGATTGCTCTCCTTATGTGACGGAACGTGACACGGATGGCATGATGATTGTAGCGAGTGTTGTGGGTTCGAATCCCACATGGGACAAAACTTTGTGTGAACCAGAAATGGTTGTACTGAGTCTGGGTGTTCTTTATATCCGTTGTTTAAATGTTTGTAAAGTCTTCGCGATACAGGAATGTGTGAAAAGTGCAGGAGTTGGAGTTGAAAATAAAATGATAGAGGATCGAAATTTTAAACAGGTGTTCCAGAAGTCGACGTCAAGCCGTAAATAGCCGTCAAAAGGCAGGCATTTTAAAAAAGATCAAAAATATCGACACCCTTGGCGGTTTTTCACACATACACAATGCTTCTATTGCAAAGGATGTAGATTATTTTGTTTATTTTAAAAATCTATAAGTTTTAAAATACGTAACTTAAATTTTTGTTATATTTTTCTGATAGCTATTATAACTTAGCCTGTTACCTGATTCCGGCTTAACGTCGACTTCTGTTATACCCTGTATAATAGTCTGTTAAAAATTAAAGACACACTGTTATCGCTACTTGGACCTGCATCAGTCTTTAGTTTTGCTAAATTCTCCTTTATAGAGCATTAATATGCTGGTAGTAAAGACTATGATTTTATTCGGATGTATCAGTCAACATTACAGCACGTTTATGATCCATTTTTTTTACTTGGCTTGACACAACATGTATAGATACGACTCTATATATGGTCTTCCTTTTTGTCATCTCTATTTATCAGATATAAATATAATCTGATAGCAGTATTTGAATTAATTTATAATGAGCTTAATTGTTTACCATATGATAAAAATAGACAAAACTTACATATGCGCCACTGAACCATCATAGCAGTATTTTTAATTGTCTTAGCATAAAGATATGAACTAGAATCTTCTTGTACCTATCTAAACTCTTCTTATCAATGTACGATAAAGTACGACTGAAGAATGCTTATTGAATAAGAAATGTTCTCAAGTTCCTGAACAGAAAATCTTAAGAATTTTTAAAAATGTTCGCGCTCTTTTCGCTTCGCTGCGGTGTTGTTCAAGTATCGCGAATGTTTTTGGCTTTTTACGGTTACCTCAAAACATACCGATGTTATTCGGTAAATTAACTGTCTTAAACAACATTTATTTTATTTCACCCGTATCTTTTACCTATTTTACATTACTTTAGGGTTGTTTTAGCCAACAGTGTATTCAAATCACCGTACAATAGAAAAATATAAATTATGATGTATTGAATAGGTACTTCCGAATAGTTAAAAGAAGATTCATAAGTACTTTTAAAATTAACGTTTATCAATCTCTTAGTGATGAGAACATCGTTCGCAATTAATTTTAGATTAAACTTAATTATCTTAATCCTAACTAATATTACAAATACGAATGAGAGTGTCTTTGTTTATCACGCTTTCACGTCTTAATTACTCTACCGGTCATTATGAAATTTCGCATTCACGTTGTCAGGGGTACAGAAAAGGATACCTTTCATCTAAGGAAAAATTACTGTTCCCGAGGGATATAAATCCCTCGCTCCTGCTAAATAGGCATAGTTTTTGTATCGCGGGGTTCGTCACAAAAATTCAAACAATGGGCTGAAAGGACACCGAGGTTCTGTACTAAAAGAGGATTGCCCAGTTTTTATAGACACTTTGGCCAATGGTGAACAGGTCATTTACCTAATAATATGATATCAATTAAATCCTTCACATTAGTAAAAAGGAGAATATAAACCTAGTTTTATATCAGACTTTATGTTTAGATAGGTTTCTTAATGTTATTGAAAAGGGTAATTAATCGAATAAAACAATATATTATTCATGAATATTTTTATGTAAGTAGTATATGATCAAGGAACTGGGCAGGTGGATTAATGTGCTCTTGATAACTTGCCCAGCCTAAAAACCATATTATGGTCATTATGTGAGCGCAGCAACCCACTGTTCTACGGCCCACTATGTTTTGTTTGTGTTATATTTTCTTTTTTTTTGTATGTTTATTTTACTGTTTTATTTTTTGTTGTGTTAACTTACACAAAGATTTTTAAAATAACAAAAATAAATAAAAATATTCATGAATTTTTTTTTCATGACGTCGTTTCCACGGATGGTCAAAAGTGGACAATGTCCTTTGTAAATTACACATATTTTTGTTCCGTGTGAACGAGTGAACTCATAACACTCGGTGCAGTGGCAGAGTGCCGAAAAACTTAAACTACGCCAACCTAACAAGCATTAAGCTGCAAGCAACATGTAGAGCATTTTAGTGTCTTTATAACTTGTTTCTTCTTTGATAGTTAAGTTTGGCAAGGACGATGCCGATTACTAGGCGATGAATTCACCAAAAGCGCCGCCGTACACCGTGTATAGTGCGCGCTTTTACGTCCACTTTGCGGATTAAACCTGATATACCAAGTACCAAACTTTTAGTTCCCTCTGATGTTGCTTCAAGTGTCGTCACAATGACAAAAATCGTTTGAGAAAACACGGGGTCCGGGATGGGTGGAGCTGCAAAGACTGTAGCTACTTCAAAGTGAACTAGAATTTTCACATAAGATATATGTGTTCAAGAATGCATATCCATGCGAGGCTTAATGTTCTTTATGATATATATGGAACTAGACTCTCGCGCTCGCGTAAATGGAGATTTAGTCGAAAAATTTCTATCCCTCGGGAATAGCACTTTTTTTATGAATGAAAGGTACTACATGCCTTAGACAACGTGTTTGCGAAATTTTATGATGATCGTTTGAGTATTTAAGGTGTGAAAACGTAACAAACACACATTCATATTCATAATATTAGTTAGAATCTTAGTAGATGAGAGATTAATAAAGAAAATCTTTACATTAGTAATAGCGTAATATAATATAATGCAACCTAATTCCGGATAAATTACCGATAAGCAATTAAGAGCTATAACGTACATATGTATTTACTATAAATTGCCGAATCATACAATCCGTAAATTATGTGTCGCAGCTTTCTTAATTATTTGCCGCGTCCATAACGACCTCCGTCATGCGGGGCGTTACAAAGTATATCATTTAGTCGTTCGGTAAGAAAATTAATTGCATATTGTACTGCACGGTCTGTGAGCACGATAAGTTGTTGGTTTTGGCTGTAATAATAATACATCTCTAACTAGCTACTGGCTACACTTCGCTATGGTTTAGTTTCATGTATTTAATTTCTGTTACCTTTAAAACCTCAAGATAAAGGTATTCAGAACACTCTTTAACTGAAATGCAACTTTGTGTAAACATTTTAAGCCTTTAAAATTAATACTTAAAAAACAATTCAAAATCATCAATCTTTGTAAGTAGACATTTATTAGATAATAGTGACCTCACATGGATTGATAATAATCAAAGGATTCGTTCCTAGGATAAAGAGATGTTTGTCTTAACGTAGTGAAATGTTCTATAGATTTTGGTAATGCTACGATGTGTTCTAAATCATATACTCAAGAGACATTAATTCTCAAATCCTAATCTACAAGACATTATAGAAGCTGTTGTAAGCTATATTTGTTTGTAAAAAGCAGTATGTTTGGTAGATGTACCGTCACTTTTACTCTACAATCATGAACGCATATGAATGGATTCAAGAATGTGGCTAGTAGGTATTTGTCAAAGCATACCGAGCTTTGTGTAATAATAAAAAGTCAGGGCAATATAATTAACATACATAGTGATTAGAGGTGGTAACTGATAATAATCATTGAAAAATCAATCATTATGATATTATAGGTTAATTTAGTTGACTCTCTTTATAAGTAATTATATTATTATTTTTAAAAAGTTTAATAGCAATTTGGGTTACAAATTACTAGTATTCCCTCCAGCTAACTCGTTAGTGCAATGAGTGGGATTCGAACCCGCGACCTATCGATCGCAAGTCCAATGTCTTATCCATTGGGCTACCGGCGCCGCTTTATATAAATATCAATCCTGTTTATAAACAGACTAAACACATAATTAAGAACATTGTGTAGAGCTCTCAGACATGCAGGTTCCGTCATGATGAATGCATCTACTTTCAAGTGCACGAATGGGTTTTCAACTACACGGATGGCCTACTAATTTGAGAGGTCGCCTAGCCACTGGCACTGCGCCAAGTTTTGTAGGTTCGATCCCCAAACAACAAAATTATGTGATTTACAAATATGCAGTTGTTTCGAGTCTGGTTGTTGTTTATGTTAGTTGTTTGAATGTTTGTAAAGCCCCCGCGACACAGTAATTATTCATAGTGTGAGATGCCTCTATAAAAGGAAAAATA
The DNA here is from genome assembly GCA_963675205.1 of Catocala nupta. Classification (NCBI taxonomy): domain Eukaryota; kingdom Metazoa; phylum Arthropoda; class Insecta; order Lepidoptera; family Erebidae; genus Catocala; species Catocala nupta. The sequence goes on along the minus strand of OY776100.1, from coordinate 14,225,014 downwards.
TTTCACTATCATTACTATAAAAAGTAAAAGATGTATATCGTGGGTCAGATTCACAGATCGGGCAATTGATATTTTATTAAAGATATCCTTAGCAGAATAAGCACAGAGGCTGCCAATATATCCAAATAGGAATAGGCTCACTTCTTATTACGTGAGACGTAAGAGTGCTAATAAAATACGGTTGTAGTACTCTCAATCTCCCTATTCGGAGATATACAGCCATAGATCTATGTCTTGTATAATCATGTCTAATATAATATTCCCAGTCAACAACATGTGTACAGAGACCGGTTATGTTTGACAAACTAAAGAAGTTCGTCAAGTTCGTAAAGGATAGCGTGCAACAGTTGGCCGACCCAGTTTCTGATGCAAGTAGTTATCAACTATCAACAATATCGGAGTTACTTGTTGTTTGCGCGGAACGCGATGTTAAGCTTGATTTTTCCTCGGGTAAGCTTTTTACTTTACATAGTTTAAACAGTAAATTTCAAACGAAACAATGTCTTACAAACGTGATTTAAGGGCTCGGTTTATTTATGCGTAAAACGTAGCATGAATTCAGAAGATAGCACGCATCTCACACTCTGATCAACGCTGCGTTTAATGCAAAAGCTCAAGCTAAGCAATTGTTCTATCTATACTAGTGTTATAAAGAGGAAAGATTAGATTTTTTGTTTTTTTGTAAGAATTTATTTCAAAAACTACTTAACCAATTTTAATTTTCTTTCTCTTTTAGAAAGCTATATCATTACTGAGTAACATAAGCTACCTTTTCTTTAAAAAAAATAATTCTATTACTAATATAACCTAATTTACTTTTACACGAATGAAGCAGCGGACAACAACTAGTATTATATAAACAAATGTGAGTTTGTTTATTTGTTTGTTTGTTATGCTTTCACGCCGTAACTACTTGATCGTTCATTATGCGATTTCGCATACACCTTGGCAGAGGTACAGAAAAAGAAATAAGTATCTGTCATCTAGAAAAAAGTGCTATTACTATCTTTTACTCCTACTAACTAAGGTGGCAAACAGGCATACCCACCATAGCCATAGCCTACTTGATGGTAAGTGGTCACCGTAGCCTATGGACGCCTGCAACACCAGAGCCATCACTTGCGCATTGCCGACCCTTTAGAAATGGAAGAAAAGAAAAAGAAAGTGGGAAGGAAAAAGAGCGGAAAGGGGAAAGAAGGGTGATTGGGCCTCCGGCACTCTCACTCATCGAACAAAACACAACAGTAGGAATACTGCTAATTTACGTCGATATTCTGTGAGAACCAGTCCTTTCCCGGTCGAGCCGGCCCATTCATGCTGAAATCAGCGAGGGTCTACTACTAACCTTTTTCTTTTTTTGATACCCAGGAAAAATGCTTGATGCACTACCCGCCGGCTAGGGGACGGCACCGGCGGGGCGTGTGGGACTCACCAGCCGAGTGCTGGTATACCCACTAAAAAACCTGGGGTGTTCCCTCTCTCACCCAATGGGGGGGGCCAGTTGGGAGTCTGAAAAGATTCATCCATAGCAGGCCCCCCTGTGTGGGTGTGGGCCGGGTCGAAAAGGGAGAGCAATTCACTGCTCTCCCTTTTCGACGTTAGAAGGTGCGCGGGAACACACTACTAACCTAACCTAACCTACATTTACGCGAGCGAAGCCGCGGGCAACACCTATGTTACAAAATAGTACGCGGCGTTCAATGTACATTATAACGTATAAACGAACTAAGCCCTTTATAGTCTTTAAATTGGTTAGGCGCCAGCGACATAGAAGATTCGTAAGACGGGTTCGAGACACATCGCCAGCAGAGCGCGTCCGCGGACAAAGCCGGGATTTTGTGACGCCTTGTCACCGTGCTCGTATTATCCGCGACGTATCCACATCCTACCTTACAAGTATATACTTGTAAGGTGGGATGTGGATACGTGAATGAGGATGTGGATATTATCGTAACTGTAAAATTACGTCATAACAAAATTCGTTCTTTGCTTTAAAACATTCTGACTGAAAATCCGTATAAAATTTTCTACAACCCATAAATCTAATTCAATGGATTTTATACTAGTACCAGTTCTTACAATCATGATTTACAATTATATAATCTCGATAATTTTACCACCACTTTTACTTACCAGGCAGTTACACTTATGTATATAATGAGACTTAAAAGTCACTATTTAGACTTTCAGTAAATAACAAGCGTGTTATTTAACAAATAGATGTCTACGCAAGTGTCGTCGGAAGGGGAGATCTCAAGTGCAGAACCCGCCATAAAATGGCCTTAAAAAGTTCTAAAAACGATTGTAAATGCGACATTGAAAAACGTTCTTTGTTTATTCACTCTTTGTTTTATCAGGATTTGATGACGTCATAAAGTTGGGAAATGAAACAACATGATTAAAATGTTTGTAGTTTCTCTTTGTTTACGTTTTTAAATTAGGATGTCTTAAATTTTTATGTTTGGCTTCTGCACAAATCTAGCCCGAGCCATACGCTTCGCATCTCTTCATATTCGTTTTTAATATTGTTTCTATTTCTCTTCGCATTGTATGTAATTTGATCAATGTCGAAGATTTAAAAGCTTGAAAGCAAGCTTATCAAAATTACCAGCTCTCAGAATATTCTGAGCTGTCTACTAAGTCCTTATACTGATTTTTATTAGAAATGTCATTTATTGTTGAAATGTTATTGCTTTATCCTAAAAATCCATCCAAAAGTCCGTTGTCGTAAAAACTCAAACAATACTTTTATGTTATCTATAGCCATGGATTACGAAACAAGATATTTTTACATCGTAGAAATATCGCAACACACTACATAAATGATGACGTCATGCCAAATAGTTCTGTAGGAGTTTTACAAAACGTTAAACTTTAAGCTTCTTTCGATATACTTTGCAGGCTTATCCTCCGGCAGCGGCAAGTCTTAAACACCAATATTGGAAGTTTTTACTTTTTAAGCTATGGTTTTAGCTTTAAAAGAGCGAAAATAAAGTAAAACGAAGTGTATTAATTGTCGCAAGAAACCTGATGAAGCCTACTAGACATGTACAAATTGTTCATTGGTCATGCTACAATTATATTTATAATTTTATAATCCTAAGTCATCAATTACCAACTACAAGACACTACAAAAATCATTGTATAAGAGGTCTCGGGGCCCGAGCGTTGGCTGATAGAATACAGTACTTTTGATTTTAAATACCGAATACCATACACCACCAACCGGTAGGGTTGACTGAGAAAGAGTCATCAATATTCCAGTTCTGTTTAGACATACGAGATCAATCATATCTAGCACATTAGGAACAGTATTGCATTGAGCAGCACTCAACCAACGTCATTTCGTTCATGAACAATAAAAACGTGTTGCTATGAAATACCTTACTTTTTATTGTGTAGGGCTTCGAAAAGTGACCGCAAAAGATACAATTTGAATTTTATTTGCGTTTTTCTGCACTATGCTTTGTTCTTTCGCCCGTGTGAATGGATCACAGTGTGCTCAAAATCAAAAATAGTCAAACTATATAGGTTAGTAAGTTATGAGTATGAATCATATCTCCGATTCTAACGAACCGCATTCGATGAACTTGGCTTACGTTTATCATCATTAGCTAGAAGTTCTGAAGCAATTTCCATTTTCCTTGATGATAGACAACAACTTGACTGTGTTCCCTTAGTATAGCAACTTTGATACCTAAAATATCGTCGCGCGTTGCGTTCGGTCGCGTATGAGTGCGTTTACGGAGAAACGATTTTACACTCGTTTGATTGAAATAGAGTGTTTTTTGCCGTGGAGCCTGCGGATGGCATCGCCGCGTCGCACGCGGTGTTTATTACAGCGGTGCACGCAGCGACGCACGCGGCGGCAATTCTCGATGAGGCGATGCCTGCGGCGGAACCTTCTTCCAGTATTATTTGAAAATCGCACAACGCAGATGTATGTTACTGTGGCAGTGGAGTACGATATCTATATATAGAAATCTACTTTTTCTTAGAAGTAAATTCTATGTTAGAATTGAAACTATATAATATAATAAATGCGCCGCATTAATGCAAGCCGCATACAACGCAGCGATAGCCACCGCGTGCTTCGATACACGCTTGGCGATTCGTCGCGGGCGCAGCGGCGGGTACCGGCACGCTACCCGCCCCGCATCTCTATAAACAACATCGTATATTGTCATATGTTTGTGTTTACGTGTGCGATGATGCGTGCCGCTGCACGCGCCGCCGTTCCGTAAACAGGAAAAACTTCCGATGCGCCGCGAGATGCCACGCCATACGTGACACGCAACGCACCGCGTTTCCGTGAATGAGGCCTTAAATAGTTTGGCAGATGTTAATTACAGTTGTACCAATAAATATTTTCCATTAATTTTCAAACAAATTTGCTTGTGTTAGGCTTGTATTCAGTCAGTAGTATAATTGTTGGGATTTGAACCCACTACCTCTCGATTGCATGCTTAATATCTTAGCCATTAAGCTGCTTACCTTTTCTATCGGTGACAATACAAAATTCGTGCTATTCGTACCTTAAAGTATGCTTAAATTACTTACAAATGGACCCAATATAACTTAAGGTACAAAAATAAAAAGACTTCAAGTTAAACCACCTGCCAAGCATACTATTCATTTGTCAATATATTAAATAATAGTACTTTATAGAACATTCTCTGTACAAGCAATAAAGTGCAGTTCTTTAATGTATTCCTTCATATTTCATGCTTTGTAGGGTAATGGTCCATACGCTGCGTTAGAATCGTGTCTCGTTTTAAAACGATTTAAGAATGAAATATATTGGTAGTTCAGATAATATGATATGTGTAGTACACCGGCGTTTATTTAAAATGAATATTGATCTACTAGTAGTAGTAATGGTAATGATGCTGCTTCGAAGTTGCGATTGTGAAGCTAGGTATTCTTTCTCATATATTTTTTTTTATAGTTCAGAGCTTTGCTTTTGTCATGAAGTTGTCTATTACATAGGTTTAGAAATTAACTGATACTAGCGGTCACCCACTGGTCGAAATTCAACCATAATTGATTTAAATTTTAAGTTTGATCGTTATTAAGGTTTTATTGTCTATAACTATACCTTTATAATCACATTTTATTTAAATTTTGCCAAGGCTATACAGATTAATTTAGCTATATTTTCAAACAAATTATTATTTTCAAATTACTTTTTCATTGACGATATTCATAAGCTTGCTACTTTGTTTTCGTTTTTCTTTATTACATATAAATAAGGTTTGTAACCATAGTTACGATAGAATTGTAACTACGACATCAGCCGAACAATACCGAAATACTACGTACGCGATTCGACTGCGTGTGTGAAATGCATGGTAATAATAATAATAATAAGTTTATTTATTTCTCTCTTCACAAAGAATATTAGTACAATAAATTTGTTATAGCAGTGTAGGTAAAGCTATTTTCTTTGTGAGAGATTAGAGTCTATACTAGGGATAACCCTGTGTGACAGATCTCCCAATCAGAATATTCAGTATTAGAATAAAGAGATACATGCAGCCACAAAATATGACTAATTCGTAATTCCTAGTGACAATATGTTGTTAGAGAGAATGTGCAGTGTGTGTGTGTGCATGTGTGTGTATGCACGCGTGTGTGTGTTTGTATGTGCGTGTATGCGTCTGTGTGTGTGTGTGTGTGTGTGTGTGTGTGCGCGTGCGCGTGTGTATTTTTGTGTGCGTGTATTTGTGCGTGTGTGTGTGTGTGTGTGTGCGCGCGTGTGTGTGTTCGCATAATTTATAAGTATTTAGTTACAATGGTATGTTTTTCAGTATTCTCATAATCTAAGGATTGAAGCCACTTAGATAGGACTTTCTTGCATTGGTGTTTTTGGTAAGTGGATATATGGATAAGAATTGGTTAACTTTGTTATATAAGTACGCGCCAAGGGTAGAGAATAATAGATAATAATAGATTATAATAATAGATTCAAAACCGCTCTTTGGGTTCTCTCGAGATTTAACATAGTGGTTTTAGATGCGCCTCCCCAAATTATTATGCCATATGTTATCAACGACTGACATTGGGCGTAGTATACCATTTTTATTATCGTAAATTCAGCCACATGCCGAAGACTTTTAAAAATAAAAATTTGTTGACGAATGCGTGATGTAAGTAAGTTTATATGTGCTGGTTGTGTGCATGTAGTGTTTTTTCACTAATTTAATGTATTTCTAATGCATATTTTATATAAATAGTAAGATTCGCCACTCTTTCTCCATATAAACTTCAACTGTACCAAATTTCATACTCCTCCGTCCGTGCAATTTTCGTACAAAGTTTTTGCTTCACGTATTAATATATAGATACCGACATAAGCCCAAGAAAATACCATGGTTTAAGATTGCGCTTATATTTACCAGCGCTTGTGAAGTCCCACTTCTCGTTCTCAGAACGGGAAAATATGTGCACGTTGTCTGCAATAGTGCTTAAGTGGCAGAAAGAGAATCGCCCTCTATTACACAGACGCAATAACAGAGATAGCGATAATTGGGCATAAAACACTTTTCTGGCAACTTGGCCTAAAATTAAAGAATCATACATACGTACATACATAGATTCACTTCTGTTTCCCAGAGGGGTAGGCAGAGACTACGGATTTCCATTTGCTACGGTCCTGACACACTTCTCTGGCTTCATTCACTTTCATAAATTCCTCATACACGCTCGCCGGTTTAAGGTGCTCTTAACCTAGCCTTTATCCAGAACGTCTCCGATCTGATCAAGAAACGTTCGCCTAGGTCTTCCCCTTGCGACTGTTTCATTCACACTAGACTTATAAACTTTCTTAGTCAGTCTTTTCTCGTGCATTTTTTCTACATGCCTAAACCAGCTTAACATACCCTTTTCTATTCTCGTCACTATATCCACGTTTATGCCGCATCTCTCTCTAATCACACTATTCCTTATTCTATCTATCAGAGTCACACCACAAACATTTATTTTCTATATAAGGTACTAAAAAAATTCAATATCGTACACACTATATCCTTGGTATTTCAAGTCTTTATACTATGCTAACCTTTACCCTACCTTTACCGGTTGCCATATATAATGGTATACAATATCGTTTCCAAATAACATAATTTCTCTCATTAATTGCTACATTTTAATCATATTTACACCAAAAACAGAATTTAAATGTATTATATTTAATCAGTAGACCTGTAGCTAATTTATGCGCGTTTGTTCCAAAGAACTCTGTATTTCATTAACACGGACTAATTCATATTGCGATGTAATTCCAACTGAATTTGCATCTTAATTGCTCTCATTCCCAAAACACTTTTTATTTCTAAAGGGAACTCATCATTGCGCACAAAATTTCGCCATTCTCCCCGTCAAAAACATTATTCAAATTGCTTCTTCAGATAATTTTTAATATTTAAACTCAAACTTAATTAACATGCAATTAATTCTGATAATTATAACTTGGGAATAAAACATTTTAGTAACGATTTCAAGAAATTAATTGAAACACAAATAAGAAATTTGAACAGTTTTAAACTGTCTCCGTGGCTAAAGTTTTGACAACGGAAAACTATGGATTATATAAGTTATACAGTTTGTCATGGTATGTCACTATATCTCTGCAAACATATAGTATGAATACAAAGCATATACTCTGAAAATGACGTAACCTGGAATATACTATTCAACTTAATATTAGTTACTGCTCTGCCATTTTGTTCTCAACAAGTCCACATATTTATTCAACCAAATTTTTATTTGACAGAGCTAATTTCAATTCGTGTACATAAAAAAATAAAAATAAGTATAATATAACTAGCTATGCTCGCGGTTTGTGTTCGCAGTAGTTCGTAGCGTGATGTTATATAGCCTAAAGCTTTCCTCGATAAATAGGCTATCCAACACTAAAATAATTATTCAATTCGAACCAGTAATTCCTGAGATTATCGCGTTTAACCAAACAAACAAACTCTTCAGCTTTATAATATTAGTATAGATACTATTGATTTGCCGCACAAAACATGTTCTGATTATAAAAAAGTAGAGTATCCTAATCCTAACTATATATAATATTATAAAAGCGAATGTGAGTTTGTTTGTTTGTTACGCTTTCACGCCTTAACTACTTGATCGATCATCATAAAATTTTGCACATACGTGGCTTGGGACACAAAAAAAGATGTAGGATACCTTTCATCCAGAAGAAATACTTTTACTAAGATAATCTAACGTAAATGTATTACGCCAGCGAAGCTGCAAGCAAAATCCAGTACAGCCAGATTGTAGCTGTATGTGATAATTTTCACTATGTTACCAATTCATACATCTATCGTTTTACACAGAATTTTCGTATACAGGATGTCCGGTAATTAATGGATAACCTTGAAATGTCTTATAGTAGAAATGAAGGCCGTTCAGAAAAATTAAAAGAAAAAAAAGATATGTGTATGTATATTAAAAGTGCAAGCTATATTAGCATAGCATACTTTTGACTGTCTATCTATTAGCATAATTAGTGTTTAATAATAAAACAACAAAAAACCGATGGATTTCATTCATTTATGGTCGTAGTATACAAGAAAGTTACATATGGTAATTAAAAAAAAAGTAGTTAGGATAGAATTTTCCATATTTTTTTATGAACGGCCATCAGTTCCACTATAAGAGATTTCCAGGTTATCCATTAATTACCGGACAACCTGTAGATATAAACATTGTACAATTTTACAAAAGTTTTGATAGAATTCGCACTTATTCAGGATTTGGACCTATAATAACATCGATAATCCGTATAGTTAATAGTTCTGTAAACTAAGCTAGTACTCGTATGTATGTGTGCTAAAATGTTATAATTTCTTCGTTTCTTTATATTAAATATTTTCATCGGACCAGCTTCATTTGTGTATCAACTAGTCCGAAAATATAAAAATATGTTTTGTGGAGCACCAGTATGTAGTTAAATGAGTTATATCTCATTAAAGGATCTGTATTGGCAATTAAAAGTCGTAATTTATTTGTCAGCGATGCTTCTGACACTTTACTGACAGTGTTCGTGGAAAAACTTGTTGGAACTCATTTAACTTATGGATTTATTTATCGAATACCGAGGCTGGGCGGCTCGTGTCTGTGCCTTACGATCTTCCATTTGCAAATAAATAGTCTCTTAATCTCTTCTTTAGATATCACCTATCTGGAAAGATTATTTAGTTATACGACCTGTATTATATATTACTTTTAGTAATTTTTTATACATTTCTCTGTCAAAAGGGTGTTTTTGGGTAGTACAGATATGTATGGTACTGAAATTTGGTAATAGGGATGACTGTCCGAGTGTCGTAAGTTCGATCTGCAGATGGAACTAAAATATGTTTGATCCACAAAAAGTTGGTTCGAGTCTCGGTTTTATTTGTGTCTGTTGTTTAATTGTTTTTAATGTCCTCCGCGGCACCGGAATTATTCCTAGAGCGAGGGCTAACCAAAAAAATTATAAGATATATACATAAAAGAATTTCAGGACGCAATATGTTAAGAAATGTATGAGATGTTTTAAATTGTAACCAAGAAATTCAAGAAAGTTCATGAGTCTGCTTACTAGATAACAGAAAAAAAGAATATCAAAAGTGAGCAACCTTGTGCAATTCGATTAATTTTCGTGTTATCTGGTGGGTGCTTTAAGTTGCTCATTTTTCAACGGGTCTTGTGAACGGCACTTGGAAACCGGTAGTTATAAATCACAAATTAAATAAAAACTCAATTTATCATGTTCTTTTTTCAGCCAAACTTTATTATATTCACTCAAATAAAAGTTCTAAAAATATATTATGAACAAAAGCAAAAGTGAAATTTGCTGAGATTTTTTTATAAAAATGATTGTTGTAAAACGAAAATGCTGATATCGAAGGGGAACGAATTCACTTTCCGTCTATAAACAACTCTATTACGTTGTTTTAGACCTTTGGAGTGAGGCGACGCGGTAGAACACGTGGTAAATGGGATTTTCTACTTTGCATAATGTTTTTTACCCTGTCGTAACAAGGTAGGTGCCGACGTTGCGTGCTATTTATTGGGATTTTATTTCACTCTTGTAATAACCCTTAATAGTGGTTTTGTGACCAGCAGTTACCAGTTACAGTAGTCGTTTACTTTTAAATATATGATAAATTCTCTGTGCTTAAACTTATGAATATAATAATAATAAGTTTATTTAACACAAAAATTTAACTGGTACAGTGCAGAATTTAAAACAATGATATCATAGATACTCTACAGGGTGATTTTGAAATCGTGTAATTCCTTTTAACCACGCTTTCTACTGGTGATATAGAATAACCCTGACCATATTTTTATTTAATTAGATTTATTTTTTTTGAAAAATTATTATTCCGTTTTTTTCGTGAAATGGTGTCAGATATGTTAACCAACCGAGGCAATTTTAATTTTTTACTAATTAAAATAAAAAATCATATTAATAATTAATGTCGTAACTAATAACGGGCGGTCCTTTTTATTGCCTCTTATTATTTACGACATCAGTTATTGTTATGTTATTATTTTTAAATTAAAAAAATATTAAGATTGTGTCAGGTGGTTAAAATATGACTATATGAAATCATTTCATGAAAAAAATCTGTACTCTAATTTTGCCGAAACCATTATTCTAATTAAGAAAAAATATGGTCAGGGTTATTCTATATCACCAGTAGAATGCGTGGTTAAAAGGAATTACACGATTTCAAAATCACCCTGTATATAAGCCCTGTCTCTTAAACTAGGCAATAATAGTTGTATCTTAAGAGACAGTCTTCGTCATTATTAGAGATTGATATTATACAAAATTATAATGAACAAGATAATATTAATATCAAGTATGTACTTATGTATACAGGGTAATTAATGGATAACCTTTAAATGTCTTATAGTAGTTCTACTAAAGAAGTTCTACTGAAGGCCGTTCAGAAAAATGGAAAGAAAAAATATATTAAAGTGTTAGCTATATTAGCATAGCATACTTTTGACTGTCTATCTATTAGCATAATTAGTGTTTAATAATAAAACAACAAAAACCCGATGGATTTCATTCATTTATGGTCGTAGAATACAAGAAAGTTATACATGGTAATTAAAAAAAAACACATATCTCAGGTAGTAGTTAGGATAGATTTTTTTCATATTTTTCTGAACGGCTATCAGTTCCACTATAAGACATTTCCAGGTTATCCATTAATTACCGGACACCCTGTATAAATATATAACTTTGATTTGCAAGCACAATTATTATAAATGGTACTAACCTTGTTAAATGACCCATTGATTCACTATATACACAATTAAGACTACCATGCTAACGTTCCGCCTGATTGTAAGCGGTTTTGGGTAAAGATGTTTGGAGCTTGCATAGCATTTCCTAGTGTGGTACCAGTAAGGCACATATTCTAAGACATCAATGCCTGTTCAACTAACGAGTCGTATTCTTACGAGCGCATGAGACATAGACAGCCCTGTTGTTGCTTGCAATTAAATTTATGCCTCAGAAAAAAGTTCAATCGTACTGAACTTTTTTCAGATAGGCAAACCTATCTTGTGTTCAAATATCGTTTCTATAGCGCATACATGACACATTACGTATTTATTTCGGTCAACAAACAAAACCACTTAAATCTAAAGCGTATGTAAGTATAACGCAATAAAATTTCCAACGTGAAGTAAATATTTGATAGTTTTACGGTTTCCATAATAAAGTTTTTTTTTAATAATAAACCTTACATGAGTCATCTAAAGTAATTTTTCATTAAAAAAGCTAGTCATTAATTACATCCAGTCCACCTACAAATTAGCCCGCCTTTTTGATATGTTTTATTATTTATTTTATTTATTATATACTCTATTGTTTCGTGACATGAAAACTTAATTATTTTAAGAAGTAATTTTTCATTCCGCAAACGTAATAATAACTCATGCATACCTATTAACTTTGTTAGAACCAGCAGATGATCATTAAATATATTTAGTAAAATCTTGTGAGTAAGTACCGATTCACAAATTTGGGACAGACTCTTTTCACAAATTTGGGATAGAATCCAATAGAAATATGAATAAGTAAATGTCAAGAGTAGCTATATAACTACTGACTCACCGTATTCTCTGTCAGCCGCTCCAGATAACAGACAAAAATATTTCTATGTTCTATGTACACATATTCTATGTAACTAACATATTTAATGTCACTAACACAAAATTAAGCATCCGTCATAATGCTGAGAATAATCATTTTACTTAAAAAAATTTAAACAGTGCTAATACGATACACACACAAAAATAATGTTTATGTTGTAGGACTTGTTACCCTAACTTAATTACCGACTGTATATATGAAATTAATAAACATATTCAGCAAATAATCCCGTTAATTATGTTTGTGTTGGAATCTGAAGTAGCGGTTGGCAACATAAGTCATTCGTCATAGTACTTCACACCGCAACAATGCACAGTACCCCATTTGTTATGTCGGTCGGTTACTAACTTAGTCATACATTGAAGGGAAAACGACTGTCGTGCCGTTTACTAGGATGAGGGATCTGACAGGGTTGGGAACTCTCTCCATGTATGGTACGCAGTTACAATGGTCCATGGAGGTGAAGTATCTAGGCATGACCTTAGATAGCAAACTAACGTGGAAACCTCATGTAGACAAAGTCATAGAGAAGGCCCAGCGGGTCTTCGGCATGATTCGTTCTACTTATGGGAAGACCTGGGGGTTAAAGCCCAAGGTCATCAAGTGGCTATACACGATGATGATAAGACCTATACTCACGTATGGAAGCATTGTCTGGTGGCCAAGAACTAAACTAGCTACATGCAGGATCGCGCTGTCAAAGGTGCAGCGATTGGCCTGCATGGCTATAACAGGGGCGTTCCCGACTACGCCAACGGCAGCGTTAGAGGTCCTGCTGGATCTAACGCCGCTACACATTGTTGTGGAGTCAGAGGCGATAAAGGCGCTACACAGACTATCTGTGCATGGGCTGTGGAGCGTCAACATGCCGGTAACACGACACACTAAATTGGAGATTTCAAAGGATCTCAAAAGGATTATGAGCATGGGATGCGACAAAATGCAACCATTGCACATATTCAAAAAGAATTTTAAAATAAAGGTCCCCACGAGGGACGAATGGAGACAAGGTCTACAATCCCCTGACAAGGGTTGTCTCATCTGGTACACTGATGGTTCCAAAATGGAAACAGGATCGGGCGCTGGTATCTATACCAACGACTGCAAGGTGAGCCAAAGCATGGGCAAATATGCAACGGTCTTCCAAGCGGAAACCTACGCTATAATTGCCTGTGCTCAGGAGAATATCAACAGTAATGTCACTGACAGGACTGTGTATATTCTCAGTGACAGTCAAGCTGCTCTCAAGGCTCTGGACTCGTGTAGGGTGGACTCCAGACTGGTCCTGAACTGTGTTAAGGCCTTAAACAAACTTGGCAGGAAGAACACAGTCAGACTGGTGTGGGTTCCAGGGCATGCAGGGGTGCAGGGCAATGAGGAGGCTGATGAATTAGCCAGAAAGGGCTCGGAGCAACTGTTTGTGGGCTCCGAGCCATTCGTGGGACTCTCTGAGAGCACCGTCAAGGCAGCTTTGAATGCACATGGCAATGACAAACACAGGCTAGAGTGAAAGGCCCTGAGGGGTCTGGAACACTCCAAGAAATTCATTGCAAACAGAGCCACAGGCTTCACCCGGAAGTTCTGCAGGTATAACAAGAGCCAAATACGCCTGCTCACAGGAGCGTTCACTGGCCATTTTGGCACCAACGACTTCCTGTGCAGATTGAGATTGGCTGACAATTCGATTTGCAGAGCCTGTGGTGAACAGGACGAGTCCATATCGCACCTACTATGTGAATGCGACGCGTTGGCTGGATTGAGGATGGGTCTGATGGGATTGGCATATCCAAACCCTGAGGACTTCAGGCTTCTCCCTCTGAAGTGTACGCTACGACTGATGCAGTACATTCATAGGGAGATAGCTGAGGGATAAATCTTGGGGCTGACACAAAAGATCCCAATGGGTCGAAGTGTCGCCGGTCTGTGCTGACTGGCCCCCATACATAAGATAAGATAAGATAGTCATACATTTATTAAACTGTTTTTATTTCTCTAGAGAATGTGTCAGTATTTCTAAATAAGTAGATCAATTTATATATTATATTTTCTTGTTGAAATTAAACTATTTTATATGGATTTTATCGAGTTATTTATTTAACGCTTTATTACATACTCGTAATACTGAAAATGTTATACTACTACTATTGAACTTTAATGTTTTTTATATTTAAGTTTACACTTTACCCGACGTTTCGGTTGCTTTGCAGCAGCCATGTTCACGGGTAGACTAAAACAGTAGTTGTCTCAATATTCTGAAGTGTAGTAATTTCAAAGTACCCGAACATAATTTAATTATTGGTGTTTCTATTTACGCGGAATGAGCTCAAAGTATCATGAAGTCTAGTTGTGTTTTGCTTCTTCTTGGATTTGACTATTTGTATTCCTGGATCCCAAGCTGGTGGTACATTCCAACCATCTTCTATAATGAAATTAAGATACTTTTTAATTTCGATAGCCTCGCGAAGCATCCTTGGTAGAATTCGGTGTTAGCCTGTACTAACATTTAAATAACGGACACTAAGAACACACAGACTCGGAACAACTATTTGGGAAATGCACACATTTTTGTCCTGATTGGAGATTTATTTTATTCAGCCAACTGGCAGTGGCGAGGTGGCCATTTAAACCAAAGCGCACAGTATTAACCTCAGCTGTACGGAACCTCTCTTTACATGCATACATAGTTTCACACTTATATCCTTAAAAAGATAAGCAGAGATGTATTATGCACACATTTATTAAGCATGGTTGTAGGCTCTACGTATTAAAAGGCGAGTTTGTATTGGCGTATTGCCGTTTACCGAGCACTTGTACATATGCTGCTGCTAATAAAGATAAGATAAGATATAATATAATATTCTATCACATACACACAACACCATCTAGCCCAAACTAAGCAGAGCTTGTACTATGGGTACTAGACAATGGATAAACATACATATATACTTTTTTTTGTACATACGTACATATTATATATATAAAACATCCAGACCACGACAAACATCCATGTTTATGCACACAAATCTTTGACTTATGCGGGAATCGAACCCGTGACCTCAGGCGTGGTAGTCGCTTACACTGACTACTATGCCATCGAGGCCGACAAAGACAATCAATACTTCTAAGAATCTCTTGAGAGAACACCCAATAATACGTTTATTCTCGGCATACACCGCTGTTGCACCGCTGATGTAGCTCTGTTTAATAGCCTTAATTATATTTTATAACAATAGCTGCAATTTGTTACCAAGCACCGAATTGTTATATAATATATTTTTGATCAGAACTCGTTTATAAACAGAAAATTATAATGTAACCGCACCTAATCTGTGCAATTTATGCCGCTAAAATTGTTGTAACTACATATATTTTCCACTAGATTTACCCGCGGTTTCATCCGCATTTATGATTACTGCGCCGCCCCCGTGGGTTTTAGCGTAATGTTATTTAGTCTATAGCCTTCCTCGATAAATGGGCTATCCAACACTGACATAATTTTTCAATTCGGACCAGTAGTTCCTGAGATTAGCGCGTTCAAGCAAACAAACAAACGAACTCTTCAGCTTTATACTATTAGTATAGATTAAAACACATTATACTAAGTATACGCATAAAATTATAAATATAATACTACACATTTCTTGAGCTTGCTTGTTTTACACGCATGCCTTGTATATTCTATTTAAATATTAACAATTTCATATTAAATATTCCCGCAGTAATTGCTTATCGTTCACGTATGAGTGTCGCGGTGTCTCTGAATTTTCTCTAACTTCATTATGCAAAGTTGTCTTAAAATTAGTTTGAAGCCTGAGAAGCTCTCGTAATTGGAGTCAAGAAACACGCCGAATTATTTTATTGGTGAAGTTGAATTGGTGGCTTCCATTACTAATTAATGCTTAAAATAGTCTCCATACGCAATATATCGTGCACTCACCTTTTAATAAACGTGTTACCTTTGAAGCTTTTTATGTTATATACAAAGGTCAATTACGTTTTAAAAGAATTATCTTTTTTTATGACCACCCCAATATATGAGACAGTGTTGGTGATACCAAAAGACGATTGAAATCATTAGTAATTAGGTTTCATGCTGATTTATTTTTATAAGAGACGTTCGCTCATACTATAAACTTAATTACTGATATTATGCAAATAAAGTAATTTGTATTTGTATTTGTATTTGTAAATTAATATTTATGCGAATATTTCATGTTTTACGTGATGATTATGGAGAGATATATCTCTCTTATATCTCTCCAAAACTATTAATCAAAAAGGTGGTGAACATGTCTATCCTCTATAGTAAAATTATAAAGTTATTTACATTCAATACCACTCACTGGGTGTAAGTAAGTGGTGTTGATTTTAGGTAACTAAATAGTAAACAATTTTACTCTCACAAAAATCAGCCATAGGCCTAATAGCCTATCTTTAATGCTCAACAAGATATATCTCAAAATGCTCGCACAAAAGCCAGCTAACATAAAAGACCTTAATGTCATTTACACCTACAAAGATCTGATATCAATGCTTCAGTATCTAGTTGCTTATAACAATTAACGTCAAACTATTGCCTTGATAATGGGAACAACGGATCTAACTAATATCAGTTATTAGACTTGATGTTAACATCTCCTAATAATAGAGACCTGTCTATATTGCTATCATTATACGCGATAGCTATGATATTTATTAGGTTCTACAGATATTGCTTTTTGTTCGCTAGGAATATAGCGTAGCTGTGAATATGGTTAACTATGAATACGAGAAGTTATTGATTTATGTTTTTGGTGTAAGCTTAAATATAATAACATAAAATAAAACAAATAATAATCTTTGCTTTTTTTAATACACAATGTTAAATCGGCATGTCTTAAAGAACAGCCAGCGCTTCTTTTGCGACCCTCTAACTTTCGGTCGGCACAGTATTAAATGATCACGAATTTCGCGTCAGACATTGATATAGAATACGAACTTAAATAGATCGCCAGTTTAATTATATAACTCATAATCGGAATCGGATGCTAGTGAGCGACGTTCCCTCCGACTTAAATGGCAAATAAAGCCTTTTCGTAGCCTTTGTGGATTGAAATGTTTAGATTTATTTTATAAGCATTTTCCATATTAAGGTATTTTATAACAATTCACCGCCTTTGCCTTAAATGCAAAATTAATTTCTTGACGTATAAGTTGGCAGAGTTTGTTAAGGTAGCAGGTTCAAGTTCTGCTTTATGGATTGTCTTTTTCCTCTGGTATAATTTAGATTTATATATGTAACCAAAATGTTTATATAAAAAAATGTTGATTGGTGCAATTATCAAGTACATGTAACAAATAAAAGACTAAGTATATCGAGAAAGATCTATGAATTATTATGACATAAAAATAAATTTTATAATACATGTTGAAATTTTAAATAAATTCGTAAAATATCTATTTCATATCGGTATTAATTAACATTTGTATGCCTTAGTGGCAAAACATAGCGATAATATATAAGACCATAAATTGTAGTCACCTGTTTGACAAATAAACAAATTCAAATTCTATTCTATCTACATATATATATTTTTGGATTTTTAGTTTACATCTAAATCTGAAAAATAATTCCAATGTGTAACGTGAACTTACAACAATTCATGAATATATAAATTTTTCTTTTGTTCTCGATCGTCCTGGGTTTTGATTTTGAATAATTTATTGTATTTTATTTAAAAACATTTGCGTAAAAGCTTTACATATTTTTCTTTTGTGTTCTAAAAAACTAGGTTTTAATGTAGTATATTTTATCCTTTACAAATTTCAGTGATATTTCGAATTGTTATGTACCCACAAATGAGTGCTAGTACTGCCTGTGGGCATGTTGTCTCGAGAAAGATCCTCGAAGCTTGGAATTATTAATTTTGTTTACTTAATCTCTCCCCTTGCTTTGCATTATTTATGCTAAAATATTTTTTGTTTATCTTGAACTTTTGCGGCATTAAGAAAATAAGTATTTATTATTCTTTTTCTCCCAAAATTTGTGTAATCTCGCTGATGGAAGATTTATTTCAATGCGCAGTTTTATAATTTTGTAGAAAGCTTTTAGTAATACAATTTTTTGCGGACGATTGCATAGTTCTGTATGATGCCTGTATGCATAAACAAAACTACATGCTCTTTATTTTTAAATGAGAAATACTTGCTTTTAAACTCATCTTTAATTACAATCTAAACTTTCAACCAGCTTATTACAAAGCTAAAAGGAGTAAAAATTTGTAATAAGTTAAATCACAGCAATATAACCTCACTAGCTTTTCCGCGGCTTTGCTCAGGAATAGTACTATTTTGTAGATGAAAGTCTTTTTCTGTACCCCTGACAACGTGTATGCGAAATTTCATGATTATCGGTCGAGCAGTTAGACCGTGAAAGCGTAACAAACAAACTTACAGTCACATTTATATTACAATGTTAGTTCGGATAGTCAAATTAAGTCCGTAGATGATGCTAAGGTGCGGGCATCCAAAGTTTTAAATGGGCTCTATACATAACATGATAAGAGGCAACATGACTTTCAAATAGGCATTACATAGCACTTGGCTAGTAATATCTATCATTTCTATACCTTTGCCAAATGTTATACTTCCACGCAAGCTTTGAAATGGCACGACTTGAATTGATATAAATGCGGTTCTACTTATCCAACGACTACAACACAACTATTTTAACTCTATAAGATCCACGATTGCAAGGTAACTGAAAAGTATGTTGTTTTCCATGTTTAAAGCTAGAAGTTGAGTAAACATGAATGAAGACGGCCGTGGTCTTTGATTTTAGTTTGTTTGGTACCAAATACATTTGGACATTTGTCTTTGTCAAAGTTGGGATGTCTCTCCAAATATACATCTACCAACTAGTTGTCATGTCCACTATTATTGTTGACATTGGATACTTAAAGCCTGTAATCAAGCCTTTAAGCTCTCTGCATACCAAATTTTAATCGAAATCTTTCGGTTTGGTTTGGTTTCTTATAGAAAAATAGATTACCTATGTTTATTTTATTAGAAATATTTGTTACAACATATATACAACTATTTATATTTACAAACGTATTAAAAAAGATAACATAATTACAAAAACACAAATAATGTTTTGTATCTACACTATTATACAATATGAAGCAGTGTTTGCATTTTGCAAATAATAAAAATTCTTATTAGCACCTACTATTTAAAAGACTTTGAACCGATAATAAATGTGTTAACGATGGTTTTATTTTTGTCTGTTTGCTTTGGCATGCAATAACACGCCATTAAACAGACTTGGGTTTTATGCAAAATAAAACTTTTGAATGCGGTTTATATACTTTACTAGGTTAGTGTTTAACTGAAAACCTGAACCACTTTGCATCTAATTCTATTAAATAGAACCGAAGATAAGTGCATATTTGTTCCAAGTACACGAAGTAGGCAAACATTAGAGCGCGCGATAAAATTGTATTCAAAATCAACTTCATAATATTATAGAATATAGCTACATGTTTCGTGCTTAGTAATCATAGACTAAATAAACATATTCAATCAAACATATTTGATTAACCTTAATGTGCTGATGTGTCATCACAATATTGCAACTAAGTGTTTATGATGATTGATGGTTCAACCACACGCAACTAGGCCTGCACTCTTGTAAGGAAATACCTCTGTCAAAACTCCAAACAATTGTTATGAAAAGAACTATTCATAAGGAATGATTGGTTGGGCATAATTAGGCCAATGGTGAGTTTCTGAGAAATGGGTTACCAGGCACAGGTGGGGTGTTTCGGCACCGGTACAACGTCATCAATCATAATATTCAAATTTACTTGAAAGGCATTTACTCTATTAGGCAAATAGTTAGTTGTCTCGACTGTTTGGTGGCCAGCTTGTAATATAGGCTGATGAATAGAGCGTTGGATTTTTAAAAATAAATGCTGACTTGATTTTTTTTTATAATTCTTTGGATTAAGCGAGTGATCTATGTGTGTATATTGTACACACATTGACACAAAGAAACGCATCGCGTAGGTTAGTACCTACGTGATGCGTTTCTTATCCTTACTACTACCTATTCTACCGAAATGTGAACTACGTTTTCGTATAAATCAATTTGTGATACATAGATACTAAATTGTTTCGTTTTTCGAATTTCAAGTTTAAATGTGACACGCGTTGCGTATCGTATCATCTAGAGTCACATTGTATCACGTGGAATCACTACGAAATCGACAGCTACAGTTGCTAGTAGAAAATAACATTTAGCGTTCTGGTATTTGGTCACTACGTGTAATACGGTATAGGAAAAAGACTTATCCGTTATCTTAGTTAACTGCAATAAATTACTGACGTTGTCTCAAGGCAAAAAATTCGCGACTTATTGTTCGCTAATTTTAATTTATTTAATAACAATTATAACAGTCATCTGCAAACAATTTGCCTTCTGGTATCAAGCCTAATATTCATATTTTTTGTATTCTAAAATACATTACCCGTACACAAATATGGTCGTTGATTATAATTTCAGAATTTATTCTACAGAACTTTATTTCGTATTAAGTTTGAAATAATTTAAATTTTAAATTTTATTATTTGACTTAAAAACAAGTAAGTAAATCCATTATGAATATTCAATAAAAGGTTTGATTATGTTTCTTCCTCTGGAGATATTAGGGCTGGCTCTTGTATCTTGTTACCTTGTTGTAACTGGTGGAAAGAATGATGGCTAGTTCGCTCTTGGTAGCTGATACCGACTGATCCCCTCATCGGGCCAGCGTATCGTGGCTGTTCCATGCTGCCTTTGAGCATGTTACAAACCATACCTTAAGCTGTTGTACTGCGTAATGAATAAGATTACTGGTTCTCTTTTGACCACAAAGGACATATACAAACCTACCCTTCTCGACATAGCATTTGTTTGTCTTCGGCCTCCTGTAAGGGTCCAGTACATTTCAAACTTTAATAAGAAGCCCGTTCTAAATGAGGGTGAAGGATATGAAAAATAAGTCATAACGTTTAAGGTGTAATTGCTTCAAGCACTATAATCTAATAATATAATATCATTACAGGTTCAATATTAAACAGCCTTTGCTAACAAGTGTACAATGTAATTTAACAGTTGATAACAGTTCATTTATATATACATATTAAAAAGATAGGTAGTTAGGTATCACCAGTTCAGCTTGCTTGGTATATTTTAATACACGTGTTTAAGAAGACACGCAGCGCCATAAGACAGGCTTTTGATGTTCAACCCTATCAATGCGGTACATACTAACGGTTGTATGAAACAGTTATTGTCCTGAAATTCAGCAATAGAGTTAAAAGTGCTCAGTATTATGTTCTGTAATAATTATTAAAGTATGTTGTTTAACAGCAGATAGCCTATTTGTTTCAGTGATAAAAATGATAGTTAAGTTCCTCTCTAGTGCAGATAGTAAATGTATATTTTGACATTTGTGAAAGTGATTTTAAATCAAAATCTAAAAACATCTCTCAACATCTTTATAAAAATTGAAGTCATTTATTATCGGTGGTTGTTTATTGGCAACGGCGTAGCACAACCAACAACCTCTACGAATATTCGTAGATTGGCTACGACATGTCTACAGATGATCTACGATGTTCCAGACGTATATGTTATGCTTGTATTAGAAATTGCAACAGAAATCTCGATAGCACAATGAATATCTCAATCATATAATTTATAATTGTTAATAGCATTTCACTTTTTTAGTATTGTGGTGTGTAATTCTCGCACAACTCGAAATAAATAGTATAATTAGAATATAGTCTGTGATACAGTGAGTGAGCGTAAGTGTTTCTTTTTTGTACGTTATTTCAACCTCAACCATATGGTAGAGTGTCCCAAAAAGTATAAAAATATTTGAAGTTAGAACTTACTTAAAGCAAAAAGGTTGTATAAATATTTGGTGTATAAAATCACGAATACACCATTAAACAAGAATCTCAATTTAATTGGAATGACAGGGCCTTTTGATGTAGTTGCTTGTTAGTCCCTGTCTTACGGATGCCTATATAAATCATCAAGCGGCCCTTCCATAGCCAAACTGACAGATTTGTTACTGTCGCCAACTAAATGAAAGGGCTTGGATAAAAGCCGTTGAAGGGGAAAGAAATGGTAACAATAATTCATGACAAACTACTTTCGACAATGTTATTGCGTTTTGATAAAGTTAATGTTGGGCGCTTTGGTTTGTTATTGTGCTTAATTTGTGACCTCTATTTGTCACATAGACTAGTATTAAGGAGTTTTATTATCATGCAGTGGATTATTTATTTATTTATTTAAAAACTTCATGCACAGTACAATATATTGGCGGAATTAATGCCAAGGGCATTTTCTCCCAGTTAACCGTAGGGTGATGCATAGATAAAAAGAAGTAGGTGCATACGCATACAAAAGCATTATAAATATACATGTAACTGAACTAAAGAATAACACAAAAGTATTGATATTTATATAATATGTACATACCTAAATATATCATGTAATTTAAATAAAATATATACAATTATATACATAATTATAAATATATAGACGCCTACATACATACCTATATACATACATACATACGTAACATATTACTGATAAGATGGGAAAGATAAACTGTCAAGGAAGAGAGCACGTACTTTTAACTTGAAAGTGCAACAGTTTGTGGACATCCTGGCTTCATGAGGGAGCGCATTCCAAAGTAAAACGGACTGGAAGAAGAAGGAAGAATGTAAGAAACCAGATGTATGTGAGGAACAAAATAAGAGGAGGTTATTGGAAGAACGAAGATTTCTATCATGATTGGAACATAGGAAGACCGGTTAAATAAGTGGAATAGTGTAAGAGCACGCAAACTACGGCGTTGACGAATGGGTAACCATTTTAAAGTGGATCTATAAGATGAAATATGGTCATATTTACGAAGATTATAAATGAATCGAATACAGTTATATTTATTGAATAGATCTGCATTCAGGTCATAGTAACACACCATAGTCAATTAAGGGAAAGACAAAGTCTGCACAAGCATTATTTTAGTCTTAGATGGGAGTAAAACATCAGGTGACATATCCAAGCAGATTGAGCAAGATAAATATTAAACTGAACCTTCAGCTACGAGCAATTGAGGATTTCATGATTCAGAATCATCATCTCTATAAGGCTTACAGCACTACTCTTTTTTTCATATTCCTTTTAAATTAATTCCTGCCGAGGTCTTACATAGAGTTTCCACTAAAAAGAATCCTACATTTTTTTTTCCGAAACTGCATGCACATCAACCGCATGAATTTTCCAGCCAATTTCTATTTATATAAATATACCACAAATAAACAAAGAAATCGTGAAGGTTTAATAACAGCTTAAATTTTCGCATTCATAATTACCAACCCTGTTTCAAAGTGTAAATACAACTTACGAAGTATTATTCACTTCTGCTTAAACGTTCAACACTTAAGAAAGCGGTAGGTTGGAATACCGCAAAATGCTGTAATTAGTGCTCATTTCAAATAACTGGCTAATTACCTGGCGCTGGCTCAGTTAATACTTGCCTTCCACTTTTAACGTATAACTCGCTTTTCATCGGTCAACTTTAAGATCAAATAGAGGAAAGTAAAGCTATTTACATATCTCGCTTAGTTGAACAAAGAAAATGCAAGTACAAACTTAGTTTAAGTTGTAGTTGGAGCTACTAACTTTTAGTTTTATCTTGTAAAACTGTCGTAGTAATAAAGAAAAAGAATGTGCCATAAAAATGTGACATGCGTGCTGAAGTGTTTATGCCCTCTTGGCATACGAGTATGTAGAGTCAATTTTGAGATGATGGTTTTCATTCCTGAGTAGAGTAAAAACGTTATTGGATGTTTTGTATAGAAATTATTATCACGGAGTCTGGCAATGCATTTATTGCTGTCTAAGGGGTGACTACAATAGGCTCAATCTTTTTTACGGGAGACTTAAAACAAAGCTGGCTAAATAAGCCAAAGACCTGACCTGTATGAAAACATTCCTTCAGGGATATACAGGTTTATTTCTAGTATATTTATGCTTCTAGGTACAAGTTGCAACATAAATCTTTTGATTAAAATACACCATTTTCTTATTCTGTGTGCATTACGCATGAGTATACTAAGCGTAGTGTAAAAATAGCCCAGTTATTAGGGATTTCAATAGCTGGACTGAATTTAGAACTTTGATAAGCCATTATTTGTTATACCAACAAATGTTTGTATGTCGTGAATTCATGTCAAACAAGTGCTATAGTTACGTGTTTTGGAAGGCACTAGAAAGAAAATAAGATTCCATCGACTAGACACATAGAATACTCTTTGCCAAAATCGTACACCAATAGAAAAAAGGGTGACAAACGACACATCTGACATCTTTCTATCATGTTTCAAAGAACAAAGCATTTCAATTTCGTGTAAGAGGCCACCGTACAACAGTATGAATAAGCCGACCCGTACAGACTACCGGCGTTAGAGTAGTTAAATTTATTATTAAGTAAGAGGTCCAGAAGTCCTTATACCCACCTTTTCCAATATTTTCTTTTGTTTTCATATCTAATTCCTTTTTCCTAGGTTCGATAACGCGCAAGTATTGCGATGATTATAGGTATCAGTAACCGCTTACCGTCAGGTTAGCGTTAAGTTTGTTTATCGCTTCTGTTGTAGAGCAAAGCTATCTTATGACAATAGTAGCGTGTAGACAACTAAATCCAAAACTTGAATACCAAGTCACGAACACAAAGTCAACACAAACGAAAACGTAAATAACACGTTCTGCAGAATGTCAACCATCGTGCCATTGTTGTGAATTATTTACGTCGCTATCAACTCAGCTGCTTCGAATGAGAATATCCGCAGCGCGGCTATCGTGTCCGCAATGCATGCCCTTCCTTACACCACAAGAATGTGCCACCATTAATCACCTCGGCCGCTACCATGGGATTACAACTCATTAAGGTTCTTACGACTGTACCTATTAATATAGTCATACGTCTATATCCTTAAACTTGTAGGAATGGCACTATTCCTTACCTTATTTATATATAACACTAGCTTTTGCCCGTGGCTTCACTCGCGTAAATGTAGGTTAGGTTGGACAGACCGGGCCAGCACTAGTGTGGGGCTGTGGAAGAATTCGGACTCCCGCGGCCCCGCGCGTACGTGCGAGGAGACACCGGGGTGGTTTTAGCCGGTAAGAGTCCGGCATGCCCCTCCGCCTTTCCCCAGGCGGAGGAAGTCCATGAGGATTTCCCCCCGTAAAAAAAAAAAAAAAAAAAAAAAAGGTTAAGTTATGTGAGTAAGTACTTTTTAAAAATGAAATATAGACTATGTTACTCGGAGATTATACAATTCTAATGGTGAAATAATTTTTCAAATCGGTTGAGCAGTTTTTGAGTTAGATCTTAACAAAAACGAAAATCAAATTTTTCCTCTTTATAATATTAGTATATAGATATAGATATGTCAGTATATTATTATTAGGATACCTCGCTGTTTAAGCAACGTAAGTTTACGCATACTCTTTCTGTTAGTTCTTGCAATAAATTGTTATTGGATGTGTCGAATAGGCAATTTATAATAGCAGCTTATAGATCACCGTTTGAAACTGAGGCATTAGACTCATTTTGGCTCACCAAGGCAGAATAAATTTTATTTTAGGCTTTTCCAGACTCAAATCTTTCTATATCTTTTTTTAACCCTATTTTTGACAATCCATTAAGAAAAGGTTTAAATGAATTTATACTAGGTTTATACCAAAAAAACTGTAGTAGGATTTCAAAATGGGGCTGGTTTTCATTACAACCAGACATGTATATTATAGCAAGTGATGATTGGTAACGCTGTTCCGTGATATACACAATAATTAAAAGTATATACATTGTTCTCAATCTAGTAACGTACTATGTATCATTTGTGATTCATCGGACAGGAGTCGTAAGTAGATATGTATCTTTAGATTACACTGAAATGTGATTCTTTTCTTTTTCCTCGTCTAAATGACCACACTTTGCCTCATGGTAAGCGATCATGACTGTGGTCTAAGAGCAGTGGCGTCCACACCATCCGCATATCAGCTGAGGCGATGTTGAGGTCCCTACTTTGACGGCCTAAGAAGGTGCTTTTTCTTTGGCCTTTTTCTTTTGTGCCTTGGTAGAAAATTCCATGCCTTGATCGTTCGGCAGAGGTATGAGGACCCAAACTTGTTGGTGCGTGCTCTAATCGACTCTACCGTGTAAGGATGGCATCTGTCCACGTGTTGTTCTGGATGGGAAAGGGGAGGGCGGGATAAGGTGGAATAACTCTTCAGAGCATTCCCCGTTGTATATTCTGTAGTAACATGCCAAAGGAGCGATGTCCCTATGGAGTTGCTGATGATGATTGTGAATGATTTAGAGGATTGAAGTTTCTCTCAGAGGTAACCAAATGAAACTTTATGAGGTCGAATATGAAGAGAATAAGCGAATGCTACCACGAATCTAGAAAATATAAAACGGTCTTAAAAATAAATCATTCGAATAATGTTGACCTACCTTTTTGTCGCATTGGGGAATTCAAAACGTTATTGCAGTTCGCTGTAATTTTGTTTTAATAAAATCCAGTTGTATCAGCTGTCCGTTTAAAATGCAATATTGGAAAAACAGCGCTTTATTTAATTCCCGTACCAGCATTGCAATAGATTGAATAAGATCTCTTTTGTTGAGCGGATATATTTATACAGTGTATCTTATAACTTTCCTTGCAACAATATGCAAGGTACAGTATTGTCACGCAGTAAGCAAAGCACGATTGATATAAGGAGAAACGACTTATTAAAATTTTGCGATTATTCCAATTAATTAAAATAAAACTATAGCGGTATAACCGATGATGCAATTTCAAAAATTAAACTCGTGTTTCCACCGTTGACCACAAAAGTAAGACGATTATAATTTAAATACAATTCAGCAGCAATGAGTAAATCGATGCTCGGATGCGAAATTGTAAAATTTTTCGAATCATTAACCTTATTATTTTGACAATATCCGCGCATCGTTAATCTATACTAATATTATAAAGCTGAAGAGTTTGTTTGTTTGGTTAAATGCGTTAATCTCAGGAACTACTGATTCGAATTAAAAATTATTTTAGTGTTAGATAGATTATTTATCGAGGATGGCTATATAAGCTATACAACACCACGCTACGACCAATAGGAGCGGAGCAGCAATGAAAAATGTTACAAAAACAGGGAAAATTGGGACGAAGTTGTGCGGGTCGGCTAGTATATATTAATTAGAATGGCTACAGAATACCGGTGTGCCGACTCTCCTTGTTAGAAGAACGTAGAACATTAATCAGTCATGCCACTACCATAGGCGTTTAACTCGACATTAAACAAATGGCTATTTAAATACTTCGTAAGCGTTTTGTACCAAAGTAGCAAAAAGTATTAAAGAAAACTTTCAGAAGTTATGTATTGTTTTTGTTTTGTTTATGGTCAGGTAGAGCAAAGTAGATGACAGAAAAAGACAAACTTTCATTATCGAATTTTCAGATGAAAATAAAATCACATCTGTCCAATAAGCCTATTATACAAAGTACGTAGTAATATTATATCATACTATTCTTTTTTTTTACGTTGGTGAATGCATTGACGCATACCCCTCCGCGGGGACGGGCGGAGGGATTATGTCAGACTCATCGGGGTAAAAGAAACATGTTAAGAAGATGAAAATGTACCTCCCAGAATACCGACTAAACCATCGACACGGGGCCGCGCGAATCACTTTCGCATGCGGTCACGACCCCGCCGAGGTTTCCGCCCGCCGTATGAAACGGCAGGCCACTAGACGGACTCGACACAGAGGTGCGCGTGGAAACACGCACGCCGCCTCTCGGACCTGGTGCTGAACGGATGGCGGGCAGGCCTACAAAGTCCACCACCCCGAGGTCAAACCTCAGGGTGGCTGGAGGTCGTCTCGCGCCCTCCGGCGCCCGGCTCTGCGGTTGGGGAGAGGGTTTAAGCGATCCTTCACCCGCCCCGCCGCCTCTGTAAGCTCTTCGAGGACCAGGGCCAATGGAAGACCTGGAATGCCGTCGGGCCCTGGGGCGGTGTTTTTCGAGTGAAGTCTTGACACCGCCGCTCGCAAATCTATCTGGGTTACTTCGGATTCGGGAACGACGTCGTCGTCAAAGTCCGCGCTGGACGCCATGGAAGGCGGAACCATCGGTGTAGGAGTGTGCTCCGCCCGTGAGGGAAACAGAGCGGCCACCACTTCCTCAACCAACTGTGGCCGGAGATTCTGGGATAAGGGGGGCGCCCAGGGGCAAAGCTTGCCCCTGACCATTAGATAGGGACGCCCCCAGGGATTACGGTCCAGCGTCCCCAGCAGCTCTTGACGGGCCTGATGTTTTGCCTGGCTAATTCAAGAACCTTTTTGGCCGCTCTGTAAGCCTCATACAGTTCCGCCTCTCTGACGTCAAAATCGGGAGAGCGGCAACGCCTTCTACGAAGCCGGATGTACTGGCGTCTGACCGCCACGCAAGTGTGGCGCAGGTCGGCAATATGGTCCGACCACCAGCACACCCGACGCCTAGCAGGATTATTTAGAGGGACTCTAGGCATCGCCGCATCACAGATTGGAGTTATAGTCTCCCGGAACCACTCGGCCTCCATCTCGACATTGTCAGGCCTGGCCAGTGCTGGCACCCAGGCCTAAACGATGGAGGCTTCCAGGAGGATCTCCCGATTTAGCTACCTTAAAGCCCAACGCGGGCCGCCCCCAATTGGGGCTCTTGGGGCTGGGAGGTCGGAGGTCTCGGCGGAGACGTCGAACCGGATATATCGGTGGTCCAACAACGTCTCCACCTCCTCGACGACGCGTCAGCCTTGGACACGGCGTGCTAGTGCGGGGCTAGCAAAAGAAATATCGATGACAGAACCGCCCCGCTGACGCACGCACGTGTGGACTGACCCACGATTGAGGACTAGCAGGCCGTTTTCTACGGCCCACTCCTCGAGCAATTCACTCCTCGCGTCCGTGGTCGCGGAACTCCAAGCCAAGGATTTGGCATTGAGGCCTCCGACGAAGAGCACGGGCCGAGGGTGGCTTCGAGCGATGACGAAGTTCAGTTTGAGGAGATACACCTCGAAGTCGGCGAGAGGTTGGTTGGGTGAGAAATAACCGCCCACCACAACCGCTTCTCCTACGAGTACTGTGACGCAGCCCCGTCCTCGGACAATGTTCTCGAAGGACGGGGTGCAAGCGGCGGCCGATGAAATTAACGTCACTGAGTCACATACAATTCACAACAGTCAGACCTGGGAGGGACGAAATAGGGCTTGGCTACGACAGCGACATGGATTGACCACTGCGCCATGCTCT
Organism: Catocala nupta; assembly: GCA_963675205.1. Classification (NCBI taxonomy): domain Eukaryota; kingdom Metazoa; phylum Arthropoda; class Insecta; order Lepidoptera; family Erebidae; genus Catocala; species Catocala nupta. Next base: position 14,195,428 of record OY776100.1, on the reverse strand, counting down.
GGAGGAAAAGGTATTGAGCCCTGGCGCAGTGGTTTAAATTACTTCGGAGGAGACGGAGGCGTGGAGGCATTACGTCTCCATACTGACCTCTGCCCCTCCGATTGCGGGAGCGGCGACCCTGGTTGGAGCCCATGACGAGGCAGGCGACCTTGGGGATAGTTCCTTATGGGTGGCGGTGCACACCTTGCCACCCGCCTGGTGTTCCGCTGGTTTGCCCGCCGCCGCACACAAAATACAATGCGGCGTGGCCTTACATGTTGCGGCCATGTGACCAGGCTGATCGCAACGAAAGCAGCAGCCGGTGCAGTCAGCCTGTGAGGGGCACTTGATGCCTACATGGCCGCTGGATAGGCAGCGGTAGCACCGAGCGAGCCTGGGCTCCAACACTTTAACATGCGCCGACACCCACCCCACCAAAATACGTCGGCCACCGGCTAGTTTTTTGGCGGCGGCCACGGGACAGCTAATAATGGCTGTCCCCATTCCGGCGCGGCCCTGTTTACTTCACCACACTTAATTTGATCTTCAGGGCACCCTCCGGTCTTGACGACAGTAGTGACGATCTCTTCTTTCGTTACAGAGTCATCCAGGCCCGTGATGCGCAAATCAACACACTTTTGGGGCCTGGAGACGCGGACCTCTTCTGCCTCTAAAACCTGACGGAGGCTTTTCGCCAGACGGACCGCCACTAGCGACTCCCGGCACTTCATTAAGGCGAGCCCTGGTCTGGGTAGTCCGACACCGCAAGCCTGTCGTTATCCCTAATTTGCCGGGGTCGATTGCCAACCGCGCCTTCTTAAGAAGCCTCCCAATTGTCAGCTTTGCGTGCGGTGTCAGCGGGTTGTTCCCTGGGAGCAGCGGGACGTTCCATAGAAGCTACGGGTCCGCGCTTAGCCTGCTGTCTTCTCTTGCCCGTTTGGTTGGCTGGAGCACTTGTGACGGCCGCTGGAGCAGATGCTAGAGGCCGCGAGGTTCTTACGTGAACTGCGTACGTCGTTTGTGGCACAGGCATCGGAGGAAAGGAGGGGGAGGCTCTCTGACTCTGTCAGCTGCCAGAGGAGGGCGCAGCAATCGGCCCTCCATAACTGAGAGCTTGGCGCGAAACTCTCCAAGCTCCTGCCGGACCAGAGCCACGGGCTCCGATTCCTTCTTGTTGGAGTCCTGGTCTTGCCGCTTCTCAAACTCCTCCTGACGTCTCTTGAATTCGGCCACTTCCTGTGCCAATCGAGCATTTTCAGACTGCAGTTTTTGGACCTCCTCATTCTGTGTCAAGACGGCCTCCGCAATCTCTCGAATGGCTTCGATTGACTCTTTTAGGGTCTTTTGGCATATGCCTTTCAGACCCTTTGATTTCCTCGAAACCAGTCTTATCGCCTCCAACGCGTCACTGAGCCGGGTCTTTAGGTGTGAAACCGGGAGATCTTTGATGAGCGACGATATATTCTAGACGGTGCCCACGGGGACAAAAGTCAAAAGTAAGGGGGGACAACAAAAACAAAAACAAAAACGGGTCAAAAAAACAAAACGGGGCAAGAAACAAAAGTGGACATAAAACCAAAAGGGGGGACAAAACCCAAAACAGGGAACAGAAACAAAAAAGGGGGACAAAGAGAGGGGAAGAATCGTCAAAGTGACGAGAAGAGACCCCGTTGTCTGTTCAGCGTTAGGGTGAGTGCACGCTGAACCCGTTAAAGCGGCTCTCCCATGTCCACTCTAAAACAGAGCGGTACTGGGAGAGCCAGGCCCAAAGTTAGGGCCTCCGCTACCAAACGCGACGGCAAAAGGCACCGGTTGTCAGAATATTAGCCGCCAGCAACAATGAAGAGCATTGTTGCTGGCGCCCAGGGTGTACCACGGAGAGGTTTTCTGACACACACCCAATATTATATCATACTTTTTTTTTTTTTTTTTTTTTTTTTTTACGTGGGGGAATGCAATGACGCATATCCCTCCGCGGGGGCGGGCGGAGGGATTATGTCGGACTCGCCGGGGTAAAATAAAGATGTTAAAAAAGAAGATAATGTACCTCCCGGAATACCGACTAAACCTACCACGGTGTTCCTCGACACAACCACTACCGACGGGGCCGCGCGAATCGCTTTCGCATGCGGTCGCGACCCCGCCGAGGTTACGGCCCGCCGTATGAAACGGCAGGCCACTACACGAAAGACCTACCCAAAATAGGCACTACTTCAAATAAAACCCTACTGTCTCCCCCCTAGAGGGAAGACGGACTCGACACAGAGGCGCGCGTGGGAACACGCACGCCGCCTCTCGGACCTGGTGCTGAACGGATGGCGGGCAGGCCCACAAAGCCCGCCACCCCCAGGTCAAACCTCAGGGTGGCTGGAGAATATTATATCATACTAAATCAAGATATATTATTATTATTATTATTATTAAAACCTGTAATTTTAAGATAAAAAGAAGATAAAGAGTATTACATTAGACCTGACGTAATATTAGCGGAATCCCAATTTTTTAAGAAATTTCATTAAGTGTTAAACACGAACAAAAACAGGTATAATAAAGAATATTATAAGGTCAGAGTCAGATTCTCAAACTAGAGGTAGGATACTATTAACGTGATGAGGCTTAATGATCCTTGTAAACTTCGGAGCAACCCTTGCCTGCCAATAAAAAGACTAGCTCTTGCAGCAGCACGGTGTTTTTCTGTGAAGCTCTGCAATTTTAAATCCAAATTAATCATTACTCTTTCCATTGCTTACATACGTTTTAAAAATTTACAAATTATGGTAGCTTCGTAGTAGTTATATTAGACATCAATCTCTGGTGATCCAAATAAATAGAATTAAATAAAATATTTCATGCAATAGTGAGGTTAATTAAATAACGAAATAGAAATTCTAAGTATAAATTAAAAATAAATTTTCTTATTTTTTTCTTGTAGCTATTGAAGAAACTTACTTATCAACAAAAAAAAATAAAATTTAGTTTTTTATATAGATATGTAAAGAGTTTAATAGTTATAAACTAATCAGTTTGCCATCCGAAACAAATTTTTTGTAGTCAACTATTGACTATTTTGCACACTTTATTAGGAACACATACTTAGGTCATAAATTTTGCACTATAACGATAGACTCGTTGTGGTAGTAATAATAATAATAATATTTATTTATTTGCTTAGAATGTAGGTATTGACAATAAGATTACAAAAATGTGCTTGAATCCGTGTACATTCTGCCGTTTAGGCAGGTATCTAAGACAAGACCTAAATCTTTAGTACTCGTAGGTACCTCGACATCTCGTGACATCGCTAATCCTGGATTTATACAGGGATAATGTTAGGAACAAAGATTTAAAACCTTCTCATGAATACAAAGTGGGCTTATACAATATATTCATACGGCCCCTTGTGGGATATCGACGAGACTTTTACGAACATTTTGTAAAAAATTGTTTAGGTATTCCACTTCGTATATTTAAAATCAATTTATAGTCTTGTAATATATAATGCATACATATAAATATATATAACATAACAGTGGTAAGACTATGCCTTAATAGTTAAGTAAAAATATAATGTACCGCTAGTCACGTTTTGGTCTTGCATAAATAGAACTTGAGTAGACTTTGCTCTACCGGACGCATTACCTGACTCTGTATTGCAATTAACAATAATTACCTAATATAATAATTTAATGTCACTGACTAACTTTAGAATTAAACCAGAGATCTTACAATAGGTCATAGTGGACCACGAAAGTAGATATTATGAACTAATTATATTGAATTTAATAGATTTCTGCGACTAACTGCCTTGATCATGCAGTAGAAGTGAATGTGACTGCATCTACTAACGTGAATCTCGGGTTAAATTGCCTAGTCAGCTGCGTCATTGACATTTTTATAAAAAAAATAGATGGTAGCCATGCTGTCTTTTTTACAAGGAACCTAAAGTTATAGCTTACAAAATGTAGATATAATACACCTCTGCTTATAACTTCGATGTAAGATTGTAAATGTATCATGCAATTGAAGCAATCAATCGGTAAATTTCAGTCAATACCCTATTGACACTCTAATATAGGACGCTCCGTTTAATGGTATCCGCTCCTTGTTACCTCTTCAGGGAAAACAAACGATGGCCTGCAATAGAAATTGATTGAATCAAATCCCACTGAAGCGTAAATTCCCAAATCACATTAACTGTCCAGAACAAAATAAGAAACGAATCAACAGCGCGTGGGGGTATTTCAAGATTGATAGCTGGTTCGCGTGTCGCCTCAAATTGCCCCACTCGGCCCTGTCGTCCTGCTTGCGCTGCTCGTCGCACTCGGTGTATGAGGCAAGTTTATATGTTGAATTAATGGTGCAGAGACGCTCGCTTCCGAGATGGCCAAAGTGAATTTAGATGCCCAAAGGACTTTTGTGTTGAAACAAATCTCATCTTTCCTAACATTTCATGCCTAGTTGTATGCCGTTGTTTTATTGGTCAAAAGATATTTTACACCTTGAGTGTAATTTAGCTTATTGTTAAAACGTAGTCATACCAAAATTTTGACATAGTTATACAAAGATTCATTAAAAAACAAATGCAAATAGGATAAGCGGTAAAAGATTTAAGCCTTTTCAAAAACCTAGTTAAGTTGTAAAATATTACAATTATAATTTGAAGCATGGTGATTTAAAAAAGTGGCCTTGAGTTTCTTGCAGGTATCTTCTGCTAGGTTCAACACTTTTTCTGGACTAAGCAACAAGCATAAATGTAACTCAATAACTTCACTAAACTCACTAACTTATAAACGTTGACGTGCGTTATTAGACTAAAGTAACTTTGTGTCTTACACGAATTAATAATTTATGCCTTTTAACCTTTGACACACACTGAGCAAACTAAGCGATTGTTTTAACACAAGATCTATCGGACGATATTCTGAAGAACCCGTTAAAGATACTTTAAACCGACGAGCATGCATAAAGAATTAAATTAGAGTTATTAAAGCTAAACACATATGCCAGGACTATAACAAGTAGAAAACTATGGTCTCTGCTTTTCCGTGCGAAAAAAGACGTGCCTACATGTGTCTGTATATTTAATTACGATTTTACTGCACGAAACTGTACGCTGAGATATCAAATGTAATGCAGATGCAGCTCTACATTTTTACTTTTAGGTACTTTCGCGCCGTAGACAAAATATGCAAATACTACTTTTATTTCAGAATACGTAAATCCCACGTGTATGTAATTTCAAGTATTCCGTTTCTTTATGTCCAAAAGGCTGCTTTAATATTTATTGGAAGTCAAGACTGTTTTCGCTATTCTGGTCGCAAATTTTCTAAGAAGAACATGACGCTTCTGTGTTCACCAGTAAGCTAAATACCGAATTTAGTTCTTCAGTCGATTCAATACCCAATGCTTTCAGAGCCATGATTCATAGGTTAAGCGGTTATTAGTTCATAAATCCTACAAACACCATTACTATATAATTAAAATTCGTATCAGTGTATAAGTCTACTCGAACCACGCTGGCCTTGTAATCTGCTCTAAACTATAACTAAATTTAAACATAGTCGGCAAAATCTGAGCGCTGGCACTACCTAGCAACCACTGTTCATAAATTCTGCTATTAAGAAGTTCCAAATAAATTTGATCAACCTGGATATTGAACCTGGTGCGGGAGTTCACGATCGATGGCAAATAAAGGCCCAACTATACCATGGGACATATGAAGCAGTCAATGTACTCTGCTCTTAGTAAATTGTACAAAAGTTCCTACTAATTATTCGATATTATAAATATACCTACACTACATAGTAATATGCACTATTATATCTTAAACAGTTCCTGTGTGAGTATGTGGACTATTGTGTAGCAGTTAATTCGTGCAGGTGTTGAATCAATGTATCCGCGGACGTTGCCGGTATAATGTCATGTCGCAATGACTAATACACGAACTATGTTCCATTATAAGCGTGTTGAAACTACAGTAAAGGTACTCCTATAGTGATTCGAGTGTGAAATGATAACATACAATGTAACAAAGAAATATTTATAATATTTATAACAATTTTTATTTATAACATGCAATGGTACATCAAATTTATCAGTCTGTATAATGTATAATGTGATGATAATTACGCAATAAACATAAGAAAACGTAAAAATGTGTAAACAATTCTTGGTGACTGAGTAATATTTATATATATATATAATTTGCTGCTGTTTTTAATGCATGGAAACTTATATTTTGAATGTCGCTTGAGAGACCTGTAAACGAATTATTAATTTTTTGAAGCCGGGCTGGCACTCTTTGTCTTTTCTTATTTCATTGATATTTCTTGTAGTATAAGTCAATATTATTATATACATGAATTAGATGGCATATATGTATTAGCTGGCTACTGTTAATATATTTATTTCTTTGTTTCATGTCTAACTAGAGTTAAAAAAAGAAATATATTTGGATAGTTTTGTAAGTTGATAGCTGCTAGCACTAAAATATAGCTAAAACTAAATATTTAAAAAGCTATCAAATACTTATTAAAATATATTGTCAAACTAGGATAAACTGTTATTATCTATTATATGTTTCAGGCAAAGTATAATAATATAAAATAGTCTCTGTCTATCCCTTTTAAGACATAAAGGCAGATACTACATTACGTTTATCTTCTTAATCAACGTCTACATCATGCCTTTACATAGATAGGTTTTTGTCAAGGAGGGAGTCTAAGCCCACGAGCTCCCACCCTGTGTGTAAAAACAGGGTAATGTGAGATATTTGCTAAAGGTTAGGTACATGAGTAATTTATAGGAGCCCTTTGTTACAAGTCGGTAGACGTAGTATATTCCTTGACTAATATTACTTCGAATCAATAGCATACGTCTGTGATCCAATGACATATATTTGTCGTCCATTTGTGCATAAATTTACTGTTGGCTGTTGAATGGGGTGAATACAACCTGGTATACAACGGTAAACAAAAGCAAATTCCGGTTAAACTGGTGTCATGGGTTTCAGTAAAAGAATTCTTGATGGTATCACATATCAGAATTAGCTGATAGCTTTGTTTTAAGTGGGAATTACTGTTCAGCTAAATCTATGACATCTTCACTACTGCAAACTTAAGTTTAAGGCCCTGGTCAGGTAGGCATAACTAAGTGATTATGTTTCCGACTGGTTTTCACGTCCGATATTTGTTTGCCGGGTTAAACAAAATATTATTGGGTTTTGAAATTTGCAGTAATAGCACGGCGTCATATAATTTACCTATAAAATAGGCTAGTTTGTAGATAACGTAATACAGTTCTGTCTTCCGCTTTAGAAATATACAGACCTAAGTCTAAAGTTAATTTTCATGTTAATGAACTTGTATTCATTCCGAAAAGTCCAATTACAAATTTATTAAATAAAATTACTACGAATCTCTAATCAAACTTATCTTGATAATATTACTCAATTCTCTGAGAGCTTCATATTACAAGCTATCCAATTTGTTCATAACTTTATAAAGTGAATGATGTCTATCAATTATTCTTACTCTTAAATTGCTTATCATAATTTTGATTACAAACTAATATTATTTCAAAATATAAATTAATGTAAGTACGCTTTCTAAATGATTTCGAACTATCTTAGTTAATGTTGAATAATAAATCAAATCAATAAACAAATGTTGTTTGTCTTCAACGAATTTAATAAGTGAACTTTAATTGGTTTCGAATAATTAATGCATGTTATTATATTTCCTCACGCCTAAGAATTATTTACCATTTAGAAAGTTCGTTCTATTAAATTAAAAAGGGATTATGTCGGACTCGCCGGGGTAAACGAAAGATGGTAAAAAAATAATGTACCTCCCGGAATACCGACTAAACCTACCACGGTGTTCCTCGACAAAACCACTATTGACGGGGCCGCGCGAATCGCTTTCGCATGCGGTTGCGACCCCGCCGAGGTTACGGCCCGCCGTATGAAACGGCAGGCCACTACGCGAAGAGACCTACCCAAAGGACTCACTTCTATAAATACCCTACTGTCTCCCCCCTAGAGGGGAGACGGACTCGAAACAGAGGCGCGCGTGGGAACACGCACGCCGCCTCTCGGACCTGGTGCTGAACGGATGGCGGGCAGGCCCACAAAGCCCACCACCCCCAGGTCAAATCTTAGGGTGGCTGGAGGTCATCGCGCGCTCTCCGGCGCCCGGCTCTGCGGTTGGAGAGAGGGTTTAAACGTTCCCTCTCCCGCTCCGCCACCTCCTTGATGGAAATCACTTCCTCGCAGAAGGAGGCGACGGCGTGCCACGACCTCTCACTCCGGACCATAGACTGAACTACGGCCGGGAGCGAGAGCATGCCCTATATCAAATTCCGCAAAGAAAAAAAATATTTATTCATTATTTTAATTATTATTACTAAGACACATGCCCTATATCAAATTCCGAAAAAAAATTATTCATTATTTTCTTTACAAAATGTAATAACGTAATGTAATGTAATGAATAACTATTTATTTTCTTTACTTCGGTACTTATTATTATTCCATAATTGAAAATTGAAGGCAGTAGAAAGTTTTACTGTTAGGCAATTCTCTATGCACTTTGAGAGAATTTTCTGTCAATAAATTAAATTATTTTGTAGAAACCAGGCACAGATTTAGAGCATTACCTGGTATAGACTCTTTTACTCTATTTTTATACAGAATTAAGATAGCGCAGAAGTTTACAGTCCGCGCTATTCTAAGCGGTTACGTTACGTTCGTTAATTTTAAACCAGGCATAGATCTTAAGCTTTGCCTAGTATAGACTCCTATTGCTATTAAGGTAGCAAAAAAGCATGCGGCTGGCCTGAAAGTAAGCAGTTATTATAACCTATAATCGCTTACAATATCAAACGTATCAATCACGCAATACCGATCTTTTGGAAAAGGAATCAAAGACGAGTTTCTAATACAATTGTTATGTAAGCACCTTAGAAATTTTCTTCTCTAGGTGAAATACAGAAACAGAGTTACTTGTAAGAGAGCTGTAGTTCACTGGGACAGCCGTCACAGTCGTACTGCTTGCAAATAATAAGCAATGGTGTGCTTTATCAGACGTTGAATATCAAAATATTAACAATATTTATATTTCATCGTAATATAATAGTTTATCGTCAAGAAACTTTATTTCATTAAGTGAAACCTTTCAAAACGATAATATAAATCGACGCCGCTCTTGTGCCCGTCCAAAAATATTGAGTTTTGGATATTATTTTGAGAAAGCTTTCTAACTCGTAAATTGTCAATTGAAAGTTTAGATGATATTTACGTTTTTCTTGAAAGTTTCGCCAAAATCGACGAACTTCTAGCAAACATATAAATTTTAACTGATTCTTTGAAGTCAACGTCAATAAAAATTTAATTATAATTTAAAGATAGACCGTTATTTTGTCAATTATTGTTAATGACAATAGAGCTTCGATTCCTAAGCGGATTAAACTAGATGAATAATTATAGGCTATAGGTATATGTTGAATGAGCACCTCAAAAAATATTAAATTCGATCACCACACAAATACAAAAAAATAAATGACTTACAAATAGTTGTTCCGCATCAGCGTGCATGCGTATCTTCAATATTAAAATAGTTGAAATGCCCCGCGATTCAGCGGCGTGGAGGTGAAAGATTGCCTTTAAACACTTAGATTCAAAACAAATACTGTTCGGTGCATTGCAACGAACAGATCACCAGTTTAGTCGTTGCACAATTTTATAAATGCGTCGGCATTCAGTTATTTAAGTTAATACTAACCTTTATACGAATACGAACCTTTTCAAATACAAACGCCAAAAAGTTGTGTGATATCATTTTTAATTAATGCAAAATCGAAAAAGATGTAGTTCTTACAATTTCAAGCAGAGTTCATTGGGTATACTTAAGATATTATCTTCAAGTATTAAAATAATAACTGTCCTGCACAAGACATGTTGTAACTAAGTTTAAATTGATACTCGGCTGAAGCAATTAAAACTATTACGGGTTTTACAATTACATGTCGGTAAACTTTGTTGGACTTCATAGATAACAATCTCTATCAATAATTTAAATCATTCAGTTTTTAATTGCTTATTGAATATTTAAATATCTAAACATTATTTAATTTCAGCAGATTAATCGAATTGTTCTCAATCAAGGTTCGCTCTCACAAATGTTTTAATTGCTTAATTACGTAACACAAGCCCACCTTTTTGTTACCATTGCTCGTAGGATGACACAAAGCTACGAGTTAACGTAAAGTTTGAGAGGGGCGAGGGGAGGGAAGGTCGGGGGGCGGGCGCGGATCGGTTCAGACGCCCTCATGTGGATGGACCGCTCACGGCCCACGGCACACAATTCGTTTGATCTCGCCGGCTGCTCTGAACGCTATTTATGTCCCAGCAAGGCCACCTGTCGATGATGACACTACACGAGTGACGGTGTCGCCCTCCTGACAATGACACACCTAACTGAAACTCCAACCTTTAAACTTTTGATATTACAAAACTTCGACGAAAGGTTAAAATACCGTAAACGGGTTGAGACGAGAGCAAAATAAAAAACCACATTTCAATATCTATTTCTTTTGAAATGGCACTGCATACGACATTTACTTTACATTTTCACTTTTCCATAAAGAGGTACTTATACGATATTTTTTGTTACAGATCGTGGCTAAACATATCTGCAGGCTACAAAAATATGCCAAGAAAACATGTGCCAGAAATTGGAATACTGGAATACAATGCCTGCCAAGAACGTAATCTCGAAATGGCTGCGGGCGAAACAAGGGAAACATAAACACTCACCATGGCGCTAGCGAGCAAGTAACTATCGGAAAAATATGAACGCGACGGATCCGGATGTACTAGTGGCGAAAGGCCAACTGGACTTATTGTACCGGGGGCCAGAGTACATGCTGGAGTCCGCCCACGCCGCTTACAACAGCGCCATCGAGTTCAATGTCACATTCGACAACAACAGCAGCTACAATGTGTCCGAAGATCCAGAGGAGCAGTGGAACAAATACATAAAACTGCTTCAGGACAGAGCACTACTTGTCTCTTTTCTCTTACTGTTTTCATTGACTACCGTATTTGGCAATATGCTCGTCATCTTGGCTGTGGTGCGTGAGCGCTATCTCCACACGTCGACCAACTACTTTGTGACGTCACTTGCCGTCGCAGACTGCTTGGTCGGTCTAGTGGTGATGCCCTTTTCCGCGCTCTACGAAGTGTTAGAACATACGTGGTTCTTCGGTTTGGACTGGTGTGATGTGTGGCGGTCTTTAGACGTATTGTTTAGTACGGCCTCGATATTGAATTTGTGCGTGATCTCATTAGACCGGTATTGGGCCATAACGGACCCTATTACCTATCCTATGCGTATGAGTGGACGGAAAGCCGCGTTTCTCATAGCGGCAGTGTGGGTGTGCTCCGGTGCGATATCGTTTCCCGCGATCGCGTGGTGGCGCGTAGTGCGCGTTGAAGAAGTGCCAGATTACAAATGTCCGTTCACGGATAACTTAGAATATTTAATATTCTCATCGACAATATCGTTTTATTTACCTCTATTTGTGATGGTGTTCACTTATTATCGTATATATCGCGCGGCAACTATTCAGACGCGGTCGTTGAAAATCGGCACTAAGCAAGTGATGAGGCCAAGTGGGGAATTGGAGTTGACGTTAAGGATTCACAGAGGAGGGACGGTGCGACAACGTAGTGACGCGTGTCACGGTGTGTGTACGCCGGAGGAGGCCGACCATGAGCCGCTGACGGCTTTGCAAAACAACGGTCTATCGCGTTCCTCGACACGTTTAACTAACGTAACTCACGGCAAACATTTACCTAAAAACTTTTCGCTATCTCGAAAGTTAGCGAAGTTCGCTAAAGAGAAGAAGGCAGCTAAAACTCTAGGTATAGTGATGGGTGTGTTTATAGTGTGTTGGTTGCCATTCTTCGTTGTGAACCTATTGTCGGGCATCTGCTCGGCGTGTATCATGAACGAGGAAGTCGTCAACGTGGTGGTCACGTGGCTCGGCTGGGTCAACTCCTCCATGAATCCTGTCATCTATGCCTGTTGGAGCAGAGATTTTAGAAGGTACGTGTTTTATTTTATTTGCTTAGCTCATGTTTTTTATAAACTATATAATTAAAAGTGATAGTGATTTCGAATGAAATCGAGTAAATTACGTTAAAACCAGATCAGAAATAAAAAAATATGTGGATCTTCTTTGTAAGTGTTAGATTAACTTGGTTTACAGAAAAAAGCAGGTGAACAAATCAGTTTAACAATTCGTTTGAACGTTGTATATATGGCGCTGGAATTTGTATTATTTATGAAATATGTACCAATATTCATAATTGTTATATTGTAATACTGATAACCTGGATATATTTTATGTCCGAGTATTATATAATGGAAATAGCAACAAGTGAATTTTTTTAATATGTATATCATACTTTTAATTAATTTTATAATGAAACGAGACAAAACCAGATGATACTTAACTTATTTTGTGACTAAATACTATATAATATATTTACTAGCTATTAACGAGTTAACAGAACATTAACCTTTCAATAATAACGACAAATAATTATGTTAGTGAATAGCGCGCTTAGGTAGCTAATAAAGCAATAAAGCCATTCAAATGTCGAGGTTGACCTGTTGATTAAATAATAATTGCGTGGCACATTCATTATGTAAAATGTTGGACAAAATTTAATCTATTTTATGATAAAATATGTTTAATTTCTGTTTAATGATATATTGTTTAACTCTATTTCACACTTAAATGAATGATAAAAGGGTTCACAGACTATAATATTGGAAATCATGTATGCGGTCGCGATTGAGCAATTTGTTTAGGTAGGCATTTGTTTATGATTATGATCCCATTAAGTCTGAAACTATTTAGGCAAACTCGAAAATATCGAAGCGAATGCAAGCGTTTAATTAAATACTATATATTATGATACAATATCACCAATCTCAGTTGTTTTCTAAAGCTTAAATTACTTTATTATGCTTATACAAACACCAATCTGTGTGTAGGTATCCAAGACGAGTCTTACACACCACCATTTTACGTCCTGTTTTAAGTCCTTATTGTCACATATTCGTGTGGCCAATCGTGATGCCAAGAATTAAATAAAATAAATTAATATCAATAATTTCTTATTACATAAGATATAAAACATACCTGGTGAAATACGTAAAACACACCTCTATCTATCTACGATAAAAGAGATGTACAGGCAAGTCTTATTATTTGGTCTAATTTGGAAACTTCGACTCAATATAAAACCGAACATCAATTAAATAAAACAGCACCTCACGTACAAAGTGACTTAGATTTCTACCCTTTAATACAACAAAAGGCACTAATCATAGAAGCACTCTGTAATCATGGCTCTTTCGCAACAAATAGCAAAATAAAATTTCGTCGCCGCGTCGTTCGAAATTCAAAAACACAAAGTGCGCACCGATTGCAAGTTGAACTCTCACTTGACCGGTTTAATTTAAGCTGTAGCAACATTTCAGTGGGGCGACAAAGGTCGCTAGCTCACAGAGGGCAACACTGTAGTTTGCGAGCTCCTGTGTGCTTGATTAAACATTTTCGGGAGGTTTAGAAATATACAACGGGACACGCATTGTTGGCAGATTTAGGTCGATATTTAATAGCGCGCAGATATTTTCATTAAGTCATTAAGGAATTCGAAATACTTATTTGTATTAGATTTTTCTGCATGCCATTCCTTTTTGTATTAAGCTATATACATGTATATTACTAGGAATTGAATTGATTTTAGTCCAAATCGGCTATATAAAATTCTGATATTGGTATATTTTACCGGACAAAGCAGTTACAATCATTTTATAATAATCCTTATACTTATATAACACAAACAGAATACAATGTTGTTCTTTTATTTAGGGCAAACTGAATTTAAAAACTAATTATTCAAAGAGGTACCAAAACAATTAAAACCGAATATAAAAAAAAACTGACCCTATGCTTGAATGGTATAGTCTATGATTTGATTGTATATCTCACGAGCAAAGTCACAGGTGTGACAACCTACATCAGAATATTATAAATAAAATAAAGCTCTTTAGCCAAAACCAAATAAACTTTTAACAAAACGCGTATGTAATAATTATTGTGTTTGATTATACCTTTAAATACCTAGTACCTGGTACTCTCATATTTAATGACAATTAGAGTGCGTTTATTTTTTATTTCACGCTTTAATAGACAGGACGTATTCCTTTATTTAACATCATATCATCGTCTTATTACGTAAAGTAAGTGAAATCATATCGGTGCTTAAATAGAGTACTATATTAATAAACAAAAACTTTATAGCAATTTCATGGAAGAAATTAGTCTAGTACTTAGATCGTTAGTGTTAATTAGTGTTAGTGTCATTGTTCTACGCTCTCTTCTTGCGGCTTCACTCGCGTAAACGTAGGTCATGTTAGACACAGTACTTTTGAAAATAAAAATATATTGAAATTAAACTACTATATACGGATTTTATCGCGTTGTTTATTTATCACTGTATTACAAAATTTTGAAAATATTACACTACTACTACTATTGATTTTATTTTACTAATTTATAAGCTAATAAAATTATTTAAACTATTAAATCTATTTATTTTTGGTTTACACTTTCCCCGACGTTTCGGTTGCTTTTCAGCAGCCATGGTCACGGGGAGACTAAGATGGTAGTTGTCTCAATGTTCCAGTGTAGTTATTTCAAAGTACCCGAACATAATTTAATCATGGGTGTTTCTATTTACGCAGAATGAGCTCAAAGTATCATGAAGTCTAGCTGTGGTTTGTTTCTTCTTGGGTTTGACCATTTGAAGTACTGGATCCCAAACTGGTGGTACATTCCAACCATCTTCTCTATTGAAATTAGGATGTTTTTTGATTTCAATAGCCTCGCGAAGCATCCTTGGTAGGAATCGGTGTTCTTTAGCGAGAATCTGTGGTTTGTCAAATCTCAGGTAGTGGTTGTGAACATGTACAACAGGGGACCAACCCAAGAAGAAACAAACCACAGCTAGACTTCATGATACTTTGAGCTCATTCTGCGTAAATAGAAACACTCATGATTAAATTATGTTCGGGTACTTTGAAATAACTACACTGGAACATTGAGACAACTACCATCTTAGTCTCCCCGTGACCATGGCTGCTGAAAAGCAACCGAAACGTCGGGGAAAGTGTAAACCAAAAATAAATAGATTTAATAGTTTAAATAATTGTATTAGCTTATAAATTAGTAAAATAAAATCAATAGTAGTAGTAGTGTAATATTTTCAAAATTTTGTAATACAGTGATAAATAAACAACGGGATAAAATCCGTATATAGTAGTTTAATTTCTATGAGTAACATTCGCGTAAACAGAAGACAATATTAAATAAAAATATAGCCTATTACTTAGTGATAATATAGCTCTATAATGGTGAAAGAATTTTTAAAGTCTGTTGTTGAGTTTTTGAGTTAAATCGTTACTAACAAACAAACAAATAAAAAATAAAATCTTTCCTCTTTATAATATCAGTATAGACTTCATACGATTTCTATAAATACCAAGAAAATTGTAGGTGACGCTCCGTGAAGAGTAATCAATCAACCTTCTGTTTAGCCAACAGGAGCCTATAAATTAAGCTTCCGCTGTCTGTATCTAACGAACTGTAATACACACACCAAATAAAGTCCGCGTTCACTTGGAAAAGTTGAGATATTTTTTCCGTCTCAAAATATAATTAATAAATGCATTATTTATTGCTTTAACATTTAAAAACATACCATTTTGATATGAAAATCTCTATATTCTTTTTGATTTTCTTTAAAAACATGGTTTTTAGCCTCTGTGAGATTGGACTAAATTAATAATTTCATTCATTTTTATACGCTTTTATTTACAAATACAAAATGGTTCCTACCCTGGCTTGAACGCATGCGGAAATCCTAATAGGCATGCTGTAGAACGAGTTGTCTAATAGTTCTTGTGGTAACCTGTCGCATTCTTAAAGGCGGCTTCCTTGAGCTCTGACAGAGTTCTTGGAGGTGGCTGACGACTCCGAACAGCTCGCTTAAGAGCGTCCCATGCGTGGTCGATTTGATTTAAGTCCGGAGAGCAGCGCTCACGCGTTGAGCTCGATGTGCCGACGCATTATCGTCGACCAACACGAATTGGTAACCATAATTTATCCTGAATGATTTGATGATGCCATCAATAATAGCTGTCTTGTATAAATTAGCTGTCCTATAACAGCCTAGGTACGGGATCAAAGGTTTTCGAGCTCCCCGTGCTTTCCGCCCCGAAAAGATAACGTTTTGCCGCCTTGCTGAATGGTTCCAGTAGCAGTTCTTTGCCTTTCGGAATTCCCAGGCCGTTACCAAACTCGGACACGTCGGTTATCAGGGTGGGTACTAATCAATGTTTCGTCAACGAAAAGACAATGACGACAGACATCTTCTTCTTCATCTTCGTCGTTTTGACGCTGCCTGGCCCACTGCAATCTGCGTCGCTATCGTCCCCATGTATTCAAAGGTGATTCAAAGTCAAAGTCGAAGTCCAGTCTAGTAGCAGCTCGCAGCTCTGATCTCAGTTTGATAACGTTAATTATTGGATTACGGGCGGCAAGAAGTCTGATGTAGCACTTCTGAACATCACTAAGGACAGCCGGGCACTGCATGGTCGAGTTTGGCCATGCTCTAGTACCTCTGCAGGGTAATAACGACGAAGGTTTGAGAAACGGAGACTCTGGCTGCGATTTGCCTTTTAGAATATCCTACTTCACGCAATAACAATATTCTTGTTCGCAAGACTTTAGACAGTCCACCTGGCATTTATCAAATAAACAGTTTTAAAGAAATTGATTAAAACAGCCTTCAGGCAGAAACAAGAATGAGGGTTATTTATCATTGACCTCTTTTTATATAAAAAACAAATTAAAATTTTGATGTTTTCTACATTTAAATTATGTATTCTTAAGTAAAGAACACAAACGTAATAATTTATTTTTTAATATTTCAAGCCATGAAAAAATATTAGACCATTTTGCCGTGAATGCGGCCTTTTTTGGTGTGTAGGTAGAGAGTTGAAATTTGCAAAATGTGAGTACCTATTTCTATCATCGATATAACAACAAATAATAAAAAAGTACATACTGTTATATCTTGTACGATGGTACAGCACACTTCGTGTGCGAGTCCGACTCGCACTAGATCCATTTAAAATATATAATATCATTGACTCTTACACAATTTTATGATAGGCCTTTTCTAATATTAGAATGATATCTCTGTATTTTAGTGTCATAGTAAATACAAAATGCGATTTACAGCAGACTTGTAATCCCAATAACTCGCACCGGTGTCAATTATGGCACTCTCTGGGTCTCACGTCGCATGTGTCCCATCGTGTCCGGAATTACAACGATGCTATAAATCATCGCCAATGTTATGATATGTAGGAGCCGCTATTAAATCATTTCCACGGTCGACTTTTTTGTCGCAGTAATCCTGGTAGATATTAGCCCAATTAATTGTTATATCCGCGGATTATTTTAATGGATTATGATAAATGATGGTTGTGAATTATGACTTTATAATCTAGATATGAGAGGTACGGAAATGATACGTCAAAATTATATGGCAGTTTACTATCACTTTTTATGATCTAAGAAAGAAAGAAAAGAAAAGAATGGGAAATATTTATTTTGGCACATAAAAGGCCACACCCAAAACACGAAGAAATAAAAAAAATACAAAATAAAAAAGCAGAACAATAATAAAACTAGAAAAATAAAACAAATAGGTACATTTCATTTCTGCTCACTGGCAACACCACACCTTCCGCTTAACTAAATGGAAATTGCCTCCATTCAAGTCAAGGTTAGTATTGGCAGTAAGCAGCGATACAAACAATAATCTATTAAATTATTTAAGTTATTAAGTATGATGTATAATTCTTATAAAGAGAATGCCTCGATGACGAAGCTGTAGTGAATATGACTGCTGTGTGTGATAGAGCGTTGTGCATGAGATCTCGAGGTATGTACAGCATTTTCTTGACGGGGATGCCCAATAATATCATGGAAGGCAATCACATTCACTATTGCTGCGTTACCGACGCAATGAATAAAATAATGTAATAGAATCCTAGAAGGAAAGAGAGGAAGGGGCAGATCCAGAAGGGCATTAACAGACCAAATAAAAGAAAAGGCGAATGTCATGTCTTATAAGGTCAAGGTATTGGCCGAAAGTCGAGAAAGATGATGAACACTCCATCGACAAGAGCAAAACTCTTAAGTATAAAGAAGAAGAATACAATATGTAAAATCTAACTTTACCACTAAGTTTGTTTTTCGATATTGACATTACAAATCCGTCTCGCTACTTCTACAAGTATAACACTTACGTAAAACAAACATAACTTCCAAAGAAAGCTATAATTTCAAACTTATTTATTTTTCAGCACTCTCACAAATTATGCTACGTTACAACGGTTTCTTGAAAGCAAATCGTAATTATTCATAAATTCTACTAACTGATTAGTGGTGGAAAGTGAACCATTACTTCGTTGACAGCGTTCCGGTGACCCAGTTTTACCACACTATCCGTAGTGTATGAAACACTTTGGTTAATACATGGTAGCCATGTTCAATTCTATTACATCCTTACTTAATATTATAATCGCGAAAGTTTGTGTGGATGTATGGATGTTTGTTACTCTTTCACGCAAAAACTACTAGACCAATTACGATGAAACTTGGTATGTAGATAGCTGGCGACCTTTATTCATACATAGGCTACTTTTTATCCCGATATTCTTACGGGAACTGGACTTGCGCGGGTGAAACCGCGGGAAAATTTGTACTAAATAATTAAATATAGGTCAGCTTATTACAGATATTTGGCTGCACGCATGGCGTAGTCGTTTAAGTGGTCGCCTCGCCACTGCCACCGCACCGAGTGCTATGGGTTCGATCCCCACACGGGACAAAAATTTGTGTGATCTAAAAATGGGTGTTCCGAGTCTGGGTGTTCTTTCTATCCGTTGTTTGAATGTTTATAAAGTCCCCCGCGACACAGCAATTATTCCTAGGGCAGAAGTTGCCTTTTTAACTAAAAAAGATATGATGTTTTATAAACAATTTGAAGGAAATATATCAATTAGGTCAAAATGAAACGCTTATGACCTATACAAAGCCTCTACCTCACTAGACTCTACCAAACGAAGTACTTAATTCTGCGATAGTACTTTACTAAATAAAGCTTGTAACGGCATTTGTAAGTTCATGAGATAAGGACAAAAAACTCTGAAAATTTAACCTCGATCTTTGCAGTTTACAATGCGTAAACATATTTTGAATATATTTTTATTTTGAATTTTGATAAGCGTTTTCCTAACTAATATTATAAATTGGAATGTTGTGTTGTTTGTTTGTTATGCTTTTACGCCTTACCTATTCGACTCATCATCATAAAATTTTGCATATACGTTGCTAGAGGAACAGAAAAGGATATATAGTACCTTTCATCCAGAAAAACTGTTACTAACTAACTGTTACTTACCAAACCTACATTTACGCGAGCGAAGTCGTGGGGAAAACTTAGCTCATTGTGATTTTTAAAATATTATAATAAAAAAATACTTGCAAAAGTCTTAACAGTAACCGTTTAGCAGTATTGTATAATAAAACAATTAATGTCACCCATTATTGCACTCCCTCGCACGTTCACAAAGTTGATTCAGCCCCCGTATTATTAAGCTTGTTCGGCAACTCTATGATGGAATTAAAAAAGTTATTACATTGGCAATTTGTATTGGACATGTTTGCCAATGTATCGTATAAACACAAGAATGGACAATATTTTGTTACGACACAAAAAATATGGATTCGATTCGATGGTATGCGTTTTTGTCACGAGGCATATAAGTTTGCAGCAGGATAGATTATCTGACCCGTAAAATGTATAATATATAAGGTTCACTGATTATAATAATCAATCTCAGTAATATCAGATATAAAGGCGTCAATGAATATATCTATATATATCTACTAATATTATAAGGAGGAAAGATTTGCTTGTAAGTATTTACCTCAAAAACTACTCAACCGATTTTGAAAATTCTTTTACCATTAGAAAGCTATCACCGAGTAAAACATAGGTTAGAATTTATTTTAAAAAGAGAAGTACTTTTACTAACAGAACCATTCTATGTTTTTTGTTACTTCGGGGAATCCGTTAACGCATGCCTCTCCGCGGGGCGACGGAGAGGTTTTGTTGGACTCACCGGGGAAAAGGTATCCCAGTAATACCGACTAAACCTATCACGGTGTTCCTAGACATAACCAGAGTCGGCGGGATCGTGCGAATCACTTTCATATGCAATAGCGACCCCGCCAAGGATTCGGCCCACCCTATGAAACGGCCGGCCACTATACAAAACACTAACATAACCTAACCTAAACTACCTTTGCGCGAGCGAAGCCGCGGGCAAAATCTAATATGTATTAAACGACGACGAAATATTTTCCCTCTTATAATAGGTTATGCGATCAAACAAATGAGAAAATCACCTAGGTAGACAATATAATGCTGACGGACTAGGTTAAAAAATCTGGTTGTATCTTGATGAATGTGATGCAAAAATGTTTTCTAAAATTGTAACACAATGCAAGCCGTACATTTAATCTACCCCCTAAAAAAGAATCGAAACGAAAGTAGGCTCTATTTTAGGCTCAGTTATTAAACTCACTTGATATAAAAACCTATACAGTAAATAGTCTGGATGGGCTCCCACTCATCAAACGAATAGGTAGAACCAAGACATTCTCGATAATCTCTAATATTATAGTTCGAAGTTGACATTAGCCGGTTCAAGTGCTATCGAGAATGACATTCAGCAAAACTTTTATTTGTTTACTCAGAAAGGACAAGGACATTGAGGACCATTTCTATTCGTAGTAGGGGTTTTATAGACTTGCTGAGATATGATGCTTTGAGAACTTTATTGGTCCACTCACTGACCGCCCAACTGTTTTATGTTAGTACTAGTAACGCAACAATACGTGGCACTGAGCCAACATTTATTAAATAAACAACACTACAGTTTTATGTGCAAAGGGTTGGGTGTAAATCTGTGATCTGTTTGCTTGCGTTTTATTTGTTTATATCGCTTTGTGTTGGATAGATAGTGTTGTATTTATTTCCTGTGTGTGTATTTCGGCAGGCAACAATGATTGCTTCTTCAATTGAAAAGAATTGGAGAATTAGGAGCATCTATATTCAAATGGACAATTATTCGATTCGACAACCAGGGCATAATTTGACGCCGCTCTAATCGTTTCAAAGTTGTGTGCACAATTATATAATTAATTATTATATAATTTATTTTCAAATATAGTAAAATGCTTGCTATAATAAATATATGTGCCCATTTACTACCAAAACCAAGCTAGCCAGTAAGCAAAATATAAAAGAAAGTTCTCTTTCAACCTTTTTAAAATACGTGAATGCATCAAGCCGTGTTTGGTCAGCGTGGTAGAATTAGGCTAAATCCCTTTCATTCTGAAAGGAGGTTGATATTTAGACGCAATACAGTTTATTAAATTAATAAGACCTAAAATTATTACTATTATTAGTTAATACGATAAAATTAAGATTATTAATTAGGTAACGATATTATAATTATGTTGATAGGTAATTTGAAATCACCACACCGCCGTTACAAATTATTAAAATCTTTCCAAGCATATTGCTGCCCGTCCAAATCACAAATCAATCTCAGTAGCTCTCTAGTACGGCGTCAGTAATATCTTGCATCGTATTTTAGTATATAATTGTCAAAATATGTTTTTTATTAATAATATATAAGTGACCAGTATAATAGGTTCATTCTAAAGGCTTGCATAAATTCTGAATATGGCCCAAGTGGACATAAAATGAATGCCTCTAGTTATGGAGCTGTATAGATTTATGTCCAAATTAATTTAGATTAAACTTTGAGGCCTAGGTGACAGTCCAGTCGTAAAATCTTGCTAGATTTATTCAGAACAAATTTAATTTAGGTACCATACCAAATAAAGTTCAAGTCGTTTTATACAAAGACAAGTAAAGCGAAAAAGTAAATTTGTTTAAAGTTTAAATTAGGCATTACGATTCCAAGGGACCCTTGAAGAGTACTCAAATATACACAAAGTATTATAGTAGTTTTTACTTGCATTAATTATGCAATGGATACAATGTATTCAGCATGATTAATTAGACTAAAGACAAATTAAAAGACGATGAGAGTCGATTACTCAAGTAATCGATTCTCATACCAACTATCCTAACTAATATTGTAATATGAATACTCGAATGTGAGTTTGTTTTCATGTCTTAACTTCTCGATCGATTATCATGAAATTTCGCATATACATTGTCAGGAGAACAGAAAAGGATATAGAGTATCTTCCATTCAGAAAAAAGTACTGCTGCCATCTTAACCTACATTTAGACCAGCGAAGCCGTGGGCAAAATCTAATATTTGTATTAATTAAGCAATAAATTACATTAGTTGGTTGAAGTGTGGAGAGAAAACGTATCATCTCTCGCCTCGCTGCCTTATCGAAGGGTATTCCTGTTATTTCTTGATTCTTGCGCGGTGGAGTCGCGCGTTGGTAAGTAAGTGACAGGGAATCCACACTTTGGTCTGTAATCTTATTGCAATTTTTGCTTTAAGATTTTCTTTGTTATTTATGAGATCTGTTTATTTATATTTTTACTTATTACTTAAGCGTAAGATTTTTTTTGGTCCAAATAAATTCCACACGATATTCGGTTTTTTTGGTTGCCAAGGATTATTACATCAAATTTAATAATATATAAGAAGAGCTTTTGGCCAAGATACAAGCACTTCCCACATCCTAGTTTAGACGACTTATCACAAACATGGGACAACAATGACAATCACATACGTCTGCCAGTTCATGCATTATACAATAGAGTATTAAGCGAAACAACAACAGCACAACTAAAGTCCAAACTGAACAAGGCACAGAACAGTGCGACATTACGGGAATGTTTATCTAAACTGTGCTCTTTGCTATCTAAACTACGTAAGGATAAGAAAATCTTAAGTGGGATTTCGTCGACATCGCTCGGAGCTATATACAATGGATTTCTAGTAAAATAAAAAATGTAACGCTCTTTGAAAACTTGATAGGACAGGAGTAAGGTGGCTGTTCAATTCTGGAATTTCTGATAAGAACTTCAGCTTTGTGAGTATTGCATTTAAGACATCTAGGGATCAAGTACATTTTTAAGTATAAAAAATTATCAAATTAATATTTGCTAATCTAGTCTTCCAAACTAACTTTTGACTTTAATTACTTTGTTTAAGTTATTAAATTATCCCTATATTTTGAAAATTTGATATTTTTGCATATATTAACCCAAGTTAATGTCTTCAAGTAAATGGGAAAATAGGCAAAAATGAGGATCTTTTATAATTTTTATTATAACGATTAAAAAATTAAGACTGATTCCACCATTGACACGAATAACACAATGACAGATATTTGGCATGTTTAAAAACATTTCATCAAAATCAATTTGAGGAATGGCCGCTCACGTTCTTTCTAACAAATCAAAAAGTTGTTGTGGGGTATGCACGTCATCCATACTCGGCAGAGCTCTTAAGTATATTCCATCCGTGTTCAATTGGGTTGAGGTCTGGAGATTGAGCAGGCCACGGTAAGACGTTGATAGGAGCGTGTGGACGTGCATTGTCATGCATTAGTCGAAATGAATCATCAAAAGAGTTTCGCAAAGGGATTTTCACGCCTAAAACAATCCTCTCCGCCCCTGATCCAAGTGAGATCGGTTCTTCCACCGATCCAAATACCGGCCCAAACCATTATTGCTCCACCTCCATGAACCAGCTTCCAACATTCCGACGGCTCTCATCATCTCTTCTCGTGTTCATTGATGTCTTCGCTCCATATTGATTCAGATTTTTCAGTTTCGATGCAGAAATTGTAATGGTTTAATAAAAACGCTATTACACACTTTTATAGAAATCCTGATTGACAGTTGATTTACTATATTTTATCGAAATTTAAAGAAAAATATTTTCTCATATAATGAAAATCACTAAAAGGAACCAATTACAGTAAAAAAAGTTCAAATAATAATTGAGCCGCTTAAACGTATTTGATCCCTAGACTCTCTATTGCCGTGTGGTGCCGGCAGAGTAGAATAGCACCACCCCATTTCTTCCCGTGGGTATCGTAGAAGGCGATTAAGGGACCATCCGAGAGGTGGGCAGCAGCGCTTCTTGCGTAGACAACACAGTCCATACCAATACACTGCGGTCACCAACCCGCCTGCCCAGCGTGGTGACTACGGGCAAAACCCCCCATGATGAGTCCAAAAAAGAAACGGCCCCTAGTTCCCGGCCGCCCTACTATTCCAGGTCACAGCAGCGGCCTTGGTTACGGTAGGGTAGGGGGTGCTAGGAATCCCCGGGCTACGGACGGCTACCAACAATTGACCCTGGCTACATTTAATGGACGCAGTCTACGGCTGGACGAAAGCCTCCAGATCCTTGAAGAAGAATTAGAGAAGATACGATGGCATGTTCTCGGGCTATCGGAAGTTCGTAGAGAGGGAGAGGACACGGTAACCCTTGAGTCAGGCCATCTATTCTACTTCAGGGAAGGGAGCCAAAAATCCCAAGGTGGCGTGGGATTTCTCGTCAACAAAGCCCTTCGTGACAACGTGGTGGAGATCTGCAGCGTCTCGACCCGGGTTGCGTACCTTGTACTGAAACTGACCGAGAGATACTCTCTCAAGGTCATACAGGTATATGCGCCGACGTCGAGCAGCTCAGACGAAGAGGTGGAGGCCGTTTACGACGATGTGTCAAAGGCCATGCATCGTACCACCAAAACCCATTATACAGTTGTCATGGGGGACTTCAACGCCAAAGTGGGAAAAGAATGCGGTGAATCTTGTTTGGGACAGCATAGCTATGGGCGCAGAAACTATAGGGGCCAAATGCTGGTCAACTTCCTTAGCATGCAGGGGCTGTTCTGTATGAACACATTTTATCAGAAAAAGCCCCAACGGAAGTGGACCTGGAAGAGCCCCGACGGTGTGACGAAGAACGAGATTGACTTCATCATAGCCGACAAGAAGCACATTTTTAGGGATGTCTCGGTGATCAGCAGGTTTAATACCGGTAGCGATCACCGGCTTGTACGAGGCACCCTAAATATCAATTTTAAGCTCGAACGTAGTCGCATGGTGAGGTCTGTTCTTTGTCCAAGTGTGCCCCAAGCTGGACATGATGCGTTCCAACGAGAATTGCAAAATAGATTCGCCGCACTGGAGACCCCGGCCAATGTTGACGAGGACCTGGACGGCATAATTGGGGTGATACGCGAAGTGGGAACGAGGCACTTTCGGAAAAGGCGATCAGATAGGAAGTCCAAACTTTCTAGCGAGACCCTGGATCTGATGCGATTTAGACGTGAGACACCAGAGGAATCTTTGTCAGATCCCCAGTCACTCCACAAGAAAATCAGGAACTTGGTAAGACGCGACCTTCGCAGCTGGAACACTCGCCTAGTACACGAGGCGATCGAGCGAAATCGGGGGTCGAAGGTCTTCACCAAGATACTGGGGAGGAGTCATCTGACAAAGTTAGCTACCTCGAATGGTGAAACCGTCACATCAGTCCCGGGGATACTCGCTGAAATTGAGGACTTCTACGGAACTCTGTATGCTTCGCACGCACCGAAGCCTCCACCAGACGCGAGAGACCCTAGAGCCCCACTTACCCGCCACTTCACTGACGATCTCCCAGACGTAGATGTCGACGAAATCGAGGCGGCTCTCAAACAGCTTAGTAATGGGAAGGCTCTCGGTGAAGATGGAGTAGCCTCTGAGCTCCTCAAGGCTGGGGGTAAACCTGTTCTTGGGGAGTTGAGGAGGCTCTTCAACTCTGTAATAACCAATGGGGCTACCCCGAAGGCGTGGAACAGAGGTGTAGTGGCATTGTTTTTCAAGAAAGGAGACAAAACGCTCCTTAAAAACTATAGGCCGATCACGCTTCTGAGCCACGTCTATAAGCTGTTCTCGAGAGTCGTCACGAATCGTCTGGCATCAAGATTTGACGCCTTTCAGCCACCGGAACAGGCTGGGTTTCGTAAAGGCTATAGCACCGTAGATCACATCCATACTGTTCGGCAGGTTATACAGAAGTCCGAAGAGTATAACCAACCGCTGTGTCTGGCGTTTGTGGACTACGAGAAGGCCTTCGACTCCATCGAAACCTGGGCTGTTCTGGAGTCTTTGCAGCGATGCCAAGTCGACTGGCGGTACGTGGAGGTGCTGAGAAACCTCCACCAAATGGCGACGATGTCCGTCCAAGTGCAGAACCACCAAACAAGACCCATCCAGTTGCTCAGAGGTGTAAGACAGGGTGACGTTATTTCCCCGAAACTCTTCACCAATGCTCTGGAGGATGTCTTCAAGACCCTGCGGTGGAATGGAATGGGCATCAATGTCAATGGTGAATATCTCACACACCTCCGCTTTGCTGACGACATAGTTGTAATGGCAGAATCGCTGCAAGACCTGCAGACAATGCTGTCCGGTCTTAATGCTGCTTCGAGACGCGTTGGGCTCGGGATGAACTTGGACAAGACTAAGGTCATGTTCAACGAGCACATCGTCCCTGAGCCCGTTTTCGTCGAAGGTTTAGCCCTTGAAGTTGTCCAGGGGTACGTCTACCTAGGACAAAAGTTACAGCTGGGTAGAGACAACTTTGAGGGTGAAATCACCAGAAGAGTGCAGCTTGGCTGGGCAGCGTTTGGAAAGTTGCGTCACATCTTCGAGTCACCCTTGCCACAATGCCTGAAGACCAAGGTATTCAATCAATGCGTCCTGCCGGTCATGACATACGGAGCCGAGACGTGGAACCTAACAGTGAAACTAGCCCACCGATTGCATGTCACTCAGCGAGCTATGGAAAGGTGTATGCTCGGAATCTCGTTAAGGGACAAAGTCCGGAACGAGATTATCCGACAAAAAACCAAAGCTACTGACGTAGTTCAGAAGTGTAGCAGGCTGAAGTGGCAGTGGGCCGGTCACATCTGTCGCAGAACCGATGAGCGTTGGAGCAGACGGGTTCTCGAGTGGAGACCACGACTCGGCAAGCGTAGTGTAGGACGCCCTCCGGCCAGATGGACCGACGACCTGAAAAAAGTGGCTGGTGGTGACTGGATGGCGAAAACGGGAGATCGGGCCTTGTGGCGCACCCTGGGGGAGGCTTATGTCCAGCAGTGGACTGCAATAGGCTGAAATGATGATGATCCCTAGACTCATTTGATGTGTGTATGTATGGTGTTTATTATTTGCGAACGCATACGTCTTTTATTGAAAAACCGTTTAGATAGTACTTATGTATATCATTTTCTAGTTTCTTATTTTGTAAATAATAACATAATTAGCGCAGTGATTTAAATAAGTAAATTGGTACTAGCACTTCAGAAAGTGTATAGTTTCAAGTTCCATACAAGATATAAACCTACATATATTGTGATTCATAGGTGGATGCTTATTCTTTATACATTATTAAACTTGCCACCAAACATGGATGCTAATAAAAAAGAAAAGGCTTTTAAAAATTCGAAGTTTATTTATTTGTGAAGAGCTGATATCTTTGTCATAATTTTAGCACCAGTTGCTTTGTACAAGACATGGCTAGTACAATATAACAATCTTATTTAATAAAAAATGACTTTGCCTTTATGCTTTCTATCATTCATGGTATTAAAATGGTATTTCACTGTAGAGACAAATATACAAGACATATGTATGTATGTACATTATTACTTTGACGGTCATTTCTTTTATCACGTTTTTGTTATTCAGCAAAGTAACAAGCTACATTTCAAAAATAATGATATCGAATAAACTATCTTATGAGATAAACCTTTTGAAGAGTAATGTACCAATCAATCATATTGAATTTCATCGCATCTCAAACCAGTAATAGCCGTCTGTGATAAAAGCGACACTGTTTTCTTGATTAATTTAACAGACAAATTCTATTAATCATAATCTTGTCGAGAGAGCGGGCGAGGCCTCAGGCGATTTTCAACGCCTTGATAATCCACTTAAAGTTGTAGATGATGCTCTGCGATCGGGATTCAAACATTTAGGGCTACCTAACCCTATTTAGGGCTCACTCTCAGGAGCTAATTAGTTTGTGACAAATTGTTTACTGTGATTGAGATGTATGTGACTTGGGTTTTCTTACGTCAATTATAATAACATGGACGTGCTTTAAATGAAATATAATTTAATGTTTATAGCTATTATTAAGACTAAGTCTTATCTAAAAGAAGAACGACTGCCATCAAATCATTTCAAAACAATGCATAACAAACACGATTATTATATTCCATTGATCTATAGAGAATAATTGTATAAATTATAAAGATCTTTATTGGCTAACCAGGGCGCCAAATTAACAGTTACTGCATAATTCTTCTGAAACTTGACATAAAATCTGAATAGTTATTCTTCTAGAAAACTGCTTTATAACGCGAAGTTAGTCAACAAACTCTCCGTATACAATCATTATGCCTCATAAGAACGTGGTTTGACATTCAAATAACTATTTAAGTAAAATAAGTAATCGTACTTACATAGTGTACTTAAGAGCTGAAGGATTTAAGTAGGGTGTTTAAGTTTAAGTAATCTGTGGCTTCGAATTGAGAGACTAATATTTACTTTACGGTTCAAGATAGAGTGGCTGTAGTGATGTTTATGTATCAGACGCCAAGGTCTTTGAGCTCTTTGTGTTTTGTGCCTTTGTTCCTATCGATAAAGCTTTATATTATTGATTACTGACATTGTTTAAGGGTAAGATCATGTTTCGTATTGTCCTGTATCACCTAGTACTATTGTCTGTTCTTTTACGGTTTTATATAAATCTAGCTTTTCCCGCAGCGTCGCTGTCGTAAAAGTAGGTTAGGTGAGGAATAGTAGGTCCGGGCGCCGGAGGGCGCAAGATGACCTCCAGCCACCCTGAGTTTTGACCTGGGGGTGGTGGGCTTTGTGGGCCTGCCCGCCATCCAATCAGCACCAGGTCCGAGAGGCAGCGTGCGTGTTCCCACGCGCGCCTCTCTATCGTGCGACTCACCCTCCCCTCTCAGGGGGACAGTAGGACTAAAATTAGTGGTGCCCCATTGGGCACCTTTGGCAGGTCTGTTTGTGTAGTGGCCTGCCGTTTCATACGGCAGGCCGAAACCTCGGCAGGGTCGCGATTGCATGTGAAAACGATTCGCGCAGCCCCGCCGATTGTGGTTATGTCAAGGAACACCGTTTAGTCGGTATTTCGGGAGGTCCATTATCATCATTTCAACATCCTTTTCTCTTACCCCGGTGAGTCCGACATAACCCCTCCGCCCCCGCAGAGGGGTACGAGGCAATGCATATCCCCACGTTAAAAAAAATGTATTGTAGGTACGTTTTAGAAAAATACAATATAGTCTATGTTAGTCGGTGAAAATATAGCTCTTTCTAATAGAGAAATATTTTTTATATCGGCTATGTAGTTTTTGACTTAAATCGTTACAAACAAACAAAGAATCAATTCTTTCCTTTTTATAATATTTGTAAAGATGGACAACGTGTTTGTTTTAAGATATTTTTATGGACTTGTTTGTCTCTACATATGATTCATGTTGTTGGCTGAGTGCTAGACAATTTAATTATTTTAAGAGCTGTAAGAATGTGCTGACACTTACAGCTAATAAATGGTTTACTTAAATAATTAGACTGCAAGGATGTTGTAGTAGTTTATTTAGTCGTTTTATCGCTGACAACATTACGTTGATCGTTTATTTCTATAATAAGCTCGAGACCTCAAAAGGCAAATCAAAATAGTTTTATTCTATTAGGTCACAAAGTAACACTTATGAATGTCAAATAACCGAATACTTCTTTTATACAACAAAGGTAGTATACTCACCTGATCCTAAGTGGTCTCATCATAGGTTGAAGCCGAGGTTTAATATAGTATGTATCTATACTAATATTATAAAGAAAAGATATGAGATTTTGTTTGTTTGTAATAATTTAACTCAAAAACTACTCAAAAGATTTAAAAATAACTCTTTCACCATTATAAAGCTATATTATCACCGAGTAACATAGGCCACATTGTATTTTAAAAAAAGTACTGTAATACCTAACCTAAACTAATCTAACCTACATTAGGCGAGCGAAGCCGCAAACAAAAGCTAGTATTATATGAATAGAATTAAAGATAGGATGAAATACAAGAAATAAAAGATGAAAGTATATGAACCTCCGGATCTCTTATCTACTGCCCGAAAAATTACCTTTATTTTACTTCTAATCCACCAACAGGTGAGTTTGTAACACGACTAAAATAAGCACGGTCGCAAAATATATCTTTTGCCGACAAAGTTGCAGTATATGCATTTAGAAGGTAGTGAAAATGGCATCTGTTTCTGTTGTAACAAATGTTTAAAAAATGTTTCGGACGGCTTTACGTTCGCCGTCACTTTGACAAATATGTCTGTGTTACGAGTATATTAAAACTATAAGCCACTGAATATTCGTTTTATTTTATAAATTCTTTGAGTGCTAACGTAGTCACTAATATTAACTTTAGTTCTATTATGGATATTTCTATATCTATACTAATTTTATAAAGAGGAAAGGGTTGATTTTCTGTTTGTAAGAATTTAACTCAAAAACTACTCAACCGATTTTAAACATTCTTTTACTATTAGAACGTTATATTATTACCGAGTAACATATTAGGCTTTATTTTATTAAAACAAAAACTACTGTTACTGACATAACTTAACCTAACAGAACCTACTTTTACGCGAGCGAAGCCGCTGATAAAAGCTAGTCTCATATAAAATAAATTATTACGTTGAGGGTTTATCTTATTCATAGTGTAGGTACATAGCATTACATTTTAATTAAAAATGTAGCTGCCTATTCAGTTGTAAACGATATAATTGTTAAGCCTCTTTCCAAGATGTATGTATGTTATCCATTCAGAACTTTGAGCACCCATAGCTTTGAAGTCCTTTGAACAGCTGATTACCCACCGAGCATTAGGGAGATCCATTGGACCATTAGTCTTTTTTTTCAGCTGTTTGAATTATGATACCAGCTTATCTCGCTGAAATCTATAATAATCTATCTCTAACATACAGTTAGATTTCACTTTCAAGTTGGACGTGAAGGCAGGTGTTGCATTGTTTGCAATGAACAAAATAATTCTGAAGCCATTTTAGAATACCGTAGCATGGTTAATTTTTTTTTTTTCCCCTTTTTTTTCCCTTTATTTGGGTAAACAAACAGTGACAACAATACATATTATAGGCAAGAAATAGTGTTTATAAGGTGCTGACAATTGTGTCACCAACACCGTTTACCGCAGCTTACAAATAATAATTTTTCAAGCGTTAAACAAAGATGATAAAAAACTATACTAGGAGCTTCATAATATCACATTTAAAGGTGCTAGGACGAATCGCCGCAATATCTACGGAGTTGAAATTGACATTATAAGAATTAACTATACGGTATAGTGGAGAACGTTTACCTGCATTAGTACGACAGCGGGCTGTAGCAAATAGCTTACAGGGGTTACGGCAATGCGTCCTAGTAGGTATTCTATAACAAATCTGATTAACGAGAGACGGGCAATCATATCTATTATTACATATGTCGTAGAGCAACATCGATTCTAGTAGTTTTCGTCTATTTTCAAGTGTTAACTGTGTTACTCTTATGGTGTGACATTAACGACAAAATCTGAAATAAAAGTTGGTTTACTAGATCGAAAAAAACAACAAAGATTTACAATGTCCCTACCTAGAACTCCGAAATTCGCCAAGTGTAACTTCTAAAATATATAATAGATATTATTTAACCCTAGATAACTAACCGTCCTGAACTACCATGATAAGCTAACCATTCGACATTTTGACGATCATTTTTAAAACGTGTATTTTATTAATAATAATATGTATTTAATCAAGTTTATTGTGTTTATAGGAAATTTGGGATATAAATTAAAGATAATTATTACAAAAAATAGTATTAATTTATTTTTATGTACTAAATCACTATTATTATGGCACATATTTTTTGAGATCTATAAGGCACTTATTCAGAAAATAATATTTGTCTTTTGTTATTACAAAATTATTTATCGGCTTAACACAAACACTATGCGACGCAGTAATTATTTACCCGCTTAACACAATCACTATACGACGCAGTCTAGCGGATAATTAGTTGGCGCGGAAGTGCGATTGTATAGGTAAAACCATTAGAAAGGGAGAGGGAGATATTTATTGCAAGCTCGTCATTTTGACAAACGTTAGCTTTCTAGGATTAAGACAGCTCCCATTAACGCAACAGTCACAAAAAACACCCAAACTCGGCACAACCATTTGTGGATCACACAAAGTTTTGTCCCGTGTGGGATTCGAACCCACAGCACAGTGCAATGGCAGTGGCAAGGCGACCACGATGACAGAAACTTTGTGTAAAGATAAAAGAACAATAAAGCGAAGACTAAGTAGCACAGTTTTTGGGATATACTCAAAAGAAGGTTTGAAAAATTAATTACGACTTAATAAGTCGTGTGTTACAATCAATATTTTACTGTACAATGTTTTTTAGGTTATCAATATACAAAATCACAAAAAACAATATTTAATTTACGATGGTAAAATAATATTTTATGTTAATTAATTACACTGCATTAATTATATCCAGCTAAAAAGACATGGCGTCAGATTTTTAAACTTTAAATTTTAAGTTTGACAATGACGTTTAACGAAAAAAAATCAAAAGTACATTCTTTCGGTTGTGCTTCCGCCGGTAATGTGTTCTGATATGTTATTCGCATTTTCGTATTAAGTATCGGTGCTATTTGGCTCCTGTTTAATTTTTCATTACAAATCAGCTGAAAGAATAATTATTTTTATTTTTAATGTAACGCGACTTACCGCGCCCATAGATGTAGGAAAAATGGGGGATCTCCTTTATAAGAATTACAATGCTGATGTGAGGAAAATAAACTACAATTGAGACGTTTAAGGAACTGATTGAAACCACCGATTGTCGGCCTCGGTGGCGTAGTGGTTAGTGTAACCGACTGCTACGCCTAAGGTCGCGGGTTCGATTCCCGCACAAGTCAAACATTTGTGTGCATGAACATGGATGTTTGTCTTGGTCTGGGTGTTTCTATGTATAATATGTATGTATTTAAAAAAAAAAAAGTGTCTAAGTATGTTTATCCATTGTCTAGTACCCATAGTACAAGCTCTGCTTAGTTTGAGCTAGATGGTGTTGTGTGTATGTGGTAGAATATTATATTATATATTATTATTGACTGGAAAGCGTGTTGATATGTAATTTTTTTTCGGCAGTGTGTATAATAAACCCTGTCCGATCCTTAAAGGTGTATAGTAGCTTATTATGAGTACGTAAGTGACATCCTTTTATAAAAATCAATAAAAATAATTACACTAGTAAATTTATTTTTTTATTTAAAATTAATTTTATATAAAAAAATATATATTTTTATTTAAAATAGTATTTTATGAGATTACTCATGGCAACACCGATAACGTATTAATTATAATGTCTAGGTATCACTAAAGTTCATAAAGGTTCACCGATGCTGCGCCGCGCTACGCCGCGCCTAACTACCTACGCCTTAGAAAAATGCCGCTAGAAGTATGCCACGCTCCGCGTCCTTGTAAATTTTAGTGGAGTGTTGCTAGACTGTGCAAAATTTCAGTAATTAGGGGTAAAATGCTGATCAATACTGTACTTAAAAATATTATGAAGACGTTTTACGATAACATAGTTTTTTTTTGTTATTTTTCTTAGCATGTTTGTTAAGAGAGAAACAAGCCCTCAATGGATCAGACAGGGCTTATTATATACACTATATATGTTTTCCTTTAAGATACGGAACCTGAGTGAGTCCGAATCGCATTTGAGTGGTGTTAACAAATTGCAAACACGTCTATTAAATAAATGGAACATGGTTCTTATTGTTGCGGCATACATGGTCACATTTTGCGATGCAAATCTGGATTAACGTCGCATAAACCGTGTCCAGGGCTGTGCTAATCCATTCTATCGATCTGTTCTCTGAATATTGCCGATATAAAGCTTCGTGCACACTATAGTACCGGTTACCGCGTAACCTTGAGTCTCACCTTTGGATTTAGTTTTTCTTTTTCGTATATTGAGTATGTATAGTTAATGTAAGAGTGCTCTGTTTATGGTATTTTTATAAGTTCGTATCGTAGGAATCGTATCTAAGAAATGTTACAAACTAAATAAGGGTTCTATTTTTGTCATTTTAGTAGGGCACCCGAATAAAAACAATATGTGAATCACAGTGTCTCTGTCGTACCCTCATCACACGTTATGATATTTTGAGCCACTTCTCTCAAAATATATTCCATCCATATAATTATTTGTTTACTAATACTATAGAGTAGTAATATAGAGTATTACTATAGAGTATTACACCCATGTTCGCAATTAATAAATTTGATTTGATTTGATTTGATTTGATTTGATTTGATTAGAGAGAAGTGGCTCGTTCTTTCAACAAAGTCTTTTAACAACAGAGACATTTGAAAAATTTAATACCATTTTCTTCTAATAAAAAGTCTGGAGACCGTAACTAGATCTGAAGGGTTGCGATTTGGATACTGGTGTGTCAATACACAATTTGCCCAATGGCAAAGATCATTTCTTTTTGTGTTTTCTTTTTTTGGCGTAAGGCGTATTTTACTATTTCAACCGCCTTGGGACGTGATATCAAACCTGTTTATAAGCTGTCCCACTGTTGGACATGAGCCGCTTCTCAGCAGGAGAAGGATTAGGCCTTGGTCTACCACGCTGACCCAGGCCGGGTTTCCTCATTGTTTTCCTTCGTCGTTTAGCAAGCAATAATTAACTGCTTAATATGCACATAACTTTGAAAAGTCAAAACTGTGAGCTTTGGGATTAAACTTAAAACCTCTGCGTAGTAGTCCAACGGTTTTCCATTAGGTTATAGATTAGCAAGGGACATAAATACGTATAATCCACCAAGTTATTAAGAGACTAGATGTGCTTCTATGCATTCTTGAAATATTTATTTAATTCTAGCGACACAAATATATATATATTTGTTGCCTAAGCTGACATACTTCTGAACAGTAAGAGCGCACTTAAATTATTTACGTAAAACTGACTAACAGAATATTACACAATAATAAAGTTGGAATGTATACCGGGATTAAATACTATGTGTTAATCTAGGATATGATCTATCATTCTGACAAGTTTTGTCCAAACCTGTTTAACGTTTAATGCGTAGTTTAGTAAGAAACATCTTCACAAATCTTCATATTTTTAATAGAATTATTAGATTACAAATTTACGTACCTTTTTCTACTTTTTATAAGACAAGTTATTTTCTCCCGCATTAGGAATAATTCCAATGTCGCGACGGACTATACAAACATGCAATCAACGGACACAAAGATTACCCAGACACGGCATAACTAAAGCACAGATTTTTTTCCGAATTAAATTCGAACCTACAACACTCGGAGCAGCGTCCATGTTGAGACGGCCGCTTAAACCACCGCCATCTGTGCAGTCAATATAGTAATAATAGTATCTACTATCAAATTAAATTAGTAGCTTATTTTTTCTTTATTTGGAAAGCTATGTATATTAAGACCGATTGTAAGCGGCAAGGCCGATCTAATGAGCCTGTCAGCTTCAAGACAAAAAACATATACATAAAGCAAAATGCGGCGCTATTTTCAAACTACCGTCTATGCACTCGTTGTTTACGTACATACTATTATTACACACTTACTATAGAAATGTTACCTTTCCTAGCATGACATAGATTTGAAGGTTTTAAGGTCTTAGTGGAAAACACTTCATTGTATCTGTGCAAATTCAAACTGAGCTGAAGCATTGAGCGGCGAGCTACGCGTCGTGTCTGATTATGATTTCAATTTGTCTTACATGTTATGTTAAAATGTTTTATTTTTTAAACAATATTAATATTATTTGCCCTTTTCGTATAAACCTGTGATTTGTTGGAATGAGACAAGAGCTGACCTGGAATGATATATGACACAATAAGTTTTAAATTATATCTGTCCGCTGCTAATCAATTGGCTTATTATTTAATCATAATTTTTAATCAAATAATATTATATAAGATCATATTGTAGCAACATTTAAGCAAAACAATTTAAATTGTATGCAGACTTAAATTTTAGAAATGAAGTTCGTTTAAATATTTTTGAATTATCTGATATGAAAACCAATTAATGCTACACACAACATGACCTTTACAGCGGGGAGCTCATAACCCGTTAATACATATACGCGTCCGTATACTAATATATTAACGCATGTAAACATGCTTAATATTTTATACCATCGTTAAATATAATTAAACAGACTACGCTACATAACATCGTAACAATGCTGCAAGTAACACAGTTATTATTTTGAAAAGCTTATAGGATTAACAGTCATCGATTCCCGAATAAACAGAGCCACAAAAATTGTTATGAATTCATCATATTACGTTGAATATATGAAAACAGGTAAACAATTCACCCAATTATATTATCAGCCAGTCGATGGGCAATATATTTACACTCCGATGGCTGCTTTTCGCTCACAAATAGTATTAATTTGAAATTATCTCAAGTGCATGCGATACGTTTATCGTAAATCGCGTGAAAGATCCCTTGATAGTTTTATGTGGTAATTGTGACATTTTATTTTCTGGCGTTATTTATTCAACGTTTTATTCCATTTATTGGATCCGAATATAATAACTTAGTTATTTTAAACTTTATGCATAAAACAATACATCGGCGGACTTAATGCGAAGGACATTCTCTACAGTCAACCGTAGGGTGAGGCAGAGATAAAATGAAGTAGGCGTATAGAGTAGCGTGGAACATACTTGTACATAATATATACATACCAATAATCCTGCTTCGTTTGTCTAGTCTAAGCACATGCACTTGCTTATTGAATTTTCTGTAAGTAGAATCTCAAAAGCACGGATCCTAAAAAAATATATTCCGGTACCAAGTGAAGCTGGTTCTTAACAACAAATAAAATTACTACTCAACGTGTCAAAATTAGAGCAAATATGTAATACATTGAATTTAAACTACTTTGTACGGATTTATTTTATGGTGTTTTTTATTTTATACACTTTTATTACATTAAGAAATATTATATATTCGTATAAAGTTTTAGTTTAAATTATGCTCAGAGAAATGAATAAAAGCTATTGTACTGGGAACGCATTTTAGCATTTAACGATGTAAACATATCATTAAAATTGTAAGATATTCACACTTTACTTAAAATTGGTTAGTTTAAGTACAATACAGTTTTGAAAGTTTATATAATACAAACCGACTGTTCAAGATCACACGAATCATTAGATCGCTTACGTTAGCCTTGAAACGATGTTTGTGGTTTAACATATTAAATATCATATTTAAAACAGAGTACATGCATGTGCATAGAATGGACGGTGAAAGAACATCGATTAACAGGAATAAGATAAATAAAAATACGAACGTATGAAGATAATTCTAGCAAGAAAATATCAACAAAAGTTAAGAAAATAGCGCTTTTTATAACTGCAACTACTTTAGTTGGACGGAATGAATATAATACAAGGTGGTTTGGAATTTTACACAACGGTCAAAGTTGAGTAAAATACCAAACCTCCTTGTATTGTGATTTTGTGGAGAAAAGTATTGCTGTGTTACTTAAAGAAGTTGTGCTGAGCCAGCAGGCCGCATACCTATTTGCCACCTTGAAACTATAAAAAGGAACTTATAACTTGCTGCACTACCACCTGTTATTGTATAAATTATACTCATCGTACCTTTACGAGAAACAGGTGTCAGTTTACGTGTATATTTACATAGTCTTGTTTCGTATAAATTTAAGAGATACCATTGTCACAGACGCTTTTTAGCACAGAAATTCGCAATAACATCCAACCGACGTTATTAAAAAAGACAAACGTTACCACTGACTACACTTAACAATATAAGCAGCTATACAAATTTATTAAATTTGTTACAGTATTTTATAAATGATCAATTATTATTATTTATATTTATTACTTTAAAAAGATAAATGCCGCACTAAAAATAAATCCTGTGTCGCGGGGAACACCGAACACAACGGACACAAAAACACCTGTACTCAGAAATTTTACTTTGGGATTTTTGATTTCAGAACAAGTTG
This sequence comes from Catocala nupta, assembly GCA_963675205.1. Taxonomy (NCBI): domain Eukaryota; kingdom Metazoa; phylum Arthropoda; class Insecta; order Lepidoptera; family Erebidae; genus Catocala; species Catocala nupta. The sequence goes on along the minus strand of OY776100.1, from coordinate 14,157,009 downwards.
TGTGAGGGTTCGAACCCTGAACACTCGGCACAGTAGCAATGGCGAGGCGACCACTTAAACGACTACACCACCCGTGCATTCAAACTCCAATTATTGTTCTATAGTAATAAATTGTGATCATCATCATTTAACTATTACTATTGTAAAGCTTAAGGAATTTTGAATTGCTTATTATAAAGCATTTCAAAATCTCACAAATGTAGGTATATCCAAATCATGCATTCAGAATACAAAATGTATTTAATTAAGTATTTAAAAGACAGCTGTATCCGTCACATCCAGCTAATGTTACGTTCACAAACCGAGGCGCGAGGGTCGGTAATTACTCAACCAAGTGGCACGGAAAATTGTGCTTATCCACAAGTTGTTGAGCAGGAAATTGAAACTTATACAAGGTCAACCAAATTACTACTGAACCTTTGAATCCTTTCCTTTTATCTGTATTTCGACGTTATGAACAAATAACTAATTGAGGTCGACTGTTTACCAGGATCTAAACCTAAAACAAAGGTATTTAAAATTATAGTCTATCTGCCTCTTCTGTTATTATGCAGAAACCGCTGCAGGTGATCGCCAGAGATGTTTCTCTGGCTATCATGACAAGTTGTTATTTGAAGTTCTCTACTATTTATGCCTATAAATGACTTTGTCCTTTTGTGATCGTAACCCATCTCAGAGTATGACAGTGGCAACTTTGCTGAACCTTGTAGAACTACATGACCGTATTACATAACCGATTATCACCGTATCGTCGCGTAGGCGACCGCGACCGACTAGTAAAAAAGAAATAACAATAAGTTAAAAGCAAAAGGAAAAGCTAAATTGAAGAGCCTTTTATCGGACGAAACGCAGTATCTCTTACGCCGATAATCTGTAAGAGTATGAAATTAACCCAGGCGATTTGGCTCATTTTTACTATACCTAATAGTTGGTAATGACAGCGGCAGGCTCTTTCAACCTGTAAAAGCGTAGTAAGTTGCAATTTGAGGTATATTTCCGAGGAACGACCACTAAAACTAGCACGAGCAACAAAATACCCACAACATAAATCATGAAAGCCAAAATAAAATATTAACAAACCGCTATATCGGTTTGTTACAAATATTAAAATACCACAACGCTAAACTGACAACCACAATTACAATAAAACTGTTCAAATATCTACGTAATTATATTTTGGGATGTAATTTATTTGCACTAAAATGAGTAATAATACGTATCATGCTATGTGTTGGCGATTATATCATATTAACGACTATGAACCAAAATAAATTTATATATATCTTAGTTAATAGTATAATAATAATAATGTCCTCCAGACCGATTTTCGGTCACGGCGGCCAATCTTAACGGAGACTGGCCATCTGCGCAGGAGATATTATAGTGCACAAGTATGTGCGCAAACACAAGTGCACTCTCTGTTCCCTTACCCTCATGATCCTATGGGACGGATAATCCGACACGACCGGAGAGAGATCAGGCGCAGGACCAACGGCTTTACGTGCTTTCCGAGGCACGGGGGTGTCTAACACTGCCAACTTCCTAACTCCGGGCTCGTATTGAGATTTCTTAACAGAAAAACCCAATACCTTTAAGTTGGCCCGACCCGGGATTCGAACCCGAGACCTCATGCACAGCAGTCGCATTCACTACCGCTGCGCCACAGAGGCAGTATAACAGTATAATAGTATAACAGAAATACTATCTAATATTATCAATACTGATGTGAGTTTGTTTGTTTGTTACGCTTTCACGCTTTAACTACTCGACCGATTATCATGAAATTTCGCATACACATTTTCAGGTGTACAGAGATGGAGATAGAGAGATAGATACCTTTCGTCCAGAAAAGCTCTGTTTTGAGGTAAATAAACTTATTGACAAAATCGACATCAACGCGAACGAAGCCGTGGGCAAAATGTAGTACATTTTAAATCTAACTTAAACGACTTGGCGTTTTAGCGGTAGTGAAAGCAGTTCAATTTGGATAAAGTCTCAGGTTGCAATACACGAGTTGAGGAATAATAATAATTTAACAGCCTCGATGACGCAGCGGTGTTGAATCCGCCTGTTGTGCGTTTGTAATCAAAATCTAAAGATCTCAAATTTGAAACCTGGTTTGTGGCTAACACAAAGTTATTGGGTTATTCTATCAATATTGTATTAGTAACACCACAGATTCTAGTACTGTACCCGATAGATAGCAATTGGGTCATCCCTTGTTTCGTCGTACTCAAAAAAATCTTTTTTTTTGCGGGGAAATGTGCAAGTCACATTCCCCATCGCCGGTTTTGGGGCGGGCGATGGGGATATGTCGGGATCCAGCCCCTAAGATGGATTTGGGCTGAACCGACTAAAACCACCGCGGTGTTCCTCACACCTTTATAGCGAGGCCACGCGGATCGCTCTCGCATTCGAATCGCGACCCCGCCAAAGGTTCGACCCACCGATGGACGTGGCGGGTCCCACACAACCATCACACATACAGGACAAATTCACAAATTAACACAGAGTATAACACAGACAAAGCGGGGGACCTAGTCCCCCTTGCGACATCGAGAGGCGTGCGCGGAACACGAACGCCGCCTACTCGGACCTGCGCTGATCGGGCGGTGGACAGCCCCAATAGGTCCACCACCCGCAGGCTTCTACTCAAGGTGGCTGGAGGTCGTCTCGCGCCCTCCTGCGCCCGGTTCTGCGGTTAGGGAGAGGGATTGACCGTTCCCTCTCCCTCTCCGCCGCCTCCTTCACTAACATCACCTCCTCACAGAAGGAGGCGACGGCATCACAAGACCTCTCGCTTGAAACCATGGACAGAACCATAGCCTCGAGCGAGAGGACGACTCTACCGACTGCCGCGTGCATGACATGGCGTTGCGTGGCCCAAGCAGGGCAACCTACCAATGTGTGCAACGCCGTGTCTTCGATAACGACGTGGCAGTCACCGCAGTGATAGCAACCGGGCGTCTCCTGTTTGCATATTCGACACAGGTACCGACCGAAACAACCGTGGTCGGTCAGCACCTGCGTCAGACGAAACGTGAGGGCGCCATGACGCCTCTCCAGCCACTCTCTAAGAACGGGTCTTACCGCCACGATTGTGGCGTGCCCGGCGCTGGGATTGACAAGTCGTGCCTCCCATTCTGCCACTAGGACCTCGCGAAGCTCGCGCCGCCACACCTCGATATCGCGATGCGACGGCACTTCAACCCGTAACAGTGCCTCCTGGCGCCATTGAAATAGTGACGCCAGGAGCCCGGCCTCTAGGTCCCAAGGCGACGATCCGGCAAGGAGGCTCGCTGCCTCGAACGAGTACTCAAATTAATCATGGCTGATCACAATACAACTTTTGATAACCCTTCAGACTTAGGATTACGTATATATGTTATAACGTAAATATAACACTGATATTTGGCATAATGTGCGATTTCTATCTCTAAATATGTATCAGAAGAAAGTAATCACAATAAAACAATATGAAAACGCTTGTAAAACTGCCGCACTCAGAACAATCACTATGTCGCGAAAGGTTTTACAAGCATTGAAATGACGGGCTCAAAGTACACACAGGTTCTGAACAATGGCTGGGATTAAACGCACCACACTCGGCACATAGTGACGAAGTGTTAGAATAATAACTTCTGTGAATGCTACTCATTAATGTAACAGCTGTTATCACATCGATATTTTTATTCCAAAGCAACAAATAATGCATAATAGCTATAGCTAATGTTATAAATGCGAATATGAGTTTGTTTGTTAGTCTTTCACGCCTTAACTACTCGACCGATCATAATAAAATTTCGTATACACATTGTTAGGGGAACAGAAAACGACATGGGGAAGATTTCATCTAGAAAAAAGTTCTGTTACTAATCTAACCTAACCTACATTTAGGCGAGCGAAGCCTTGGCAAAAATCTAGTATATAATATAACTCTTTTGTATAAGCTATCATTATTGACACGTTGTGCTGTTTATTAACTCTTGCTATTTTCCAAGTAAATCTTAACTAGCATTATAAATGCGTATCCGATAAATGTATGCTAGAAAAAGGTAATGTTCCGAGCGGATCCGCAGGCAAAAACTATTTTAATATTAATTTTAGATTTCTACACTTTTTCTACATTTTATAAAGTCTCACACTTCTCCGTACTTGCAATATTTATATAGGTATACATATTTATAAATACGAGTAATTTTAAACGATTTATTTCTTTATATTTAACATAACATTGGTCTGAAACTGTATTTACTACAAGGTAAATCTATCCATTTAATACAAATGTAACTGATTAATGTCTATACATAGGAGACATTTAAGGAAATATGTGTTTGTATTGTGTTTTTATAACAGCTATAGAAGCCTGTTTGTCAGTATGTTTGTTTGCGCATTACGCAAAAACTACTGCACAAACTGAAATCCGACTTTACAGTTGGAGGACTAACTTGATATCTGGTGTATATTTCATCGTGATCCGCCGCCTAAAAGTCGACTATTATGTGTGTAGATCAACTTCTTCATACATGGAAGGATAAATATAGATAGATACCTCCTTTTAAATGTCATGCGTACGAAGATACTGGCAAAAGTTAATAATCATTATAATATTTACATGACTGGTTTAGGTATATAAAAACGTAGTAAACACCATCTAAGTCCTGCGTACAATACACAGCCTTTGAGATTTGCCCATCCATTATGAATCGTTAGCTGTCTTAATAAACAAAAACAAATCCTTCATTAGCCACAAGTACCTCTACATTTGTATACGCCGTAATCACGGTCCAAGGTCACATAGTAAAACTTTCAGTAACTCGCGAAGTTCCGCGCGTTTGCCTAATACATTAATACTAATAGAATGTTTAATGTTTTGGCTTAGTACTAATCGGAGTTATAAGATTACTGGGAATCTGTGATTCGATTCCATTTACAATAATATCAACCCTGTATGGCCCACTGCTGGGCACGGGCTTCTTCTCAGTGTGAGAAGGGTTAAGCCATTGTCTACCGCGCTGGCCCAGTACGGGTTGGCAGACGATTCCATTTACAATCGATAAAATTGCAAGACACATTATAGTTTGATTACTTGAAACATATATTATAAGTAATAATCAAAAATATATGTATATTCATGCTTGTATTTTTCCTGTTAAGAAATTTAGAATGTTTGCTATACCGTAATGATGTAGAAACGGTACAACCAAACAAAGACAATTTATTATTTTTAGGAATTTATGGGTCTCACGCCTATAGCCCTAAAAGGGTAGGCAGAGTTATATCTATACTATCTATATCTATACTAATATTGTACAGAGAAATTATTTGATTGTTTATTTATTTGTTTGTAAAGATTTAAGTCAAAAACTACTCTACTAATTCTAAAAAATATTTTACCATTAGAATGCTACATATATATATCATCACCGAGTAACAAAGGCTATAATTATTTTATATTCTAAAAAGTACTGTTAATAACATAACCTAACCTTACCTATTATTACGTGAACGAAGCTGGGTACAGGCAAAAGATAGTTACCTATATTTCGCTAGATACGTTAGAAGCAAGAATGATAGGCCAGGACCCTAGCAAGTGAAAATTTATAACCACTACCTACCTCTTCTGAAAACAAGCATAATTATCTATATAAATATATTTAATGTACAGAAGTAAAATATTGCCGCACATCATTATTATCACATCGCATCTCCATAATGATATATTCACTTTTTTTTTACGTTGGGGAATGCTTTGACTCATGCCTCTCCGCGGGGCGACGGAGAGGTTATGTCGGGCTCACCGGGGGCAAGATACCCCGGTAATACCGACTAAACTTACCACGTTGTTCCTCGACATAACCATATACGGTGGGGCCGCGCGAATCGCTTTCACATGCAATCGCGACCCCGCCGAGGTTTCGGCCCGCCGTGTAAAACGGCAGGCCACTACATAACACTTCCTCTACTGTCCACTTGTAGGGGGCAAAAAACACGACTCAGAGACATAGGTGGGAACTCGCACGCCGCCTCTCGGACCTGGCGCTGATCGGGTGGCGAGCAGGCCCACGCAGCCCACCACCCCCAGGTCAAACCTCAGGGTGGCTGATCACGCGTCCTTCGGCGCCCGGTTATGCGGTTGAGGAGAGGATTTAAACGCTTCGTCTCCCGCTCCGCCGCCTCCTTGATGGACATGACTTCCTCAAGAAGGTGACGGCGTTCCACGTTCTCTCGCTCCGGACCATAGATTGAACCACGGCCGGGAGTGAGAGGGCAACCATATCGATTGCCGCGATCAACTCACGGCGCTGCGATACCCAGGCGGGGCAATCCGTCAAAGTGTGCAGCGCCGTGTCCACAACAACATCGCGGCAGTCACCGCAGTGATAACATCCGGGCGTCTCCTGCCGGCCTATGCGACACAGGAACTGGCCAAAACAACCGTGGCCAGTCATTACCTGTGTCAGCCGAAAGGTGAGGGCGCCAAGCCGCCTCTCCTCTCTCTCTCTCTCTTCAAAAATGGGATTTAATGTTAATAATATAATGTTATCTTTGCATTATTCGAGATAATAGCAAGTGAAAATTCATAACCACTACCTACTTCTTCTGAAAACAAGCGTAATTATCTATATAAATATAGTTAATGTAGGTACAGGAGTAAAATATTTCCGCACCTCATTATCGCATCTCCTAATGTTATCTCTGCATTATTAGAGATTAACAAGGCGAGAATTCCTTGCATGCTACTACATACTATACAACTATACTATAAAAATATGTTCTTGTAAAATTACTAGCAAATAAATTATTTAACGAGATAAAGCCGATTAATTTGTTAACCCAGTCGTGTTTTGGTAACTAAACTAGTGTTAGATGATGATGATAGTAGAAGTAGTTTCTCTGTATGAACGGTACCCTATGTCCTATTCTGTACTCCTGACAACGTGTATGTGAAATTGCATAATGATCGGACGAGTAGTTAGGCGTGAAAGCGTAACAAAGAAACTAACTATAATATTAGGTAGGGTTAGGATATTAGTTCGAATACTTTCGATAGATAAACTCGCTATACTTTGATAAACTGGAAATAACGATTTACTACGTAGCTTACACATAATACTCATCTAATCATATTTTGGTTAATCTAAATCACACATATTAAAAAAGAAATTGCAGGGATCTGTCCTATATACGATATCTTCACGATATACGTCGAAGATAACTTATTTATACTTGACTAGATATATAACTATGTAAACACAAATGTGCGTGCCATATGCGGTACTCAAAACTTGCGTCTTAACAGTTTCATATTTACTGGTATTTATATCTTTCGATGGCCTTTTGATACATGTCAGTGCTGGGCAAAAGCCGACCCTTGAATTTCCAAATCAGGTTCTCAGATTTTAACAGCGAGTACCTTTTATGTTTTCTTTTTATTATTATTTTTTATATTATAATAGGCTTGTGGCTTGTTTGACCGCGATCTTATTTGATGTTAAGTGAAGATGCAGTCGATGATGGAGCACGCTTGCCAAGAAGATACCTATTCACTCGTAACTTGGAGACACCCAGATTGTACTCATCGGAAAATACAGACCTAGGTGGTGAGTTCCACTCCTTTGCGGTACGCATTATAAAAGTGGAAGCAAAGCGCTTCGTGCGTAAATGTGGTATATGTGGTATATTCATGGGCGTCCAAGTCATCCTGTCATCTTCATATAGGACCGCTTTTTATCAACGTATTAATAAGAAACTAGTTAGTATAAGCACCTCATTAGTAATAGTAGTAGGAACTCGTGGTTTCAATCATGTTTATGATTATTGCTTCACTCTCATGGCTCGTTACGTGACATACATAAATATACATATTTAACTTGAGAATAAAGTATCTAATATTGAAGGTCTAACCAAAATTGGTCCAATGGCTTTTGAGTTAATCTCTCTCTTTAATCACACTCATAATCATAATTTATTTTGTTAAATATATCTTTATAATATTAGTATAGATACAGCATCTATAAGTAATCTAAAAGTTGTCCATTTCCTGTAGATAAATAGGACTCAATCTGATTATTGGTTTTCAGGCACCCCGCTTTTTAATTTGATAAAGACGCGCACGGCACTGGTTGGATGTGACAGTTTTATTTGTACCGTACGTTTTAAAACACCGACGTCTTAAGTAAGTACGAGTCTTTGTTCACCGGGTACTTACCTTAAATAGTTTAGGTTGAGATCTTAGAGACATTGTTTGCTTTATGTTTAAACTTACAGAATAGAACAATTAATTAAAATAGGATTCTTTGATTTTAGTTCTTACGTACCGTATATTGTTGATGATTTTGTCTGATACATATGTATATATGTATCAGTGTGGGACTATATAGTCCAACAATTCTATTCCTGAATCACTGCGCCTTCGAGCCATGAATTTATTTGTTTTTTTTTTATTAAGTTAGTATGGCCTGATTTAATAAAAATCAACATTTCTAATCTTATAAAATGTAAGTACAATATATTTTTAAAACTCGTTTTCAAAGAATACTTAAGATTTACGGCCACTCTGCAATCCATTATACAATTTACTCATGTCAAGTGGCGTTATAAGACTATATTATGCACTTTCTACACAATATCAACACCTCTCGATGGCAAAATTCTTTAGAGAGTATAACTTGTAGTTATATTGCAACGCTGCAACCCAATATGTTAAATACAAAATATCATAATTACACTTATAAAACTAGTTTGGAATAATCGCAACGTTGTGTTACTACAGGGACTGCCTCGGTGGCTCAATGGTACTTATGGGAGTCCAATGAGGATACGATTCTAAGGTTGGTCAAAGTACCTTTTATTTGGCTCTTCTGACTTGTTATGTCCAAAAACAGCACAGATTCAGTTACGGTTTCCAGCAGACGCCAAAATATTATACTAGCCTCTATTCCATAGACCCTAAAACCATAGTTGACAAAATATAAATATTAAACCTCTAACAAACCCTTCGGGTGAAATATTCTGTTAAAACATAAAACAAATATCAACTAAGAAATTGTGTCACTGCTCTATATACTCACACGAAACTAAACTAACTTATTGAAACTCAATTTGTGAGATATACGCGTGTAAACAACTTTATTACACCTTACTTAAGTCGATACTCAACTTAAAAACAAACATTACATCTGAAGACCACTCAACAGCACAAACAATATAAATTGGTTTAGTTAGTGAAACAGCACTTTTTAGCTGCCGTGAGAACAAGACGGCAAAGTTGTCCTTTGTTTCACAAGTGTTGGCCACGGATTCAAGAGAACACTGCGCTATTGTCCGAAAGTAGCCGCTACTCTCTTTGAGATTTAAAATCTGTTTAAAGATTCTAGACACTGCGTCAGTATCTTGCTAATAAGATATTTCACTCCGCTTTTATTTTATTTAAATTAAAATGTTATGTTATCTAAAACATTATAGAGTGCTAAGTACGCCGTTATTGACATGTGAGTTAGACCATATGCTATTTACATTTGTGTAGCGATAAATTATGATGTACGTGACTTGGTTGCTTTAATAAATATATAAATAATTTTAAAGAGAAAGTATTCCGTTTTTTTATATTGATTCTATTTTTACTAAAACATTTATTTCAATGTTATTTGCTATTGCGTATAAAATAACGTAATTGAATTCAAACATAAGCTACAATATAATAATTATATTATATTCTATCACATATACACAACACCATCTAGCCCAAACCAAGCACTGCTTGTACTATACAATGGTATGGGTACTAGACAATGGATAAACATACATATATACTTTCTTTTGTAAATAACTTCATATTATGCATAGAAACATCCAGACCAAGACAAACATCCATGTTCATACACACAAATGTTTGACTAGTGCGGGCATCGAACACGCGACCTCAGGCGTGGCAGTCGGTTACATTAACCACTACGCCATCGAGGCAATGTTCATTTGCAAAAATTTGTGCCTGTGGTATGTTATAACCTTTTTCTACTTGTACATGAGCAATATCTAAAAGTTTACCTCAAAATAAGTTTAGTTCCTTTTTACGAATTGTGTTGTCGTTTATTCTGATTTATCTTTAACTATCATGAGAGTTAGAGTCGTAAATCGCTACGAGTATGTTATGCTCAAAATACCTTTAAATTGAATCTTTTTTTTTCTTTTTTATACAACTTAGTTGGTCAACAGGCGTACGGCCCACCTGATGGTAAGTAGTCACCGTAGCCTATGGACGCCTGCAACACCAGAGGTATCACTTGCGCGTTGCCGACCCTTTAGGAAAGGAAGTGGGAAGGACTTAAAGGAATGGGAAGGGGGATCTAGGGTGATTACTATGAATGATAATAATTAAGTGTCAGTATCTTCAAAACGAAGGTCTGCATACATACTTCGTCTGCGATACTCCTTACCATTATTTTAAATGCGAATGTGAGTTTCTTTGGTTGTTTGTTACCCGTTTCCGATGTAACTCTTCGACTCAGGGGTACAGATAGGGACATAGGATTCCTTTCATCCTGAAAAAAACTGCTGTTATCGTAGAAAATACTGGCTAAATCTACATAAAATGAGTAAAATCTAGTAAGAGACAAATAGTGAAATAGGAGAATAATATATTACACAAATTAATATATTACACAAAATAATATATTACACAAAATAATATATCATACAAAATTTTGCTCGCGGCTTTGTTTGCTTCAAAGTAAATTATCATAATTAATTTCTATCCCTCGAAAACAGTACTTTTTTTTTGGATCAAGATACCCTTCTGTACCCCTGACAACGGATATGCGAAATTTCATGACGATCGTTCAAGAGTTAATGTGTGAAAGCGTAACAAATAAACTCCCATTCACATTTATAATATTAGTTAGGATATATGTGAATAATATGTATGCATTTGGATCCTTGTCATAATGTTTAAGTACCTGTGTACATGGACGAGATGATCATATAAGTTATTTGCGAAGGTATCGTCTGCCGTTTACACAATGCATACAAGCCGCGCAATTGTCTTAAGTTGTGCATATTACCTGTTGTCGTGATGTCTCTTGTATTATCCATTAATAGGGTAGTTGCTTATGTTTATTGCCATACATTATTTTACATACAAATAGCAAATAAATAGTAAATAGCAATCAAAAGAAATCTTTTTATGACAACAGTATCAAAATTCGTTGCAAAATAGGAGAGTAATAAATATGTATATTAAATTGAATTTAGGAAAAAGTAGGGATGTATTGGGGACTTCTCGCTATCTCCTTTGGACAGATACATTTAAAAAGCAGTTACATCATAATTTGTATCGTGCATTATATTTCTGTCATTTGACATTTATTCCTGCTACCAGATTTGAAAAGCTTATATTAAAACTTATTATTTTTGAGTAGGTATATTTCATAATTTTCGTTGAGTTTATTGTTTGGGTACTGAAATAATAAAAAGAATTTGAGTTAACTATCCTATCCAGTTACTAAACTAACTAAAACTAATACAGAACAAATATCGTTTGATGACAGCAGTGAAATTCAAATATCACAGAATATAGTTAAATAATTAGAACCGCAAAATAAGTAAATTCACAAACACTGGTCTGTACATCATATAGGTATCAACATAATTGAAGTTGCATTTATATTCAAAAGTCTATATTATGAAAATATCTATACTAATTAAATATGTGGCTGCCTCGCCTCTGTCACCGTGTTGTTTCGATACCCACACGGGACAGAACTTTGTCTGATCCATAAATTGTTGTACCCAGTCTTCTTCTTTGTACCCGTTGTTTATATGTTTGTAAAAAAATATCCTCAGAGATACAGGGGACATGCCTAATACAAGATTGTTTTTTTTTTAATTCTATCCTGAAGGGTTATTAATTGTATGTAGAGTTTTGGACGTAGTAAGCTTATTTTAGTAAAGTTGCAATCACACCATTCTAAACGGAATCGGATTTTACTGTTTTAGGGACGTATAAAAATTCGCGAATGTTCACACTAATACATGACTAAGTGTGTCCATGGGTTCACCCACTACGCTTCTACGCGTCGTAGCATAACTGTTACATCATGCTACGACGCGTAGAAGCGTAGCGTAGCGTATCCGTAGGCTATAAAATACATAACTATTTTCTAATCTGTGAACGTAATATACAGGCTATTCTTTATCTGAATTTAAAAAAATGTTTGTAACGGAAAACACGAAGGTGCTTATAAATAATAATAATATATATAATATAATACGTAACGTGTATTAACTCGATCATGCATAATGTTTACCTTTTTATGCTTCACGTTTCAACCAGGTTTCACCGGCCGTGGTCACAAGCTGACTAATAATAATAAATATTTTGAAAATCGACTTCAAGGCATTTTGACCGAGACGACGACTCGATGGTGTAGTAATTAGTGTAATCCACTGCCACGCCTCAGGTCGCGGTTTCGATTCCCGCACAAGTCAAACATTTGTGTGCATGAACATGGATGTTTGTCTTGGTCTGGGTGTTTCTATGTATAATATGTATGTATTTACAAACAAAAAAGTATATATGTATGTTTATCCATTGTCTAGTACCCATAGTACAAGCTCTGCTTACTATGGGCTAGATGGTGTTGTTTGTATTTGATAGAATATTATTATTATTATATGTATGCGTATCGCAAGGGAACACTAAAAATAATATCCTATTTGAATTCAGTACAAATTTATATTTGTTTAATATGGTCATAATGTTATCAAATTTCACATAATTTTGTATAATAGACTCTCCCTTGCATTTGATGTTTTAGACAAAACCTAGTGCAAGGCATCTATCATTAGTATTATAAGTGACCAACATTTATTATAAGTATTTTATCTGAGCTTGGCCAAGTAAGTAGTTAAAGTATTTCCTAACAATGTTATAACATAACAGGGACATCGTGTTCTGAGAAACGGAATCACTTTACATTTTACTGACATCGTAATCTTACGAATAAAAAAGTGTTACGATCTCTTTGGGTCGTACGAGCGCCGACCCGCCAAATGGAGGCTCGGGGGCCAAACGACGGCGTTTTGTCATCCGACAATACCACAAATTGCGCAGTATTACACACACACATACCAGTACACACACATAGATATATACACGCACGCGTAACACAACATTTTTATAGCTAAATATATTATTAATAAATCAAATGCCAATACATAAAACATTGGTTTGCTTTTATAGCTGATTTATTGGTAATAAACAAACCGTCTGTATTAATTCATATATGACTAGATTGCCCGCGGCTTCACTTGCGTAATTGAAGGTTAGGTTAGATTAGTATCAGGTCTTTTTCCGGATGAAAGGTACCCTATATCCTTTTCTGTTCCTCTGATAACGTGTACGCGAAATTTCATGATGATCGGTTGAGTAGTTAAGGCGTGAAAGCGACAATTAAACAAACTCGCATTCGCATTAACAATATATTATTTATTTAATTAAAAATAATATTACATATAGGATTTGTCTTCTTCACAAAATAACATTGATTTTTAAAGTAACTTTTGAGTTGCGTTATAATTGCCAGTTTCAAGCATAATAAAAGTTTTTATAACATCATCGTTGGCTCAAAACTCACGACCACTCTTCTCAATTACCAAAAAGTTTCAATATTGTGGTATTTCGCGAATGAGAGCTCAAACATGCTGTTGGTTGGTAGTTAGCAAAGTGATAATATTCCTATTCCATAAAATTATATAACTTGTGTCGTAAAATGTAAAGTGAGCTACGAAAACTGGACTGCACGTATGAATTAACAGTGCGTTCGCCACATCGGACAAAATTGAGTATATCTGGCTCTCCCGTACTTCGGGCCTACGGACCAAAACCCTACGGTGTGCCTACTTGCTGCCTTGTATAGTGGATGGGCCGCTGGAAAAGAGACTACCTCAGCGATCCACCCAGCAGACTACGACTCCGGCACTACAGAGGGCATCGGACCGACTAAATGGCTGGCGGGTGTGAAATCCCCGTTCTCCCGCTCGCGGCCTTCATTATGGCGGATACGTCGCCCGGTTCGCCAGCGACGGCTCGGATCCGCAAGGATACTTTCCTCATGGATCCGCTCCGCCGCCTTCTTCTGCGAGATGACATCCTCGCAGAAGGATGCCACCGCTGCCCACTTCCACTCGCTGTCTACCATGGCTTTGATCACGGCCGGCAGCGAGAGGTCTTCACCCACAATCTCAATGAGTTCACGGCGCTGCACCGCCCAAGCAGGACATTGCTTGAGCGTGTGCTGCGCCGTGTCCTCCACACACTCGGAGTGGTGGCAGATGTGACTCGGTTTCCTCCTAGCAACCGTGTGCAGGTATCTGCCAAAGCAACCGTGTGCTGACAACACCTGCACCAGCCGGAAGGAAAGAGTCACACGCCGCCGCCCTGCCCACCGCTCCAACACCGGCTGGAGGGCCCCAACGGTTCTAAAACCGACCACAGGAGCCTCCAGCCGCGCCTTCCATTTTAAAATCATGCCCTGGTGGGCTCGATTCCGCACGCGTTGCATGATTGCCGGATGGGGACGACAACCTCCTGCCGCACTTCCTCACTCACTGTATACACTTCGGCGAGCACCTCAGCGTCCAAATCCCACGGGGGTGTCCCGGCCAATGCGCAAGCTGCGTCGGCCGACACCGTGCGGTATCCTCGTATTACCCTAACCGCTATGACTCTCTGCGGTCTCCGCAGAAGAGTACTGCACTGAGCGGTCAAGGAGTCCGGCCACACCGGTGCGCCGTCCCCGTGTAGAGTAGAGTTGCCGGCAACCAGCACTGGGCCCGCCCAAATTTGGCAATAGCCGCCCAAGGGCGGACGCAGTGCCAAAAAGCTTCGGTGCGAGCTGTCTGAAATGCTCATCGAAGTGCTACATTCCGTCCAGCACCAAGCCCAGATATTTTATGTGGGCGGACGGGACTGGACGAGAACGCGCGTCGAGCCCACCATTATCGAGGCGCCGCGGGGTGGACTGTGACGGGGTTCATGAAAGACTAGGGCTTCCGTCTTGCTAAAAGCCACCCGTAAAACCAACACCTCGATACGCCCGACCACCTGGGAAGCCCCCACGGTGACCAAACGGGCCGCCTTCTTGAAGGTGCTGTACTGCACGGGCTGTGACGAGGGTGTCGTCAGCCTAACTGATGATACTCAGCCCGGGGGGTCGGACAGCACGTAGGGCCCAGTCGTACCCCATGTCCCACAAGAGCGTACCAAGAACCGATCCCTGCGGGACACCGCACGACATGGGCCGCCGCTAAACCTCGCCTCGAACCTCGAGGAGGACACTCCTGCCTCTCAGATAGTCTGCCACCAGCCGCTCCAGGTAAAAAGGTAGTCCGTGATATCGAAGCGCCCCCTGGACGCAGCTAAACTAACCCAGTACTTGAGTTAACTCTATTAACCTATTGAGTCGTAGCGGCACACCGGCGGCCAGACACAATGGGCTCTTAATTATGTCTGGCATTCTAAGACTTGACAAGTTAGTAAACAAAGAAATGACTTCCTGTCTTACCACTGCTGGGTAGATATTCGAAGCGTAGAGTAGCAGCCTATTCTTACACATGGGCCAACTGCGCCAAGCCAGCCAAACATTATCAGACTTCTATCGTAGGTAAACAATATTCGCAAGGTGTTGAAATTATAATAGGATTGTAACACCTTTGTCACCCATATTTCTCGCTGGTGGAGATTTATTTCTTTTTTTTTTTGGACTAAACCTCAGGCTGCATATATTTCGTCGCCAAAAAGAAAAATTAAACGCTTTTTCCTCACAAAAACAAAAGTGTGCCTTGTTTACCACTCGCAACATTAAGAATTTCATTAACACGAATATTATATTTACAACTCGGGGCTCTACATACATATTTAATTTAGGTGCCTATTTAAATAATTACAGAGGCAAGTAATAACATAACTGTTCTTACCCGGTTCAAATAAGTCTATTTATACTGATTGTTGAGGTGAGGAAAGCTTTGAAAATAAATGTGCCGTATTATTCATTCGCTACTTGAACCTAAAACATGATCTAATTTTGAATCCGCACAGTCGCAGACAAATATGAATTGTGAATGGTTGGGTTTGCTCGCATTACTTCGGTACCTCAAAATGTTTTGCCTCTTTAGAACAAATTGGAAATAGCGAGCGAATTTGTGCTGCTTGGAGGTATTACAAATACCTTCCGGGGTTTTAGTTCTTGTGTTTTGTTGAATGAAAAGCTCGGGTAAGGATGGTGTTGAATATATTTTGTCGTTATTTATGGAATACGGAATCTTGTTAATATGGATAAATTAGTGACTTGATATTTTAGCATTAGCATTAATTTATATCACAGCATGGATTTATATCACAGCAAACGGGTATTAACACGCAGTATGAACATACCTTACAATACCATACCTTGAATAGTTTGACGTTTCTGCCATTTGCATTGGCTGTAGTCACAAGGAAAGTTACAAACAGTGTCATTGTGTCCACAACGAGTATACGCTGTTAAATGTAGCATGATTCCATTAATTGCCGTTTTCTATGACATAAATCATGAAAAGCGAAGGTGATTATAACCCTTATGAAATCTGGTATAGTGCCAGTTAAAAGGTTCCATCTTTATTAAGTGAAAGCTCATCATCTTTGATGAAATCAATTAAATCAAATGAAACCATACATATCTGCTTACCCTTGCTTGTATTACATTTCGTTAGTATTCACGTGATACCAACATATTAAATGATTGTTTAAACTTTATTCTCACGACAAAACACTCAGGCTCGCAACTTATATGACAATCGGTGCTAATGTTAGCAACACTGTGCTAAGCAAACTTGTCAGTTCCGCCAACACCGAGTTGGACCGGAAGCGGAAGCTAGCCGCGCTACACAAATGTACGCCACGTACTTATGGCATACAGAATGCTTAGTAAACGCTTAATGAAAGTTTCACGTAGTTAGAACAGAGGGTAATTACATACATTATTTCTTTATACACTTCATCCAAAACATCCATCCTAAATCGTAACTAATATTATAAATGCGAAAGTGTGTCTGTTTGTTTTTTTGTAACGCTTTCTCATTAACTACATGACTGATAATGATAAATTTTTGCAATGTCTTCGTAAGGGGTACAAAATAGTTTCTTTAAAAAAAACACTGTTACTAACCTAAACTAAACAACATTTACGCGAGCGAAGTCACCGGAAAAATCTAGTATGTTATATTTAGCACTTAAAACTCAAACAAACAATGTCTCCTATAAAATAAAGTCAGGCCTACGAGGCTCAATAACTGTCCCGCCACTAAACACAGGACTCTTCTCTGAGTAAGAGGGTTATATCGTAATCCAGCGCGCGACCCGAGAGTGGATTAACAGACCTTTAAAAAATGTTATATAGCATTCTTAGGTCTAAAGTTGTTCTCATGAAATTGTTATTTACTACTTAAGCCAGCAACTAATAACTGTGTAACTAAACAATGTGTGTATGATTTAAAAATTGACTGCTTGAGTGGTGCAACGGTAGTGTATACAAGTGCAGTGAGATCCCGGGTTTGATTTCTAGGTCGGAAAGAGTGTTCTTGGGTTTGATTATTTGGGTCGGCCTCGATGGTGAAGTGGTAAGTATAACCGACTGCCACTCCTGAGGTCGCGGGTTTGTTTCCCGCACAAGTTAAACATTTGTGTGCATGGACATGGATGTTTGCCTTGGTCTGGGTGTTTCTATGTATAATATGTATGTATGTAAATACAAAAAAGTATAGGTATATGTATGTTTGTCCATTGTCTAGTACCCATAGTACAAGCTCTGCTTAGTTTGGGCTAGATGGTGTTGTGTGTATGTGATAGAATATTATTATTGTTATCAGAAATGTCTCAGTAGCAGCACGGAGTCTAGCATTGTGCCTGATAAATGGCAGAATGCTTTATTAAATGGGACCTATACCAAAACTGACAAAATTTGGAAGTAATCACACACATCTGCCTACTCCTTCGGAGGTATGGCCATGAGTATATGTATGTAAAGATACCTTTGCTTAACTTTTCGGGAATATAGGCGTGGGATTATGTACATATCTATACTAATATCGAACGGTTTCACCGTACATCGCTACTTTGTACGCTCGTGCGCCCGTGTCAGCATATTTTTGTAATATTGTTAATTTCATATAATTCGTATTTAGTTCATTACCGGACACCAACCGCGCCGCGTGTGTACTCATTATCAATCATATATCATAACATTATAATTTTTCCTTTATATCAATAAACTAGTTCTGAGTCTCTAAGCCTTATTCAATTCTATCAATCTATCAAACAAAGAATCCGTACAAATATTATAAAGAGTAAATATTTGATTTATTGTTCGTTTGTAAGGATTTAGCTCAAAAACTACTAAACTGATTTTAAAGATTCTTTCACCAGAAGAAAGCTTTATTTAAAGTAAGTGAAGTTACTGTAAGTATAGTTACTGTTACTAGCATAACCTAACCTAAACTAATTTTACGCGAGCGAAGCCGTAGGTAAAGCTAGTATAATATTTAAAAAGACATAAGTGAGCTTATTGTTTTAAGTACATGACTCTGGTAACATGCGCAAGTTTCGTCACATACGCGCGAAAATATGCATAATAGAAACGACTAACACGAGCAACCCGAACAATTAGTCCGTATCATTAACTCGGGCATGTAACTCGCGCGAGTACTTTGGTCATGTAATTCGCGCGAGTACTTTGGTCATGTAATTCGCGCGAGTAGGTACTTTGGTCATGTAATTCGCGCGAGTAGTCTGCTCATGTAACTCACGTGAAAAGCTTGCAAATGTAACTCGCGCTAGCTACATTTCAAAGTTGCGAATGCTACCTGCCTCGTGTATTAGAGCTATTTTCAGTGTACCACCGAGTTAGCAATTGGCACAGTCAACAACTTAAGTCAATATACACGTGCAAGATTTCAATTGCATTTATCTTTTAAAATGATAAATAAATGCACTTTTTTTAGCAATAATATTAAAAATATAGTTGATAAAGTTATAAATTTTTAGGCTATTATATACTTTTAAGATTTGGTTAAATGTTCAGCTAGCTATTTATGTTACTGAATATACTCCAAGGTACTAATTCTGCTGAATACATTGCCGGAACTGATCTTCCTACAGCATGCACAACTTTTATTGTTTCTGTACTCGAACTACGTTGAATAGGTTTCAGCTTACAGCCTACCATCTAACAATGAAAACAATAGACCGGTAGTAGGGGCTATAGATAGATAGCAATTGCAAGCGTTCGTTATTAAACAGTTTGGAAACAATGGTACAGGATGTAGTTCTGCGACAGATTGTAATGACGGGGCGTTCAGACAACTTGAACGGAGAAGGGTGTCATCCCACAGAGCTTTAGTCGAACGTCTTGTAAAGTCGATAAACTAGTCTTTCAATAAATACTGATGGCTATTGATAAATCGACTGAACTTTGACGCAGTGATATCGCCTTTGTTTTGTGTTGATAGAGAAAGACAATCGGCGTCCATGACTCTCCTGTCTATCAACAAAAGGAGATTATTATTGTCAACCGATTTCTATTGTTCGCGATTGTCGATATTTTAGATTGGCAATCCGATGGAAAGTGGTTTGTTCCTTTTCTTAAGTATTGCGGCAGCTTAGTGGAAGACCATTGGACTACCACGCAAAGGTCTCTAGTTCGATACTAAGGCATGCCCCTCTGACATTTCGAACTTATATGCGTATTAATTAATTAATTATCACTTGTTTAACCTGTGAAACAAGACTCGGAAGAAACCTACATTTCTGAAAGTTCTCCATAATGTTCTCGAAGATACGTGAAGTCTGCTAAACCGCACCGGGCCAGGCGTGGTGGATTGGGCTAACCGTTCTCACACTGAGAGAAGAGCTGAACCAAGCAGTGAGATAGATTATATACAGAGTTAATATTATTAAATTATAATTTGCCTTCGCCCGCGACTATTTCTGCGTGAATTACGTTTTGACCACGATGATAGTTAAGTACAACCAGAGATATTATATTATGTTTTATAATTATCCCTGGAGTCGCAGAATTAAACTAGATGAAGCGTGGCTTAAATTTAAGTTAGGCCATATAGCGATAGCTCAGTGGGGAGACCAACAGACTGCAATGCAGAGGGTCTCGGGTTCGAACCCACGTCGCACACCTCTGACTTTCGGAAGTTATATGACTTTTCGAAATGATGTGCGTATTAATTGACAATTATCGCATGCTCCGTGCCTCGAAGAGCACGTTAAGACGTCGGTCCCAGTTGCCATGAACATCTATGGCAGTCGTTATTAGGAAGTAAGTGCCCTATAATATCCTGACACTGGTCTAGCCTTACGGTATCGTTAGCCTTCGGGTTGCGGAGGTCAGGTGGCAGCCGCTCCGCGTAAAAACTGATATCCAGTCAAATCCGGTTAGACTAGAAAAGCCGACCCCAAGTGACTTGGGAATAATAAAGGCTAGGGAGAAGAAGATATAGCCTTAAGCTACCAATCAAATAACTTTTTTTGTGATTTCGACGTGATTTCCAGTAAAATTCATCGACAGACTGATATAAAAAAATACATTGTTCTGTTTTCAGTTTTCTGTAGTTCATATTATTATATCCTTTATTTATATCCTTTTCAATAATGGACCAATATTAATGTCACCAACAAAAATGTTAAAAGTTTAAGCAGCACTATATAGTGTAGTAGGTACGCGGTCACTTGACCGCTGCGGCGGCGTCAAGTGTTATGGGTTCAATAATTTGTGTGCTCCACAAAATAATTGTTTTAGTCTGTGTGACTTAGTGTCCATTAATTTTATATTAAGTATATTTGTAAAGTTATAAGTGAGACAAAGGCAATCGTATTTCAAACTGCTGCATCACCAATTACAAGTATTGCACGGTGCCTGTAGTATACTTAATTCTCTAAAACCACAGAAGCGAAGCCACGGATCAAACTTAGAATTTAATAAAATTGTTATTCCAAGTACCAAGGAGGCCAGCCATCTTCTCATATAGGTACTATATTAAAATAACTTATTCAAACCTATTAGAAAACCTCTTTATTATGCAAAGCATGTCAGCGCGTAGCGTTGGTATAACATATAAGTTGTTGTGTCAAGCATTGTTCGAAGACTAAGTTCATTAAGTTACCTATAGTAACGAACGCGAAGCACTAAAACTAGCACAAGCGCTTGTAAATTTGTAGCCTGCTCTAACTTCACACCCTTCGTAAATTAACCAAAATGTACATTGTCAGACGAGTTAGAATTAATCGAAGCGTCTCGGTCGTATTTTTCTGTGTTAGCGCTTCGAAGCATATCGTGAAAGGTCTCCCCGTGAACGTGGCTGCTGAAAAGTAACCGAACCGCCGGGGAAAGTGTAAAATTAAATCTGAATAGTTTTATAATTTAAATAGCTCAAATTGAAGTAAACAGTAACTAGTAAAAGTGTTTAACAATAGCAGTTTAAAGTTTCAAAATAATGCAGTAATAGTATTTTATAAAAAAAATAAACAACGTGATAAAATCCGTATAAAGCCGTTTATTTTTAATGTATAAACATTCGCGTAAACGTAAGACAATATTAATTTGAACGGTTTCTTAATTTCGGATAACACACTTAATTTTTTAGTGTATCAGTTGAGAGGCTTATAGGGTGGTCAACATTTCTTGATTGCAATCTGCTTGTTTGGCAATCCAAGAGCGTGGACAATTGCTACAGCAACGATTTACTACTTATCTTCTTTTTATTATTTCCAAGTCACTTGGGCTCGGCTTTTCTGGTCTAACCGGTTTTGACTGAATATCAGTTTATACACGGAGTGGTTGCCACCTGACTTCCGCAACCCGAAGGCTAACAATACCCTAAGGCTAGACAGTGTCAGGATATTATAGGGCACTGACTACCCAGTAACGACTGCCATAAATGTTCATGGCAGCTGGGACCGATGGTTTAACGTGCTTTCCGAGGCACGGAGCAGGCGATTACTGTCAATTAATACACACATAATTTCGAAAAGTCATATATCTTCCGAAAGTCAGAGGTGCGCGACGTGTGTTCGAACCCGAGACTCTCTGCCTTGCAGTCTGTTGGTCTCCCCACTGAGCTATCGATTTACTACTTATACATATTGCTAAATAGACGTTTCGAGCAGTTAGTAATTTTGCTAAATCGACGTATGGATCGTAAAGCGTAAATCACCCTGATCTTTAAATAAAAAAAGCTATACAATCTGTTTTGTGTCGAGGTATTTGTACATTATTTTTATACAGAAACCAACTAAAAAGTAATAATCTCAACCAATTTGATTTGAATTTGAACGAACTTAAAAAAAATCACGTTCGCATCATTCGGTTGGAAGCTACAAAAACGTAGACAGATAAAAACTTGAAACATCTATTTTTATCGTGCCTTACGAACGGATTCTTGATATTTCTTTCAAGACCTGGAATATTTAATTGCTATTATTGAAGTAATTTCTACAAGTAGAAAGCGTTTTCTTTTGGAATAATATATATATTTTTAGTAAAAAGAATTCCCGTGGCTGAGTTACATATCAAGGTCACGATCGAAACACAGATACTCTTTTGATTTTGTCACGTATGTTAAACCTTCAATTAGACAAATTCACAATGAATGAAATGAAATACATCCAAATAAAGATGTAGTCCACTTGGGGCACCCGTCCGAATGGCACTTGCGCGAATAGCACCTAGCCTAGTTCACGAAAGGCACCCATCAATATTTCTGGCAGGTGCTATTCGAGGATTCAAATTTATTTTAGATTTTTGTCTACGAAGAGCTTCTACGACTCAGCAGCCGAGTGCTGGGATATATTTGTTTCACAGGATGTTATTAAATTAAAGATATTGATAAAAATCACTAGAACGTTTATTAATTACCGACACATATTTATGTACATAAGAAATATGTCTAGGCGACAAAGGAAAATAAAAAAAAATATTAAAATCACTCTGACAATAATTTTATTAATCTTACCAAATTTCTTATTTTTGATATATCACAATCAGTCTCAACATATCACATTTATTGCAAAATCAGCCTTAAGGCCTGAGTAAGATTCGTAGGTGCTCTTCATGGACAAAAATGTAAAATAAATTTGAATCCACGAAGAGCACTTGTCAAAAATATTGATGGATGCTTTTTTGTGGACTAGGCTAGGTGCTATTCGCGCAGGTGCCATTCGGAGGGATGCCCTAAGTGGACTACGTCCAAATAAAATAAAATCTTTATTTAGTAGGTATAAAAGATGATAAATAATATTTTCGTTCTTACAATCCCAAGTTTCAATCTCTTTCAAGTTTAATCATTAATCCGAACGACCTCTTTCAAACGTTCAGAAACTGTAACAAACAAATAAAAAATTGTCGAGCTCTTAGACTCACCATCCATTTACTAGTAAATGTTGTGCAACAATGTAAACAGTACTTTGCTTCCTTCCATTAAATTTAACAATAGTTGCCCCAGTTAAGGCGAAAATATTATTTAAGTGATCGGCTGCTGGACATTGCTTATTAGCTGCGAGGTCAACATTTATCCCGACCCTTGTCAATTTTCACAAAATTGTCTGTATGACCTAGTTTCACACGTTTGTCTTCCCCAGTACCATGTGTGTCGTGCGCATTGCGTCGGTTGATTTACAGAACAGATTTTTATGATACGTAATTGCACTGATTCATTATTATATCCTCAGTGCGATGAAGTATCTTTTTCTCACTGAAACTTGCATCTAAAAATCGTTTTGGCAACTTACTGTTGTCTACATTTTTAAACTTGAATCTAGAAATCGTTTTGGCAATTTACTGCTGTCTAGATTTTTAAACTTCTTGCTTCTAATAAAAAAATCTAACAGAAAACTAATAATAGTTACCCAGATCTGTCAAAACAGCCAGGGCCCCTTATAATCGGCAAAAACAAAACTTATGCCACGCGACCGACTTGGTAGGCAATTTTTGTAATGAATGATGTTATGTAATATTCCAAAGATTAAATGTAAATGACATAAGCTAAAAGATTTATAAATATTTCTGTGAAATGGTTGCTGGAAAACTACAGAAACGTCAAGAAAGTACACTATGCTTGTAATTTAAAAAGACATATTAAAAACAAAAAACACATACACATAAAATAATAATGCACGAATGGCGTAGTGGTTTAGTCGCCTCGGTACTGCCATTGCTCCGAGTGTCATGGGTTCAAATCTTACAAGAGACAAAACTTTGTATGATCCACAAATGGTTGTTCCTAGTCTGGATGTTTCTTGTGTCCGTTGTTGGAATGCTTGTTCCCCACGACCCAAGAATTATGTCTAGTGCGGGATTTGCTTTTTTAAAGTACAAATAAAATAAGAAATATATCAACATATAACATTAGTGTAAACCACAGAACACATGGCAATATTGATTTATTTGAAGTTGTACGGGATGTTTAGTTAGTAACTCCGCACACTATAATAAGATGTTGAAGTAGTAGAGAAAAGAATTATAACGTGAATAATTTATTTAAAGTATAAGAAGACAAGTTACAGTAAAAATAAGACTAATTCTTTCTCTTAATGCACTCGTAAAGTTAGTTTATATAATATGTTTGTTAACGTTCAACTGAGTCCATACATTTTGTTGTATCGCTAATTTATAGTAAGTAGCACACGATAAATGCTGAGCGCGCAGCTACACGCGCCTTGCAACTTGTCGTGTAGGCAGCAATGTACGGTAGTGAGACCGTACATATTACCGACCCCAAAAGGAAGAAAAGAGTTGTGCATTAAGAGTAAAGACGACAGCCTGTACAAAGCAAACAATAAAATCTACATAAAAAAAATTGATAGCTATAAAAAAATAGAGTATAAAACATTAAAATTCTAATAAAACGTAAATCTTGGGTTGTTTCTACGAGGGAGGTCAGGTTGCGTCTTCCCTGGTCTGCCGCCGGCCTGGGATGTATGCGGCACTGCCGAAGTCAGTTCCATCGCGTTCGTTGGCTCCAAATTCGTTTGCTTCGTTCGATCAACAGATTCTATGTCTTGATAGGTAGGGTTATCATTAGGGTTTGTTGATTTGGCTTGCTGTTTTCGGCAGAATCTTTTTATAATCCATACTAAAGCGACTATGACGAATAACCCGAGTAGTATATAACAAATGCTGTATTGGTGAATATCATGACTGGATATATAATTTAACGGACGACTTTCTTGTTCCTCCTGCTGCTTGATTTGCCGATTAAGCTCATTTTGTTCAGGATCGACGGCCCATATAGCTTTCGGAGTACGTTGTATGGTCAAGCTTATGAGTTTATTCGCTGATGAATTCAGTGAAAATGGCAGTAGAGTAGGTGTAACTTGAATATTGCTTCTGTATGTGTTATGCGAATAAATAGTAAGTCCTTTAGATTGAACAATACAATTCTGTCCAAGCGTTATCAAATTCGTGTTTGTTATTGTATGTATAGTTATGTCATCGTCACATATTGTTTGAAACGAACATTGTCCGTAACAGCACGTGGTAAGCCAGCTGTTCGAAACATGTAACTTGATCCAGGCTTCAGTGCAAGGTGAGCGATATAGGTCGCATGCCGAAGTCGTGCGTTGACTTATCATTATTGCTTCGCACGGCGAATTATTGTTATGTAACTCGAACATCGGCAGGACAGCGTTACACACAAAGCTATAAGCGATACCTTGTATGCACTGCTTTAAGTCTTCAGTATTTAAACTAATATATGATTTCTTCCTTAGGTTGATGGCTATATGTATTGAAGTTGGTTTAATCGACTGTGGTGTCCCGTTGCGAATCATTGGTATCGGTATTATTTGATACAATATAAATTCTTCGTCACAGAGAAGTGGAATATGTATCTCATATAGAACATAGCTTTCAGTGGCTCGTGCCTTTACATATAGCATTTTATAGAGATCTTTGACCTCAAGTGCGTTATCAATAGGTAGCGACAAAGTTTTCGGCAACTTTCCTGCAATGTCGTTCAGCTGCCTAGCAAAGTTATCAGGCGTGAGAAGATGCATATCCATGGTTCCTTTATAAATTTGTGAGATCGAGTTGAAGATCATGTCTTGTACATTTCTGAGATTATTTAGGAGAAAATAAGCCATTACTGAGGTTGTGCCAAAGTAGCTGGCAGCCATCAATATTTGCATTTCATTTTCTACTTTCGTTAGACTTAAATTAGTTTTATTCATAAAACTGTTAATGGAATCAAACTGCCGTTGAATATTGTCTCCATTTTTCTTCAATATTTCATTCTCAATTTTGATTATAGATGTCTGGTTTTTTGTAAGTTGAAGTAGGTATTTCTCGTTTTCTTGGATATTTCGAATATCGTCTTCATATTTGGCTGCAAAACGCTCATCTAGTACACCAAATAAGTTATTTGCTAAGTAGCCGATTCCGTTTATTAGACCACGTTTCCTTCGCATATGCATGTGTTTTTGCGGCAGTAACAGCATCTCGTTGTACTTGTCTAAGATATCCGTCTCATGTTGTAGTTGTTGAACAGTAGATTGGCAATAATTAGGGTCCAGCTTTTCACAAATACTGTTGACATGTTTCAAGTAGTTCTTGATTTGATATGTGCTTTGCCAATAAGTAGTTAGGTTATAGTACATCAAAAGAATCCATTCGTCATGAATCAGTTGTACTTTGCCGATTTCGTCATAGTAAATAGGGCGCTCTGGTTTTGTCAGTGTATTTTCTTGACTGGTTTGCTCAGGTATTGGCAACTTATCTTCTATAGGCAGTGGTGATAGTTTGACAGTTGGGCGTTTTATTAAGCCCGTTTTTGTTCTAAGGATGGCCACTCGTACTAAACCGTCTTTGCCGGGGTGAGTTTCCATAACCCGTCCCATTACCCATTTGCCGGGAGGAAGGTTCGTTTCTTTGATGAGTACGAGGTCATTTTGTTTGAGGTTATGCACTTCTTTGTTCCATTTGCAGCGAGTTTGAAGCATAGTCAAATAATCATTGGACCACGATTTCCAGAATTGGTCAAGCATGTGCTCTGTTAGCTGCCAACGTTTTCTCAAATCCATGTTCCTGTCATCGGGCTGCGGTTGAGGTAACGACAGCGTAGCACTGCCAGTAAGAAAGTGGCCTGGGGTGAGCGTGTTGTAGAATTCCTCTGGATCTTCTGTAAGCGGACATAGAGGTCTTGAATTCATATAGGCTTCAATTTTTGCTAAAAGTGTGCTAAGCTCTTCCCAGGTGAGTTTTTGTTCTCCCATGACTCGTCGTAGATGATGTTTCAAGGATTTCACGGCTGCTTCGTATATTCCACCCGCACTTGGCCAAGCGGGAGCATTGAAGTGCCACTGAACTTCCAATTTGGCGATCTCGTCAAAGAAGTCGGGAGAAAGTAGCTGTTTGAAATGCTGAAATTCTTCTTTCAGCACCTTTGATGCACCAACGAAGTTAGTACCGTTGTCAGAGTACATATGTGTAGGAGTTCCTCGCCTCGCACACATTTTTTGAAAGGCTGCAATGAAAGCTTCCGTGCTGAGTTCCGATACCAATTCGATATGCACGGCCTTAGTCACCATGCAAACAAATATTGCGATGTAAGCTTTTGAAGTCTTAACTCCTCGTCCCTTATTCAGCTTTACATCCACATAACCAGTAAAATCAACCCCAGTGTGGGTGAATGGGCGACTCGGTGTAATTCGTTGTTTCGGAAGGCTTGCCATAAGCTGGGCGTTGTCAGTTGTTCTAAACCTATGGCACCTTACACATTGACGTATTCTTGCTTTCACAGCCCGGTTGCCAGAAATTATCCAATACCGTTGTCGTATATAGGTAAGCGTCAGCCGGGCCCCTCCATGTAGTGTTATCATGTGTGCGTGGAGGATAAGCAGTTGGGTATAGCGACCAGAGTAGGGCACTATAGCTGGGTTCTTCATACTAGCAGGTAGATCCGAATACTGTAGTCTGCCGCCAACACGAATGATACTCATCTTGTCTAGATAAGGTTTCAACTTGTAAATGCTACTTTTAGTTGACACCGAGTTGTTTTGTTTCAGTTGTTTATATTCTTGCTCAAACTCGACTTGCTGAACACACTTTAATATATATTCCGCTGATATTTTTAATTCATTTGTTGTTAAGTAAATTTCGCTAGGTCGTAATTTTTGTCGAAGTGATGCAATGTAGCGCAAAATCCAAGCGGTAATTCTTGTAACTCGAGTTAATGAACTATTGTTATTTAATAAGTTATAAATAAAATGTTCGGTTTTGTTAGCTTGCGTACTGCCGTTCGTGGGTTCAATTCTGCGCGCTATTTTCGTAGTGTAATAGCAATTCATGTTGTATGGCGTCTCCAATTCCTTAAAGTTTTTCAGGAATGCAGGTCCGTCCCACCATAAATCAAACTTCAGTATTTTACTAGGCAATAAACCTCGTGAAGCGCAGTCAGCGGGATTGGTGTCTGATCGCACGTAACGCCATTGTTGAGGGGGCATCACAGCTAATATTTTTGCGACTCTGTTAGATACATATCTTTCCCATTTCGACGTATCACCTTGAAGCCAAGCTAGTACCACCTTTGAGTCACACCAACCATAAGTTGTAATCTCGAGTTCTGGTAGCGATTTATTTACTTTATCCATGAGTTTAGCGAGTAGGAGTGCTCCGCAAAGTTCCAGTCTAGGTAGTGTCGTTTTTTGCGTAACTGGTACCACCCTTGTCTTTGACACTAGTATTGTGATTTTAGGATTTCCCTTTTCGTCAGTTACTCGTGTATATATGACGCATGAGCATGCTTTCTCGCTTGCATCGCAAAACCCATGTAGCTGTATGTTTTTCTGTGTACTGCCAATCCATCTGTTTACTTTCAAGTTTTTAGTTAAATGTAGTTCTTTACTTAGGTGGCACCATTCCTTTTGAATCTCAAGGGGTAGGTTAGCATCCCAACTACATTTAGTCATCCACACCCTTTGGAATAGTAGTTTGGCTAGCACAGTAATAGGTGCAAGCCAACCCAAAGGATCGTACAGTCTTGAAATTTGCGATAGTAAGTTTCTTTTAGTAAGACATTCCTTGCGAGTTGAGTCATCTAAATTCCAATTAAATATAAAGACGTCATTTTTCGGGTTCCAGCCTAAGCCCAAAGTTTTCGTTGCTTCGTCACTCTTAAAATCGAAAATATTCTTTGATATTTGATCATTTGTCAAGTTTCGTAAAAGCTCGGGATTGTTGCTCGACCACTTGCGTAGATTCATTCCCCCTCCTTTTAGCAATCGTATAATGGAGGTTTGAATATCCTTGCCGTCTTCTATCGAGTTATTGCCGCTAATTAGGTCATCAACGAAGAAATGACTCGATAGAATTTCCGCAGCCTCGGGATGCTTGTAACCGTCGTCTAACGCCAATTGTTTCAGCGTTCGCATCGCCAGCCAAGGTGCACTTTTTGTACCATATGTCAATGTGCATAGTTGATACGTCTGCAGGTTGTCAGTTGGTTTGTTGCGCCATATAATGTTCTGGAGTGGTTGTTGTACGGGATGTAACTATATGCAACGGTACATTTTTTCTATATCTGCAGTGTAGACATATTGATAACTACGCCACTGTATGATTAAGGCCTGAATGTCCTTTTGCAGATTAGGACCCTTTTTCATCACATCATTAAGACTACAGCCGCCGGTGGTTCTTTGCGACGCATTAAAGACGGCTCTTAACTTTGTTGTTGTTGAGTGTTCTCTCAGTACTCCGTGATGCGGTAAGAAATGTTGAAAATTTGATGTCGAGTTCGTAGGTTTCATATGACCTAATTCAATATATTCCTGTATGAAATCCTTGTACATTAATGCAAGTTTGGCATTTTTCTCAAATTTTCTTTCAAGCTGCATAAACTGAGAGATTGCAATTGGTTTCGACTTTCCCAGTTTTTCTTCATAACCCGGTACTAAAGGCATTTTCACGACATACTTTCCTTCGGAAGTCCTTTCGGTAGTTTTTTTGTAATAAGCCTCGCACCAGTCGTCCTTGGAAGAGTCTCCATCATTTTGTATAATATCCTCTGTCTCCCAAAACTTCTTCAAATCGTCAAGATCAACCACTGCTACATGGCAGCTGAAAGTTGTCAACTTGCCGCATAGAATCCAGCCGAGTTGTGTTTGCTGGGCTATCGGCATTTGAGTGTCCCCTTTAAGGACGCCTTCTAATAATACTTGAGAGTAGATGTCTGCTCCAAGTAGTAAATCCACGTTCCGTGATATATTGAAGTCAGGGTCGCCTAGTTTCAATCCCTGTATATGGGGCCAGTCGCTTTTTTCGAAAGATTTGATTGGTAAGTTGTTTGTAATTCGTTTAATGATTAGAGCGCTTGTTAGGAACGTAAAGTCAGTACAACACGATTTACACTCCAACTCTAGCCGTCCCTTGCAGTCACCTGAAACTGTTCCTACGCCCGAAATTGTTGCGTTTAGCCTTTTTCTAGGTAGTTTCAGTCGTTGAGCTGCGTTTTCCGAAATTAGATTTATCTGAGACCCTTGGTCTAATAAGGCCCGCAAAGTTATGAAATCACCTTTCGAAGTTTTTACTTGAAGCTCGACTGTAGTTAGTAAAACTTCCGTCAGGTTGGGGTTCGACAGATGATATGTGCTATGTTGGTCAGTAGAAGATGCTGTTTGATGATCACGTGTTTGAGAGCGTTGACCCGTATTGGCTGTGCTAAATCTTGAAGTTATTTTTTGCGTTGTGTAATGTAGTAACGTATGATGTGGTTTATTGCATTCTCTGCAAGTTTTGTTTGACGTGCATTCTGCATTATTATGTTTATACAAGCAGTTTTTGCACACTTGTAATTTCTTCACTGTGTCATTCCTATCACGTGTGTCCATGTCGTTGAACTTAGGACATTGCATAAGCACGTGAGGGCCTTTGCACAATAAACATTTACCGAATGATGTGTGATATATTCTTGAAAAAACATCTCTTTTGTTATTTTCCGATGTCTGTTTACTAGGACCTCCTTTTATCTTGTTATTAAAAGTCTGTTTTAGTTGATTCGAAAAATCCTTTTGATATCCTTTCGCTGCTTCTAATGCCATGAACTTTTTCTCCAAGAATGCAAGGAATTCTTCCATATTAGGCACTTCTTTTTGGTTCTGTAGTTCGCGTGTATATTCTGATTGAGATGTCGTGTCTAATTTTTGTGCCATTAAGTATACAATAATCGGACCCGCACTTATTATATTAAGGCCGATGTTCTGCATGCTATTGATACATTCGTTAATCACATCATGCATTTTCTTAAGCACCGATGCGTTAGGGTGCCGAATAGTAGGTAAATGCATTAAGATATTCATTAAGTTGGTAAATTGCAGTCTTTTGTTATCATATCGCTGAGTGAGAATGTCCCAACAAGCTTCATAATTTTCTGCGCTGACTAAGTGTTGGACTAGTCTTTCAGCTTCTCCTTTCAGCTTAGATTTTAGATGCTGCATTTTCTGTGATTTTGAAAAAACTGTATTATTATGTATTGTTTCCAAAAACATCTCTTTGAATGTGAGCCACTGATTGTAGTTACCAGTGAACTCAGGTAATTGAATCCTTGGTGCTGATTTTTGATAATGAGCGTTGGCCCATATTTTTGCGTTGAGAGACCTTTTCATAATATCGTACTGGCGTTCTTTATTGGCAAACAAATCGTTGTATACTTCGTTTGAACCTTTCAAAATGGCTTCTAACTCCCAGTGACATTTTTCTACGAGTTCCCATTTGTTTTTCAGGACACCCAAATGATCTTCCAGTTCCCATTTCTCCGTTATGTTGTCAATATCAATTTTTGACATTGCTCGTTCCAGGGCTTTCAGGTGACATTCTTGACGCTCCAGGAGCTCCTTGGTTTTAGTGTCACTTCCCTGAGAATGTGGGATGACAACATCTGCTTGTTTTCCTTCTGACGCCAACAAACGTTGTAGGATGTCAATTCTTGTAGCATCATAAAGATGTTTTGTTTTTTCATAGATATTTCCTGTGAAATACTGGATTCCTTTGTCCTCCTTTTCCACGAGTTTTTGGTGTCTGCTCGTGAAGTCTTGCCAAAGATTTTCCAATGTTATCAATATTTGAGTTAAGTATTCCTTGTTTTTCCGAGTCACACTGTCCTTTTGATAGTTACTACAAAGACGCTTGATTGACTCGAAAACTTCAGTCTGTGCAGTAATGTCACTCATTTTTGTGACTTTAAGCTCGACTAGTTAGCTGGAATACGCTGTTGAAGATGCTGTAATGAACACGTAGTTGTGTCCCAGTTAGGTCCCTTGTTGCTTCGAACCACTCGCAGTTCACGTTGTAGCTCGGGCAATATGAGTAGTAGTAGTTGTAGTCTAGTAGTAGTTGATGTTCTTGGACGCAGTTGTTAGTGCTTGGTTCTTTAAAGGTGTCTGTTCAGGGCACTTGTACTTCCGCTACAGTATGCGCGCCTTCTCAACTTATCTGGTGGGATCCGCTTGTGGAAGGCCAGAAAAGCCGATTCGCTGTTATAGCAAGAAATACACTTACCCAAACAATCCGGCTCGAAGGACCATTTGATGTACGGGATGTTTAGTTAGTAACTCCGCACACTATAATAAGATGTTGAAGTAGTAGAGAAAAGAATTATAACGTGAATAATTTATTTAAAGTATAAGAAGACAAGTTACAGTAAAAATAAGACTAATTCTTTCTCTTAATG
Source organism: Catocala nupta (assembly GCA_963675205.1). Taxonomy (NCBI): domain Eukaryota; kingdom Metazoa; phylum Arthropoda; class Insecta; order Lepidoptera; family Erebidae; genus Catocala; species Catocala nupta. The sequence goes on along the minus strand of OY776100.1, from coordinate 14,124,246 downwards.
CACTCGTAAAGTTAGTTTATATAATATGTTTGTTAACGTTCAACTGAGTCCATACATTTTGTTGTATCGCTAATTTATAGTAAGTAGCACACGATAAATGCTGAGCGCGCAGCTACACGCGCCTTGCAACTTGTCGTGTAGGCAGCAATGTACGGTAGTGAGACCGTACAGAAGTACTTCTTTCATTTTAATTTTAGTGGTAGTTTTAGTTACATATCCCCGCTGTAAGATGGTATTATCATCCTCGTTCAAGGCTATGTTACGATTCAACAGCGTGCCAAAAACCCGCGATGGATGGACACAGCAAAGTCACGCTTTTCGATACAAGCTTTTGTTTTATATACTGTTTACTTAACATGTGTATAAATGGTTTACTATATCATATATCAATGCTTGAAAGGTATCACTTCATTTGAATTGATATTGTAAACGTTTCATGTTAAAACTAACGTTTACACATATTTTAATAATTACTAGATCAAGGCCGTGACTTAGCTAGTATTTAAATCTTCTCAGTACCATAACTGTTCTAATGTTCGGCATTACACGAAATTTATTAAGATTTGAAGTTTTATAACCTACTGAACTGCGAAACTGCTTTAAACATTCAGAGGTTATAGCATAAAGCTAAAAAAATCATATAAAAGAAAAATATAGTTTCGGCTTCAGTTAAATTAAACTTATTAGAATAATTTTGAACTCGCTTGAACGTGGAGTTGTTTATAATAATATGTACTACTTATTTGATCTCATAAAGAACATTCATTCTGCGTCGTTTTGTATCGTCTAAATAAAATTAAATGTATTTGTTTTCGTATGTATTTCAATCAAAGTAGAGACTAATTGAGTAGAAAACTTTCTGGTTACAACTTTCGATCGGGCAAGTTACACTTGCTTGTATTGTCTGAATTCTCATAATAGTTTACAAATATCAATACACTGTAATGATGTTACAAGTAACTGTATTAATACGTTTGTTTTAATGGCAAAATATATTTAGTATAAAAACAGAGACAAGTAAAAGCCTAAAAAACAAAGACTTGCATTTTTATATAATAAGAGCTTCTGCCAGCGGCTTTGCTCGTGTAAAAGTAGGTTAGGTTGGTACTTTTAAATAAAATATAGCCTATGTTATTTGGTGATGATATAGCTTTCGAATGGTGAAAGAATTTTAAAACTCGATGGAGTCGTTTTTGAGTTAAATCCTTACAAACAAACAGTAAATCACTTTCCTCTTTATATTATTAGTCTCTTTATAGATTAGGCGTAAGCCGTGACGCAAGACACCATTTCTGTGATGCTTGCGCCTTATATACGAGCTAGTGTATGGAGTTTCTGCAGCATGGTATATCAAAAAAAGTTGTTTAAAAACTCTTTTACCAAACTATTGATATTATATATTTTCTTTTTTCATAGTATAAACTAATTATTTATGTAAAATAGTAGTACAGCGGCAGCGTATGTGACCAGCGTGCACGAGGACACAGGTTTGATTCCCGGGTCAGGCCAAGTATTATTTGGTTTTTGGTTGTCAGACAAGACAATAACATGACAAACAATATAAAAGGATATTCTGTGACAACAAACCCAAAATTTTCTCAATAGACATTCTTCTTTCTTTTCGAACTTCAGTCTACTCTATTATGGCATAGTCTAAAGTAGTCTACACAATAGCTATGGTATATTTTATGTCATCATCTCAGCCAAAATATGTACGTCCACTGACATAGGCCTCACCCAAGGTTTTCCACACAGACAGGACTTGGGCCACCCGCATCCAACAGCTGCCTGCGACCCTTACCAAGTCGCCGGTCCACCTATTCCTGCTGCGTCTTTCAATGCGTAGCTGCCACTCCAAAACCTTTCTGCTCTAATTACCATCGCTTCTACGCGCTATTAACCCTGACAACTGCCACTTCAGCTTGGCTATATGGAAAGCTATGTCGGCAATTTTTGTTTTCCTACGGATCTCCTAAATTCTGATGACTTTTGAGCAAAGCTCTCTCCATCTTACTCTAAGTGTCCTTGAACCTTCTGATAAGACCCATAGTGAGCGACCACGTCTCTGATCCGAAAGTCTTCACTTGCAACACAGACTGGTCAAAGCTTTCTAGTTCTATATATTTTTAAATGTAAATCAATGTCAGGCGTATACCGTCTAATACTAAATACAGACCGCCGCCGCTAAAGATTTGTACACTGATTGATGCCGTACTATTAAAGTGATTGTATATCTCACCAATACTAAAGCAGTAACTATTATATTAAAGAGTTTTGTACGTGTTTGCATAAGAAAATAAGTGCTTATTCTCTTATTAATGTACCCAGTCGTTATACACGGAACGAAGGTCGGGACAAAGTAGTTTAAATTAGTTATGAATAATGTCATGCAAACATTCATTAAGAAAACAAAGCGAACTATTAATTATAATATTTATTTGCTATAATATAGAGTTTAGAATCCCAGATGCTTATTGCCTTGTAAGTATATCCTGAACTATCTGAAATTCTATCTACATAAAACTACTATAGATACATACATAATTTAAATAAACCTACCTATTTATTTAAGTTTGTATAGATTTTCTTATCACAGAACCGGACCTTATACTGCAATTAAATCAGGTGCTTTTAATTATGTCCTTTGATTATTGGGATGGCCACAGATACTTGATGACGACAATAATACATGACTATAAGGTTTATTATAGCATCCAAGAAATCCGCGAAAAATATGAATAAACGAAGCATCGCTAAATTATTATTCCAAAAATATATATTCAAACGTGTGCAAACGTTAATCAATCCAATCGGATTACAGTTCATAATATATTAAACTGGATAGCTTTCATTCATCACCACATTTGGATAAAAGGAATGGCACTTACATCATGTCGAAGATAACTCAAAACCTTTTAAAGCTCCGTATTGCAGGCATACTGTGAGAAATTACATAAAACAAACATAGGAAAAAGTGGCAATTAATCACAGTGTTCCGCCATTCGTGCCGGTATCAATTTAACGGCTTTATTTAATTAATGGTACCACAGATTGATCCTTTGCATGCACTTAAACTGCGCACTAAATATTTGTCAGAGTCGATGGCGATGCAAAAACTTTATTGATAGCTCTAATGGTTCGCTATTTAAACGAATACTCCAGCCATTTTTGCGCCTTTAAAATACATTTATCGGTCTAAAAGTGGTATCCATCAAGAAGATGAATAACAAATATCAATGTAAAGCAGCTTCTAAAATGGTATTTAGACTTATATTTTTTTTTATTTTTGAATGTAAGAGATAATTTGGCTGCTCAGGTTATGTAGTGGTTTAGGTGGTCGCCTCGTTATTGCCTCATTGTGCCATCATTGCCGTGTGTTTTTCGATGGGAATTACTAAAATTTATGTCCCCATATATTTCCAATAAAATTTTGTCCACGTACAGTTGTTTTGAGCTTGAGTGTTCTTTGTGTCCGTTGTTTGATTGGTTGTAAGTCCCTAGTGACACAAGATTTCTTCTTAGTGCGAAAATTGTCTTTACAAAACCACCTTTCATAGGGTACCAACGCGGCGCGCCAGAAACTTGGATACCTACCTACAATATTATTTTCTTAGAATTAGCAACGCACTATTATATATGTTATATCAGCCTTCTCTATATATACTCAATAAATTAAATTAAAGAGCATCAGGTTTTATACACAAATAACGCTTTAGTACACTATTACAGCCAAGTAGGGTTTGCCTTTGCTTACACGCCTTTGAGAACATAGTCTTCTCAGCCGGAAAAGGAAAGGCAAACATCTTGAGAATACCCTAAAAAGGTTTTCCTTTATGTAAGAGGTAATAAATAAGTTATATCACAGGTACTTACACGATTTCAAAAAGTCGAAGTTGTGGGTCTGAGGTTCAAGCTTCGGTAATTTTCTAGTCTTCGGTACCATTATATTTCAATGTAAACAAGCAACATTAGTATGCATAGCAATTTATTACCCAATGGCTTCCTACACAGAATCTTATCATTGAGAATAAAATTTGAAACAAGACGGACAAAATGAATAGGAGTAGGTCTTATAGCACTATTAAAATAAAATATTCGCTACATATGCAATGACTGCATAGAATTCGTTGAGTTTATTCATGTGGATCTTTCGAATGAAGACCAAGATAATTATGCTATTTAAAATGTTAGTAAGAAATTATTTTGCTAAATGCAGAGTTCAGTAGGCTCACATACATCTTTCACAATCCTTTTCTATGATAAAATGTTTCCTTCTCCTCCTCTCTAACTCCAATCAAAAAACAAGTGATACATCTGTTACTGCAAGCGATAACAGGGTACTGTAAACGTTTACGATCAGGCGGTCGGGTGTTTGCGAACTTTGTTGTAAAAGAAATCAGTTACAAAAGCCGTGTGCTTTAGCGACTATATCAAAACTGCTACATTGTAGCGATTGCTTGCTTAGTCTTAAGAAATCAGTTATAGTATTGAGTTTAAAAAATTGCTTAAGCAATGCTTAAGCTGCATATTGTGAGTAGAAGGGATTATATTAAAAATATATTTATAGAGTGAGTGGAGCGCTTCGATCACTGTCATTCATTTATTCATAGATTCACGCCTGTTTCCCAGAGGGGTAGGCAGAGACTATGAATTTCCATTTGCTACGATCCTGACACACTTCTCTGGCTTCATTCACTTTCATAACTTTCCTTATACACGCTCGCCGGTTTAAGGTGCTCATAACCTGGCCTTTATCCAGAACGTCTCCGATCTGATCAAGAAACGTTCGCCTAGGTCTTCCCCTTGCGACTGTTCCATTCACACTAGCCTTATAAACTTTCTTAGTCAGTCTTTTCTCGTCCATTCTTTCTTTCTTTCGATCACTGTATCTTAAAATAATCTGGAAAAAGTATTCCGAGGATAAATGCAAACCCAACAACTGCATACTCTAAATGTAAACAGATTGTGTAATCCACAAATAGATGTTCCAAGTCTGGCTGTTCTTTGTATGCGTTTTTTGAATATTTGTGAAGTCCCTCGCGACACATATTTATTTCCAGTGTTTATTAAAATCTATATTCGTCCATAATTAAATGTCAGAAACTTATGACTATGATGTATGATGTTACCTTTTTTTTAATATAAGCGTAAGGTATTTGTAGTATCATTTACTGTTAACATGGCCACAAACGTTCCATTTTTTTATCCTGAAGTAATTAAAATAGTATATAATATTACAATAATAGCTGTAATATCTGCTAAATACGATCTGGAAATATCTTACAATTATAATATACTAACGACCCGCCCCTGCTTTACACGGAATGTACAAAACCTTAACATGCTATACACTTAAAGCTTCCTCATGAATCACTCTATTGGTGAAAACCGCATGAAAATCTGTTTAATAGTTTTTGAGTTTATCGTGAACAGACAGACAGGCAGACGCGACGGGGACTTTGTTTTATAATATGTAGTGACAACGGGATAAAACAGAGAATGACTCAGAAATCGAATCTAGAAGCTCATTACTGATAGCATCTGTTTATTTTTTATTTACAATCACTACAGTAAAACGTATTGCTTAACGAAATAAAACTCACTTCACAGCTTTTATTCAAACAAAGAAATGATCAAAGACAGCTTTACTCAATGAATTTCATTGTAGCTTTTACCAATCGTTAATAGACTTTTAATACATGGGGCGATAAATTGCCGATCAGTAGCACGTTTTATTTATTACCGTTTCTTTTGAATGTATCGAAATTTCCTCTTGTAAACGGTCGGGTGAAAATTATTTTTGTTCGACAAGCGCTCGACGTTTAATGTGATGGAAATGAACACTAATGTTGTAACTTTTATTGTCGATTATCGATAAAGTGATGAATAAGTTACATGTGGATTACACACTTACACACTTTTTGTAGAATCGCCGTAATGCAAAATATTCTCAACATTCATGCAGTGGCAATGCGAACAAGAGCTAAGTTACCGCTTGTAGTTACCACCTGCAGTCAAAATGAATAAACAATGTTAATAATACATTGGTTATCTCTGTTAAATGACTCGACGATACCAAACATAGACCTCCCTCAAACATTTGTTCAGTGTTTGGGTTGGTTGGTAATCTAGTTCGATGAACCGGCAACCGACAGGAAAAAGGTTCTCCAGTGACGTTCGAAAACAAGATTTACAGAGGCAGTATTACGGCAAATACAGCTTTGTGGTGGCGCGGCGGTGGGTAACCGGCGATTATTGTGGACCTTCGGGTGGGACGCAGGCACGTCTACCACGACGTACAATGAAAAACACAGCAACGCAGAAGTAATAGAATAATACAGAATAGTATAAAGAAATGTTTTATTACGTAAGTAATAAACTTACGTAACATTTGTTAAGAGATCGCGCGGCGCCGCGGTCGTCACGTATTTCCGAACAATAGATGTGTGTCTGCTGCGTGGCAGTGCTTAAAATGTTTAGGCTTTCAATGTAAACTAATAAAAACGAAAAATTCGTGAATATGGCTTCTAAAAAGTAGCCCAAATGACGAGATATAGCGTATATAATGCGAGTTACATTTAATTATAATTTTATAATAGTTTAAAAAGTGTTGTAAATAAAACGCGAAAATCAGCATAAACGGATAATAATAGCATTTTTAGGAAAATTTGTTTGTTTTTTAATTTTATAAACTAACACTCGTTCTTAATTTTCTTTTTTAATTTACAATTTTTTTTAATTATAATTTTTAATTATCTAGCTGTAATGTACCTGGAAGCCACAAACATATTGAATTAACAATCTAAAGGACATTTAAACAACGTGATGATCACTTGAACTAATATGCTAACAGTGCTATCAAAATCTCTTTTACTTGAATATTTTGCTAAATACTCGACTAAGATATTATTCCACCATTTTACTCCAACATAAGTATTGGATTAAGTCATTAGCAGGTGGCAAGTAGCACACAAGTTTCTTATCGCTCACGTCCGAACACCGGGGCGCTTATAATAAGCCGGCCAGTCGTCTTTTACGAGCAGGTGGGTTGGTAGCAATAGATACACTATAGTTAGTGAGACTATATGTATATATAATACATACATAGTCTCACGCATATTTCCCCGAAGGAGTAGGCACATTTCGTAAGCTATGGTTTTTCCATGTAGGAGATTAGATTTATTACTGTTTTACAAGGTGCAGTTCCAGATTTATATTTTCTTTAAAATAAATAATAGTTTAAAAACTAATGTAATAAAGCGTGGGGGTTATCAAATATCTTAGACAGCACCCCACGCTTTTTTACATTAAAATTATTAAATTATTTTCTACATTTTTTAATAAAGCGTGTTTTTTAGTTTTTTTAATCTATTATTTATTTACTTTTCATTATTTCCCTTTTTTTAAAGTATTTTTCCTTTTTCTTAATTATTGTATTGTCGTCGGTCCTCGATAAGTGTGCAAAGTTTCAAATCAATCCGTCGGTTTGAAAGGGGTGAAAATCTCAGATACATAGATACATACCAAGCTAATAAAAGCGTGTAAAAAAGACTACGCCCGCACTAGGTATAACGCCTGTGTCGACGGAGACTGTACAAACATTCAAACAACGGACACAAAGACTGCATATTCACTTAAGATCAGGTGAGATCGCGATCAAACTATAAATATAAATATAAATATTCTACACATACACACAACACCATCTAGCCCAAACTAAGCAGAGCTTGTACCATGGGTACTAGACAATGGATAAACATACATATAAACATTATTTTTTTGTAAATACATACATATTATACATAGAAACACCCAGACCAAGACAAACATCCATGTTCATGCACACAAATGTTTGACTTGTGCGGGAATCGCACCCGCGACAGTCGGTTACACTAACCACTACGCCATCGAGGCCGAACTATATAATACATTTGCATGCCGCTGTGTCGGTGAAACATGATGGACTAAAATTATATGTAACATCTTTGTACCGTGCTTCTAGCAAATAAATAAATAAACGCAAGCGTATTACAGTATAAAAACAAAAATACTATTTATGTATTACTAAAAATTTTCACATCTGGGTATCGACCCCACGACACTCGGCGCAGTGTTGTGGTGACTACGTAAACCACTACGCAATCCGTGCTGATAATGACTGAGAATTTCTTTAGATAAAATCACTTTGCCCGAGTCGGAAAGCAAACACGACACAGCAGTTGTATAGACTACCGCTGCGCCACTGAGGCGAATTCAATAAAATCAATTTTTTTTGATAATGACTGGCAACTTGCAAATAAACAACAGAAAAATAAAACGATATCAACAGACCCGAGAAAGAAATAATTATTAACAAAAGCATTAGATATACTATGCGATATTGCAGTAGAAAACTGTTTTAGAGATTAAGAAGTTTGATTTGCGCAGTGTTTAATTTCTGTTTGTATATTTTAATAATAATAATAATATCAGCCCTGTATTAAACTGTCCCACTGCTGGACACGAGCCTCTTCTCAGTGTAAGAAGTGTATATTTTACATCATGTTACTGTCTTGTTGGTCGACCAAGTGAAGTATAGTTAACAACAAAAGTAGCTATACGTTTATTACATTTATAAAAGTATTTTATAAATTAAACATGTCTAATGATTGTTATATAGTAATTAATTGTGATTTAGTTAACAATACTTTAATTGTTACTGTTGTAAAAGATTAGAGATTATTATTATTGTGTATGATAAAGCAATTTAATGTTTCACGAGTGTTTATTGTCTTATGCCGCTGACAGTACCTTCCAGCTTAATTAGAATAGCAGTACCATTCTAAGTCAGGCAATTAATTAACTTATTAAATTGTCGGCCAGCTGACAACTTGTTGCTTTTTGTACTATTTATTTAAGCTTAACAGATGTTTGCCTTGGCTCTAATACAAACCAAACAATGAAATAATCTTGTCTCAAATGTTGACCTGGAAAATGTAGTTTTATTAAAACGAGCTGGCGCAATATCCACTAGCTCGATGGTGTAGTGGTTAGTGTAATCGACTGACACATCTGAGGCCGTGGGTTCGATTTCCGCACAAGCCAAACATTTGTGTGCATGAACATGGATGTTGTCTTGGTCTGGGTGTTTCTAGGTATAATATGTATGTATTTACAATAAAAAAGGATATATGTATGTTTATCCATTGTCTAGTACCCATAGTACAAGCTCTGCTTAGTTTAGGCTAGATGGTGTTGTGTGTATGTGATAGAATATTATTATTATTGTATTAATTAATTGAATGACTTTAAAATGCCTCATGCATAAAAGCTCGGTCTTAAAATTCGTCACTACAAATTTCTGTTTTATACTGCCATTATTATTGTTCGTAACCTAACTAATATTATAAATGCGAATGTGAATTTGTTTGTTACACCTTCACGCCTTAACTACTTGACCGATCATCATGTAATTTCGTATAAACGTTTTCAGTGGAACATAGTGTATCCTTCATCCAGAAAAATTACTGTTTTTATTTTTATAAATATTATTAGAATAATCTATGCTTGTTGTTTTTTATTACAATAAAATATTAATGGAAGGAAAGTAGAGGGACGTCAACACGCTGTTTGTCGCCTTACAAGTATAAAAACTAACAATATATATAACACTTTACGGATGTGAATGTCATGCGGGACAATTATTTGTGTGAGCCAAAAGTTATTGCTCTGATTCTAGGTGTCTATATCAGTTCTTTATAATAATATGTTTATACAGAACCTCACCCCCCCTAAACGTTCAGTTTTATTAAAGTTCTTAAGGCACCGGTGGGGTTAAGTAATTCTGATCTAATGGTATAAGCGTGCAGCTAGAAGCATTCTTTCAAATTCAAATTCAAATTGTTTTATTTGTGAAACTTAGGTGGTTAAAAGTTATAAGATATTAAAAAAAGTATCATTATGTTTGTTGTTATTAAATTTTAAATTACCATATCATAATAAAATTATTAAATTAATTATCAATATCATAGTATAAACAACATTATACTAGCTATATAAATAATAATCATTAATATTATTAATTAATAGCTTACATATTTCAATAATTATTAATTATTATTTTTGTTAAATTTGATCATGAAATTAGACTAATAATAAATATATGCGGTACTAATATGATATTGGGATTACAAATATAAAGGATTCTCAGACATTTAAATATGACTTGTCATCAAAAAACTCATTAATCGAATAATATGTTTTTCAAGCAATAACATGTGAAGGGATTTCTTAAATTTGTTGAAATCCAAAGATCTTACGACTTTGGGGATTTTATTAAATATTTTAGGAGCCATGCCAAGAAAACTTTTAGAAAAAGTGTTATTTATGACATCTGTTACTAAGGGCTTCAAATTGACTCAAATTACTTTTAACAAATAAGGCTATCTCATATACATATATGTACAGAGACGGAGGAGCTAAAATTTAAATTTTTTTAGAAATATTTTGCTGCTGTCAGTACATTTTAACATGCATACTGCTCGGAGGCACTTTTTTTGGCCATGCTTTATCCGCGTCAGTCGAATTACCCCAAAATATTACACACGTATCTGAGTGTAGAAGAGACATATGCGTGGTATGCAGTAAGAACAGTATCATGGTCTGCAACCTTATTTAAATTATATAGAGCATAGCAATACTGGTTAAGTTTTTTATTATATTGTCTATATGTATTTTTCATGTCATGCTTTGATCTAACCAAATTCCCAAAAATTTAGTATGGTCAATTTTACTAATGGTGTTGTTATCATAATTTATATTCATATTAGTATCATTGCTTCTATATGTCATTATGTCGGTTTTCTCGAAATTTATTTTTATATTATTTTCATTTAGCTACAATATAATCTTACGTAAACTATCATTTATTTCCGACTCATAGGTGTTCAAGTTTTCCCAATAAAGATAGAAGTGCAGTCATCAGCAAAAAGAGTCATCAAGAAATGTTTTATGGCTCTAGAGAGATCATTAATGTAGCACACGAATAATAACGGGTCAAGGACGCTTTCTTGGGGTACACCGGTCTTTAGTAAGTATGTTGGTTAAGCACGCAGCAACCATTTGGCATAGTCATTGGGTTCTCTCACAGAAATTTGTCAATAGCAGTAGGAGAGTCAATAGAGTCTGTTAAGATTTCTGACCTACCATTTATTACATACACACTAGGACAGTAGGTTTAAAACAGTTGACATAAAATCTCAGAAGCCCCAAAATATTCTAACGAGAATGTAGGCTAAATGTAAACTAGAACTAAATTTAGATACAGATACTATTTATACATATGATCGACCGACCAACCTGTACGTTTAAACTCTATTGTTTTATGTTCATTATGCCATTGTCCGAGCTAGTGGCAATAAAGACAAGAGCAAATTAAATTTAATGCACCAATAAAGATCAGGTCAAAGTTATGAAAGTAGCACTTGGATTAAAATCGTTACTTAGAGCTTGCTTGCACTGCGTTCGATCTCAATCGTAAATCGTACGAGTGAGGAAAATAATTATGGATTGTATGTACATAATATTGTCTTATGTTTACGCGAATGTTATACATTGAAATTAAACACTTTATACGGATTTTATCGCGTTGTTACTATTATTGAATTTTACTACTATTTAAGCTATATATTTTTTCCTTTTTCCACACGGTGTCTCCCCGTGAACATGGCTGCTGTAAAGCAAACGAAACGTCGGGGCAAAGTGTAAACTTAAATACAAATAGTTTTAATTAGGAAAAAATATATAGCTTAAATAGTAGTAAAATTCAATAATAGTAGTGTTAGAGTTTTCAAAATTATGTAATAACAGTGTTTAAAGTAAAATAAACAACGCGATAAAATCCGTATAAAGTGTTTAATTTCAATTGTATGTACAGTTTTATATCTGTAAAGCTCTACAACTAAGACTAATTCGTGCATAATAAGCAGCAACAATTACTTCCAGTCATGTCATTTATAATCGCAACCTTTTGAAACCAATGATTTTAATTATTATTAAGCCTATTCATAGTAGATAGAATGTTCAGGCAATTAATTTACTTATTAAATTGTTGGCATTTTGTTCGACATATTTATGTTATACAGAATTACTAATGCAAACCAAACAAGGAAATAATCTTACCAGAGATGGCGACCACAGAATAGTTTTGGTTTTATAATATAAAACGAGCCGATGTAAGGGGGTGAACCTACTTGACAGGAAAACCCAATAAGCATTTGTTAGATCCGGGAATCAAACGAGAGACCTCAAACAAGACAGATGCATACATGACCGCTGCTTCACCCCTCGGTTGTGTATAGTAGAGAATACAATCCTGAGATTCGGGATCCCGGGAGCATGGCCGTTTTCTGGCCCCGAAAACCCGAGACTGTACTTGGCTAATCATGGGATTTTCGGGATTGACACAAACAGGTCTAGTTTGTATTCCATTGTACGTTGCGCCCTGACAATAACCTTGCTTAATATTGTCTTCTGTTTACGCGAATGTTATTAATTGCAATTAAACTACTATATACGGACTAGATATAACTATATACTTCAATACAATACTCTTAAGGTAATTCCCCAACGGGCCAACAGGGGAACCACCCGACACTTATCATAATATTGTTGCGGGGTATTTCTCATTGGGGACTCTCTGTACAAAAGTATAAATACGCCAATCAGGTTTTATTTTCCAGTGACGAGGTTACATAGGTTAAGTCATTTAAATTTAAAAGTCAATTATCTGAAATTAAGTATTTTAAATAGCGGGATACTTTGTTTAACATAAAAAAGACAGTGATATGACGTCAGTGTGGAGTTATTTTTAGTTGCGAACGACGGAAATAGTGCTAAATTTAAGCGATGCCCAGATATTCTCAAGATTTGGGTTGATCGACTAAGGGATTACATACACATTTGTCATCAAAACGTAACGTCAAGGTTATATCTTATGTTATACTTCAACAAGTCAAGATTCTGAAAATCTAAACACAGCAACGCCGCCAGCCAAGCGAAAGTTAGATGATTATTTTACTAAAAGTGCCGACGATAGCCTGGATGATGTTTTGACAAGAATTATTGCATTAAATGAATTTCCATTCAGTGTATTCATAACTGCAGATGATTTGAGAAAATTGCTCTTAGCAAAATACACGGATTTACCAAAGTCAGCCGTGACCATTTGAAAACGTGTTATGAATTACAGTGAAAAATGAGAAAGCAAGTAACTGCAGAATTAAAACATTTGAAAAGTGCAGGTGAAAGAAGGATTTAATATTTCTTTCTACGAGTGGACTTCAACGTCCAATAAACGATACATGGCTGTAAAGGTTGATTCATATAAAAAAAATTGGAACTTAGGATTTGTTCCTATTTGTGGAAGTATGACAGCTGAAAATAGTCTTCATATATTGAAAGAGCGTCTAAGTAAATTTGATATTACCCTGGTAACTGACATCGTGGCTATTGTAACCGATGGACTGAATGTTATGATAAATGATTTTGGACGGCTTGTTTGCTCTAAACAATAACTGTGTCTCGCACATGGTGTCAATTTGGTCATATGTGATGTGCTTTATACATACATACATACATAAATTCACGCCGAGCAGCGATAGCTCAGTGGTGAGACCATTAGACTGCAATGCAGAGGGTCTCGGGTTCGAACCCACGTCGCGCACCTCTGACTTTCGGAAGTTATATGACCTTTCGAAATTGTGTGCGTATTGATTGACAATTATCGCCTGCTCCGTGCCTCGGAGAGCACGTTAAGCCGTCGGTCCTGGCTACCATGAACATCTATGGCAGTAGTTATTGGGGAAGTCTACACAAAATATCCCAATGGGTCGAAGTGTCGCCGGTCTGTACTGACTAGCCCCCACACAAGATAAGATAACTTCAGGCTTGTTTCCCAGAGGGGTAGGCAGAAACTACGGATTTCCATTAGCTACGATCCTAACACACTTCTCTGGCTTCATTCACTTTCATAACATTCCTCATACACGCTCGCCGGTTTAAGGGGCTCTTAACCTGGTCTTTATCCAGAACGTCTCCGATCTAATCAAGAAACATTCGCCTAGGTCTTCCCCTTGCGACTGTTCCATTCACACTAGCCTTATAAACTCTCTTAGTCAGTCTGTTCTCGTCCATTCTTTCTACATGCCCAAACCAAGTTAATATACCCTTTTCTATTCTCGTCACTATATCCACTCTTATGCCGCATCTCTCTCTAATCACACTATTCCTTATTTCATCTTTCAGAGTCACACCATTCTACAGCATTTATTCTGCTCTCATGATTCTTTTGCCATACCCAACTTTTACTTCCATGCATAAGAGTAGGCACTAAAAGTCCTCTATGAACAGCCAAACGTGCCTTGTTGGATACATTTCGACTGTTCATAAAAGCGCGTAGAGCGCCATTAACTTTATTGCCAGCAATCGTTCTTCTTTCAATATCTCGCTCATGTGTACCATCCCTTATAAACAAAGTATCCAAATATAGAAACTCTTTCACTTGCTCCACTTGTTCTCCATCAATCATAATATTGCACATCGTCATGCACGTTGCTTCTTCCCTTTCAAATACTATTACTTTCGTCTTACTTACATTCATTTTCATTCCTTTACTCAAAAGCACCATGCATAATAGTTACCATCGCCTGCAACTCTTCCGCTGACGACGCAAGTATTACTTGGTCGTCGGCAAAAATTAGACATTTGACAAATAACTCATTCATTCTTAATCCCCATTCACAATCTTTTAAATTTTGCAAACAATTGTCCATGTATAGGTTCTCTTCATTTTCTCATCTTGCATAATTATTGCAAATAATTATGCAAGATTGCAAAAGCTACCTCAGATGGCTGTTGATTATATGGACGACAGCGATAATGATGACCATTTAGAACACTTAGACTGTCCAGAATCAGGTTTAATCTTAATATCACAAAATGATCTTGCGCGAGAAGTGCGAGAACACATACCAGAGTTAACACAAGATGAAAACATGAATGAGCTGATAAAGAAAATCCGCAAAGTTGTAGTGTATTTAAAGATCACCATTGAAAAATGAAACAGTACTTCAAAAATATGTGAACATTGAACATGGAAAAGAGCTGTCACTTCTTTTGGACTTTTAAACCAGGTGGAATAGTCTTTTAACATTCCTATTGATTTATCAGATAGTCACATCATGCAAGATCCAGAAGTTTGTAAATCTAGTTGCACGGGCATTGAAGAATTCTCTCAAACCGAGAAGAAACAGAATAATATGAATATTTCTTTTACGGAGGTAGTTGCAGAATCAGTGAGTAGTAAAAAAGTGGCGTCGAGCTCGCGGGGCTCGCCCGAGGCGCCGTTAAATCTGACGTCACTGCGATCTACTGATAAGGAGACGAGTGAACAGCTGTGCGGATCGGCTAATACACGTAAACAAGTGCCGGCCGTTACTACGTTAACTATAAGTGAGAAAAATGAAACAGAAAACGAATGGAAGATCGTACAATACAAGTCCAAGACTAAGAACCGTTTAGTGGGTAAAATCGGTACGTCAACGGAACAAGGAAATTTCAAGTCAGCCGACCGGAAAATGCCGATTTTTATTACCAACGTGCATAAGGAGACGTTAGAAAACGATATTACTAGTTATATCTATAATAGAACGAGCGAAACAGTTCAATTAGAAAAGATCTCGATTACAAGAGAGACTGGATATGATGCATATAAGTTCTTTGTATCAGAAAGAAAAATAGGTATGTTTCTGAACAATGACTTATGGCCGCAGGGTATAATTTTCAGACGATTTGTGAATTTTAAACCAAAGAATGTGAACAGAGCGCGTAGTTCTGTTAACGGCGCTAAATAAACTAAAAATGCATGATAATAAGCCTTACACATTTGTATCATTCAACTGTAAGAATATCAAGCGTTCACTTGTTGATATTCGACGTTTATGTCAGACTGCAGACTTGATAGCCCTTCAGGAGACGTGGCTACTACCAGAAGAGTTGTCATATCTGAATGAAGTGGACAGTGACTTCGGGTGTACGGGGACGTCGGCCGTTGATACTACCTCAGGTATGCTGAAGGGTAGACCATACGGCGGGGTTGCCATTTTATGGCGGCATAGTGTTTTTCGGAATGTGACGGTTACTAAGTGTGATAACCCGCGTATATGTGCAATACAAATAGTGCTGGACAAAAAGTCAATCTTAGTGATAAGTGTGTACATGCCAACGGACACTCCTACAAATTTGCCCGAGTTCACGGACACTATCAGTACGGTGAGTGCTATTATAGACAGCAGTAATATTGAAAGCGTGTACATATTAGGGGACTTTAATGCGCATCCTACGGAAAGTTTTCACGATGAATTGAGCCATTTTTGTTCCGAGCAACAATGGACGTGTGTTGATACGGACTGGTTAGGTATTACGTCAAGTACTTACACTTTTATAAGTGAGGCGCACGGCTCTAAACGTTGGTTAGATCATTGTGTCGTGACTAGAGCAGCGTTGTGTTCAGTAGTGGGGGTGTATGTGCATTATGATGTTTTATGGTCGGATCACTTTCCTGTGTTTGTTGAGTGTAATTTAGACATTATCTTACAAAAGACTAGTGATGGTATCTATACACAAAATAAAGTAGTTTGGGGGGAAAGAAGCCCCGAGCAGATCAATGAATACAGGAGGGTTTGTGACGACAAGTTAAAGCTCGTCGATTTTCCGCAGGAGCTGCAACAGTGTGCTGATAAAAGTTGTGACATATTAGAGCATAGGGCTGTCATCGATAGAATGTATCGATACATTGTTGTAGCTTTGAGCGAATCAGCAGCTATCGGCCGAGAAAATAAAGTGTTTAAGCGAAAGCGTAGTGTAGTTGGCTGGAATAAACATGTAAGTGGAGCACACAGGGAGGCCAGACGCAAATTTTTTACTTGGGTGTGGTATGGTAGACCAGCTGCCGGTCAAATATATGAGGAGATGTGTGACTCCAGGAGAAAATTTAAATCCAGATTGAAGTGGTGTCAAAATAATGAAAATCTGATTAAAATGGACATGCTCGCGTCACATCACTCTCGAAAAGATTTTAAATCGTTCTGGAAAGCCACAAATAGGTTAAATAAAAGAACTGGGCTCCCTGTGTGTATCGACGGGGCAAGTGATCCAAAAGAGATTGCGAATATATTTATGAATCACTTTAGTGTAAAATCGCAGCTGGGGCCGTCGTCATGGGTGCTCGATGTTGGGACTGGAATCGAGCTTAAAACAAGGTTCAGCGCCAAAGATATTGAAAAAACAATATCATCAATGTCTAGAGGAAAGTCACCCGGCCACGATGGTCTCAGCATTGAGCACCTGCGATACGCGGGTCCCCATCTGCCCAGAACATTGTCTATGTTATTCGCATTGTGCATGAGTCATGCATATCTGCCTCTCGAGATGTTGAGAACGGAGGTAGTACCTGTAGTTAAGAATAAAACTGGCGATATAGCCGATAAAAGTAACTATAGGCCTATATCTTTGGCGACAATTATCTCGAAGATATTTGACGGTCTGCTTAACACGCAATTAAATAAATATATAAGACCACATGACAACCAATTCGGGTTTAGGCCCGGTTTGTCTACGGATAGCGCTATTCTGTGTCTTAAGCAGACTGTCAAATATTATACGGATCGGAAAACGCCCGTATACGCTGCATTTCTAGACCTCTCGAGAGCTTTTGATCTGGTTTCATATGAAATACTATGGAAAAAGCTAGATGATGCTAAACTACCAAGAGAATTTATTAATATCGTCAAGTTCTGGTATAGAAACCAGGTCAATAGTGTCAGATGGGCAGGTGTCAGATCTGACGCCTATGGGTTGGAGTGCGGGGTGAGACAAGGAGGGTTGACATCGCCCGCGCTCTTCAACCTGTATGTGAGGGAGCTGATTGAGGAGCTCAGCAGCACCAGGGCGGGCTGCTATATAGATGGAGTTTGCGTAAATAATATAAGCTATGCGGACGACACGGTGCTGCTGAGTGCGTCGCCCTGTGGCCTCAGCAAGCTGTTGGGGATTTGTGAAGAGTATGCATTACAGCATGGACTTGTGTACAATGTGAAAAAGAGTGAAGTTATGGTCTTTGAGGCCGGCAGCAGTAGTGTACCTATTGAGATCCCTACCATTAAACTGAACGATGTTCCTCTACAGAGAGTAAACCAATTTAAATATCTAGGGCACAATCTGACTGCCGACCTTAGGGATGATAATGATATTGAACGGGAGCGAAGGGCGCTGTCTGTACGTGCTAACATGATAGCTCGCAGGTTTGCGCGCTGTTCGAGTGAAGTCAAAGTCGCATTATTCCGTGCATATTGTACTTCATTCTACGCGTGCAGCCTGTGGACTCATTTTACACTAAAGGCATACAGTGCCCTTAGAGTTCAATATAACAACGCGTTTAGGGTGCTGATGGGGCTGCCACGTTTCTGTAGTGCTTCAGGGATGTTTGCAGAAGCCCGCGTAGATTGCTTTTATACAGTAATGCGTAAGAGATGCGCATCCCTGGTACGGAGGGTGCGTGGCAGCACCAACATCATCCTAAAAATGATCTCAAGCCGGCTGGATTGCGCGATCGTTAACCGGTGCTGCAAAATTTCTGCTGGACCTGCAGCATAGTGTAAGATGTGTCTTAGTTTTTCCCATTTTATTATTTGTATTTTATTTATTTGTTCATTGTTTGTGTATAATTTAGATAACTAACATAGTTATAAGTCAAATTGTTACTAACACTATGAGTTAATGTTACTTGAATAAATAATTTTATTATTATTATTATTAACAATAATGGAGCGATTTTATCTTTTAAAAACCTATTTTCAAAAAGCTCTTATAGATCTCGATCATCCTATTCGTTTAGAAAATGTTGATTTTGAATTGATAAATAAAATTGTTGATGTGCTGACCCCAATTACATTGACAGTAGAAGCAATCAGAAGCAATCTGACGGCGAGATGCTAATTTATGCACAGCTGAAGCTGCTTTGAAATGTCTTATAAAACAACAATCTAGCAAAAACTCAGGACCTGCCAAAAAAATAAAAATATCCATAGTGGAACGTATAAAGCAACGACGAAGTGATGATTTAACTGGTGTGTTGAATTATTTACAAAATCCACGAAAAGGTGATGAAAAACAGGTTATTACCGGATTTGGAATGGCATGACTTATTTCCAGTTCCTACACAGGCTTTAGTGAGGAACCAAATAAAGAGTATTGTTAAAAGACTTAATAGCTGAGATGACATAGAAGAAGAAGAAAGGTCAGGATCACAAACAGATGATGAGCTAAGGCCAGAAACCTCCCAACCTCAATAGACATTAAAGGAAAAGTTACAGCTGGAAATTAATAAGAGTATGAAATCCCCAGATCCTGAAGTACAAGTACAAAATGAATCGGGGTTGGCAAATAGTATTAGACGTGAAATGAGCCTGTTCGAAAATGGAGGAATTCGTGAATATCAATTGGAAATAGCATATAAGTATCTATTGTATATTCCTCCAACCAGCGTAGAGCCTGAGCGAGCGTTTTCAGCTGCCGCTTATGTTGGCAATAAACTACGAAGCATGCTTGGAAGTCAAACATTGGAAGCTTTGATATTTCTGCGATTGTATTTTCGAAATTCTAAATAGTGTTTTTGTGTTGTCTTTTTGATTTCTTGTAAAAGCATAGTTTATTTTGTATTGTCTATTTTCTTTTCTTACTATATTGTGATTTGTGTTGTGCAACGATATTAAAATCATTTTTTAAAAAATTCCATCTTTCATTTGAGCCCAATTAGAAACCACAATGTAGTTATTACACTATGTCATAGTCTAATCCCGGGATAGCTCCGGAATCCCGGGATTACGCATCAAAAATCCCGTAATCATGGGATTGGAAAACATGCTCGGGATTGTATTCTCTAGTAGTAACTGAAATTGTAGTCATTAATAGTCTGATGAATAAAGTTACTACTCGTTCACGCGTAATACGTCGATATGGAATATTTTTCTTGTATCTGGTTCTTAATTCTACATCCACTAGTTAACACTGTAGAACCATCAATTCTATTAAAGGCTTGTCCCACCACCTCTAAATAACATTTATCTATAAGATAAAAGTCTCGCCATCTCTCTTCTTTAAGCTAACAAGAGTGAGACAGCATGCGATTTATCTTTCGGATAACATTTACTTGTTAGTTGTGGGATTGGCCATAAAATTCATACACATAACTAAGACCTTGGTTTAATAGTTAAGGCCGTAGACTTGAGATCTCGAGCTCGATTTTCAATTATTGCATTATAGACGTTATCAAAAATATAAGCAATATGCTTCAAGATATTGTATTTCAATGCTATTTACAATTCTAGTTGATGTAATAAAACGAGTAAATTATTTTTTAATGAGCGTCATAAATGAGAGTGCCGTTTGTTTTTGTATTACACTAACGAATCACTCAGTATCTGGAAATTTAATTTAAATAGACAGACTAATAGTCGTTTGTGATAGAAAATGGGTAAATATTTAAACATTAATCAACCCATAATATTTTAAGGTCGGGAATAATCCGCTATAGCTTTGATGAGCATAGATTTTGTCGAACATTGATATCGACTTAGTTTATATTATATATTTTTCCTACGTCATACGTGTACGTAAGAACATAGGATATGAAACTGTACGAATATTTTCTCAATATCAGCAATTGAAACTGTGATTTTCATTATTGGTCTTTACTATTTGCTAATATAAAACAATGTAAATGCTGTGTGATAAAAAAAGAAAAGACGACGAAAAAGTATTAATTTGTTACAATATGAATTAACGTGGACAAACTTTTTTGGCACACATGTTTTTGGTCGGTCTAGGGATCAAACCTAGCACACTCGGCGCAGTATCAGAGGCAAGGCGAGCACTTAAACCATCTGTGCATTCAATATAATATTTATGAAATCATAAAACACTTTAAGCTAATCTTTGCCCGCGAAATTTCTCGCGTGAATCCCAAACGCAAATCCAAATCGCGCAAACCGAGTTAGATTCCTATATCTAACACATCTTCTATGCTCAAGTTTCATGCGGATTTGCAATGCAAGCAAACAAGTCGCCAAACAGCGTCAGAAACATTCACACTTTTAATATTAGTAGAATAGCAGCTGCTGGAGCCGCCCGCCGCGCGCACACCAACCGCGCACTTGTAATTTATAGGATTGACATTTTATTCTTTATATTATTAATTCATTATTTTAATTTATTGTTTTTATTATTTATAGACGTTGACATTATTGCTATTATATAAAAATCTATTGTAGAATGTGACGAGCATGTGTTTAGTTGTAATTCAATTGTTGGAAAATTAATCTTGTAAGCATTTTGAATGTAACATCTGCTAGCTTGTAAGACCAAATACAAAAAAAAAATCAATAGACCGTGTTTTTTTTATTACCCTTAAAATAAGGAACATGAATTTACGCTTTCTTCCATGCTATTTAATTCAAACGAGGTCAAAATACACTCAATTGGCTTAAATACAGCACCAAATCAGATTAACACATCACAGATAATCCGGATCTTCAACATGTTATGGAAACCAATTCATTACGTATTTAGTGAATATGGTAATTAATACTCAATTATTGCCTGTTATGACATGTTTATTGGATAATTAAGTTCATGCTGCTCTGAGTGATTTAGTATGGACGATAGATAACTAATATTATTGAACAATGCTGACTTACTACTGAAGTTGTTTACTTTCGGAGCAAATTATATCAAATGCTGATTATGTTTTGTTTACCGTACTCTGCATTTAAATGATGACGTACATAATCTTACGCCTATATTTCCGTAGAATTAGACAGATGTGTAATTCACATGGACATTTCACCAGTTATTGTTTTAAATCTCACGTAATAGAGAGTTAAGCTATCGCCGTTTTACAGTACCAAACTCTATGCTGCTATTAAGAATAATTTTTTGGCAAAAAAAGACCATCAACAATTCGCCGGGAATTGATTTTATGAGAATCGAACTGTACTTACGCACATTAGTCGAATTATTCCTAACCGCTGCGCCACCGAGGCAATCAGAAAATAATAACGTGGTAATTCTTAAAAATTATTATTATAACGCAATATGTCTGAATTAAAAAATAAGTTGTGCATTTTTCAATATACCCACAGTATCACATATAACTTCTATATATCATGTCATTGTATTCAAAAATCGGCTGGTCTCTCTTTACTAAAAATTCACGTGTTAACCTCCACACGTAAACTACATAGAGACCCAAACTCAGACGGAAAACGGCACTAGTATTACACAATGTACGAGGTATAGTGTTGGATATTTACATGAGAACAGGGCTTGATTAAAGAGCGCTCGGATGCGGCGCTAGTACTGTACCGTGTTGTTTCAGACGACGTCTGCCGGTACATGCTTGCGCCAAATTCAATATAACACTCTACTGTCTACGTACTATACAGTTGTTCGTAGCTGCGATTTATATTTGGTTTCTAATTGATTTTTCGTTCATAAATGTAGTTTTCTTTGTTTTCTTAAAGAAACAACTCCCGCACTAGGAATAAATCCTGTGTCACGGGGAACTTTACAAATATTCAGACGGACATAATGAACATCCAGACTCGGCACAACACACAAATTTTTGTCCCGTTTGGGATTCGAACCCTCATTCGGCGCAGTGGCAGTGGCGAAGTGACCACTTAAATTACTATGCCATCCGTGCAATCGTATATAGACATATAGTGTTCTTTTAATGTAAAAATGCATAAATTCCGTTCGGGATATCATCTGACAACTAAGTTTACATACCTCATGCGTAAAAGTGATTCTCCAAATTGTGAGCTTTGTCATACAGTTGAGGATGTATATACCATTTGCTGACGGATTGTGTCAAGAACGAGAGACAACTACAGAATATAATCCAAAAGTTTATGTATAATAGTTTAGATGTGGGAAGCATCCAAAGTATATTGGCCGAACCAGTGAGTGAGGCACCAAGTGGTATAGATGTATATATACCAACATCAAATTTTATAATAAGTAAATTTAGGTTAAGGTATTTATCTATCGGTCTATGCAGCCCGAAATAAATGATTTATTATTATTATTATTACATGCAGCCTAGTAGGTTAAGTGTAATAAATATTATTTGTATTGTAGTATAAGCTTAGGTTACAATGGGACTGGCATATTGCAATAGCAATAAAGTCCCTAAATTAAAAGGATTGAAAAGAAGTATATTCTAAGTGAGTGTAGTAACTTATTGTTGATATTATATGGTAAAGTAAACAGTATGCATAGCTAGAAGCATACTGCCTGCTTTATACTAAGCGTATTGGACGACGTAATTTTATTTATTCATTTGATTCAACTGTACTCAATTTGCTCCAACGATTACCGATGATTATGCGCTCAATGCTCAGGGTGAAAAAAGGAGTTGATTTGATTAGAATGTTGAATAATAGCATATAAATGAAATATGAATGATTTTAAACATTGCTACCAAACATATTATTGATAACCCTTATATTAGTCTTTATTTATAGATGTGTCTCTGGTGGTAAAGTCGTGACAGTAGATCTTATGCCCGCTTATTCCTAATATTACCCGCCGTAATACCAGAAATAATGAACGTGCGATACTTTATAAAAGAAGATGCAGCACAAGGAAAAAAATATTTACTGATACTTACTCTCTTAATAATAGTAAAAGGTCTTGTAAAGACTCTCAAATACATAACATTATATTTACTGCAGGAACATATAACCAAAGTTGTTTGGCTGTGAGCGCGATATCCCAGGTATAATCGAAACTGCCTCGCTGGCGTTAATAGTGGCATTCGCACCGTTACGTGGTCTGGAACTGGAACTTGAATTCCGAATCGGGCCAACCAAAAGTTATTGCATTTTCCTGCCAAGAAATCCTCAATAGCAACCCTGTGTTGCACAGCCCTGTGCCTCGGAAAGCACGTTAACTCGTTAGTCTTGCGCTTAATCTGCCTCTAGGCATGTCCGATTGCCTTCCCCTTGGATTATATATTGGCTGCCGGGACCGAATATCGTTCTGTTCCTAAGACCTTATTATAATCAAAGATCATACAGAATAGGATACTGTGATCTTCAGCTATACCTTAACTAGATATTGCCCGCGGCTTCGATCGCGTAAATTTAGGTTAATAAAAGTTATTTTTATCTGGATGAAAGGTACCTTATGTCCTTTTCTGTTACCCCGACAACGTTTATGCGAAATTTCATGATAATCAGTTATGGCGTGAAAGCGTAACAAACCAACTAACATCCGCATTAATAATATTATGTTAGGATTTAGTAAACAATGGCATTAAAATCTAGGATGAATTCAAATATAAAATTCCTGTGTAGCAAACATCACATTCAGCCGATTCTCTGAACGCCCGCAATTGCATTCAAAACACAAAACACACTGGATAAAATGCAATGGCATCTATGACAAATAAAGCCACGGTGAAACAAAAAACGACCTGTTAGACTCGACACAGTTATAAATAGCCTAACCTCACTGTTCGCTCCTGAATGAAGCGAGGATATGTCTATGTCACAACCAATTTCATCAGCAGTAACTTTGGTTCTCTGTTATATAGATAGTTTGTTGCTGTATACAAAACGCAGCCCAAAGTATGTACTTTTATTACACATTACTTTAATAAAAAGCGAAGAATTAACAAGAATACTTCTAGTAGTAGCTTGCAATAAAAAGCTTTATTTATTTAGTTTTCCTGTCCATTTAGAATGTTCCAATAGCAAAGTGCAATTTAATAATGACATTTTCGTCAGATGCACTTGAAAATTATTGAAACTTATCTATTAATTAGATTTGTAATAGAATCATTTGGGTTGATAATATTTTTATTATTTTGTTTTTTTTAGTCGCTATTAAATGGTTAATAATAATATCACCTACGTATATAAACTGTTGCAATGCTGGGCACGGGCTTCTTCTCCGTGTGAGGGGTTATGTCCATCACGCTGGCCCAGTGTCGGTTGGCAGTCTTCACACATCTTCTTTGAGAACTCTTAAACATGCAGATTGGCTCACGATGTTTATCATCACCGATAAAGCAAGCGATAATTAATACACACATAACTTCGAAAATACATAGATGCATGCCTTGGGATTTCCATCCCATGGGTTGTCTCGAGTGCCCTCGAGACCTCTCCATGGCAGTCCGACATTCTCCCATTAGGCAATAGCTACTGCATAAACAATGTGATGTAATCATTTTGGTTCATTGTCCATTTTATTAGTCAACGTCCGCTTCGAACGGAACGCGTCGAATAAATCGGCGCCATCAAAGCGCGTATCTGTAAACTCGGTGGCATTCCAGAGCTTCAGGATAAGTATACATATTGATGCCTATATAAATATACATATATAGTAAAAATAAGAGTAATAATCCTTCATTCTTTTGATATCATACTGGCTATCATTTTCAATATGTATTTTCGAGGGCAATGTCTTTATGATATGCCTAATATAAAGTTGCCGTACAAAATAATTTATAAGGTTACGCATTGAAATTTCTCCCTTATCAACCTTATTTGGAAATAAGCGAACCAAAAGAAAATCAGGAGGAGGCTCGCATCAATGAGTGAATTAATGTAAATGAATTTCATATCTACATATGTGATTCCACGGCGGAACTCAAATATAATTTTATATGTATATTAGATTCATATTTTATTCATCTATGGATTTACAACAAAAATGTTTATTATTGTTATACAAAAAAATTGCCAAAATGTTCGCTATTTCCATTGCTTCTTTTAATTTAATAATATCAAATGATGTCTATTATATGAAAATTAAGTTACAGCGGTAACGTGCTCAAATTTCTGTAACGGGACTGGATTGAGATCTTTAAAGAAGTTCTGTAGCTAAGAGACCAAAGGTTTTAGTCGTTAAGACTAACATAAACATGAGTGACTGAAATTGCTTGTATAACAAGCTTTCTCTATATTTGTAAATGGACCCGTTACTATCTTCAGCACGTAGCAAGGGACAATAACCGGAATGACATTATTATGATCTAACACGGTGGTGCAATTCCCACACGGAACAAACGTTTGTTTGCTTCACGAGTAGTTGGTCCTTGTCCGTTATAAAGGCCCCCGCGTCACAAGAATAATTCATACGGCGGGAGCTGTCGTTTCAAAATAAAATTAACTATATAAGTACTTACAGTGGCGGTTAATTCCGTTAAACCTGTTAATTTACTTTTTGTATTTTTAATATGTGTCATGTGGCAGTACTTAATAAATAAATAAATAAATAAATAAATAAACCTGAAATTAATAATTCCTTTATTAAAGCAAAAAAGATTTGTCTTTACTTATTTTTATATACATTCTATAGAGTCGACAAATAATCTTCAACAATTAGTACGTGACCTCTATCGCTTTAGCGTTATCGCCCTGGCTTTATATTAATTGAAATAAATCTTGACTCAAAACCTTGAGACGCTTCTTGTTTGGACAATTAGATTCCGCTTTATAAGTAGTTTATATTACTTAGTAGATTTCGCCGGTGATTTCATTTGCGTAGAATTTAGTCTGCTAGTATAACCTGCGATATAACAATACAGACGTCGGCGTCAGTATTGTTATATAGAGTTATGAAGCCAAAGGGTCGTTCAGAAGCCAGTTTAAGATTAAAGCGATTTAATTTGCTTAGGACTTTTAGCTTTTGCCTGCGTCTTCGCTCCCATAAAGTAGGTTATATCAATTTTGTATTCTCTTTTTGCTAGATGAAAAATACAAAAATAGATTTAGGGCACCTTCCTATATCCTTTTTTGTACCCCTGACATTTATCATATTAGTTGGGACTTAATGTTTTTACCATATGTTTCATTTCTACTGTACATATTTAGACAATTTGTGTACATTATAGTACAGGTGACTTAGGTCTTTACGCCCAATTGTTTGAATCATTGATAGTGCACAACTTGTCTCATGCGCCTCCGCTGTCACTAAAGGCATGGCTCTGTTTTAATTGGGGATTTTCACGTATTTCGGGTCCTGACAGGTTCGTAACGACTTCAGAAAACAATAGCCGCTCGCCTTGTACAGTAGGAACAGTGGCGTAGCGTAGTGGGCCTGCGGCAGGTGTAGCCCGCCCAGGGCGGCGCTTTTAGGGAGCGGCAATATTTTACAATAAATAATAATATTATCTTGTAAATATTCGAACCATTTTATGACGAACGTAACGGAATGGGCAGATGTACAATACACCACTATGCTTAACCTCGAGAGATCCCAAAGAGCGGTTTTAAAAGTAAGCCATTTTCTTCCTTTTCATTACTCGACCAAAGATCTCTACGAACGCTGTAACTTACTATCCGTACGTCAACTGTTCATCCTACATGTGCTATTACGAAAACACTCACACCTTCATTACAGTCCTAATGTACTATGTAGCAAAAGACGCAATTATGCAGTGTGCCCTCGAAGACGATTTAAAACTAGTTTCTCACATAGACATTTCACATTCCTTGGCGCGTACTTATGTATATAACAAAGTTAACCGATTCTTATCCATATATCCACTTACCAAACACCAATGCAAGAAAGTCCTATCTAAGTGGCTTCAATCCTTAGATTATGAGAATACTGAAAAACTGTTGGTCATACCGTTGTAACTAAATACTTATAAATTACGCGAACACACACACGCACGCACACACACACATGCGCACACACACATACTCACACGCACAAACACACGCACACACAAACATACACACGCGCGCACACACATACATACACAAATACACGCATATACAAACACACAAACGCACGCATACACACACACATGCACGCACACATACACACAAACACACACACACTGCACATTCTCTCTAACAACATACTGTGACTAGGAATTAAGAATTAGTCATATTTGTATTTTTGTATCTCTTTATTCTAATATTGGTTATTCTGGTTGGGGCCTGGAGATCTGTCACACAGGGTTATCCCTATTATAGACTCCAGTCTCTCACAAAGAAAATAGCTTTACATACACTGCTATAACCAATTTATTGTACTAATATTCTTTGTGAAGAGAGAAATAAATAAACTTATTATTATTATTATACACAATAATGATCACTGTTCTTGCGAAACGTTCTTTAGAATAACTGTATATTATACTGTTTTAAATTGAAATACCTAAATCAGAGGGCGGTAAAATTTTCTTCCACCCCGGGCGGCTGACACCTACGCTACGCCACTGAGTAGGAACTGAATTAGTTATACGTTGTACAACTGTAATGCGTAACTTCATTTTCTTTTTCGTATGGTTAGTGACCAACCTGTTGTCAAGAGTTGTTCAAGCCTAGTAGGCCTCTGACATGGCCTAACGACTGCTGTTAATTTGGCAACAACTGGGATCGACTTTTTACGTGCCCTCCAAAGCACGGAAATGCTCAGATGAAATACTACTAAGCGGTCACCCATCTATAGACTGACCGTACCCAACGTTGCTTAACCTCGCTAATCGTTTATCGATCATTGAGTGCACCTGGCTATGAGCGTAACTAATGAATCATTTGCTATATAATGATGACATCTTCCAAAATTGTATATCTTAATATATTGTTCTAATTATGCCATGTTTAACTGAAACCTAAGCGCTGTTATGCGCGCGCTTACTATGGCATACATATTGATCGATATAATTCGCAACTTAGATGAAGAGATATTTTCTATTTTCTGTTAAAAAAAAAGACAATATGTGGATTATAAGGCAGTGTCGGAGCCTTACAACTGATGGACCCAAAGTAGGGTGTACTTTGTGCCCATCAGTTGTATGCAGGCACTAGGCGATTCGAACCCGCAACACTCGGAGAGGCAACCACAACCTACGCCATTCGTGTCGTCATATATTTCTTCTATCAACGTTTTAACACCACGAAGTAAAGAACTTAAACGACAGTCAATTATAACATACCTTAGTATGTACTATCTATACTAATATTATAAAGCTGAAGAGTTTCTTTGTTTGTTTGGTTGAACGCGCTAATCTCAGGAACTACTGGTCCAAATTGAAAAATTATTTTAGGGTTAGATAGCCCATTTATCGAGGAAGACTGTAGGCTATATAACATCACGCTACAAGCAATTGGAGCGAAGCATCAATTAAAATGTTGCGAACACGGGGAAAATTGTCTTAATATACGAGCGAACTGAAATGTGAAAGTGCCACATATACCTACGAGATATAACTCTGCCAAACCTTTTACAAAAGTGATGTTATGTACATAATTTACGATAGTAATTATTCTGGTGTGTTGTTGTGGTTCCTTGATCCATAAACTACTTTCCACCCCAATATTATAACGAGGTCAATAGTTTCAGGCTCAAGGACTATCTACTTTATAGTAAAATTTCTATCTAAAGAGATAGAAATTACACTATCGGAACAAAAATGGGCAATAGGCAATGGGTCTGCAGAAGTCTGGAGGCATCTGGTGGGGCTGAACGAAGGCAGAACTAAACTAAAACGAACCTGATGGCTTACTTAGGACTTAGAATATATTGAGGCCTAAATGTTTTCATGAATATTACCAGTATTTATAGAAACCTGCCATGGTTGGTTGGCAGGGAGTAAACGTAATCGCTCCTTAGAATACTATTCATAATTATGTTCATGAACTATGAATGCCTGAAAGGGCTATATGAGCTAAAATGGACCTCGTGTTTCTTCCAAATGAACTTACAAGAAAGTAAATATTCTATCTTTTATCCCAATTCGTATATACGAAAATTGTCTTTTTTGTAAAATATATGATAGGCATAATATCATCACTAAACTTATGCAATATCTGAGTAAGAATATATATAATAATAATAATAATCTACCACATACACACAACACCATCTAGCCCAAAGAGCTTGTACTATGGGTACTAGACAATGGATAAACATACATATATACTTTTTTGTTTGTAAATACATACATATTATACATAGAAACACCCAGACCAAGACAAACATCCATGTTCATGCACACAAATGTTTGACTTGTGCGGGAATCGAACCCGCGACCTCAGGCGTGGCAGTCGGTTACACTAACTACTGCGCCATTGAGGCCGACGAATATACTGCCCGTTTGCATAAAATAAATAATTGACTGTTTTGCCACACGCAACAAACTTCCCAATAATACAAGAGCATATATACAAACATAACAAATACATAAGCCTAAAATTTTAATGAATATAGATTGTGTTACAACGCGTAAGATATCAGATTAAATAAGTCACTATCTTCTGCCCACGGTTTCGCACTTAGCGACACCAATAGAATTATTTCAGACAGATGTCATCCGTATCACGAATTACGTATTTCATGACGATATAAAATGTCAAAGAACCATATTAAACTTTATTGATAAAAGCGCACCAGTAGTGACGTTCCTTGCGACCTTAAAGTACCAAGCAGGCTTGTAAAATAAATAGAGATTTGTACAGTAGGAACTGAATTAGTTATACGCATAGAATTGCGTTATAATTCTATGGTTATACGTTGTACAACTGCAATGCGTTACTAATCAAAGATAACCTATATAATTACGATATCTTCTTCCAAAATTGTTCTTCCAAAATCGAGATTTGTATTTGATTATTAAAATAACACACCACAACATAAAATTGCATGTAACGTATTATTTATAATGTGAATGACAAAAATACAATTTCTAGTTTGAATTATTTTAAATAGCATGCATGTATGAAAGTAGATACCTACTATACAAATATAAATGTAATAAACCGTGTTTTCTATTTCTGTTTAATTGTTGTTTAATTTATTATAATAATATATATTCAATTACAATAATTATAAAAATGTTATGTTATTATCGAATATGATCAACATCGCCCCAGCTCTCTGTATAAGTGCTTGCTCCAACCAAGCACTATGAATAAGAAAATGCAAATCGTTCTAGTATAAATACAAATTAATCTCGGCTTAGCACCTAGATACATCTAATGCGGTATTTATACCTAATTAAAATCTTTATCTTGCAGTTAAAGAAATCTATCGTATTAGAATAATAATTATCTATAATTACGTGGCAAAGTAAATAAAAGCATTACATTTGAACTTCTCACATTTAGACAAGTAAATACTTCGGTAATTGGTTGGTACTTAAAATGCTTGATTCATAGCATACTATGAAACGTGTCTCGGTCATTATGAAAATCCTTAACCGCCAGTATTAATCGAATTCCCTTCAGCCTATCGGAAAGAAAAGTGAATTACAATGCTAATGAAGTCTTTCTACCCTCTCTAGATTTTTTCCTGAGTAATCATCTCAAATGAACCCGATCTAGTTGGCTTATAAAACCGCGCCTGCGTTAGGTTTCAACACTCAACAAAATATACAAATATCAATTTCTTTCTAAACATGTATTTGTAACGGTCACTATACTTATGTTGTCTAGTTTTCAAATATAATATTCCTTTAAAATTTATTTTGTAAGTGTGTTTTGTTATGATACAATAAATGCAAGTACAAGTAATACCCAAAAAACCACTGATAATTTTCTACTTTTCATCGATTATATTTTCAAGTTGCAGAAAACTACCTATGCTTCTCGTAACTTCCTTCGCATTTCATTTAAATGTTAATAAACGGTCCACAGGATTTAAGCTTTAAGTAAAAGATTAAACCTATCGCTGAAAATACAGTCGTAAGATTAGTATAGGTTGCCTGATGGTAAATGACTACCATAACCTTTTGTATAGGTATTGGTATTACTCGCGCATTGATAACACTTAAACGATGAAGT
This sequence comes from Catocala nupta, assembly GCA_963675205.1. NCBI lineage: Eukaryota > Metazoa > Arthropoda > Insecta > Lepidoptera > Erebidae > Catocala > Catocala nupta. The sequence goes on along the minus strand of OY776100.1, from coordinate 14,092,342 downwards.
CACTCTCTGCTAACGTAAGAAGCAAAGATCACACTTTGCTACTGACAGCACGCCACCGTCTACGGCAACAAAAGATTGTTTGACACTCGTCTTTTGTGAGAATATACTTCCCCAGTTGGTCTGCACATCGATGGTCTGCACCAATTTAAGCAATCCCTGGCTTAGCTAGGGTTTCTACCTTGTATTATAAACGTAAATAATAATACACGCACTGACAGCATAGTGGTTTAGGTGGTAACTTCGTCTGTGTAATTTAGCCAAGTGTTGTGGATTCAATCCCTACACGGGACAAAAATTGGTGTGGTCCAAAAATAGTTGTTCGGGCATCTAGGTGTACCTGTAATAGTGCTTGGATACCTTAAGGTCCAAAATCCTGTGAACACTCGTATTAGAATAAATATGAATAAACTAGATGGCGTTGTTTTGTAATATTGCAACGCATACTCATTTTAGCAAATAGGTCAAAAATTATAAGAAATTATATTCTCAACCGAAATGACACTCGAACACAGGGACAGAATAATGTTTGCGTAGGAACAGAATAGCGAGCCAACGAAAGTATCTATAAAATAAACTACCTACTATAAAATTATAAATTCATTTGTAATTATTTGCTTCTTGTTGTACCCTGAAATGTGTTCTATTTTAAAATAAACTATTGTGAATAAAGATTAAACAATCGCTTAAAGTAAATTTAAGAAATCAAAATCAAAATTGAGTTATTAAGAAATCTACTTCTATTTATTTTATGGTAGTGCACTGCCACCTATTACGATATTAATAAACTACTAACAGTTCTTGTATCGATTTCCGTTAGAAGGCGTCAATTACCGGCTTATACCATTTTAGTTTTGAAATGGGTATGTATTTTTGCAGCTCACTGTACGTGTTGTCTCCATTATCTGAAGTTTTGTGACACAGGATATAAGCCTAGTTCTCGAGTTATCTTTTCAAGAAAATAATAATGATCTTCCCACATGCAAGGTTACATTTCTAGCTATATTTTGACGTAAAAACCAGGTCAAAAGGCCTTCCCATACGTTTATATTAAAAGTTGAAATTGAAAAACGTATGATAAACTCAGTTTTACTTCACTTTTTTTGAGGATCCCGTTAGTATATCGCAAAGAGGTCGGCACGTTTGATGATACTTTTTATTCGGCCCCGCGATGAAATATTGCACCCCCGACAATGGGAAGGTCAATTTTGTAGACTGAATAAATCATTTTCAATCGGTTAAGTTCAAATAAAATTGGACTAAGTTGCGTATAAATTTTGTTGCTATTTAATTTTGTAAATTATTGTGTTAGAGAAAAAGTTGTCTGCCGTGCTCCTTGGTGGTAAGTTAGAGCTTATAAGTACTGCCGTGTACGGATTTAGTTCCAACTCGTTAGTTGGAAAATTATGGATTAAATAACACTGGCATCATTTTAAAGTCCCTGGAAATGTGCCCGATAGTTGACAATAGGTTCCCTTTTAAACGTAGTATACAATAATTATTAGCTTGCGACAACAACTTTTTACCCATTTCTAAAGACAGAAAATCTAAATAATAAATAATGTCTAATTACATAAATCTAATTATATACAAAATACACGTGATATATAATATACAACGTTGACAAGCTTTTAGATAAAAATTCATGAAATTTAATATTGTTTTATGAACGCTTGTAAGAAGCAAAATGCAAATAGATAAAAAATATATTGTAATTGGTACTCAGAAGTACCTGTAAAAAATAAATTACTATCAGTCACCGGTCATCACATTAGGCATTTGAAAGACTTTAATTAAAACAAACACCAGGTGTTAATAGTAGAACCAATTAAGAGTTAATACTATGAAGGTTATACCCCAATGATCGTCTTTGTTTGTTTCAGAGCGTTTCTTCGAATTCTGTGCGCGTGCTGCCCCAGAAAGTTGCGACGGAAATATCAACCGCAACTTCGCTTCAAACAATCCCAAGTGAGTATTCGTGTTTACTCAACAAAAGTATAGAGATATTAAGTATTTAGTTTACTTAAAAAGTCCTTAAATAAAAGGAATTTTTCTAATTTCGGTTGCCAATTGAAATGCTTTTTTTTAGATTGTCATGAATTTATTTTTACTTTCAGTTGCGCACCACTCGACGTTATTACTCATCGAGCGAACTGATGGGCATACAACAGCTCAGGCAGAACTCCTGTGAACAAACTTACATATAGCGAATCAGCTTCATTTTGTATCGCTTCGGAATCTCCTCCAAATTTCCAAGTGCCTTGACGATAAATTATAATTCGTATCTTCCATGTTTCTAGTACTTTATGCAAATTCTGAGCTATTCAGATTCGTGTACGGAGATATAGTCAATCTCAAGTGATATTTACCAGATGTATGTTAGTCGCGGTTGTCTTCGTCGGGTCACATGTCCACAGATATGTTGATGAGCGCAGAGGTACGTGTAGCCTTGTTATCAGCTCACACGATGCACTCTGTCTCGGTGTTCCTCCCTCGTTACTTGTTACTGTCCACGCTCTTAACAATTTGTCCGCACTTCGTGTCATTGTCAACTGAGAAATATAACAACCCGTCTTCCTCTGCTTTGTTACGCTTGCCATCCCTTTTATCATCATCTCGACTAACAACAACATTGCTTGAACTAAAAACTTTGCATGATATCCCAAGATTAATTGTTTCTTTTTTCTATATTAATAATCGCTGGTTTGCATGACTGAGAATCAATGGATAATTAGTATGTCGTAATAACTACTTCGGCAATTACCTTTTTTGATGGTTTATGTAATAAATAATGTTTTCTATTTTCTCACGCAATATACATACTAACTTCGTGGTGCTAAGTTCATGAAAATCTTTTTCATTTATTGCTAGTGTTGTCTAAAATATTCAGTGTGTGTTTTTCAGAAGAATATAGATCACTCTAAACGTTTCCATTAACTGTTCTACTATTTTCATATAACTTTTACAAATTGTCGTGTCGTACATTTTTCACAAGTCTACAATCTTTATACGTGTTGTTTGTTGCATGATTCCGATTGAATATTCTCCTCTTCCACTTCGAATGACTCCAATAAAAGTTTATGCCACGAGATCAACAAAATAACGGCATTTACTCCGACCAACTTTTACTTTTATCGACGTACTTAAATCTTATGAGTAATATGAGTATTGTTTTGCAGTATCCGGTGTCGACGATGATGTACTCGTCAGTCTCACAGCATGAGATGTGTCGTTTGTGACATCAGGCTCGCGCGGGTACTTTCCGCGCGCCCAGGGCCAGGTGCTCTTGATGTAGGGACCGCCGCTCGCTGCGCGCCAGCCGTCGCAGCGACCGGCACACGTGCGACGCCTACCGCATGAGGACTTTAGATCACACCTTCGATGAAACTATCCAGTACGTAGATCGACACATCGGTCCCGACAGTGTACCTTATTGCCTGGACTCAGAGTCCGTCAGTGAAGTGAGCTTAGAAAGCGATAGTCGAAAGCCGTCGATCAAAAAGAATGCCAAAAAGAAAGTGACATACCAAATCAAAGCTGAAGTGCTCTCTAACTAATTTGAAATAGTGTTCAATGTATATAAATGTAGATTGTTGTATGTGTCGAGAACACGGTCACTTGAGATTGTCTCAGGATGAAAGTTTATTATTAAGAATCTCTTGTACCTACTATAGTTAATGTATGTAAATAAAAAGTATGTGGTATTGTAATTTTATTCTATCGTCTGTGTCCGTAGATATGTTCATTGGTATCGAGACGATCTTAATTGAACTAGTAACTCTATTCTAGTCAAGAGAATTTTTTCACGAGAAAATAAATCAATCAGGAGCTGTGATTTACTGAATAGCTGTGTATATAGTTCATGAACAATGTATATATGTAATTTCATTGTCCTATAAAATATTATGCTTATCGTAGTGCCATGTAATATTATTATGAGGGAATTAATGCGCTTCACTACATTGTAAATATCTATTTGTGTTATAATATCTTAAATATTCATAGCAATACCAAAAATGTTCAATAGTGTTATTTGAAGTAGTTGTAGCCATACAATAAACTTTGTTGTATTACCAATATGATTTGAATCATGCCTTTAATAATAGTGCTGGTTACTTTGTAAATAAATATGATTGGCATGTAGATAATGCAACAGTGATAGCATAATTTATGGCATAACGTGTAATTTGAAGAAGTAAATACTTGTGGAATATTATGTCAAACTTATTTCTGGAGCTATTATTAAATTAAGTAACCGAAACTGTAACTGCCATTTATACTACATTAAATAAATCGTTAACGCTAAACCTAACAGATATAAAAGTGCTTTATGTTTATTCATATTATCAAATTCTTTAATGGTGTAAAAGGCCTGGCTTAGATCAAAATATATTTGTAATGTTTTTAAAACTGTTGCCTGAATTTTTTTTTTTAAAGTTCGTTTATGTCAATATTTTATTAGAACTAATTTATATACGAATCAGGTTCATATCTTAATAGATATGATACTGATTCGTATATCAGTGCTTGAATCTTTTTTCTATTTAGTGTAATCCCAAAACAAAAGAAAGATTCAAGCACTCAATCAATATTTATTTGTCAAAATTGAAAATAAGAATTTACTAAAATTAAAAATCGTAATTTTCAGGCATATACTTGTTCAAAACACTGACTCCAAATTTTAAGTGTCTTTGTATTTGTCGGTGTAGCAATCTCCATCTTTCTCATTCCAATGCCATCTCTTTCAGTTCCTTCTAAGTTTCAACTTTCACAACTTCTTTCAGTTGGGTTGGTCGGTGTACCTTCTTCTTGGTCTTCCCCTCTTACTTCTTGCTTCTATCTTCCCTTCCATTATCTTTGTGATATTATCATGTCAAATTAGATGTCCTGTCATTTTACCCCTTCTGTTCTATATTTGTTTCAAAATTTCACGTTTTTATTTACTTTTGTCAATATTTCTGTATTAGTAACATTTTCTGTCCAGGGCACATTTTCCATTCGACGCCAGCACCACATTTCAAAACCATCCAACCATTTCCGGTCTCTCTGTCTTAAGGTCCACATTTCGCAAGCGTATAGGGCAATGGAAAATTAAAATCGTAATTTCCAGGCATAAACTTGTTCAAAACACTGGCTGTAAATATTAATAAAACGTTACATCCTAAATCTGGCAAATATTATTGGCTCGTCATGTAATGGCAACAATGTAATACATGGAAACTAATATAAAGGGACAGAATAGCACCCTCAAGGCAATATGATGTTTAGCTGATCTAATCTGAACTATCAACATTTCTATAAATGAGGAAATTACATCAGTCTAGTCAAATATATGTAGATTAAGACTTCACAGAACTCATAGAGCACTGTGAAGAACCCATAGTAAATTTTTTGCCACGGAGCTATAGCAGTAATGTAATGCATAATATCATCATTACACGTAGTTTTGTTGCTCTTGCGCCTATTGGCAGTCAACGGTCTCCCATAAATGTTTATTGTATGTATGTAGTAGATTAGCATAATTCAAATTGTTTGCTCAGTATTATTGTTACGGGTTTTTATAGTTATTACTTGCTTTAATATATGGATGTATATTTTGTTACCAAATATCAAATTAAAAAGACAATATTGAATCTTTAGTATGATTGTATTTTATTTAATGTCAATTTCTCTTGCTTAAGGTGTCCCTGTATTATAACGTTGACGAAACAAATAGCACTACAATCTAACGAAATATTGGCAGTTTGTTAATATTTGTCTTTATTCAAAACAGATTTTTATTGGCGATATTGTTGTTTACCTGTAAATAATACCAATCTATACATCTACATAAGATACCAAAAACTGTTAACGTTATACTTCAATGGCGCTCAATACAACAACTATTGTGTAAAATATTCAATTAAACATATTTGTATTTGATGTCTATTTAATAAATTTATCAAAGAATTTATGTAGTCAAGGCTCTGTTGCAGTTTAAAGTTCCTTTTATTATAAGAACTTGCACCTTAATTAAATGTTGTATAAAGTAAATTACGTGTAAAATATGTATCAATATAATTGATAAGATCCAAAAATAATTAGATAGTGGTGTTTAGGCAATAAACATCGATGTTTTAATGGCAATATTGTTGCAAGATATTATAAACAGTTGTTACGGAATTGAAAATCAGATCTATTAGACGAAGATATAGTAATTTATTTATTTGGTTTTGTTTTGTTTTTTAGTAATAATAAATATTCTATCATAGCATATGTCCAATTTTGAAATAGCGAATAAGCAGATACTATCAACGTTCTGTTATGTTATTAACTATGGAATCTTTTGACGCAATACGTGTTCATTACCAATTAGTTTATTCATATTTCATAGTAACGCTGAATGAAATTATACCTTTGTGAAAAAAGAGTTCGTAGAAAAGAAAACTATTTAAGCAGCTTCAGAATATCTTAGTGTTTTGGATGAAAGTAAAGTAATACCGTACAGTTTACAATGCAATCAATCTTGAAAAATCCAAGAATCGTTTTGTAATTAACAAAAATACACAAATCAAAGTACTCAGCCATGCATGGTGATACTCCTCAGACATTAAGCTTATACAGAAGCCGAGCATAATGACGCGTAAATACGTTAACGAGTAGAATTTTTTGTAATATTATTCAACTAGGCTTTTTGTTAATTTTCTTAATTTTTTTATTTTTACTTTATATTCTGCATAATAGACTCATATTATGCAGAATATTATGTTTTGACTATAAATTTGATAATTGTTCATATTAAAGCCATACCTTTTAATTTCACGTAGCTGATATTAATGTCGGTCGGTCGGTAAACACAAATACCAGAAACCTTTAGAGTTTACTCGTTTATAAAGGTAGGGATGTAGGGGTTAATTAAATGTGTGCATCAGAATGGCGGGTGTAATGTTACGAATCAGCATGAAATAAAAATGTATCAAATCTACCTTCAATCTACCTAAATCTACCTATAAAGAAAGTAATTCTACCTCTTTGAGTTCAGAGATAGCACAAAAAGAAAGTGAGCCGCCAACCTGACGTCAGGTCCGCGGGTGTATTTCTGTTTCTGAACGAAATACTAAATGATTAAGTATGGATTCACTTCCATATAAATCTACCTGTATTCTACCTTACAATACTACAAACAAATATTAAATCTAAGGATTAAATGAAGCGTAATTTGAAAATAAAATTTAGAAATCATTAAGCGCCTGGCAAATTAGCAATAGCAAATGGTTATAGCACGACAAAAGTATCTGAAAAAGAATTATGTAAGGGAAAATTAAAACAATCGATTATAATACACAATCATGTTGCTTCAATTCTACATTATAATTATTGTCTTCTTACTTTCGTCCATATACGAGGCAATGCAAAATCATATTTTTCTGACTTTCTTTTGTTTTGGTGCTCAAATCATCATAACATGTCCATTTCTTCTGTCTATAACAGTGCGCTCTGTAGTGACCGATGCTATTTAGATCGTCTTTTGATCCTGACGGTAAGTATTCAATAACACCTATTACATCATATGCATTAGATTGCAATATAATTTTCAATGGCACGTTATCTAATGACACAGGCTCATTTTGATGCATTTCAAAGCTTTTTTTAACGTTTTGAAGGACATATGTAAATGTTCGCAAACCATTGCAGTTATTACAGCGACACTCTACAATGTTATGGTCGTCATTCAACATGGATTCCGCGGCACGATTAATTTCCAATATTCCTTTATTGGTATCAAGTGGCAGAAAAGCTACCTTTCTTAGAACATTATTAATAGCACAGGAATCATTGGTGCAATTCTCTTTAATATCTGCACTATAAATAACATCGATCAATATTCGCTCAAAAATGTAAGAAACGTTGCATTCACAACTTATTTCAGTAATGTGTTTCAAATATTTATTTTTAAAGTAATTTCCTAGAATATAAGCACGGTTTTTGTATAGAGTGAGCTTTAAGATTTGTTCATCAAGCATGTTTCTTAAAAAGGCACAATAACTATTACTTTTATTACTGAGAACAGTAGTGTTAACTGCAAAACCCTCTGCGCAAGCAGACGCCATAACTTGAGTAACAGTATCAAAAGCGCAAGTGTTCTTTAATAACCAATTTTCTACACCTGACTTTGTTAAAATACCATTTTGTAATAGTGGAATATATTTCACATTTTGTTTCCTTTTTTTGTCAGGCTTATTGCACCCTAAGCCTTTCCAATTTTCAGAGAGAGAAGGACTTTCCGCGAGAAATGAGTCATCTGTATATTCTTTCTTCTTTATATTTTTTCCTAGTGATTGTGGCCTATCTTTCTTTACTTTAAGTGTTACACATTCCTCTTTTGTGAATGCGGTTTTAAGTTCACCAGCAATAAACTCTAAATGTTTTATAAGAAATGTATCCACTCTCAGACGATTACTTTTAGTCGCCATCTTAAAAAGATATCTTTTTAAAGTTTTAAAACTGCTTTCTACGTTCGAAGAGGAGGGGTTTCGTATAGTAGTTTGGTAAACAGGTACCATTCTATCGGACCGCAATGGCAATTGGCTAACCAGCTTGGTTAAATGCGGTATCAGCGTTGGCATGTAATACAAGTTTTCATGACAATCATCGTCGTCAGTCAAAAAAATGATTAAGTTTTCTTTATCTACTTGGCTAGTGTACCAAGCCGGAACATTAGATGCCTCTGTTTTCCCAACGTCGAGCATAGTGAATACCCTATCAGTCAAATCGGCATTTCTGTCTACATCATCTGGCTTTGGAATATTTGGATCATTTATACATGATTCCTTGTACATCAGTAATTTTTAAGACGCAATTTTGATTCAGCACATCGCGTTCCATTTCCATCATATCTGTTTAGACTGACTGTTACTAAATCGGAAATGCTATATTTCAAAATATCATACGCCTCTGTTGTTCTGATAAGAAGACGACATCTAAAAAAAATTGCCTTAATCTTTCATCAACATTTTTAAAGCAAGATAGATTTAGTAATATCTTTATTAAATGGCTGACATCAACCCTAATATACGTTTCATCTGGAGTATGAATCTTTTCTTGAAGCTTATTAAAAGAATTTGCTACATAATCCGCGGTACTTTTGAAAGGTGTGAACGCCTTGACAGCTGATCCAATTAGAGCTGGTGATTGATCAACGACAACTTCATTAGGATTTTTCTTGTTATGGGTCCAAACTTGTAACCACTTAGTTATATTGTCCATTGTGTGCGTTTCCGATAACATTTGCGTTATTGGCACGCTTCTACCATTGTTATTATCGTACATAACACCAGAGTACAAAAAAAATATGTTTTGTATTAGTAATTTCTTTCGTAGGACCAATTTCTTTTAGTAAGCTTCCAGTGGCATCCAAACTTAAAATTACTCTATTCTGTTGAGAATATTTTTTATAATGTGCATCTTGAGCCGCAGACCAGTAAAACACATAGAATGGATATAAAGATATTTGTTTCAAATCATCGTCATAAGGACTTATCTTGGTCATAATCCATATAGCCAAAACAGGATTTTCATGGTAATGTGTACTGCTCTGTTGTTCATATTTTATCTGCCTTAAACATGCTGTTGTAAGTAAGTGTGGAGGTTCTGTCTCGCCTACAATCATTGTGGAGTCCACTAAATCTGTTATGCACTACAATTGCAGACTCATTTTCTAATTTATGAGAAAGTCCTTTACTTTTTTTAAGATATTTATATATATAAGAAATTTCTCATCAAAATCCATGATATCGCCCTCACAGTAAACAACCTTATCAGTAAGCCAATGTATAACAATCTTAATTTCAGCATTGCATTCAGTACACATTCCATGGCATGTTATTCTGTCACCATACCTTACAGAATGAGTTTTGAACGCCCAACTGCAAGGAACTTTCGTATTATTCCAAATTTCTTCTCTTAACACATGTGCCCGAGAATGCTTTGGTAATATGCATTTCTTTTGATAGTTAATTGTAGATGACAGTCTGTTTCGCACTGTAAGCTTTGTTAAAGGCTGAATTTGTTGCCATTTATACGCATCTAAATAAAATTTAAATACCTTCTGATGACTGCGTTTTTCATTTTCTCTGATAATATCAGTGCAATCGCCTCCACTCGATTGGCTGTGTGAATCTTCAGTCGGATCATCATCAGCATTCCAAGAAGTAGTTATAGTATTTTTTCAATGACAAGTAAAGAGCTTTTTCGGTCATTTTATGGTCTAAATTTTTGGCAAATTGGTAAATCATTCTTTAGTACAAAAATGCATTTATACTTTACAAACACTTCTTTTTGAACTTCCAATGGAACTACACTTTGTTTTCCTGCTTGTCTCTTCATTGTAATACGCACCAACCACAATTTATATAATTACTTAACGCAGCACAAACAAGTCAACCTAATTAAATGTCTTATATCGAAATAAGTAATGGAAAATGACAGTTTAGCTCCTCTTTCCCTACATTTTCATACTGTATACCCTCAAATACCAAAATAAAATTAAGAACACATTTACTCAACGTAAAAACAAGTCGATATGCGATGTAGGTATAGGTAAATAAATAAACACATTATAAACGTTCTATTTTATTTATGCAGAAGGAAATATACCAAGTAGTTAGTTAATTAATAAGATAAGTAAGTAGTGTTACATTTCAAATAGTTTGACGAGAGCTAACGTGCTTATAAATAGCAATAATTAATTGTAACAAATTTGCTACTATCAATTTGCTAGGCGCTTATTAATTTACTAATTTTTTTTTCATATTACGCTTTATTTACTCCTTAGATTTAATATTTGTTTGTTGTATTATAAGGTAGAATACAGGTAAATTTATATGGAAGTGAATCCATACTTAAACAATTGGTATTTCGTTCAGAAACAGAAATACACCCGCGGACCTGACGTCAGGTTGGCGGCTCACTTTCTTTTTGTGCTATCTCTGAACTCAAAGAGGTAGAATTACTTTCTTTATAGGTAGATTTAGGTAGATTCAAGGTAGATTTGATACATTTTTATTTCATGCTGATTCGTAACATTACACTTGTTATTTCTTACAGAATGTTTCAACTACATATTATAGTATTAAAATACATATATACGAACTATAAACGATGTTTTTTATAAACAGCTATATTGCCATTAAATTATTCGTATACATACTTTGTAGGTAAAATAAAAGTGTTTATTATGAGTTATTATTGACGCCCACAAGGCCTTACTAGTCTCAATTGTCTCAAATCCTTGTTTATCATACCAGTGTGCCTGTCTTACACTAAAACGGTAGGTCCTTAATATTGTAACTGTACATACAATATGCAACAGACCTAGCACGGCCAAGTGTGTCATGTGTGTCAATATACTCAAGGCGAGAAAGTGCGTTTGATAGGGAGCTTGTTATAAAAAACACGAGTTATGTTTAAATGGCGTCCTTACTTCATATAACGAACGTAAATCTTGGCAATTATATTACTAACTCACGTTTATTAAATATATTATTTAAGTATTATGTATAAAAAGGGCTCACTTAATACATTTATAAGTCATTAGTAAGCCCTTTTTATTTGCGCCGAGTGTTGTGGGTTCTTTCCCTACACGGGACAAAATTTCTATTTGTAAAGGTCCACAGGACACAAGAGTGAACACTAGTGTGGAAGTTGGCTTTTCAAAAAAGATAAACAAATGTTCAAAGCAGAATTGCCCTAATAGGGATACATCACGTGACAGGGTTCTTCCAATAGCGACAGGTTATTTCTCAAAATTTGACAGTTATGTCCCATTGGCCGTGCTAGGTTAAAAACATTTTTAATAAACATTCCATTGTAAATGTATACTTCTCGCTACAGCTAAAATTTCAATATTGTGTATAAATAAACATTGTATGTAAAATTAATTTTAAATGGGTTGTCGTATAAATTTATATAAAGTATTTTTCCTATAATTATGTTTGTTTGATTTAACTACATTTTATAAACCACAAACACAGCTGTAAAAGACCATAGCATTATATTCTATAGCCATTGAGTTCACGGGATTTATCCACCGCAATTCAAAGGCGGTTGAATGTTAATTTTAATTGACGTGGATCCATGGATATGCTGTGAGTTCGGATCCACCTCACTTCCTATTAGTCTCTGTATGAATGACAATATCGCCTACGCAAGCTTTGCTCTATATCCGCGTAACGACATTAATGTAGAATAAGAGAAGTTCAATAAGTAGATTGGTTGATTTAATAGGACTCAATATATCTGTTTATGACATAGGTGTTGACATAAAATTTTACATTTTAGGAACAGAAAGTATGCAGACACCGTTTTTTTATGTTATAAAATGTGGTGTCACGTAGAAGGAGGCGAGGCATATTGCCAGATTGCTACTGAAAATTTCCTAACGACAAATACCAATTCGAACACTACCTGCCCCGGGTATAAAACCGAGACGTCATGATCAGCCGTTAACAAAAACTCAAATTTATAACTCAGAACCAATTTTAGAGTCGTCAAGTGAATAATGTGAGATAACACCATGTGATGAAGGACCTCTTCTAATCTAAACTTAGTACTGATGCTGAATGCTTTCACGAAGTAAATCTTATACCATAAAATATTATTAATTTATCGGTAACTGATTTACATAATATTGACTTCCATTTATACGAATGTTATACATTGAAGTCAAAATACTTCATACGGATCCGTATAAAGTAGTTTAATTCAATTGTTTACAACTATCAAATCACTGTAACTCCAGTAACTTAAGTTAACTTATAAAGACATAAGTATTACTTTGTGATCTAGTTGCATAAATAATTTAAATTTCTGTCTTCATCTTCTACTCACAAATCCATCGAGACAGTTCCGTAAAATACAATGACTATAATTAATACTTTCAACATATCGATGACCGGGAATAACCTTACACATCCATCCATACACAGTTAGATACATTTTCTTAGAAGAAAACAATTTGTTTTCTAAGAATTATACACCATTAAAAGTTCCATTGCTTGTGCTCGTAAAAGCCCTAGGGCGAGATCAATTATAAATATTTTTAAAGCTCTGTACTTGTGAGATGGTATTAAAAAGAGGTAAATATACAAAAGAAAATAAGTAAGTTGCAGAGAATAATAACATAAAGATGTCTCGCTACACCCGGAGGCAACCAAACTCGGACTTATTGTATGTATCAACGTACCCAAGTACATATCTTTTCATCGCCATGGCTCATGACTTTTTAAGGACAATGAAAATTCACAAATATAATTTTCACTTTCTTACACCAGACCTACATCGTTTTAGCGAATAATAAAATTTTTTGCTTTTCGCGATTAAATATCGCAATTTCAACCGACAGGATGGGTTCGTTTGTCTACATCTTGGAATCCTGTCATCTTCAAATATAAACGTCGCCACAATGACTTAGATCGTCAATGTGTCAATCGTCAATCTTTAGTGTTGTGTGTCGAAATACAGACAGTGTAAATATGAAGAATAAATACCAAGTGAGGGTAGTTGCCGAAACCCACACTTCGAGATGGCGCCGCTGAGCTCAACCACTATCGATGTAAGTCGATCGAAACCTCGGTCAATCAATAGGTATTTATTACCTTTTTAATACTTAATCGCGAGTAAGGCCCGTTATATATTATATTACATGTTGTGTGTATGTATAAATTATTATTATATTTCTCTAATCACAGGTACTTTCTAATATATTATATTAGAAAATACCTGGCCCTTTGGGAGGCTTACACGGAGACATGGGTCCGATAAACATGGGTTCGATATAAGAGAAAAACGTGTGCAGATTTCGTTTCCTTTTTTATTCTACTAAGAATTTTCTAAATAAAACTTGTTTAAAAAGGCTATCATACTTTATCCAACGATTTACTAATTGAACCTGGGACGCACTATCAGTCGCAAACTTGGTAAGTCCTCTTTAACTTATCGAGATCAATGATTAAGATCAAAACACTGGTGTCCTGTCATTAGACAAAAATTACATGCATAAATACCGTTTGCCAAAATGCATTGCTTGATAATTACTTACTACTTTTAGTACGAAATCATCAGTCATTAGTAGGGTATGCAATTAAACAGAAATGTCTAAGGTTAGGTAAGGTTAGAACTGCCACCACAACGACCAGAACCAATTTCTACCTATTTCACTTGGTTAGGGCAGCGGGTACATTTTTACATTAACTATCAATTAAATAGTATAAGTGACAATTTATCTACCGTCATTTTGTAAAATCGCAATATTGACAAACTATGTAAGTCAAATAAATATTTGTGCAATGATATTTTAACATTTTAAAATATATATACTCAGCAGTTCCGTCTAATAATTTATTACAGCGCCATCTATTGAATACTTACGGCACTACGTAATTCGTCGGCACGAGTAGAGTAGAGAGAACGGTGGCACTTTTTCGAATCTTCATACTGTTTACTAGAAACGTCATACGCGGTATGCGTATGACGTTTCTCTAGAAAACTCCAGAAACGCTATAATCGCATATAAAAGGGGAAGTTACAATCGTAAGCGGTCAAGTATTCATCGGAGCGAACGGAAGCGAAAATACCACAGTGTTCGAATCAGTTATAGTTGGAAAAGTGTAGTATAGTGTTTGTTGTGTTTTAAATTTAATGATGTGTTAGAATAAAACGTGTTTTAGTCGGTAATATTGTTTACATTCTTATCCGTCGAACCCAGCACATACAACAATATTTACAAAGTAAAAAGATTTTCGTACTCTGCATCTTGTCAAATGATTACGAAAGTAATATGTTTGCAAAATGAGATGTTTGTCAAATTAATAGTTTCTATAATGTTGTTTTTAAAATGGTAATCTTTTGTCATTCGTTTTTGTTAAACATCAGTGACCCCAGAACACTTTTTATGTCTTAGAAGTTAGAAGTAAGCCTATGTCTCGTTGGGGATAGGTAGTGACTACGGATTTCCACTTTCTACAAACCTTCGTTCACTTTCTTAACTTCATTTATTATTGTTAAACTAGATATGCCCGCGGTTTTACTCGCGTTTATGATTACTGCGCCACCCCCGTGGGTCATAGCGTGATGTTATATAGCCTATAACTTTCATCAATAAATAATCCAACACTAAAAAAAATCGATACATGAGATTAGCACGTTCAACCAAACAAATAAACAAACAAATTCTTTAGCTTTATAATATTAGTATAGATACTATAGATTACATATATTCACACACCTACATCCACGAAGGAATACGCTGAAGTATATTTACCTACAGAGTGTCGTCTAAGATTTTAGATCTCACGTAATGGACGGCAAACCTATTGCCGTATGCCAACGGACAAACCTATCTGAAAACATGGTCTTCTTCTTCACGAGTCAATGGTAAAAAAATTTTAAATATGTTCTTCCACGGCAATTGCATCAGCAGTTGCGTCCATCAAGTCCTCCATGGTGCACCTACAGGGACAATTAGGGCATTTCAACAGATGTGACATGGTTTGATTGGGATCACCACATTCACCCTGTTTCTCCATTTCACCAGGTTACAACCATAGCGGCCGACTTGATTACGTCGATTTAGGGATTTCGATATTGGCCTTAGTAATTTCGACCCAGGTGGTTTCCCTAACTTTTAAATAGTCTATTGGCGAAAGAACTTATATATAACACTAGCTGACCCGCGTAACTTCGTCTGCTTCACATAAGGAAATTGTCCCCGTTTTTTAAACATTTTTAATTTATGCTCTGCTCCTATTGGTCGTAGCGTGATGTTATATAGCCTATAGCCTTTCTCGATAAATGGACTATCCAACACTAAAATAGTTTTCAATTCGAACCAGTACCTAGTTCCTGAGATTAGCGCGTTCAACCAAACAAACAAACAAACTCTTCAGCTTTATAATATTAATATAGATGGTGTCGACCCAAGAATCAATTTTGAGATCTCATGCACAGCGTCTGCTGTGCGACACATTCTTTTTTTATCAAGAACTAACTTTTGCCTGCGGCTACGCTCGCGTAAACTTACCTACTTAGGTTAGATTAGGTTAGGCTAATAACAGTACCTCTTTTTAAATAAATTTTAGCCTATGTTACTCGGTGATAATAAAGCTTTTTAATGGGAAAATAATTTAAAATCGGTTTAGTAGTTTTTGAGTTTAATCCTTACAAACAAACAAACAAATCTTTCCTCTTTATAATATTAGTATAGATATAGATATTTCTGATCTAGTCGTAGAACTTCCAAATTACTGGTATTGTGCGCACTACAGCGTGATAAATGTGATTATGCCAAGACTCATCAGATTGACGTCTGGCTCTAGTAAAATACATGTACATTCTGAAGTACTCAAACAAAACAATCCAAAACACACAGACGGTCCGTATGACAACATGTGGACGAACAAAGATAAAGTTAAAAGAAAAACATTAACAGATTACACAGACAACTGATTATTCGGGACTTACATTGTTACTCTGTATTATTATAGTCAGCCGCTTTGTATCCTTACTAATGTCCTAACTCCAAACTTTATTTATATAAATGCGAGAGTAAGTTTGTTTGTCTGTTTGTTTCGCTTTTATGCCTTTTAACTACTCGACCAATAATCATAAAATTTCGCATACACTTTGTCAGAGGTACATCCCCTCTCTCTACGGCTAGTCCAGTTTATGATATAGCGTTCCCCTACACTAACCGTTAGGTTATAATAGTAAAAGCCGCTGTACCTTCCAGTGCCCGAGAGCACCACCCGGGACCAGTTATAGACAGGTCTTGTCCCCAAATCTCGACTCACCACCCTAACCTCAGAGATCCGGTTCTCGTAAGCGAGCTATCTCGTGCCCAAGTGACACTACCTATTCTCTAGATAGGTACCGCAGCAAATAAAACCGCTCACCACTCGCATCTCTGGGAGTTGCTAACGAAAACCTCGCTGAAGCCGACGTAAAAGCCGTCACCCATATATCCAGTATGGTACCGGAGCTGTATAAGGCACGCTCACATTCCGACGTACATCCATACGCCTACCCAAATAGGCGTACAAGCCGGGTGTGGCCTGAGTCACTCCAGCTAAGACTCTTACTTGCTGAGCAGGCAAGCTCCCGAGATGTGTTGTAGCAGCAACCACTCCGCCACTTCGCTAAAGACAACTCCGTGTCTCGCGCGACCGACTGGTTCGCACTAACCGCGCATGAGTCCGACGCTCGAACGCCACGTGCTTGCCGAGCAACGAACATGTCGTCCTCAGCGGCTTATCACATACCCCTGCGAGTCCAACACCAATGTCAGGCACCGCGCACTCTAATCAGCGCGGTCGATAGAACACGCCATTCAAGAGCAGTGGGCTTCTTGACCTCGCAAATTCTGGTCCAAAGGGGGAGATCCGTAGTTCTTTCCCCGAAATCCTATCTACTCGGGTCCTGTAGATAGGTTCTCGTCAAAGGTACAGTAAAGGACATAGGACATATCACTCATCCAGAAAAAAATTACTGATCCCGAGATATCTTTTGACAAAATCTACATTATCGTGAGCGAAGTCGCGTGAAAATAGTATACATGAGTTTGTTTGTTAAGCTGTCACAACTTAACGCCTTAACAACTCAACCAATCATCATGAAATTTTGCATACATGTTGTCAGAGGTAGGCAATGGACATAGTCATTAGAGTGAGCAAAGCCGAGGGCAAAAGCTAGTGTTGTACCTACACGACTACACACATAACTTGTGCGTCTATTTATTTATGCCTGGTGCCCGGAATAGTTAGGTAACAGGAATAATAGTAATTTATTTCCCACATGATATCCTATCTAATCTCATAAATGCGAATGTGAGTCTGTTTGTTATGCTCTCACGCCTCAACTACTTGACCATCATGAAATTTTGCATACACGTTGTCAGGGGAACAGAAAAAGACATAGGGTACCTTTAATAAAAAAGTACTGTTACTAACCTAACAAAATCTAGTAATATAATAAGACATTGGACTTGTGATCGTGAGGTTGCGGGTTCGAATCCCACTCATTGCACTTCCGACGTGAACCCACTCCTAACACAAGCATTCTAGCTAAGCCGTAAGTAAGGTTAACAAGAATACTAGTAATTTGTAACCATTGAAAGTATTTTTTAATTTTAATGGATTTCTAGCCATTTGGGGCTAGAAATCTTTAAAAAAATCCCACCTACACTGGTGTGGTATTGTACACTTCTATCTACTCCTCACAGGATATAGGCGTGAGAATATTTATGTCAGCACTCTTGCCACCCGCAATGCTTCTCTTGGTTTGACCAATGTATGAGAGTCCGCAGTCACAATCTATTTTATAGAACTTTGCATCTTGTAAAGGTAACTGGCACTTGACGGATGGTAAAAATTGACTTATCTTCGTTGGCGGCTTGTTCGGGTACTTTGAAATAACTACACTGGAACATTGAGACAACTACCATCTTAGTCTCCCCGTGACCATGGCTGCTGAAAAGCAACCGAAACGTCGGGGAAAGTTGATAAATAAACAACGCGATAAAATCCGTATATAGTAGTTTAATTTCAATGAATAACATTCGCGTAAACAGAAGACAGAATTTGTTTTGCATTCGGTGTACGTTTAAAATTAAAATATAGGATAATAAATTAACCAAACTTTATACGGATTCTATCGCGATGTTTATTTTTTTATAAAACACTATTATTACATAATTTTAAAACTTTAAACTACTATTATCACTTTTTTTACTAGTTACAACAGAACGCGATAAAATCTGTATAAAGTTTGTTTAATTTCAATGTATTTCATTTGCGTAAACTTAGACAATCATGGAATAATAAAGTTTCGGTTAGACATTATTAGTGACTTTTACGTGATAACTACCTATGTGTGTTGGAGTAACTTAGGTGTATTATGAGTGTTTCGCTAATTGTAACAATTAGGTTAAGACATTTTATTAATGTTTCATTGATATGGAATAGTTTTATAGTCAATATTATAATATCGTGTGGATATTTAGTATTAATTTTTTTTAAATCATGATGAAACTGGTTAATCCTCTACAATGTGCACCTTAGAATCGTTGCTAGTACCCGCCATGCTTAAAACCAAGAATCGTCTACCAGGGTAGCAGAAATCTACTTGGAGCCGCCAGATGAGTGAATTTTGTTTTAAACATGTGACCTCAATTTTGTTTATCAAGTAAGCAGAGCCGTGAAAAGTTTGTGGTTATGTTAATGAACTTTAGTAGAAAGGCTATACCTATATTTCTAGTGATGAATTACATGTGTGTCGATATTTAATAAAATTAAATAAAATGTTTGAATATTGACATCAAATTTAAAATAATTTGATGTGAATCGGGGATCGGGCAGATATGATATACGTTATTTATCAGATATACACGATGTAACATGCTGTGTGTACCAGTATAAGATATAATGATTTCCTTAATGCGTCACTCCTTAAGTAAAATAAACCATTTATTAATATTTGAACAGTCGTAAGAGACAGACGTAGGTGAACGTTTCCTGACCAGATCGGAGACATTTTAGACAAAGGCCAGGTTAAGAGCATCTTAAACCGGCGAGCGTGTATGAGGAATGTAATGAAAGTGAATGAAGTCAAGGAAGTATGTCAGGATCGTAGCAAATGGAAATCCGTAGTCTCTGTCTACTCTTCTGGGAAACAGGCGTGAATTTATGTATGTATTGAAATTGGAAATTGAAAATCGTTATTTGTCTCAAAACAGTTACATTAATTATAAATGAGACATCCCCAGTAACTAATTGATAATATTTGTATTGAGGCTATCTCGCTCTTTAATTAATTGATGTATGTAATATTTTAAAGGCATAAAGTATTCAGATCTAAGTGTTAACTTTATTTTGTCTAAGTCCTTTACATTATACATATACATCTAGGTAGATTTCCAGTTGACATAGTTTTCCGCGCCTCCCAAGCATCTCAGCTTGAATTTTACTTGTCACGAAGTGGAGCATTTATAACCCGTCTCGCTTCTGAAGGGAAGTAATTTACACGCCACATTTATTCGAGAGTAAAAAGTAGATAGCTATAAAACACATTTTTATACGGAAACTAAAAGATTTACTAGAGGCAGTTTGCTGGTGCTATCAATATTCAATTACCAGGCACAGACAGATAAAGACCTGTATGCATAAAATGCAGTGACAGCTTTTTTATGACTATAAAACAAGTCTTACATAAGTAGAAGTATTCCATGAAAGTATTTAAGGAAATATTTTCATAGAATGGTACTCGTTTTATTACATTAATAGGTACCTAATAATTATATTCTCAGAATTCACACAAAGTGTGTGAATTGTTCTGAGAATTTGATTACTGTACAACATTTTATTATTCCTTTAGTAATGATAGACTATGAGTCCAGTAGTGGAATGGAACAAGCTTATTAACTTTTTTTAGTCGTTCGCTCTCACGCTAAGTATACCTGTGTCACGGCAAATTTTATAAACATGAAAACAACGAACACAAGTTCTTTATTCTTCTAGAGGTCCAAAATCACAAGGCTCAGTGCACTGGCAGTAGCAAGGCAACTATTTTAATCACTGCATCGAACAATGAATTCTATTTTGTATAAATCTTAATTATGGAGCGTTTAGAATTATTACTTTATTATAAGCTTTATTTTAATTAATCTTGTGTAATTACATACATCCATACAATCATTTTATGAAAACAGGCAACTGCCTAAGAACATTCTTGTAAAATGAATTTATCATAAGTGCAGCTGCATAACATTATATTAATGAAGTTAAACCTCTGATATCAAGCCTCGGTATTTTGCAAAAGATTTTGCATTTTGTGCAAACATTCAAAGCAATTTGCCAACGAATTTTTCACTGCGTTCCGTCCGTGACACATTCGAGAAACATTGCCATTTCGAAGACATTTAAAATAACTGGCATTTGTGCTCGCTAATACCATACATTTTGCGCATCGTAAGAATATTTTAGATTCAGAATGTTGGCCGGTTTCGGTTAAATGAAGCTTAACCCGTTGACCAACCTCATTTACTATGCTACCGCGTAAACAAAGTATTGGAGGTCAATTAAGTTCTAAACCAAAATTCGGTAGAGCTGAAATATAATGTTTTACATATCGAAACAATGGAATAGTTAGGGAATGTGTGAACTTTTAAATATCATATGTAAAATATTGGGTACATAGAAGATTATCGTTATCATTTTCTTAGATACTGACAGTGGAGATAATCAGAATAGATTTTAATTTAGATTTTAAGAAAACCTAGTGTTGCGTAGTCGACAGTTTCAACACGTTCTTTGCAATACTTCGGTAGGCTCCGTCGTTTAGATCATACTTGATACCCGATAAAAGATTAATATCTTTCTGAACTGTCCTGTCGTTATTTACAGCAAGTGATTATCATAATAATAATTACAATGCAGTAATTCTGATTAACACGGGTCATAGCGTAGTGCAACATGAGTAAATACTGTATGCGGGATCTGTATGAAACCTATTTCTTCTTTTTTATTATTCAGTGTGATGAGTGTCAATTTGCTTAGCTTAATTGGCTGTCATGTGACATTAATTATTATTTTGTACAAAGTTTTGCCCACGGCTTCACTCACAGAAATGTAAGTTAGGTTAGTTTGGTACATTTTCCTGGATAAAGGGTGTTACCCTGACAATGTGAGTTCAGACAATTCTCGATTATAATATTGGTTAGGATAAAATATAACATAGACAATAAAGAAATGAATAAAAAATCTAAAAATAGCTGCTGGAACTAACTTTAGATTAAAAAATATATATGAAAGCACATTCTCAATCAAAGATGACCTTGAAGTATTCGATCTCACTGAAGAGCAAATGTATGCCACCCGTAATATAATTTTCACGTTCCCAATAACCAATAAAATTTAGTGTTACAAGTACTAAATTCAAAATAAACAGCGGCTATGTATTCGATTAAAACACTTAATTAATGACGTCATCAAATACAGGACAGTGGACACTATAATTAAGCTTCTGCCGATAATACGTTACTCTCGACGAGGAACGAGTATGCGACGCATTTTCCGAACGTATTTACAAAGCTTTGCCCGGCTTTTACGTCTAAATTGATGTTAACCAGGAAAATGGAAAACCTGGCCGTGCCGGCAAATGTTCATTGCGGTGCCAACTACCTATCTATAAGGTCGATTTAATTTTAATTTGATTATCAGGTAATTTTACAAGTATAGTATTACCTCCATGATGCAGCGGTTATTAATGTGACTACTGTGCGTGAGATCTCGGGTTCGAATCCTGGGTAGGGCCAACAAAAACTTATTGAGATTTTCTGTTAAGAAGAGTTAGGAAGTTGGCGGTGTTAGTCGCTCCATGCCTCGGAAAGCACGTAAAGCCGTTGGTCCTGCGCCTGATCTCTCCCCGGTCGTGTCGTATTACCGTCCTATCGGATTATGAATGTAGAGAGTGCACTTGTGTTTGCACACACACTTGTGCACTATAATATTTCCTGCGCAGATCTCAGTTAAGGTTGGCTGCAGTGATCAAAATTTGGTCTGGAGGACATAATTATTAATCCTATAAGTTATTATATATTATAACATATACTAGCTGACCCGACAGACGTTGTCCTGCCGTAGATGAAGTGTCAAACTTGCGCGGTTAAAATAGTCGTTAGATTTTCTGAAATTATCGAATTTTCTTAACTTTCCTTTCCGTAAGAACCTATTACAAAGTATCAGCATACTTAAAAAAATAGATTAATGAAATCGGTAAAGTTGTGCACATGTTATGGTGTGACCAAGGGAAACAGTAATTCATTCTTTAAATTATATAGATAACAAGTAAGTTAGTTGTGTAATACATGTGTATTTATTAATTAATAACTAATATGATGCCCTTACATCTGGATTTTAAAAGACACATGCCAGTATCAACCTAATGTTTCGTGACTTGATTACCTGTTACTATTTACTTAGCCAATCCGTGCAATTGACTTGCGTTGATCTGCTTACGGAAATCGGCGGTAAGTCTGTGATATAACTGGTTTACCAGTTGTTTTGCACAAATATGGTTCTCTAACATATAGTGTATGCGACCAATTCTAGCGGTAGAACACTGCATGTGATAGCTTTATAGACCTGACTTTGTTTTGTTTTCAAAAGACTATTCACTAGCAATAATACCTAGGCAATACAGAAGGTTTTTATTTTTTTGGTGCATTTGTACCACGTCGAGTTATAAGTAATAGAACGAAAGTCTTCTAGCAAAATAAACGTTCAATAATATCGTAAGATATGTATCTTCATACCTGATTATTTGAGTAAAAGAAATACTTAACAATATTAAAAGCGGTATAATGTGGAACCCAGATGTATCTTGTTGGACGTCTGCCAATCTATTACACCACACTCGCGATTGTTGCACCAGTATCCTGAGCCACTGATGCAGATGAGCATACGCAAGCCAGGCACAGGTGCGGCGGTGTTATTGAAAAACCAAATACGACATTTTTCACAGACAATGACGTCACTTGTTTTAGAAATTTATGTCATTCATATGTTGCATTTTATTAAATAGTACTACTAAACCTACATCCTCTAATATACATTTTCTTCTTCTGTACGTGTGTATTTAACTGAACTCCTAAACAGCTGGACAGATTCTAATGGCAGAAGGAGGATTTAGATCAATTTAGATTCACAATTGTGGGTAACATTTTGATGGGGTATTAGGACATTTTTTATTTGTGCCCGTCTAGCCCGCCCATCAGTCGAGCCCACTAATGTTATATACTATCTTGAGCTGACATAATAATTATTTTCAAATATGTCTTGCATTCCAGCGATTGACAATACTATTTTCTCTGCTCGATTAATTATTTAGAGGCTTGCTTAGCTTGTTACCAAGCAGGCAATAAGGAAAGCTTCAAAATAAATGTCACGTAAGAATACGCAAACCTTGAGTGGCCACCAAACTAGCATAGACATTGACAATTTATCACAATTCTAAGCGAAATTTCTCAAATTGTAACAAATGGTTGATGTCAATGCACCAAACATAAAATCTTTATAAGAAAATACTTAAACATCAAGAAATGTTGAAACACTATCGACGCGCGCACAATTTATACGAAAGGACAGAAGTGATGAACGTGTAGCTTAACTTTATCTCACGACGCTGGGATAGTAACTAAGAACTAAAGGTCGGGTTGGAAACTAATCAGGCAACCCGAAACTCTCATGAGTATTTCGGTTTGTAAGTAAAAGCAACTCACAGACTAACTAACAGACAAATTTCTCTATAATATTATTAAGCTTTAAAGGATTAGCAATTGCTTTCATGTCACATGTTTCGTTAGCTTGTGATAGAAAATTCAAATCTGTTACAAAACTGCGTTGCAATTGAAAATTGAAATTGCAGCAATATCTACGTTAATTGACTGGATATAAAGTCAAATTCGAGTTCTATAAGTTTTCTACTGCATATCTTTGATCCTCAAAACCGTAAAAACATTTTATTTTACTGAGCTTTCACAGCTATTTACGATCCCAGCACCACTGATAAATATTTGACTTTAATCCACTGGACTAATTAAATAGAGTTGGCAGCAGCTCGGCTACCATTAACGAAAACAATTCTATTAAAATCGACAAGTTTTAATAGAATCCTTCAATTATTTCATGCTAGCGATTTCATTATTCTTTTTACAGAAAACTGGGTATAAATAAATTGAAAATATAATTCTATAAGATTTTCCCGCCGCTTCGCCCGCTCGGGAACAGTATTTCTTTCCTTGATGAAATGTACGCCATGTCCTTCTATGTACCTCTGATAACGTGTATGCGATTGCATGATGATCGATCGGTTGGTTAAAGCGTGAAAGCGTAATAAACAAACAAACATACTTAATTCCGCATTTATAATATTAGTTTATTCTTAGGGAAAATTAAGCTTGTGTCTCTTATGAGATACATGTGTTATTTGGTTTGTCTTATGAGATAAGAGGCTGCCATAGCCAACCCCGACCCATCTCCAAAAAAATCTTTCTTTTTCATTTGGCTTAAATGCAGCATGGTCAAGTGCAAGTAGGCATATTTCATACAGCTATAATCCGAGTATAATATTCTAAGCCCGTTTAGAATTAGGGCTGTTGCTAGGCGTCCACTAAACGGACGTATAAAATAAGTTAGTCGTCCACTAATCGGACGAATAACATAACTTATTCGTCCACTAATCGAACGAATAAAATAAATTATTCGTCCACTAATCGGACGAATAAAATAAATTAATCATACGTTAAAAACATGAATAATTAAAAGGTTATTTAAACGTCCACTTAGCGGACGATTAATATATTTAATTCATCCGTATAGTGGACGACTAATATATGTTATTTGTCATTTAATTAGTGTTTATTAAGGATAATTATAACAAGGTATGTGGATATTTTAAAGTATATTCTATAATTAGGTTATACCCACGGCGTCGCTCTTATTAATGTAGATTTCGATAATACATCTGTATCCTCGGGAATAATCCTTTTTTCTGGATAAAACATGCCTTATGTCTTTTTCTGCACCCTTGACAATGTCTGAGCGAAATTTTATGATGATATATCGAGTAGATAAGGCGTGAAAGCGTAACAGACAAACAAACTCTTTTCTGCCCGCGTGAAACCCACGGGATCAGATACCGGAATAAAAAGTAGAATATGTCATTCCCCAGGATGCCCCAGAATTTCATTCCCAAATATTATCAAAATGGGTTCAGTGGTTTGGCCGTGAAAGTGAAACATGCAGACAAATGGTAACAATACAAAACAAACAAAAACAAAACTATTTTCGTAATTTTATTGTCAGTAAGGATTAATTAGGGTGCTAAAATTAAATTGCCCTGAAATCACGCCATGTATATTAAATAAAGATTTTTATATTTTAATTATAAATAAAATTTGGTTGAATTTAGCTTAAACACTAGTTTTATAAAGGTTTAACGAAATGTTCCAAACTATACAATTCTTAATTGTTAAATGGTTTCAGGTAATTTTATTGCACAAAATAGTTTTCTATTGTTATGAAAGAAGATAATTATAAGAGCTGTCTTGTATTCAGACACAATAAAAGGGGAGAAGAAAGGAACGGCGATTTCTTAACTGGAATGAACTTAGCATTTTTCTTTAAAAGACGAATAATTGTTCTTTTGTATTTATACGGTAAATTAAAGTGCTTAATGAAGCAGATCATGTGATTCTTGAGGTTTATAACTTTTTCATACGTATCTCTTTGTCACTGTCATGTTTATAGATAACTGACGTCCAACGAAACCTCATAATATACATTCAAAGACACACCACGCCTGTTTCTCGGCGACTATGCACCTACTGTTCTGGATTGCATTCTTACTTCATTCAATCTTATTTCGCTATTTGTATACGCTCGTCGTTTTAAGGTACTGTTAATCTAGTCTTTCTACAAAATGTTGCGCTTTGATCATTGAACGTTCACCTAAGTTTTCCTCTACTAACCGAGAGCAACTCGAAAAGATTTTTTTACACAAACGAATTCCGTAAAATGTTAACGGGACAATACTTTTATTTATTTTAAGCATTGGTCAGCCTTTCAAAACACAGACAGCACTTGTTATTTATGATATGTATAAGCCATGCATTTAAATAATCCAAGAACTCTAGCATTAGCTACGTACTTCTTAGCCCTGTTACTGTGCATCCTGCGGTCGTGTCGCTTTAGCATGTCACACAGGCACAACACGTCAAAACTGTATATTGAAAATTTTAGGATTATTGGCAATTGCAATGCTAAAATGGTAGATTTCGATAAAATTATGATGATTGCTGAGTTTTATGTTGACTTCTTCCTCGAATGATTATTTTGCCGGTATAAGTGACAAAACCGGTGGTAGACCAGTGTATATGGGACTAAACTTGCGATTCAATTATCGCTGGTTCGAATCCTACCCATTGCACTACCGACGGGAGCTTACTCCTAAGACAAGCATTTTGGCGTAACTGGAGGGGTGAGTATTCACTAGTAGTTTTTAACCTGAATTACGAGAAATCTTATTAAAAATGAAGAATAGTTTGAATTAAATTGCTATGCGCAAACCTAATGACAATGCGTGAATCAAATGATTACGGACGCCACATTCATTCGATTTGACAGGGTGGTAGTTTGTATAGACGAAAAAAGTCTTACGACTTAATAGCATCAGCCTTTTACAATATATAGATTGCATTCTAATATATAAGAACATATGTAAAAAATAAATCTATATTTAGAACAATTTAGCTTCATTGGGTTCTGCTTTTGGCGAGTATTCAATGGAACTATTGAAAAAGTTAATTTGAAAGATCTATTGAAATATCAAATAGGCGAAACTATAAAGATAAAAGATTTTGTTTAGGAACCACAGCTAAGGTTATTGGAAACAATCCATCTGCATATCATGTTCGGTGCACTATATTGATGGCAAAGTGAACACTCGAACAACTGTGCCATTCATATCGCCTTTACATCGTAGCGACAATAACAGATTGTTCGGAGTCAGAACTCATAACGGCAGCCTATAAATAATGGTCTCTCGTTGAGCTGTAAATTGCATCGCAATTGAACATGAGTTCAGTTCGGAAAGCGTACACTACAATTGCTCTATTAGGATCAGGAGATTACGTGTTGAATGTACGAATCGTGATGATTGAGTCTTTAACTACAAATGTTATTACTCATGTAAATCGATTACTGATTCGATGATCGATTGGCAACTAGATACGATATTTTTACATGAAAGCGCTCACTGGGGCCGTGGCCAATCAGTGAATCAACCCTAGAGTTCTGTAAATTTAATTAAATCGAGACATAATAATAAAAGTATTGTCTGAAGGCTGGCATCCGTACGTCGTTGACGGAATTAAAAGTTATAACACTAGTACTTCGTGTCATCCCATACGTAAGGGTAATAGCGACTCGAATATCTGCTTCTCTCAGTCCTTTCTTTTCATCTTAACTAAAGTGCATCGGCATCGCTCTACGAGTAGCACTACCCTCGCTATTGCAAGTGTCCCTAGGCTACAGTAACAGGATACCATTAGGAAGGGAAAGTGTAAAATTAAATCTAAATACGTCGTTTTTATTATTGAAATAGCTTAAATAGTAGTAAAGGGTAAGTAATAAAAGTGTTTAACAATAGTAGTATAAAGTTTAAAATTATGTAACAATAGTGTTTTTAAAATATAACCGATGCGTTAAAATCCGTATAAAGTTGTTTAATTTTAATACTTTTCCATTATAAATTTACCTATCTTATTTTTCTATCCTTTCATAACGTAATTGTATCTAAGTAGTGTCAATGATTTTGAGTCAAAAGCAACCGCACGTAAGTTTCAGTATTCTTCTAAAAAACTTAATAAAGTCAATTCCCCGAAGGAGATTTCAATTATAATGATTCAATGAATTAAAAACAAACTACTGCGCAAATGCTTAAAAATGAAGTATCTAGAACCTATTATAATTAATGTAATAATTGTACTGCACCTTCAATTAATTTATTTATTACTTTTATTTTCACGATATTACTAACAATACTAATATATACTGTAAATACATTCTGTTACTAACCCATTCATTGACAACCTATGGACTCTTCATGTATGTGTTTATGTCTGAAATAAAGATATTTTATTTCATTTTTATTATTTATTATTACAAATTTAAGTTGGTTTGTTTATATTTGCACGATTGGCTACTTAATGTAGTTAGGCAGAAAGATTGGAAGCTGAAGGCGATGGGACTTCAGGATAGTGGGTTATTTACGTACACCATTAACGCGAGAATGTACAACTCAAGATCCCTTATTTATTAGGCCTAGCTTAACCCTTTTCCTCAGTTGAATTTAACGACTGATGTTGGGATAAGAAACTTATGCCCTTCTCTGCTTAAATATTTGAATTTTCTTTAGTTTATATTTTAGTGCCGTGTAATTTACAGCCAATTGCCTAAAGCTAGAGCCTACAATGAAAAATACATTCGTAAAAGTCTCACGGGTGATGAATGAAATCCTGGGGCATCCTGGGGAATGCCATATTCTACTTTTTATGCCGATATCTGATCCCGTGGGTTTCACGCGGGCAAAAAAGAGTTTGTTTGTCTGTTACGCTTTCACGCCTTATATACTCGATATATCATCATAAAATTTCGCACAGACATTGTCAAGGGTGCAGAAAAAGACTTAAGGCATGTTTTATCCAGAAAAAAGGATTATTCCCGAGGATACAGATGTATTATCGTAATCTACATTAAAAAGAGCGACGCCGTGGGCATAACCTAATTATAGAATATACTTTAAAATATCCACATACCTTGTTATAATTATCTTTAAGAAACACTAATGGGCTAGGCAGGGAGTAACAAACGAATTGACCACTTAAGGCAATATACGTAACTAATATACAACCGGAGTGATACCACGGTCTCACAGAAAACCGTCTTGAAATAGCGCTTGCGTTGTTTCGTCGAGTGAGTGAGGGTACCGGAGGCCCAACCCCTCTTCCTCCTGGGGGGAGGGGACAAATTTAAAAGGCTGGCAATGCGCTTGTGACTCCTCAGGTATTGCGGGTGTCCATGGGCGGCGGTAATCGCTTACCATCAGGCAATCCGTATGCTCGTTTGCCTCCTATACAATAACAAAAATACCTAATAAATCTGATTTGCTGCGCTAAGTGCCACGCATAGCGCGCGTATGATACAATGTGTAGTAATGCAATATGACCGACTTGTATATTGGCTACTGTAAACGGCTGCGGGTCATGACGTACCGGCTACGAATACCACATCAGGCCACAAGGTAATATTGGATTTCACCGTCAAAATGTTCAGTAGCCCGGTTAGCAAGGTTTCAGAGCATTATCCGCATGACTT
Source organism: Catocala nupta (assembly GCA_963675205.1). NCBI lineage: Eukaryota > Metazoa > Arthropoda > Insecta > Lepidoptera > Erebidae > Catocala > Catocala nupta. The sequence goes on along the minus strand of OY776100.1, from coordinate 14,062,382 downwards.
GGCAAACACATAAATCCTATGTCAAATCACCGTCCCATCGGACTATGAGGGATAGACTCTAGAGAGAGAACTCGTGGTACTATACAAATTTGTGCACTATTATATCTTCCATAATAGTGTGCGGTAGTACAAAATGCAATCTCGCTTACTTCTCACATCGTGGCGGTAAATTCGCTATGTACTGTCTGCTCTGTGCCGTCAGGTATATTCTCTTCGGTCTTAAATTATTTTCTTCGGTTATAAAAATAAATAAATGACCGGTGACTGTCTACGAGTGCCTTTGTTAATGATGTCGGTACGTGTAACGTGGTTTATTTTCTCTTCCCATCAAAGGAACTCGACCAAACGTTATTAGCTTAAGATTTTCTCTAAGGAGAAGGTTTAGCCCAAGTTGCTTGTCTACTATAGCTGCGAAAGAAAAGGTTTCTTTGGGTCCTTTTTTAGCATTGTTTATAATATTGGTAGATCATTTTTGTTTGACTCATGAAATAAATTGACTGCACGAATGGCTTAATAGTATAAGTGGTCGCCTCGCCGATGTCACTGCGCCGAGTATAGTGGTTTTGATCCCCTAACGGGACAAAATGTTATGTGATCTACAGAAGAGCGTGAGAGTGTCTTTATAAAAATTGCAGTTTAAATGTCTAGTGAAAATGCTATTATGATTTGAACCTGCATATATTTATTGTAAACCACTTCTCTTACATTCATTGTGATTGTGACTTCAACCAAAATTGCCACAAAATAAAAATCATGTCAATAAAACACAATTATACTTACAATATTGCAAAAATAATAAAAAAGGATTTAATAAATTGAATATTCAAGTCAGGCGCACTCTCTATTTGTAGATCGAATAAAACGGCACCGAATGTAAACAGAGAAATGTGAATTGAATTAAATCGAGAATAAAGCATCGAATGGTTTAAAAACATCACTGTTAAAACACAAACAGTTAAAATTTTCAATAATTCCCATATGCACGGAACTGTTTCACGTGGCGACGTACACTGTAGAGCGTTTTAATGGGCACCGCAAATTGCCTTGAGTGCTTCCACTGGCGCTGGAATGAATGGCTCGTATCTTTATGTAGGATTTTTTTCATTTGGTTCGGCAGGCTATGCGATTTTAATTGATCAATTATTTTCATCTTAAGCGTATAAAAGAGGTAAATGTGAATAGTGATAATGGCAGCTAATTTGGTATGCGAAAGAAGTTAATTGAAGTTGTAGGATTTGATAACAGTGCTTGTAATTTAATGTAGCATCACGGCTATATTCTGAAAGTGGATTGGAGAGGAGTATTACAATCACATTTGCAAGCCAAATTAAGGTCCCACGTAATGTGGGGGTCTATTTCGTATACCAGGCCTGAAGCCTATTTTTAATATTATGGTCATGGTAACATCTTATCTGCCCCTTAACTCATAAATCGACCTCACAGTCTGTACCTGTTCACTTGTACTTTTTAGGTAAGACCACCCTTAAAGTAACCGAATAACACGCAAATATTTTAATGTCTATGTTACCATCTATCCGAATACCGTCAAACAGAGCATAATTGCTTTTGCTACCTGAATGCTATAGTCATCATTATACTACTTACTATCTCTATCCGAAGCTATTAGGTGTATGGAGGCATCGCAGTATTGCATTATCTTCCACACGTGTCTATTAGGCTACGCTGAAAATACGGCATTAAGCACCGTCCTCACATTACGTTTTCTTTATTTTAGAATTTAGTTTTATATGGACAGTGACATATGGCATAATGACTGCAACACCTGGTACATAAATGAGTTGTAAAATACTGAAATTATAAGTTGATGGCGATTTAAAAGAGTGGCTTGAGTTTCTTGCAGATATCTTCTCATAGGCTCAACCTTTTGCCTGAACCTTGCAACTAACATAAATGTAAATTCAGTAAATATAATAAACTCACTAACCCCTTTGACGTTCATAAGTGTTACTTTGTGACCTAAGTGAATAAATTATTTTTGACTGACTTTGACTTTTTACCTGTTTACTTACTAGTATAAACCATTTAACTTATGACCACGATCAGTGCAACCTGGATAAAATATCAAGCACCTAAAGAAAGATACATAATATGCACGATCGCGTTAATTCCCGATACGAATTATATACATCATGCAACACGAAAGTTTAAATGTAATTATTGTACAAACCCAAATATGTGCATAAGAACGGAAACGTAGCAGCTTAAGAAGTATATCAAAAACGCGTCTTGTAATCGTTGACACATTGGAAAGCGTAGTTTTCGGTTTACTGTGACTCGATTGCACAATTGATTGTATAATTTAAATTGCGTAGACAGTAACGATTGTGTGGTTGTGTCATAACATTGTGAATCTCAACCTTCAGTCTATGTTTTAAATATTTATTTGTAATAATAGGGGCTAAAGTGTGAAGTTGCCGTTGTATAGTAATAGATACTTTAAATTGACATAAAATCTTCATGGTGTGAGGATTTCGAGTGAAACAGTTTTTCGCATGATACCTATAAGACTCTTCTTTTAAAATATGTGCTGCATTCGATTTCCGACTTTCAATTGTTTTTTTTATTCAACTTAGACGGGAAAGATGGATTCTTAAAAAATCCAAATCATTTTTGAATACGAGTTCCGACGCGCAACTAACGCGGCAGAAAGGGCTCGCAATATCAACGATGCGTTTGGAGAGGAGACTGTTAATGAACGCACCGTTCGTTTTTGGTTTAAACGCTTTCGTAATGGAAACTTCGACTTAAAGAATGAATCACGTGGAAGACCGCCCACACTAAATAACGCTGAATTGAAGGAGATGGTGGAAGCCGATCCGAGTCAAACTATCCAGGAATTAGCGGCATGGTTTAACGTTACCCTACCTACAATATTGGCTCATTTGCATCACATCAATAAGATAAAAAAATATGAAAAATGTGTGCCTCATGATTTAACTGATCTGCAGAAAGAAATGCATGTTGAAACTTGTATTGCCTTGTTGAATTCGTTCAGAAATGAAGGAATATTGGATCGAATTGTGACATGTGAAGAAAAGTGGATTCTTTACGATAACCGTAAGCAAAAAATGCAATGGCTGACCCCAGGTCAAACTCCGCAACAGTGCCCTAAAGCAAAGCTCACCAATAAAAAGGTAATGGTAACTATTTGGTAGTCTCTTTATGATGTTATTCACTATAGCTTGCAGTGAAACAGCCCCGATTCGTGAATCGATCTTCACCGTTATTGCTCCATGATAACGCAAGACCTCACACTGCACGAGAAAGCGTTGTAACTCTACAGGAGCTGCAGTTAGAAACCATACGTCATCTTCCGTACTCGCCAGACCTTGCTCCAACGGACTACCATTTTTTTTCGGGATTTGGACAATTTTCTACGTGATAAAAATTTTCGTCTCAGGAGGCAATACAAAATGTTTTCACACAGTTTGTCAAATATAGATCCCTGGAGTTCTATCGTAATGGCAAAAATTAACTTCCGTTTAGATGGCAGCAATGTATAGATAATGAGGGTAAATATTTCGATTAATAAATACATGATGACAAACATCTTAGAAAAAAACGAGTTTAAATTTTTCAGTACAAATCGGTAATTTCATACTGTAATCCCTAATGTCCGTATTCTGAGTATAAGATCGCATTTGTCAAGTACGGGATGGATCGAACTTTGTCTTTTATTCATACTGAACATAATCTGACCAATTCTAGTTACGTAACATTTGTTAAAAGTTAATATTATAATAAATAAAATTGGAGCTACTTCAACTACATCTCGATGCCGAACTGCAGGGATCTTAGGTTTTACTTTTATTTTATCCATTCTACATATCAATCATTCAATGCATTTAAGAGCCTCGCCTCTTGCCGGTGAAGCTTCTACCATGTCTGTCTATTACTCGCTATTACTTTGACTTCTCGGTACGACAAGACTTTCACTTTTTCCTTTACCTACTATTTGTAATTTCTTCTTAAGTAAATAGAAAAAAAGCAGAAAAAGGGGCAGACCTCTGTTTACCTCTTCCTCTGTTTTTTTATATTTATTCTTAACATAAAAACGAAAAAAGTATTTCTCATTTCTAATAAACAGGAAGTTTTTAATTAGTATCAAAAGTATTTCTTGCATCCATAATCTAAGGTACAACGCTTACAACCGGGTCGTTTGTGTTTGTTAGCGAATAAAAAGATCCACGGAGCTGGTGTTGTCTCTGCATTGTACAAATTACTACATAACAATCCGTTGCTGATGCAGGATAACATTATATGCCGAATGGTAAGTTATACCTGTGCATTCTTTTTTTAACTGTCTTATTTCCCAGTAAAAAAAGGCAAAGTGAATTAAAGTATGTTTCAAACATAATAGTTGCATAAAGAGCAATAGTTGGTTATTTTTTATTACGAACTATTCTTTACAATATCAAAGTTTCGAATCATTTTGTCGAATCAGCAATTGAATTTCGATTTTAATAACAAAATTCACCTAAGGCTCACGTAGGCACACAAATATACTTATCTGTATTTTAATTAAAACTCATATTCAGCGTTATGACTACTAATGACTAACACGTCTATGCGATACACGTTTCAGCCACGCACACACCTATTATAAATATGTGTGATCGTTATTATGAGATTTCGGGATCCAAGACAAAGGTAACACTGTTTTTCATATCAGTAATTTCTTGTTAACTGTACACTAGTCTCTGCCTCTTTCATCTGTGAATCTAAAGTATGAAGATGTATGGGTGATACACTTTCCTGATTTAGATTACCTTGACTACGAGTGCCTTGATTGCGCAGCGGTAGTGAATGTGACAACCTGCTATGCATGCGATGTCAGGTTCGATTTCGATTCGATTTCTAGATAAGGCAAAGTGATATTGGGATTTTTCTCTCAAGACATTCTCGTAGCAGCACAAAGTCTAGAACTGTGACCGAGAAACAACAATATGCTCGCCATCTATAACGTGGAACTGAAAACCATAGCGGTGTTTAACACACCTCTGCCAACCTTTTCAGGAATACAGGCGTGGTACAATTTTGCTTCACTCTTCTGTTATATGCAATTATATTATGCATAAGCAATATGGCACCACAAATTTGCAAATCAAATGAAAAATCTCTGTCGTATCAACAAAAGCGAGGTAGAAATCAACGATATTCAAATTTAATCAGTAGCTCGGTGTCATTAAAGCAACGGCACCGACTAATAAGAACTTTAAATACACCGACTTGAAAAGTTCAACCAATCGATTTAATGAACTTCATAATAAAATAAAGCACTGAAAAAGGTATCGTATATATTTTTTGAAATCTAAGTATAAATGCTCATAAGTGTTTTGTTTCAATCAGTGATGGTATGTTAAGCTTAATTTTTTTCATAAGATCTTATTTCTCAAGATACAAAATTATGTATCAATTTAAAAAGCTTACTGCTGTTGGACCCAATGAGAATAAAATCAAATGAAAAATAAAAAAACTTAAATTGAAATGCCGAAAATAAACTAATTATAATGTTATTTATAACGCATACATATTATAAATGCGGGAGTGGATTTGTTTGTTTGTTAGGCTTTCAAGCCTTAACTACTCGACCGATCATCAAATGAAATTTCGCATACACATTGTCAGGGGACCAGAAAAGGACATAGCGTACCTTTCTTCCAAAAAAAAGTACTTGAACTAATCTAACCTAACCTAACATACATTTACGCGAGCAAAGCCGCGGGCAAGATCTAGTATTTAATAAATTGAAGTGGCAAACTTGTATACAGCTAAGCTTAGTAAGCAGTTACTGTATAACCGACCCACTAAAAGTTAAATCGCTGTATTGCCAGCGTAAGACACAATTATTGCTTTTCTAAGCGAACACTACAGCGCCTCCGTAAGCAGCCTAGACATCAAGTTCAACACTAAAATATGACAGGCCTGAAAATATTTATGGCCCACCGAACAAAAGACTCACAAGACAGTTTCTTCGGATTTCTTACTTTCTAAATGACATTACTTCTTTGTGACTTCTGCATAAAGCAGTCCTATGCTTCATGATTTGATTTAGGACAATCAAGATGTTACATACTGAAATTAAGGACAAACAACGAAGTAAATGTGTTTCATGGTACGAACAGCTGGTCTGTAATTTCGATATTTACCTTCTGGTTTTCTGTCTGCGATCCTCTATTAGGTGAATGTTCTGTCACCAATCGTGCTACTCCAGTTTGAGCGAAGTCTTAGATTTAAGTAGAGTTCTGGATGTACTCTATCTTCTTGTAGCTGTATGTCTTTATGTGTCTGTCTCGTTCGTAGATAAAACAAATATTAATTTCTATTTAGGATATTAATTGTGGTAGAACCTTTAGCAAAGAAACTCAAGACAGAAATAGTTTAAGTAGTTAAAAGTACCTTGAAATTTAAAAGGAGATTCTATTAGAAAATAGTGTCAATAGTGTCTCCAGATCTTGTAATCTCAGTAGTATCTTCAAAAGAACTGTTGGTAATAAATAGTATTCGTAAATGATAGACCTTCCTCCAATCATAGCCAGTTGCACTCACTGATCGGTAAAAACGATTAGCGAGGTTAAGCAACGTTGGGTGCGGTCAGTCTTTCGTGGGTGACCGCTTAGTAGTATTTCACCTGAGCGTCTCCGTGCTTCGGAGGGCTCGTAAAAAGTCGGTCCCGGTTGTTGTCAAATTGGCCACTATTCGCACGAAAAAAAGAAGAAGAATTAATTACTCCAAGTTTCTTTCACTTCAAGTTAGAAAGTCTGATTGGCGCTAAGGAGAGATACTTTACTGAGCACTAATACTTTTAAATGCTCAAATGCTAACCCTATAATCGCTGAATTTCGTGCTCGATTTACTTCGTTTGTAGGTCAATTGTAGTTAACGATGCTGAAAGGAACTCTTTAGGGTTGAATAGTAAAATTAAAATGTTTGATACTCAATTAGTCGCGCGTCATTTGCAAAGCATTTATATTTTAGTTTGTGTTTTTTTGTTTAAAGTTTAGTTCGTGTTCATTTAAATAAAATAATTTATATACCATCACGCTTTTATATTACTGTAGAGCATGTAGACATATATTTACATCCATATTGAGCCAAATATGCAGTGGCGATACCTTGATATTATTAGTCCAAAATCCTAAACTTACCCAAATGTTTCATCTCGAATACATAATAGCTTATTGAACTCAATTTAGTGATAACATGCCTTTTAGATATTCTTCTTTCTTCTTTTCTTTTCGTGTGGGTCGAGCACACTCGATAGTGTATTGTTTACGTTTGCAATACTTATTTGCTCTATCGTAAACATTACACAATCGAGTGTGCTCGACGCCATATTGTGTCACCGGGGTTTGACATGTACAAATCTGAAGACCCGATTTGACGCCGATTGGCGTCAACGGGATTTGAGCGGTTGCCGCCCGTAGGCCTCTGACATGGCTTAACGACTGCTGTCAATTTGGCAACAACCGGGACCGACTTTTTACGTGCTCTCCGAAGCACGGAGACGCTCAGATGAAATACCACTAAGCGGTCACCCATCTATAGACTGACCGCACCTAACGTTGCTTAACCTCGCTAATCGTTTACCGATCAGTGAGTGCAACTGGCTATGAGAGTTCATATATACAATTAAATATGGAAGCTAAATTGAAGAATGATATATGGCTTAATTATTCCTCATGACGTGGACATTTTGTTTTAATAGACTATTGTTTAAAATCTTTCAATCATAAATAAATCAACTATATTAATTTCTAAGTCACATAATATGTCTATCAGATAAAAATGTCTACTTCGTTAGAATTAGCCCCCTATCCTTAATTTAGAACAATTTTAGTTTAGTCAGAGGACGGACTGCTAATATCATGTATCATTGCATGATGTAATGTATAATGTATAAATGTAATCATATGTGAAGTATTCTTAAATTATTTGTCAGTGCAAAGCAAATAGTGTCTAGGAATTTGTACCTGAACTTAAATCTACTTACCATTCCCCTACGTCACATAAAAATGTCTCTAAACATATTTAAAACAGATATTACATGTACTGAAATCAGGCACTACACATTATCAGTATGGACAAACAATTATATACTCTATTTACTCATGATAAAGTTCAAAATATGGCACGTATAGTTTGGTGGATCAGAGTGGGATTGGCGGAGACAGGCACTCCCATCTTCGTCGCAACTTCAAATGTCTCGGCACGTAGGATTGTTTGCTCTCAGTGCATAAATCCGTCGGTTAAGCCGGGATAGGAACAGTACTTACAACTCCCTATAGTTGAAAATCAAGCGAAGTATCTAAGACTCAGACGTAAGGGACTACCGCAGAGAATATGGAGAATGTTCTAGAACTAATAAAATCACGTGTCTCGTATCTTACTGTTTATTGCGTTTCGATATAAAGCATTTGTATGCAATGTCTCGGCTTTATTCATTCAATTCATTTGATATTTATGTGTAGTAAAGATGTTTGTCTTGATATATTCTTGTTTTGAGATGAACGTATCAGTGTAAGTGTGTTGACGCTTGTATTGATTTACCACATCAACATTTTATTCAAACGTCGCTCTTATGTAGCTATATTGTATGGAAGTATTTGATGCTAATCTATTCATGAGGTTTATGTGGACGGCGAATATTGTATTTTATAGTTCGCCAATATAAGAACAGAATTGAAGTATATTTTGTCCGCTCAAATTAAGAAAACTTACACTTAGCCTCAGTCTCTTTCCGTATATCGCCTGAGTGTTAGGAAAAAGTGTAATACATCCACATTTTCCCTTTTGTTATTTTGATGCTAGGTACTTAATAAAGAGTACTGCTTCTGAGAATGCCGCAATAGAAAAAGTAATAACACTTACTCTGATCCAGAATTCATAATAATACCTGGAGCTTTAGACCTCAATCTGGCGAAAGTCTTTGAAACCGTCCAAAAATATGAAAAACAATAGTAATAACTAATAATCTTATGCCTATATCCCCTAATGGATAGGCTGATACATACACAAAATGTGGGTGTGATATCATGATATCACACCCACATTTTGCCAACTTTGATCTAGGTCCTAAGTAATTATGGACAGGTCTTTTGCTTCTACCGGGAACAATTCCAGACAATTTGCTGCAACACAAAATTTCTTGATAAAAATATCTCACTAATACTCTTCTGGACCCGGTAATTTAAACACAGCAGTCTCATAGGTTACCAAAGTAGTAAATAATAACCTATTTTAGTTACTGATATTCTTATTTCAGAACAGGCATTTATTAATAATAGTGAACATGATACGTGCGTGACAATAAACATTGTTGAACTTTAGTTTCTGACTATTAAAGAACATTTTGTTTATTATTATAAATTTTAATATACTTACTGAATAAACAAGGTATTTATAACTTGAAGTTATAGTGGAACTTCATTTAAAATACAACAGTCGTAAACACACTTGACTAGTTTAATTAAATAGTTATAACTAATTTCAAGTTAATAAAGAGTAATAATAATTTTACAGAACTTGAAATTGATACAAAGACATGATTTCATTAAAAACTCAATTTGAATAACGATTTAGATTCTGAATAAAACTCCTGGCAGTGCAATCTATTCACGAAAGAGCGAAATGCTAGTCTCGTCTAAGAGACATTTAAACAAAGATATAAAACTTTGTCTGTGGTGTATCTGGAAACTAGCAATAATGAAAATGGCCCTAGGGAAGTAAGGTAGTACAGGAGTAGCTATCAGACAATCGAACATGAAATCCCTTTTCCCTAAACGTGCTCTACCCGACTCATCATTTACTTTTATTAGGATTTATGCATTGAATTATTTGAACTCTGCAGTACTTTTATTGAATCTAAGTATTTGAATGTTCGTCTCGAATTCAAAGGTCAATGTACTCTTGAAACAATATTATGTTGTTTGAAATTGAATGTCGCAGATATTTCATTGAAAATATCACTGTCTGCCTACAAAGCTTTAATGTTGAAGCTACAAAATTAATACTTTAAATAATATTACATATTGTCACTTCCATTCATTAATGCAAGCAGCACAACGATAACTATATCATTATTTCGAGAGAAAACAAGGCTTTCACTCGGAAATTGACGTTACATGGTTGAGATTGGTGATGGATGATTGCTAAGAAAAATATTTTTATATGTTCAAATGGCAATCGATTAAGTTGTTCTTTGGCTATAAATCAATTATTCAGTCTGTTTTGAGCGCTGTCCTTTGTATTGAAAGAGCGCTTTACGCTGCACGAAATTGCATTCCAATTTTCGATTTATATTTGAATTTAATGTAGCAACGAATATTTCGACGTTGGATTTTAGAATTGTACCACTAACAAACTATTACTCGATTTCTGTTCGGTTACCATTGCGCGCGTACTAATAGTAACATCTATTTTTTTGTCACAAAAGATTTTGAGCTAACCAAAAATAGCTAGTAGTAGAAATATGCTATCTACTACGTGTAGTTACATATTTGTAAGCATTATAATATAATCACTATTGTCATGCCAATAAAGAATATAACATACAAAATGGTTTTGAAAATGATTACCTTCTTATTCTATTTAATAGAAAATGAATATCCTGGCGTTGGACTTACTTCGATAAAGAATGTCTTACAACTGACGTTTTAGTATTGCTGAAAAGAAAGTTCTATTAGAGTCATAGAAGATAACATATTAAGCCACGGCACAATAGTGCACTTAACACCTGCAATTAAATGTAATTCTAACTAATATCATAAATATGAATGTGAGTTTATTTATTGGTTACGCTTCATGGTTGAACTATTCGCCTTCGACCGATCATTATGAAATTTCGCAAACACGTTGTCAAGTGTATAGAAAAACATATAGGGTCCGTTTAATTAGAAGAAAAGTACTGTTCCCGAGTGAAACCGCGGGCAAAGGCTAGTGTCCAAATAATTGTATGTCATGGCACACGAACGTTTATGACAGCATGTTACTCTTAGTAAGTCGTAAGTTAAAAAACAAGCAAGCGTATATTTTGGCACACAATATTCCGCGCATTCTTTTCTCCTATACGTTTGCGATCCAAACTTAATGTCATATTAGCGAACTGACTGCAAGGATGACGTTATGATTTATGGAAGCCTCGCTACTCTCAATGCACTGATTGCTTTAAGTTCGAACGCCAGATGGTACAAAAATGTGTAATTTACTAATAGTTGTGTTATGTCAGCGTATTCTTAGTGTCCGCTTCTTTTTTTTTTGTAATAAAATACCACGCGGTCCTATAAAAATCTCCCTAGCATGGAGTGGACATTCAAATGTATAATATATTTTTATTTATTTCATATATGTCTCGATGACAATCTATACATATATTAAAATTACAACTGGTCGGTTTCTGTATAAAGAAGATATTTATAACTAAGCCTGCATATAAACTGTCCCACTGCCGAGTGTGTACCCCTTGTCAGTTCACACTCAGAAGGGGAAGGATTACAAACAATTAAGTTACGATTTCTCCTCGAGGAAATGGTACTGAGGCCAGGTTTCCATACTCAAGAAGCAGTCGTAGCTACGGACAACTAATTTTTGAGACATATTCTTTGAAAATATGTCAAAATTTAACTGGCCGCAGCTAAAATGACTCGTTTTTATATAGGAATGGAGCCTTAATAACTCAATGCAATTAATGTTCGTCAAAAGTTTACTTACACTCAGTATAATCATTTCTAATCATCTCATCCGCTGTGGGATTCAAACCCATTTACCTGCTGCACCATTCTGGTTGACTGTCACTACATGAATAAATATTAAGCAATTATTAAGTCGTACAAGTTCCAAAAAAGTATATGAGTTCTTGTTTAAATTTATTACGCGTTTTGAATACCACCTGAGACAGGCTTATGAAGAATGTTTGATGCACGGTCTTTAATTATTTGTTTAATTAGTTGCTCTTTAAACAATGTACAATTTGATTAAGGATATCGGATAGTCTTAGCTCGATCGTAAAACTTCTACACCTCTTGCTTTGAGAATTCTTCAAGTTGCCGAGCGCCTGTAGGAAGTTCTTAAGTATTTTCTTGACACCCAGTAGCGAAGGCTTCGAGCGCTTAAAAATTTTCTCACCATGTTGTTATGATAATTAAACTTGAATAATCAATAGCTTATTGATAAAGTTGTTTATTTAGTATATAAAGTAATTTAGTTTTAGTATTAACTTCACCATCTGAATACTTACATACAGAGACTCTTACAATACACTACGACAATACATTTTTGCAAACATTTTTGGGATTTAGGCTATGCCAAAAAGAGTAGGAAAAGTGTATTAAACCCACATTTCACCATCTATGGTTTTAGGTAACACGTAATAGAGCCGTCCACAAGACTCAGTAATAAACTCCTAGTAAGAATTTCATGACAGAAACACCCAATAACACCTGAGACGCCATGCTTAGCAGTTGCAATTAATCTCGCTGCGACATTAATATAGTATACCAAAATCTAGATCATTATATTATTTTTTTATGGCGTTGTTTGGCATACGAGCAGACGAATCGCCTGATGGTAAGCGATTACCGCCGTCCATGGACGGGTGTCCATGGGCGGCGGCGGCGGCAACCCCAAAGAAGTTACAAGTGCGTTGCTAGCCCTTTGAAAAGGAATGAAGGAGGGAAAGGACAAAGGAAAGGATAGGAAAAGGATCGGGGTAACTGGGCCTCCAGCTCTCTCACTCACCGATACGAAACGCAACAGTACGGGTACCATTACTTCACGCCGGTATTCTGTGAGAGGGTAGTACTACCCCGGTCTATCCGGCCCATTCATGCTGAAACCAGCGAGGTAGCGAGGCGTATATGTCCAAACATATACGAACACCAAATATATCTATCACATAAAATGTATACTGAATTACCTTACACCCACACTATCACGTAGTCGGTAGGAAGCTTATTATCAGACTTACTTTAGGTCATACGCGTTTTATGCGCATTTGTAATCAAGATACCAAAGAAATAGTTCAAATAATGTTTATAATAGGGGTTTAAATATCAAGTAGCCGCTTTGTACATATGTAAAAAATCGGTATCGTTGTGATTTTCATACTAACAATCTATAATATAAAAATAAGTCGGGTTTTCCTTCCTGATGCTATAACTCCAGAACGCACGAACCGATTTCCACGGTTTTGCATTCGTTGGAAAGGTCTCGAGCTCCGTGAGGTTTGTAGCAAACAAAATTTAGGGAAAATTTCACCGACCTCCACGCGGGCGGAGCCGCGGGCGACCGCTAGTTTCATATATAATTGCTTGAAAGGCCAGATCGAATTTTATGTTTTATTTCCAAATATAATTGCTTGTATTTAGGCCATTATGGTTTGTCTTAAATTAACAAAAACATCTAACATGTAATTATGGCGAATTAAAACAACGAATACGGCAGACACTAAGCGTTATAAATTTAAATACAAATTCTATTAAAGGTTAATATTTTTTATTGATTATACCTGTTATCCATAATACATATATGTATAGCCTTGTCTCGAAATATAAATGAATTTTTGAAACAACTATTGCATTTTGCACAGAAACCACGAAATTAGTTGTAGGACATAAACGACAATACAAAGAAATACTTTATATTTTTTATATATTCATAAAACATACTCAATGCAATCTCTACAAATTTTAATATTGACCATTTATTAAACCGTAATATTAATATCTCACGCGTAAATTGTGTCTGGCGGATGTTGACGTAGCGTCCGGATATGACCGGCAATATCCGTATTCAAAGTAGGCTTTCCAATTTTCTTTAGAAGTTTTCATATCAGACGAATAGTAAAATTTTTCTTCTTATTTCTACGTTGTTCATAGCTAGCCTATTTTTAAGCCATACCCTAGTCTTTGACTGAGACCTATGGCCTGCCTAGTCTTTAGGATATTTTAATAAAAGCACGTAAAATTCAGAGGAATGTGTTTGCCACTCCACCAGACTAAGTCTGTCTCAACAATACAATTAAAACACAAAGTCAAAACCGGTAAACGATCTTTTTTTAACTATTGGCATAATTTTGTGCTACGGCGCAATAAGCTTCTAGGCCAATAAGTTACTCTACTCATTTACTTTAATATTTTTACAAAATATAATTTTAATGAGAGTAATAATATTTGTTTGGTGGATATTAATAAATAAAATTGTATATTAGTGTTAAGATATATTATATTTATGAAACTAATTACCATCAGCAATATTTGTTACCGTGGCAATGGCTATTCATTCAAGTAAGTATGTATTTCTGCAGTTACTGGTTATCTTTCATAATTTCGAGGTTATCATTAATCGATTTCTATCTACTTTCACTATAATCGTAGCAGTTATATAGCGATGACGATAAAATGTATATATTCTATAATATAAACCGTAAAATTAACGTCAGGATAAAGGCTGAAGCGAGAAAAATCCGTATTGAAATACCGTTGTGATTTAGATCATCTCTAAAATACTCGACTAGTAGCAACATATGGTCCTTCCTATTATCTCATAAAATAAAAAGTCATCTAATACTATAATAAGTTACAATATAGAACACTGGTAGAAGCGAAGGGCGTGTGACGTGGCGCCACCCAGCCTAGCTACAAGGCTGCCAGCACGGCATTGACACGCACTATTTATACCCCTTTACGTACATAAGCCTCATAATAACCGGGGATCGAAGGATCAAACTGTCGCTCAGAGGTCAACAGTCCCCGCTCATCCTTGAGATCAAAAGGAACATGACTAGCTTCTATTCTGTAAAACGTGAAATCTATCAGATTGTTTATGTTTTGTGTAGTGGAGAGATTTTATGAAGTGAAAACTTCTTTAGGCGCGTTGAGCACTTTTTGGGTGAACAAAAATCATGGAACACGCGTCATTGTCACCGAACGCTTTCCATGTATACTGTGTTTATGTGTACTTTTTGGGTGAACAAAAAGCGTGAAACTCGCATCATTGTCTTCGCATGCTAGTTACTTAGTTTTCACTTCTATCGACAATCCCCAAATACTGCGCCGCATGTTCTTTTTTCTGTATGTATATTGGATGTTGGTTTGATCTTGTATTGCGTATTGTAAACGTTGTGTGTATAAGTTTTTAATAATTGGGGTTTAGCGGTTTTCAAGTGCACTGATGGCGAGGTGATTTAAGTGGTCACGTCGCCACTGCCACTGCGCCAAGTGCCGCGGGTTCGATCTCCACAAGAGACAAAGATAATTGTGATCCATAAATGATTGTTCTGAGTTTGAGGATACTTTGTGTCCGTTCTGTGAATGTTTGTAAAGTCCATCGCAACACAGGAATTATTACTAGTGCGGGAGTTGTCTTAAAAAATATAAGGGTACACCTATATGTGAAGATGCCGTTTTGTTTGAAGAAAATTCATAACGTTGTGGTTATTATATTGCATCAATATTCTTTGAATGGCCAATTAGAACTTCATGTTTTGTTTTTGCATGTTTAGTTACTAACAAAACCATCAACCTTCATGTATTTATGGTAAATTGAAACAACGAATACGAGCAGACACTAAACAATATAACCTTAAATACGAATTGTACAAAGGTAATTAATATTTATTATCTATAATGGATGCTATTAATATATATAGTCCTTTCTCGTAACGAAAATGAATTTTTAAAATAAACATTGCATTAAACAGAAGCCACGATATTAGATGTAGGACGTAAACGGCAATCTCATAATTAAATACCTAATATTTTATTGATCTCTGATGGATAAATAACATTCGGTATATTATATTAAAATACATAGTTTGAGGCCAATATTTCCGAAGGAATAAACTATTTGTCTAACTCTGCCTACACACATGAGTACTACACCCACATTTTGCTAGAAGCAATAATTATGTACATATCATCTACGATTCCTAACGCCCATTCGAAGTTTGTTTGCGATTTATTACATGTATTGATCTATTGCTTTAAAACTATATTATAATAGTTTATGTTGTCGCTTTTTAGTCAATAATGTTGAATAAAGACAGAGAAATTTACGACTGCACGGGTAGACAGTGGTTCAAGTGGTTGCCTCGCCGATGTCACGCCGAGTGTTGTGGGTTCTATCGCCACACTGAACAAAATTGTATGTGATCCATTAATTGTTCCGTGTCTGCGTTCATTGTTTGAATTTTTGTAAAGTCTCCCGCGACACTGGCATCATTCGTAATGCGGGCGTTGTCAATTAAATAAGTAATGAAACACCTATTTAATATACAATTAGCTTTAACGCTGCCGATTCCTGGTGAGGCACTATAATATATAACTCTCAAAGTAAAAAGAAACACACAAAAAGTTGTTAAATAAATTTAACAACTCAATAAACTGGTGATCAACTTGATTGAAGTATGTCAGTTAATCAGTGTTATCTCAGAATTAATCTGCGGAACCGCTCGTAGGTAAGCCGGGAACAATTAATGGTTTGTGGGAAAACGGTAAACCTCAGGCGAGGTCTCCCGTGAATATTATGCGTCGACGACTCAAGTTCAATATTTATTCAACATTCGTTATTACCCACGTCGTCTGAGTTTCGGATAACTTGCTCAAGAGGTAAATGATATTTATATACGTGTTATATTTTGTTTGATGTTTAAATACGCGCACGTTATATTTCTGGTGTATCGAGACAGGTAAGCGAATGTATCACATATACATTTCGGATGTTATGTTTATACTCCAAGTAGTAGGCGCGATGTAAATTAAAAAATCTTACAATAAAGTACATTAGAAATTTCTGAAGAAGAAATCCATGAAAAAATTACACTAGTTAATCAATCAGGGCATCTTATCTGGACTTCAATAATCGCAGGCGAATAAACACGCTTACTCTATTGTTAGTGAACCAAATAGTCAGTCTTGTATCATGTTGTCATGTTAAATAATACCTACTAGTATAATTACAACACTATGACCTGTCCTTATATCCATTACTGGCTTTATTGCATTAAAATAGTGTCTTAATTAACTAAAACTTGAATATGCGACTATAAGTGTATCTTTAAAATATTTTAAATTCATCAATATCTTAGGGTACCTAACATAATTATTATTACTCATAAAACTATCGAATTGTAATTGTTCACGTATAAAGTTTCAAAAATCATTTTAAGCACAATAATTTAGCTGCATAAATAGTGCAATTGTCACTCGCCAATCAATGAAGAGATTTGGGTTTGATCTCCACACGAGAAAATAAACCATGTCATCCACAAAACACAAAAGTTTAAAGTGTCCGTTATTTCTATATTTACAAACACGTCAGAGTGATTACCCTCAGTGTAAGAGTTAGTTTAAAAAGGATCTTTGTAATCTTTTCAATCCAATTATTGCGCAAAGGTTATCCTTTCCCTTTGTACTTATACAAAGTCAGGAAATCATTAACAGCATAAAATAGATGAAAAGAAATATAATCCCCTATTTGTGTGGTCATTTGAAAGTCACGGAAACACAATGGTCCAAGTTGTTGTCATCTAATAACAACCGTGGGGCGTTGCTATCGAAACGAATGATCAGAAAGTACCTATAATACGCTAAAGAAATAAAAGTTAATGGTCCTTTACATAGATAAAACATTTTATTGAATGATAACATCGTCTTGTAGCCATGCCGATGTTGCCAATGCTATGAATAACTCGTCGGAAAAAGAGATGACATCAATTATTCCGAAGTAAGTCCTACTAATATTATAGATGTAAAAGTTTGTGAACTTGTTTGAACGATTGTTACTTAATCACGCGTAAACACGGTTGCTGGGATTTGGTTGAAACTTGACATGTAGACAGAGCACAAATGAATGCTTTGGTAGAATATAAACTTAAAAAGCTGCGATCAGAAATTAGTTTTATATGAGTACATGGAATGGTAATCTTGGTCTATAGTACTAAAATTTTGTGTACATTGAGACTGCGTCCTTGGTCTACTGGCTATTAAATACAGCCACGGATTATCAAGTCCTGCTTGCTTATCTCATGAACCTATATTTGCAAAACGCTCTTTTATAAGTCAATATTGTACTTTTTATCTGCCATTGTACAAAATTGTAATAATATTGTTTGAGTTTTATAATATTTTTGTAATTAAATAAAATTACTTATTATCTCGGGCCAGTACAACAAAAACTTGTTGAATTTTTCTGCCCCAAAAAATCTCAGTAGCAACGCGGTGCTAACTCTCTGAGTGGCGGTGTTCTAGCATCGTGCTTCGGGAACTATGTAAAGCCGTTGATTCTACATCTCTTACTTCAGTCGTATTAGATTGCCTTTGCATCGTCATAGTTCGATATTGAGAGAATACAAAAAGTCCTTAATTTAATTTATGTAGATTTCACACTTTGCACCACATATGCGATTTTATTTGATATATATCTAAATAGTTGATCCACACAGCCTCATTACAGTTTTATAATATTATTGTATAGACAAAGAGTAATAATTTTCACATGGTATTCTCTAAAAACATGTATTGTTTAACGTAAACAGAAGAATATTTCAGTCACCCTATTACCTTACCTAGGACAGCAAAATAAACTCATCTGAGGCAAAAACTCAGTATTTCGGCACCACTAACAAAAACACTCGTTTGTTTTTTTATTAGTAGAAACAAACATCGTGTTATGTTTTCATTGCCAGTTGGTTGTTTATATAGTGTCCATAGTGTTTAATGGGCCGGCTGAGAAGCCCTATAATGGAATGGGGTCCTCACATAAATATTGCTTAATCTGATTCTACGATCGTTTTTCTTGTGGGTCAACATTTAGAAATATTCTGAAACAGCTATATAACGCTATAAAAATACTATATTAGGTTTTAACCGTCAATATGTTTTCTACATCGACCTAGAACTAAGCATAATTTTTGGATAGAAAGCACCTCTGTCACTCGCTAGAAAGTACACTTAAACGGCAATACTTTTCTTTTAATCAAAAATATGTTTATTCACATAAATCGCAATTTAATACATATGAACGTCAAATATACGCTTATTATTATGAACTCATAATTTCTTATTGCCATGCTTAGTAATACAAGGGCATATAACCTATGACAAGAACAGGCTGGATATCAATAACCACTCTTTTCAATCGCCAAGTTTACAATATAATTAATTTTAAAATATGATTTATAAAGAGCAAGCATTACACCATTTTTTACTCATAAAGTAATGCGACCACTTCAACTTCGTTCTTATTGTCGTTGGTGTGCTCGTGTATGGCTAAAATAGCCGATATTATTGATACATATTCGCGCACAATGCGGGCAGGTAAGCACACCATTGCAGTAATTATAATTCTCCTCAAAGTCTTTAACTCTGGTTTTCACCAGACGTCCATTCTGATCGTCGAGCGGCTCTTTGTTCCCATTCAGAAGGCTCAATGTCCCACTTCTTCATATGGCGGTTAAGCACATATTTATACCTAAGGAGTGGTCCGCCATGCTTACGCTTGCCCTCCTCAACTTCTGAGAATAAATGAGATGTACTTTGCCGGACGTTGATCTAACATTCGCGACACGTGTCCGTACCAACGGAGTTGCTGGTACATGAGGTAGGCCTCAATCTCCATAATATTGGCTCTCCGCAGCACTACCGTATCCCGAATGCGGTCAGACCAACGGATAATCAAATTTTACTTAGGCGTTTCAGGTGGAAACGGTCTAGCGTTCGTATATGGCGGCGATAAACTATCTATGACTCTAAAGAGTACAGTATGATTGGCAACACCACCGCCTTATAAATATCAATTTTGGTAGGCAGCTTCAGGTCATGTGAACTAAAAACCTTCCGATCCAGTTTGCCGAATACCGCAGCTGCGGAACCGATTCAACTGTTTATTTCCGCGTCAAGGTCACACTTTTATGTTATAGCGCTCCCCAGGAACCGAAATTTATTGACCTGCTTAAGAATACAATCATTGAGTTTGATGGTCTTTTGACCGTGGATATCTAAAGACATCAGTTTCAACTTTTTGACACTAATCTTCAAACCAGTCCTCATGTTTCCGGACTCTCAAACCCAAAGTAGATGTAGCTATTCCGAGAATATAAGAAGATAAGGACTCCCAGATAGTACTGACCTCACCGGATTTTAGATCGAGGGGCAGCAAAGCAGTGCTCAAGGTTTCGGCATATTTTGCCCTCGTGTTAGTATCTTGGAGTCGTTCAAGGTTCAGACGCTTCTGTTTAAGCTTTCCGATCTACAAGGACGTCGAAAACGATGACGTAACTTTGTGATAACAAGCTGGTGATCAATCCAACAGTGAGTACCACGCATGACACGGGTAACTTGAACTTGAGAAATATCTTTTTGACGCACGATAGCGTAATCAATAAGATGCCAGTGCTTCGATCTGGTGTGCATCCACGTTCTCTTGTACTTGGCAGGCAATCTAAACATAGTATTCGTAATTGCAAGACAATAGGGGTCAGTACTTTATCACACTCCCTTAATCGCCGTCTACGATACCCATGGGAAGATATGGGGTGGTACTATTCTACTCCACCGACACCACGCGGCATCATAAAGTACTTAAGCAATAAATAACTAACTAGTTCTTGGAAATTTTAAAGAGAGTCTCATATATTAGTAGTATGGTAGAATAAGAGCAACCACTTACGTGTACACAGAATAAAAATAACGCGCGACCATTATTATAGTCTAAGGTGTAAAATATATTTTCATATTCAGAATGATCTCTAAGGTATTATTTATTTACCCTAAATAAAAATAAAAATTATAAATGCGAATATCAGTCTCTTTGTTTCATTGTTATGCTTTCAAGTATTATGAAATTTCGCATAAAGTTGTCAGGGATACAGAAAAGGACATAGGGTATTCATGCGGGCGAAATCGAGTATGTCTGTATATGTTAAAGCAATAGTTAATGATAGAATGTACTTAACGAGATTGAAATTTGTGTGAAAAAAGATATTTTTTTAATGAGTACTCTCACTGTAACAACAGGTCCTTTGTCGCGGGGGACTTTACAAACATACAAACAACGGACACAAAGACCACCAACAACCATTTGTAGATCACAGAAGGTTTTGTCCCGTGTGGGATCGAACCCACAACACTCGGCGTAGTAACAATGGTGAGGCGACTACTTATTATAACTAATACGCCATCGGTGCAGTCAAGTTTGGTTCAAAAGTTTTATTACATCTTACATTTGTACCCAGTTTTATTTATAATTACGGCTAAAATCACTAAATCGGACACTAAATTTTAAACACACAGGCTTCGAAGTTTATTTTGATTCTTAATTACTAGTTCTGTGTAACGTATATGCTAATTGATTAATCCACCCACGGAGTTCATACACATAATGCTTAAAACCTTTTTTCATTCAATGTGCTAACATTTCAACTACGGGCAACAGAAAAGTCTGGTTCATTTTGTAAGGTGGTGATATAATGAATGGTCATCTTACTCTAACATAATACCCAAATTTTATAGGATTTATTCGATTCCTTTTTTTAGATTCCCGAGTCGGAAAATGCTTTTTGACGAGAAATTTTCAGCAGCAAGACTGCGTCTGCAACTTTATTCATAATGAATTGTATTATAAGTGGAATATTCTTAATGTAAGACAACACTTTATCATACAAGCAGTACTTCTACAACACCAGAAAACGCCATATAGGACAATCCATAAACGTAGAAAAGACACAATCTATACTCTCTCACAAGCACGTCCGTCATTTATTAAAGGATTCTTTTATTTATTGGCCAGTATACGGCTTAATATACTACAACCGTAAGAAAATGATTTACTCATTACTTCTACACCATTCATACGAAACAGAAAAAATGCTTATTTAATTATCGACATGTGCGCAGCACACACAACATATTATGTAACACAACAAACACACACACACATATACACCATACACACATACATAAAATAATTTTTAGTCATATCCTATTTTTAAAGTTGTTCTCACTTAATTTTGTAATTACCTATTTGCAAATTTTTAATTACACCGTATTTTAGTAATAGTAAAATACAAATTTACATAAATAGTATTATTACCTATGCTTGTAATCAATTGGGGGATCAGAACTGTCGTTCCTTCGTACAGGTTATACAATAACCTAGTTAGGAGATCAGAATTACACCCACTAATAATGTCCTGCAGACCCAATTTCGGTCACGGTGGCCAGTCTTAACGAAGACTGGCCATCTGCGCAGGAGATATTATAGTGCACAAGTGTGTGCGCAAGCACAAGTGCGCTCTCTGATCCCTAACTCTCATGATCCGATAGGATGGGATGGGATCAATAAACTTTAATATTATACCCGATAGACGGCAATAGGCTCGCCCTCTAGTATTTAGGACCAAAGAATTATAGTTGACTAAATGTTGATGACACCTCTGCCTGCCCCTTGGAAGAAAGGCGGAGTCACTTTGTATGTATGTATATCGATAACATGAAAATTACAGCTCTGCTATGATTTTTCACATCATCACTTCTGTTACACATTATTCTCTTTATTGCCTAATTTTACAATAATTATTATATTTTTATATATATAGTTATAAAAAACACATTTATAAATATAAAATCTATGAAGACCCATCGACATCGACCAACATCGACAAACTAGGTCCAAACTACCGGTGGTTAGGGCACTAGCGAGGAGAACAACCTTACGATGCGTGCCGTGTCAAGCAATACGGCCTTATGCATCAGAGACTTAATCCAGCCGTCTAAAGCGGGCCTCTTCAGGTGGTGATCGAGACTCTTGGCAATCAGTCCATGTTATTCAATTGTGTTATTTAAATGTGTTATTACGCTTATAATAATTATAATGTGGTAGGTACTACATATATAAGCAATAATTAATTAAATATGACCACGCCTTTTAGTAGCTCGGCTATACACCAACACCTTATAACTATATGAATAGCTAGCTAAATACATGAATCCACTTACACGCTACGGTAAACACATGAAGGAAACTATGAACAAAATCCTTAAATGGATACTTACCGGAGGAAAATCGTTGAGGCATAACCTTAAATTGATTTCGATCGCATGACGCATATGTAGAATATTGGCAGTGTGACACTATTTTGAGGAAGTGGCAAATATCGTAACGGTTTTATGCAAATGGAACAAGTTTCGAGGACACGAAACTTCTCTGGTTTATAAAGAGGCCAGCCTACTAGGTAACGTTTTTATTTTCAATAAAGGCAGCAAACGAGCTTACGCTACAAGGTTACGGTACTAGGGTTTTCAATCGCGCATCGCCGATCTCAAAGAAAAAGCTATTAAAGATGAGATGGAAGGAAAGGAATGGGAAATATAAGCTTACTAGATTTTGCGCGCGGGTTCACTCGGTTAGGTTAGTAACAGTACATTTTTCTTGGTGTTACCTTTCATCCAGAAAAAATGTGCTTTTCTGTTCCCCTGATGTGTGTCGTGTATGCGAAATTTCATGATGTTCGGTTGAGTAGGCGTTTAAGTGTAACAAACAAACTCACATTCTTTACTTGTATTTAATGGGCGAAACTCAGTAATTTATTTAATTTAAGTTATTATAAGTAATGGTTGTCTAGAAAAAGATGGGTGAACCGGCTCGTTTGATCGACCCTAAATAATAGAGGTTTGTGCTCACCAGTCGGTGCCATTAGCGAGTAAGGTTCTGTCAGTCTTGTCACAGCTGCTGTCAAATGCCATATTAGACGGTAATAATTAGCGGTTTCTATGATTACTGTTGAAGTAACTATGGAGTATGAGTTCTAGAGACTTTACTATCCAGTGGCATCTCTAGCGATGAACTCTACTCATGTGAGTTGTTAATCAGGGTGTTGAACATGAGTAGAGTCACATCTATACGCTCGGAGGATGTATTCTATTCTTTGCTACTTATCGTTTTAGATTCTACATAATATGGGTGAGCCTACTGCTATTATACCTAAAATTACTTTAAAGAAAAGCCTGCTTATAACACTGCTTGTATCGGGTATCGAATCCGAGACCTCAGATTCGGTTCACGATTCACGGCCACAGACTGCCAGGTTATAAATATCTTAAGTCAACATTGTTTTATCTACAATACTCCATAAATTTCCATGGATAGCGTAGTAAGAACCTCCTGCAAAATGTTGTAACAAAAATACTCGCAGAGTAAACTTTCTCGACCTTTACTCCCACATATTCAGGGTTATAAAATTATGCCAAGCCGACGATCTCTGCGCTGTATTCTTTAGGATTGCGAATGTAGGCGTTATATGAATAAAACGGGTTCAGCAACGGAATTAGATGCTAGTAAATTTAGTTTTCATTGTGTCTATTCTTTTGTATGAGGTTGTATTTTTGTATGTTGTTGAAGCGGATAATTTTATAAATTTTTCTTAGGAAAATATCAGTGGATATAAATAATAGGCGTGCTCTAGAGAATATACATACATATAATAATCTTCGCAACCGAGGCTACACTATAAATAAATGATTCGAGACCCTGCAGATCTTTTTATAAATATTCTTAAGAACACAAAGTACACCCAGACTGCAGTAATGGTTGTCAGACTCTTTTTTGGTAAGAGATCGAACCTACGACATCACTCTGTGCTCTGAAGTCTTAATCATTACATAAGCAATGATTCTCCAAGTGGTCTAATCAGTTATGGTAATCATTTTTCACTGGCTGTGCTTCAAATGTTATAAGCCTGTGCATGTAGCATAATCCTAATGCATTTTCACATGACATAGCTTTTTTATATTAACGGATCCATCCAAATGTAACATACACCAAATATGAAACTCATTTCAATATATCATTTAAAACTTGTCAAAAATATTTTATTGTGAATATTGAATTATGTTTGTGCTTATTATGAATATTGATCATAAACAGTTTGGATGGCGTATTGGTTTAAATGGTCGCCTCGCCCCTGCCTCTACGCTGAGTATTGTGGGTTCGATTTCCATATGGGACAAAAATCTGTGTGATCCATATATGGTTATTCCAAGTCTGGATATTCTTTATGTCCGTTGTTTGAATGTATGTACAGTCCCCCGCAACACAGGAATTATTCCTAGTGGAGTTGTCATTTTTTAAATCAAAAAAGTTAAAACTGTATGTATGCAATAGTGAAATTCTTAAAATCCAATTTTTGATAAGCTATCGATGTAGTTAAGAAAGTATCTTAATGTTTATATGTAGGTACATAAGAACGAAATATTTAAGTTATAGCATTTTATTCTTCATGTAATCATATCAATTGCAGCACTAAGATTTAATATATTTATTATTTTAAATACTCCAATTACCGATGTTGAAATTAATAAGATTGCACATGTTAACATGCATATGTCAAATATAGCCTTACTTAAGTAATTTCCGGGAAAACATTATATTTTTATATTCGGAGGGGCATGAATATAAAAATAGTATAATGTTTAGTCTAGAGAAATTAAGTATTCTTCTTAAGTTTGTTTAGAAAATATTTTCACAATATTATGCACAACAATAAACAACAATATGGACAACAAACATAAGTAATGTAATAGGTACACGTTTATGGTTCCTAGGTGTTGGTCCTTATAGTTCCATCAGTATCTTTGCGTTATTTGGAGTATTTTATAATTAGTCTCGTGACGAGGAACGTCAGGTTTGGTACTGACATCGAAACAAACTTATTAATTATTCTATAAACGTTAACAATAATTATGAACTTTAATCTGTTTTAGTAGATTCCATTACGACTAGACTTAAATTTTAGTAAAAGAAATGTCGTCTCAACTTGCTGAAGCTTCAACGACAATATTATACCATTATTAAATACAATTTTAAGCCTTGGAGAGAACGAAGGCCGCGAAGGAGGATTTCTTCTCTCTGAATGCTTAAAATCTCATCTTACAAACTGACAAATAGCCATAGCTGCCTAAAGCCTAGCTTTTGTTTTTATGAATAAATCGTATTTTAAAAATGGCAGAATTTTTAAATTTGGAAGGCGAGATTTAAGTAATTATATTGCTTTTAAGCTCTCGGTATTACAAATTCAGCCCTATAAATAAATTTCAATTTGTATTAGATGCCCTTTTGTAAATAAGATACTTTTCCTATGAATTCCAAAGACGAAATATAATTGTGCAGGCTATATTTAATCTTTTTGTTTTATATTTGGATACAATAGGCCTTGTGGGCCCTGTGGATTTCAATGGAACATTTTAACGTAGCAAAGGCGTCTGGGTTCGATTACTGAGTCGAGCATTATTGTTGATTTTTCTCTTCAGAAATCCCACATAGCTCGGCATTGGGCAATCTGTACGTTACTATTTAGCTGACAAAATATAAGCGTAATACTCCAAAAGGGTTGCTAACCCTTTAGGAGTACAGGCATAAGTCCATATGATGTTTTAGTAACTACATAGAATCATAGTATGATATCTCTTCATCTTTATATCAAATTTTATATTCTCGGACGGTTAGGTAGAGGAAAATCACACCTTTATTTTGAAAAATACATACACTTATCTTAGACTTAGGTTCCACGTTATCAGAGAGTGGAGTCTATGGGTATTGACTAGACATCTGCAGCCTCCGTGTTGCTATTTTATTTTATTGACAGACAAGTATAGTAAGCGTTTGCTTTATCCGAGAATGAAACCTGGATTCTCTACTTCGGTAATTACTTAAGCGCTTATATTTAAGCCGCTGAAGTGATGAAACGGCCAGAGTATGTCTACTTATCTTAAATCTAAGAACTTAACAACGCTAAAATATCTTAGGTGTCCAAATACATCCATTTCATCACATTTCGATTTGCTTATACTACCAAGATGAATCTACTAAGGATAGTTCTTCTAGGATATTTGTAATTTATCAAAATTGCCTAAATATAAAACGAGTAATATTTTAGCCCCAATACCAGATGTTATTAAAGGTCTGCCAAAAATTTATGCAAAATTTAAGTAAGTAATATTGCCAATTTCCACTTCTAAAGCTTTTAAAAGCAAGATTTACGACACAGTTTAAAAAAGGATTCACATTGTTTTAAGGCAGGTATTACCTATTCAGAAACGCTACGAATTTTCTCCGACATGGCTTGCAAACAAGTTTTCGGCCAGATGTTAACCAAAAAACAGTTTCGCAGTACCACTCGTGCGTTATAAGAAAAATAATCAAGGAGACATAAAGGCCTTACCTACGTTTCCTCCTTAATTCCTTTATAACTATAGTAAATGTGAGGTGTATATATAGGCCTCAGTAAAAGGATGATATTTCGACAAATTACTGTACTTTTGCAACACTAGGGGTATACTCACGCCATTGATAAGGAAGTCCGCTTCCATGCTGTTCGTACATAACTTTAAAGAATCTTGAAACTCTACTTACACCATATACAACTCATAGTTGTTAGGTTGCAATCTTCTAGTAGACGGAGTTTAAGTTACTTCACGACATAGCTAGACTGCTGAGGTTCTTAATCCCAGGTAAAAGCTAGCTATACCCTACTGTACCCTTTCTTACCAAAACTTATTTTACGTTACACCCTGCTTAGCACCTTAGAGATGTAAAGTTCCGATGCCATGTCATGTTATGCACTGGATCAAATTTGTAAATGTGAAAACAATTATTGAACTTCAAATCGATTTTGTTGAAGGAAATTGCAAAAGTTTAATTCTCACATTGCACAGATGGCTGAATCCTTGCACGTTCCGTGTTGGAGGCAACTTTTATGACCAGTCACGAATACAAGTACATGGTTACGAAGTTTAATAGTATCACATACATTGACGTATCCATACTAAGATGCAAAGCATGTTCTCGCTGCGGCTTTTGGTTTTTGAATGCTTCTTACTATGTAGTAGGCTACATAAAGGCTACTAACTACAAAGATGACGTGGCTTCAGTGGTCGCCTTGCCATTGCTACTGCGCCGGTTGTTGTGGATTCGAACCCCACTCGATACAAAAAAATGTGTGATTCACCAAAAGTTGTGACGATTCCATGTGTTCATTATGTCTGTTGATTGAATGTTTGTAAAGTCCTCCGTGACACAGGATTCCTAGTGCAGACGTCGCGTTTTATAAAAATAAAAAAGACCAAAGTTTCGGGCTTATTGTTCTACTAGATGTTCCCGCGGTTTCACCCACGTTAATCGTTACTGCGCCGGCCCTGTGGGTCGTAGCGTGATTATATAGCCTTTAGCCTTCCTCGATAAATAGGCTATCCAACACTAAAAGAATTTTTCAATTCAAACCAGTAATTCCTGAAATTAGCGCGTTCAAGCAAACAAAGAAACAAACTCCTTAGCTTTGTTATATTAGTATAGATTCGTTCTATGAAACAAGTGAAGTAATGTTTAGATCATCCTTAACCGCGGAGTAATGCCAGCTTAAAAGAAGACACTTTATTTCCCCAATAGTTCGTCCCACGAAATTTTAGAATTGACATGGCAATGGTAGGCCTCCAATTATCACGACTTCTAAATCGTGGGACAATTTGAAGAGGAACATTGTCTGATTAGATCGGAGGCATTCTGTTAAATGGCCAGGTTAAGAGCATCCAAAACCGACAAGCTTCTATGGATAATTTAATGCGAGTGAATGTAGCTAAGTTAATATGGCTTTTGCGTAGCACCCTGAGAAATAGGTATGCGTTTACGTACATACATACAACATCAGTATTATTCTACGTGATACATCCGTAATCAAATCTGTTATACCATACTATATTTTATAAAATATACGATGCCCTGTTATATAACTACGTAATATTTATATTATTTTACTCAATATACCGGTAGAATAATACAAATATCAAATCTGCTCATTGCTCAATATCAAATAACACGACACTGTCTCGTTGGTCGGGACGATCCTGAGACCCCAAATTTGACTTTTATACAGAATGTCCGGTAATTAATGGACAACCTTGAAATGTCTTATAGTAGAACTGAAGGCCGTTCAGAAAAAATGAAAAAATAATAATAGAAAAATAAAACGTATATATATATTAATAAGTGGAAGCTATTATAGCATAGCATACTTTTGACTGTCTATCTATTAGCATAATTAGTGTTTAATAATAAAACAACAGAAAACCAATGAATTTCATTCATTTATGGTCGTAGTATACAAGAAAGTTATACATGGTAATTTAAAAAAAAACACATATCTCAGGTTTGGATAGATATTTTTCATATTTTTTTTTTGAACGTCCATCAGTTCCACTATAAGACAATTCCAGGTTATCCACTAATTACCGAACACCCTGTATAATAATAGTTATTATCTCGAAATGGCGGCCTCGAAAGGCGTAGTGGTTAGTGTAACCGATTGCCATGTAACTCTATACCTATATAATATGATATTTCTGCTATTATAAACTACTCTTTCCTTGCAACAATTTCATCTACCGCAAATGAAGTATCGAAATAAATAAATAATAACTATTAACAATTTCTTAGCAAAAAACCCCATAACAATTTATCCGAAAATTGAACCCGACTCCTAACACACAGCAGTTACATTCACTATCACGGTGCCATGAAAGCAATACTTTATAAATAAATTGGTCGTATACGAGTATTGGCAATGAATGATATTACCATGTTAAGTTCACGATGCGTGTCGCCTCGTCGTCGCCTCGGTATCGTTAGCATGCGTATCTTGTCACACATAACATGTTGCCTACTGTATGAAGTGTATGTTAATGTATGCAGCAGTAATCATACTTCATGGTAAAAAGCAAGAGTTTGTTTGTTTTGCTTTTCTGAAGTGACGTGAGTGATTTTATATGAGCAATAATTTTAAAAGGAATAACCAGCGTGTTAGGTTTTAAACGTAAGACTAGTAGTTCATGAGGGATCTTTTTAGATTCTCGGGACAACCAATATCAAGAAGATTATAAAAAACTAGTATGCCAAAAAAGGACTGCATGAATGACGCAGTGATTTATGTGGTCGCTTCGCTATTGCCTGCTACTGTGTGCCAAATCTTAGTATGGAGGGTTCGATTATCACACGGGACAAAATATTGTGTGATCATCTAATAGTCGTTTGAAGAGATAAATTACGAGATCAGACGTAAAGGTTTATAAAAATAAAACGCCGAACTACTATCCGTGATCGGAACAGAATTAGACTTCACTTCTTAAGATATACAGAGGCTGGTTACGGATCTTATATCTAATAGTGTAATGCGATGCGTTGCGTGGTGTGGTAGCCAATGTACAACAACGCAACGCATCTCCAATGATGCTCAATGCCAACGTAACTCAAGTGTTAATATTCTTTGTGTCTAAATATTAATTGCCTAGTTCCACAATATAAAAATATTTGTTTAGTAATTTGTAAAACGAATTGCTAGGAATGTTTATTAAAATTACATTATGTTATGGTTCTGGTATGAGTAGGGTTTTCCGATACCTTAAAGCAGTAGATCCTGTAGCAGTTTTGTCCTTGGGCTCTATAGTCTAATAGTGTCAGCAACGCAGAATTTCTCCGATGTTGCAATCGCCAATAGACTTAGTAACTGCGTATCATTATGCAAGCCATGCTTTCATCCTTACTAATATTATTTATACGAATGTGAGTTTATTTATTTGTTACGCTTTCACGCCTTAACAACTCTACCGATCATCATAAAATTTCGCATACATGATGTCAGGAGAACAGAAAAAGACATTGGGTACCTTTTATCCAGAAAAAAGTACTATTACTAATCTAACCTAACCTACATTTACGCGAACGAAGCCACGGGCAAAATCTAGTGTTATTATAAAAGAAAAACAGAAATCATTTTACTAGGGCATCTGAGTTCCAATCCACACAAAAAAATTCTGTTCCATTTCTTGAATCACCACAAATAATTGAAAACGCAAACGGACTATTGTTCGCACGAGAACTATAGTAATGGTTTTGTTATTACAATTTTTTCGACGCTATGTTTACTGAAAGTAAATCCGATATAAATAATAATAATAATAGATTATTGACTGAAGAAGGTACATAAAAAAGAATAACACATGAGATATATCAAACTTAACATGTACAATATTTTTTTTGACCACTAGTACCCAAAGTAAAATTTAACTTGTGGTATGGTTACCAGGGCTCTCGCAATTAATTGCAACAAGTAGTTCATGTGAAAGTGTAGTGTATCATCGTATATGCATATGCATGTGCTAAATTGCTTCGAAAAATAATAAAATAATATATATATCGTATTATAAGCAAAACTCCCACTTATTTTGTTGAACTACCTACTAATGGAAGGAAGGAAGTGTAGTTTTTATCGAGCCCATTTGCTTGTGAGCAGTCATAACGGTTGGAGTTCTGTACGTTCGGCGGCGTGAGTCATTTTATGGTTATTTTCTTAAATTCAGTGCGGTATCAATCACTATTGTGTGTAATTAGAATTATTAAACCTATAGTTTAAGTTATTTGTTAATTGGTGACAAATATAAAAGCATTGTGTTCTCGACTTGTATTTTTTTAAAGTTATTTTCACTTCTAACCTAAAATCAGAAGTGGGATAAAGGACTTCTTCCACCCACATGCAGTGAAAACAGTCTAGAATTTTGTTGTTAATCAAATGGTGATTGATCTACCCACTTGATTGTTTTCTTTATTGTGTTCAAGTGCTGTATAAGTGTAAGTGTTTAAATAAAAATAAAAATGGGACGATCCAGATCACGTAGCAGCCTACGAGAGTTATCTAGACGTAGATCGCGTGATAGGCAACAACATAGACATCGCGGTAGGCACGCCTCGCGTGGTAAGTCTCGTAGACGTAGTCCTAGCAGCCAGGAACGGCGTCGTGATCTGTGTAATGGCTCACGTTGCTTGACGCGGTCCGACTCAAGCGATGACGATAGGCACGGTTCTCGCGATAAGACTAGGCGTCGTCCGCGTAACAAAAATAGACATAGGTCGCGTAGTGATTCAAACGTTTCATCGCGGGGTCGTTCTCGGAGTCACACTCGTGTAAGGTCACGTTCTCGCTCTCGTAACGCGAAGCATTATGTGCATAAGGCCCGGTCGCCTGTAACAAAAACGCCAAGCCCTGTTCGGTCAGGCACGTTACAGGTAGACTGTTCGGCGAACTCTGAAATCTACCCTCGCACATGCTTTAATGCAAGCTATTAAAACCATACAACCTATGAGATCACAGCACTACTTCGTGTCTCATTTCGACCCATCCTTAAACAACATCGAAGTATGGTGCGAGGAAGTAGATCGCGCCAAAGACGCCAACGGGTGGGGCGATCAGGAGTGTCTGTCACGTGTAGGTTCCTGTCTAAAGGGTGATGCCAATGTATGGCTAAGTGAGTGAGTTACCAATGACCGGACGTGGTCTTGGACTGTGGACTTTAAACGAGAATTTAAATCTTTATGCCCTACTAAGTTGGACTATGCAAACATTTTGTTTGACGCTATGAATGCGACGTCAGATAAATATCCCACATACGCAGAATATGCACGTCGCACCTTGTTACGTTTGAGGATAGTTAAGGGACTAAGTGACGACTTGAGAACACTCATTCGTGGTATAGATAACGCTCAAATTCGTGCGACCGCAGCCAATGCAGATTTAACGCCCGAAAGCATTGTTTCGTTTCTATCGATTTATAAGAAACCTAATAAAGGAAAGAGTGACACCTCTGTTGTTTCTAAGAACTCATCGTCACACAAACCTACCATTCGTATAGGTCCTAAATGTTTTAATTGTAACCAACGCGGACATATAAGTCGTAACTGCAAACGGTCAAAGGCAGATGCGACTCCCAACAAGCAAACAGTAGCTAGCGACTCGTGCACGTTCTGTTGAAAGCGAGGACACACCGAGGATACCTGTTTCGCGAAGGCGCGTTCAGAAACTCGTAACCGGCGTAATGTTAATCTTTGCTCTAGTCAAGTGAAGCCCACTCAAGGTAACGACGTAGTCAGCGCTGTCGTAGATGGTCTACCAGTAGATGTACTCATTGATAGCGGGGCCCTTAATGTATCTCTCATTTCTTTGGATGTCTTAAAATATATTCCATGCCAACCAAAACCTAAACGTTGCATATTGAAAGGCATAAGTGATAAAGAAGTCTGTACATCTTATGTGACCACTACAGTAGAGTTTAGCGATATATCGGTTGAAGTCGATTTAGTAGTGGTTCCTTCATCTTATATGAACACTCCAATAATTATAGGTACGGACGTTCTTAACCGTGACGGTATAACTTTTGTGCGGACAAAAGATAGGCAAAACCTTACGCATTCCAATAACGCTCGAATTGTTAATACCCTGCAATCAATTGACCAACTTAAGATAAATACGCCCCTTCAGGGTGAAGAGTTAGAAGCTCTTAGGTCAGTTATAAAAGACTTCACCGATTTTTTTATTTCTGGCACTGCCAATACTACTGTTAAGACGGGCGAAATGGAAATCAAGCTCACTAGTTCGATACCGGTAGTATACAGACCTTACAAGCTTTCTCATCAGGAAAAACTCAAGGTAAGGGAAATAACTAGAGATCTTCTGGACAAGGTTATAATAAGGCGCTCTAAATCAGCTTATGCGAGCCCTATAATTCTAGTCAAGAAACGAGATGGCTCTGATAGGCTCTGCGTTGACTTTAGAGCCCTCAATCGTATCACTATAAAGGATCGCTATCCCCTTCCCCTGATTGACGATCATATTGACCGGCTAGGCAGTTATACATACTTCTCTAGTCTAGATATGGTCACAGGATTCCATCAGATTCGCCTTAAAGAGGAGAGCATATCTCTTACTGGATTCGTTACGCCAGAAGAGCATTTTGAGTATGTCAAAATGCTACATGGT
This sequence comes from Catocala nupta, assembly GCA_963675205.1. Taxonomy (NCBI): domain Eukaryota; kingdom Metazoa; phylum Arthropoda; class Insecta; order Lepidoptera; family Erebidae; genus Catocala; species Catocala nupta. The sequence goes on along the minus strand of OY776100.1, from coordinate 14,028,514 downwards.
TTGGCAAACTCTACTATTGTGTACCAGCTTATCATAAACGATACTTTGCATGAGCTTATTAACGAGGGTAACGTGCTAGTTTACATCGATGATGTTGTTCTCATGAGTAGTACAGTTACAGAAGGTATCCAACTATTACGCAAAACACTAAATACGCTCACCCGGGCCGGTTTCTCTGTTAACCTTCGGAAATGCTCTTTTTTAGTTACCGAGGTGGAATACTTGGGTAGGCTTATTAGTCGGGGTCAGGTTAGGCCGAGCCCACGAAAAGTTGAAGCTCTAGTTAATACGACACCGCCAGAGAATGTAAAGCAAGTACGTTAGTTACTTGGCCTTGCTGGATATTTTCGCCGGTATATAAAGAACTATGCCACTTTGACTACCCCACTCACTTATTTGACTCGTAAAGGCGTTAAATTTAGTTGGACTGCTGAGTGTGAAACCATTCGCCAAAATTTGGTTACGCGACTAACAAACGAACCTGTCCTCGCCATCTTCGACCCACTCCTTCCTACCGAAGTTCATACAGATGCAAGTAGTGTAGGTTACGGGGCTGTACTTTTACAAATACACCCTGATGCCAAGAAACACGTCGTTTCTTATTTTAGTAAAGTAACTCAGGGGGCTGAGAGTAAATATCACTCCTACGAGCTCGAAACCTTGGCGGTAGTCAAAGCCCTTCAGACCTTTCGGCATTATCTTCTTGGGCTGAAGTTCACTGTGGTGACTGACTGAAATGCGCTCAAGTCAACAGCACGAAAGAAAGACTTACTACCCCGTGTAGCTCGTTGGTGGACTTACTTGCAAGATTTCGAGTTCTCGGTTGAATACAGAAAAGGTGCATTAATGCCACACGCGGATTACTTGAGCCGCAACCCCGTTATCAGCGTAAACCAAATTTCTAAACCTCGTAATTGGGCTCAAATAGCTCAGGGAGCTGATAATGAGACCCAAGAGCTTGATTCTAGCCGTTATTTCGTATAAAATGATCTTTTGTATTACAAGTACTCTCCAGTGGGTGAACAACAACGCCTACTTTGTTACATCCCCAAAGGGCATCGACTTAGTCTTCTCAGAGTGTTCCATGACGAACACGAACACATAGGAGCTGAAAAGACTTACAATCTTATTTTAAGGTATTTCTGGTTCCCAGGGCTAAAACAATTCGTGATCAAATATATAGCGCACTGCATCACATGTATTTCTAAGAAAAGGGTTCCGCGTGCACCCTTGCAGAATATTACTTCGTGGGAAAAACCTAACACTCCATTTCACACTATTCATGTCGATGCTTTAGGTCCTCTGCCACAGTCGGCAGGATACAAATTTGTGTTCCTCATAGTAGATGCTTTTAGTAAATTTCCTTCCTTTCCTTCCTTTTTATACCCCATTCAACGCCAAGACGTTTCAGATCTTAGACGAGTTATTACGCAAGCTATATCACTGTTCGGTGTGCCCAAGCTAATAATTGCTGACAAGGGTCACATGTTCGAGTCAAAAGAATTCACGACGTGGATTAACGAGCAAGGTTGTGACCTGCACACCATAACTCCGGAAATGCATCATGCAAACGGACAAGTGGAGAGGTATGTCAGAACAGTTCTCAACATGTTACGCATTCAAGTTAACCACAAGAACACATTATGGTCTGACACCGTATGGAAGCTTTAACTAGTGCTGAACGTGACGAAGCAGAAAACTACACAGGCTTCACCATTGAACCTTTTAATCGGTACCGAAGTCACCACCCCTGTCATTCGAGGGCTAGTACGTGATGTGGCTATCGAATAGTCATCACCCAATCGAGAGGCCCTACGAGAAATCAACCGAAATAGAACTCGTCAGCTGCTGAGGGACAACCAGGCTAAACAAGATAAGCGCGTCAATAAACAAAGGCGTCCACCACATCAATTTAATGTAAATGATTTTGTTTTTGTTATAAAGTTTTCTCAGGTCACTGGAAAACTTGATCCCGGCATGCGCGGTCCATACAAAGTGGTCGAGGTGCTGCCAGGTGGGCGTTACGCTCTCCGCATTTTGAATGGTGGCTATATGGTGCCGTGGCGGGGTGAGTGGTGCCCTGAGACATGTGCTGCCTTTATCGAAATTAAGTAGCGAAACGTCGCCTTTGCGTTCGTCATATTGATTTGAGTGAAGTAAGTTTCACTTACTAACCACTCTGGCGAAACGTCGCCTGGTGTTCGTCACCATATTGGCACTTGGAGGGCCCCAAGTTGCAACATATAGACCGATCAATGATGATTAGTCTATAGCCTGTTCGTCGGGCAAGACCTGTTCGTCGGTACAGACCTGTCCGTCGGGTCGTGTTTCAGATGCAGTATCGATTGCAGTTAGCTCAGCCACCCCTCCATCCAAGAGAGGACACTGAGTATCGATACATAAAGCCTAGGTACGGTGTAATTTAAAAAAAAGAGTGACGTCTCTATTATTATAAGAATGATGAATGTAAGGGTTTATATGTGCTGGTTGTAAGACGATGTTTGAGTGTGGAAGTCTGAATTAAGTGAATGAAACAGTAATGAAAGGCTAACTACAGTTAATCCTATTTCTCACAAACATGTTATTTTTAGATGAAAGCCCAGATAATGTCGAGTCTGCAGCGGTGTCAGATGGCGTCGCCGGACCATCCATGGTCCCATCTCATACGGCGGCAGAAGCCGGACCCTTAATAGCAGACGACTCAAGTCACAGTTGAGTCCCTGTAAACATCGGCATCGAGGCCGAAGCTCTGTCAGGAGAAGCCGTATAAGCAAAACTCCCACTTATTTTGTTGAACTACCTACTAATGGAAGGAAGTGTAGTTTTATATCGAGCCCATTTGCTTGTGAGCAGTCATAACGGTTGGAGTTCTGTACGTTCGGCGGCGTGAGCCATATTATGGTTATTTTCTTAAATTCAGTGCGGTATCAATCACTATTGTGTGTAATTAGAATTAATAAACCTATAGCTTAAGTTATTTGTTAATTGGTGAAAAATATAAAAGCATTGTGTTCTCGACTTGTATTTTTTTAAAGTTATTTTCACTTCTAACCTAAAAGTATATATACATATTTTGCAAGTCTGTGTGCATGTGTGTGTGTGTGTGTGTGTGTGTGTGTGTGTGTGTGTGTGTGTGTGTGTGTGTGTGTGTATGTGTGTATGTGTATGTGTATGTGTATGCGTGTGCGTGTTAGTGTGTGTTAGTGTGTGTTAGTGTGTGTGTGTGTGTATGTGTATGCGGGTGCGTGTTAGTGTGTGTATGTGTGTATATTTGTGTGTGTATGTGGCAATATAGCTTTAGGAGTACTTGAACGAGAGGTTCCCTAATAGGTAAGGAATCAGACTTGCCATCTCAGTCGTGGGTTCAAATGAAACCGTAGCACTGTTGACCTGAAACCAATCCTTTTTTTATTTTTTAACCTGGAGGCATGCATTGAAGCATACCTCCGTACAAAAGGGAAGCGGAGAGATTATGTCGGGCTAAAAAGATGGAACTTTCCAGGTATTACCGACTAAACCTACTCCGGTGTGCCAACTCGCTGCCTTGAATGGTGGGTGGGTCGCTGGAACTAAAACGCGAATCCGCTCCTAATACAAGCATTCCAGCTTATTTGGTGGAGTTAACAAGAATTAAAAAAAAACATTTCTCCCTGTACTCTCGTTGAAAAGTAATAACAAATGTATCAAAAACTAATGCAGTTTTTATTGAGTTCGATGTAAACTCATTGCGTTAAGATTCTTATTTCCTTTTCATAGGCGCAGTCAGTTTTATATTGGATCGAATAAAAACAAGACTAAAAGTGAATAACTTCAGCCGATATTTCATAAGTCGATGGGTAGTCAGTTTATCTGCGGAAAATCTAGTTCAAATACCATAAAAATGAAGAAATACAATGTAGTAGTTATGTTCTAAGATAGTGCATCTATAAAACTGTTATCTATAAAACTATTATACAGACACTGTTATTAACTATGAGACATTATACAATAAGCGGTTCGTGTAAATTCACTCGGTGTGCAGCTAAATAAATCGACTTGTTGCGATATCGCATTGAGCGCCCGCAACGCGCGCGTTAGGGGGCTGCAGCAAGTTGGTGCGCGCCACCGACAAACACAGCAGCGGTATCGCATTGAATCCCTTTAATCCAAACGAAAACTATGTATGTCAATAATTGTAATAACCACTGGGAAATCTAAATAAATAAATGAAAGAAATACGAAGTATTAAAATGTCTGACGATAGTTATGATAAAGGCGTGCCTTGTTACTCGATATTCGATTAAACTCATATGTAATATAAACATCAGTAACAAATACACCCACACAAATCTAATATAGTAGCCAGGATTCCAATAAATAATAAGATTGAGCAGTTTGTATTCAGTTCTCACACGATTGACGTTTGGTATATTACTCGTATCTTCCGACAGTTGGCATAAGTTACGTGGGCGTTCATTCGAACAGACGCCTCCAAATAATAGAAATCAAACCACATTTTTCCGTTACCAAGATTAATAGAGCAGTCTCATCCTCAAGCCATTCGCACTTTTAATATTATTATATGTTCTGACATTTCATATAAGTGATTTTTTATCGTAGAATCCTTTTGCTTTAGTCTTTAGTGTTGCCATAATGCTGCTACATTCGAAGACAAGTTACGAATAGGTACATAATTTCTTTTTACTATTTTTGCCTCTAATAAAAGTTGTAACGCCATCATCTATCAATTTCGATTATGATGAATACCATTGATGTTTTGATGATCATTTTCTTACCAGTTGTACAAATTGATAATAAATTTTTACACGGCCAAAAAAACATACGTCAGAAAATCTTCTATTACTGTCGTGAGTGTCTGCGACAGCATACAAACCAAAGATCTCCAAGATCTCCAGTGCATGATACAGGAACTACATGTGGTATCCTCTGAAGTAGGTGAGATGAATCTCGATATGACCACAGAATCAGAAGATACGACGGAAATATTAGTGGATAGGATAGTAATTGAACGAGTTTGCAAGTACGTCTATCTAGGACAGGAAATTAAAATGGATAAGAGAACCAGGAAATGAGATTAACCGAAGGATCAGACTGGGGTGGGCAGCCTACTCCAAACTCAATTTTGTATTCAAAATGAACCTGTCAGCACAACAAAAGGCTCTCATCAGATCAGATCTTTGACCAATGCATACTACCAGTCCTTACATACGACGCGGAAACTTGGGTTACGACTAAAGCCATTCTGTATAAACTACAAGTAGCGCAAAGGGCAATGGAAAGAAAAATGGTGGGTGTGCCATTGAGGGACAGAAAAACAAATACGTGGCTTCGTAAACAGAGCAAAGTATCAGACGTTGTAAAAAGGGTAGCAAAGTTGAAGTGGGAGTGGGCTGGTCATGTAGCCAGAAAGCGAAACTCTTGGTGTAAAAGAGTGTTAGAATGGAGACCATGGGACCAGAAAAGACTTCGAGGTTGACCACAGATGAGATGGAAGGATGACATCAAAAAAGGGGCGGGTAGCAACTAGACCTTAATTGCCCAAGACAGAGGAAAGTGGAGAGGATTAAAGGAAGCCTACACCAAATATTGGTCGATTAAGGCTGAAGATGAAGAAGAAGTTTTCGTTTGATTGTATAACCTTTTAAGGCGGTCACATTGCACGCAGTATTAGTGAGCTTAATAGTCTAAAATGTGCTTATATTTATTCTTAAATTAAATAAAATTAAATACATTTTATTAATACAAGAATTTTATTGGATAATTTTAATCTGTATGACATCGGTTAAAGCCAGAATCACCATCTGTATAAGGCGACATGTATGTGGTTTTTATACAAGCGCATGCTTAAAAAATATACATATGTATATAGTATGCTTGTCTTGCTTGCCCATCAGATTGTAAGTGGTTATAAGGTAGCTTAGCGAATAATTTTGCCCAGAGCCCACATGTCCTCGGTTATACTTACCCCAATTATAGTAAAGACCTGTATTTCTTAAAAAAAACGAGTTTCATCCTAGATGTCGAGGGAGCCTTTACAAACATTTAAAACAACGGATTCAGTCGTACAGCTATTAGATCTCTTTGGTATGAAACCATCTCAGACGTGCGCAAGAACATGACAATGCTATTTGCTATTTGCACTTTGTATCACGCTCAATCGTTTTACCCAAAACATAATTTCTAGACGCAATAAAAACGCATTGTACCTAGTTGTGAAAATTTATATAATCGTAAAGTGATGGTGATAATACTCCTGGAAGGATAAACAATCATACTAATCATAGAATATCAAATTGTTAGTATTTAAAAGAAAAGAAGTGTCTACATATGTATATAGTCTTCTATTACAATTTCTTTTTGGTAAAGCATATATTTCTGACTGCGGTGCGGCATCTACATATATTAAATTACTACATCATCACTTCGAACAAAGTTGTAGTCTCTTTCGTGAACTGTACCGACACAAAGTCGCACACACACATTACATGAACGTCACATTGGCTGTATAAGTCATTACGAAAACCGATACGAAAAGCAAAAGTTGATAAAATGTTTTATTTCTTCCGTTTTTATGTGGTTGGCATGTATCTCCCCCTATTCTATAAGGTTTGTAAGGATATTCATTGTTTTCACAAACAATTTGCTTTATTACCTATACATACGCCTAAGTTTGTGGATATAAAAAAAGTTGCGACCTTTATGTTATTGCATTGTTTAAGTAGAAGATACATTTCCCTAAAATAGATATTTTTACTTCCGACTCTGACTTTTCGAAGTTATGTGCGTATTAAATAGTTAATTATCGCTTGCTTTAACGGTGAAGGAAAACATCGTGAGGAAACCTTTATGTCTAAGAGTTCTCAATAATGTTCTCAAAGATATGTGAAGTCTGCTAACATGCACTGGGCCAACGTGTTGGACTATGGCCTAACCCTTCTCATACTGAGAAGAGGCCCGTGCCCAGCAGTAGGACAGTTTAATTTTTACATTTATCGTATGGAAAATCACTTCTGCTGTAGTTACTATATCAATAAGTTTGATATGGCTTTAAAGTATGCATGTTTTGTGTATTTCTCTAAATGTTTACCTTGCCACTGCCAGTATACTGAGTATTATGGATTCTATATATAAGAGACAAAAAAGAAATGATCCATTAGAAGTTATTATGAGTTTGGGTGGTCGTGTCCGTTATTTGATTGCATGTAAGTGTACGACATAGATATTTTAGATCGGGCGTTGTCTCTGTAACTTTTTTTATCCTTATTAGATGTGGCAGCCCCTTTGTCAACGTAAAGAAACTTTGACCAGAATTATTTTTACTATTCCATATTTCAAGGAGTTACCATAGTAGTAGTACATTAAAAACAAAAGTCATAAGTCATCGCTACAATACGCCACACAGACAGATGGATAGCCAAAAAGTGCTTAGAAACACAAAAAGATAAAAATAAAAAAACATGCGGGGCAGTCTTTGGGGACTGCCGATAGAAGTGAAACTAAATAACTAGCATACGGTGACGATGACGCGAGTTTCACGCTTTTTGTTCACCTAAAAAGTACACATATATACACAGTAGGTATACATATAGCTCATGGAAAGCGTACAGTGACGATGACGCGAGTTTCATAATTTTTGTTCACCCAAAAAGTGCTCAACGCTCCTAAAGAAGTTTTCACTTCAAAAAACTCAAGTAACATAGCGAGCATTGCACCTATTTAGCTTCTACGCAGGACTACTTCTAGACAGGTGTATGACACACACATATTTTGCCTGCTATGTATATTTATCTGATTCGACCTTAAGTAATATATAACCAGCGTATTCCTAAAGGCACCCAATCTTTAGAACCTTCATTGAAAAATTCAATAACAAGTTACAGCCCAACTCAGGCATAAAGCTCACCTCACGATGGGCATTTTGAACAAGCAATATGTAAACTTATTCGTAAACATATTATTGTGTCAAAACTATTAGGTACATAATATAAGTTCTACTATTTATTTCACTCGTGTTTTAGTTTTGAAACTCAATTTGTTTGCGACCGATTTATTCTTCCGGATAAACATTTCGTAAATAAAATATGGTTATCCGATAGACAAGAAACAAAAAGCAGTCAAGTTCGAGACGAACTTACAATAAACTAACTTATGCCCGCGGGTTCGTCCGGTTATAGTACTTTTTTCTGATTAAAAGATACCTTATGTCCTTTTGTATACCTTACAATGTGTATACGAAATTGCATGATGTTTGGTCGAGTAGTTAAGGAGTGCACGCGTAATAAACAAACTTACATTCACATTTTTAAAATCAATTAGGATTCTATTTCTTGTTTTGTTTCTAGCCTTATATGTGCATTCGACAACGTAAATTAATAGGCACATAAGAGACTTCGGTTTTCTCTATATTTGAAAATAATTACACATATTTAGTTTTATATAATAATTAAAAGTTAGCTGTTTAAATCACATGTTAAAATACATAATAATAATTAAGGCTTTTGATTTATTAAAGCTTTTACACATTTATTTTTAGCTACTTATGCTGTTAATTGTAGCATTTTTTTATGTATAACTAGTCAGTGTTATTACAATCCCGTTTGAAATACAAGTTTTAGATTACTTTATTTGAAACGACTTACTGTTTTATTTTTCAACCAAGAAAGAATTTTAGCCTTTTCTGCTGTTGTTTATTTATCTTTATTCATGTTTTATTCAGTTTTAATTTGTGATCTAAGCTGGTCTAGGTAATTCGCGAATGAAAAAAGAAATATGTATCTTTTGCTTTTGGTACTGCTAGGTGTGGTCTTTGTTCCAATACAAAGACTATGAGAAGTGCTATTGGGTTTTCCTGTCAAGAAAATCTCAGTAGCACGGAGTCAGGCACTGCGCCTGCTAAACGGCAATACACTCGTCCCCTATTACGTGGGCCCTTAAAACTCAGCGAAATATAGGTGTAACATACTTCTAGCTACTCCTTCAAGGATGCAGGCCTTAGACTATTTATAACAAGACAGTCCCGATTAATACAGGACTCTACCTCGACCAATTGGGTAACAGTGCAAAGTGACAAAATCCAGTGCCGCATATTCGGCAGGAATGGTTCAATTGGAATGTGATACCATATTAATCGCCTGGAATTTAATTTTACCTAGAAATTTAGCTTATGACCAAAATACTCTACTGAGTAAAAATCTAATTAACCTTAGACCAGAGCATATTAGAACTGTCTCCATAATTGAAATTAAACTACTATATACGGATTTTATCGCGTTGTTTATTTAACACTCTATCATATAATTTAGATACTGTTACACTACTATACTATACCATTAAACTTTACTAATTTTAAGCTAATTAAATTATTAAAACTTCCCGTGACCATGGCTGCTGAAAAGCAACCGAAACGTCGGGGAAAGCGTAAACTTAAAAACAATATATTAGCTTAAAATTAGTAAAGTTTAATAGTATAGTATAGTAGTGTAAGAGTTTCTAAATTATGTAATAGAGTGTGTTCAAGTGTTTAGGTTGAGATTTGCTTGTGAGGTTTCTTGATTAGTAAAAGAGGTGTTGCTTGTAACGATTTATTTTCCATACTGACTTACATTAGACACATATTACTTGAATGTAATTGAATGATGAATGACACATACATTCTTAAAGCGAACTCAATAAGTAGGTATGCACACAACGTAATATAATTGATTTAACGGTTGAACATGCCGCCCACCAAAAGGGCATCAAGGCCTTTTAACAATTTTGAATTAGCTACATCTGAGTTTAACATTAAACAATGACAATAATACATAAATACTTGGTTATCTAAATGATCAGTCATTTGAAATAATAATCTGACAAAGAAAAATAATTGAAATTAAAATGTTACAGTAAATAACATTGACTTTGAAAGCATTATCTTACACAATTAAAAGTTGTTATTTATTATCTATAGGTAGGAGACATAATTTATTAAAACTGTGTTTCACAACAGTGTCTCCACGTTTGACACTGTACACTCTGGTGATGCCGTCATGGCCTGGATGTTTGTCAACAATTCTGCCAAGTGCCCATTTACCAGGAGGAAGATTTTCATTCTTTATGAGAACTATATTATCAATCTCCAGTTCTCTACACTTCTTCTGCCATTTGGGTCTCTGTTGCAAGCTAGTTAGGTATTCTCCTTGCCATTTCTGCCAAAAGTCTGCGAGTAACTTCTGCATGTACTGCCAGCGGGAAAGGTGACTAACTGGTACTTCTTGAAGATTAGGTTGTGGTATAGTGATTGGAGCTTCACCAATCAGGAAATGTCCAGGTGTTAAAGGCGTCAAGTTATCCGTGTCCATCATGTCAATTGGACAAAGTGGTCTAGAATTCAGGCACGCCTCTATTTGACAAAGCAGGGTGCTCATTTCTTCAAATGTCAAATTATGGGTTAAAATTCTTTTCATATGATGCTTCATGGATTTCACTCCTGCTTCCCATAGACCACCGACATGTGGACTGTAGGCTGGTATGAAATGCCATTGTGTTCCATCTAAAGCCAAAGTCTCTGCTATTGGGCCCTCCAGTTGAAACTGCGCTTGCTTCCAAGCCTCTGCCAGCTCCCTATTGGCTCCTACGAAATTTCTGCCCTGGTCACTCCACATCTGAGAGCATCTTCCACGTCTGGCAACAAACCTCTTGAAGGCTCCAATAAAAGACTCAGCGGTAAGGTCACCGACCAGTTCCAAATGAATAGCTTTAGTGGCCATGCAGACGAATACAGCTACGTATGCCTTGTTGGTTCTGATTCCACGGCCCTTAGATGCTAGTACTTGATATGGTCCAGCGAAGTCTACGCCACTGTTCAGAAATGGTTTTGCTGGAGTCACCCTGACCTTAGGTAAGTCGCCCATAATTTGATTTCTGATGGCAGCACTGTGCTTAGAGCATATTAGGCATTTCTTTACTCGATTTTTGATCAAATTATTTGCCTTGAGTATCCAAAACTTTGTTCTAATGTAGGCCATCATCATTTGAATGCCGCCATGCAGTGTTTTGTGGTGAGCATCCTTTACTATAAGAGTTGATAGATTGCTATAGTTATCCAATATTATTGGGTGTTTCGTTTCTTCAGTTAACTCCGCGTGACGTAATCTACCCCCCACCCTCAGTATATTTTCCTTGTCCAGGTATGGTTTCAATGATTTTAATCTACTTTTTCCTTTTACTTCTTGACTTTCCTTTAAATTTGTAATGTCTTCAAAAAATTTCTCCCTTTGTGAAATTCTTATACAGGCCTTAATTGCTTCATCTAACTCTTCAGTGGATATAATTGTATCTTTGTATTCCATTTGTCTTCCTCTTAAAAATCTTTTGCAATAAACTATGGTTTTTAAAAGTTCTTCTAGTGTTTCAAATTCTTCAAATTTTGCTTCGAAATTCTCTGGTTCATCATCTACTTTCATATTAGCATGTATCACTTGTCTCTTTTCTAAATTTGTAGTTAGGTTGTCTGGTCTATTGTACAATATGTTTTTCTTTCTTAGCCAATCTGGGCCGCTCCACCACTTTTTATCTTCTTTGAAATCCAGAACAGGCTCTCCGCGTGAAGCGACATCTGCAGGATTGTCAGCTGTTTGTACATGAAACCATTTTGTTCCTGTGTTGTCTAGAATTTCTACAACACGATTCCTTACAAATACTTGCCATCTAGTTGGATCGCCAAGTAACCATGACAGAACAATACTGGAGTCTGTCCATGCGTATACGTCATCATCGGGGATCCTCATTGCAGTTTTTATTTGTTTCAGCAGCCTGGATAGTAGTAGAGCACCACATAGTTCCAGTCGTGGCAAAGAGACTGGTTTTACAGGCGCCACTCGAGATTTTGCTGCAATTATTTGTGTTTTTATTTCAGCCTCATCTTGCACAACTCTGACGTAGGCGACAGCAGCGTAAGCCTTGTTAGAAGCATCACAGAATCCATGAACTTCTATCTTTGTCTTCTTATAGTTTTTGATTCCTAACCATCTTGGTATTTCAATATCGTTGAGATGTTGAAGACTATCTCGTAAAGCTATCCAGTCTTGTCTAATGGCAGGGTCTATTTCTTCATCCCATCCAATTCCTTGTAACCATAGCCTTTGTATCAACAGCTTTGTAGGTAGCATAGCTGGTGTTAACCATCCTAGAGGATCAAACAGCCGTTGGACATCAGCGAGGATAGTGCGTTTTGTGATCGTTCTACTCATAGGCGGTAATGTGAGTCTATATTCGAATGCATCTGTTCCCATATTCCAACGAAGACCTAAAGCTGTTATGGTGCCGTAGATGTTGATATCTAAACTGGCATGAGATGTTCGTTTTTCAGGTTCAAATTGTTGCAAAAAATTATGGTCATTGGAACCCCATTTTTGCAACGTAAATCCTCTCTTCTGCAGTATGGTCTCTATGGATTTTGCTGCATATATTGCTTCTTCTAGGGTGTCTTTTGAGGATATCAAATCGTCTACATAGAAGTCTTCTTTAATGATTTTAGCAGCATCTGGGTTTATACTTCCTTCATCATCTGCTATTTGGTGTAAAGTTCGAATGGCTAAGTATGGAGCTGATGCAGTGCCAAAGGTAACGCGTGTAATTCGATAATCCTTTACTGGTGTACTTGGGTCGCTTCTCCACAGTATTCTTTGCAGATCTTTATCTTCTTCTGTTACTAAAACCATGCGATACATTCTTTGTACGTCTGCTACGAAGCAAATCTTCCTCATACGCCATCTCATGATAAGACTTCTCATATCAGTTTGAAGTTGAGGTCCGATTAGCAGCTCGTCATTCAGGGATATATTGTTGTTACCCTTTTGTGATGCATTGAAGACAATTCTAACCTTCGTAGTTTCCTTCTCTTCTCTTACTACTGGATGGTGGGGCAAGTAGACGCTATCTTTATATATTTCTTCCATTGGTATTTCTTCCATATGATTCAGACTTATATATTCATTCATGACCTTCACATATTCTGTTTTTAGTGTAAGATTCTTCTCTAGTCTTTTTTTCAACTGATGAAGTCGTTTCATAGCTATGTCTCTCGTTCTTCCTTGTGTTGATAGTAATTTGTTAGTTTTGGTTGGTAATTTAACTATATAATGTCCATCTTGATTCCTAGTGTGAGTTGCTTTATAGATTTCTTCACATTTTTTTTCTTCTGATGTTAATATGCTTCTATCTTCATTATCTAACTCCCACATAGCCTTTAGCATTTTGTCTAACTCTAAGGTATGATGCATTACAATAAATTCTTGATTATTGGTTTCTTTGTGTATATTCCCAAATAGAATCCACCCAAGGCTGGTATGTTGAGCGCAAGGAGAACCTTGGGGACCCTTGATAATATCTCCTTTCATAATTTGGGCACATACTTCGACACCTAGGAGCAAATCTATTCGTCCTCGCTTGTTAAAATCTGGATCGGCTAACTTCAGACCTTCCAAATGAGACCAGCTGTGGGTAGAAATGGTATGCGTTGGTAGATGTGTTGTGAGACGCGTAGACATGATATAAGCTTTCACTTTCAACTCAAAATTGTCTTCGTGTCTTGATTTCAAAATGATGAATGTTGCTTGTTTGACAGCAGGTGTGGTCGAACCAATCCCAGTGATTGTACCATGAGCAGGCACTCTCTTGACTCGTAAAAGCTGGGCAGCTCTCTCGCTAATGAATGTGGCTTGTGACCCTTGATCCACTAATGCACGCAGTATGGTCACTCTTCCCGACTCTCCCCTGACAGGTAGCAATGCTGTGGCCAACAGTGCTGCAGTAGTGCTGGTGGTGCAATGCGACGAAAGCTCAACATCTTCATTTGCTCCTTGCTGTTTAATTTGTTCTTCTATTTGACAATGTTTAGCTTCAATTTTATTTGTTTCATTGTTACTTCTTGGCATATGTTGGTGCACGAGTGAATGGTGACGTTTTTGACATATGCGGCAAGACATGTTTAAACGACACTTGCTTGCTGAATGTCCTGGTGCTAGACAGTTGTAACACAGTTGGTTTGTTTTAACATATTCACACCTCTCTGTTGGTTCCATTTTAGAAAACTCTTTACAGTGCGACAGTGTATGATTGTCTTTACACATCACACAACTTCTCGGTTTGTTCGCGGCTGGAGTTGTAGAAACGTGGACTGTATATTCTTTATTTCTTGATGTGGTTGGCGGGGCGATAAGCTCTAAAGTGCGGAATTTCGCTTGTAAAAATTTCACACAATTTTCCCATGTAGGTAGGGCGTCTAAGTTTTCTTTATATGCAAATTCTTCCCATTCTCTATGTGTATCTGGGTCTAATTTCTGTACGGTTAAAAAAATTACTATTGGATCCCAAGAATCAGTAGAAACATTTAGATTTCTCAAACTGTTTAAGCATTCGCTAGTTGTATCTAATAAACGCTTAATATGACTTGCACTTTGAGAAGGTATCTTCTTTTGCATGAATAGTTTTCTTAATAGAGAATTCACGATAAGCCGCTTGTTGCCGAAGCGTTCTCGCAATAAATCCCATGCTTGATCATAGTTCGATTCAGTTACCTGGATATGCTTCAACAACGATTCAGCTTCGCCAGTAATACTGCTTTTCAAATAGTGAAGCTTTTGCACTTTAGATAAGGTGTTGTTACTGTGCACTAAAGCCGTGAACAAATCGTTGAACGTGGTCCAATCTTCGTAACTTCCAGAAAAAGTCGGCAGCTGGATCCTAGGCAGTTTAACATCGCGTGCAATATTTCCCTGAGTAACGTCCGCGACATCACTCGGTTTCGACAAACTCATATTCGTCAAAAGATCCCTTATATCACCTTTCAAAGATAGGTATAAATCTTCAACTTTAAAATAGTCTTCATTAACGAAATGTGCAATCTCTTTTTTCTTTTCTTTGGGTACCGCCTTAAGTAAATTGTAATGCGCCGAAGTAAATCTCTGCCAATAATCTTCGATGGATTGTAAACGAGTTTCTAAGTATCCTTTCGTTAGCCGTTGTTTAGGGCATTTCTTCAAGTTAGATTGCGCTTTTTGCAACAATAACGCCACATCTTCTAACTCCGAAAGTAATTGTTCCACTGTGGTAGACATAGTTCCAAAGCACAATCCAATACAGCTCACGAAAATATCCAAATTCCTTCAAAACGTAATATTTGTATTCACTTAGTTCATTAGTTTAACGCACAATATTATAATTTATAGCAAACAAGTTTTTTCTTAGAAATGTTGGCCTATTGTTCTCGGGTCGACCGTCGGTTCACTCAGGTAGTCGTCTTGATCCGGCTCGAAGGACCATATGTTCAAGTGTTTAGGTTGAGATTTGCTTGTGAGGTTTCTTGATTAGTAAAAGAGGTGTTGCTTGTAACGATTTATTTTCCATACTGACTTACATTAGACACATATTACTTGAATGTAATTGAATGATGAATGACACATACATTCTTAAAGCGAACTCAATAAGTAGGTATGCACACAACGTAATATAATTGATTTAACGGTTGAACAGAGTGTTAAATAAACAATGCCATGAAATCCGTATATAGTAGTTTAATTTCAATGAATAACATTCGCGTAAACAGAAGACAATATTATGTCTCCATAATTACATGCAACTTGAAATGAAATGCATTACTGGAAGCCTGGAACCAAAATCTCTTAACTTTTTTCTTACAGAACGGAAAGCAAAAAAGGAATTAAAACAAAAGCGTGTCCACTTAAGAATGCTACCATTTACTCCTCACCCTTGGCAGTGGGCCAAAAACGAGACTCAAGGTCAATGTCTTGGATATTACTTTGTTTGTCGCGTTTTTTTCCTAATACATAATGTGAACTGATAGTGGAATCAATTTGTTACATATAGACTGCTTTACGATAGTACGGAGGCATATAATGATATGAGAGTATTCTGAAAGTATATATTTGATGGGTTTTTATGCGACAAAATGTAATTCGGTTGGTCGATTCTATTTCCTGGCTCCGTTTATTGATAATACTAAGTGGTTATTACAAATTTGTTCCTGAAAGATCAAAAGGTTAATCCTTGAAGTAAAATATGTTAAAGTTCCGATCTTATAAATGTCAAATGTGAATTGACGAGCAATTCATGTTCAAATTTAACATTTATTCTATTTAAGAGCAATACTATTATATTACGAGAATTGGCTCTCTGGTCATGTCGAACATATACACGTCTAAAAGCCAATTTTTCAATCGTAACTTTTTAACTTTAATCTGGAAAATATCTATGTTTGACAGCTTTTGAATAGAGTCAGTCATCGTAGTCAAGCCACCATATTAGTAAGTTATATGACAGTAAAATGTCAGACCTTAGAAAAGCCGCAGTTCTATAGACAGTATAGTAATTATTTTAAAAATAATGTACTATTTACGTGCGTATAAAAATGTTACGTTTGTTTAATTTGAATCAGTTGCCAATTTTACAGCGCGTGTATGAAACTGGGCTGCTGGACAGCTGGTAACTTTCGATAATACCAACACGAAATTTGAGGCACACGAGTGATGGCATCGATCAAATCATTTTGTAAATCTACTGTCGATACACTTCATTCTGCCTTAGTAAACAACATAAACACGTCTGTTTACCTATATTTTATTTTACGTACTTTCTGTATATTTTCTTGTTTATATAAAAAAGGTCTACATATGGAAGTATATTACATTGGGAGTGGTACTCGTACATAAATATATGTGTAGCAATTCCACAACAAACGAAATACTACGTAAATATATCTCAAAATCGGTTATTTTGCCGATCGCAAAAAAGCTAGACGGAGCCATATATCAGGTATGTCATCTCGATTCTTTATGATTACGTGTTTCGATTCTTCGTCGAAGGTCGTTTGGAAATCTCTACATCGCGGCGTATACAGTGTTGACTCGTAGTAGTAGAGAGTTATAAAGCTGATCGCTTTATATTCATGGATATACCTACGTAAATCGTTCTTTTATATAATAATGTCCTATAGACTGAATTTCGGTGACGGTGGCCAGTCTTAACGGAGACTGGCCACCGCAGATGGGCGGAAGATATAATCGTGTACAAGTGTGTGCGCAAACACAAGTGTACACTCTGTTCCCTAACTTCCTAACTGCGGGCTGCTATTGAGATTTCTTAACAGAAAATCCCTATAACTTTTACTTGGCCCGACCCGAGATTCGAACCCGAGACCTCGCACTGCAGTCGCATTCACTACCGCTGCGCTACAAGATAAAACATACATATACAATAATGTTAACAAGCATGCATACGATCAGCTTAGTAAAAATCGCTCAACTAGCAAACGTGTAAAATAAATGCCTTTAACATTTTAAAAGGTAGCGACCCGCCAACGTTTCTTTTCAATTATGCATTTTAGCAATTGATAAGTTAAGCTCGCATAAAGCACAAAATATATAATACCATTTCTGATAACACATATAGCATTTTAGAATGAAAGAGCAATAAAATATTAAACGGCTGGCCCGGGGAAGTACCTTCCTCTGCACTGTAACAGTGTTACTGTACTTACGCTACTCCCGTTAGAGGAACGAGTTTTGCCTGGTGAATAAGAGCTTCGGAGTCTTGCTACCTGCCTCTTCTACTCCTTTTCTTTCATCTCATACTAAAGTCCTTTTCCAGGTATCGGCAAGATACAAGTTACACGCCTGCTATTAAAAACAATCATAAGACTAAAACTCCCACCGGCCGGGCTTACTTGTTTGCCTACTATTACTGTCACTACTTAATATAAAACAAAACAAAGTCACCCGCCGCGTCTGTTCACAATAAACTCAAACACCACTGAACCGATTTTCATGCGGTTTTCACCAATAAATAGACTGATTCTTGAGAAAGGTTTAGGTTTATAATTTGTTAAGATTTTGTTCCACCCGTGTAAAGCCGAAGCGGGTCGCTACTATTGTATAAAACCTAATTTTTTATTCTTAAACAAGTTTAGAAGAGCCTATTTGTCGTAAAAGATAACATAAGGTTATATGGCTACTATTGTCTCTACTTCTTCTACAGATACATTTCTCTGGTTCGCTTGTTACAAATGTGTGCGAATCATTCTGCTGACCATATCAAACATTAAAACAAAATGTTTTTGTTTTTTTCCACTACACTCCACCTATTAACATCTGCAAGCTCAAATAAAATATACTCACTCACACATACGCACTATTAATCTCATTGAAATCGCTCAGACGTTTAAAAACTACGACGCCAGATGCAGACGAAGGCTTCCAACTTATGACATCGTTTTTTTGCAGCGGAGACGGCGGCCATGAATTCTATACATAAAGTTTGCTATTCACAGAATTTTACAATTCAACTGGAAGGCCAACTAACTATTCTGCTCGCAAACTGTCCGTGACATTTACTTATATTATTAATATTAGGACTATACTATAGTTATTCTATAATATACAGCTTGGAACAAAAATGTGTGGTCATATTTTTGGGCCGTGATGTATGTATATCTGATGTGCGCTATCCCCGGTCAATATTATTTTTATTTTGTTATAATTTAAACCTTTTTTTTTAAACAAAATCAAACGTATTGTATCACTATCAATATAGCGCCTGGTAATGGCCAGATGTTATTTTGATAATGACATAAACAACACTAACATTACAACTTAATAACTTAACATCTCTTATCAATTTCTCAACTAATACTAGTTAAAGCTTTTCTTTCTTTTTACATTACTGTATGTTTATAGTAAATTTTCAATAATTAGATTATATATAACTAACTGTCCCATCCCACTTTCCTTTTTCTATCACTCAGTTGTTTCTTTCTCTATAATTTTCAGGTGCTTGGTGATTTATACACTCTTCTTCACGTAGTTACAATGAGCACTTACAATATGATGACCCGTAAGGCAACAACCAAGGACTTGGAGAACAAACTAAAATACACACTAACTGAACTGAAGAAATGCCAAGAGGAAAACAGTCAACTATTGAGGGAACGTACTGATTGTGAGGAAGACATTAAGGTTGTTAATGACAAGGTCTTTTATTTGAAAAATCAACTCGCTGAACTCCACATTGAGCACATGGACATTCTGGATCAGCGGGATAGACTCCAGGAAGAAGTTAATTCCTTAAACACTTGCAATCAGACCTATTCATGTTCTTTAAGTCGCATAACAGAATTAGAACTTAGCTTAAGTGAGGCTCAAATAAAAATTATTTCATTACAAAATTACATACAGACATTGAATAGTAGTGCGACCCAGACCCTTTACTCAGATGTTTTAGGTAACAGGCACAACTTACAAAATAAGAACTATTATAAGCAATGTAAAATTAATATTAATAGCCATAAAAAAATTAGGAAATACTTAAAACTACATAAACTAATAAGAAACCTAGATTCTAAGCTTAAAAAACACAACAAAATTCAAGTATTGACCCAAACAAACCAGGAAATGATCATAGAGCGTAGGGAGTTATTGTCAGATCTAGATAATTACAGTGAACAATTAGCTATAGGTAAATTACAGTATGACCAGCACACACAAGATCTCGAAAAAGAAATAGATGAATTACAATCACAATTAAGTAGTCTCAACATTAAATATGACAAAGAAGTCTGTGATTATATAAGGAAGTATGATGAGATTGCTCGAGTAGGCAAAGAGAACTTGAAACAAGTCTTAGCTTTAAGTAGCGGTAGTATCTGTCCAAATTGTTTAACATCAAACTCAAATATTTGTCAGTCTCAAGCAATCAAACATGAATCTAGAATATGCAGTCCCGTCTCTGATCAGATAGGTAGTGCTTTGTCAGTGGTAAATAGTAATATTGAAAAGTTATATATTTTCTCTGATCATTTAGGTATAGGTTTTGGTAGCTTAATTAAAAGTCACATAAAACAGCAGATTATTAACTTCTGTTTCCCTAATATGACTTTCTCCAAACTTATTCATAAACTAAATACAGCTAGTTTAGATATTAACTCCACAATTATATTTCTATATGGGGATAGCTTATTAGTCACAAAAAAGGATATTATCAATCTGACAGAGGTAATGCTGTCAATACAAAATAAATTAGGATGTAAATTTATAACATGTGCATTACCTTACTCAAATAGATTTAATTATCATGAAAATAAATATATCCATGACATGAATTTATGTATGTATAATCTGACATGTCAATATAAGGACATTTTATTTTTTGATACTAATATATTTATTAGTAATTTTATTTTGACAAAAGATAATATGTATCTTTCATTATATTACAAACGACAACTTGCTAAATTATTAGCATATAATATACAAAATGACACAGGTACCTGTAGGGTATCCATGAATTTAATTTCTGTAAATAACTCTATTTCAATAAATTCTTCTATTATAAATAATGACAAAGTTGATTTAAACTTAAGGTTGGGACAAAGGATTGAGTGTTGCTCACCAAAACATACAAGGACTATCCGGCAAAGATTTAGAGTTAAGTTTATTTCTAGAGACCCACAATGTTCAAGTTATGTGTATAACAGAACATTGGCTCAAAAGCTATGAAGTAAGTTTTTTAAATAGTATGAATTATATGGTACATAGCGCCTTTTCAAGAACACAAGCCATTCACGGTGGTTCTTTAATACTTGTTGCAAATACAATAACTTGCAGGGAACGTAAAGACATAACTTGTCTGTCTATAGAGCGTAGCATAGAACTGTCCTGTGTTGAGCTTGAATGGTATATAATTATTTGTGTATATCGCCCCCCATTGAGTAACTTTAATCTGTTTGAATCAGTGATGGAAGATGTAATTACTAAAATCAGAACTAGTAGGAAATACATATTAGTATGCGGTGATTTTAATATTAATATACTAGATGGCTCTTCCTTGGCTAATAGACTTATAAACTTATTTAAATCATTTAATTTAACGAATTTGTTTTTGGAACCAACAAGAATAACTGCCACGTCTTCCACTTGTTTAGATAACATTTTCAGTGATTGTAACGCTTCATACAAATTAGTTACCACTGACTTAACCTCAGATCACTGTGGACAATTAGCAATGTTTCCAAACATTAATAATAATAATATTAAACAAAAGATACTTGTTAGGCCTTTAACAAATAATCGCTTCAAACATTTTAGAAATAAAATTTCATGTAATATGTACTCTAATATAAGGGAAGATAAATCTCCTAATAAGGAGTATGACAGCTTTTTTGGTATTGTTAAGAAAGAATTTGATAATACGTTTAGGTTTAAAGTAAAAGTTATTAAAGGAACTAGGACATTTAACGAATGGGCAACCGTAGGTATTTATAAGAGCAGAGTAAAAATGTATGAGTTATATAGTATGAAGAAATATAATTTTGATCCTACTTTTACAGAATATGTTAAGAATTACTCCAAAATTTTTAAAAAGGTATGCAAATTAGCTAAGTCCAAGTTCGTCAGTAACAAAATCAAACAGTCCTCTAATAAAGTTAAGGCTACCTGGCGAGCTATTAACGAAGCTAGTGGCAAGATAACTCAAATAGACAATAGTATTAGTCTGATGGATAATAATAAAATGATTAAAAATAATGCCGATGTAGCATACGTGTTCAATAATTTCTTTGCTAGTGTACCGATTACCACCACGAGCGCATTAAATTCTTCATCTATAGACGCAGAGAGGTTATTACATTCCAGCGTAACAAAGTGTAGAGTATTATTTAGATTTGATTATGTTAACGCAACTGATATTATCAACGCTTTTCAATCTCTGGAATCTAAAAATACGGGGGATCTCTGGGGTATCTCCGTTAAGGTCGTAAAAAGTATAATAGATATAGTTGCTCCTTATTTAAGTGGGTTATTTAATAGGTGTGTAGATTCGGAAACTTTTCCAGATTTTATGAAAAATAGTAAAATCATACCTTTATTTAAATCCGGTAGTAAAACTGATCCTAGTAATTTTAGGCCAATATCAATTCTACCAGCTTTTAGCAAAATATTTGAAAAATTAATACTCAAGCAATTACTTAGACATTTTAATTTAAATAGCCTCTTTCATGACAACCAATATGGCTTTACTAAGGGTCGTTCAACAACGGATGCAGGAGTAGCTTTACTCAAACATATATATAGAGCGTGGGAAAACTCACAAAATGCTATTGGTGTTTTTTGCGACCTCTCAAAAGCATTTGACTGCGTCTGTCATGATACGCTCATACGGAAACTAAGGCATTACGGTGTTCAGAGTAATGCACTGGATGTAATTACGTCGTATTTGAATAACAGGATTCAGTGTGTAGATGTCAATGGTACAAAATCAAATAGCTTACCTGTAAAGCTAGGGGTGCCGCAAGGTTCGATTTTAGGCCCATTTTTATTTTTAATTTATATAAACGATTTACCTTTTTATTTGAACAATATTTGTGACGTTGTACTGTTTGCTGACGATACTTCCTTAATATTTAAAGTAAATAGGAATAGGGACCATTTTGACGAAGTAAACAGTGCATTGATTCAAGTAACAAAATGGTTTACTTTAAATAATTTAGTACTGAACCCCAAAAAAACAAAATGTGTTAAATTCATACTGCCTAATGTAAAACATCTTGGTCCTAGCATAACATTGAACGGTGAGGTACTGGAAGCAATAGAATCCACAGTATTCCTGGGCATTACACTTGATTCAAAGTTACAGTGGGGTGCGCAAATATCTTGTCTCTCAGCGAAACTTAGTTCGGCCGCTTACGCCATTAGAAAAGTCCGTGGATTAACTGACGTTGATACAGCTAGATTAGTTTTATATTGCAAAAAAGAGCTGTGCGTGCAATTTATCAATTAGGAACTAGAATCTCGCTCCGAGAAAAATTTAAGAATATAGGTATTTTAACTGTAGCATCACAATATATTTATTTTAATATCATGCATGTCCGTCAAAATATATATTTATACATAAAAAATAGTGACATACATAACATCAATACTAGAAATAAATATAAATTATGTGTTCCATTCTACCGTCTACATAAAGTTCATGGTTCCTTCATGGGTCTTGGTATACGTTTTTATAATAAAATCCCGAGTAATATTCTAGAATTACCAGAGAATAAATTTAAAGTTAAAATTAAAACTTGCTTAATTTCTAAAGCATATTATAATATAGATGATTATTTAAATGACAAACATCCATGGCACTAATATTTGCATTAGATCACAGGATATTAAATGACCAATACTAACACTTATGTTTTTTTTTTAATATATGTATATATATATATATATTTTTTTTTGTAATATTACACCTTGCTTAAGCTGGAATTTGCATTACTGTTACATTCAGTCGTATTTTAATCAAGAAGAATGTGCAATGAAGACAACTCGTGATTATGGACAGTTCCGTTAAGCTTTCTTTTGAGTCTTATCCTGTATTCTGGTTTAGTGGAATTCGATAATTTACTTCTACATTTTATTTAAACAATTAGATTAAACTACGGACTATAATCACGTCTTGTCTTGATTATTTATGTACATGTAAGTGGATGCTCCTATTTACCATACTGCTGCTTTAGAGGCTACCATAAATTTTTATCAAATGCTTGAGTATGTTGAGTAGTAGTTCATGGAGAAATGGTTGCAGCACCTTACAGTTATGATTTGTAAATGAAATATTATTGTACACTTGGCGATTAAAAAGAGTGGCTATGAGTTTCTTGCCCGTTCTTCTCATGAGCCCTACACACCCTAGCTTTGCTGAACGTGGCAGTAAATGTAAATTCACAGGAAAAAATTTACGTGTAACTTTGACATTCATAAGTGTTACCTTGTAACCTAATTTGAATAAATTTATTTTGATTTGATTTGATTTGATTTAACAGCTGACTCGGCTGATCTTCGTAAACCCGAAAATGTTCGGATTCACGATCACCCGAGTCAACGGTTAATGTTGTTTTAGTATCGAATAGAATTTATAATATCAATAAGTGTGTAAAAAAGATAATACCACAAAAAGTTATGTACCATTCAGTACAGGCCAGGAATTTCTAGGCGCAGTGGAAATACCTTCTCGTGGCCCAATCTAGCAACAAAAGAATGAATGATACTAATGGCGACGATCCATGGCTCTAAATACAAGAGCAAAATTATGATATGTCCTTTAATCGCCTCCTGTGGATTAAGAGGTTAGCACATTGAACAATAATCGAATCCGAGTTAAAGTCAAAAGCTTACCCCAACTTTAGAACAGCAAGTCTTCATAGGCGGGCGACGTCTACACGCCTGGGACACGTCACACGTGGTCACAATTGTTCTTCAATAATATTCACAATATTTCAAGTTCTTACAACACAATGTTACGCGTAAGTTACTGTTCACCCGATATACTATAGTTTTCAAAGCGAGGGATACCATCAGCTCGCGGACCAAAGTCGTTTCACACAATCGACGCGACAAAACTATACGCGCGATGATTATAATCGAAATCAACAATATCCAAGGATTTAAACAAACGGAGGCGTAATTATTATATAATTATTCCATAATGGCCTGGTGATTTCGACAATTATTTGGACAGGCTTACCTGTCCGCTAATTGAATGGCAATCGTGATAAAGTTGTAAAAATAATGTATACGGATTTGTTTGTTGCGATTTTCAATGTATATTGTGACACCTAAATATGGCCACACCTTTTTGTTACATGCTGTATATGAAAATAAATATAAATATATTAATAGAAAATTTGACTGCACGGTAGTGTAGTGGTTAAAGTGGTCACCTCGCCACTGCCATTGTGCCAAGAGTTGTGGGTTCAAATCCCATCTGGGACAAAACTTTGTGTGATCCACATGGTTGTTCTGAGATTGACTATTTTTTGTGTCCGTTGTTGGAATGTTTGTAAAGTCCCCTGCAATACAGTAATATTTCCTAGTGCGGTAGTTGTCCTTTTTAAAAGAAATAAAATACTCAATCTTGTTCATTTTGTTATTCAGGTCTCGGTATCGTGACTTGGCGGTTTTGTTGTGGTTTATCAATAGGTGATCTAGTGGCCTCCTATCTGTCGAAGGAAGTTTTTTATTATGTATGATTGGGCTCAAAAAAGTCGGGTCACGCACTCGAGTCCGCAAACGCTAGGACGTGTTTCGCATGAAAAGCGCAGAGTCCCATTGATTTTGATTGGTACTTTGATTGCTGTTACAAAATTTGATTTGTTTGGCTGTATAGGCTAGAAGCAAATAGGATACTAAACCGATAAGGGGATTAACATTATCATTAGCAAGTAATTAATATTGATCCAGAGATATATAAACACAGCTAAAATGAAATACGATATACAATTTTTTTTTTAATAATAAAATTTATTTATTTTCTCACCACATTACATTTTATAAGCTTAGTATAGACTAAGCTTATAAAATGTAATGTGGTGAGAAGTGTAAGTGTTACCCATAGGGGTACAATACAAAAGTTATGGGAAACTGATGCCTAAACTAAGCTTACGCCTGAATCTTAGGACATCAAGTCTCCACCCCTAGTGTGTCCTGTTATGTTTGTACATTTTACATTTTAATTGTAATAAATGGATACAAATACTACTAAAAATAAATTTAAAAAATAACAATATAAGTGAAAAATTAAGCGGAACATGCAAATGTATGTATGAGTTATGTATTTTTGGGCGTGCGCGCGCGCGTGTGTGTGTGAATGTGTATATGTGTGTGTGTGTGTGTGTGTGTGTGTGTGTGTGTGTGTGTGTGTGTGTGTGTGTGTGTGTATGCGTATGTGTGTTTACGTATATATCTCTGTGTGTTATGTTGGTTTTTTCATAAGATTTTCTGTGTCACTGTATGAGAATTTTACGAGCCAACTAAAAATAAGTTTTTTTCAGTCAGCCGTATTCAGTGAGTATATGTTTATACTTTTACAGGCTAGTTTATACAAACGGGGACCCAGAACGTAATAGTGCCGTGTTGCAATGACTGTCCTGTGGATGGTGTAAGGACATATTTTGTTTTTCACGCGTTTGCCATCTGTTGTTTTAGGATTGAGAAGGAATTAAATGGTTTAATCTGTTAATTGCCAATTAACTGATTTTATTATTACGAAAAGTTACAAAGTCACATTACGACGTTCAGTCTCTTATTGCTTACCGTAATTCACGATGTTATTTGGGTTTTTTATAATCTTAATTTATGGCTTTATTCATGTCTCAACCTATAGATTAAAAAGCTTAGCTTAAAAACGTAATACGCTGACAGGACCAGTTATATTCACGATAAAAGCTCATATGCATTGTTTACATTATATTATCTTTGTAAATCCTTATTTCTTGAGGACAGGTAAAAAATTAAGTTAACATTTTAATCAATAAGCCCTCTTCCAAACCAAAATAAAAATGTTATAAATCTACCTTTTCAGATTGACAAGAATACTTGTAACTCATAATAAAGACATTCCTTTTCTGCATAGCAGATATAGTAAAATAATATGCTCGAGAAACAATACTGAATCTATTGTTAAGAATATCGGTTCCTAGTAAATGGATTTGGAAGAAAAAACTGTTGGATGCGGACTGAATTGGCTTTGAAGACTAGTAACGATTCAAAAAAATGTACGCCGTAGGAGATAACAATCGAAATCCGATCAAAAGCGCTTCGATCACGCACGAGTGACAGAGATTTTACCTATATCTAGTTTCACGTAGCGTCGTGTCTGAGTATCGAGCTTCATCCGGGCTGCTAAATTTCTTTATAGAGAACACTTAACAATACTTGGAATGCAATTCTGGACTTCAGTGATCAGCAATTGACCAACAAAACAACGTGGTCTACTTTCGTTATCATAACGTTAATTAGAACTAGTTTTTGTCCGCGATTTTATTTACTTGACTGCGATTTTTTAGTAGGTCACGATGTGCTTCATATCGTAAGGTTTACTAAACGGGATCATCATCAAAAATCTCCGTTCGGTAAGTACAGACAGATAAAAGTTTTTTTTTGTCTCTAGATAGAAAGTTCTGTCCTATATAGTCATATCTACAATGAAAAAAACACGTTGTTGCAGTTTTATAATAGTATAATTATGCTTGTGAACTTGTGTTCGATCCCCGAGCTGAAAAAAGTGTTACAGCATGGAGTCTGGCAATATTCCCAGCAGACTCGAATTACGTAGAAAGTATAGTGTTGTAATGTTAGTGTAATACATCTCAGTCTACGCTTTCGAGATATCGACGTGTGCAAATAGATAAGTAGAAACCGACATGAAACGACGAAATTTCAAAATGCGGACATTATAACGTAGGAATATGCAAAAGATACATGAGCGCCTTTCATTTCACGCGTGGCTTGGTAGCAGAGAGGCGCTCATGCACGCATCTCTTAGAGCTTACGCAGATATTTTGTTCTGTGCCCCAATAAGTACGCCACTTTTTCTGACGACCTTACCATGTTTGTAGCCAGTCTAGTCTAAGTCTTAATATAGAGTAAGCAGTAATATCTTGGCGCCGCTTAGGTGGAGTTTCATTTCAATAATTAAGCGAGTTATTTGGCGATGGTACGACTGCGCCATTACGCGGGAAAAGTACACTTATATTACAGGATACCGAGTTAAGAGAAGTGACACAGTCGATGCATTCCGTCCAATAAATAATACTTAGTTGTGGAGGCTTCGGGTCTGCCATTATTTTCCTTTCACTCCATTTTAAGTCTTTTCCCGGGATTGACAACGCTTATTATCAAACAAGTATTTTTATTAACTTAATAATATTACTGAATTTTGCAACAATTAACTTCGTTCATTTTACCTATTTTATGCGTCTTTTTATACAATTATATAATTATTCTTTTCATTTTATCATCCCGAACACCTTTTTCATCTCATTTACCCCATTATCCCGACAATCCCGTTTATCCCTGCTATCACTGTTTGCCTGTTCCGTCAAAATATCTCATTTATCCCGATAAGCTGATTCTTTCCCATTACTCCATTTGTTCCTACAATTTTGCATTAGAAATTGGTCTCAGTAATATATTTATTAAGTGGGATAAAAGTTCAAGAACCGATCAAGAATGAAAACGACTACGTGACCTGTTAAATACAGATTTAAACCTTCGTATTTACGTCAATATTATTTCAAATAATATATCTTAGAATATATTGATAAACTTCAAGGTGATTGAAATTTTCGCCATCAAAGGAAATACAAAATTGCTTCAAAATCACGTTTTATGAATAACTAGAATTTGCTCGCGGCTTTGCTCGCGTCAATGTAGATTTTGCAAATTAATTTATCGCCTCGGGAAGATAACCTAAATTCTAATTCCTAGATATAAGATACCCTAAATTCTTTCTGTTCTCCTGACAATGTGTATGCAGAATTTCGGGATGATTGGTCGTGTAATTAAGGCATGAAAGCTTAACAAATAAACTCAGATTTACATTTACTAGCGATCGCCTAGTGGCCGAAATCGACCATAATTGATTTAAATTTTAAGTTTGATCGTTATTGAGGTTTTATTGTCTATAACTATACCCTTATAATCACATTTAATTTAGATTTCGATCTATACAGGTTAATCTACCTATATTTTTCGAAGAAATTATTATTTACTTAACTATATTCTTTAATTGACGATATTCCTAAGCTTGCTATTTTGTTTTCTTTTTTCTTTATTACATATAAATACGTAATTATATTTTAATATAAATAGTATATATCATTCCAATCCGCCCAAACTTTGCCTGATAGGTGCCGGCCACACTGCGGGCGGTCAGTGGTCAGAGTTCCGAGTTCTGCGTCCCGCGTTCACTGTGATGTATGCGGTGTCTTTGAATCCTACACACATACAAGCAGTCAGACCGCGGCGGTCAAAGAGAAACTGAGAAGAACTCGACCGCAGAATGCAGACCGCCAGGGCAATATGTTAGACGCCTAAGACATTGCTGATATATATCATAATATATTGATATATGTAACCATAGTTACAAAGAATAGTACTACGAGTACATCAGCCAAAATACTACGAACGCGATTCAACTGCGTGTGTCAAATACATGGTTGTGTGTGTGTAGTGTTTTAATGTAATTATCTCTCTAATCTAATGCATATTTACAAAACATATTAGAATTCGCCACTCCTTACCCATATAAACTTTAACTGTGCCAAATTTCATACTCTTCCGCCCGCGCAATTTTCGTAAAAAGGGTAAAAGATTTTGCTTCACGTATTAATATATAAATAATATTATTTAGAATGAACAAAAAATTTAGAAATTTTACACGAGCAGTTTACTTTGTAGTCTGAGTGTAAGTCGCATTAACAGATATAAGCGTGAAGTGGTCTTAACTTATAAATTTTGACGTTCATAAGTATTACTACGTGACCTTAATGAGAAATGATTTTTGATTTTGACCTATTATTATCTATTAATTACGTAAAAATAGACAACTATTTGGTATCAGCACAGAGTCTTGTCTAGTTTTACGTGGGTCTTAAAATCACAGTTGTTAAAATAGCTCTCTGGGAATACGGCGAGAAACAATATATCAGCAATATGTTTTCTGAACAGCTTTGATGAAATCTTAACTAGAGCTTTCTATCGGAATGTACCTGTGAAAATTAACGTGTTAGTATTTCTTGTTTATGTTACATATTTTTTTAATATTCATATTGTTATAAATTAATAAGATCTATCTGGCGCGTTAGGGATAGCGAAGGGCTTTTTTAACATGGATTAATAATCTTAGACTTACATAACTAATTACACTATATTAAATATTTGCCTCATGCGGTAAATGAATCCGTGTACCTCGAATAGTTAGTGACGTTGTCCACTTTAACAACATAACAGCTATGCTATCATTGCATCGTGTGCCTCGCATTTGTAAAGATGTTGTTCAGATTAACAATTATGTCATCATTGCAAATAAATACATAAAATTATACACCCAACTCCACAGCTATAAAAATATGCAGAATATTAAGTTCTGATAGATATTAAAGCTGTTAATACCTTAAGCGCCAGTTCGTTTAACTAAAACACTGCCATAATCCAGACCATCAGAACGGTTTAGATAGTTTCAAGGCAGTCTAAAACCAAGTGTCAAGGTGACTCGATCAATACGGGTGCACAAATTTGCATTATAACCCCCAGTGAGTTTACTACGAAAAGACGTCTTTGTTAACTCTAAAGAATTTATTGACTTTGCGGGTAGAGTGCTTTATGAACAGAATCACATAGTGTCGTAAGTAGAATTTGATAAGCCAGATAAAATATAAAAAATTGCAAAGTTTTCATCTTTTTAATCGTAGATGCGTCTTACTATTACGCTTAAATATCACCTTTCATGACGTTATTTTGACATCTGACAAAATAAGCCAACATAACATCTGAATGATAAATAATAATTAAGTATTCATTTTCACTTAAGTATATTAAAAAATGTACCCTGTCATTTCTCGTATAAATGTTATGTGTGACCTCACTTTTCTTAGTGAGGACACCTTTTCATGCTGATTACTTAATTTCTCATGCCAGCATTATCCCATGTCTACACTCAAGTATAACAATGTCAAACCGACCAATTTCCTAAAGCACCAACAGTGCTCCAAAATTCGGTACATTGATTTACGTCAAATTTGAACAATCCCTAAACGTTAATGATAAGTAAACTAACCACAAATGAAGTTGGCGGAATAAGCGTATTTCGCTAGTTAACCGTTAATTTGTGATTCAAAATCCTCGCGTCAATCTATCTTAAGCCTTATTGCCTTAAGTGAATTCCTAGTATTGGCGGCAATTGACTCTGTCAGCTTCTACATACGATTCCCGTCTTTGCGGGTTAATGGTTTTGATTCGATAATTGGGTCGTTCATCCGTCGTGTTCCGCGGTTCGGTAACGTCTGTCTGATGCCGCACTTATTGCCGCGTTATTGCTCTGATTGCTGAGTGTAGCAACCCACGCGACGTACGTAATCTGTTTGCTTGTGTGTTCCTAATTGTAGAACCCGAGCTAATCTTAGCAGACAATGACGTAACTATGAAGCGCAATGCCTTTAAGTTACTATTATTGAAGTCCTAATACAGAAGTTCGAATATGTCCATTTTTACACTCATAAGAGCAAACTTGGTTGCAGAATAAGGAAGTAATACATATTTTAAATTGGAATACAAGATAAAGTGGGGCTGTATTGGGGATGTCATGCTATCTTTCCGGATAGCTGCATTTAGGTTGCCTGTCCATTGAATTCGCTTCAATGGACAGGAAGCCTTAAATACCGTTTACATCACAGTTTGTATCGTGCATCCTTTTTCTGTCATTTGACATTTACCCCTTCTATCAGATTTAAAGCACTTGTAAGTTATTTATTTTGGAAAATTCTTTGTAATTTAGAGTTTAGGTAATATAATATTTGACTTAAATAATAAAAAATATGATTAACAATCGTATTATTATCAGATATGTGACATATTACATACCATACATGAAATCAGAATACCTTATTATGCGACTACTAAAGCCTCTCTCAGCCTAAAATATTTTTAATCAATATAAAATTTTTGGTTTTTTACTACGCCGCTCGTATTACCAAAGTGCTTAAAAATAATACTACTAGCTAACGCACGGGACAAACATAACGGTATACGTAAGCCGCGTATAAATATTTCGCGAGGAGTGACAGCAATGCAGTACTGCCAGACGTACTGCTGAGCGAATGAGAGTCGCTTCTTTACATTGTTATAATTCATTATTATTACTTTGCAATAAAAATTATTCTTAATTTAAACGGAAACTTCTCGCCTACTTCTTTTAAATCTGTACTTTATTATTATTAATGAATACGTGAGTGATTATTTATATTCATTCAATTGAATAAACAGATATTCAAATGAATTCTTTATTTTAATCTCTGTGTACTTAAGTGAGATGCTGTTTATATTTGTTTGATAGCCTATTTCTTTTAAGACATATTTATTTACGGTGGCAATCAGTTTCATTTTAATTTTCTCGTTCATACCTTGTCTAAGGGAAGCTGTTTTTTCGTCTTACAACATCAAACAGTTTCTATCAAGATTTTTAATTAGAAATGTTAAGCATAAATTCCATCAATGTAATATAGCTTTCAAAAGGTTTTCTTTAACCAAACAGAGAGTATTCAAGCATCTTCAATTAAAGATCATGAGTAAAATTATTAATTAGTTAATTAAGGTTGAAATATTTTTATATGAGATGAAATTATTCTACGCCTACGTTCATACAGAATTTTGATTAATAAGTTCAATTACTTGACTTGAGCTGCGTCTTAGTCTTGTGGTATAAGTTCCCTTGCGATCGTGACGTCCCGGGCTCGATTCCCGGGTCGTCACGCGTGTTGATGGGCACTTTCACTACAACTTTTAGTAGTCGATATAATAACACACTGCCTTCACTCTTGGTGAATATATATAATAATATATAATATAATATTCTACCACAGAAACACAACATCATCTAGCGCAAACTAAGCAGAGCTTGTACTATGGGTACTAGACAATGGATAAACATACATATACATTTTTTTGTATATACATACATAGAAACACCCAGACCAAGACAAACAGCCATGTTCATGCACACAAATGTTTGACTTGTGCGGGAATCGAACCCGCGACCTCAGATGTGGCAGTCGGTTACACTAACCACTATGCCATCGAGGCCGACTATACAGTCACAAATCTCTGTAATATAATAATAATAATTTATTCAATAATAATATATGGGTAAACATTTTTGTTATTAGTTTAAAATAATAATATAATACTACAATAAATTATAATTATCCTTAGTCTGGTACTTACATGTTTTACTTATAAATACTTTTATCGGCCGACATTGTGCATTCTAATTTTATTTCAAGCTCTAGGTTTTATGAAGTGATTGCCTGAACTAGCTTTAGCCTAGCCTATGTTTCAGGCTATTTCTCTACTTACAAAAAATATATGCCAAGTAATATTAAGGTTTAGGTCAATGTGCATAAACTTAAAATGAACATATAAAAATATACATATAAAGTAAGTAGGACTATTTACCTACATATATTTATAAATAGGTTAGACATATTATTGAGTAAAGCCTTTCACAGTTGTCATGATATAAATAGTTTTGGTTATTAGAGCTGTCTGTATCGCGTCGAACGACCCGATGACGTCATCTGTTCGTGTTTCTGACATTCTATATTGCAGCGTGCTTAATGTGAATAGTTGACAAAAGTGGTGTAGAGTTACATTCAAATAATTATTATTTTTGCGAATATATGCGTTCCTCAAAAAACTGTCAGAGAAGTTGGTTGGAATGCACCACCAGCTTAGATTAATTTAGTCACACTTAAGAGAGAGAAACAAAACTTAACAAGAATTTAAGATACTTTTAAGCTTAGTCGGCGTAAATAGAAACACCAAACATTTTATTAAGGTCGGCTATTTTGAAGTAAATACACTTCAAGACAATGATACTACCACCATCTTAGCCCTCCCGCGACCAAGGCTGCTGAAAATATCTGCAACCGAAACATAATATTATAAATTATGCGCGTAAACGTAAGACAGCATTGTTAATTCTTTACAAACTAAACTAAGCAAATTAAATTAAAGCTACATGACTGAACCAAGCATAACTTGTGGATCTCATTAATATACAATAGATATTACAATATATGTATTGATCGAAATCTAATCGATCTTTCTTCCAACATTAGTTGGACACGCATTGATGACATGTATTGATCGACACTATTTAATACAGTTATTGTTGTAAATTGTTTAAAAAAGAAAATTAAAGAGCTATTGTTTTTCAAATAAGGCAGATGATAAAAGCCACATATTGTTATACACAAATATAATAAAAACACAAAAATAAAAAATATTGCATACGCAAAGCTTGACAACTTTCGAATATTATTATTACAAATAACAGAAAGAAAATAATAAATTGAACAGACAAAATGTCACCAAAAGGTTTTATGTGAGTCGCCACTCAATCAGGATGAGTTTGATTAATCCGTCCCCAATTAATGTGATTTTCCGAATTCACTGGTTCGGAGGACACACACGCGCCATATTGTTTACCTTTATACACGATACCCAATCTATTAATTAAATTTAACAGATGAAATACAATTCGTAAAGGAGATCGTCCATTCTGGGTAAATGGTATTTACTTTTCAATTAGTAGATTTTTGTTGTACCTTACGTACATTACAGTACGTACAATTAAACACTGTACGGATTTTGTCGCGTTGTTTACTTTACTTTAAAATATTTTGATTAATTTCAATGTATAACATTCGCATAAACATAAGACAATATTACGATTCATTCGTGTGCTATACTAACTAAATTACTGTTCAAATCGAGAATGTAAGATATTTTCAGTAGACGTGAGAGCATGCTGGCAGATCGATGTAGACAATGGAAATGTTCTATCCCTGGATCGAGCACATTGTTATTTGGTTTTTCAGTCGATAAATTCTCAGTACTTGTATAGAGTGTGGAAAAGTACCCGGTAGATGGTAATATGGTTACTCCCTGTTATATAGGGCCTAAAATCATAAACATTATAGAATAATAGGTACATCTCTGCCTACCTCTGCCATGATAAAGACGCGAGACCATATATGTAAGTAATCTCCGTAACAATTTAATTTACAAACCCAAACTCTAATCAAGCATCTTCTACAAACGTTTAGTTCGACGGAAAACCTTAATCTCACCGCTACTCCCCGACTTAAAGGTCATCGATCAGCGAACACCAAATAATTCCCAGCGCTTTGTTGCTTCAACTTAAAGTTCGTTCAGAGAATTAGCTTGTTTATTCTACTAAGTTTTCGTCGGTTTAGATGCAAACTATTAGATCTGGAAAACATATTCAAATTTATTTATAAATGTAGATAGATAGATACTTTAAATACAGTATACTACAATGTCTTATTTCATTTATAAATATTTTATTGCTACAATGAATAATGTGATTGTGTGTATTTTTATATACTAGCGGTCGCCAAGTCGTCGAAATTCGACCATAATTGATTTAAATTTTGAGTTTAATCGTTATTAAGGTTTTATTGTCTATAACTTTACTCTTATAATCACATTTCATTTAGTCACCTACTCCACATACATATGTAACCACAGTTACGAAGAATTTTACGACATCAATCGAACAATGCCGAAATACTACGAACGCGATTCAACTGCTTGTGTCAAATGTATCGTTGTGTGCGTGTAGTGATTTCTCATTAAATTAATAATTTATTTTTAAAGCATTATTTAGAAAAAATATTAGGATTCGCCACTCCTTCTCCATATAAACGTCCGTCCGCGCAATTTTCGTAAAAAGGGGTACAAAGTTTTTGCTTCACGTATAATATATAAATATCTTGCATATATTTAAGGTACCTCGAAGCTCCTGTGACGCAGGCAAAGTTGCTATTGACAGGTGGTTTTCAATATTACGCAATACTAAAAATAACAATGAAAGGTAAATATTCAGAAGATAGTTTTAATTACTGCTAAATAAAACTAATTTATTTTAGAAACTTGTTTGTCCGAATAAAGTCAGTAAAGATTAATGGACTAAATACGCACACATTATAAAACCGCAGCAATGGCCGCTTGGGGCGACCATTGAACTGTCTATGTGATGTATACTAAAGGTATCGTGTTTCACGCGGCTTTGACTTTTTTCTTACATTATGTATATATTAAATGCCGCAATTTGACTGTTTGTCAAAGAAAACATGATGGGGGAAAAAGTCACACTAAACCAATGTGGGGCCTTCTTGTACTAAGAACAGTCATTTGCCCAGCAATGAGACAGTTTAGAAAAGCCTGATATTATTAATCAGTATTGACATACACAAAATATGGTTGTAATTCAGAGATACGAGAAATAATTTATTGAAGCTTGTAGGCGCATTAAATTAAAACGTAATTTGGGTAATCTTAATCTATTTAAGCGATGTGACACAAAAAATCGCTTAAACTTAATAAATGTTCGGACAATGGAAATAAAACTGTTAGAGTACCTATTCACAAGGCGTATGGTGAAAATAAAGACACCCAAACTTTACTCTTTCGTTGATGTAACTTGAATAAAATATTGTTTAAAATAAGTTTCAAGCTATATCTGTCGCGGGATTTTTGAAGTGAAGACTTCTTTAGGCGCGTTGAGCAGTTTTAAGGTGAACAAAAATCATGGAACTCGCGTTATTGTCACCGGACGCTTTCCATGAGCTATATGTATACTGTGTATATATGTGTACTTTTTGGGTGAACAAAAAGGGTGAAACTCGCGCCATCGTCAACGCACGCTAGTTACTTACTTTTCACTTCTATCGGCAGTCCCCAAAGACTGCCCCGCATTTTTTTTAAGACTCCTCTCCTTATAGGAATAATTCCTGTGTCACCGGGGACTTAAGAAATATTCGAACAACGGACACAAAGAACATACTTGTAACAACCATTTGTGGATCAAAAAATTGTACCGTACAGGATTTGAACCCACAACACCCGGTAAAGTGGCAATGGTGAGGTGACCACTTAAACTTCTACACCATCCATGCAGTCTTATCTTATATCCGTGGTTATCTCGATACATTGTGATAGTCTCCATACCACACCTACCAAGTGCTACCGAATATTATCTTAAAAGTGTCATCTTAAAGACTTCCATATCCAGTCTAGTCTAGTGGAGCATCATACGCAATATTTAATTCTACGTTTCACCCAGGTATTCGTTTCCATAGTACTATAGAAAAATAATGACACAAAAAATGTGGAATAAAATGTTGCTTACGTCACTCTTCAGTCTTTAAACCATTGCACAATTACTGCGCAGAATAGACATTCGCATTTCTATTTTCACTTCATTTATCCGCATCCGCGTAAGCATTTAAACGTGAGCAATAGCGGATTTTATAGTCCCAAAGTCGATACCATACTCAGACAGATAGACTAATAAATACGTTGTAAATCCTCATGCGCAGCAGTTGCATAGATTACCACTATACGCAGTGAATTTGAATCCCGGGTGGCGGCAAGGTGTTACTGATCATTTCTTTCAAGAAATCTCAGTAACAGTACGGAGTTCTCAGTAACTTTGCCCGTCAAATGGCAATAGGCAAGTTCTCCTATTAAGAGGAACTACTGCCTACCACTTCATGCATATAAGCGTGAGACTAAGTATGTACGTATGTTTTACTTAATAGACTAGAGTCCTGTACTATACTAGTTATATAGGAATACCTTCGTAATAGAGAACATACTAATCGAAATGTAGTTATTATATTCTGCCAATGCCCTACCTTAATGTTTGTGCATAGATAGGCATAAGTCTATGTATATTATGCTACATAGCAACAACATACTTTTAAAAAACAAAAACGTACATTTTGCCATAGAGTTCCAGAAAATGTAAGACTGAGTCAAGATTTGTGCAAGGAGGTCGCATGTAGCCAATTTCGCGGGAAAAATGGCGTTGCCGTCCGGGATCCAATTGGCATCTAACAAGCAAGCGTCCCGGGACTAAGCTGTTAAGCTTTGATTTAATGCTGACCCAAGGATTTGGATAATTTGGACATATCTTTAGTTAATGCCGTCACAATTTAATTTTTAACAAAGGATTATAGTAACTTTTTATGTTTACTATATTTATTTTCAATTGACAAATTTATAGAATTATGGTCCAGTGTTTGATGTCTATCAAATGCGATTATGGATAAACTATCTATCCGTAATTTCGATTACGTTTCAAATAGTTAGTAGTAGTAGTAGTTCATATAAAACATTTTAGTCTTAGGCCGTATAAAATCAACAAAGTGACATTTATTTTATAGATTACTAGCTTTTGCTCGCGGTTTCGCTCGCGTAAAAGTAGGTATAAGTAGATAAACTAAAAAAAACTTTTATTTTTAATAAAATAGCCTATGTTACCAGCTGATAATAAAATATAGCTTCCTAATGATTAAAAGTATTTTTAAATCGTATGAGTAGTTTTTTAACAAACAAGCAAACATAAAATCAAATCTTTATAATATTATAGCATAGATGATATTAGATTATCATAAACTAGTTCCCAATTATTATGTTTTAAAAGAACTCACGTATGCACAAATCCCTAATGACAGCGACCACTTCTTGCAGAGTAGGTAACACGCTAATGATTTGGATGACTATCCTTTCGTGCAGGCTTCAATCTATGTATATTGGTATGATAGAGAATATAAAGTAAAACTTCTGTATGTGAATGTATATGTGTATATGTAATATGTAAACCTTTCAACTTTTATACTACCGCGGTTGCAAATAAGCATTCAGAAAAATATCGACTAAGCGGCAAATAAACCGAACCATACATACTTTCTACAGCCAGCAATTGAATACATTCTTGCCCGATTCAAATAATTGAATGCCTGGTATTCCCTAATCAATACGATGTGTGCAAAGTTTACTGGAGCAGTATAAACAGAACATTGCGGACTGGTGTGAGGTTTGCGTTACCACTCTTGTAACGATTAATTACTTTTGTACACAGGCTTACGCTTTTATAATATCCAAAAAGGGGTAGGCAGAGTAGTTCATAATTATGTATTTAGGTCCTACGTAATAAATGATGAACTAATTGCAGTATACAGGGCAGATTTAGAGGCTCCGTGCTGCTACTAATAATTATCTAACTGAAAATCACACTAGCACTGTGGCTGTCTTGGACATTTAACTTCATTACTTACAATCGCACCCCGTGAACAATCTTATCGCTTGTCTTATCACTAGCACAAACGTAGTAAGTTAATAAAACCTGTTATTTTTTTTATTTGTTTGTGGACTTATATAAAGTAATTATTTGTCAGTCCCATTATAACACTAACAGGTTACAACATAACATAAAAGATATTGACATCTTAAAATCCTATGAGAGAATCGTAAAATTAAACCACCATGAATTATTAATTTCCACGACAATAGACCGAAATGTTTCGCAAAACATTTTTAATACCACGTAATAGATTTCAAGGATATTTTGCAAAATATCCTTGAAATCTATTACGTCTTGATTGTACCTAGAAAACTACTATTTCAGTACAAACACGCCATTGTCCAAACGTCGATCCATGAGACTTGACCTTAACGAAATCACATATAAAAGAAACCCTTTCGCCAACGTACTCCGAAACAACAAAGACTTTAGGTTTTACCCTTATAATTGAGGGAAAATAGGCACAGATTTCTATTATTCAGGCAAACTGTAATGGTCCCAGTGGACCTCATACGGCGAGTGTCGTTTTTATCCATTACCCGTTTCATTTATTTTATAAATGGTGTTGATTTAAAACGTAAAGAGCTGGATGGTGACTTTATTTTCGTGTTTATTTAGTGGAATGATTAAAACGGCTTCAGTGCTAATGAAAACAAATAACCTTGTTCTATGGCGGTCATTACCCTCTTATTTTTGAGATAAAATATATTAAACACTGTCGTCTGTTCGGCCGCGGGGATTTAAGGCGGGACAATCTCTGTCCGCGGTTGAAGAAGAAATTAGATTTAATTTCATGTTTAACTTTTGTTGCCTGTTTAATGAATAATATCAATTTTGAACACGCGTTGAGGAGTCACTGGCAAGGTCCTGGTTAGAGTTATGGGTGGGAGGAGGGTGTGGTTCAATTTCTTACAGGTCAGAAAAATTTAAAGACCAATCATTTTTTAAGTTTGATGTTGCTACCGTTATTTCAATTATCAATGTTATGAACAATTCATACAAACAAACATTCAGTCATTTTGCCAAAGGTAATTCTATGGAACAAACCGGCCATTTTGTGGGAACGCCTTTGGCAATCTGTTGTATAGATGGCATAATGATTTAAGTGGTCACCTCGCAAATGCTAGTGCGTCATGTGTTGTGGATTTGATCCCCACACGGGACAAAAAGTTGTGTGTGCCACACATTTCGTTGTCCCGAGACTGGGTGTTCTTTGTATTGGTTGTTAGAATATTTGTAAAGACACCCGTGACACAAGAAATATTTTAATGTGGAAGTAGACCTCTTAAATATAAAGCAAAAAGGAAAGAAGGTAATATTTAGAATCTATAGATTTCTTATCATATAGTACGAATTATAGGTGTATTTGGGCATTTCAGCTACACATAAGTTGTATTATTTGAAACAAACATGGAGTACACTGGTTAGTGGCCTAGTTTGTAAAAGTCAGACCACAAATCAGCCTACTAAGCAGGATCTATACTAAAAATGTATTTAAGTTGGTATTAAAACCAGTCCTGGTCAAAAGGGGTCAAATATGCCTCTGTTATCTATACTATTATTATAAAAGCCATTAAAGTTACTACTTTAAAAAGCAATGCGTAATTTTAGTAGAAATTCGCAGTTAGCGATAAGACCGCCTATTGTACCACTATCTACATGTGCTAAATATTACGTAAATGTATGTATGTTAATAATAATTGTATGTACAACAGAGTTATCTATTTATCTATAAGTATTATTGTTGAATAACATTTTACCCTTTTCAATTGATATAAAGAGCACCTTTAATTTAGCACAAAGATAAGTGAATGTTTTGGCGATAGCGTCTAAATCTAAGCTTAAAAAAGATAACGCAACTCGTCTTATGTGGCGTCGGTACATCAGTAGTATATACAACTGCTGTCCATAAATTTATTGGGATAAATTTCCGGGTCACGCAAAGCATTATTGGGTTTATCTGATAAGTAATTGTCAGGCACGAGGGCTCGAACTGTACTCAAAGCAAACCAACCTAAAAGCATAGCTGGCAAATTGTTACCTTTTACCTATAATAAGTTAATGGACATCACTTAAAATAACCTGTAAAATGACAACGATCCAAATCTCATAGCCGCAGCGGAAAGATTAACCCAAGTTTAACTCTCACTGTTTTATTTATAAAACGGTAAATACCCCGTAAATCTTACGATCCGTTTCTAAGCATCCAAACTGAAATAAATCTTGCCTTTTCTCCACAATGAAACCACTTCATTTTAAAATCAGCATGCAAATTGGAGGCATCAAGGTGTTATTAAAATTTTATTACAAACCTCTTTAACATTTATGATGTTGTTTTGTTGGTTAATTGTTCGTGGCTTGCATGCTAATGCTTTCATGTTGCAGGCTTTTGTTGTCTACTTCTAAGTTTATATTCGATTTAATTAGTATTCTTGCTATCTGATATGTACGACGCTATGAAGATAAGTTTAAGGGTGCAGTGATAAGTTAGGTTATGCGTAAAGTGGCGATTGGCTTAAAGTTTAAGGGATCTTAATGTGAACATTAGTGACGATTTTCAATTTCATCTATCATATACTACAAATATGAACGGATGATCTCAAACTTAGGGTTTTAAAAGTTATGGTTTTGAATATATTTGCATCATCCTTTAAATAAATAATAGATTAAAAAGACGAATAAAACACGTTATTTTTAAAACCAAACTAAAACTAGAAAATTTTTATATCAATAACGTATGCGCACCAAGTAGCGTCATTATCAAAATATATTAGAAAGGACCCCACGCTTTTTACATTAAAACGATTTATTTTATGAATCACTTTATCCTTAGGTTGAATAGTAAAAAAATATTTTAAAATTTTTTATTCTCTTGTTTGGCATAAATTACAAAATTCAAATTTGTACTTTTTAGTTTGGTATTTTAAATAAAGCGTTATTGCTTAGTAGTAGTAGTTTATTTTTATATTATAAAATGTTAATTTTCCGAGCCGAGTGCTCGAATCGGAAAGGTATGCATGCGCAGACCACGCGTTTGCTCTATCTCTCTCGCTCTTACGCAAGGGATCTGTGAGAAAATTATTAATCCTGACGATCCTGATCAGGTTAATGAAATAATCTCAGTAACACTTATGAACATCAAATTTATATAGTATAGTATTATATATTATATTATCTATAGTAAAGTATTATGGCACGCAATTATCATTACAATATTTGTGTAATCCACAAATAGGTGTTTCAAGCCTGAATGTTCTTTGTGTCCGTTGTGTGAATGTTTGTAAAGATCTTCTTGTTGTTTTAAATATTTACTAGCGGTCGCCTAGTGGTCAAAATTCGACCAAAATTCCTAAGCTTGGTACTTTGTTTTCTGTTTTTCTCTATTACATATAAATAAGGTATAGGTAACCATAGTTACAAAGAATTGTACGACGTCAGACGAACAATGTCGAAATATTACGAACGCGATTCGACTGCGTGTGTCAAATGCATGGTTGTGTGCGTGTAGGTTTACATTAATTTAATGTATTTCTAATGCATATTTTATAATAATGTTAGGATTCACCCCTCCTTCTCCATATAAACTTTAACTGTGCCAAATTTTATACTCCTCCGTCCGCGCAATTTTCGTAAAAAGGGTACATATTTTTTGCTTCGCGTATTAATAATATATAGATTCTAATATCACTGTAAGAAAACTGATTTCATTTGTTGTACAAAAGGCTAAGTTTTCACGTATGAATCGTAAACCTACTCTTTTATACAATTGAGGACATAATGTTTATTCTGCACTGGATTTTTCCCGCGGCTTCGCTTGCATAAATGTAGGTTATGTAAATTTTTCTATCTCGGGGGAACCGCTTTTATTCTGGATAAACCCTACCCTATGTCTTTTTCGGTACCTGACAACGTATACACAACATTTTATGATGATCGGTCCAGTAGTTAAGGCGTAAAAGCGTAACAAACAATATTTAAACAATATTTAAGATTTAAATTTGGCTATGCAAAATAAAATATTGTATTTTACTTTACTAACAAATTTAAATGCATGGATAATTTAAACGAATTAATTAAATTTAAATTAAAGCTTAGATTGCATGTTCATACCTCACTTATATAAAGTAACATGTAAACTCAAAGAGATGTCAAGCTCATTACGTAAATAGATCACGTAGTTAGGGGGCCATAAAGCACGAATTCCTGTTGAGTCTCGTACCATCGGTGCGACATAGTTGACAAGTGCCACTTGCCACGGATTTTCCATTTCCTATTCCAACGTATTTCAATAACTAACACGATTTGTTTATATATCAATACTTATTGCAATTTAAAGTACGGTAAAAAATAAGTAGAGAGTATTTTCCAGAAATTTAAAATCAGTAGTACAATGGTACAATGGTACAGATGGTACAATGGTTGATGCCGTTGACTTGCCACTGTCAATGTGTCATGCGTTGGGTTTAATCCAATCCATGAAAAAACTTACTATGGTTCATTGTAGTTTGTAACCATTCATTACCAGTCTTACTACAAAAATTGCTTTTGTTTATTAACAAAATATTTATTTCCTGTATTTAAAAATATGAAAATTAATATTGTGTTCTAGTTTTAACAATAAACAATTACAAAAATAACTATCATTTATATAAACAACCATATAACACAGTAACAAGTACATATCTTGAATAATAATATAAATAATTCTAAAATAATTCGGTAGGTTCGGTAAATATTATTAAGGTATTTTTTTAACTAATTAGGTCTTATCTTGTCTTTTTACTAAACATACGTACAGTCAAATTTTAGTTAATTGAGGCGTCTTTATTTTTCATTAAGACATTGTATTTATAATTTAACTTCAT
This sequence comes from Catocala nupta, assembly GCA_963675205.1. NCBI lineage: Eukaryota > Metazoa > Arthropoda > Insecta > Lepidoptera > Erebidae > Catocala > Catocala nupta. Next base: position 13,984,880 of record OY776100.1, on the reverse strand, counting down.
ACCACTAAGATTGCCAAAATAATTGCCTCTGATTGAACGAAGTATAGCAATATCAAAATTACATTGACTAAAATTACACTCTGCTACAGAAAAATAATGAAGTATAAGCCATGGCGCCTTAAATAAATTCGAAAATCCGAAACAAAATTCACAGGGCAATAAATGATATTAGGCTACGCTCAACGCCCGTAGCAGTTGTGTAGCGCCGTAGCACCCGTAGAACCACGATGGTATCTAATTAAGTACTAAGTGTTGCGAAAGGAATCTCTGTCGCTTTGAGATCATTAGGTGGAAAACTACTTAGTAAAATGACTGCAGAATACTGCATAAAGCCGCTGTCTAACAAAATGAAAAGCCAAACCTTTAAGTTTCTATCTCAGGTTTCACTTTTGACATTCCCAGTGTCATTTACCTCGAAACGTTTCTCGTATGTGAAGATCTTTTCACAGACGCTCATGAACTGTGTTTTTGGAGCTTTTGATATTTGTACCAAACGGAATACTGTATTATACGTTTTTAAGAACTATACGTTCGTTTAATGAATAACATGAAAAATAGAGAGAGACAATTCTTTATAGCATATCTGAACTAGCATAATAAAAAGGCTTTTTGCTAAGATATATGAATATATACATTTTTAATACATGTAAGCGTTCAGTAAACGAAAAAATGGAGTGTACAAATCGTGAACTTGATTTATAGTAAGTATATTTAGCAATCTGTTCAAGACAAAGATAGTTTTTTAATTCTATAAATATATCTGTCGTAATATGTATTTTATTTGAAATATATTTCAATATAAGTCGAGCATAAAAATTATTTACAACTAAATATTATTTACAATTTGCTTCTATTCATAAAAAATAAATTATACCAAAATGCTTATGAATCATTTATCCTAACTAGAACTATAACTAAATTGCAATTTCAATCTGTACTTAGTCATAATAACTAATTTCAAGATGGCAGATCTCAATGGGGCTATATATTTAGTCCATGTATATTTTAGTTGCAATAAAAATGAATCTACTCTGATGAATATATTGCGAATTAATTTTCTCTAATTAAAAACAATTGCGCTTATTAAGATGTTTATTTTAATGCTTCCATTTAAACTGCCTCGGTGGAGCAACGATAGACAATACGACTGCTATGCATGATGTCTCGAGTTTAATTCCCAGGTCGAGCTAACAAAAGGGTTACCGGTTGTCCGATATGTGTGAGATCTCCTGCGCAGATAACCATTCTCTGTTAAGATTGAACGGTTTAGAGAATATAATACATGCATAAAGATGGTATACATCACAATAATATTTTAGTATGAACTTGTAAAATGAATGGATTAAAAGTTTAATAAAGAAGTTGCATTACAAAAACATTTCATTTAATGACTGAATATCTGATGGTGAAAATCGATACTACATTATAGATTTACTTATACTTTTAGTCATAAGCGGAGCTATATGAGCTGATTTTACTTTTTCTGAAGACTTCTTTGCATAGGTACACATAAATCCATGTGCTGATTGTGAGGTCAAAGTGAATCCAAAATCCCATGCGTTACAAAAAAACAAACCCAGAACGAAGAATATGAGTTACCTTTAAAACATACTGTGTCGGTGAAAGCCAAAGGAAGAAAGGCTACCTTTAAAAAAGAACTTGGTTGGTGTGTCAGATCCCTATAAATATGTGCAATGCTGGCAACAAAATAGTTATATTGTTGTATTCCATTTAGTGTCAGCGAATGTGCTATAATGTAAATCAAACTTATTTCTATCGGTACGCTGTGAATGTCGCACGAACGCTATGTGCGATGTAAAACGATATTTATGAGCAAAGCCTCGGTCTACACTGGGACGCTATTCGATTCAAAATGGCCACAAGAGATTTGTGTGTTAATTTCGTTGCTTTACGTTGATACTACTTTATTAATTTACGCGAAGCTTTTTACTATGCGCTTAGTTTTTGTAGATAAAATATATTCAAGGATTTATTCGTTCGTAGTTAAAACATGCAGGTAGCTATAACCTTCTTTTTTATTTTTGCAGCTAAGTGCTACCTTACGATAATAACATTTAAACAACGGACATAAATAGGACCTTTTTTTAAAAACTAAACACTGAATATTTTACTTGTAAATAATTATTTTATAAAATCTTATTATCTATGCATGCTTCTTAGCGCCGAAAGTATCAGTTGCGTATTTCGGAAAGTGTTACACGTCAATTAGCACAAGTATGATAGGTTAGCTAGTCCCACTGCTCCTGCTCGCAAGGAAATACTATGTCATGCATACTATCTCTGTAAGGAGCTCTAGTAATCCTAGTTACTGTTGAAATACTACAAATAATGATTGACTACTTCTGTATGATGTAGATCGTATTTCAGTTAGACTGCTCCATATTATGTGGGTATATCACTGCGCCCTACATCAAATACTTTGTATAATAATAATGTCCTCCATACCAAATTTCAGTAACGACCACTAATCTTAATACAGATTGGCTATCTGCGTTGGAGATACTAAAATGCACATGTGTGGGTACAAACAGAGATTTCTTAATGATTAAAAACCCAATAAATGTTCGTTGGCTCGAACCGGAATCCGAACCCGATACTTCATGTACAGCAGTTGCAATCAATGCCTCTGCACCGTGGAGGCAGCCTTTGTATACTCAATTCATAATATAAACTACCCTAAGAAATTGCAACGTATACCTAATATTGTATTAAAAAGTTAATATGAACTCCACCTAAGACAGTACAATCCATAATATTTATTCCATTTAAAAAAGCAATTACATTAAATGTTTCCGTTATTAAAATGGACAACACTAGAATAACAATTCCCAAGTGCTCGTAAATTAATTAATCTAAAGTAATATGAGGCTCATATTAAATAGCTTAGGGGTAGAATTACCTGTAAGACCTCTGTGTACAATACACTGAACGCACGCGTGGTTAGAATGTATCAGTTAGATGCAAAGCACTCCGATGTACATACCTCATATATAAGTAGGTGGATATCTAGTTTACGTGACTGTCGTTTTAAATATACAAACCGTGACAGAAATAACCAAAGGTAGTCTTAGTTATTTGTTTTGATAAGGTCCCGGTGGCGCAGAGGTAGTGAATGCTACTGATGTGCATGAGAGGTAGGGTGCAATTAAAAAAAAAAACAGTATTTATTCAAGTTAGGTTACAAGGTAACACTTATGAATGTCAAAGTTACACTAAATTTGGCTGTGAATTTACATTTACTGCCACGTTTAACAAAGCAAGGGTATAGGGCCCATGAGAATAACGGGCAAGAAACTCATGGCCACTCTTTTTAATCGCCAAGTTTGCAATATTTCGTTTACAAATCATAATTGTAAGGTGCTGCAACCATTTCTCCATGAACTACTACTGAACATACTCAAGCAGAGATTTCTGAGTCGGCCAGAATATTATTGGTATGTCTGTCAAAATATACTAGTAGCAGCACGGTGCCTGGGACTATATCTAATATATGGCAACAGGCTCGCCCTCCGTTACGTGGGATTGTCGCTTAGCGGACATACTCGTTAGACTATATTCTTAATACAGCATATATACACAAGAGCTGACAGTAAATTTGTGTTACTTTACTGTGAGTTGTTCTGTTAAAAATCATACAAATCTACATATTTTGAGTAGAAGAGCTGTTGGTAAATATATAGCATATATGAGTCGGCTTACTCTCAGAAATAACATACTTTAACAGTAAACTATAATAAAAATTCTAGTATAACAGGTATTGCATTTAGTCTAGTAACTAAGATTGCCGGAGCCTCACATCACATACCTGCCAGTCCTAATTCTTTGCTTACATTTAAGTTTTCATTCCTTTTCCCTAGGGTCTTCCAATCTCCTGATATTGCACGTGATCGCTTAATAATGCGGTTATATGTATATCGCCTACAATAACTGCTTACTTGCAAGCAGGCCTGTACTTATTTACCACGTCAATATATAACATATACAATTACTAGCAAAAATATAGAGTCACAACATTCGATAAAAATAATAATTTATAATAATAATAATAAAAATTGTATTATTTTTATATCGTATTTATCGAATACTATAGCAAGCTCATATCACAATAAAAAGCGCCCGAGATACAAGAGTGTATATTATGCAATTTGTCTTCGAGATTTTTATGAAATGAGATATGAATACAGTTGAAAGAAATGATTGTATGAGAGAAGATGAAAAAATATATGCAGCGGGTCTGGACGATATTTTTCATTTTATACAAAATATCAAAAGTTAAATATCACGAGCAATGGGCCGCGATATCCAACTTCGGTTTTTACACAGCTAAAACATGTTTAGCATTTAACTCTCGCCTAATGGGTGCTCTGCGTTGTATTAATTAAAAACAACGTCCATTGTTACATCTGTAACAGTGTACTGCGCTGAACGAAGGGTAGATTAACCGGATTAATAAATGTATTATTAATCCGGTTAATCTACCCTCCGTAATAAACGTAAACTCTTTATATTCATTGCAGTAGGAGTCGCTAAACAAGTTATGTCGTCTTCGTTTAATGATTTTCGCGAAGAATATTCGAGAGACGAGAAGGTGGGGGAAACAAGACAATCAACGCTAAAAGCGCCATTGTCAATTTTAATGAAACCTCGCGAGATATCAACTTTGTTTTCGGCCATTGTTAGAGATGGCACCGCCGCTGCTGAGCCGACGAGTTTCGCTATTTCGTTAGCAAACTTTTATTTGACCAAATTGTTTATAGTTAGACATTTTCTTTGTGTTAGAAAACAAGATAGCGGAGTTCCTATTGAAAGCGAATTTTTACACAGCCTTGCCCGCGGCCTAACAATACAAATACTTGTACAATGCGAAAGTGCAAGAAACGAAGGATCGAGGGAAACTGATGGCGTATTATCTGCATTTATATTGGACACTACAATTCAACAATAGAACGTTAGTTTTAAAAATAATATTTCGAAATGCCGTTTCGTAGTTCAGTTCGTACATATACATATAAATATCTCCGGACCAGATAAAATATTTTCCCGTGGGACAATCAAACCCGTGCTTCGTGCTTCACTTTCGCCAGTTCGGTTATTCGGGGTTAAATTTTTGGAGAATGTGAGTCATGCTTCTGTAAACATAAATGCTTATTATATGAATGCAATGTGAGCGATCCCCATTTTAAAATCCAAATTGTTATACTCAATGCAAATAAGTACATTAACATAAAAGGATTATGAGGATTCACAACCATTTACAGATTTAAAATACTCAATGTAGCAACCCAAAAAAGCCACATAGACAAATTACACTTTTTGCCAATGGCCACAAAATTTATCGCAGACATTGAAAACCTTTTTTACTATCAAATCCTATTACTTACAGACGGTCTTATTAGATAAGCCTGTTTTTCATCATTGTTTCACACGATGTTCTTTGAGTTGGAATGCAATCAGAGGTAAAAGACATGGTCTTGCTTTGTTGGCGTGCCGAGGGACGACACGAGTCATCGCTTTAACAAACGTTTATAGCTTTCACTGGACGTGGCAAGTGCCTCACAGTCACTCTTGGGTATTCGGCAACCGCACATTGTGGCCCCAATGATAGAACATAATACGATTGTATTAGGGCCAAACTGCCCCGCCGGGGTTAAGACACTTCTACAAATGAAGATCAAGAGCGACTTGAATACAGATTGTTTGAAAAGTAGGCTTTTTATTTTAATCTTTCCTGTTGCCGGCTTCTGATTTTTTGTCCTACTGTCCAAGTTGTGAACATTTTGTTAATGTCCGTGTAACATTAACTTGTGTAATACACGAAATAACTTGTTGGCTAATTATTTGTTTTAAAAACAAATGTAACTTCACTAACACGGTTCTGTAAGATGTTTAAACAATTACGGGCAAATAAATGAAAAGGGTTCAGCGACAAATAAACTAGCAACAACGCTGGATTCATTTTTTTTTATATAACACTACTGTAAGTACAATATTATTTGAATTATATTCGAATGCATCCGTGCGCAACGCGATGTTGATGCATTCAAATGTCATCCGCGTTTATGATGACTACTCCGCCGCCGTGGCTCGTAGTGTCATGTTATTTAGTTTTGTTTATTCTGGATAAAGAAAACTTCTAACGGTAAGAGACATTTTTAAATAAGTCCACTAGAATTTGAGTTTATTCATTACAAACAAAATAACAAATTCTTCATCTTCATAATATTAGTATAGATAGGGAATATTCTTAGAATGTGTTCAACAATTCCAAAACTTACTCTTTACATACAAAGATAAAATTGATTTCAGCAGGTTTATAATATTAAAAGCAATATACAGGGTGTCCGGTAATTATTGGATAATTTGAAACGTATTATAGTAGTGATGACGGCTATTCAGAAAAAAAATTTAAAAACTATCCTTACTACTACCTGAGATATGGTTTTTTTTTAATTACCGTATTTAACTTTGTTGTACACTACGACCATAAATGAATAAATTCCATCGGTTTTTGTTGATTTATTATTAAAAACTAATTTTGCTAATAGATAGACAGTCAAAAGTATGACTAGTTGCACTTTTTTATATTCTGTTTTTATATTTTTTCATATTATTTTTGAACGTCCATCAGTTCTACTATAAGACATTTCAAGGTTATCCATTAACTACCGGACACTCTGTATAACGTTATTCACATCTTGCTATAAAAATCCTAAATCTTTATATAGACTGTCTTTCTTATAACGATTATCGCACTAGTGTGGTAACAAAAACACAATAATACAGTGAATTATGTGTTTACAACATCGCGCGTCGGCACCACAACCTTCCGCATCTCATTCTTATACTACATCTATCATTATTATTTCGTGCAATTTGATTTTATAAAAGGAAAGTGAAATATAAAACATGTCGTCGGTTTTGCTTTGATTTCCTTTTGTCCAAATGTTTATCAGTTTCTATACCACATTTTGATTTCCGACCACAATGTCGTTTGCACGGTATATTATTAAACAAAGTCTTTGTTACTCAGAAATAGCAATACTTTCTGTATGTGGAATCGGTTTCATAGGTCTAGAAATTGCTCAAAAAAATTTAAGCTTTTTATGATAATATTATTATTTAATCAGCTCTGCTTTTTAACTGTTACGCTATTGTGTATGGCACTCTTCTAAGTATGAGAAAAGTTAGGCCATAGTTCACCACGATGAGTTAGTGCGGATTGGCAGACTTCTCTCATATATGTAGGTACCGTGTCGATGTTTTTCTTCACCGTAAAAAAGTCACAACGACAGAAGTTCTTCTAATTTTGGAATCGAACTCGAGACTTCTACGTGGCTGTTCAACGGTCTCCCACTAGCCTAGGCTATCAATTATCTTATTTGTAACTAGCAAAATCCGACGACGCTTCGCCGAGGTTCAGTCTGATATTTTTAATTTCCCGTTCCCGTAGACACGTCGGGATAAAAGTATATGAGAACACTCTTATATAGTAACGCTGTGTTCTAGTCTATTTCTAGTCAATCTTTCAACTATCTTTCAGGGTTTACACATACTAACATACGGATGATGAATTTATATATATGTATATAAAGATGTAAGTCCAACAGTTATTACATAGATTTAAAATGCTCTGAAGCAATTTAGGACGCATTAAAATTTTACATACCTGATTACAAATAGACAAAGACTAATCAGATTCGTGGATGCGTAATCGAATAAAAACTACAAAACTTCTAAACAAAAGTCTGACCTAACCCAATGGACCTTACTTTCTTACAGCTACGCAAAATCAATACTTGTTCATTAAAGAGACCAACAGACCACGTTATAGATTCAACGGGTAATCTATATTCATACATCATCGTCAACCTGCATGAGACATACTGGTACCAAATTGCTTTGTCTCGTTATATTAAATTAAGTTATGAAGTTACCAGAATACAACATTTCCTTTAGAAACCTACGATATTTACCACGCAATGGATGCTTTCACTTCCAGGATCATATTTAGCATCTGAAAATTATACATTATTAATGTGCTCTTAGACATTGAGTTACTTCCTACGTGTTCAAAATACGTACTAAAAGATCCAGTATTATTATATAATATAACATTATGCTTATTTTTATCCGAGGGGATAGGCTGAGGTACACCTCAGCTTGGTGCAATGTTAGTTTATTATTACAATAAACTCACATTGCACCAACTATATTTTAGGCCGCACTTTAATACACACGCTTGACGTCTATCAAGCACTGAAGAGAACCACCTGCCACTAAGAATGAGAGAATTTCTTAACAGAAAAACCCAATAATACTTTCCTTTCCTTACCCGACCTTGAAATCGAATCCGAGACCTCATGCATGGCAGCTCTGTTATAAACATCCCGATTGAACGAATAGCTAGCGAATAAAAAAATCCGCTTTAGAATCCGACCATCCGTTAGGCAGCTACAAAGTCACAGATATACAGATGTAGACGTGAAACACTTTATTTATATTAGGTTAGAAAATGTGTGATATATAAATTTCATTAATTTGTACTCAGTACATATTTCTTACTTCTATATCTGTGGTATATAAATTCTTGAGTATAAAGTTTTGAGGAAAAATGTTCACCCCTTTTTGGCGCATCAAGTTTGAACTTTTTGTGTTAAAGTAGAATGAGGAAAATAATGTTCAAGCTACACCAACTCCTTTTGGTAAACATTTATAAGTTATGAGTTTAAATTCTTTCACAAAGTAGGTGGAAGCTACGGGGTTTTAATGATTTCAGTATATTATTTAGGTGTCAAACACGAAGTAGATTATATATGATATAGGTAAAAGCGGCTTAGAGTTTAATCGTTACTGGTGTCAATTGGTCATCTTAAAGAATGGAAAATGCTAATTTTGGGCATGGTTTATTATAGATTTGAGTCTGGCACTACCTAACCCAAGCGTGCACATCCTTTGTATATAATGTGTTTGTTTATAACGTTTTTCTCGTATTATTACATCATAATAATAAAAAGTTATTGAAATACCAAGAATTTCCTGTAATATAAGCAACGAAAATTTCATCACACAGATTCGCAAAACAATATACATAGAATTTTAACGAATCACCTCATCTTTGAATTTCAAAGTATTTGACAGCAAAAACGGTTTATTAAAATACACTATAAAGCAGGATTTCAAATATAACTGGTGAAGACCAGTTATATTTCAAATCCTGCTTTATAGAATGTCCGTAAGTTGCAAAGATACATTTTCTGGTGTTCGTTTTGGTAAATAGCTGATATACTGAGAATTTCTTAAGAACAATTAATAACATTTGGCCCAAATTAGGAGTTACATCCAGAACTTTATGATGGATAAGCGTAATCAAAAATGTAATAGCATTTTCTTAAGTCACAAGAACAATATAGTCGAATAAACGGTTTCCAAAAAGAATAAAAATCTTGTTTATGTTAGGGACCTTTCTAGGTAAAGATACATTGAACACAACGTATGATTTCAATAAATAGTTGGTACAAGTCAAAGTGAATGGAATTTGCGGTTACAGCTACCTAAATATCTACTCATCTTGATATTTATAGTTTTGTTATTATTTGTTATCTATCATAAGCAGTTCGGAGCTCCATTTGATACTAGACTATCTGTCTCTCTACTTGAAAGATAGAAAAACATATTTGTGTCCTATAAAACAGAAGATAAAAATAGACATCTGTCTAATTCTAATAAGCGTAATATTATCACATGTAATTAACCACACACTTAACAAGTTAAATAGTATGAAAACCTCTTCACAAAACAGGATGTTTTCCGTCGTCGACCGAATTCCTTTCTGAAGACAATTTCGCTGTGATTGTGAGTTCCTCGTGTCTATAAAAGGGAGCATTTAAGAGAACGCGAGATTCAAACTCGCAGTTTAATCTCGTTTGCGGCTGTTTTGTGTTTGTAAACTTACATTGCTGTATATTTAAAGTGACTGTTTTTGTATATGCTTAAAGGCCACGTGGCTCGCGGTTTTTTCGGTGACTTAATTTAAAGAACTGCTTCTTTTTAAATGACTTTAGAATATTTTTAGCGGACTTCAAAAGCGGTTTCGTAGACCTACTGAAGCAAAACTTTGTATATTCCTTTGAGATGTAGGTTTTTGTCCAAACTCAACATTTTAATGGTTTTCGCATAAAAATATACAAACATTTTAAAATACTTTAGTCAAGAGTTCATGCTAAGATCCCGTAAGGCAGCGGCGACCGTACGGATTGTTCAATCTGGGTGGATAGGCTATATTACCATCGTCATGGTATATAAATATGTTGTGTAACCATTTAAGAACATGACGAAACGGCATAAGGATGAAATCTTGTTGAAATATTTGTGGTAAGTTTTTCATATTATGTTATTTAAAGTATACTCAATGTAGCTCAATAATCAAATCGAAAATAAAGGATTTTACTTATAGAAAACATTTATTGATTGAGTCAAAAAAGAAATACTTTGTAACATAAAGAGTTTATAATGTAGATGGTGAAGTAGATTTAGCATATGGCTAATATAAGTATTTTTTTGTTATGTATATCTGTATTATATTTACATTGCCAGAAAACATAATTATAGACATATGGACTATGGTTGTTATCGCAATATCGTCTATATTCCTAATTAATTAGTTTATTAAATATTCACGATTTGTAGACTAATTATTTCTATTAATATTTTACATCCATAAGATTATTACATTCATAACGTGTTCGATTAAACAGCAGCCGCTAAACTAAAAGTTCGACAAGGAATTTGAAGAGGAAAAATAAGTAACGCGTTACATATTTGGATGGGTGTCATTTCAACAATAGCCTGTTATAAGTAGCTGTATCAGTATAGTTATACAGAGTAAACATCGCAAATATTCTGGCCACTAGCTTTACTAGTACATCTATATCGAGGCCAAAGAAATACCGTATGAAAACTAATATTTGCACGAATCAGATTAGCCTCCTTCATTTCCAATTCAATGGGTACAATCGTACTAATGTTATAAATGAGAAAATCTTGACGTAAAGATAGAAAATGTGCTATTTTAGCGGAAATTGTGACCTTAACTGGAAGTTCAATACATTTTCAATCGTATCTCAATATACGAATAATATACGACGAGATGCGATTTTATTTTGAATCTTCTTAAAATTTTAAGTTAAGTTTTTAATATTAATCTACGACTGAGTGCGTTTCTTATGCACCTTTGTGCTATTTTATGAACAGCCGTGTATTCACGATGTCCCGTATTGAGTCATGTCTTTGTATTCATAGTTGTCTGTCAACACATGTCTATTTTATTAGACTCACAACGCCATATAGCACAAAGTTACAATTTAGTTTATATTTTCAGAGATAAGGATATTATAATTATGCTCTCACTTCAGTTATTATTATAGTGTGCTATTTAAACTTGCACGAAACGCAATATCATACAAACATATCACGTTTATAATATAGGTTAGAATACATCGCACGCGTGGATAAGACTGTTGCAGTTCATTTTGTACGTATTAGTATACACTACCTCGCCCGAGCAAGTACCATTCTTACAGGTTACGGGTGTAATAGTAGTAGGACAGTTATAGAGTTTCGCCCCATGAGTAACAGTGCCGTTATGCCATTCCTTTTCTTACATCCTATCTTCTATTCCTTTTCCCTAGGACAACCCGCGAGTGCTAGGCCTGGTATTGCAAGCGATCATTTTTATCAGGTGAGTGGTATACTTTCTAATTTTAACTTTACCTGTTTAAATACAGAACTAAAATACCTTGTGAATATAATACAGTCATTTGGTCCGAAATAAAGGTAACCTGGAAACTTTGCCGGAAGTTTTAAAAATGGGTAGTTTTATAGATTTCGATGTGCTCTTTCCGAATATCAATTTTGCCATCGTACCTTTGCCGCTCGCGCCGCCATATTGGAAATGGCGCCTGATAGCAGATTTTTGATAATATCTCCTTTCCAGCTCATTTAACGATAAAAACATGTTAGACAAAATTAAATTAGAGAAAATATTCAATTTTTTTGTAAAATCTATCTACCTTTCTAGGTAAAACTACCAAATGACTGTACTAAAAGGCATGTTCAGAATAAGAAGAATGATAATCGCACATAACGGCTATTGCTATTACACGTAATTAAAACCATACGTTAGAATACAAAAGACGAAACTAGACTAGACAAGTAACAATAGAGATAAAATTATAGCTTGTTCTGGTAAAGGTTAAGGCGCCTATTACTGAATCTGATGGCACGTAAACAGCCTCTGAAGTCTCTTAATAACAAGTTTATGTGGCGTACTGTCGTAAAAACGGTGACATTATGTTTTCCACGACCAACTGTTAACATAGGAGTGATACTAATAATAGACGAATGAAAAGGCAAGTTGTTCTGACATGTTAATACGCGATTTATATAGTAGTTATTAAGTACATAGAAAACAATGCATCATATGTATAGTGCTTATGTATAATAGCAGTGATAGCCTCGTGGGAGTCTGATGGACTGCCACGCATAGGTCTCTAGTAAGTTCCCAAGGCGAGCACCTCTGACTTTTCTAAGTTATGTACATGTTAATTATCACTTGCTTTAACGATGAAAGAAAACATCATGAGAAAACATACATGTCTGAGAGTTCTTCAGTTGTAAAGAACTCTTAGACATGTATGTTAGTTTCTGAGAACTCTGGTTCTCGAAGATATGTGAAGTCTGCCAACCCGCACTGAGCCAGCGTGGACTACAGCCTAACCCTTCTCACTCTTAAAAAAAACTCGTAACCAGCAATGAGACAGTTTGTATAAAAGGCTGATATTAATATGTAATTATCTTTCGATGATAAATTTATTTATTCTGCGTTATTCGTAATGAGATTTAGGAATTTCGAATAAGCCCTATGTAATAAGCTTCATACAAACTTTTCATTCGATTCTAGGTCAACAGGAAGCAGTAGATTTTTAACGATCAGTCAATGCGCCAGTTAGTACGAAAATACGCGTTTTAACGAGTTTCACTTTTTATGTTATTAAGTTAGAAGTTTGTTTTTGCAGTTGAAGTTGGCTTTATATTTGAAATGAAATTAGATTTGAATATTTCAGCCACTCTTACTTTTCTAATACTAGCGCTGACATTTATACAAAAACTCACCAAATCCTCAACGCAATCGCTCACATTAGTACGTTACATAGAAACAGATATTTATTTCATATAAATATACATTATTTCTCTATTAATAGAACACACAGCTCCATAACAAAGACGCCGACGGACAAAGACTTTTCGATAAAAGAGACTTATGAAACCTACAATACGCCAAACATCAGTAGCAAAACGTGGCTCACAGAGATAACTCACTTAAGCCTTATTTACAGCCAGCCATTCATTAGAGGAACTAGTGGAGCAAACAAGTGAGTGAGTGCCAGCGATAAAGCCGCTCTAGTACGAGTATACCTACTTGAAGATCGTCCGCAGTTGACGTCCGTAGTAAAACAATTAGACAATTAGTCCACACCTGTGAGTGTGTCTGGTCCAGGTACAGAATAATATCGTGAAGGTAAGTATCCATTAGCTCCCGCCGTAGATTGCAATAATGTTAGTCTTCATTGTTAGTTATTATTAACATTATGTTTCCATTTATTTTATACTAGATTATGCCCGCGGCTTCGCTTGACTTAATCAAGAATATGACAATTAATTTCTATCCATCGGGAACAGTACTTTTTTCACGATGAAAGTTATCCTTCATGATGATCGGTCTAGTAGTTAGGGTGTAAAATCGTAACAAAGAAACAAACTCACATTAGGATTACGATATATAAATTAGTGATATTCTAGTAGGAGATCGTTGAACTGCCACGCAAAGGCAACTTTTTGAACTTTTCGAAATCATGTGCGTATTATTTATAAGTACCGCATGCTTTTCAATTCACCATGACCGGCAAATATCTTAAGAAAACCTGCATGTTTAAGATTGTGCATTAAGAATCGGTGCTTATGTCAACAACTAGTATGATAATATTAAAGTTTGGTATGTACCTAATATATATTGGTTAAAGTATGAAATTGTCGATATGTACTGAAAAATTGAAATTCGTTTTTTTCTAAGATCTACCATATAAATTCAATCGAAATATTTTCCCTCATTATTTATACATTGCTGCCATCTATACGGAAGCTCATTTATGTCTTTACGATAGAACTTCGGGATCTAGATTCTACAAACTGTGTGAAAGCATTTTGTACTGCCTCCTGGGAAGAAATATTTTTTATTACGTAGAAAATTGTCCAAGTCACGAAAAAATGGTAATCCGTTGGAGCAAGGTCTGGTGATTACGGAGGATGACGTATGGTTTCTAACTGCAGCTCCTGTACAGTTACAACGGTTTCTCGTGCAGTGTGAGGTCTTGCGTTATCATGGAACAATAATGGTGAAGATCGATTCACGAGTCGAGGCCTTCACTCGAAGTTTTACTGCCAGTTTCGCCATCATTGTTCGAAATTCGGCATAGTAAACAACATTGCTTGACCAGACTTGATAAAGTTATAGTGAATAACACCATGAAGAAACCACCAAACAGTTACCATTACCTTTTTATTGGTAGGCTTTGCTTTAGGGCACTGTTGCGGCGTTGCAATACTATGGTTGATCTGGGGTCAGCCATTGCATTTTTCGCTTACCTACGGTTATCGTAAGGAATCCACTTTTCGTCACATGTCACAATTCGATTCAATAGTCCTTCATTTCTGTACCAATTCAACAAGGCAACACAAGTTTCAACACGCATTTCTTTCTGCAGATCAGTCAAATCATGCGGCACCCATTTTACATATATTTTTATCTTATTGGTTAGATACATGTGAGCCAATATTGTAGGTAGGGTAACGTTAAACCATGACTCTAATTCCTGGGTAGTTTGACTCGAATCGGCTTCCACCATCTCCTTCAATTCAGCGTTATTCACCTCTATGCGGTCTTCCACCTGATTCGTTCTTCAAGTCGAAGTTTCCATTACGAAAGCTTTTAAACCAAAAACGCACGGTGCGTTCATTAGCATTCTCCGAGCGAGCCATTTCTGCCGCGTTAGTCCCGCGTTGGAACTCGTATTCAAAAAAGACTCGTATTTTCGAAGTATCCGTCTTTCCCGTCTAAAAAACAATTGAAAGTTGAAAATCTAATGTAAAATCAAACAGCTATATATGACCTAAGTTATATAAGATCTAAGCGGATAGTCTGTCAATACTTACAAACTTTAAATTATGAGGATACTGAAGATTTGTTGATTGTTGTTAAATAAGTAATAACAAGTTCCATGATAATAATTATAATCTTGGCCTATTTTTGCATAAATTTATATAAAAAACTAAATTATATACAATTAACCATACTTATTATATAATAAGTATGGTTAATTGTATATAGTTTATGTGGCACAGGTTTACCCTAGTACAGGCACCCATATTATATTACCTATATTAAGTACTTTATGGACTGTATTCATGTTTTACCACTGTAATCAATAAATAAATTATTATTATTATTAATGTAGCACATTTTCAAGAAGAAATTTATAGGTATCATGTGAAAAAAGTTTCACTCGAAAATCTCATACCATAAAGATTTTATGTCAATTCAAAGTATCTATTACTATATAACGTCAACTTCATAATTTAACCGCTATTATTTATTGAATTAAACTAAATGCAAATCTGACTATAGCGTAAACAGTCGTTGTATTTTTTAAATATTGTAATTTTAACAAACTGTTGTCGTCTTCAATGTTATGAATTTTTAATAGGCTTGCATATCTAAACTTGTCTCATTATCTTTTTTCAACAGCTTCATATATGTAGGTATGCTGTTAGTACGCCTAATAAATAAATAAAACAAAATATGTGGTAGGATTAGACGCGCCGACCTCAATACTTTTAGATATAATAAGGCTAAAAGGTCAGCAGTCCGGTAAGGCGTATTTTTTCTGACAATCAAAGTTTTGTCTGTAGCGCCATGTCTCACGCTATCGAGAACTTGAGATCAATACACTAGGGAATCGAAATATATATCTTATTAGAACTCAATTGTACGACCATAGTTATTCACGCTAACTTTGGTAATGTCTATCCTTCTTAATACTTTTTATAGTAATATTATTTATATCGTTCTAAGGCTGTTAGTTTAATGGTGATACAATACTGTCCTCATAAAACTTATAGAATATTATAATATACAGATTATTCCAAAAAAATAAGGTCCTTCATAGAGCTCGAATCGACTCCGTGTATGTTCTAAGATTGTTAAAGTTTTCTGAAAGATAAGCAGATTAGTATGAAATCCACTATACACTAGTATTTTTTTTTTAAACCAGACTTTGACTATAACTGGGAATCTTACCCGGAAAAACAAAATTATTCAATACTTATATACGCGCAGAACCATACATGCATTGCATATAAAACTTTCTATTCAGACAGTGCTTTGAATGTATAGGCTCTACTTAATTCAAGGGGCAGAATTCTATAGTTTATAATGTTAGGGGATTATTATGTGGTTGTGATAATAAATATATTTTATTAATTGAATTGCCTAATTTGCCGAATTATCGGTGGGTACATTACAACTACACTTTCCAACCTTGCCATGTCACGAAGACAGGCCAATAACTACGCAAATAAATAAGTTATTTATCACTTAAGTTTTAACATAGTATTATGTAATTAGTGATCGCTGCTTGCTAGAAACTGACACAATTTTCAACAAAGTTGAACAGGTCAGCAAATTTTTAATGAAGCCTTTCCTAAGTAATAAAAGACTTCGTTACAGACTTCACTTTTTAATTGATTCGAACTGGAAAGGTTTGACTATAGCTGTTTCAACTATGTAGTAGATGAAAGGGTACTTATTTCTAGTAGAACTAAAATGTAACTAGATCAAAAACAAATAAAACCTTTCCTCTTAACAATAATTACAAGGAAAGTAATACAATTGATTGACTTTGCTTCATCTCACGTGCTCGATCGTAAGCCTACTGTTTAATTCTATAAGCTATCGAACCATGCACGTTATATCATCTCATATCGTTTTATCATGTCATATCTAAACAAAATCTTTCAGATCGTAAGTGAATACTCACCTTACACTTCTTGTCTTGTTGTTAAGCGAATAAAACAAAGTCATTCGTTCATGTCAGTTCATGTCTCTATATAAAGCTATTGTAATAATAATATGAATTATTTAAGCATACAGAAATAAAAAAGAAAGAGATCTTTAATGTAAACTCTTCATTAAACGTATACTGATACACAACGCAAACTTACGTAATGAGGATTATATCGAGAAATATCGTACGAGCATCGTACCGTAAGCAAAAATCTATTGCTTGTGCACAAATTAAAAAGCGCTAAGTACCTACTCGATGCCTTAGATAAACTGCAGCGTTATGCCGTACATATAATCGACAGCCAAGACGTTACGAAGGACATCGAACCGCTACAAGTTCGTCGAAACATTGCGTCCCTTAGCGTATTCTATCGCCTCTATCATGGCGAATGCTCCGAAGAGTTATTTGACCTCATACCACCTTCCCCCTTCCTTTTGAAAACCACACGTGCCGGTCATCGTAACCACCGATAGACGGTTAGCACAATCCCGTCTCGCACCAAAAGGTTCAGCAATTTCTTTTTATGCCATACCATACAACGTTGGAACAGTCTTCCAGCTCATGTGTTCCCTCCCTTCTATGACATTGGGTCCTTCAAACGTAGTGTGAAAAAGCATCTGGTCAGACCGGCTTGACACTGACGACGACTAGACCAGACACAGTGTCGACCAGACCAGAGACAGTGACGAACATCTCGTCGTCACTGTCTCTGGACAGTAATTGTGCTTTCCATCAGGTCCGTTACAATAACAAAGCCGTGTCACGTAGTCAGTAGTAAAACGACTACGATAAAATAGTAAATTAAAAAAACAATCAATGACTCGCTTGTATTTTCCAGAACTTTTAATAATTCAATATAATGATTCCCTAATGTCAATTGTACGGCGAAATTACGATCTCATGCCAAGCGTACAACTGATTTAATAATATTATGAGTCACAAGTTACTTTTTCGATACCAGTTTCCTGTCATTTGCAGTTCTATATATTTCTAAGACTATCTTTCTTAAACTGAAGGTTATTACAAAAGAATATTGGTTTCTGGTTAAGCCAAAATTTTGTTCCTGAATTTTCTTGGCAATTTGCCACCAATAGACTTAATTCACAGCTATTTCGATTCAACGTCCCTTGCATGGACAGCGTGTAAGAAGGTTTTACACCTTTTTACACTAGGCAAAACGATCTAAATCTAAATTGCAGAAAGAAAACGCTTATCTCTGAATCTTATTTTTAGCTGGTTCAACGAATATCGATCTGTGAAACTTGCATCAAGTTTGCTCCCTATTACCATATTTATTAGCTTCATCTAATTTCTAACATACTTATGTAAATGTTTGTAGTAAATGAGAACTTTTTTTTTCAGTCCAAGTCGCATAGTTATGTGATAAGTAGGTGTGTTGTTTCCAGAAGTTGTGTGAAAACAGCTAGTGTGCTAGTTTGTGCTGAACTTTAAGTAAAGTATATTGAGTATGTTGTTAATAGTCTTGATGATGTTGTTCTAATATTTGACGCTTCAATATATTGGTTTATCACACGGTTGGGTCAACTACCGAACTCAGCAAAGGTGACCTTCATTGGATGCTGGTTTGATCTTAAAAGTTTTTTAGATAATCTTAGTTGTGTCGATGTAAAAATTACGATGTAGCCATCTCAAACTTCCAATTTATCCTTAATATAATTATGATGTAGGCTTCAAAGAATTTAAGTAATTGGAAGTATTTAATCTCATGTCAGTTTATGCCTGGAAAAAAATAAAGGCTGCGCGTTGTAAATTTTGACTACATTTTTCTAGTTATACTTAAGGTTACACACATTACAAGTAGTGAATCCAATTATATAGCTGTTCCCTGAGGTTTGACCTGGGGGTGGTGGGCCTCGTGGGCCTGCCCGCCACCCGATCAGCACCAGGTCCGAGAGGTGGCGTGCGTGTTCCCACACGCGCCTCTGTATCGTGTGTCCGTCCCGCCCTCAGGGGGACTGTAGGGATAAAACTAGTGGTTGTCTATTTGTGCAGTTGCCTGCCGTTTCATACGGCGGGCCGAAACCTCGGCGGGGTCGTGATTGCATGTGAAAGCGATTCGCGCGGCCCCGCCGATTGCGGTTATGTCGAGGAACACCGTGGTAGCTTTAGTCGGTATTACCGGGATGTCACTCACCATCTTTCCCCGGTGAGTCCAACATAACCTCTTCCTCACCCCGCGGAGAGGTATGCGTAAAAGCATAACGTCACGTTAAAAAAAATAAAACATTATATAGCTGTTAAACGGGCTCATTGGCAAAATGCGTGCAGGCGTAATAACACATAATAATAAAATAACACGTTTCTCGAACCAGGTATTGGAAACCTGGGTGACGAGCCCAATGAGGCGAACTAATCCATGCAGCAGGACTTAAAGCCACAGCCTTGACAAATCGTGGCGTCACTTTACTAACTAAGCTATTCATGATCCTCGTCATAACACGTCAGGGATTGAAATTTTCCTCTGTATTTAGCATCTACGATAATGCTACTTAAAAACGACTTAAGAATTACAAATAATATAACTTAATAATAATATTCTACTACGTACACAAAACACCATCTAGCCCAAACTAAGCAAAGCTTGTACTATGGGTACTAGACAATGGATAAACATACATATATACATTTTTTTTTGTAAATACGTACATATTATACATAGAAACACCCCGACCAAGACAAACATCCATATTCATGTTTGACTTGTGCGGGAATCGAACCCGCGACCTCAGGCGTGGCAGTCGGTTACACTAACCACTACGCTATCGAGGCCGACTAAAAATACTTTTCTAAATAATATAACTTAGCGACGAGCAAGATAATTTAGGCTTGGAAGATTTTACCTTTCATTATAATACAGGCATCTATCTCTACATAAAACATCCTGCAAAATATGCATCAAAATGTTTATTACTCTCACCTAAATATTGAAACAAAATGTCTATAGAAGAGTGGGAACCTTAATCACAAGCAAACTTTTGCTTAAATACAGATTCTTCAATGCAACATTGTGAACCTTACTAAGTTAGTGAAATAAACATTTTATTTTAATTTTTAACCCCCGACGCAAAAACGACGGAGTGTTATAAGTTTGACGTGTCTGTGTGTGTGTGTGTGTGTGTGTGTGTGTGTCTGTCTGTGGCATCGTAGCTCCCGAACGGATGAACCGATTTTAATTTTGTTTTTTTTATTTGAAAGGTGAATTAGTCGAGAGTGTTCTTAGTTATGTTTGATGGAAATTGGTCCAAGATGGCAGCCGCCACAAAATGGCGGATTACATATTTTTTCACAACTCCCCCAATATGGGTATCAAATGAAAGGGCTTGACTAGTAGAATACTATACACTATGATAAATTGCAAATCTAAGATGGCCGCCACCATAAAATGGCGAATTACATTTTTTTTCACAACTCCCTCGATGTGTCGGGGGTTTTTAAATTTTTAATTTTACTAATTTATTAAGATACAATAGTAGAAAGCAAAATAGTTATATCTTGCTTCGTTTTACACTGTTTACGTGTCTGCTCGGCTTAGGGTAAACTTAATCTGACATTTAGCCAATAGTCTTCAAAGTGATCAGATAACGATCGCATAGCTCTTCTCCTCGACAGCTCTATTCACAATTCAAAATTCAAGCGTTTTATGTCAATCCTTTTCACATGCCTCAACAAATTAGTACAAGTTTTCAAATCTAATCCACTATATCTTATTAAATACTACTACTAAAAAGATTGTACTTCAATTCATAGACAACATATTTAAGATGAACATCTCCATGTTTATAACAGTACTTAGAAAGTGTGTGTGGCGATGCGTGAATTTGGAAGATTAGCAAACCAACCGCATGGTACACATTTCCGATATATTTCAGTTTATTTGAAGATTCATAGAATTTACTTTGATCCAATAACAACGTACTTTATTAAGTATCACGGAAGCACTCAAACCTATTTAAGTGATGCCTTCGTGACTATCTTTTATATTGATTTTTACTTCAGCAAGTCTTCGTTGTATTTTGTTACCGATATATCGTATGTACTTCTCTTACTGGCACTGGTTTACAAAGTGTAGGTATTGTTTAAAACGCAAAATCCTTATCAATCTATGATAAGTATTGGGACTAGCAAAACAAAATTCAACTAAGTTATGTAACTTAGCTGGATTTTTTTTGCTAGTCCCAAGCATTTGCTTGTGATAAGAGAGTTCATGTCTGAAATTTAATTAGGTCAATAACGACGTTTGACTCTCACTCACATCATGACTGACATTTGACATCACTCAAAATATAATTTCTATCGAAATTCGAATGAGGAGACAAAACACGTGTATCATTTAAAATATTAACCCAGTATTACTCGCTCTATATCATTATGTCAAGGGGGACATCACAAATATACAATTATTTACACAAAGATTTAATTTAAAAAATATCCACCCCTGCAGACACTCTTTTATTACAGGAATATCTCATGCGCTCTTAAGACTATTGTCAGTTGAACAAACTATGTAGAGCTAAACATCGCTAAGTGTTACGTGTGTTCATTTACACGCAAACCTAATCCCATTTACTATGATTATAAGCTACTCCACACTTCCTTAACCCGAGTCCATACCATTAGGGATCTGGGAGTGGTGTTCGATTCTAAGCTTTTATTTGACAAGCATATAGATAGTTTAGTAAGTAATGCCTCTAAAGCGCTGGGATTCCTTCTCAGAGTTTCATCAGACTATAGAAACATTAAGACTCTAAAAATTTTATATTGCTGTTTGGTTCGTAGTCATCTCGAGTATGCCTCTCAAGTGTGGAATCCGAACTATGATATGTATGTAAGTCGACTTGAAAGAATACAAAAGAAATTTCTGAGGTGCATTCAACACCGGGCAAATTTTTATGTTTCTAATTATTTTAACCGTTGCAAAATATTTCATCTTCTTCCTCTCTATGAGCGAAGAAAAATTGCAGATCTTTCTTTTCTATGTAAAAGTGATGAATGGATCCGTTGACATACCTGAGTTGGTGAGCAAAATCGGCCTACGAGTACCATCTGCATTCCTACGCAGATCACATCTGCTGTACACTTGGCAAGAACAAAATACAGGCAAAACTCATTTTTAATTTATTTATAATATAATAACAGTTTCATACATACTATCAGTTCTTCCGTGGGGGACCTGGTGATCTGTATCACAGTCATTTTATGTCTAACACAGACACCAGCTCCTCGCATTGCTAACTAGACAAATAATATGTTATACCTAGAATTAAGCTTTTAATTGTGAGGAGAAATAAAGAATTTATTTATTTTATTTATTTAATCAGAGCATGTCGATCGTGCAATGTAGCGAGCCAGGATGTTGATATTGATATTTTTAATACTACCATTTCTAAATTGAATAAGATATTGTGCAATTGGTACTTTGGAGTTAGCACCTAAAGATGTACTTACTATTAAGTGTAAATTTTGTGTTAATGTGTCTAGTATATAAATTGTTTTTTTTTATTATGTGAGTAAGTTTAATATTTACCAATGTAATTATTATTTCTTAGTCATATAAGTATCTATAAGTGAAAACTTGTAATTGGCCTTCCTTTTTATATTGTTCTACTTATTACTTTAATAGGTGTAAGTTTTATTAAAATGAAAAATTTTAAAAATTAACGGTACACTCAAACTTAGTACAATCTTTTGTAGCCCGTACAAATAATTGTACCGTGTGGAATCCGAATCTTTAACACTCAACAAGGTAGTGGCGAGGCACTTGGTCGCTGCGCCATCCGCAGGTATATATGTATAATGTGTATATGTGTATAATCATTCTCTGTCTACGAACTCTATGATCACAATTTTATATGAAGCTGACGAGCATATGTCGCTTTGAAGAACAATTCTGAGCCAAGATGCCTTCAGGCTACTCATAAACAGAATAAAATTGGTGTCATTGTAGCAAATTATTTCTAACATGTTATATTTTTTTATTTGCAGATGTCTTTGAGTTCTTGTAACGTAATTTAACATGTAAGTTTATTCTTAGCTTTTCTAAGTAATGGATATATCATAAGAAATGTTTTTTGTTTCGACAAATATGTTTACCTGTGTTATATTTACACGACCCACGTCCCTTACCAAATACGCCAATGCCTACTTACGTATTGTAATTGCAATAAAGGCCATAAGAATTCTACTCATTCTCTGATTAATAATTATCCTGCATCAATGTAGGTTGGTCCTGTGACATGGTTTTTCCTTAACCTGTAAATTACTGGAATGCCAGACGTAATTGAAAACCAATTGTGGGACTGCCAGCACGCCACTGGCGCTCAAAAGTTTAAAATAAAGTCAATTCATGGAACACAGAGAACGAGGAGTCTATTGAATAGCACCAAAAACATAACAATTTATATTTATCCTACCAGAATACATAACTATTGATATTGCTCTAAACAATAAAGATGAAAAAAGACTGAACAAAATAAATAACAAGCATTCCGAATCGCGATAGAAATGCTGAGATCGTAGGGAAGGACGAAACGCGTTTGTAAATCGATTAAAAAGATTTACGATTCACTACTGAAGTTGTAAGTCGAATAGCGTTAGTTGGGCCTATCGTCTGTGTCTAATAAATCGAAGCCTTTCTCGCTACATTACTTTTGCCGGCTCGGTCGCAATAATGAAATTTCAGTCTCGATTTAACGCTCAAACAGTCTCTGAGTAGAGTTCTGCACTTATTTACCATCATGTATTCTTATTGAGCTGGAATTATGGACGTTTGTGATCGATACCACAGACCGCTTTGTATTTTAAAGGTAAAGTACACTGGATTACATTGACTTTTCAATTTCGTTTGGAACATTTTACGAATAGTTTACTTTAGATATGTAGCATATAATCTCCCTCGTTATTTAGATAGGTACTTAAAAAGTAAAGTAGTAAAAGTATTGTAGTGTGCTACACCCATATTTTGCCAACTATGATGTATGTTGTGTGTCATATGTACCACGTAATAGAGGGCTAGCCTATTGGCAGCTACCGGGTACAGTGTCGGATTCCGTTCTGCTACTGAGAAACTCAATAACACTTTGCTCAACCCAGGATAGAATCGAAATCTCCTGCATAGACAGCAGTCGCATTCGTTTACCGCTTCGTCATCTAGGCAATACTTTTAGAGATGATTTATTGTATTATATGGAAACCCTTTGTTTCCACTATTTTTTTTTTCCTAATTTAGTTTGGTATAACGAGTTAGGCATATTTTTTTGTCATAATAATACTTCGACATAATTGTTTTTTGGCATACTATTTCAGTAGGCATAAATATGGGCACTTAGGCTAATGGTTTTGCCCTAATTTTGATTGGCATAAAGTTATAAGGCATATATAACTTGGGTACCATAGTGTAATAATAGGTTAGGGTGCGGCGGGGGAGAACCTTGGGCCAGCCCTAAGCCGCCAACATGTTTATTTTATATAAGAAAATAATTTTATTAAATGCAAACACAAAAATTTCAAAACTTAAATGTTATGCTTTAGAATAGTATACTTTAAAAATGGTGCCTAAACAGTTATGCCAAATTAATATTGCGTGTAACTATTATTAGGATAAGTAAAAGTATTCCATGTTAAATTTTGACATATGCGACATTATGCGAATAAATAGGGAACCTATTATATTGGTTTTCGCAGAAAGGTAACACAATAATTATGATTTGGCTGCAATATTCTAATGAGTAAAAATTCCTTTGCTAGTCAAACAACAAACGAAATACCAGATTTAAGCAGCAACCTTATGTACTATTTTTTTAATGGAAAGTTCATTTCTGAATGTTTCTCAGTGTTTTGAGATTGCTGCATAAAATTAATTTAATAGAGTACATTTTCTCTATACATCTCTATAGTAAACCTTCTCCAGAAAATATTAACAGTTCTACATTCCTCCAAAAGACACCGATCTGGTCGTCATTAACTAGTTCATTGATATAGTGGCTCAGTACACTCTAATACATTGTCTGTTAGGGTCTCGTATACGTAAGATATCTTCACCATAATGATCCCTATGATGTGATCTCTCCCGAATCCCGAAGATTACACGAATCCCAGTGAATTTGATTGCTCGCGCCCCGCGCGGCTCTACAAAATTGCCTATTTATTCCAGTCTTATTCCGAAACACTTGTATATTTCACTTTTTTATTGTGGTGATCACTTCATTTTAATACTTACTAACAGTACGGTTTTCTCTTTAGATTCTTGTCTTATTGACTCTTCGTCCAATTAAAATGTTCCTTTATATTAATATTAATTTCAATGCGACGAGATTTAAGAAGATGGCTGTCATTGAAATATTTTAATAGTAATATGTTGAGGAGTAATTTCGAATTGGTGCACAACGTATACTTAATTAGGTATGTAGTGTAATAAAAAGGTAAGATATAAATTAGGTACTAATGAGTTTTCTTTTAAGGTTTATTATTTGTTTTAAATCAAAAGAACTTATAATATTTCTTGTATATCTACGTAATATAAACGAATAACGATAGTAATATGTATTTTACTTTTCTAAAGGTAAACCTCATAGTTTATGCGTGAAGGTTTGACAAATGTGAAGTCCTGATTTTGACTTTGAGTAGGTCAACATTTTATTGGGTTTTCCAATAACTTAAGAGTTCTGAAATATTACCCTGTAAAGTATAATGTGGTACCACGTGGCTCCCTAACATGACTGGCAAAATGTCTTCCCCAATGACCAACCTTCGATGATCTACGAGCATAATAATGTTATGTTATATCTATGTATATCTATCTATCACAAATACTTATAGATTTGAATATATCACTAATTGAAATAAGAAATATTGAAATTACTTTAGTACGCCAAAGGCAGGCATTGTCAAAATAATCAGTACCTGTCAATTTCATTCCATTTCTATCATGATTTGATCATAAGAAATATGAAGAATAAATAGAAAAAATAATGTAAATAAAAAAAATTAAATTTTAATTGAAACAATTTTATTATATGTTCCCTATTTCACGCTCACGTACGTTCCTTATTTAATTCTAATTACATTATCCCTAATATAAGCACAGCAACATTCTATCACAAACATCACCGATGTCACTCGAATAGCTGACTCGTCATATTTGGCGCATGTTAAGCGACAGATGTGTCAAACTTACAGTAAACTGTATCTAAAGAACTAGACTCCATTAAAAGTTTGGTTGCACTCCTCTACAAATATTGGTCATTAACGGCTTTAGATAGAGAGAGATGAGCGGAGCGGGCAAGCCTTAACCTTTACCTTGGAGTGAGACATAACGGGCTTATAACAATAAAAAGCCGCTACTAACCAGAGTAATAAAATATTTTATTATAAGTATATAATTTAAATAAGAGTATGTTCTAAAGAAGAAAATAATAAAGTATTATACTGGTCTCACTGTACCACAACTACCATCTTAAAACAAAAGGACGGAAAGCAGCATTTCGAATAATTATCTAGTGTTAAATAATTCAATCTGTATAACAATATTACAACTAGCAAATGCCTGTGCATATGGATTAGATTTAATAAATACGGGTGCCTGTAGTAATTTAGTAAAATGTGACGTAGACGAGAGAGTGACATCGTGTCGCCCGCGCCGTACCTCACCCGTTTCAACGTATGATTTATTCTGTGACTAGATTTTGCCCGCGGCTTCGCTCGGGCTAATCTATGTTTGACTAATCTACGTTTTGCTAATTTACGTTTTGATAAAATACTACTTTTTGCTAAACTACCTTTTGCTAATATACGTTTGGCTAATCTACGTTTTGTCAATCAATTTCTATCCCTCGATGGCGTAGTGGTTAGTATTACCAACTGCCACGTCTGAGGTCGCGGGTTCGATTCCCGCACCAGTCAAACATTTATGTGCATGAACATGGATGTTTGTCTTGGTCTGGGTGTTTCTATGTATAATATGTACGTATTTACAAAAAAAAAGTATATATGTATGTTTATCCATTGTCTAGTACCCATAGTACAAGCTCTGCTTAGTTTGGGCTAGACGGTGTTATGTGTATGTGGTAGAATATTATTATTATTAGTTTTTCTGGATGAAAAGTATCCTACGTCCTACATTTTCTATACCTATGATAACGTGTATGCGTAATTTTATGACGCTCGGTCTAGTAGTTAAGGCGCGAAAGCGTACACAAACTCACACTCACCTTTCAGTAATTATCGAAATCATAAGCGCTTAGATGTAGTTAATCTTTTGCAAATGTTAACATTATAAGACCTGTTTTGTCAGCATCGATAGAATATCTGAGGTATGGATCAGTATTGTGTACCGTTTGAAGTTCCTGCTATAAATATTTATAGACCATGCAAATATTTCCAACACTGACAGTCGGTGAGCGGCGGTATATCAAAGTAAACCTTATTATTTATCGGTTACATACCAGTATCGCAATATGAAATACCAAAAAGTAACTAGGTAGGGAAATATGAATGCATACTTATGATTATACAGGGTTCATGGAAAATGTTACCTTTAAACTATTTGACTTTACCAAAGATAATATAATATACTAGTAGTAATCTTACTTAACAACTCTTGTTCAACGACTTCAACTCATCATTTGATTTTTCATACAAAAATACAAATACTGACGTTGTTTGCTCTAATTGTACGTCTAAGACTGAAGACTACACGCACTTGTAAAAGAAAGTAGTCGCGTATCTTAACAACATGCCGAGGGAGAAAAGGCGCCTTGCGAAAATCGTGGGAATGTAATTTTAAACTGAATGAAATATGTTTTTTTGTGAAAAAGAATTGAGGTAAGCGAGGTGGAACAAATATTGTTAAGAATGATGTAAATAAGACACGTGTAAAGGTTATTATTATTTTTCATTTAACCTTGGATACTATTCTTAACAAAAGGTTAGGGTAAACCATATATAAACCTACCATAATTATCTGGTTATTTACTCTCTGGTTAAAAATACACGTCGTATGATTTTTACTATTTAAATCACCAACACTCGCCTTCGCACGTCTTGTGCTCTACGCTCGTATTAAACACGTCGTCACAGAACTCATGTAATAGATTTACTGAGAAATAAACTTCTTAATAGGGATAAAAAAATTGGAACACCAAAATACTTCGAAATATTTTATTCCGAATTTCGATGTTCTGATTTCAAATGTCCGAAATGCTTAATACCTAAAATTATAATGTTTACCGAAAGTCGTAAATGCGATTTTCCGATTTTCATAAGTTCGAATAATCAAATGCTCGATGGGTTCTCGGTCCGAAAAACGACATTCCGATTTTCAATATGCTGATAATTCCAGCATTAAAATATTTATAAATAGGATAGGTTAATTTTCTCAATGGCTTTAACCAATAAATAGCTCTCAATAAATCCAATGATTCAGAATCTCTTCTATAGAAAAAATATTCCCTATAGAACCATCATGGATCTGGAGAACGTGTCTAGCAAGTATGATCCCAATGTGGCAAAAGCTTGTAAAGAATAAACGAACACTTTTTTTTTAATGCAAAACTAACCACCATGTTAGAGTAAATTTATGAGTAACTAAAATATTTTCAAAACCCACTTAGTTTGTTTCATTGATACCATACGCTATTGCCATTTACCGGGTACAGTTTCAGACTTCGTGTCTATAGTGAGAATTTTTTGGCAGGCGATCCCAGTAACACTATACCAAACCCGACAATTGAATGTGAGACACACACACCACCGCAACACTCTCATGGCAATCTAATCGATTCAGCTTTATAATATTTGTATATAATATAACGCCTATGTTAGTTTAAATAAGTTAAGTTTACATTCTTTTCATTCATAATATATTCAAAGCTACTTGCGAAATCAATTAGAAATTCAATCGATTTGTACGACAATAAAACCTCTGTAATTGTGAAACGAGGAAGAGAAAAAGAATGAAAGAGGCTTATTGCGTCCAATAAAGCGAAAGTTACACTGCGCAACTTCTCTATGGGCTTTTGTTAATTAAACTTGGGTCCTCTGCCATTTTTACGAAACACTGCTGATTAGTAGCATTTATTCGAAGCACAAATGACCTATCCATTGACCCGTGGGCCTAACTACCCACCGCAATGTAGTTCGCAACCTACGCGAAGCCCACGCAATATTAACCCGATGACCTATTGAAAAAAGAGGATTGAATAATAGCAGAATTTATGTTTTAATCTTTTATTTGCTTTAAAAGCTATTTCTTTAATACATCTTTTTTTTCTATAATGAATATATATAAGAGTTTATGTGTTGTTATGAATACTAATCTCTGGAACTAGCCGGATTCGTAAAGAAAAAGGAGGCTGGTTAAGGCTAATATAACAAACATCACGTTACGAGCCGCGGGAACCGAGCAGTAATTATAAACGTTATTGAAACTGCAAGTGACAGCTAGTTTATAGTTATATAGTTTGTACAATATATATGAGAAGACTAGATATATGTTTATCTAGTCTTGCCATAAATATTGTTTCAAGGCAAAATCTTTTTTTCTATTGTCGATAAAACATTTATTACCGTAATGTGTGTTAGTTTATACATTAATATAATTACATTAAATCTCCATGGGCTTTAATACAGTCCTTTAAACGTCGAGGGCAATATCAATAGAAACACGCACTCTCTCCATGAAAAAATGTTCACTGCTAATCTTATGTATTGTTTTAGGAACTCCAAATTATCATGGCGTTTAGCATGCCATGCTCTCTAAAACTGACTTTATTATTTTATCTCGGGAAATGAATAAAGCACCCAGAACCATGTCGCGTATTTTAAAAGATGACTTAGGACTTGCAACCTATGTATAATAGTATTTATGGCCAGACTAAGTATACAGTGTTATTGTGGTATAGATACTATTATAGATGACCTTATAGGTAAATATAATTTCTAACAAGCTACTTTTGCATGTGGATATGTTATTTGAAGAACAGAACAGATAATTAAAATATCTATACATATAATTATAACAAATTAATATAAGCTGTGCAGTTCTTATTGGACTGCACTGTTACGCAGTGCCACTGCTCCGAGTGTTGTAGTTTCGAGTCCTACACAGGGCAAAAAATTGTGTGATCCAAATAATTATAGATGCGTCGTTTCTGGATGTTTTTGTGTACCTTTCCCTCTAGACAAAATATAATGTTATTTTTCAAAGCCTTCGGGTAGACGTCATACTGTATATTTTTAATGCCTCTAGATATCCAAAAAACGAGGCTATCCGCCCCATCAGCTTAAAAAGAGAGAATGGTTAAGATATAAAGGCGAGTACTAAGTGGCAAATTCCAATTTTATTCATAAAGGACTAGGAAGGAGATTATACCTTTTATAAATTTATATAAAAGGTATAATCTACTCCAAAAGATTGAGCCGATAGTTCACAAATATAATGTTTATTAAGGTTGTGAATGTTTTGGTGTTTTGATGTTTATTCCCAATCACACGTAAACCGTTAGAAGGCTTTGGATGATACTTGGCACAAAAATAAACCATATTCTATATTAACGCATAGGATACTTCTTATCTGAACATTCCTCTAACATTTTAGAAATAAATCTTAAGAACCTGTTTCCTTAACCTATTATGTGGCAGCGATACACTGTTGACTAGACACAATAGAATTTTAATTGTGGTTATTCTAAGACTTGACAGGTTGATAAATCTAGTAGTATGTTTAAATACGTACTTGTTTCACACCGTATAAATGTCCAGGTCGATAAAACGGAACCATATAACAAACAGCAACAAATCTAATAAAAC
Organism: Catocala nupta; assembly: GCA_963675205.1. Lineage (NCBI taxonomy): Eukaryota > Metazoa > Arthropoda > Insecta > Lepidoptera > Erebidae > Catocala > Catocala nupta. Next base: position 13,953,858 of record OY776100.1, on the reverse strand, counting down.
TTATTCGCAACAGAACCCGTTGTTTCCTGCATAAATGTCGTGCAAAACGAATATATTATGACCAATAAATTATGCGCCTTCCCCGACAAAGTGGGCGCTGGGCGGTCGGCCAAATTATTCAGGGTCTCAGCAAACTGGATTAAAGCTAACTTATGACTTCTTCATTGTGTTTGTTGATGCGTAGGTCGATGAGACCCTCATGACGTCACTGTACTGTTATTAAAACGAGTGTGATAACTTATATATCTCTATGAAAATAGGTAAAGAAAGGATGTTGGTGTGGTGGCACTAATTTGCATTTATGTTTGTGTGCGATCTTCAAGTCCTAAGTTCAATTTCCAGATAAAGTGATATTGGATTTTCTCTTTGGAAAATACTTATTAGCAGGACGAAGTTTGTTGATAAACTTGGTGGACGATAATAGCCTGGGCACTATAATATGGGACAAAAAAAATGTAGTAAAATGTGTGTGTGCCTTTAATCAATGAGACGGCTGTCTAAGACGAGGATACATACTCAATATTCATAATGATAAATCGAGGTAGAATTCATTAATATTCATTTAAATTTTACGATATGTTGTAAAGTCTCCTACGTGGTTAATAAATATCGTGAACCCCAAAGACTGTACACACACTAGCTTAGCGTTATTTAACTGCATTAATAGTGAATGCGACTGCTGTGCATGTGGTTTCGAGTTTGATTCCCGTGTCGAGCAGTGTTATTGGGTTATACTATCAAAAGATCGTCAGTAGCAGTACGTAGTCAAGAAAAGTGTACCGTAAAATTAAGTATGGTCGTCCCCTATTACGTGGCACTCATAACTATAACAGGCGAAATGTCAGTGTAACACACCTCTGCCTATCCCTTAGTTATTTAGTTGGATGTATGTTGTCCGCACTTAGCCCCACAATTGGGCCATTCTGCGTAAATGACAGACGTGAATAGTTGTTCGGTTAGTTAGTTAGTTAGTTCGACGTTTTTTTTTCTTTTTTAACTTGGGAGTATGCTTTGCCGCATACCTACTATATACTCTCCGCGGGGCGACGGAGAGGTTATGTCGGTCTCACCGGGGAAATATGGTGAGTGACATCCCGGTAATACCGACTAAACCTACCACGGTGTTCCTCGACATAACCGCAATCGGCGGGGTCGCGCGAATCGCTTTCACATGGAATCGCGACCCCGCCGAGGTTTCGGTCCGCCGTATGAAACGGCAGGCCACTACACAAATTTACAACCACTAATTTTACTGTCCCCCTGAGGGCGGGACGGACACACAATACAGAGGCGCGCGTGGAAACACGCACGCCGCCTCTCGGACCTGGTGCTGATCGGGTGGCGGGCAGGCCCATGAAGCCCACCACCCCCAGGTCAATCCTCAGGGTGGCTGAAGGTCGTCTAACGCCCTCCGGCGCCCGGCTCTGCGGTTGGGGAGAGGGCTTAAGCGTTCCCTCTCCCGCTCCGCCGCCTCCTTGATGGAAATCACTTCCTCACAGAAGGAGGCGACGGCGCTCCACGACCTCTCACTCCGGACCATAGACTGAACTACGGCCGGGAGTGAGAGGACAACCAATCCGACTGCCGCGATCAATTCACGGCGCTGCGATGCCCAGGCGGGGCAATCCGCCAAAGTGTGCAGCACCGTGTCCACAACAACATCGCGGCAGTCACCGCAGTGGTGACAACCGGGCGTCTCTTGCCGGCCTATGTGACACAGGAACTGGCCAAAACAACCATGGCCAGTCATTACCTGTGTCAGCCGGAAGGTGAGGGCGCCATCCGCCTCTCCAGCCATTCCTCAAACACGGGACTAACCGCCACAATCATGGCGTGCCCGTAGTTAGTTGGACGTGTGTTATCCGCACTTAACCCCACAATTAGGCCATTGCGCGTAAGTAACCGACGCGAAAAATTCTCGGTTGCTCATGCAACCTCAGCTCCAATAAGTACCGTATTGTAAATAAAAGTTACTGTCTGTCAAAAATTGCTCTATCTGTCTAAAACTCGAGATTGTGTGAAGACAGGTAATCTGCACTGGGCCGGCGTAGTGGACTATGGCCTAATCCTTCTTAAATTGAGAAGGGGCCTATGCCGTGTGCGTTCCCATTGATGGACCACAATTGAATTTTGAGCATTTAAATGCGTCAGCCTTTAGTAAAAGTTCTCAAACAATTGTAAATATAGCCCCTAGTTTGTAAAAGTAGCCACTCAAAAGTTACAATCGATCAAAGGTGGTCCGTCAGTCGTGACTGAGAGGCATCCATATCTCATAACCTAGTTAAAATTTACAACTGCTATGAATAACTACTCTTAGTAAAAGATTTGTAAAACTAATCATATTAAATAACAACCTAAACCGTTCACTGTATAACAAGAACTAGCGTGCAGACGGTGGTCCCTCAAACGATCACCATAAGTTCACTTTGAGTGGAGACCACAATGGAATTTGGAATGTTTGTATAGTTTTAGCATTAGTAAAAGTATTGGAACGATTGTAAATTCAACCCCTAGCTTGTAAAAGAAGTCATTCAAAAGTTTCAATCGATTAAAAGTGGTCCCTCAATTGTAACGCTTATCATAGGGAAAAAGCAATTTACGTAGCATACGGATGTTAAATAGACTAATGATACAGTCTATCCTTTAGTAGTTGTTTTTTACTCATGATAACTTTACTAAACAGTATCAAAATACGTACAGTTTCATTTCAAATAATAATCAAATTCCTACGAAGAAATATTAGGACTGAGGTGACCACGCAGCAGGATTTTACTGGAGAAATAAAAACTAATGACGAGTGTTTGTTCATATTATTTTTTATTAATATTTGACATTACTACAAAAGATCGTCAGCTAAACAAGCTTGTGTTGTATTTCTTCCTTAACAAGGGTTGCTAGCCTCCTTTAACAGGCATTGTGCTACCAGCAAGGTATCTTGTCCAATATGTAGGCAGAGCTCTCTGATCAGAGGGTTCCACAACATAGAAGTAATACCGCGTACCATCAGATGGACCCCATGTTTGCCAACTTAAATGTAATTGTTAAATAATTCTTGAAGATTGAAAAGGAGGCTTAGTGGTTCAAGTGGTCGCCTCGCCACTGCGCCACACCAAGTGACGTGGCTTCGAGCCCCACACGGGACAAAAAAATTTAAGATTCACTAATAATTGTTCCAAGTCGAGTGATTTTTGCGTCCGTTGTCGGAATATTAGTAAAGAGCTTCGCTACAGGAGAATAATATCCTAAATCCTGGTGACATTTTTAAACATAAAGGAAATAAACGTCTTTTTCTGATAAAATCACATGTTAAAAACATATTGCACGCACATTTTCTTGCGTGTTAGAGAGTAAACAACGCGTTTACTATTATAGATCGATAAATATCTACGTGAGCGATCTTGTCTGAAATGTCTATCATTTGAAGGTCCCGCGTAGTTCGCCGCTATCACATCTTTTATGGCTAAACTACATTTTCATTTTACCCACCTGCGTCATTTAGGCGTTGTCCACAGCTCGCAGTAAGTACTCAAAAATTTTTAGCATTGAATTTATTTGCCTTGCGCCTTCGCTCGCGTGAAATATTGCGAAGACGACAACATTAACATTTTTTAAATTTTTATGTGCACAGTTTTATATATTTATTTAATCATATTTCATACATACATACAAAGCATCCCACGCTTACATCCCCCAAAGGTAGTCAGACTTATATTACACCCAGATTGCTTCAACTATGGCTTCTGAACCCACGTAAGAGGACAACTCTAATGCTGTCCACCGGGCACAACACCGTGTTGCTCTACTGAGAATTGATTTGATGATCACTTTGGGTAAATCAAATCACAATATATTTATTCATTTAGGTCACAAAGTAACACATATGAACTTTAAGATTACACTTACTAAAACTATAATTATAATTATTTGCCACCGATTGCGACCGGTGATCGTTCCAAAACTCAACTCATACACTACTTTTACTTGTACTTTTACTACCGCTGCGATACCGAGGGAGTCTGAAAAGCCAGAAGTTCGTACCACTCAGTATTCACTCGCCAAGTGTGCACTCCGCCTAAGGCTACACTGTAACTACAGAATACGAGGCAATCCCCTTATCAGCTCACTATCAACTAAGTATGGATGATAAAGATGGTAAACGGCGCTACTTTACGTCGACCGCTCATAAATATGCGTGGCGCATCGCACCGCTATAAACGGCGTCATGCACGTTTCTTGTCAAGTGATATGATGACGATATGGAGGAATACTAAGTGTTCGTGTTTGCATTGTATGCAATGGGGTTGGTAACTAATCATTCTAAAGCCAACTTTGACAACCCTATTCACGACTGGTATATATAAGGCGACGTTTCTATCGGTAGCCAAAGTCATATATCATTTATTCACTTAGGACACAAAATAACACATATGAACGTTAAAGAGATTAGTGAGTTTATTACATTTACTGAATTTACATTTATGTTAGCTGTTAGGTTCAGGAAAAAGTTTGAGTCTACGAACAGATCGCCATGTAATTATAATTGCAGTATTTTACAACTCATTTATGTACCAGGTGTTGCAGACATTATGCCATATATGACTGCCCATTAAGAAATTCTAGAAATAAAGAAAACATAATAACACTTCGAAAGAAGCATTTCAGGTTTGAAAGGCAGGGTTCTCAAGTGCCTTATAGAGGCATTGTGCTGTCAGTAGGTGATTAGTGTAATCGAAGTCTCTCACGTCAACTCCTTTTTTAAGATTTGGAAACCGTATATTTATGTTCGTATGTATGTATGTACGTATGTTCTCTTGGTGTTGATGTTGTGTTATACGCTACTTCATAGTAAGACGGATGGTCCGTCTAACTATGCATGATCGCAAAGTTAATAGTATAAAAATATAAAAGTAAAAATACATCCTTACTAATATTATAAATGAGAATGTGAGTTTGTTACACTTTCAGGCTTTAACTTCTTGTTCACCGATCATTATGAAATATCACATACACGTAATTACTATATGTACAGTAAAGGACATACATTAGGAACCTTTCATCCGGAACAAAGTTATGATCCCCATGGATAGAAAAATGTACAATAACGCGAGCGAAGCCTTCTGAATTCTGATCTGCTAATTAGGTCCTATATTTGATTCCGGTGTAAGGATAAATACACGGTATTAATTTGATAGAAACTTTTTAACAGTTATAGTAAATTTACCAACAGACTGCAATGCAGAGGGTCGCAGGTTCGAACCCACGTCGCGCACCTCTGACTTTCGGAAGTTATATGACTTTTCGAAATTATGTGCGTATTGATTGACAATTATCGCCTGCTCCGTGCCTCGGAGAGCACGTTAAGCCATCGGTCCCGGCTGCCATGAACATCTATGGCAATCGTTATTGGGAAGTCAGTACCCTATAATATCCTGACACTGGTCTAGCCTTAGGGTATCGTTAGCCTATGGGTTGCGGAGGTCAGGTGGCAGCCGCTCCGTGTAAAAACTGATATCCAGTCAAATCCGGTTAGACTAGAAAAGCCGACCCCAAGTGATTTGGGAATAATAAAGGCTAGGGAGAAGAAGTACATTTGGAAGTTTGCCCGGTATGAGCAATGTATGCTCCACCTCAGCCTAACGCTTTACAGAAATGTTGGCGTAATATACTGTTATATGAAACATGAAGATTAAACTTTATGGTGCGGTTTATTGCTTCCGTTGATAGCTATACACATATATACAAATAATTTTGTGCTTACAAACATATAAATAATATCAGCCCTTTTTGAAAACTATTCCACTGCTGGGCACGGATCTCTTTTCAGTGTGCGAAGGGTTAGGTCATAGTCCACTACGCTGGCCCGCTGCGATTGATAAATATCACATATCTTTGAGAACTTTAGAGAACCCTCAGACATACAGGATTCCTCACAATGTTTTCCTTCGCCGTTAAAACAAGCGATAATTAACCACCTTTGCCATTAACAAACTTGGCAGAAAAAACACAGTCAGGCTGGTGTGGGTTCCGGGGCATGCAGGGGTGCAGGGTAATGAGAAGGCTGATGTATTAGCCAAGAAGGGCTCTGAGCAACTATTTGTGGGCCCCGAGCCATTCGTAGGTCTCTCTGAGACTACCGTCAAGGCAGCTTTGAATGTACATGGCAATGATAAACACAAACTAGAGTGGATGGCCCTTAGGGGTCTGGAACACTCCAAGAAATTCATTGCAAACAGAGCCACGGGCTTTACCCGGAAGTTCTGCAGGTACAACAAGGACCAAATACGCCTGCTCACAGGAGCGTTTACTGGTCATTTTGGCACCAAGGACTTCCTGTGCAGATTGAGATTGTCAAACAATTCGATCTGTAGAGCATGTGGTTAGCAGGACGAGTCCATATCACACCTACTGTGTGAATGTGACGCGTTGGCCGGACTAAGGATGGGTCTGATGGGATTGGCATATCCGAACCCTGAAGACTTCAGGCTTCTCCCTCTGAAGTGTACGCTGCGACTGATGCAGTACATTCATAAGGAGATAGCTCAGGGATAAACCTCGGGGCCGACACAAAAGATCCCACTGGGTCGAAGTGTCGCCGGTCTACTCTGACTGGCCCCCGAATCAAGATAAGATAAGATAAGATAACCACCTTTACGCATATAACATCGAATACTCGTAGATGCGTGCCTAGGGTTCAAACTTGAAACCTCTGCGTGGCAGTCCAACCCACTAGGCTATCGTTGCGATAGACAAAAAATATTATAAGTTCCTTTTTATAAATCCAACATTCTAGAATAACAAAGGAAAATAATTTGTGTAGCAAACAAATTTACAGTACATTTATTATGGTTACCTCGCTGCAATCTTCAGTGTGAAAGTACTTTTACCTGTAAACGAAGGTCACGCCATGCTCTACCACTCGTAACATAGAAAGATGCACCATAATGAGGCTTTATTCATAAATAAAATGTTTTGAGAGAACATTAATTTCTTAAAACCGTTGCTTTTGAGACGAAGTTTTCTTTACGCATAATAAGATAACATTGCAGTGTCTACATAATTTTATCATACAGCTTATTTAGAATGCTACCTTATTATGCTATTAATAATATTTTTAATTAATAAAAAGATTATTCTGTATGAATAATCTTTTTATTAATTAAAAAGATTATTCATACAATGATATATTAAAAATAATGATAGACAATAAAAAATAAAAATAAAAATTCAGCATGGCGGTTTTATAAGCCATAAATGAGAGAGAATCACAGAGTTGATCCGGTATGCTCTAACGACATATTTTAAGTGGCCGACCAAAATAAGTGGTTATAATATTATAGAGAAATAATATTAAGTTTTTATACCGCCAGGCTAAAGTGGGACTGAGGCGGGCACGGCTCCGCACGCACCCACTGAGATGGGCACAAATCGTGACCGATTGGATGCCACAAGACTAGGCAAGGTTTAACAGAAACTGATAGAGGATACTTAACCACAAAGAGATTTGAAAATACGAGGGCGACGCACAGGCCATCCAAATATATTATGAACAATTTAATTCACAACGATTGTTTTCTAATAATTTTATAACAACAATCGTCGTAAATCTTAAAATATATTAAAGTAACGTAAGCACGTGTTTTAAAATGAAAGCCATAAATACATATTTTAATGGATTACACTCTCTACAGTAATCGCTAAGCAGATTGAACAATTTTTTAAATTCATGGCAATTATTGGTCGATTGCCCAATCCCTGGCTCCGCCGTAAAAAAAACTTTGTGTTACTATTCATTTATATATGGTTTACTTTTATACAAAGTCCTTATTTTAGCGTTATTTCTCTAATTTATAACTGTAGGCATTTAACGCAGTAAAATTTCACCATGTAGGATTACCTACATAATTTTTCTCCAAGTTGAAAATTGCCGAAAGTTTGCCTTCCCAGCTGTTAAGATACAACGCTTGCGAGAATTTCATTATAGCACGTTCAGCTGTTTAGTTGGACGTTGATGAATGAGTCAGTAAGTCAGCCCAAATTATTTTCTAACATATATTTCACGTGTAAAAGAAAGCCCGAGAAAATCGTTTTTAAAGTTATAAATCTGAAGGCAACTAAAAACTTTGGTAAGTGTTTTTGTATTGGATTATAAAGTGTTTAGACTGTATACAGCATTGATATATGTTACTATAATAGAAACAGGCAAAAGTAAAGACCAATTGACAGATCTGGTCGTATTGTAAATTCCAAGAATGGTATATGTAATGTTATGAAGGCATGAATTGATCTACATTTGTTATTTCTTAGGCATAGAGCATACTTGAAGGCTGATCAAAATCAAAATTGAAACCATAGTTTACACCTATGACTACCTCGACGTAGCGGTAATAAATGCGACTTTTGTATACCAGAGCTTGGATTCAATTCCTGGATCAGGCAAACTGTATTTGTTATGGGATTTTCTGCTAATAAATTTCCTGTAAGAGCACGAAGTCTGGTACTGTGCTAGGTGACGGTATTAGGCTCGCCATCTTTTACAGAGTATCTGAAATTATCCATGACTAAATGTTATCTAAACCCTCTGCTCTTTTACGTAAAAACTAAAAAAATTGTCCACTACTTCGGACGACAACTTTTTGTTATAATCGCACGCATAAACGCTACTTTTGAACCGATAGCGAAGCTTAAACGAATATACAATTAGCCTTCTAAAAGAAGCCAAGCTCTATTCAATTTTATAATATTTAATGTATATCAATATCCACACGTAAGCTAGATATTTTGAATCAGCTCAAGAGAGTGCGTGCTTCTCGACAGAATCCTCAGATTACCGCGGTTCAACACGGCAAATCGGTTTACTTCGATGCCCCGAATAAAAGCGAAGCACTTGCCAAATATACGATATTGACTTGCCTACATTTTATAGTTTGATAAATAGTTATAATAAGCGATACAACGATTGAATTATCGGAATCGAACTACATATATAGCGGTTACGGGTTTTATCGCGGTTAAAGACTACTTCAAAGTAGAAAAATAGCTTAATATAATACTTTTTCATGCACGTCTATACCCTCGAAGGAGTATTCAGAAATTATTTACAACCACATTTCCTTAACTACGTTTTTAGGATCTCCAAAATAGAAGCACCTACGGCTACCGGGCACATTACCAAACAACGCGTTCCTCCTGAGAATTTCTTTACAGACGTTTTATCTTTTCCAAAATCTTTTCGCAGATTGACAAAGAATTAAACAACGGATACAAAGAGCACCTAATCTTGTGATAACAATTCGTGGATCACACAGTTTTCTCGTATGGAGATCAAACCTACAACCGTCGGTGAACTGATACTGGCAAGGCTATTTAAGCTACTGTACTCACTGTGCAGTCAAGATTCCTATAATCTTGATTCCGTTACAACTTCATAGTTAAAGAACCATAAAACAAACACAAACACTAAATGTAGCACCATTCTAGCAGTACGTTAGTAAAATATATGCGTTGAATTTCCTCAAATTGAAATTCCACGTTGGTTCCAGTGCAAGCGACACAATATATATCGCTATACTTCGTGAGCTGTAAGCGCGTGTTAAAAGATTTCAGTAATAAGTATCGTGCGACGTTTGTTCGTTCAATGCGGTGCTTCGAGGCCAACTGTACCATCTCCATGCCTTTATCTAACACTGCAGCATTGTTCAACCATTTACAATTCAGTTTCTCACTGGCTTGTATTTTATTCATTCGGTCTCAATTGCTTTAAGATGAAACGTGACTGTCTATGATATCAGGATTATGCTACGTTTCCACTATCACGACGCGCGGGTGGTTTCCAATAAATCTTAAATGCAAGACTAGTCTGCAGATCTTTGCTCAATATATCATATTATATTTTATTTGTATCCCAGTAATCTGTCCGTTTAACGGTATTTATAGTGTATACCTTCCTCTTTAATCTCCATCTCCGAATCCCCTAAAAATTGTAGCATAGTAAGAACTCCTCCAGTATTTTTCAAAAATGTAATATTAAAATGGGTATAGTCTTCTTAGCCCCAGTCAGTCGATCTATCTCGGAGGCAAAATACCGCCAATATGCAGTTAAGAAGTGTCAAATAACGTTTAGAATGCTTGTGCAACAAACCAAAAAGTATATGATAATTTTATTAGCTTATAAATTAGTAAAATTGAATAGTAGTAGTAGTGTAACAGTTTCAAAATTATATAATACAGTGTTAAATAAACATCGTGATAAAAACCGTATATAGTAGTTTATTTTCAACAAAAAGTATGTGCCAATAGCACATCACTTGTTAAAATATTTGTATACTAATTACATATGTTTGATATTTAAATATACCTAGCTTAATCAACGTATTGTGTAAACATAACTTTAAAAATGTACTTACTTTTTTATTGCTATAACTAGAATATAATTCCTATTATATGTATGTTTTTTTCATCATTCAATAAAACTGCAGAACTTGTAATTATAGAAATGTAATGAAAATAAAATAAACAGTGTGATTTAAGCCCTCGACCACCGGCCGGGGCACGACAGCCAATCTAAAATGCAGATACAATCTGCGGAACTCAATACTAGCTGCACACTTTGTAATTACACTGTATCATACCTCCTACTCTTTCAATATGTATCTTTATGAAAGAGATGACAAATAAAGCAGGTATACTTGACAGCCAATTAATGCTTGCAAAGCTACAGTTATCACTTGCGCATTCACGATCTTGCAACAAATAATTCGCTGCAATGATAATGGCCACTGACACAAATTCAATAATAATAGATGAATCAATACAACTGCAACGCTCCAAAACAGACGCTTACTTAAACTCTTGCGTAAATTGATTTTAAATCGCCGGACCACATTCTGCCATTCAACAATCCGCAATAGGAATAATTCCTGTATAGTGGGGGACTTGACATGAATTCAAATAACTAACACAAAAACACCCAGACTCGGTACACATACATTTTTGTCACAAGTGGGATTCGACCTCACAATACTAGTGCAGTCTTACGTGACTACGTAATCGGAGATAAATCTTACATTTAACACTGTAATGTCAGTATAAAATTATAACATTATACTGTTAACCTAACAGAAAAAAAACAATAACACTGTCTGAGGTAAACATCTCAACTCAGCCCTTCACAAACATCCATTATTCTTAGCGCAACCTTTCAACCTTAAGCCACGGCACCAAGAAAGCTATCAAGTGAGAATATAATTTTACAAAAAGTACCCTTGAGCTTTCTATTATTATAGTTAGTAGAGGAAGCGCTAAACGGCCACCAAACTAATTTGAAGAAAGTTTTTTAATCACAAAGTTGTCGCACATCGGATGAAGTGCGCTTACTTAGTCTGTAAGTGAAAAAATAGAGATAATACGATTAGACTATGTAACTATTCATTCCAGTTTCTTATATGTTCTAGGTATCCCTCGCGGTATCACACACGTTTATGATAATTTCTACGCTGCTGTCACTTATAGCGTGATGTTATATAGCTTCTGTTACTTCTGGATAAAGAAGCTTTCTAATGATGAAAGAATGTTTACAATCGGTTGAGCAGTTTCAGAGTTTATGGATTATAAACAAGTCTTTACTCTTCATTATATTAGTATAGATATATTGGAAAACAAACGCAAAATAAAAGATAATAACTACATGATAGTTACGCCCTTTTAGTATTCAGTTTTCGACGGTGCTACGAAAGTTAACTGCTGACGTAAGTACCACCTAATCAGGCAGTTACCCAGTTATTGCCTCGTCTTGCCCCGCTGTCCTACGATTATTTTAGTACGATCATTCGCAGACTTTATAGATTAGTTTTAGCTATACCATTGTTATATGGTTATATATATGCCTTTAAAAACGCTTGAAAACATTTTTAAAGCATCGTGTCAATAATCTCGCCTTGTATCAATAACGTGATTTCGCTTTGATTGTTTAAAGTATTCATTATATTATTAATTACATTTATTTTATAAAATAAATGTAATTAATAATATTTTATCATTCGTCATCAGCTTTTGAAATTTACTGCTAATTGTAAATTATAATGTACAAATATTTGAAATGAATCATATGTTGATGATGTTACCTTTCAAACCATTAGCCACAGAACAAATCAATTGTAAATGTTTTGTCAGATACCATTATTTAACTTATTGCCGAATACGCAATAAATACTAACTAAATGTGTGTATGATAATTTAAATACAAACTGTCTGATATTGTATATCGAATGAAATGTATGTACATTAGAGGACCACTATTAGAGGTCATTGTAATTCTAAACTGAAATACTGAATACAAAACGGGTTTATTTTCTTTTTGGGAATTATCTAATCTTACTAACAGTAGTTTGCATTTTTGAATTGAAATTTAAGTTGGAGAAAAGTATGGTATTATTTAAAGTATATATCTATAGTTTAAGTTTTTGTTATCTATATATTAATACGTGAAGCAATAACTTAATACCCTTTTTTACGAAAATTGCTCGGACGGAGGAGTATGCAATATGGCACAGTTAAAGTTTATATGGAGAAGGCGTGGAGTGGCTAATCCTAACAGTCGAATCGCGTTCGTAGTATTTCGGCATTGTTCGGCTGATGTCGTAGAATTCTTCGTAACTATGGTTACATATGTATGAAGAATAGTTGACTACATGAAATGTGATTATAAGGATACAGTTTTAGACAATAAAACCTTATAACTATCAAACTAAAAATTTAAATGAATTATGGTCGAATGTCGACCACTAGGCAACCGATAGTTTAAATAAATCTATTAGCTTGTGAAAACTACTAACTCGACATTGAAAGCGTCTTAGAATAATTGTTAGCTTGTTCTTAAAGGAAACGGGCACGCGAAGCAATTTTTCAAAGTCCGTTGCAAGACTGCGGCTGATCCGTCTTTTCTCCTTCCTAATGATGAACGAAACGTACAATTGCACTCTGAACTGAGTTATGTCTAAATGAAATTGACGTGACTCAGACCACGTGCTACTATTTCATCTTGAAAAGTTTATCTTAGACCTGATAATACTTCAGCCTATTGGGTGAACTGCCACGCAGAGGTCTCTATTTCGCACCCAAGGCAGAATGAAAAGAAAGTCAGAGATGCGCATCTCTGACTTTTCGAATTTATGTGCGTATTAAATTGTTAAATATCGTTCGCTTTAACGGTGAAGGAAAACATCATGAGGAAACCTGCATGTCTGAGAGTTCTTCTTAATCTTCTAGATGATATGTGAAGTCTGCCAACACGTACTGGAGAAGCGTGGTGGATTATGGCCTAACACTTCTCACACTGAGAAGAGGCCAATGCCCTGCAGTAGGACAATTCAATACACGGCTGATATTACTTTATAGTTCTATAGAGTACTATGAGTTCGTCTATGTATTCGGCAAGGAGTATATAGTGACGGATTGATCATATTTTGCATATATATTTTTTACTAAAGTTCCTACGAAAAACGAAGTGTGTTTTTTGTTTAATGCTTATGTCTGTGGCTTTGAAGATCCCAGAAGGAAGAGCTGATTTCCATGCAGTTTGCGAAAGCTAGTTTACTAGGGATTATTTTTAACTGTATTTGATACCTGTGGTAGTGAATGCTGTGTATGAGATTGTTGGTTTAACTGCCGGGTTCAACAAATTGGTATTAAGTTTTACTGCCAAGAAATTCTCATCAGCAGCATATGATCATATGATGATAGCAATAGGCTCGCCTGCTATTAAGTGGGGCCATCATAGATGGCAAAACGTGGGTGTAATATATAGCTGCCTACACATTCGGGGAAATACGCATGACGCTATGTTTATTAATAATATAATAATAATAATTATTATTATTTATTTATTTTCAATAACAGATTACAGTTTATTACACAATAATATAATTTGGATTAATTAATAATATAATACTTAACTCGCATTTATGTTTCCAAAAACCTCGCATACTAGGCTGAACCTGTTCTGTGGTAAGTTTTTAAGTACAAATTACCAGCATCTGTAATAGTGACGATATAATTAAAACAATCTTCATAATTAGCATTTATTATATGTTATGTTATACTTTGTGTTATATTATATTTTATGTTAGTTTATTCATTTATGTTATGTATGGTATGACCGCGGCTTCGCTCGCGTAAATGTAGGTTAGGTTAGATTATTTTTTTTCTGGATGAAAGATACCTTTCCTGTTCCCCCGGCAACGTGTATGCGAAATTTTATGATGATCGGTCGGGCAGTTAAGGCGTGAACAAACAAAAACAAACTCACATTCGCATTTATAATATTAGTTAGGATTATATTATATTTTAAGTTTCTATCTACTAAGCACATTAGACAGTCAATGATTGAAAAAATTGCTGGGCGCCAGGTTTCAGATTTACCTAACAAGCAACCCCTATAACATTTTACCTGACAAGCATCAAATCCAAAATCTTTATTAAAAGGTTTTAAACGCAAACTTATGCCACGAGCCCAACAGTCTATACTATGTATATTATATAGTTATAAGCAGGCCTTCGCGGATATGAGTTTAAGCATTTTCATCATAATTTTTCAAACTATTCAAACAGCAACGGAAATGTTCAAAGCAAAGTGAACTAATAAAAGCGGCGAGCCCACTTTCGTTTCACTGAACAAAAACCTTTTTACGTAAATGTGTGTACTGACTTGTAACGCGTTCAGTGTGAAGCAAACATAAGCAGTTCGTAGTACTGTGAGTAAATTTCATGTAATTTAAATTAAATACGAAAATATACCAGCAATATTTTCACTTACATCTTTTTTTCTGAACGCCCGTCAGTTCCACTATAAGATATTTCAAGGTTTTTTTTTTAATTTATTGAACCATTAATTACCGGCAACACATAAACCATTAATTACCGGACACCCTGTATATATAAATCTTATGTGCGTTTGTTTGTAATAACACTCCTCCTAAACGGCTGGACCGATTTTGATGAAATTTTTTTGTGTGTTAAAGTGGATTCGAGAATCGTTTGAGGTGTATTGTTTTTTTTGTTTTCGTGTGTACCGGATAACGTCTGTCGGATCCGCTAGTTATACATAAGAACTTGATAGGTCCGGTAGCGTAAGTTTACGCTTATGGTATTGGATAATCTTAATGCCACGGTATCAATTGCCATGCCAGGTAATGCGTAAAGTAAATTAAAATGGATGGCGTAGTGGCTTAAGTGGTCGTCTTGCCACTGCGCCGAGTCTTCGATGCCTTATCCGATTCGCAGTTAGTATCGTTGTTCTGAGTCTGGGTATTTTTTGTTGTTTGAATGTTTGTTAGGTCCTCAGCAACACAGTAATTATTCTAAATGAGAAAATGTACGGTTTAATGGAATAGATCTTAATATAAGACTATATTATGCTGCTGCTTATCATAGACAATTACTCATGTTACTTAAAAATAATGGCTGTTTATAAGCTGTCCCACGGCAAGGCATAGAGCTCTTCGTGACCAAAGTACACCATACTGGCCTAGTATAGGTTGGCAGACTTGTAAAATGAGTACTAGCTAAATGTGGCAAAGGCATGCGTCTAAGAGATTTATTTAATTATTCTTGCAGCTGGAAACA
This sequence comes from Catocala nupta, assembly GCA_963675205.1. Lineage (NCBI taxonomy): Eukaryota > Metazoa > Arthropoda > Insecta > Lepidoptera > Erebidae > Catocala > Catocala nupta. The sequence continues at coordinate 13,938,240 of OY776100.1, read as the reverse complement.
GTCTGACAATAAATCTTTTAAATTATAAGGCTCATACTTCTCCTGGCTTATTTAACGTCTGAAGTAACTAGTAGATAATATAAAAAGCTGCTACTTATTTGCAACACCTAACCGCTTTAAATAATAATAATAATAATATTCTACCACATACACACAACACCATCTAGCCCAAACTAAGCAGAGCTTGTACTATGGGTACTAGACAATGGATAAACATACATATATACTTTTTTTTTTGTAAATATATACACATTATACATAGAAACACCCAGACCAAGACAAACATCCATGTTCATGCACACAAATATTTGTCTTGTGCGGGAATCGAACCCGCGACCTCAGGCGTGGCAGTCGGTTACACTAACCACTACGCCATCGAGGCCGACAAATAACCTAAACAGCCGTTAAAAGATTTTATGTATTACTAAATTGAAAAGTGTTTTATGTAGTACTGAATACGAATTACACGACGCTCTTTAAGATAATACATACCTATATACAGGGTGATTTTGAAATCGTGTAATTCCTTTTAACCACGCATTCTACTGGTGATATAGAATAACCCTGACCATATTTTTTCTTAATTAGAATAATGGTTTCGGCAAAATTAGAGTACAGATTTTTTCATGAAATGATTTCATATAGTCATAATTTAACCACCTGACACAATCTTAATATTTTTTTAATTTAAAAATAATAACATAACAATAACTGATGTCGTAAATAATAAGGGGCAATAAAAAGGACCGCCCGTTATTAGTTACGACATTAATTATTAATATGATTTTTTATTTTAATTAGTAAAAAATTAAAATTGCCTCGGTTAGTTAACATATGACTATCTGACACCATTTCACGAAAAAAAACGGAACAATAATTTTTCAAAAAAATAATTCTAATTAAATAAAAATATGGTCAGGGTTATTCTATATCACCAGTAGAATGCGTGGTTAAAAGGAATTACACGATTTCAAAATCACCCTGTAGAATCACGACTTTATGTACTCGAAGGAGTAAGCAAATGTGTATTACCATTCGACAAGCTTTGCTATAGGTCCGTCTTCGTGCGGCTACTGACTGCCTTAAAGAAATCGAATAAAGCTATGTTTAATCCAGAAATCGATACCACTACCTTACGAATCATAAGCCAAGAGACAATCCAGTCTTATAATAAAATACCTTTTAGAATATCCTGATCAACTCCTTGACCAATGCCATTTTGGAAGCCGGAAATTAGTTGGTTGAGTGGTTAAACTTTGTAATTGGTCCTTCCGTTGGGAACTATGAAACCACTAACACAGAAATTTGAATTGGATGCTTATTTACAATACCTTTCGTTTTTCATCGAGGGTACTTCAATTCCAGTATAAAACATTGTAAGCAAAATATACGACGATAACAAGTAATTAAAAGTAAACTATCCCCGTGACCATGGCTGCTGAAAAGCAACCGAAACGTCGGGGAAAGTGTAAACCAAAAATAAATAGATTTAATAGTTTAAATAATTTTATTAGCTTATAAATTAGTAAAATAAAATCAATAGTAGTAGTGTAATATTTTCAACATTTTGTAATACAGTGATAAATAAACAACGCGATAAAATCCGTATATAGTAGTTTAATTTCAACAAATATTTTTATTGTGTAACAAACCAAACCTTACGATCTTGTAACAACGATGCAGTTCAAGTACTTTGTGATATTCCAAGTAATCCTTTGATATCAGTATCAGCTTCTGAACTAGGAACCACCAACACCCAAACTTTCAGTAGAAATAGCAAGACCCGGGTAAGAAAAGAAAGAAGCATGTTACCAATGGACTGATATTCTTTGGAAATTTCTCAAAAATGCCGGTCAAAAGCACGTCAGCAAAACAGGTAAAGAAATGCCAGCCAAAACAACGAAGAGTACATGTCCTATGACTTGCAAGCTGAAGTGCTTCATTCCTAATAAGGAAGAAATAAGACAACTTATCGAAAATAAGTTTTGGAAACTCACAGACACTTTAAACAATGGGAGTATAATAACAAATTTACTAAGAAGAGAGAGAACTGGCTATGCAAAATCCTAGTCAAATAGTAAGTGCAACTAACGACTTTTAGAAGAGAGGTTTCTTTATTTTATTATAAAAGAAAGTTGTCTCTTATCTCAGATGCATAAGAGACAACTTCCTTTTTTGCAGCATCAAATACTGCTGGCAGTATTTGGAACGAAGGAAGCATCATGTTACCTGTGTGCCTGAAAATATAGCCAATTGAGGATCCAATCCAGCTTAAAGTAGCAGATGGTGCACAGGACTTGATATTTTGGTTGGATATTTGCACCGGACAAAGCCGTAACAGGGTTGCCTTTATATGCACGCTAGCAGGAAATTCAACATCGATGTCACATACCGATTTTTAGAGTAGGGTCACACTCAACAAGAAGCTGACAGTGTGCATGCTCTTGTTGAGAGATCTTTAAAAAGGCAATTTTTTTATACTCCTGACCAATGCCGCGCTTTAGTTTGTTAGGTGAAAACATTAAGTTACTGAAGTAACTCAAGACATTTTATTTGATTTTAAAACTTTTTTAGATAACAGAAATTGGAAAGAAAACACAGAAAATCAACATGTGAAGTGGAATAATATTAAAGAAATTCATATAAAATAATGTACCTTAATGTTATTCTTTACAAAAATGACTTGGATTTAGACTACATGACCGCCGAAATAAAAAACATTGATTAGAAATCAAGAAAGTGGATTGTCGCTATTGTAGTTTGCCGATATCGGAATCAAAATATAAAGATTTGTTGTCATTTTGTACTTCTCGTCTGTATCATATTCATGTCCAGCATTACAAAATGACAACAAATCTTTATTTATCTCTTATCTTAAGGAAGAAACCGAGTGTGATTTTCTATTATTTATGTGTCTATTTACATTGATTGTTGGTTGAGTAACTTAAGCAAGTTTAGTAGGTATATAAAGTAGATGTCGTGATAATTGTCCTGTGTTGATCTCTTATATATGATAATTCTATATCTATGATATGATTGTTGTGTGTTAAGATTTCGTTCTCTTTAAATTACAAATGATTATATAGATGTTAACTATAGATTTATGTTATACTTATACTCATGATGTTAGTACAGAGTACTACAGAGTACTCTGTAATAATATTACTTTATAAAGCATTGTGATTAAAATATAATTTTATTTTGTTACTTATAGAAAATGAGTTATACCTTATGTATTTTAATCAAAAATTTAAAATATCATTTGCATACAAGCTAAAAGCTGTTTTATTATTACTTGTGTTGCTTAATTCTTTATTTTTAACACGTATTTCTTGATTAACAATGTCGGATTGTGTTTTTCTTTATTTGGCATAAATACGCCAGGAAAAATTGCAGTAAAAGCTGGTCAAATAAATAATAGGAAGGTATCGCATATCGAAACTAGCTTAATGTTAGCATGACTTGAGCAATGTAACAAATAATACAATCGAAAATTCTACATTCAATAGTTCACTAGAAAATGTTGTCATAGAACACTGTCGAAACTGGCACATTCGATAAAAACGTAACCAGCGGTAACCGAGTAAAATATCGAATGTGTTATGTTAGAAAAAGTATAATAATTATTAAAAACTATAGTAGATGGTACAAAACGGTCAAACTTGCCACTTATCACACAGTTGTCACAGGCATTGTTTGCTTACTAGGTGACTTCGATCACTACACAAAAAATGTAAATCTGTTTAATGAAAATAAAACAAATTATTATTATTATTATTATGGTTTTTTATTTTTTCTCAGCTCGTGGCTGGTTTTAACTACATTTACGGGCCAAAACCAAGTAAATGTAGTGTGTGCTTAAATATTATGGTATAGATGTTGTCTGTGTTATATCGTTTTCGTCCAGTGACATGAATTTTCTAACAATCCTACATGTATTCAATATGGCTGTTTTCTGGAGAATTATGTAAACGGATTCTTTTAGATCTATTAATTTCAAGCTATGGTGTAGATGTTTGGGTATGATTCCGGTAGTAGAAAGAACAATAGGTACTATATATACTTTATCTTGCCTCCATATTCTTGATATTTCTTCTTTTAATTCTACATATTTGCTTATTTTCTCTCTAATGGTTTTTTGTATATTATGTGTATTAGGGACTGCAATGTCTATAATATATGTGGTTTTATTAATTTTATCTTGTAAAGTTATGTCTGGTCTATTGTAGTGAATGGTCTTGTCAGTGAGAATAGCGCGGTCGTAATACAGCTTATGTGTGGTGTTTTCTAGTACAGTTTGAGGCGTGTATTTGTAGTAGGGAGTGTTTATGTCTTGTATGAGACTATGTTTGTGTGCTAGTTTTTGGTGAATAATATTAGCTATTTGATTGTGTCTGTGTGTGTAATCTGTCTGTGTAAGAGTTGTGCATGCTCCAGTTATATGTTGAATGGTTTCAGGTTGATTGTGACACTTACGGCATTTGTCGTTTGTAACCGCAGGGTCTTTAATTATATATTTCCTGTAATTTTTGGTGTTTATTATTTGATCTTGGATAGCTATCATAAATCCTTCTGTTTCTGGAAATAAATTACCTATTTTCAACCATTTGTTTGAAGCTATCGTGTCTACGTGAGTCTGCTCTAAGTCATGAGGATGTCTTCCATGAAGTGTTTTCTTTTTCCATTCTTCAATTTTCTGTATCTGCGGGTCGCTATTGTTAGGGTTTTGTATATTTGGTGGATCGTGTAGGTTAAGTGGGGTGTAGTTGTAATCATTTTCAACTATGGCTTTATGAATTTCACTGGTGTAAGATTTTGTGATGAAGAAGTTTCTCAAGTTATAGATCTGTTTCTGCCAGAGATGGTGTATATCCATGAAACCCCTACCTCCAACCTGCCTTTTAATGGTAAGCCTTTCTATTGCGGATTTAGGATGAAGGTGATTGTGCTTTGTTAATGTGGTGCGTGTACTTCGTTCTATGTGCTCTATGTCAGTTTTTGTCCATTTTATAACTCCAAATGAATAAGTTAATATTGGTACAGCATATGTATTCAATGCTTTAATTAAATGTTTGCCAGTGAGTTGAGTTTTGCAAATGGTATTAGTTCTTCTTTTGTATTCTGTTGTAAGTATTTGTTTGAGTGTTGTGTGATCTAGTCCTTTTGATTGCTTATACCCTAAATATTTATAAAGATCGGTGGGTTCCATCGCTGTAATGGTATTAGCATCATCCACTGGATAGTCACCAGGCCGAATTTTGCCTCTTATTATATGTAACGTTTTACATTTATCTAATCCAAAAGCCATATTTATATCTTTACTGAATTTAGTAGTTGTTTCTAAAAGCGTATTCATATCTTTAAGTGATTTGCTATATAATTTAATGTCATCCATATATATTAAATGTGAGATAACTGAGTCTCCTGTATTATATTTAAGACAGTATCCAGCCTGGCAGCGTCGCAGTAAATGTGATAGAGGGTTCAAGGCTAGACAGAACCACAATGGACTCAGAGAATCGCCCTGATAGATACCTTTCTTTATAAATATTTGTCGGGTCTTGACTATGTTGTCGCGGTTACCTAGTTGCAATGTTGTTTTCCATTATTATTATTATTATTATTAGTTGTAATATTGAATATTCGAATTTAATGTTTAACAAAAATCGTAATCTAAACTTAAAATCGCTCTCCTGTAAAGTAGAGGATTTACAGTTTCGATAGTTTACGTGGGGACCGTCGATTTATAATATTATAGTAAGGATACAGTCTAGTCATGACCGTTATTGAATACTTAATTGAATAAAACATTATTTACGACATATTCCAAACATTTGTCAATCCAGTACATATATTATGAATAATGATCAAAGTTTATGCGGCTTAGTGACATACCTGACCTACGGTATCGAGGTCACGTATGCAGCTTAACGTGCGGCTAGGTTCCCTCCGGTCTCCTAGCAAGGCTGGCTTCTCGCCAAGGCTCACTTTATCCTCATTACTACGCAGATCCTTAGACTTTATATTATGAAACTACAGAGGAAACTTAAAGAATACTCCAGGTAGGAAGTAGGATTAGATTAGGTTAGTTTTTGGTAGTAACAGTAAAAACTTTTTTTTAAATAAAGTCACCCTGTGACGTAGGCTATCTCTGTTACTCGGTGATAATATAGCTCTCTAATAGCGAAAGATTTTTTAAATCGGTTGTTTAGTTTTTTAGTTAAAATGTTACAAACAAGAAATTAAATCTTTCCTCTTTAATTATTATTTATTATTATAAGTTTTTTTTTATTATTTAAATCTTTAAATATTATTATAATATTAGTATAGATATATACTTAAAAGAAACGACGTTTTCCATTTTAATAAATTTTGTGATAAATGTTTTACCTACTTACTCGTAGTAACATCTTAAATATAATATTTTCCTTCCAAAATTGGTATTAAATTATGTTACACAGGTAATATTAAAGGTTTCTAAAAATCTAATAATATTAATTTGCGCCACTTTGTATATAATAAGTTATAAAGAAGGGTCTGGAATCGACCGAATTTTCTGCTATAAGCGAAGTCCATTACTTGACCAAACATTCGGTAACATCGCACATAATTGAGTATAGAGTGATAGTTTATAAAAACTAATTTTATTATTTTACAAGATAACATAATATTTTATTATATTACATAAGTAGGTAGACAACACCTATTTCAATGTTCTATCTTTTTATGTCAAAATCTTTACTGATGTGCGTAGAACAACTTACCAAAATTTTATAGCAATCAAATGAACCAGTAATGGTTAGCACCTAAGAATAATACGAATAGACTTCATATATTTAAAAAAGGATGGCTTGTTATTTATATCGCATGCATTGGTGTAAATATACTGCTACTGCTACTATAGGAACTGCTATTCCTATGACAGATGACGTGATAGTTCAAAAATTGAGTTCAATCAAAGCTAATAGGTAGAACAGAACGAAATAGCTTCTTTATAATGATCCGTCGCTTTAAATAGTTCCAAATTCAACTAAAGTTTAACAAAAGTTTGGTATCGCCACATTTTACAACAGACAAACACTGGCAAACCAGACATTTATAATCCAGCTTAAGCTTAGAACTATTAAGTATCTTATAAATAATACCTAACTAAATTGAAAATTACCAAAATGTTATTATGCTAACTGTCCAGAATTACAAAATACGGAATTAACAATATCATGAAAATTAATTGATAATTCTTACTTGAAAATAACGGCAACCCGTTGGCTGCAGAAGAATACATTTACCAACACTTTAGTTCGACACTTTTATTGTTTTAATGGGCTTAGTTACGCAGATAGGTTAACAAAAGCGAGGTAACTTTACCTTTGTCCTTAACACAAATTTATTATAGAAACATAGATAACTTTTGTTGCGCTAATATAAACGGTCGACGAACAATAACGTAGATTATCTTGTGACGTCATAAGTCATCTGCCGCAATTTATTAATTAAGAACAGACTGCATTAATTTGAAAATAACTGCCATAAAGACAGGTCATCGTTCAAAAATGTACATAGCTATGCTTTTGAACCTTGGCCTATATTATCCTAATTATTAACTCCCTCATGATACATACCAATTAACATAATTTATATAGTAGATTCGCCATTCCCGCGGCTTTGCTCGAGTAAATGTAGGTTAGATTAGACAGTTGGAGGGCGCGAGATGACCTCCAGCCACCCTCAGGTTTTACCCGGGGGTGGTGGGCTTTGTAGGCCTGCCCGCCTCCTGATCAGCACCAGGACCGAGAATCTGTGTCTTGTGTATACAGATATGCTTCTTTCAATATTGTAATAACAAGCATGAAGAACGCCCAAACTAAGAATATTAATATTGTGGATCATGCTAATTGTTTTGGTATTTTGCTACTTAACCTCTCCAGTCGCAGCGGCACGCTGGTGGCCAGACACAAAAGATTTTTATTGATGTCTGGTATTCGAAGACTTGACATTAACCTAGTGCATTTTTGGGAAGGATAGGTATGTAGGTACACATTGTTAAGAATATACAATACTAACGCGAACAGAAAGTTTAGCGCCCACTTTGTTACGGCTTTTATCATTCTATAGCATTGTTAAATTTACTCCTCTGTACTTTGTGAAACTATGTCATTAAATAATAATAATTATTATTTTATTTTCTCATCACAAATGTTTGAACAGTGATATGGCTTAATCTAACATAAATATAACAAGACATTTGTGAGAGACTGGTGCCCGAAATACATAGGTATAGGAATACCTGTGTTACGGGTCACCAGGCTTCCAAGACTCAATAGTAGATATATTATAAGATTAAGTATAAACCTAATGTACGATGAGGAACAAATACTAACAATCCTAAAATTCCTTTATTTCTATTAGAGTGTATTCATTGGATATTGGGTATACATTTAAGGTGCGAGTGCGTGTGTGTTTACGTATGTGTGTGTGTGTGTGTGTACGTGTGTGTGTGTGTGTGTGTGTGTGTGTGTGTGTGTGTGTGTGTGTGTGTGTGTGTGTGTGTGTGTGTGTGTATGTGTGTGTTTGAGAGTGGGCGTATGTGTTGTCGATCAGCAATCTCGAATAAATTCCAGTTTGGGAGTCACTTGGAGGACAAAGCTAAATTAGCGAGCAAAATGGTGAGTGTACTAAACAGGGCGAGGCGGTACTTCACACCAGGTCAACGTCTTGTGCTTTATAAAGCACAGGTCCGGCCGCACGTGGAGTACTGCTCACATCTCTGGGCAGGGGCCCGTAAATACCAGCTCGACCCACTTGACTCCCTACAAAGACGGCCAGTTCGAATCGTTAATGATCCCAATCTCACGGATAGATTGGAGTCATTGGAGCAACGGAGAGACTTTGGGTCTCTCTGCGTGTTCTACCGACTCTTTCACGAGGAGTGCTCTGATATGTCCTTCTTCAAACGAGGTTTAAAGAGAGTTCTTCTTTCACGGTAGGCAGCGGCTTTGCTGTGTCCTGACATTGCTGAAGTCCATGAGCAGCGGTTACCACTTTCAATCAGGTGGGCCACTTGCAAGTCTGGCACCAAGGGCAATAAAAAAATTAAAAATCGTTGGTTTACACGCTGATTTACGCATTGTGTATATTGAAAGAGATGTGTTTATTTTATTATAGAGATTGTAACTGTATGTACCTGATGAGAGGAAATAAATAAAGTTTAAGCATTTAACGCGCATGGAGCTGTGTAAGGTATATATCAAGTTTGTAATACGCATAAAACATGGAGATATATTCAATATAAATAAGCTTAACCTTTTGTAACCATAGAAAAATGGGACCGTATCACCATCACCTAAAGAACTGTCATTGCATGCGTAAAATCGAGATATAGTTATACACTCTTTAAGGGTGCTATCTCATTGATACATCCTAACTAAAATATTATAAATGCGTTTGTTTGTTCGTTTGTTACGCTTTCACTCCTTATCATCACCGATCATCACAAAATTTCGCCATACACGTTGTCAGGAGTACAGTAAAGAACATGTACGATTCATACAGACAAAAGTACTGTTGCCGAGGGATAGAAATAATTGAAAAAATCTTACATTGTTATATAATATATCATATCAGGTAGTAACATAATAATTACGTATGTAGGTACGTTTTTATATCTAATGAATGAATACTAACATTTTGCGTTGACGTTTATATTACCGACAAAGTAAAGATATCACTACGACGTAAAATATAAAACTATATTTGAAGAAGTTAATAATGTTCGCCTGACCCGGCGACTCGGTAGAAAGTAGTGCTTAATAAAACTAAATAGCCTCGTCAAGTTCTGCAAACAGTCATTCAGTGCGCTCCAGTGAATTTATTTCAATCTGAGATCTCTCCGTCTAAATATGCAGTATCTAAGTCGAGCTCGCCCCTGCCGTTGCACTTATCCCAAACAATTTAACTTTGAACTGAGTTTCTCAGTACCTTCGTTGTGTTTCAAGGTTTCTGGTGAAATTATTTGATGTAGGTATTAAATCGTTTCGTCAGAGAAGTGTTTAAGAAAAATGTTCATTGTTTGATAATTACTCTTTATTAAAGCATTTCGTTACGTGTAACGTAGTAACGTATTTGTATTCCATATATGTTTACTTTCTCACGTTGTTTTCCATAACGATTTTTGAGCTTTGCGCTCAAAAATCGTTCTAGTATCAAAAGTTGTTCTAGTAGGTCAATGATAGAAATAATTTATGGGTGAGCGATACATGCTCTTTTTATACAAATAAAATAGCAAAACTAAATAATAATATTTTAATATGTTAGCTTTCTACGCTCTTTCTTTATACTTTATCACTTTTGCCAAATTTCACACTCCTTTGGGCGCACAATATGTTTAGTACGGAGTAAGTAAAAAGTTTTCTATTCACGCATTCAATAGATCATGTGGCACTTATATAAAGCTATTTATAAAATCCAAGAGCCCTATCAGCCATTAAAGAAACAACATAAATCTGTCCCCATTATTACTAGCCGGAATGTTCCTACTAATATTTACTAAGTAGAAAATGACTCACCAATGTACTTATATAAATAATGATTAGGTAAATATTAAATTACCCAGATTTTATTGTATTATATAGGTACATTTATTATGGATATCATAGATCTTTTACACAAACAGTCAGCAACATTATTATTGATTAAGTTAACTATCCCTTAGCTATTGCTGATATAAAATTCTTACATTAGTTGTAATTGTAAAAGATTACACGGAATTAAGAACTCGCTAGTGTGTATCCACTTAAGTTGCTAACTGTCGTACACGTTTCATATTGGTATGTCACATAATTACTTTTAATGGCTTATTCCCGTGCGCTCCAAATCTATTGTTCTCCAAATTTCATTTTCCCATACATTCATTACCAGGCGCTCCAAGGATTTTTATATTAAAATAATAAATAAAGCCACATTTCCCAATTTCATTCCCTACAGCTCCAAAACTTTCTCTAGGTACTTTGAGATTTTATTCCCAGCAGCTCCAAGAAAATAGTCAATACTTTAATACAAAAATCGTTACCACGAGCTCCAAAGATTTCAAAGTAACGTAGGCAAAACAAGCCCAAACGTAATAATGAAGGAAAGAAATGCAGCTACTCACCGTATTGTTGATGCTCTGCGTCACACCCACCCCGCAGCTACTCTCTACGACCTAACATTACCTAATGATGTGTAAAACAAATAGTTACTTTCATTAATCAAAAACCCTCAATTTCTGGAATTCATACTTTTTATATGGCAAGAAGCTCAATACTTCATTAAATATTATTGCACCAAAAACAATCGAAGCCGTCAGTCAATTAATAAAGATTTAAAATTTAAAATTATTTTACAAGACTATGGCAACAAAACAAATTATATTAAGGAGACAATTGAACAACTTTTAAAATAGTAATTTCTATAAATAATTTACCTTAGTAACCTTTTGTAAGTTAGTACATCATTTAAGCTTATATTTATAGTTAAATTGGAATAATATAAATTATTATTTACATTTTACTTAAGATTTTACAGTTTGAATTTAAATATAACTACAACAGTATTATTTTTTCTTATTTGAAACTATATTATATTTTTATGTGTACCATGAGACTGATTGTTATTACAAAAACTGTGTTTTTTTATTATTTGTTACTATTATTTTTATAGTAGATTCTATTTATATTATAAGATTCTAATTTATTAAAGTAACTAATATGTTTTAATATTCGTGAATTTTTATTTTCTAAGTAAATTTTCTAAGTAATCATATCATAGTAAGTAAGTAAGTAATCATATATAGTATAAGAGTGATTGTGATTACTGAAACTGTGATTTTTAAACTATTCATTACTATTTAAAGAGTAGATAGCATAAGATTCAATTCCCAGTTTTTAAACTGATATGTTTAATTATAGGACTTTTGATTTTTTAAGTACGTACATATAATATGTAGGAATAGTATAAGACTATTGTGATTACATAAGCTGTGAATATTTCATTATCGTAAGTTACCATTGTATAGTTACAATTATGTAAGTAATTTACCAATTTCACTTTAAAATTGTTACCTACGTAAATTTAAGCAATTAATGTTTAAAAGAAAACAAAATCTCATTATTTACTACTTTCTATATAAAACCATGTTGAACGCTAACTTATTATAAAAATTAATATTATATTATTGCATGTTTTAATTCTGCTAACCATACAGTTTGTTTTGGAGCTGTCGGGAACACACTAGTAAGTAGGTCTTTATTTAATATTGTAATATAATTTGGAGCTCTTGGGAATAAATGTATGGCGATCAGAGGTTTTAAAGAAATAAATTTGCATAAGGTTTCGGAGCCCTTGAGAACGATTTTACAAAATAATATTTTTTTTTTTTTATCTTTATTTAAGGAGTTTAGTCAAACATGACTATGTCACTCCATTAGACCTTCATACAACTTTACAAATCAAATAATAAACATAAAACGAATATTATAATAGCGATTGAGAACGTCTTCTCATACCAATGGCAACCATCTTATACAATAGCACAGCATTGATAGACAGTGGAAACGCTAATACAATGTTGCAACCTCCAGTTTCTTTAATATCTGCACAGTTAAACAAAAATTCTCGTTCCGGACACATTCCACCACAATATGAAAGACATCTTCAATGATTCCACAAGCTGTACAAAGTGGAGATGGTACTTTCTTCATTAAATAGGCAAACCTATTGAGTGGAATGTGACCTGACCTTAATCTAAATGCTGTAATTAACATATTTCTATTAAATTTAGACTCCTCAAACCACGGAGATTTCCATGGTTCATTCTGTAGTGTTTTATACCAAATGCCTTTCTTCACTGATCTTTCATCAAAATAAACTTTCCATAAATCTGCACAATATTCTTTGATTAGATAAATACAATCAGTGAAGTAAGGTAGTACATTTAGTGGAACACCATTAACAGAACCTTCTTTAGCCATTCTATCAACTATCTCATTCCCTACTAAACCAATATGTGAAGGTATCCACTGAAGTGTGACTTCTTTATAATTGGCCTTCAATTCAAGAATTGATTTAGTAATAGTGTAAGCAATCGGGCTACCTCTTAAATAAGAGGTGCACCGAGCCACATGTTGTAGGGCACTCTTAGAGTCGGTAAAAATAACAAATTTCTTGTACGCAACTGAATTAATATAGGACAGTGCCTCAGAAATAGCTAATAATTCCAAATGCATAATAGACATATTATTGCTAATTTTAAATTTCCTTGAACTATTCAATTGCGGGTCAAAAAAAGCAGCACCCATGCAACCAACTAATACGTCTTTTGAGCCATCAGTGAACACTTTATGATATGCTGAATATCTATTTTGTATGAACAAAGAACAAGTAGATTTGAGTATATTGACGTCATAATTTCTTTTAGCCTGATCAATGCCTTCAATTTTGAATTTAATTACGTTGCTAAGGTTGTACCAATTTATCCAATATTGCATTTTATACATATCCAAGCAATCCAACGAATCAACCTCAATGTTTTTGAATTTGCTAAAAATTTTAATTAAACATGGGATCTTTTTATGCCTCCAGTAACTACGTGAAATAAGGCTACTCAGCTCTCTTACGGTGTTTATTGTATTATTATTAGAAAACGACAAAGCTCTTAACCAAAATTTGCCAGCCAGCAATGTTCTACGGATTTGTAAAGGTTGTACACAGAGCTCACTCTCCATCACATGGATGGGAGTGCTTTTGACAAAACCTCCAATAATACGCATAATTTGGTTTTGAATCTTGTCCAATTTATATAAATTTGAATGGGCGCTACAGTCATATAAAAAACTACCAAAATCAATTCGACTTCTAATAGTGGCAATATAAAGCCTCCTTAAATGTGTAGGGTGCATACCCCACCCTGAACCAGCCAATACTTTAAAAATGCTTAAATATTTCTGAGACCTTTGACACAACTCGTTTATATGTTTAGTCCACCGTAAAGAGCTGTCCAACCACATGCCTAAATACTTTACTTGAGACACTTCTTGTAATATTGTGTTATGTATTGTAATATTGGTAATTTTTCTATTCAAGCCCTTTTTGAACACACAAATTTTACTTTTACTAGATGAAATATTTAATCCTAAATTTCCTAACAGCTTTACAATAATATCTAAAGAATTTTGAAGGGAGCCACATGCGTTATCTAAATCTTTATGACAAACATATATCACGAAATCATCGGCGTATTGAGATATAAATACATTTTGTACAACTTTACAGATATTGTGAGTCGCAACATTGAATAATAACGGAGACAATGGGTCGCCTTGCGCCAAGCCTAGACCAGTACTACGTTCAATAAAATGATGTTCATAATTAATTTTTAGGTGTCGTAAACTAAGGTAATTCCAAAGGTAGCAACAAATTTTTGATCCAACACCGGTTTCATTCAAAATATCAAGTAAAGAACATATGTTTATATTATTGTACGCGCTATCGATATCCAGAAAGCATGCTAAGGTAATCAAATTTTTTGAGAAGCCTGATTGAACTCTTGTCACTAGCCTGGTTAAACTATCCAAACATGATTTTGCTTTTCTGAAACCTACCGTCTCGGGTGAAAAAAATCCTTTATTTTCTAAGAACCATTCTAGGCGTCTATTTATAATCAAATGAAATACTTTACAGACACAAGACATTAAACTAATAGGACGAAGTGATGACGATAAAGAAGGGTCACGTCCAGGTTTAGGGATAGGGACCACGTTGATGTCACGCCATTGGATTGGAACAAAACCATTAGCTAGAATAATATTAAATATAACTACTAAAACAATTTTGGCATTTTTAGGTAACCATTTTATCATCGAAAATGTAATGTTATCGATTCCGGGTGCAGTGTCACTGGTCTTAATACAGGTCTCCATTTCATGTTCCGTTATGGGTAACTCTAATTTGAGATTCTGAACATTAAAACATGGTTTAGGTGGAGATACAAACGCGGGGCATAAATCATTTAAAAACAAATTACATTTATTGCGATCTTTATGAGAATTTTGCCATGTATTTCCCTTGAACCATTTCATCTTCTTCCACATTTCACTAGAAGATGTAGTTTTATCCAAGGAGTTACAAAAATTATGCCAATTAACTGATGCTGCCGTGCGTATTAACTTTTGGGAATCTCTAACGCATTTTTTTAGAGTAATTAAGTTTGATGGAGTAAGATTTTTTCTGAACCTTGACAATGCTAACCTTCTTTTGGCAACTGAATGAGACAATATTGGGGACCAATATGATTTAGGAATAAATTTATTACTTGGATTCAAATTTACTTTAACCAATGGTATATATAAGTTTGCAGCTTCGTTGATGTGTTTGATAAAATTATTATATAAATGCTGAGGATCTCCAATTACATTAAAATTGTTAAAGCGTTCTTCTAGATAAGTTTTATATGCACTCCAGTTAGCCAATTTGTAATTACGTTTCTTAAGAAAATGGGGAGCTAATGAAACATTCACTGATATATGAATGACAAGGTGGTCACTACCTAAGCATTCATTTGTTACTTGCCAATTGAGAAGACATGCTATATCAACTGTCGCCAAAGATATATCAGGCGAGCTTCTCTGAATATTGCCGGCTACTAACTTAATTGTTAAGTGTGACTGTTATCATTTAGCGAAATTACATTGCTCTCGGATATTGAGTCATATATTTGCGAGCCTCGAACATCAGTTTTGTATGACCATGTCGAATGATGCGCGTTGAAATCGCCTAAAAATAAAGTTTTATTATTAAATAGACAAAACAAGTATTCCCAATCGACACGACGAGTACGTACCCATTGAGGACAATAAACGGCAACATATTTTCAATTATCCTACAATTAAATATCCTAACATGTATTAATTGAATATCTTCATTTGGATGAACTACTTATATTACATAATTGAGCCCTAATTGATCTGTGAGTAAGAATGCAAATGCCTCCGTAACTGTCGTCTCGGTCATTTCTAAAGATATTATAATTATTCATCTTTAGACTGCATTCAGAGTCCAACCAGGTTTCACTTACTGCTCCTATATGAATTTTGTTTTGATTTAATAATTGTTCAAATATTAAACGTTTCGGTCTTAGACTTTGCGCATTCCACTGTAAAATATTGATTACAACAGATCCATTCACAATATTGTTAGCCATTATTTACTATATTAAATATTTGTTTTAGAAAGGACATATCAGCAAAATTTTCTATTAAAGCAGAAACACACCATTGAACAGAAATACTAACTATGGATTTAATTTTTTCATTAAGATTATATCTTTTAGAAAATATGATATCTTTAATTTTGTTTAATAGGTACTGAAATGATTGGTGATTTTCTATTGTATATGTGCTAGATTGTTTTGGACGTTCATCGGAAACAGGATTGTTACTAATATTGTTTGCATTAATACCCGGGTACAAACTATCATTACGGCGGCGACGCGGTCGCGAGCTCGAGCGCCTGCGACGTTCAGTGGATGCGCGCTCCTCGGCGGGTGCATTGATGTCAGCGTCAATGCTATGTGACTCCGTTGAAGATGAATCATTCATTTCGTATGCCAATTGTTCCGACGAGCTCCGTTGTTTACGTTTGCCAGCTTTTGTACAACATCACTTGAAGTATTTTTCTCCTGGATACTTATTTGCTTCGATTTATCTGCTACTACTGCTGCATACGTCTTAGAGGTGGTCTGATGTTGAGGTGGCGAATATACGAGTATATTTGAGCTGTTACTAGTAGGCAGAACGCGGTCCGTGGGACGCGGTGAAAAAGGCGGAACATACATAGTTAGGGCTCGCCTGTATGTACAGTTAAACTCCGACATAAGACATCTGATTTTCTTTTCTTTTATGAATGCTGGACACGACCTTGCTAAGGACATATGATTCCCTCGGCAGTTGACGCACTTAAAAGAGGTAATTTCGCAGTTTGCGTGATGATCACCACATTTGGGACAAAAAATTTTGTGTGATGGGCATATTTTAGTTGTGTGACCAAAGCGCCAACAGCGCGAACATTGTGATACAGGGAACGCGTATGGTTCAACAGCAACTTTCAAATTGCAAATCTTTATAAATGGCGGGCGAGAATTTCCTTTAAAGCATATCCTTATAGTTTCACTTTGCACCCAACCTGTTTCGGAATGCCTACGATTTAGTCTTTTAACCGATATTATTTCCGATTCATTAGAACTTTTAATACATTCCAACAGCTCAGAATCAGATAAATCCAAATCTATGTCCCGTTTAATGCCATACGATGAATTAACCTCCCATGTCTTCTGAATTCTCCATTCTTTGTCCTTAAAACTTTTACATGAAATTAACTTTTCTGTGTGTAATTCATCATCGAAACTAACTAAAACCTTAAAAGCATTAACATATTTTACTCGGTGAATTCCTAAAATGTTTTCCGAATCAAACAGTTTGGCTAAGGCGAGCTGTTTCGGTAACTTCTCTAAACTGGAAATGCATACGTCTATCTTTTCAATTCTTCTTCGTTTATCTCTTCTTACTAGCGTCCAACTTTCTTCTTCATTCAGATCACGTTCTTCAACATTGGATCAGTTCCTCTCTAATTGATTTTGCTGCAACTCAACACCGCTCATCACATCTTCTTCCATTGTGTGTTCATCCATACTCAAATTGTCTGCTGCAGACTTGTCATCCTGAAGTGCACTTTCACTCATACTGTATAAAGTTGACAATCTAACAACGCGATAGCGGCGAACCGCGCCAAGCGCGTCGCCGATAACCGGTTATTTTATGTGGTAAACAACTGACTTATTATAGTGAATAGATTATATTAAACACGTCCTAATCGCTCCGAGAGACAATGGACACTGCAAAATAATAATAATGTTTTATTTTAGTCTTGGAGCGCTTGGGAACAAAATAGTGGAGCGGGCGGGAATAAGCCCTTTTAATACTGTTCCACAAACTAAAATTCAGAAAGCGAACCAAGTATCTATGTAATACCTTTATGGATTCCTAAAGCTGTTAACTCTTAAAATCTGTGTACATTATCGGTGTATTGGGTACCTAGATACTAGTCTAGCTAACACACTTGAAACTTAGCCTTTGACATCCGTCCTGTAAGTTAAATTGGGAGCTCCGACATCGACAGCACCTTTATTAAGTTTTAAAGTGCCACTAGAATAATACTACAACTAGGTAGGATAACTAAGTACCTACCCAACTAACGTCCAAAAAGTAGATGAAGGTATTTTAAAGTTGTTTATAAAGCGAAATATTTTAATCTTAACTAATATTATAAATGCGAATGTGAGTGTGTTTGTTTGTTTGTTACGCTTTAACGCCTTATCTACTCGACCTATCAACATGAATTTTGCATACACATTTTTAGAGGTACAAAGAGGGACGTAGGGTAGTTTTTATCCAGGAATTAGTACCTACTGTTACTAACCTAACCTATATTTACGCGAGCGAAGCGGCGGTATAATAGGTTCGAATCCCGTGACAGTTGTTACTTGTGTGATCCACAAATTATGCTCATGAGTCTGGATATTATGCTCATGAGTCAATTATGCTCATGAGTCTGGATAATGAAAAAATAAATGAAATATAGTTGTAGTACCTATATTCTTTATGTACTATACATTCAGTCAATTCCAGTCATTTAAGTGGTTGCCTTGCCTCTGCCACTATGCCGAGTGTTGTGTGTTCCACGAATAGTTGTTCTAAGACTATGTTTTCTTTGTGTCCGTTGTTGCAATGTTTGTAAAGCAACAACAGCAAAAACCACAGCACTAAAATTATAACCTAGTCTTTTTTTATAACACAAAAACAAAAGCTTTTAAATATCATATCGTGGCATTTAAATATGTTCCATACCTATGCGGCAAGCACATATAGGTAAATTCGAGTTTAAACATTCGAAAATCATACAACTATCAACCTATGCTATTGGCTTTTATATAATTTCCTTTTGACAGTTGGAGAAATCTCTTCGGGGGTTTAATTGACTTTATCGACTTTTGGTGCAAGCTCGCTTTTAGTCTGTTTACCAACTGCATTAAAATAACTCAGGTACTTACTGGCAAATGTATTCTAGTATAACACATTGAATAAACATTAGTACTACATCTATATATTAATACGTGAAGCAAAAACTTTGTATCCGTTTATACGACAATTGCGCAGATGAAGGAGTATGAAATTTGGCACAGTTAAAATTTATAGGTATAAAGGAGAAGGGGCAAATGCTAATATTTTTATAAAATATGCATTCTCTCTCTATGGTCGGTTCCTCATGTCTTAGGATCGTGATCATCGTTGGATAATCCACACTTGGATCGAACGATTTGCCTCCATCGGTTCCTGTTCATGGCACTTCTGACCACCGAGGTAAGTTTGGTTGAAGATGAGTGCTTTACTTGATCGGTCCATCTGGTTGGGGACCGTCCTCGACCTCTCCTGCCCTCCGTGTTCTCAACTACGATCAGCTTTTCGAGGTTCTCATCTTCTCTCCTTACTATGTGGCCGAAGTATGTCAAAATGCGCTGCTGACAAATTGTGGATAGGCGGATTTTTATTCCAAGCTGCGCAAGAATCGATGCATTGGTGCGTTTGGCAGTCCACAATATCCTCAGCATACGCCTCCAGCACCACATCTCGAATGCATCAATGTGTCTCCACTCCGTACAGGAATATTGGGAATATTAAAGAGCGTATTAACCGGACTTTGGTGTTAATGGTTATTCCCCTCTTTTTCCAGATATAGTTAAGTCGGGTCATAGCATCCTTAGCCATTCCAATACGCTTCTTTACCTCCGGTACACAACTGCCGTCGTTATAAATTTGTGCACCCAGATACAGATAATGGACCACAACGTCGACCCCTGGGATGATGTCTGTGGTGTTAGAGAGTTTTCTGGCACGATCTACTACCATTATCTTCGTCTTGCTCCTGTTTACTGCCAGACCCATGCTGTTGCTTTCGGACTCGAGTCTCTGAAACAGTTCCCGCATATCCTCCACAGATGGAGCGAGGAAGGTCGTGTCGTCGGCATATCTGAGATTCGATATCCTTTTCCCGCATACTGAGAATCCCTTATCCCAATCCTCAAGTACCTTCCGGATGATGTATTCCCTGTATATATTGAACAGAGCCGGGGATAGCATGCAGCCCTGTCGCACGCCTTTTTTCGTCGCGAACGCATTGGAACAATCGGTGCCGATTCTGACAAAAGAACGGTTCTCGGTGTACAGGTGCTGAATCTGCTGGAGATGCTCAGGAGGCCCCATCTCGTGCAACACAGTTCACAGTTTATCCCACTATACGCAATTAAATGCCTTTGTGTAATCTATGAAACACAAGACAAGTGGGCAATTAAACTTTTTGCTCTTTTCGATGACTTGATGGACATTGAGTATCTGATCCCTTGTGCCTTTACCTTTCACGAAACCAGCCTGTTCTTCGGGTATCTGATTTCTAAGGATAAATATGCATTACAAATACATTAAATTAATGAAAAACACTACACGCACACAACCATGCATTTGACACAAGCAGTCGAATCGCGTTCATAGTATTTCGGCATTGTTCGGTTGACTTCGTAGAATGCTTCGTAACTATGGATAGGTACATACATATGTAAGTGGAGTAGGTGACTAAATGAAATGTGATTAAAAGGGTATATATAAAGTATAAACCTTAATAACCATCAAATTAGAATTTAAATAAATTATGGGCAAATTTCGACCACTTGGCGACCGCTAGTAATAATAATTCGACAATATTTTTGTATAAGTACATATTATGTTTAATATGCGCATAATCATATTATTATAATGAATGAGCAAGCCGCAGCCAATTCGGTTGTAGGTTGTATGGTGAGTGTGTGCGATTCAAGGACGCTCGCTTGCAATACCCAAGATTCGCTGCACTTTCAGCGCAAAAACGCCTCCTCCTGTACGAACTTCCGTGTGCTTAGGCGTTTCAGCTATACATATTACTAGAATTAAGTAGATACCTAATCATAACTCACAATTAGGCACAAAAGATAAGGACCCAGGACATGAACATTAAGGTCTCGGGTGCTTATCTTTTCTAGTGTTTATATTCTTTATTTTATATACCGCTAAAGAGAATAATCGTATTATTATTTCCAAAGTCCTTCTATGTGAAGTATATAAATGCATTGATTATGGGTTTAAAAAGTAAATTAGTATAATATAAATCAGCCCTGTATTAAACTGTCCCACTGCTAGGCACAGGCCTCTTCTCAGTGTGAGAAGAGTTAGGCCACAGTCCACCACGCTGGCCTAGTGCGGTTTGGCAGACTTCACATATCTTTGAGAACATTGTGGAGTACTCTCAGACATGCAGGATTCCTAACGATGTTTTCTTCATTTGTAAAGCTAGCGATAATTAACTCTTTAATACGCACATAACTTCAAAAAGTCAGAGTTGCGGACCTTGGGATTGAAATCGAGACCTCTGCGTGGCAGTCTAACGGTTTTTCACTAAGCTATCGCGGTTTAAAAATAAATTAGTAATTTAGAAATATGAAATAGTTCCACGTCCGTGTCAATTACTAGACAAGCAGTTTGGAACTAAATTCCCCTATATAAAAAGTAATCTGTGGAACTAAAATTATGTCACCGGAGTGCATAGCGGCAGCGTGTTGATTGAAGTGCTAGTCGCATTTAAAGCTATATCGTTAACTAGACGCTACTCGCATGCGTACAAACATTTTGATAATATGGATTTACTAAATTTAATATTATATTGACATATAATAGAGTAAAGAATTATTTCTTGAAAAAACACAACTCTGGCATAAAGACAGTCGGACGAAATCAGTTCTTTTTGCTTAAAAATAAAATGTAGATATATATTACTTGCGAGCCCAACTATAGAAATATTCCAATATGTTTAGATCCAAAAGACGTTGTCATGTAAAAGCAAAAAAATAAATCTTAGAACCCGATAGCAACGCGACCTACCGGGACCAATATTAATTATATTTAAGCCGTTTAGGGATTCATTCAATCACCCACAAAAATATCTTCAATATTGGTCCAGCCGTTTAGGAGGAAATCACGAACAGACACGTTCAAAAGAATAGGTATACCTACCTATATAAATAAATAAACATAAGGAGACAACTTTGTTTGTATTGGCGTATGTAGGTAGTACCTATGACCCTGTAGCGTACCTACGTATCGTAGCCGTACCGAGCACATTTCCAAAATGCATAGGTACTGTTAATTAATGTACTAAGTAAAGCTCATTAAGTCTACTAATTAATTGCCTAACAGAAAAACACATTAACCCTCTCCGATCTGGGAATCGAACCTGGGATCATATGATCAACCGTTAACATAAACACAAACATACGACATACGACAGAACTAACGCGGCAGTATAAAACCTGTAATTTGATTATAAAGATTATCGTTATATACAGGGTGTCCCGAAACTCAACAATAACCTGGTACCGGGCGAGAGGCCAAGGTATACCAGTGACGAAAAAAAAAGAAAAATCCATGTCACTTAGTCAAGCGAAAATAGACATTTTTCGAAATAGTTGAAAATTTGACACACTTGGATGCATTTTTAAGTAAATCACTGTAAAATTGTGAAAATTGTGATCACAGTCACAATTTTCACAATTTCACAGTAATTTTTAATAATATAATCCCAAATAACAGTGCTATTAATCGCAACCACAAATCAAAGTAATAAACATTGTTAACTACGTAAAATAAATTAAGTTTTGACGAGTTATGGTTTACAAAATTATTGTCAGTTAACTTTGACACTCCATGTTAGAAAGAAAATGTACCGCACTACCCTTAGCAAGTTATTTCAAAAGATGGCCCATTTCGTCTAGATTTCAAAATACTACAACACTTGCCACTTTTCTTGCCAATGAATGTGCTACTTCATATTTTTTTCGAAGGTACCTCATGGAAATGAATAAAAAATGATCGTTATTGATAAATAAACTTAAGTTTAATATTTTAACTAATAAGTAGGTAGCGCATTAGATAACAGAAAAACTTACGAGAAAGCGATACCTATCATTCGAACAATTGCTCTTTAATTTACAAGGAATTTTGTTGAACCGATTTTGTTTTGAGAACAATAAAAAAACGTCACAATTGAGACATTTTGAATCTTCACTTTGAGTGCGCTAGTTATACATATCTGTTTCCTTTTTGTATATTATAATATCATTAGTTTTAACACAATATTTCAGGGTTGTGTATAGGCTGTCGCCTACTCTAAGCCTCTCCTAGAAAATAAGCCTAGATGCGTTAATGAAGACCACTAGAAAATAAGTAGGTACTTATTATTTTTTGTAAAAATGTATCTAGTATTATAATAATAATAATAATAAGAGAGTCAGGTAGGTTAGGCCATTCCCGGCTTGCCGTTACTGGTTCGCTGGGGTGGAACTTCAAGAGCTAGGACTCTCAACTCTGGCTTGCCTTGGTCGGCCGGTCAAAGGGACGCCGCTAGAGCTATATGCTTGGGGGTGGAAGTGTCATTTTCAAGGGCATAACTACGGGTAAACCCGCTCCGGGTATCCGTTGTCACGAGACCCATGATGGCGAAACCGGCGCTGCACCGCTTGACACCCCTAGCCACGCGCACCGGTGTTGCCCTCTGCTGCTGGCTTGTATGCCTATGGTGGCTATTCAGGGGGCCTATCTAGTGAGTTGGCGAGTTACGGTCTGCCCATTGCATTTATGCTATTAGAGTATTCAGGGCAGACGCCGTTTTTCATCTATAGTTATCAATATACCGGTCCACCAAACAGCTATAGCCCATATATTAGAATCCATACGTAGCAATAGTCTTAGGCCTAGTGCCGCTGTCGGTGTTCCATCCCACCTTTGATTAAAACTCTCGAAGGGCGTCTTCACGTTGGACCTATGTCTCCGTGTAAGCCTCCCTAAGAACCAGGTATTTTTTAATATAATATGTTAGAAAATACCTGTGATAAGAGACACATAATAATAATATTGTACGACATACACACAACACCATCTAGCCCAAACTAAGCAGAGCTAGTACTATGGGTATTATACTAGGCAATGGATAAACATACTTATATACTTTCTTTTTTGTAAACCCGTACATATTACGCATAGATACACCCAGACCAAGACAAACATCCATGTTCATGTACACAAATGTTTGACTTGTGCGGAAATCGCACCCGCGACCTCAGGCTTAGCAGTCGGTTACACTAACCACTACGCCATCGAAGCCGACAAAACTTATGATTACGACATTCGGTATGAACATGTATCTATATAACAAGGAAATGGTTACTAAACACTTGCAAAATAATACCACCAAATTTCAAAACATATTATTTATACATTAAACATATAGATAAATTCAAGAACACTCATATAAAATTAAATTTTGAACATAACAATTAAACACAGTCACTTAATTTAGACTCTATTTACATGCTATGTATATTCTATTAAAATACTTAATTTAAAAAAATCTTAAATTATGAATACACACAGTCTTTTGGGTGAATTGTTAAGTAACGTAACAATTTAAACAAATGATGGTTTGAATTGTTAGGTTACTTCACAATTCACCTTTTTTAAGATCCCTTGTAATCTATAGATCTCTGCCTTTTCCTTGCACTATGTATAGTATTACTAAATAAAACCACAAATAGTTAAAAAAATATATGGGTAGTGATGATGAAAGTCTTAGTTACTTCATCTACTTTATGTTCTTTATTGTTGCCTATGCTAATGCGGCCAGCTACAGCCAATGATGTTGTCTATGGCATCTCAGAGATTCCAGTCTTTTAGATATCTAGTAGCAATACAATGGTTATTACATTGCACATCTTATACAGTAACCGTTAACAACTCAGTTCTATGTAACCATAATTACAACAATCATCTATAATAGCTTTCACAATCCCTTTATACTTCTTTGCAGCTTTGTCTTTTTCTTCTTGTGTTGTCCAAATAACCTTGCTTCTTATATGACCCTCTTCTTGCAAACCGTTTGACAACCACAATGCGCAGTTCGCAGTTATCACACATGCTGGTGCAACAACTTTCAAGTCATGGTACATCATTTGTCTAGAATAAACTTTTTGAGATTCCAAGCCACCTTCTTTTAACATTTGTTCAAATGTTTGATAGTATATGTCCAATAGTTGGTAATAATTTGATTGTCTTAATTCTGTGTTTGTGCTGCTAATTATAAGATAGAGTGTGTCAAATGCTGCACAGGATATTCTGACTGATTGGTAGTCTATTAGACAGGCTGATACAGGTATGTCATCCTGCAAAAATATAAATTTATAATAACTAGCCTACACTTTGCATTAAAACAACCTGTAATACTCAAGTATAGAGTAGATTTACTATTAATTTATATTAGAAAATAAATTTTAATCAGGCCATTAGTGTCAGAGATTACCTACAAACAATCTAGATTATAAATTATTTAAAAATATCACAATCTTTGTAACATTAATTGTAATGCAATGAATGTTTATAAATGACAGGCAATTTTTAATTTGATTTGAAATGAGAATTTCCAGACTATAGATCAACATTGTAACACATTCTAAGATTTTCATAATATTGTCTTATGTTTATGCAAATGTCATACATTGAAATTAAATACTTTATACAGATTTTATCACATTGTTTATTTTACTTTAAAATACTTTTTATACATAATTTTGAAAACTAACACTACTATTATTGAACTTTACTACTATTGTATAGTGTATGTATAGTGTTTAATTTCAACATTCTAAGATGTTATGGACAGTCCACAATCCTGCAATTACCTTGCAATTTTTATTTACAGTTATAGCATGCACTGTTTAATCATAATTATATACCAAACTTCATACTTAAATACCTATGGGACTATATATCATCAAGGATTAATATAAATTGATATTTGATAAACATACCTTATATTTATATAAAATGTTCTCTTTCCAAATATCTCCATGACAAAGACATGTTTTTTGTGCAGAAGTGACCACTGATTCAAATATTTGTGCACAATTACTTTTTAATAGCTGTAACAGTGGAATATAATCTGTTGTTTCAAATATCTTCATTGCTTTGCCTAATCTATCTCTCATGATATCCAAATACCTCTTATTCGAACTCTCCAGCAATGGCACACAAGTTTCAGATATTTTGCTATACAGATCTGGATTTTTATGCTCAAGAATAAATGATAAGGCATGTAATTTGGCTAACGACTTTAACGAAACTGTTATATGATCTAGATTAAGAAACATTTCGTGGGTATATGGTATATAACCATCTCCATGCATATTTTCCATTACTATAACCTCATTGCAATAGTCTTTCTGCACGTAATAACAGCGAGGTATAATGTAGTGCATCTCTGCGGGGATATTTATCTGCATTTCTTGATAAGCCTTGAGCATGACGTCGTATACAAAAATTTCTCTCGCGAACATAAGAGTAACCGCGCCACTGACACGGTACCGCTCATCTGTTGGGGCTAGTTTTAAAACTAATTGTATTCTAACTGACTTCCCTTGACATTCACCAGATAATACAACAGGAAAAATAATTCCAAAGTAATTCTGAGCAATGTTTTCAAACTTTTCTTGGGTATACTGCCAATTTTGGACATTGTGTTCACATGTTACTTTCTGTAATATAAATTTTATATATTCTTCGGTTATAGCAGCCATATTACAGAACTTACTCCGTTATTGCGTAATTTAAAAAACTAGTTTTAATACATAAACTAGAGGTCATCGAAAATATACAAATAATGTAAACAGAAAGTGACATTACTGAGAATGACACCTTGAGAAGATCTTTGACAGTTAACAGAATATCCACAGAAAAGTATAAAATCGGAATGATCAAAAATCATAGACCAACTTTAAGAGCATGTGGTACGAGTGTTCTTTTCAGAAAGTTGTTTTCACCAATTCTAACAAATAACGGTGAGCATTTAGTGAAAATTGTAAAATGTTTTGATGCAATGACGTATTTGTTAAACCTGAAGTAAAAAAGATATGGTCCAATTGACCATAACTTTTTTACTTCTAGATCTAGATCACTCATACTGCTTAGCTGACAAAAAGGCCATATCGTATATCTCTAAATACACTAACTTCATTTAATGTCTAAAATTTGTTAAGGATTTGATACACCATTTTTTGAAGATCACTCAGAAAGCGCGTGTGCTGATTAAGTGATTTAAAATGTTCATGTTTCAAGTGATTCTACCGTAAGACATACAAAATGTATACAATTATTAGTTTAGCAGAAAATGAAGATTGACATTGAAATATATAAAATTAGAATAAAAGACGTACTAAATTTTAGTAAAACATTTTAAACAATTTTGGATTTAGCCTCCGTTTATGTTTGAAGTTGGATTAATTAAATAAAATTCTAAATAAGCCACACAGAGATGGGATACTAAAAAAATGAAAACCTTGAATATACTGCTTTATCGATAAGTAATTTGTTACTATTACATATACCCTCACAATTTTAATTACATTACAACAACAAGAATAATATAATTTTATACAGCGTCAGGATCACCTGATGCTGTATAAAATTGTATTATTCTATCTCTTCTAATTTTCTATCTGTATAAAATTATCAGATTTTGAAGATCTCTCAGACGGCGCGTGTCCTGATCGAGTGATCTAAATAAATCTTTATAAAGTCGGTTGTGCATAAGAAATGAAAATTTGTTATTAGCTTTTACAAATTCTTAACAAATTTTAGAAGGTAAGTTCTAATAATACGAAGTTAGTGTTTGGAGAGATATATACGTAATAACCATTTTGGCAGATTAGCAGTATGAATTATGTAGTTATAGACTCTAACTTTTAATTTAGGTTTAACAAATTCGCCATTACACCTAAACATTTTTAAAATTTTCCACCAAATAGTCCCCGTTTTTTTATAGGAATGGTGCAACATTTTCAAAAGAACACTCGTACCACATGCACATAAAAACAATTAGGTACCATAATTTTAGAAACTGGCCGCTAATCTTGTCTGAGATAAAGTAGACACGCCTTTACAATAATAGTATCTATTTGCTGCTTTAATAACTTACATAGAAACGATTCACATTTGGGGTAATGGGTGGATACTTTGGTAATCTTAGTAGTTTCTTATTATCTCTTAAGGTACCTATATGTTAACGCTCCGTCTACTGTGTGCCGTGTGCCGTGTCTCCATCCGCTTGGTATTAGTCGAATGTTTATGTACCGGGCTATTGATAGATATAATGAAAGCTCCTCTATTTATGACAGAAAAAGATCTGGCCGTCCACGTATTCGTTCAAAAAAGGCGATCAAAGCAGTAAAATCCTGTCCGAAAGCAAAAGATTTTATCTCGGGAAATGAATATAGAATCTAAAGCCAAGTCGCGTACTATTTTAAAAGATTACTTAGGACTTGCAGCCTATAAGAGACGCACTGGTCATTATTTAAATGAATAGGGTCAAAAGGATAAAATCAAAACAACTTCTTAAGTGGTACGCCAAGGCAGGTCTGTCTGACGAGAATTTTTTACTATTGAGCACTGTTTTAACAAGCAGAATGATTGATTTTATGCTCAAAGTTCTATAGGAGCTTCCTAATTAGTCAGTAGAGTACAACGTGGACGTTATCCGATTTCAGTGATGGTTTGGTGGGGTGTTAGCTATCAAGGAGTGACTGCGCCAAATTTTTGTGAAAAAGGCGATCAAGGCAATATCAAGATTATTATGATTCTTGAAAATATGGTTAAGCCTCTTAACAACGCCATGTTCCATAAACAAGGATAGTCCTTTCAGCAAGACTCAGCACCGGGTCACAAAGTTCGATCCACCCAAGCGTGGTTGGAAACAAATGGTTCGGACTTCATTAGAGCTGAAGAGACAGCCGTCATCTAGTCCCGATCTTAATCCGCTGGATTATGATTAATGGTCAGTTTTAGAGAGTATGGCATGCTCTAAACTCCATGATAATTTGGAGTCCCTAAAACAAGCAATAATATTGGCAGTGAAGTGGTGAGAGTGCGTGTTTCTATTCATAACTGACGTCAACGTTTAAAGGGCTGCCAATGGAGATTATTTTGAATGAGTTTCATATATTGTAATTTTATTATATTAATATATAAACTAACACACATTACAGTAATAAATGTTTTATGCAATAGAAATAAAGATTTTTCCTTGGAACAATATTTATGTCAAGATTAGGTATACTATGTTCTATGTACTGTTGTCACGCCGACTAGGCGTGCCTCGGCAGCCGCGCTTGCAACGGCGTAGGAGCGCCTCCCCCCGCGGCCGCAAATAAAAACCACAGCCACGCCCTGGATCGCGCTTTTTCGCCGACGCTCATCAAGATAAGTGTCTCATCTGTGCTCCAGCCGGACCTCGCACCGAAGCCTTTTCTAGAAACACGCCCTGAGATACTTCTTATTGTGTAAAAATTGAGTCTCGCGTACTTTTGCCTCTATCCTAGATAATGTATTAAATTCCGTCTTTTTGAAAATTTAATTCAAAGCCAATTATAGGTATCCACGCATAGATTTGTAGAGTTTCTATGTATAATATGTATGTATTTACAAAAAAAAGTATATACATGTATATTTATCCATTGCCTAGTACCCATAGTACAAGCTCTGCTTAGTTTTGACTAGATGGTGTTGTGTGTTTGTGATAGAATATTATTATTATTATATTATTACTTTTCTAACATATACAGCACACTACTTTGGATAATACCAAACTATGTAATCTATGAGAAAAACTTAAGGCTGCCGTCTTGCCATGTTACATTTCGTGTTAAATGGATCAAAGGAGAACTCTTTGCACAGTTTATTGAAATCTCTACTTGCTCGCACAATGTAAGAATTTAGCCTATAGTTTGAAAGGGTAGGTGTAACAGATTTAGGGACATTAAATCTAATTGACTTATAGAGAACATTAAAATGCAGATTGTGTAAAAAGTCAGGGCATTCCAATTCATTGTTAATAATTTTTACTAATAAAATCAGCCAAACGACGACGATTTACAAGAGGTTGGACGTGGATTTTTTTACAAAGATGGAGATAGTTTGCAGACCTGTAAGGTATATGTAACCGAAAATAGAGAAATCTAATAAACCGTTTTTGTATCTTTTCGGTTTATATACTTCTAATAGCAGAGATTCCAGATCTGGAATGCATGCCAGATCTAGACTCTCAAGGTGGCTTCTTACATACGTATCATACAGTATTTCATAAGCTTTGGCCCTTTTGAAGCATTTAGAAATTCTCTTAATAAATCCATGTGCCTTAGAGGCCCTAGCAACTGTCTCAACTATGTGGACATTAAAAATAAGTTTTGAATCATAATAGACTCCTAAGTCACGAATAAAATCACATTTAGGGACTAATTGACCTTTCAGTTTATAGGATGTTGTGGGTGGAGAATCGTTTGCGACTTTAAGATATTACGGAACATTTCAGAGTTATTAAGTTAACTTAACTTTTAAGTTGGCAGTAGTCCTCCAAGCGCATCAGTACTGATTGCAGAGCTGCCATGTCCTTTGACGATGATATGGAAGAGAATATCTTCATATCATTGGCAAAACCCAGAAGATTTGGGCCCATCAAGGATCCTCGTGGTACTCCGCTGAGGATTGGGAGCCAACTAGATACATATTTAATTGCTAACTTGTGACCTTTTTTTCTAAATAAGAAGAGAATCATCTCAATAAATCACCCTTATACCGTTACCGCATTCGTTTTTAGGATATCATAATCAATTCATTCGAAAGCTTTAATATAATCGGTATAAACGACATCAACTTGTGCTCCATTGTTCATCTTATCATTTATGAAGTCAATAAAAGCGCAAAATTAGTAACTGCTGAACGGCATTTGAGAAAACCATATTGTAAATGAATTCTTTAAGGCTGTGTTGTCTTGATCATACACCAATCTCTCAAAACTTTAGCTATGGTACAGAGTTTAAAAATTTGCCTGTAATTTGCAACCTCTGTTTTAGGGGTTTTCTTCAAGACAGGAGCTATGAAGGCCTTCTTCCAGATTTGAGGCACAGTGTATGTACAAAGTGATTTATTTAAAAACAATGAGAATGGGACGGCACTCGTTTTAGCACATCCTATAAGTAATTTTGGGGATATATGATCAGGACCAGCTGATTTGAATGGATCAAGTTTAATCAGTAAGTTTATGACTACATCAATGTTAATTTCCACTGTACATATGTGCTATGTACTATGTATATTTATATATTTACTATGTACTATATATCGCACCCCCAATGGAATAAAGGCGTAAGAAGAATATGCTTACTTTAAAGGAGAGCAAAAAACTGCTTGATCTTATATAATTACCTATTATAGAAAGTACGTTTACAATATTTTGTTTAATTAAGTGAAACAAAAGCATAACGTACGATTAAATGTATTTTTATCAAATTTAAAGTATTTTAGTAGATTTATAGTATGAAAAATATCAAACTCATCCGTGAAAATCTTATTCGTGGAAGAGCCACGCTTCGGCACGAATGGGCTGTCTCGGCTGGAGTGATACCACGGCAGAAAACCGGCGTGCAATAGCGCTTGCGTTACGTAGTGAGGGCACTGGAGCACCCCAGAATTTTTTCATCGGCTGCTTTTCTTACTGGCCTATTCTCAAAACTTTCAGTGTGACCCACGTATACCTGTGGTGCAGCGGGCAAGCGATTTGAGTGTTGTGGGTTCAAGTCCCATATGGGACAATTATTTGTGACATCTACAAATTATGTTCCAAATCTGGGTGAGTCTTGTATCCGCAAATATCTCGACTAAATTTTTGGTAAACTAAAACAATAAGTAAATCTGTATTAGGCCCATCATAAGACACAAACGTATCACACAGCACCTGGATGCTGCAGTCAAAATATTTAGATTCTTCGCACCGTATAAAAATAATAATAGTTAGCTTAGTAGGTTTGTGCAAACGTTACCTAACGAAATAACCTCGCTTTTGCCTATACGCCAATTGTTATAGGTTAGGATTTCCGAGTCCCATCTGCCACCACTGCGAGTTTGAAGAAGACACGGTGCAGCACACGCTCGGGCAATTTCCTGCTTGTGCGGTGCAGCGCCGTGAACTCGTCTATGTATTGGGTGAAGACCTCTCGCTGCCCGCCGTGATCGAAGCCATGTTTGACAGCGAGAGGAAGTGGACAGCGTTCGCATCCTTCTGCGAGGATGTCATCTCGCAGAAAAAGGCGACGGAGCGGATCCCTGAGGAAAGTATCCTTGCGGATCCGAGCCGTCGCCGGCGAACCGGGCGGCGAAGACGCGCGTTCGCGTGCCTCTTGCTGCCACAATGAAGGCCGCGGGCGGGAGAACGGGGATCTCCCGCCAGCCAGCCATTGAGTCGGTCCGACGCAGTCTATATTACTGGGGCGTCACCCAGGGGTCGTAGTCTGCTGGGTGGGTCGCTGAGGTAGTCTCTTTTCCAGCGGCCCATCCACTATACAAGGCAGCGAGTAGGCACATAGTGGGGTTTTGGTCCGTAGGCCCGAAGTACGGAAGAGCCGGAAATAACCCTCTCGCCTCCCCTAATGAAAAAATGTTGCCAAACATTTGAATCGGATCGAAAGTGTTCGCGACAACGTTAACATTAGCTTGAGAATCGTATTATGATTGTAAATTCAATACATGTTATTTAAGTATACTGTATCAATAAAGTTTATAGTTCTGAAATAGTGCCGAATTGGGTCACATATAGACCTAAATATGTAGAATAGTTTAATAGTGTAAATAACATAATAAAATGTTTTCCTATAGTTTTATAAGAATATTATGTAAAAACGTAAACATTGCCAATAAAAATGTGCATTTTTCCCTCAAATTAGGAGTGTTAGGGTTCCTAGGTCCTAAGGTTTTAATAAAAGGTTTCACCTGTGTATTTTATTTTGTGCGCTACAAAAGGCGCTACAAGATGCTGAAGGAATTTTATTCCTAAAAATAACTTTACCTTACTATAGTATAGTCGTAAAGTTATTAAACTTTTTCTTTATATAAATGTAACCGGAAGTTAGGTTTTTAGCAAAAAACGTAGAATACCTATACCTAGACCTAACTCCCGATAGGTAAAATAGCTATCACTAGCTAGGTCTTTTCGTGCCATACGCGGCACTGGTTATATCATCACGCTAGCTAGTATTGTTCCATAGTTGTAAGCAGAAACATGACAATTTTATAATAAAAATAAACTTGTTTATCGGGGATTTCTAGCCAGCTCTCATTATGGTAAAGTTCTGAGGTACCTAAGCGACACAGTATCGGTCGACCGTGGGTGCTCAAGAAACCTCATCTTCAAGCCTCAAGAACCAAACGGAGCCAGCCAGAAACCTCAAGAAACGAACAGTCAAGATGTGTATTATTTGAATGAAGTCCTGACCCGCACACCGTATGACACGCCTTTCAGAGCCTCCGCACCGTGACCAGTAACCGCTACAGTACAGTCAACACACAGTGTATAGGACTTCAGCGACTTGTCAGTTGTTTTCGTAACCATCACAATAGTAACCTCAACTCCGAGTTCGCCCGTCCGATACAGAAAGATAGCAACGAATGCTGCTTAAGAACTGTGTACAATATAAATAATTGTCGAACCGAAAGTAAGGAGCATTTTTTATAAACTTGCACTGTGGGGAAGCGAAACGCAAGAGATAGGGATGTTTTCAAAACAGCTCGTTGTGCTCGCTCCAATTTTAAGAGTGTGGTTTTATAGGTGCCTCCCCAAATCGTGACACAATAAATTAATAATTTAATAATAATGATAGAAATCTGTTTAATAATAGTGAATAGACACCTGTTTGCTTCTCTTCCAGTGGAGTATTATTTTGCGATCTATTGTATTATAGTGAAAACATATTTATAAGTTCATTGTCTCTGTAAGATTAGAGATTTTGAATTATTAAAGAATTTATAGAAATAACATAATCACTCGATAAATTTCGAACAATACCAACAAAATCACATTTTAAACAAGTAACGGTTCCTATCAAAATATGCTAAGCCAGTGAAACATTTAATTAATTCTGTACCTTAGTGAGAAGGGTCAGCCATTAAAAGATTCAAATGTATGCAAAGCGAAATGTATATAAAAGCCTTCCTTTAACTGATTTCCCGCCTGCTTGCACCTTGTCATCGTTAAAGGATTATTCATAAACTCTATACAAGGGAACCCAATAGGTATAGCGATTAAGGGTAAATAGGTGGCTTTGAAAAAATCAAAGGAACAAAATCTTTACTGGTGTCCCCTGCAACCGCTCAACAGAGCTGCTAAATACTTAATTTCCTTAAATGTTTTATATTAAATATAGACTTTACGTGTACACGTATTTTAATATGGAATATTATCATTAAAGCGATTTATATATTTATTTAAATAGGTACATAATTAGATTCAGTCCTAACTTAATAAATAAGCCTATAAAAGGCCTTACCTAAAATTTTTCAGTGATTTAACTGTAGCTAATAACATTATTAGGAAACTTATATACCTGAAAGTTTGACATAAACACCATTAGTGGATCCATATACTGCACCGAACGAGGCAATAATCACTTAAATAAACAAAGCTGGAATGGGACATAACACAAACGGAGCTAAATAATAATATTATACTAACAAGATAAAATTAATGCATAACTGTATAACACCTGGCAAAGTTTATAGACACAGATTAAGTTAAGCTTTAAACAAACACGTGGCGTGCCAGTTTTATAGCGAGCTCAACTACACGCATGAGAAAATTGTTCCGTAATGGAGTGAGACAATAACGAGATCTCGACGTAATCTTACGCTCGGATAATCTAGCTGATACACTGACAATAGAATCCACTTATATCTTAAACTGAGATAAATCGTAAAACGGTTTTAGCATCAAATTATTTGGCTTAGATGACCTGTATTTCGACAAAACAGTCGGAACCGTGATTACACGGGGCCAATGTATTATTTAAAATCCGTTGATTTTTATATAGGCAAAAGAAAAATAAAATTATGAGCATAAACCGTTTGCCAAACATCTTTTTAGTACTATGGTATTGAAATGTACACTGCCCGACGCTGCCGAATAGTAATCTGTGAGTTGCCAAAAACTAATGAGGCAATATTTTTTTTAAATTACATGTTTTGCTGAAATTTTCGTACTACACTTGCGAGCAATCAAATCGACTCAACCCTTCACAGCGCACATCTACCTCAATTTCACAAATACTACAGGTGTATTTATGATAACAGTATGTCATCGGCAAGCTTAAAATGTCAGCTTTAATTTGGTGTCATTGTTATTGACATCCAATCATTTTTTTTTAAATTAAGAATGTCTGTACGTAAGTATAGGAAAATAGGGAAATTTAGGACAAAGGGTGGTCGGATGGTTTACAAATTAAACAAAAATTGGAAATACACTAAAAATGATTAATTTAATACTTGGTATTACCCCCTCTAGCTCTAATTACGGCTTGCAATCGGTTTTTCCTGGACCTTATTAACCGCCAAAAAGTTAATAAGGCATTTCTATGCCGTCCCACTCCTCTAATAATGCTGTCTTCAGCTTTCTTCTACGCTCAAAGGGACTGGATTTCTGACCCGTACTCTTTTTTAGTGCTCATCCGATAAGTGCTCAATGGGATTCATGTCTGGAGTGAGTGCAGGCCAGTCCATTGTGCGTATTTTGACTTCATGAAAAAACTGCCAAGTGATACACGATGTGTGATAAAGGGCGTTGTCGTGCATTAACAGAAAGTCTTCGCCAACAAACCGGTCAAACAAAAATGTCTGTGATATACCGATCAGCCGTTAGCCCGCCTCCACGGCCTCTCCCAGGTACAAAAACAAGCTCGGTTTTTCCTTTTAAGGAGATCCCAGCCGACATCATGCAAGAACTTCCGCCGTATGCAACTGTTTCAGCGAAACAGCACTGTGCAAATCGTTCGCCCGGACGTCTGTAGACCCGGTCGCTCGTGTCACTGCCATGCAGACACATTCTCTACTCGTCAGTGAACAGGACCGACCGCCATTGCGCAAAGCCCCAATCGAGATGCTCGCGAGCAAACTGAAGGCGCGCTTGTTGGTGGCCTGCACTCAATTTAGGGACCGTCGCAGGCCTTTTTGGAGTTAGGTTAGCTTCCCTAAAGCGTCTTCTTACTGTCCACTGAGGCTTTATTGCTCCGCTACGTATCTGGAGAATAGGTAGAGTCACTTGGGCACGAGGTAGCTCGCTTACGAGAACCGGATCTCTGAGGTTAGGGTGGAGAGTCGAGATTTGTGGACAAGATCTGTCAATAACTGGTTCTGGAAGGTACTCTCGGGCACTGGAAGGTACAGCGGCTCCCACTATTATAACCTAACGGTTGGTGTAGGGGAACGCTATATCATGGGGTGTGTGGCCAGAGAACCTCCCCGTGTGCCCGACGGCTGCTGGTCCTTTCTACATTTTAGTGGATTGGAACGGCAGTCGTTGGGCCGGTACACCCCGGGCAACACGGGTAATAATGTCCTTTCGGGGGCATTATTACTCGTGGCTAATACTCTGGCACACGCGTAGGGAACCCGAGGCAGTCTGTCTCGGGGTTATCGGCCCGCAAGGGCCGCGTTTGGGGGTCTCTCCACGTGTTCCTCTGATTAGCAGAGGAAACGTGGATTTGAGACAGGGAGGGTAGAGGAAGAAAACCTCGGTAAAAAATAACAAGTAGGGGCCCGTAAGGCCAGGGCAGGCCTAGGTAGGTAGGTAGGGTGGTAGGGTTAGGTTATGTATATATATATATATATATATGTGTATATATATGTATATATATATATATTTAGGGTTGTTAGGTTAGGTTTAGTTAGGTTTTTGGTTAGTTAGGTTAGGATAGGTTAGGTTTCTAGGTGGGGTGTGTGGCCAGAGAACCTCCCCGTGTGCCCGACGGCTGCTGGTCCTTTCTACATTTTAGTGGATTGGAACGGCAGTCGTTGGGCCGGTACACCCCGGGCAACACGGGTAATAATGTCCTTTCGGGGGCATTATTACTCGTGGCTAATACTCTGGCACACGCGTAGGGAACCCGAGGCAGTTTGTCTCGGGGTTATCGGCCCGCAAGGGCCGCGTTTGGGGGTCTCTCCACGTGTTCCTCTGATTAGCAGAGGAAACGTGGATTTGAGACAGGGAGGGTAGAGGAAGAAAACCTCGGTAAAAAATAACCAGTAGGGGCCCGTAAGGCCAGGGCAGGCTTAGGTAGGTAGGGATGTAGGATTAGGTTAGGTATATATGTATATATATATATATATGTGTGTGTGTATATATATATATATATATATTTAGGGTTGTTAGGTTGTTAGGGTTTTAGGTTAGGCTTGTTAGGTTAGATTAGGTTTAGGTTTAGGAGTCCTGCCCAGGTAGGCGATTTTGGGGTGTTGGGGCGGGTGGATTGGTCCAACATGGACCCCCATCCGGCCCAACACGGGGGGATAGAGGAAGACAACCTCTCTAAAAAATCACTAGTGGTGGCCGTTAGGCCGGTTTGGGAAGCTTAGGCTTCCTGCCCAGTCGGGCGGTTTTGGGGCGGGTGGATCGGTCCAGCATGGACCCCCATCCGGCCCAACCCGTAATCCTGAACTGACAGGACCGGGGGCCTTTGGGCTGCGAGGAAGAAAACCTCTATAAAAATCACCAGTGGGGCCTGTAAGGCCCGGGCGGGAGCACATAGGGGAGGGGAAACCCAATCCTGCTCCAATAAACTCGTTACCCGTTGAGTGTCGTTGAACATGTCTAGCGGCTCAACGGGACCGAGGGGCTTGCCTTAGTTGGCCGGCCCGCGAGAAGGAAAACTCACACCACCCAACAGCGAAGTTGTAAAAACCTCTGGGCACCTGCCGTCCCCCAGCAGTATATAGGCCTTCCCCCGGAATGAGCGTCACCCGGGGGTCGATTTTAGTTCGTCTCTTCTCGTGGGAACAGTATGGAAAATTTAATATCAAAAAACCCAGAAGATGAGAAGATGGAGAAGACGGAGGAGCGCGGAGTGCCTTTGCGCGACTCCAAAGGGCGCTTTAAGCGCCCTTTACGACCACGCACCAGCGATGCTGGAGCTGGCGCATCAACGCCTGACGGAAGCCGGAGGAGCTCCGTCAGCGTCGAGTCTGGATCCGAGGCGGGCTCCGGCTCTGAGGCCAGTCGGCCTCAGAGCCGGTGCTCGTCGGCGGCTCGACGGGAGAGGGAGGAGGGGGGGGATAGCCCTGCTTCCCTCTCCCGCAAGCTTAGGGCGACGCCCGGCGCTTCCGCGAAGCGCCGGAAGACGAC
This sequence comes from Catocala nupta, assembly GCA_963675205.1. Classification (NCBI taxonomy): domain Eukaryota; kingdom Metazoa; phylum Arthropoda; class Insecta; order Lepidoptera; family Erebidae; genus Catocala; species Catocala nupta. The sequence goes on along the minus strand of OY776100.1, from coordinate 13,899,813 downwards.
GCATCCCGTGCCAACGCGTTCGTGCTCGGACACGGAGGTGGAGGTAGTGGAGGGGATGCCCTGTCGGGAAAGGGCTGGTTCCCCGATGCCGCCTCCCTCCACGAGGAGGCTCCCCGGGCAGCCTTTGCCTGCCCGTCGAGACATCTCGAAGACGGCTGGGGTCGCGGATGCGTCCCCCTTGGGAGAGGACTCGGTTGCCGACCTCAGGCAACGGTTCGAGGCTGGCGCCGAGACCGTGTTGAGGGTGGCGGCCCGGTCCGGCAACCTAAAGGGGGGATTCGTCCGCGACCTCAAACAGGCTACGGAGGACATGAGGGAGGCCTTCTTCGGCATGTGGGGACGGGCTTCCTCCGACCTCCAGAGGCGCTGGAGGTCGGAGAACGAGGGGCTGCATAGGCAGCTCGCGGAGCTCCGAGCGGAGGTGGCGGCCATGAAGGCGGCCGCTGCCACTGCCGCTCGGGCCAACGCCGCCAAGACGCCCTCGGCCGCCGCCGGGGCGCCTGCCGGGAGGCCACGGGAGGAGTTCCCACCCCTCCCGCGGCGCACAGCGCGGCCCTTCACCCCCGCGGAGGACCGGCGTCCCGCCTGGGCGGACGAACTGATGCGGGCCACGGTGGCTCAGGCGCGCAACGTAGTTGATGCGTGCCTGGCCAACTATGGCCTCACGCCCGTTCCCACCCTGGGCCCTCCGCTCGGGGGCCGCCCCCGGATGGTCGGAGGCACGCCGGCTGGCCCGGCGCCCTCCAGTCCACCGGTTGCGCGGCAGACATCTGCCCCCACACCATCGGCCTCCTCTTCTAAGGGGAAGGGGAAGGGCAAGGGGAGGGCGACCGCCGCTGTGGCGCCGCGGCGCCCCGCCTCCCAGCCCCAACCCGCCCCGGTGGCCTCTACTTCGGCTGAGCAGCCGTGGACAGAGGTCGTCGGGAAGAAGAGGAGGAAGAAGAAGAAGAAGAAGGCCTCCCAGGCTCCCCCGGTGAGCAAGAAGAAGGGCCTCCGCCCAGCTGACCTGCGCCCCCCGCGCTCCACCGCCATTGTGGTGGAGCTGACAGAGGAGGGGCTCCGGCAGGGCGGCAGCTATGCGGGCGTCCTCCGGCAGGCCACTCAGGCTATGAGAGACAATCTCGCCGAGATGGGCCTCGCCGGAGGCGTCCAATTCAAGGTTGCCGCCACTGGGGCCAGAATTCTGGAGGTCCCAGGTGCCACCTCCGGCGACAAGGCGGACAGGGTAGCGGATAAACTCCGCTCCCTGTTCTCGCCTGAGGAGGTCGAGATCTCCCGCCCGGTGAAGTCCGCAGAAATGCGGATAACCGGGCTGGACGACTCGGCCTCCTCTGAGGATGTCGCCGCTGCGGTGGCACAAGCCGGAGCCTGCCCCCTGGTGCAGGTCAGGGTGGGGGAGATGCGCCGCGGCGATAGTGGCCTGTGCACGGTGGTGGTGCGCTGCCCAATCGCCGCGGCGAAAAAGGTGGCGGCCGGCCGTTTGCTGGTCGGGATGGTCTCGGCTCAGGTGAATCTCCTGGAGCCGAGGCCTAGGCGGTGCTACCGCTGCCTCGAACCGGGGCACGTGAGGCAGCAATGCACCGCCGAAACTGACCGCAGCGATCTCTGCTATCGCTGCGGTCAGCCCGGCCACAAGGCCGCCGCCTGCTCCGCCGCAAAACCTTCCTGCAGCCTCTGTTCTGCTGCAGGAAAGCCGGCGGAGCACCGGATGGGGAGCAAATCTTGCTCCCCACCGAAACGACGTAGGGCCAGAGGGGCGGTCGCCGGGACTCCGGCCGCCCCGGCCCCGTCCCAAGCAGGGAGCAGTACGGAGGCGATGGACACATAATTAATTATGGCCCATCGCCTCCTACAGGTGAATATTAACCACTCCGCCAGGGCGCAGGATATCTTGCTGCAGCACATGGCGGAGTGGTCAATAGACATCGCCGTGGTCGCCGAGCCTTACTGCGTCCCCAGCCGACACAACTGGTTTGGGGACCTCGGAGGCTCGGCGGCCATTGTTTCGTCCGGACCCTCGCTCCTGGTGATGACAGACAGGGGCGAGGGTTATATATGTGTTGATTGGGAGGGAACCGTCCTGATCGGGGTGTACTTTTCTCCGAACCGGCGCCTCGCCGAGTTTGAGCAATTTTTGGGCGCGGTGGGGGCCGTTATTAACCGGTACCCATCGCGTCCGATCGTGGTGGCGGGGGACTTCAATGCCAAATCAACGGCTTGGGGATCCCCTGTCACCGACGCTCGCGGCGACGCGCTGGAGGAGTGGGCGATTGCGACCGGTCTCGTGGTCCTTAACCGGGGATCGGTCGCCACGTGCGTGCGCTGGCAGGGCGAGTCCATTGTGGACATTTCGTTCGCAAGCCCTGCCGTAGCACGCCGCGTCCGGGACTGGCAAGTGCTGGTCGAGGCGGAGTCACTGTCGGACCACCGTTACGTGCGGTTCGACATCTCCGCCTCGCCGGCGATCCCGGACGATCGCCCGAGGAGAGTGCACACCCCGTCGTCCCCACGATGGGCGTTGAAACGTCTCAACGTAGACGTGCTGGTGGAAGCCTCCATCGTCCAGGCCTGGACCCCAATGGGCGAAGGGCCTGTGGAGGTTGAGCTAGAGGCGGAGTGGTTCCGGGGCGCGATGACGCGGATTTGCGACGCGTCGATGCCCCGGGCCAGTGCTCGACCTCCTAGGCGTCAGGTGTACTGGTGGTCTGACGACATTAGTCAGAAACGCGCCGCTTGCATTGCGGCGCGTCGCCAGTACACTAGGTACCGCCGACGCAGGCGGTACCGTGACCCGACCGTGGAGGCACGGCTGCGGGGCGATTACGTACAGCGGAAGCACGCCCTGCAGTCCGCCATCAGTGAGGCCAAAACCCAAAGATGGGAAGAGTTCCTGGGGACTCTCGAGGCAGATCCGTGGGGCCGCCCGTACAAGGCGGTCAGGGGCAAGTTGCGCCCCTGGGCCCCACCGGTCACCGAGAGTCTCCAGCCCCGGCAATTAGAGGAGGTGGTCTCCGCTCTCTTTCCTTCGAGAGCGGAGCACACGCCTCCCGAAATGGCGCCGCCCGATATTGAGGAGGGCGGTGCCGATGCCGGGGCGCCAGAGGTTACAATGGCGGAGCTCGGCGCGGCAATGGTTCGGCTCCGGGGCAAAAACACCGCCCCGGGGCCGGACGGAATTCCTGGCCGCGCCTGGGTTTTGGCCTACGACGCCCTAGGGGACCGGCTCCTCAGGCTGTTTAGCGCCTGTTTGGAGTCGGGACGGTTCCCTGCCATGTGGAAGACGGGTAAGCTGGTCCTCCTGAGAAAGGAGGGCCGCCCCGCGGACTCTCCCTCCGCGTACCGCCCCATAGTGCTGTTGGATGAGGTGGGCAAGCTCTTTGAGCGTGTAGTGGTTGCCCGCCTCTCCAGGCACCTGGTGCGGGTGGGCCCCGACTTGTCCGAACTGCAGTTCGGATTCCGAGAGGGCCGATCGACGATTGACGCGATCAGTCGCGTCAAGGCCCTCTCGGATGAGGCGGTCGCCTCGCGCGGGGTGGTGTTGGCGGTGTCCTTGGACATCGCCAACGCGTTCAACACCCTGCCGTGGGCGACTATTAGGGAGGCGCTCCGATTTCATGGAGTGCCTCCCTATCTGCGCCGAATAGTCGGGGACTACCTGCACCAGAGGAGTGTGTTCTGTGTGGGGCGGAACGGAGAGACGTTCCGGAGGGAGGTGTCGTGCGGTGTTCCGCAGGGTTCCGTTCTTGGACCGATCCTGTGGAACATCGGCTACGACTGGGTGCTGCGGGGCGCCCTACCCCCGGGCGTCGGCGTAACTTGTTACGCCGACGACACGCTGGTCACGGCCCGGGGAGAGGATTACGGGGCAGCTGCCCGTCTTGCCACGGCAGGGGTGGCCCTGGTTGTCGGTAGAATTAGGATGTTGGGACTGGAGGTGGCGCTGGAAAAGTCCGAGGCCCTGTTATTTCATGGGCCTCGGCGGGCGCCGCCACCAGATGCCCACATCATAGTTGGAGGGGTCCGCATCGGGGTGGAGCCGAGTATGAAATACTTGGGGCTCCACCTCGACGGCCGCTGGAACTTTCGCGTCCATTTTAGCCGCCTGGCCCCCCGGTTGATGTCGGCGGCGGGAGCGCTTAGCTCTCTGCTGCCGAATATCGGGGGGCCGAGTGTCGTCTGCCGCCGCCTCTATTTGGGGGTGGTGCGGTCGATGGCCCTCTACGGGTCGCCCATTTGGGCCGGCGCCCTCGATCGCCGAAACATCGCCCTCCTGAGGAAACCTCAGAGGGCGATGGCGATCAGGGTGTCGCGGGCGTACCGCACCGTCTCCTTTGAGGCGGCGTGCGTCCTGGCGGCATCGCCGCCCTGGGATTTGGAGGCGGAGGTCCAAGCGTCGGTGTATCACTGGCGCGTGGACCTCCGGCTCCATGGTGAGGAACCTACTCACGGGGCGGTGGAGACGCGAAGGTCCCAGGCTCGACTGGTCCTCGAGGCCAAGTGGCAAGAGCGACTGGCCCAGCCCCGCTATGGGGTGAGGACAGTCGAGGCTGTCCGTCCCGTGTTAAGGGAGTGGACGGACAGACGGCGCGGACCGCTCACCTACCGGCTTACTCAGGTGCTCTCCGGACACGGCTGTTTCGGAGAGTACCTGTGCAAGATAGCCGGTAGGGAGCCGACAACCAGGTGTCACCACTGCGAGGAGTGCGACCGGGACACGGCGCAGCACACGCTGGAGGAGTGTCCGGCGTGGGCCGAGGAGCGCTGTGCCCTGGTCGCCGTGATTGGCCCCGACCTCTCGTTGCCGACCGTCGTATCCATGATGGTCGGCGACGACAGGTGCTGGGGCGCAATGAGGTCCTTCTGCGAGGCTGTCATCTCGCAGAAGGAGGCGGCGGAGCGGGGGCGTGAGGAAGATCCTTACGCCCCGGAGATCCGCCGCCGGAGGAGGGGGCGCAGGAGACGCGCTTATGTCGCTCTCCTGCCCCCCACCTAAGGGTTCTGGGTGGCAAGGCCTCAGGGGACCCTGCCACCCGTGAGTAAGAACCCATAGAGGGCGCGCGCGGTGTTCCCGCGCGCCTTCTAACGTCGAAAGGGGAGAGCTGTAAAATGCTCTCCCCCGGGGACGAGAGGAGGTCGGGTCCCATTGACCCGGCCGGCACCCACACGGGGGGGCCTGCTATGGATGAATCTTTTTAGACTCCCAACAGGCCCCCCCCACTGGGTAAGAGAGGGAACACCCCAGGTTTTTTTAGTGGGTATCCCAGCACTAGGCTGGTGAGTCCCACACGCCCCGCCGGTGCCGTCCCCTAGCCGGCGGGTAGTGCATCAAGCATTTTTTCCTGGGAATCAAAAAAAAAAAAAAAAAAAAGGTTAGGTTTCTAGGTGTAGGAGTCCTGCCCAGTTAGGCGGTTTTGGGGTGTTGGGGCGGGTGGATTGGTCCAATATGGACCCCCATCCGGCCCAATACGGGGGGACAGAGGAAGACAACCTATTTAAAAAATCACCAGTGGGGCCTGTAAGGCCCGGGCGGGAGCACATAGGGGAGGGGAAACCCAACCCTGCTCCAATCAAATCGTTACCCGTTGAGTGTCGTTGATCACGTCTAGCGGCTCAACGGGACCGAGGGGCTTGCCTTAGTTGGCCGGCCCGCGAGAAGGAAAACTCACACCACCCAACAGCGAAGTTGTAAAAACCTCTGGGTACCTGCCGTCCCCCAGTAGTATGTAGGCCTTCCCCCGAAATGAGCGTCACCCGGGGGTCGAGTTTATATCGGCTCGACTCGTGGGAATTATATGGAAGATTGCAATTCAAAAAAACCCGAAGAGAAGGAGAAGAGTACGGAGGAGCGCGGAGTGCCTTTGCGCGACTCCAAAGGGCGCTTTAAGCGCCCTTTACGACCACGCACCAGCGATGCTGGAGCTGGCGCATCAACGCCTGACGGAAGCCGGAGGAGCTCCGTCAGCGTCGAGTCTGAGTCCGAGGCGGGCTCCGGTTTGGAGGCCAGTCGGCCTCAGAGCCGGTGCTCGTCGGCGGCTCGAAGACAAAGGGAGGCTTCCGCGAAGCGCAGGAAGACGGCGCATCCCGTGCCGTCACGCTCGTGCTCGGAAACGGAGGTGGAGGTAGTGGAGGGGATGCCCGGTCCAGGAACGGCTGGTTCCCCGATGCCGCCTCCCTCCACGAGGAAGCTCCCCGGGCAGCCCTCACCTGCCCGTCGGGATGCCCCCAAGGTGGCTGAGGTCCCGGATGCGTCCCCCTCGGCTGGGGACTCGGTTGCCGACCTCAGGCAACGGTTCGAGGCTGGCGCCGAGACCGTCTTGAGGGTGGCGGCCCGGTCCGGCAACCTGAAGGGGGGGTTCGTCCGGGACCTTAAAAATGCTACGGAGGACATGAGGGAGGCCTTCTTCCACCTGTGGGCACAGACATCCTCCGACATGCAGAGGCGCTGGAGGGCCGAAAATGAGGGGCTGCATAGGCAGCTGGCGGAGCTCCGGGCGGAGGTGGCGGCCATGAAGGCGGCCACTGCCATTGCCGCTCGGGCCGACGCAGCCAAGGCGGCCCCGGCCACCACCAGGGCGCCTGCCAGGAGGCCGAGGGAGGAGTTCCCGCTCCTCCCGCGGCGCACAGCGTCGACCATCACTCCCGTGGAGGACCGGCGTCCCGCTTGGGCGGAGGAGCTTATGCGGGCCACGGTGGCTCAGGCGCGCAACGTAGTTGAAGCGTGCCTGGCCAACCACGGCCTCGTGCCCATCCCGACCCCGGGCCCTCCGCTCGGGGGCCGCCCCCGGATGGTCGGAGGTGTGCCAGCTGACCCGGCGCCCTCCGGCCGACCGGTGGTACGGCAGACATCTGCCCCCAATCCGCTGGCTTCCTCTTCTTCTTCCAAGAGGAAAGGGAAGGGCAAGGGGAGGGCGACTGCCACTGAGGCGCCACCGCGTCCCGGTCCCCATGCCCAACCCACCTCGGTGGCCTCTACCTCGGCTGAACAGCCGTGGACGGAGGTCACCAAGAAGAAGAGGAAGAGGAAAAAGAAGGCCTCCCGGGCTATCCCAGCCCCCAGCAAAAAGAGGGGCCTCCGCCCGGCCGACCTACGCTCCCCGCGCTCCACCGCCATTGTGGTGGAGCTGACAGAGGAGGGGCTCCGGCAGGGCGGCAGCTATGCGGGCGTCCTCCGGCAGGCCACTCAGGCTATGAGAGACAATCTCGCCGAGATGGGCCTCGCCGGAGGCGTCCACTTTAAGGTTGCCGCCACTGGGGCCAGAATTCTGGAGGTCCCAGGTGCCACCTCCGGCGACAAGGCGGACAGGGTAGCGGATAAACTCCGCTCCCTGTTCTCACCTGAGGAGGTCAAGATCTCCCGTCCGGTGAAGTCCGCAGAAATGCGGATAACCGGGCTGGACGACTCGGCCTCCTCTGAGGATGTCGCCGCTGCGGTGGCACAAGCCGGAGCCTGCCCTCAGGCGCAGGTCAAGGTGGGGGATATGCGCCGCGGCAATGGTGGTCTGTGCACGGTGGTGGTGCACTGCCCCATCGCGGCGGCGAAGAAGGTGGCGGCCGGCCGTTTGCTGGTCGGGATGGTCTCGGCTCAGGTGAATCTCCTAGCGCCGAGGCCTAGGCGGTGCTACCGCTGCCTCGAACCGGGGCACGTGAGGCAGCAATGCACCGCCGAAACTGACCGCAGCGATCTCTGCTATCGCTGCGGTCAGCCCGGCCACAAGGCCGCCGCCTGCTCCGCCGCAAAACCTTCCTGCAGCCTCTGTTCTGCTGCAGGAAAGCCGGCGGAGCACCGGATGGGGAGCAAATCTTGCTCCCCACCGAAACGACGTAGGGCCAGAGGGGCGGTCGCCGGGACTCCGGCCGCCCCGGCCCCGTCCCAAGCAGGGAGCAGTACGGAGGCGATGGACACATAATTAATTATGGCCCATCGCCTCCTACAGGTGAATATTAACCACTCCGCCAGGGCGCAGGATATCTTGCTGCAGCACATGGCGGAGTGGTTAATAGACATCGCCGTGGTCGCCGAGCCTTACTGCGTCCCCAGCCGACACAACTGGTTTGGGGACCTCGGAGGCTCGGCGGCCATTGTTTCGTCCGGACCCTCGCTCCTGGTGATGACAGACAGGGGCGAGGGTTATATATGTGTTGATTGGGAGGGAACCGTCCTGATCGGGGTGTACTTTTCTCCGAACCGGCGCCTCGCCGAGTTTGAGCAATTTTTGGGCGCGGTGGGGGCCGTTATTAACCGGTACCCATCGCGTCCGATCGTGGTGGCGGGGGACTTCAATGCCAAATCAACGGCTTGGGGATCCCCTGTCACCGACGCTCGCGGCGACGCGCTGGAGGAGTGGGCGATTGCGACCGGTCTCGTGGTCCTTAACCGGGGATCGGTCGCCACGTGCGTGCGCTGGCAGGGCGAGTCCATTGTGGACATTTCGTTCGCAAGCCCTGCCGTAGCGCGCCGCGTCCGGGACTGGCAAGTGCTGGTCGAGGCGGAGTCACTGTCGGACCACCGTTACGTGCGGTTCGACATCTCCGCCTCGCCGGCGATCCCGGACGATCGCCCGAGGAGAGTGCACACCCCGTCGTCCCCACGATGGGCGTTGAAACGTCTCAACGTAGACGTGCTGGTGGAAGCCTCCATCGTCCAGGCCTGGACCCCAATGGGCGAAGGGCCTGTGGAGGTTGAGCTAGAGGCGGAGTGGTTCCGGGGCGCGATGACGCGGATTTGCGACGCGTCGATGCCCCGGGCCAGTGCTCGACCTCCTAGGCGTCAGGTGTACTGGTGGTCTGACGACATTAGTCAGAAACGCGCCGCTTGCATTGCGGCGCGTCGCCAGTACACTAGGTACCGCCGACGCAGGCGGTACCGTGACCCGACCGTGGAGGCACGGCTGCGGGGCGAATACGTACAGCGGAAGTACGCCCTGCAGTCCGCCATCAGCGAGGCCAAAGCCCAAAGATGGGAAGAGTTCCTGGGGACTCTCGAGGCAGACCCGTGGGGCCGTCCGTACAAGGCGGTCAGGGGCAAGTTGCGCCCCTGGGCCCCACCGGTCACCGAGAGTCTCCAGCCCCGGCAATTAGAGGAGGTGGTCTCCGCTCTCTTTCCTTCGAGAGCGGAGCACACGCCTCCCGAAATGGCGCCGCCCGATATTGAGGAGGGCGGTGCCGATGCCGGGGCGCCAGAGGTAACAATGGCGGAGCTCGGCGCGGCAATGGTTCGGCTCCGGGGCAAAAACACCGCCCCGGGGCCGGACGGAATTCCTGGCCGCGCCTGGGTTTTGGCCTACGACGCCCTAGGGGACCGGCTCCTCAGGCTGTTTAGCGCCTGTTTGGAGTCGGGACGGTTCCCTGCCACGTGGAAGACGGGTAAGCTGGTCCTCCTGAGAAAGGAGGGCCGCCCCGCGGACTCTCCCTCCGCATACCGCCCCATAGTGCTGTTGGATGAGGTGGGCAAGCTCTTTGAGCGTGTAGTGGTTGCCCGCCTCTCCAGGCACCTGGTGCGGGTGGGCCCCGACTTGTCCGAACTGCAGTTCGGATTCCGAGAGGGTCGATCGACGATTGACGCGATCAGTCGTGTCAAGGCCCTCTCGGATGAGGCGGTCGCCTCGCGCGGGGTGGTGTTGGCGGTGTCCTTGGACATCGCCAACGCGTTCAACACCCTGCCGTGGGCGACTATTAGGGAGGCGCTCCGATTTCATGGGGTGCCTCCCTATCTGCGCCGAATAGTCGGGGACTACCTGCACCAGAGGAGTGTGTTCTGTGTGGGGCGGAACGGAGAGACGTTCCGGAGGGAGGTGTCGTGCGGTGTTCCGCAGGGTTCCGTTCTTGGACCGATCCTGTGGAACATCGGCTACGACTGGGTGCTGCGGGGCGCCCTACCCCCGGGCGTCGGCGTAACTTGTTACGCCGACGACACGCTGGTCACGGCCCGGGGAGAGGATTACGGGGCAGCTGCCCGTCTTGCCACGGCAGGGGTGGCCCTGGTTGTCGGTAGAATTAGGATGTTGGGACTGGAGGTGGCGCTGGAAAAGTCCGAGGCCCTGTTATTTCATGGGCCTCGGCGGGCGCCGCCACCAGATGCCCACATCATAGTTGGAGGGGTCCGCATCGGGGTGGAGCCGAGTATGAAATACTTGGGGCTCCACCTCGACGGCCGCTGGAACTTTCGCGTCCATTTTAGCCGCCTGGCCCCCCGGCTGATGTCGGCGGCGGGAGCGCTTAGCTCTCTGCTGCCGAATATCGGGGGGCCGAGTGTCGTCTGCCGCCGCCTCTATTTGGGGGTGGTGCGGTCGATGGCCCTTTACGGGTCGCCCATTTGGGCCGGCGCCCTCGATCGCCGAAACATCGCCCTCTTGAGGAAACCTCAGAGGGCGATGGCGATCAGGGTGTCGCGGGCGTACCGCACCGTCTCCTTTGAGGCGGCGTGCGTCCTGGCGGCATCGCCGCCCTGGGATTTGGAGGCGGAGGTCCAAGCGTCGGTGTATCACTGGCGCGTGGAACTCCGGCTCCATGGTGAGGAACCCACTCACGGGGCGGTGGAGACGCGAAGGTCCCAGGCTCGACTGGTCCTCGAGGCCAAGTGGCAGGAGCGACTGGCCCAGCCCCGCTATGGGGTGAGGACAGTCGAGGCTGTCCGTCCGGTGCTAAGGCAATGGACGGACAGACGGCGCGGACCGCTCACCTACCGGCTTACTCAGGTGCTCTCCGGACACGGCTGTTTCGGAGAGTACCTGTGCAAGATAGCCGGTAGGGAGCCGACAACCAGGTGTCACCACTGCGAGGAGTGCGACCGGGACACGGCGCAGCACACGCTGGAGGAGTGTCCGGCGTGGGCCGAGGAGCGCTGTGCCCTGGTCGCCGTGATTGGCCCCGACCTCTCGTTGCCGACCGTCGTATCCATGATGGTCGGCGACGACAGGTGCTGGGGTGCAATGAGGTCCTTCTGCGAGGCTGTCATCTCGCAGAAGGAGGCGGCGGAGCGGGGGCGTGAGGAAGATCCTTACGCCCCGGACATCCGCCGCCGGAGGAGGGGGCGCAGGAGACGCGCTTATGTCGCTCTCCTGCCCCCCACCTAAGGGTTCTGGGTGGCAAGGCCTCAGGGGACCCTGCCACCCGTGAGTAAGAACCCACAGAGGGCGCGCGCGGTGTTCCCGCGCGCCTTCTAACGTCGAAAGGGGAGAGCGGTAAAATGCTCTCCCCCGGGGACGAGAGGAGGTCGGGTCCCATTGACCCGGCCGGCACCCACACGGGGGGGCCTGCTATGGATGAATCTTTTTAGACTCCCAACAGGCCCCCCCCCATTGGGTGAGAGAGGGAACACCCCAGGTTTTTTTAGTGGGTATACCAGCAATAGGCTGGTGAGTCCCACACGCCCCGCCGGTGCCGTCCCCTAGCCGGCGGGTAGTGCATCAAGCATTTTTTCCTGGGTATCAAAAAAAAAAAAAAAAAAAGGGGAACGCTATATCATAAACTGGACTATTCGTAGAGAGATGTCCACTTGCTGGCAACCACCCCTCGTACACGTCTCAGTTTTTACTGCACATCAAAACCCGTTAGATGCCGATTGCGCAACGAGTTTAGAGTTTGAGACTATGAAACGCCGCCAGTGCACTTCCGAAAGAGACGACCTCTGTCGGAAGTGCACCGGCGGCGGCTGTTCCTTGATCTCCGATCGAAGGCACCAGTCTCTAGCAATCGCCTGTATACTCTGGATACAGCAGACTGGCTCGAGTGAAGCTGGGCAGCGACTGCTCGCTGACTAAGCCCTTGTTGCAACAGGGCAACAGCTTGAGCGGCTTCTTCAGGTGTGGTATCCATATTTTCGTAAAATCAATGAATGCAATTTATACAGATGTTTACCGGTCAACTTGTGATAAGCGACTGATAAGAGGGGGTGGGTTTTATAGCGGGGTAAGTAGCGCAAGTCGTGGGTAGCTTATGGAGCAAGTTTACTGTACCGCCCAATTAAATTGCGTAAATAAAGCAGGGCTTCTTTTTTACAGGGTTTTGACGCTCATTGAAAGTTTAAATTTAAAACTTTCAAATGACATATTGTTGTCATAAACACTAAATCTAGTTTTTGTAAAATTAGTGTATGTGGTCGCAGTAAATGGTTGAGTCGATTTGATTGCTCGCGAGTGTAGTATCATAGTATCATTATCTTTCTGCACAGGTCAACTAGTTATTGCTTTTATGTTTTCGAAACAGTATATGTATACTGAACAGTGTGACCCATTACCTTTTTATTTCTGTGTAGGCTTGCGTTTGACCACGATTTCACATAATGTTAAGTGACGATATGGTCGACGATGGAGCACGTTTGCCTAAAAGGTAACTATCCACTCGTGACTTGAAAAGCCCAGATTGTACTCATCGGGAAAACAGACATGCTATGAGAACCACTTCTATGCGTTACGCATTTTAAAATTGAAATTGTTTGTGCAATATCCACCATCAGTGCTCCACTAGCCCAAGCGCTCAAGATGAATATATCTTCAAGCGTGCTTAGACGTGCGTCTGCATACAAAAACGTAACGGGTTCTAGCAGATCGTTAATATGCAGCAAAAAGATATTTGCAGAGAATTCTGGTTCCTGTGGAACCCCAGCAATAATTACAATTCTTACGGACGAGTATAACCATCAATTACTTCTTGAATTGAGCGGTAGGGAATCTGTTGCTGTGAACCAGTAAATACACCAAAGTTCGAAAGCTTGCTTATAAGGCAAGGCTATCATGCCATAAAACTCCTTTGGTACGACTTTAGCGCAGTATTGCCAACTTTCATATAGCAATGGTTGTGTTTGGCAGTCCTCCCCCTTTTACAAAGAGTGGTTGGTTTAACCTCTAACTATGAGAGAGTCACTTCTAAAAGCATGACCACAGGATTGAATCAAATAAAGCCATTTAGGACAGTCATATCTTAAAATTTTAAATTGAAGTGGTTTGTTCAATACATACGTCACATAACGAACCGTGAGATATCTTTTATTGGCCTCATTTGTATTGCGAGTTTTGGGCTCTGTATCAATGAAGCATATGGATGAGGATTACGGCCTACCTACTGTATTGATTTGAATAATCTCATCTTTAGTAGGGCAAATTCGGTTACAGGCATGTAGCACAAAAATGTGAATAAAACATTTCATCTTTAATACATTTATACAGGTAATAAGTTTTATTCTTACAAATTCATGACAGTAGCATAGCCAAAAAGTCAGGTCTTACAGATTATGTGTACAATAGTAACCCGTCTAAAACTGGAGCCGTTCTTCTAGGGAACTAACAATCTTCATCCGATGTGATCTTGTATTGGAATCCTGCGGTAAGTAAAAATTTCCGAATGCTTTAAGAGAAAAAAGATTATGGTCTTTGACCCATATGCATGCATGCCAGGGTTCTTTGAATAGTTAGAGATAGCCCAGTGCAAACAATTTGCCACCCGTCTAGCCATAGGCATAGGGTGGCAAATGCCAGCAAAGTTATATAAAGTATCGTGTGATGTCTACTTCCGAATGTGTGGCACGGAACTCAGTGAGCCTTCACGGATTATCCAAACCATCCAATTAAAGTTAAAATGCTAGCAAATTAGGCAACTCATTAAAGTTAGAATCGATGTTCCACCGAGTTGCGGTTCGAATGGGCGCTCACGCGAAAAATTCAAATTTCCACAAAGTTCGCCAACAAATATTGCAATAAAACTTACCAAATGCAATCACATTCTACTAATGTAAATGTTTGTTTTTATATTAATCGTAAGTACTCTAGATTTTGACCGCAGCTTCGCTCGCTTTAATGTGGATTTTGTCTAATTTCTACCCACGAGAACAGTTGTTTTTCCTCGATGAAAAGACATTAAAAATTTAAAAAGCCTATGTAACTAAATTCATTTGATACCCATCATTGAAGAAGTTGTGAAAAAAGATATGAAATTCGCCATTTTGTGGTGGCGGTCATCTTGGATTTGAAATTTATCATAGTGCCCTTTCATTTAATACTCATATTGAGGGAGTTGTGAAAAATATGTAATTCGCCATTTTGTGGCGGCGGCCATCTTGGACCAATTTTCATCAAACATAACTAAAAACACTCCTGACTAATTCACCTTTCAAACAAAACAAAACAAATTTAAAATCGGTTCATCCGTTCGGGAGCTACGATGCCACGGATAGACACACACACACACACACGCACGCACGCACGCGCGTACGCACACACACACACACGTCAAACTTATAACACCCAGTCGTTTTTGCGTCGGGGGTTAAAAAGTACTCTATGTATTCTGTAACCCTGACAACGTGTGTGCGAAATTTCATTATTATCGGTCAAGTAGTTAAAGCGTAAAAGCGTAACAAACCTACATAGTCTCACGTCTACATCCCAAATAGCTTAATTTGATCAGTTATTGGTTTACGACCTATGTAATGTAGTCGAGCATATCGCAGACTCTGTGCTGCTATCTAAAATTTCTTCCCGACCCGGGAATTAAACCCAACGCCACAACACTCGCATTCAAAGTCACACTGCGCCGACGAATATTAATAAATGCGCTTAAAACTTGGCAAAAAATTAAAAAACTATTTTCTAAGAGCTATGCTTTCACTGCTTTTTATGTTATGTGACATATTTATTGACATCATAATACATATATATGGTCAGAATGGTTCTGATGGTTGCGTCTGAAACTGTGTCAGGCAGACGGCAATTGACTCACCCTCTATAACGTGGGACCTAAACTACATAGCTGGCGCAATGTGGGTGTCACTTGTGCCTACCCCTTCGGGAATAAAGTCGTGATCCATACAACTCTATCTTTTTCGTAGTAAAATATTTCATAACATCTGCATACGGTAATATCAGCCCAGTAATAAACTGTTCCACTGTTGGGCACGGGTCTCTTCTCAGTGTGAGAAGGGTAAGGCCATAGTCCACCACGGTAGCCCAATGCAGGTTGGCAGACTTCACATATCTTCGAGTACATTATGGAGAACTCTCAGACATGCAAGTTTCCTCACGATGTTTTTCTTTACCTTAAAGCGAGCAATAGTTAACTATTTAATACGTCTATAACTTCGGTAAACTTCTGCGTGGCAGTCCAAAGTTCTCCTAATAGGATATCGCTGCTGATGATCTTCATATACCCTACCCGAAATAAGAGTTACCTACCTATTTATACACAAAATATTAGCTAAAGTAAGTATACATATATCGAAAGTCCCCGGTGAGCGTTGTTATTAATGTCATTATATCAGTGAATCAGTCAGGTAATAAGATTTGGGGCGACGACGTGAGTGCACAATCAATGAAAGAACCGACACTTGTGGCACGTAATTAAGTAAGAATAATTACATCACTGTATTGGAACTGGTTAGTGGAATAAAGGCGCATGTGTGCATTGAACACATATATCCTCTATATGTTTATTTGTCAAATCAAATTGACAGCAGTCGTAAAGCCATGTCAGAGGCCTACGGGCGGCTTGAACAACTCTTGACAACAGGTTGGCCACTAATCACACGAAAAAGAAGAAAAAAAAAAGACAAGAAAGACAGTAAATGGTTAAAAGGCTGCAGCTCCTTGCAGAAAAGATTTGTAAAATAAACAATAACGTATACTTGGCGAATAAAAAGATTGACCGTGAGTTCCTTGCCAGTTCTTCCCATTGGCTCTACGCCCTTGTTTTGCTGAACATGGCAACAGGAAAAAGTAAATGAAAATTCGCATAAGTGTAACTTTAATATTTATATGTGTTACTTTGTGACCTACAGCATTAAACATATTTTTGATCTGATTTTATATTTTTAAATAAAAAAATATACCTAATATCAGCCCTATGCATTGCTGGTCACGGGTCTTTTTTTAATGTGTGAAGTGTTACTTCAACGCGATGGCTCAGTAAAGGCTGGCAGGCTTCACATATTATTTATTTAGTCAGTTTATTTAATTTTAATTATACGAAAGTATTGAGACTGAAACTGACTGAACTTTAATAAGGATTTTTAAGTAGATATGTCTCATAATCTCATAATATTTACAACATTTCATAAAAAAATGGTCCGCTAAAAATAAAACTGTTATAAATATTACTATTTATTAAAGATTGTTTCAAACCATTTTAGTTTTATTTTAAAATAGTCACTAATTACCAAATCATCCATGGTTAGGTCCATTAGGTTTGTATTAGAAGTGTGACCTAAGAACCTATCTTTAATTTTATAATAGCAAAAGTTCATTTTTCATAAGTGGGGTTGAGCACCGATCGTCGTCTGTATCAAGTTCCACTAGTCTGTTTCAATGTTACATGCTGCTTCGACTCATTTGACTTAGGTAATTCATTGTGAGGTTTGTTGTATATACCATTTTGCCTTGTTTTATTCCACATTGATTAAACATTTGAACTAATTTAATTTTAACCATTATTCAACCCATAGGCATTTGAGCCATTTTGCTGTACTCCATAAAATAAAGCAGATAACGCATTATGAATTAAGCGACATTTATTTTAGAAAATAATACTCATATATTCGCAATATTAACTCAGCACGATGCAGTATGTATTTATGTAAATACTGTATTAAGTTTACTAAAATCCACTCAATATATTTCTTTTAATTTTTTTTTTTTTCAGAAGAACAAAGCTTTAAACCTCACTCCTGTAACTTTCTCAAAATGTCGCTTAGATCAAAAAATCGGAACCGTCGATATCACGTCCGGACCACACGTCAACTTTTTATAAACATATAAATGATATTATAATCTATACTGGTCGTATCATACGTATAGGCTACCGGCTAAGGCTGCATTAGGTATTAATATACCTACATGTATATTTCACACACTTCAGTATTTGATCTACTATATTACTCGTGGTACATAATAGCAATCGAGAATTAACGCGATCAAGCATTTAATTGTCTTAGATTACAAGAGGTGATGGCCATGACCAATGTCTAGTACATTGGGGATACATCAACCTAGATTAGACAACATTACCATAGATTAGAATTAACGTAGTTGTATGATACATAATCAATATTAGATTCAATTGCAATATTTTAAATCATGTTTCTGCTTAAAATATTTTATTTCAAAATGTAAAAGTCTTATGCGGTAAATTTAAATATATTATCTGCTTAAAAAAAAACTACGTTTAAACATAATAAACTATGCGAATATTGAGCTCAAATGTAGTAAGAAAGGAGATACCTAAATAATAATTATAAAAAACGGTGATATTTAATCATGTCACATATTTGTCTAAATATGTAAAGAAGCAGCAAAGATAAATAAAATGAATGAAGAATATCAGTTAATATTTTTATTATTAGTCTTATATACTGTACCAGACGTTTAGGTTTATGATACGTTAATATGCAATCTCAAAAATCGTGAAGATACACACAGGTACGTAGACACACGCCTTTATTTTAAAATGGATGGCAGAAACTACAGAACTCCGCTTGCTTCGAATCTTGTATATGTTTCTTCCTCTTGCTCTTCTGTTAAGGGTATGCTTACAAATATACTAATAATATAATATAATATCTTTCTCCAGAATGTTTCTAATATGGTCCGAGAGTTCTGCCCATTGGACTGTCTTATTCACATTGCCTTATATTGTGTTATATTATATCATTGGTCAGTTGTTGTTGCTCGTACTTGTTAAAAGGAGACATAATCTGAAGTAATGAAATACAAATCTACTGCATGCTACACAGATTTACTTACAATATTCTTTTCCTGCAAAGAACAGGTATATATTTCAATTACTCACTGCGTATGCTATTGAATAACAAACCGTTTACCTACATAACATCAGTAGCAGGAAAATAATAAAATGGAACACAAAAGACTATTCTCACAAATTGAAATTATCTTGAAAATTGCATTTAAGTAGTTGGCAAAGTTTGCTACAGCGGTGGGGTGTTGCGCGGGCAGATACCGCAGGCAATAAGCCGTAGAACTACGAGCCAATGCCTCACACTATTGGCTGAAACAAAGAATTTGTTTCGAGCGTATTTTAAAATAACGTTTAGAAAGCTTTTTATTTTTGTGCTTTATAAAACAGCTTACTCTTTTAGACAGTCAAAATTTTTAAAGTCAATCTCTATACAATTGTGTCAATCTCCTTTCGGCTACCGCCGTGATTAATCTTACCTACTTCTATATTACTTACTTTTTTCTCGGCAATAAAATGCCTTAACTAAATTTTAGAAATACTACTATATCTAGAAACACATAACAGATATCTGCTTTATGGTATTAGCACAGCAGAAGTTAATAACCAACTGAGCTGCTTGACTTGTTATAGGTAACTCGCATTGACGGCGTGTAGGGCCTTACTGACAGTGAGGTTGCCCGACTGGGCAAGTAACTCAGCCAGGCTACGTTAGCGTGTGTATGAGACTCCAGGTATAAGTGAAGCTTCCACTGTGCTTTACCTCTCATAATATTTGATAGACATTATAACTTCATATTTCCATAAAGGCAGGTTTTACTAAAACGAAACCTAAGGAACTATAACAAAACTTAACCAACAGAGTACGGTCTGGTATTACGAAACTTCGTAACTGTAAATAAAAACTAAACTAAAATTTTATTTTAAGAATGTCAGAAGTTTTACTGGATTTTAAAAATTGCTTTTGCAGTCTCGCGCTCGACCCAGACGCTTTAATGGTTTTGTGATTTAGATAAGCGTGTCTTCAGTTCTCTAAACTTTAGAGTAGATTAGATTAGAATAGGGATATGTGAATTCGGAACAGTAAAACGCGCACGATATAAACTTGTTTTGAGTTAAATCCAAAAACTAATTTATGTTGACGCCAAATCGCAGCTATAATAAACTTTATACATCAATCTAGCTATATTCTTTATTATTCATATTCTGATCTATATTTTTATTGTGTTTCTGCAGTAGAGAGTACCTTGTTGGTCTAGTGGGTAATGTAAACAGGCCAGGGATAATTAAGATTCGAACCCTCGGTCTGGTTTCTCCAACCATGTCGAATAACCGTCCCATGGAATTATGAGAAAAAAGAGGAGCCTTCTGCTTGCCCACTTGTACACTATAGCATCTCCTGTGCAGATAACTAGTCTCGGTCGGGAAATACCAACGTGGCTGAAAATCGGTCAGGACATTGGGCTCAATCTGGCTTAACCAGATAAATGATAAAAAAAAAGTAACGTTAGATTATTTTTAGAAAGAAGTGGAAATGGTAAAAGAAGAAGATAATGATTTATTTTCATTGCTTTAAATAGCTGCACAGTTATCGAAAAGATGAATTATATCGTATTCCAAAATATACTTATATTATATATTATATGTGGTCATTATATTGTATAGAAAACTGTTTAAATAATTGAACTCTTTAAACATTATTTACTTTACCATTTAAAGCGTCTATACAAATGTATTCTTTTTGATTCACTTCAAGTCAATTACATAAGGCTCCAATTTCAAGAGCTAAAGATAAAACGTTCTGTTTTCAATTTTCTCTTACATTGGCCAAGATCAGAAGGACCGAATCTATATACTTAAGATTGAAAAGGGTCTAAACGTCTATTGCAACACGTATTCATAATAATCCAACTTGTATGATAATGTTTAATTCCAATATAATTGTGCACAACGTAACACCTATTTAATATAATGTTGACAATACATTCGAATTTCATTTATATTACGTACGTCGCTATTTTTATATGGTGGCATGATTATTATTTCAAAATAACTCTACTATTTAACAATAATATGAGCGCTATTATGCTATGCACTGCCATGTTTATTGTAGCTTTCTACTCTTTAATAAATACCTTTTGTTCTGTTAGGTTAGTTTCAATTTACAATAGTAGCACCATAGACTTAAAAGTGACGCTTGTGTCTATAAGCAGCACTGCCTCTAGAAATTTGCCTAGTTGTCGGCAAAAGAGCGCTGCGCATAATGTGTGCCTTGAAAACATATCTGCTGACATATAGAAGCCGAATACACCGCTGCTCGTCTGATGTTGCAACATGCATCGCAAGCGCAGTACTAACCGCTAGACGTGTCATTTACTTGTCATTAGACTAGACTTATTCAATATAAATAAAGATTTTGAGTCGAAATTTATTTAAAAGCAGCTCCTGTCCACGACTTCATTGGCGCACAGTACAGTTCACGACGATATTATTTATATAGATTACTGTCAGCACCTTAGTTTAAGTTAAATCCTAACCTACCAAGCTGTAAAAACTTTTACTTGATGCTCATAAACACAAACAAACATATTGTCATAAAATTAAAAAATATTCTTCAACCTATTATTTAGAATTGAGACACGTCTAAACAGTCTATCCTAATAAAATCTTTTTAATTTATTTTATCTGAAGATGTTACAATTTTATAAATTAAATATACCGATTCAACCATCTTACGTACTAACAATAAGGCTCTAGACAGACGGACTGCATTTCAACTGCACTCTGCAAATTTGCAGTTATAATGCAGTTAGTACAACTGCCAAACAAACGTGCAGCTCGATTGCAGCCGGTGCGCAGTTGTGCGGCTGCAGTCGTCGGAGCTGCTCGCCAACTGCACTCTGACTACAATTTGGCTGCACGGTTGGTTTGCAGTTTTAATGAAGCTGAACTAACTGCATTCAAACTGCAAATTTACAGACAGCTACTAAAATAACAGAAAGCTTATATCCATTGTTTACATTTAATAACAGATTTTCCCGAAGGAAACTCTACGCAGTCGGCTGTAAAAAGGGAATTTGCTTTTGTACACATTCTCTAGTCCCACGCGTCGAGTTTACCGACTCGTACCTCGTCCCACGTATTTCATACGACGTATAACCGACGTCATGGGATGAGAATGGCCTCACGTCCCCAAGCACTATGACGAAGGTCGTTCATTCGCAAGATCAAGCGTTCAAACTCCCCTTGAATATTAACTAGTGCTCGGTTAGGTTAGGTTCGGGTACAACGGCACAAGTGAGCGAACTCTTTGATGAAGAGTTTTAAAGTAGGAAATGAAAGTGTGAAGCGTGATATGCTTTTACATAAGCTTTATCACAATTTTGCATATTTTAAGTTGTTTGGTAAAATTCTTATATTATTTTTTGTTGAGCTATTGAGCAGCAGCACACCGGCGGCCAAACACCCTTTTTTAAATTATGTTTAGCTTTCCTACAATTAACAAGTTAAGATGTTTAATCTTTTTGGTTAAAGGTGAATCGTAGTATTGTAAGACTAGCTCTCTGCTCCAGCTTTTGATAAAATTATGGCATACAAACATTGTTAGCCTGATTATTACCACCTTATACAGGGTGTCCGGTAATTAATGGATAACCTGGAAATGTCTTATAGTGGAACTGATGGCCGTTCAGAAAAAAATATAAAAAAAATATATCCTAACTACTACCTGAGATATGTGTTTCTTTTTTAATTACCATATATAACTTTCTTGTATATTACGACGATAAATGAATGAAATCCATCGGTTTTTTGTTGTTTTATTATTAAACACTAATTATGCTAATAGATAGACAGTCAAAAGTATGCTATGCTAATATAGCTTGCACTTTTTAATATATATATATATATATACATTTTTTTTCTTTTTTCATTTTTCTGAACGGCCTTCAGTTCTACTATAAAATATTTCAAGGTTATCCATTAATTACCGGACACTCTGTATAGACTATGATTGCATAGTCTATAGAAGGTGGTAATCATCAGAGTAACAAGCTATTGAGCTTATGCTAGGTATGCAAACATTGAATACTCGTAGAATTGCAAACATCATTAAAGTTCATTAACACTCCTCGAAGGATAACACAGGATTCGATACCAGACGTGTCACGACGACCACTGTGTGCTGCTTACTTTAAATATTACAACATAAAACAATTTTGAACTCAAGGCAAGTTTTGCAAAATATGTTTCCCTTGACTGTAGAGGAAAATGTTTTAAATTAAATCCTTTTTTGCTAGAGTCCCAGGCATAGTTTTTGTAGAAAAATGTAATAGGTCTAAATTGTTTATGTTCCTTAAAGTTTTTCTGAAGCTTAAATACTTATTTATATTTCTATCGTCCTACTTTTGCCAAGCCGTACTACAATCTCTGAAAAAATATAATACTTCGTCTAAATTCTAGTGAAAAGAAGCCCATTTTGTAGTGCAGAATGTGCCTTGAGCATTTGCTTGTGGTTTATTATTAAGGCATTCTTACAATAGCCTACCCTGCGATTCCTACAATTCTGATCTACCGCATAGATTATATAGGAAGAACTAGTAAATACGGATAATAAGCGACTGATTTTAGTAAACTTGTGATTGTAATAGTTCTTTTTATAATAATTATTTTGAAGGTTTTGTATAAGAACAACGTAGGTCAAATAGGACGCGACCATATAAGTTTTAACTAAGATATTTTAGCAAAAAAATGTCTGACTCAAAAACCAAATATCCAAGAATTGAATTCAATATAACGCGATCGACAATTGTTTAGGTTTTAGGCGATAAAATATTGTATCCAGTCATTCTATACCACTCACAAAAAAAGCGATGAAATATATTGAATAAAACTTTGTTAGTATACGCGCTTTCATTTACTATATATATAGTGACAATCTTTTACAACTAATTACAGAGCTTTTGTGTAAAAACTTTTATAATAAATTTCTCTTTCTTAACTTTTTATTAATTTTACTTAGGATATTCAAGCCACGGACAAGCGTTTAGGAACATTTTTATTACTTTACTTGGATACCTGAATTCGAGTTTTTATATAGCCCTCGAGGACATAAACTGTGGCTATAATTAAAAGTCGTTACGTGTCTACATTTGGTTACCGAACTGTTTTATAGTATCTTTTGAAACTGTTACAAGGCAGTTAATCTCATCGTATAAGTTTTGACTTACTTAAGCCGATCTTTAGGCTCGGTCCCGGTGCTGGAGTTGTTTGGATACCTATTAGAAAATTGTTAGTAACAACTGAAAGTCTGGAGCTTCGAACGGTCAATGACCATAGGGATGCCTCATATTGATGTAGGTCTTTATTCATAGCTGGCAAAACGTGAGTGTATAATATAATATAACAATTTTGCTTAACGTAGAGGTGCATCACACACGTATCGCCATTTTATGTGTGGATTTTGTTCCTAAATATTGTAATCCTAACGTAAAGTCTCAAATTTTTATTCAATTTCAATATTCATTGTCATTTTACTGTGTAGTAACCAAGCATATAGTGCCAGATGTTAAGCGGTAACTGTGGGGTATTGACACTATTATCACCAGGGATCAGGGATATCTATCTTCTCACGACGCCAATCCTAAATAAACGACAGTTTAAAAAACTAATAAACACGCTTTAATAGAAAACCGAACTAAAAATTAAATAATTTGTTTATTTGTTAATCACTTTATTTCTATTCTAAACATATTAAAGATTATTTTCACTTTTTAGTTTGGTTTTCTATTAAAGCGTACCTTTTAGTGTTTCAAACATTTATTTATTTAAACTTTTAGGTAATTTGTCGGGCTCCCTCATCGGCAAACTATCCATTTATCGACACTAAAAAGACGATACGTACGCAACCTACTATACCAGTTTTAACTGTTTTGATTTCCTGGTGATTCTGGCACCTGTCCTGGTGATATGGATACTAGGACAAACTTATGTAATTATTATATTTTCATCGGTCCTTGAAAACTGAAACAAACTTTGTATACAAAGTTTCAAGTTAATCCGATATTTTTGAGTGGGTGAATCGTGTTCAAAGGTTCCGTTACATAGAGAGATAGGTACAGGTCAAGCTAATAAAAACGTGTTAAAAAGGATTCACTATGCAGTCAGTGCAAGGGAGATACACACTGTTAACAGTACAGCGCCTTAACCAGAAGCTTCAAAATACTATTTCACAACACATGGCTGTTTTGACTTGTTTGGCTACGATCTGCCAGAGGAGCAAGCTGCCTCTCTAACTACAGTTTCACTGCTCTTATTTGGAATAACGATGTGTTTTGGTATTCAAAATTTACGTTATTAATGGCATGCATAGTACGACATTTAAATGCATTACACAAATTTTATTTTTAATACAAATAAGGCTAGACTGTTCACAATGCGAGTGCAAATATCAAAATACAGAGAAAAGTGCATATAAATCAGGTTGAGTGAAAATTTCGTGCATAGAAAGATTGCGCGCGGTCCAAAGCGAGATGCAGTGTAGCACAACCGTCGCATTCCCTCACTTATGAATATTTATAAGTCCTCGACTCCACAAATGAAATTTTCTGAGTATTTTTCTCTTACAATAGAATATCAAGATCGTCGTCGACACTTGGGCGGATATTAAGTGACAATGAGAACATACTCGCGCTTTGTCTTATGTTCGGTACATTGGCAATATTATTATCATATTGTATCACCCCCGCGTCAGGTATTTGTATTGAAAACAATACGCCACCTTCCATATTCATGAGTACAACGTGCATTTCTTTTAATAAAACAAGCTAAATAATACAATCTTTTGCTTGGAATTTCTGCAGGTGTAGCTTGCGTTCACTCGTCTAAGAATAGATTATTTCTTTATTTTACATACATTACAAAGTGTGTCTGCAATGATTTTGATTATACATACCAATACCGGTATATATTGGTATAATACTACACAGAGGTCACGAGATCGATCCCAAGTTGTGCATCTCTGCCTTTTCAAAGTTATGTGCGTATTAAATTGTTAATTATCTTTTCCTTTAACGGTGAAGGAAAACAACGTACGGATACCTGCATGTCTGAGAATTATCCATAGTGTTCTCAAAAATATGTAAAGTCTGCTAACCTGCACTGGTTCAGCGTGGTGGACTATGGCCTAACCCTTCTCTCACTAAGCAGAGGCTCGTGCCCAGCAGTGGGACAATTATGTACAGGCCTGATATTTTAGTAATATGTACTAGTAGATGTGCGACAACTTATTTTGAAAATTCAATTTGCCGGTCCTACGCTGTATTCTTATAATTTTCGCGAAGACTCGAGTGTTGCGATAATTCTACGACGTATTTATATAAACAGAATACAGTATATATAGTATGGTGTAGGTACCTGAGTAGCGTCATGATGATGTTGCAGTAATTCGCTAAAATTATCATAAGAGAGTGTAATTTTTATATTCAGAGACTTTACCTACAGAATAATTATAAAACTTTAGTTAGTGGCAATCGGAACAAATTAAACGATTTATTTTTCAGACTGCACGTATGGCGAAGTGTTAAGTGGGGTTCGATTTATTTTTAGCCCGTATCTTGTTACACATAGAGGCAAAGGACAAAAAATTGTGTGCCTCATATCGTTGTTTGAATGTTTATTAGAAAAGTCTACGTGATACAGTAAAATTACGAAACCAAGGGAGGTATTAAAGAAAAATTGAAAGTCATTATTGGCAACAAGTATCTAACTCATTTAAGCATCTGACACCGTCACCCCAGGACGACGTGCTCATGACTCAGTATTACGTGTTATAAGAGCTTTTTGATACGACGCTGTTCTTACAGTCAGTGAAGGTACTCGTGTTCTGTATCCTTGTTTAACAATACATTTTTAACGACCCATTTTTAAGAAGAATCCACGCATAGCAGATTTCCTAGCATCGTAGACGGGCTGGATGCTTGTTAAAACTTGTTAGCTTAATAGTAAACAAAAAACACTGAACCACGAATACTGAAAAGTACCTCAAACCACGATAAACTCTATAAAAGTTGGTAATCTAATTTCAAAACGGAACATTCCCATGAACGTAAAAATACTAATAAAACCCCATCAAAATAAAATATTTTTCCTAAATTTTACACCAGAAACTTGTTTAATATCCTAACGGTAAATTTTTAGAGCAGTGTACATTGTATACAGTGTGTATTATTTCCAAGGCCCGAGTCTCGCGCAGATTGAAAAGTAAACCGATTCTCTACACGTTTGGCCCGTTTATTTGGTCGGCATAAGTGGCCCACCGTAGAGTGCCTCACAATTTGCTTTTATTACAATACTATCCGTTCTAAAATCCCTCTACGTTACCGTTACTGTGTTGAGAATTTCCACTTTTTAAAAATAAATTTAAAAGGTGCAGTACTTTTTTGGGTTTTGTACCGAAACGAAAATCGGTTCGTTTGTATTATTATAATAATAATCAGTTTTTATAAACAGACCTTTGCTAGGCTTAGGACCTATTTTCAATTTAATAAGGTTGGCTCATAGTCACCACGCGAGTGGCAAGTGTGGGTTGAACGACTCAATGCAGACATTTTTAAAAACTTTACGAAGAATTCCTAGTTGCCTTACGATGGTTTTCTATGCCGTAAAGACAGCGATAGCTAGTACAATACAAAATACATATTACTACTACGTAGATTATTGCAGCTTGCATTTGTAATATTAACACAATTAATATCGAATAACTAATGAGAAACATAGGAAGCCATAGTGGAACTCACAACGTCATTACCGTCGAAGTTTCTATCGCGTTAACAAACTTCGTTTTGCGAATAATTATACGCAGAAACAAGTAACGTTATGCATCATTATATAACGTGACTTTGTCTTAGTTCATTAGTGACACATGAACCAGCGTCAGTTAACCACCAAGTGTCATATATTTACTTCCCTACGAAAGCAACGTGTTTAAAGACAAGATTAAAAGAAAATTACAAAATATCGAAGAGCATAATGGGCCAATTGCCATGTTTGCAGTTATGTAAGATGAACAAAGTAGTTCAGATTACTCTTCAAAGTACAATAGCAATTAAAATTCTAAAAGGTGTGACATCAGGAATAGGTTTTCTTAAAATATCCTTGTGACATATAGAAATGCCATTGGTAGGGCCTGATAGAGGCTTCAGCTCTGAGCCTTGACAAAAAAGAGCCTTCCACAGAAAATTTCATTGAAATTACTGTTGACAGCTGATTTCTCGTTTAGTCGAGCATGAATATATTCGTGGCCTTCATTTTTCCGTTGCCCAGAGCTTCCAGGCCTTTAAATCCGGTCCTAGCCATTGTCAAGATAAAGTAATTGCCTGCGGGCAATGGTAAATTAAAGTACCTACTTAGATAAAATCTGTACAAAAAGCAGTAGGGTTCTACTTCATAATATTATGTTCGTTAGCTATGAGTTAACAAAGGCA
This sequence comes from Catocala nupta, assembly GCA_963675205.1. Taxonomy (NCBI): domain Eukaryota; kingdom Metazoa; phylum Arthropoda; class Insecta; order Lepidoptera; family Erebidae; genus Catocala; species Catocala nupta. The sequence goes on along the minus strand of OY776100.1, from coordinate 13,872,655 downwards.
GTTTAATTATCATGCAATATACTAAATTTGAACCAGCAGCGATGAAAACATTCGTATGATTTATAAAATAAACAGTTAATATTAAGCATTAAATTTTGTGTCACATAATTATAATCTCGAATACCACTCGATCGATCGTATAAGTAAATTAGTCCAGCCAAATGTTATCCTAACTCTAAATGGGTTCCTCTATCAAGAACTTCTTGGTGTTAACGCGTTGTTTGGATTGGAACTGTGCCTGATATCACTTTTATACTAATATTAAAAAGAGGAAAGATTCAACATTTTGTTTGTTTGTTTGTATGTTTGTTTTTACCTAAAGATTTAAATCAAAAACAACATAACCGATTTTAAAAATGCTTTCATCTTTAAAAGCTTTATTATCACCGACTAACTAATACTAATATTTCATTATTTAAAAGTACTGTTAGTAACACAACCTAACCTAATCTACTTTTAAGCGAGCGAAGCCGCGAGCAAAAGCTAGTAGGCAATATGCTCGACTCATTCTAGGTAGGTTCAAATCGTAGTTGACAAAATGTAAGTAGGTATAAATACATTAATGCCCACCCTTTGGGGAAATAGTCGTGAAAATCTGAGTTATGGTTATGTCCGACACATTAATGACAAGTTGGGGTAACTTTTAGGTAGGAAATATAATTAACGATATCATAATTCTAAATAAAAAAACTTTAAGACGTTGACAGCATTATATAAGATCAAAAAATTTGAGTACTGTGAGTCCCAATACTCCATGGGACAATGATATATGTGATCAACAAATGATTGTTCTGAGTCTGGGCTTTTGTACTCAGTGCCTGTTAATTCTATGTCTGTAAAATCCCCGTGAAATATGGCTTGATCACCAGCGCGGCACCATTTAAGCGTATTTAAAAATAAATAATAAAAACAACTTAACTCTAACAAACATGACAAAAATACACATAACCCTTTGCATCAAAAATAATAAAAAAAAAATAATAGCACGTCTTATTAAACGTGCTATTAACTTATGTTATTAGTTATTAGTTGGTCAAACAAATTTTAAACACATTTGGTACATATTTTGGTTATTGGCCTTCTGCATGTATCATACGGAGCAAGCAAAACACGCCAAACCTGGCAACGATATTAGTGAGGTCAGAGGCACCGCTACTCATGCCAAAGCAATTAAAGGCTCACCTCCCCGCACCACCCCTGCATTTCCCCTGACACCCTACGACAGACCTATAGGCATGGCAAACCATTAACGATCATAACTTAGAAGGAAATAATTATCACATAAACACGTAATTTTATAGGGAACTTACTTCAAAACAACTTACATATTTCGGTAAAGTAAACTCAGTCGGACAAGTAATTTACAAATCTGTTGTTTTTTTATGTAAACAATAATATAAAAATAATCATACCTACATATAAAGTGTCATCATTCAAAGCTATAGCTTTCTGTTTTGTATATTCGAGCTATATTCGATTGTTACAATCAAATAAGCATTATTGCGTAAGATAAATGAATTGCAATTTAAAGTAATGCATTGAAATTACTTTAAATTGCAGCTGTTATATTTTGTAGTTAACTTTTTATAATACATGTAAAGTTAGACAAAAGGAAACCTCCTTTAGTCTAACTTTGATTTGGTTTTGTTTAATGTCTTGAAGTATGATATTGTTTGTGTAAGAAATCGACATAACTATATACATAATAAATTATTTACTGTTATCATTTACGTCGGCTATTTGTCCTTTGCCTTTTCTTGTGTTGAATAAAATTAATTAATGTATTTCAATTGGTAGGAAATGCCAACCCTCTTCTCTACTGAAATAGAAATTACAAAATTTCAGATAAAGGAAGTTAAGAATGATTCGTCTGTTTTTGCGCGTCGCTTTGTCCCTATCCTCTGATACTCTGTTAATATCCTAATGAAATAATCTGTGGTAAAAGCACTTAGTGAAAGCATCGACTAATTTCGACCATCACTATTTTCCACTAATTTCGACAACTAACTAAGAATATTTTTATTTTCTTTTGTATACTGTAAAACAAATACATAATATGTAGCCCGATCTTTTGGAATATTTCTTCTACGGAAATAAAACCTTACCGTGAGTCTAAATACTTGTTTTATGTTAATTAATCATCACGGCAGGTTCGCTACGGACCGGGAGTGTTCGCGGCGAGCGGATATTGTTAGTTCCGCCAGCTGGGCACGGGCCGGGCGGAGACATCTCGCTAAAATATAACTCCACAAAACAACTTCCCATAACTTGCTACAGCTGAAAAATAAACTTACTTGACACAAATTATTGCTACACATTTTTCAAACGCTGAAATATCGTATTATTGTTCAGACATATTGTTGCCTCACAGTCTAACTGTCTCGGTGACGCAAAGGTAGTTAATACGACAGCTAGTAGCTAGTAGAGACCTCATACACATCAGGTCTCGGGTAAGATGTAATCTTTTGCGTTGGTATTTAAAAATTAGGAGTTAGACGAAGTTATAACATTTTTACTACGTACTGTCAGTAGCTTCTTTAGATATATCAAGAATAACGTTGAAATACACACAGTGCTATCTAGCGTAGGTACTAACCTTACTGGACTTTACGGTTTCTACAGTGTGGTTTAAGTGGCCATCTTTCTTATAGTAATGTGCTAAATAATGTGGATTTCATACTCACTTATAACCAATCGTTTTGTAATCCATCGATGGTTTTTGCAAATCAGCGAGTTCATTATTGTGTTATTTTATGGCATCCTGCCATCTTTATACCTTTACTACCTACCTTTAGTAACATGGCCACGGAATAGATAATAAAGGTATCAATTATGTGAACATGGCAACATACGCATTTTTTTTTAACAAAGTACACCCTTCATCTATCCTTGCGTCTTATTTTTAAGATGAAGAGATTACACAAGTAAAAGTTATGCTTAATAAATAAAAACTGAAACTGAATGTATAAAAGGTTTCTTATCATCGCCTATTAAATTACGTCGTAAACTTTTTAAAGATTAAAACTTAAAATTAAAGGATTTCAATGTTCCTTTGACCCAAAGCGTGAATACTTCGAGTAATACTTCTTAGGAAGCGACGGTTATTACGGCGAATAGTTGGGAAATAGTCGCGAATTCCAATAGTCACAAGGCATGCAAACTTCGATAATGCGACTCGAGCCTTTATTAATGACCTTATTAGTTCTATTACTTTGATGTTGACAGTATCTTCTTGCATATTATTCGAAATGTGTAATACTCATGTTTTACTAGTTTTGTTAGCGCTCGTATCAGAAAGCTAAATTATATGATGATTTGTCGCGGCGAGGCGTGGAAGCATAACAAACAAACAAACATTTATATTTATAATTTAATTCGCATTTATATATCAATTTATACGTAGTAAATTATTACAATTTTGATATCATATGCCTGACGGAAACTAACTTAAACAAGAGTATATTTGACGGAGAAATTTTCAATGCTTGTTACAATGTTTTCAGAAGGGATCGTGAAGCTACTTCATCCGCCAAAGTTGAGGGAGGGGGTGTAGCTATACAAAAGAAATACCATGTAATCCGTCAGGCATCATGGGACAGCGATACGGAGGATGTCTGGGTTAGTGTTCTTCCCTACTCGCATGATAGTCCTCGCCTCAATGCATGTATTTGCTTAGCATTAGAACGCTTCTATACTCACTATCAAAATTTAATGCTTAATTGTTTTCCTTCTGACCATTTCTTACTAATAGGAGATTTCAATACGCCTGACTTCTATTCAGCTTGCTTAAATCCATTATTAGATACTATACCCCTAATACAAAACAGAAAGCTATATCTACTTATGTATATTATGTAATTTAAAACAATATAACAATGTCAGCAATGTTAACGGACGCTTACTGGACTTGGTACTTTCAAATACAGATTATTTAACTGTTAGTGAAACACACGCGCTAAGCTTACAAGACAAGCATCATCCTGCTCTTTTGATTAATTTAACTTCGCCACACATCTCAAAAGGGCTACAGCAGCGTAAGTCTAAGCGACTTAATTTTAATCAATGTGATTTTGTAAAAATTAAACCTGACTTTATTTCCAGGAATTGGCATGAAATATTATCTTAAACTGAAATCGACCAGTGCACTGATGCCTTCTACGTTACAATGTTTAAAATAATAAGAAAACACACACCAACTACTTATTTCAAACCCTCGTCATATCCCATTTGGTATAGTAAATCTTTAATTAAATGCAACATAGAAAAAACAAATTTCAAAAACTGTATAAAAAGTATGGAAATCCTCGTGATTACGATGTCTTCTCGTTACTATGAGAAAGATGCAAAACTCTAACTAAAATTTGCTATGACAAATATGTCTCAGACACTGAAGCTTCCTTAAAGAAGAAGATCTTAGAACATCAAATCTTTTTGGAGGTTTGTCAATAGTCGGAAAGGTCAAGTAACAGTGCCTAATACTATGACTGATGAAAAAACTTCATCGTCCATCAATCATAGCCAATCAAACTATGCATGCGAAAGTTTTTTGAATTCAATGTCTCACATCTCAATTGAGCAGAGCGATATATTAAATAAGAATTAGATGTAAATGATGGCCTGGCCCTGATCTTTTACATCCCTCTTTTGTAGTGTTTTGGAAAAAAATATAACTTCTTTTGTGTATTAATTTTAATAAGTCATTGACTAGCGGCTACTTCCCTAAGTATTGGAAAACAGCACATATCATCCCCATATATAAAAGAGCAGTAAGCATTTTATCATGTTTCGCTAAAATATTTGAGTCCCTAGTTTATAATCACCTATACAGTCATATCAAACCAATGCTCGCAGATAAACAGCATAGCTTTGTTAAGGGCAAATCTACAATCACCAACCTATTAGTGCATAAAAATTATCTTTGTCAGGCATTTGCCGTCGGTGGTCAAGTCGACTCTGTATATACCGACTTTTCCAAGGCCTTCGACAAGGTCAATCACCACTTGCTCTGTCGTAAAATGGCCTCTTACGGTGTCCACGGAAGCTTATATCGATGGATTTACTCATATCTCGAGAACAGAACTCGGTTGCATTAAAAGGCTGCAGTAACATCCGGAGTACCTCAAGGCTCCCATCTTGGACCTCTGCTTTTCATTGTACTTATCAATTATTTAATTCAGCACTTGTCTTGTAACTGCCTCTTGTATGCTGATGATTTAAAGGTATTTACATTAATCTCTAAAAGGGATGATTGTTTAGCCCTTCAGCAGGATGTTAATGCAATATCTGAGTGGTGTAAAACCAATTTGATTTTCTTAAATGTTAATAAGTGTTTTATTATATTGTTTACTCGTAAACGTAATATACTTATTTGGGACTATAATATTGATGGTTAAATACTAAATCGAACACAAATAGTAAAAGACTTAGGCAACTTATTTAACGACAAACTTTCATTTCGTGTTCATTATAGCCATATAATATCTAAAGCCAACCAACTCTAAGGCTTTGTTTTGAGATCAACGAAAGGTTTTAGAAAGTCCAGCAGTACTTTGTACTTTGGCCTGGTGAGGAGTATATTGGAATACGGTAGCCCCATATGGTCGCCGAATTACAAGATCCATATTGATGATATTGAACGTATTCAGGAAAAAGTACTTAAAATTCTCAACTACCGTGAAAACTCTGGTCGGTTAAGTTTAAATTACGAAAGTAGACTCAGCAAATATAAGGTTCAACCATTAGAAACCCGACGCATATATTTAAATTTAGTTTACCTTTACAAAATAATACACTATATTATCGATTCACCAGAGTTGCTTTCTCAAATCAGCTTCAATATTAAAAGTGCCCGTAGGGCTACTGATACAAACATATTTGCCCTTGAAATATATATAAATAATATTTCTTATTATAATCCATTAACAAGAATGGCCCGTCAATATAATGATATGGCAAAACTCAATAAATTACTAGACATTTTTGATCGCAACTATAACAAATATACTGAAATAGTGAAAGACATCCTCCATAGTAAGTTGGGTTTGGATGGTTCTGATTTCGACAGAGGCATCCAAATCTAAACTCATACGTTATTTGCAATATTAGGTATTCATAAATCAGAGATAATTTTTGTGTAATCCTTATTGATTTCTTTGTGTGCACATATTAGTTACGTTACGATCCAGATCTAAACAATTTATATATGATATAAGATGTAATAACGATTGTAATGTGTTTTGTGCAATAATAAATAAATTAAATAAATAAAATATAATAATATTAGTTAGGCTTTTCACACAATAGCAAGCAATCAAAAGAAATAATTTTCTTCAAACAGTATCAAATCAACAGTATGCAAAATAAGGGAGTAATAAATACTTTAGATTTAGATATAAAAAACGAGGGTTTGTAGTGGAGATATGTCGCCATCTCCCTCAGACATCTGCATTTAAATAGCGGTTACGTCGCAATTTGTATCATGCCTCCTTTTTCTGTCTTTTGACAACTATCACTACTACCAGATGTAAAACCCTTGTACCTTAAGAGTTTATGTAATATAAATAAGTCAACTACCCTATTGCTAGTTGTTCGGCAGATATGCCTAATATATTTTTATGCAACTGCGGGGCATGGCAATTACTCATGCAACTTGTACCTACTACGTATTGTTTCACTTAAATGCCGACTTTTAAAGCGTTCCATTCGAACCTTGACCATACTACCCATTGAATATTATATGCCTTGACAAAGAAGAAGCTGTCAATAAATTAATTTATATTGGGGTTACAATAATATGTGCCAACATTACGCTTTATCAGGATTGCTGCCGAAAAAAGTAGGTTCCATTAACAAACCGTATAAAATAGTGATGCGCTTTATCGCATTCTAATGTTATTTGCTGTAACATACGTCAACAATACTCTCGGCTTCCTCAAAACCGAAGATACTACCAAATCATCAATAAACCTGTGATAACATCGGACTGCGATCATGGCATTACACTGCTGAGCAAAAACTTCTACCCTCCCACAAATTTGTCCTGCGGGACAGATAGACTAATACTATTTGTATCAATAGTCGTTCGAGTCGAATCAAGCTTCCATGTTATTAAATGGTTTATTTGTTATTTCTGGGACGGCTCCTTAAGGTATTGGCTGAGACGGTTGTATTATTTTCGAATATTTAATCTGCAATCACATTATTATATATTGTCTCACGTCTATGTCACCGGTGTATTACACTCACATTTCACCAGCTAGGCATTTTGTCCTACGTAATAGGGAGCAAGCCTGTTGCTTGATACCTATAAAGCAAGCTGACAAATTCAGGATTTACAAACATTACTCTATGTATTTATGTATAAATACGTAACTAATTCGTAACTGACATGATTGATAAAGACCTGTTTCAAAACCATGCTCTCACATTACCTGTTTTAAAAATACTACATTTGCACAATTTATAATTTCAGTTACAGCCGGCAATTTACAGATATAGAAACAGCGGACACATATGCCAAAACTCGGAAGAAATATTTACGACAAATTTTCTTCGTATAAAAATCAAACCCACCCTTTATACATAGATAAGCAAAAGTATCTTTAACAAAGAGAAAACAATTAGTACAATATTTTAGTAAAACATATTATTTTATTTTCGGTCTGCTATATTTAGGTATAACCATATACAAAAAATATCTACTGATTCCAAATTTTTGTGGCCAGCGATGTACCATCAAGGATTTATTGCGGAAAATCCTGAAATAAATTAACCCAAGGGTGCTGATTGGTTTAGACGGATTTGTTGGAAAAATAACATTTTATGCGGCCGCCTGATACACTACCTGCCAACGAGATATAAAAAGGGCCCTCTTTAGGTTAATGAAACTTGACTGGCTTTTAGCTAAGATGACTGCTTTTTCTGTTAACACTGATATCTTCCAATAAGATTACGCAATGTTTATAGCTTCGGTAACTTTACGAATCCTTACACTTATTATCTATAAATATATAAAAACCAATGTCTATTCTTACTTTTGCCTGTCTACATAATTTATGCAATTGCAGAGTTTGTAATATCGTTAAAAATGCGCACGCGAAAATTACTGTCAAGAAAAACTAAAATTGAGAGAGGCAATTAAGCGCTTGGAAGATATTAGCGGGTATTAGCATATTAATAAGAGGGTTGCATGTAAATTCAACAAGATTCTTTCATCCTCTAAATTGATATGCATTAACTCTCATATAAAACATACTATAAATATGATATTCCTTAAATATTATTCGTATAATCGTAGCAACTGTGAGTGTATCATGTACGTCTCCTAAGATAACACTAACATGTCTAACACCTCATTATATTCCCGCTCGGCACATGTCTACTTATTACCAGAATCAAGCACATGTGGCCGCAAAACCTCGTGTCTTCTACAGATAACGAGCGAGAGAATCCACCTAATAGAGTCCAACTATTGTGCCCTGTTGTAATCTTCTCTAATCCACTACTGGAGCGATGAAAGAACACTTATTTTTAAAATGTAGAGGTTTTATAAGAACCGCTTTTGTGAGCACCTTCTATTAAGTAACACACATGCAGTGTTAAAAGCCATTTTAGACATGCAGGTTTAAAATGGAGTTTAGGGCAGTCAATGATTGTTTAAAATAGATGTGCTCGCGGTTTCACTCGCGCTTATGATTACTGCGCCGCGCCCGTGGGTCGTAGCGTGATGTTATATAGCCTAGAGGCTAAAATAATTTTTCAATTTGGACTAGTTGTTCCTGAGATTAGCGCGTTCAACCAAACAAACAAACTCTTCAGCTTTATAATATTAGTATAGATGTCGTGAAATAATTTATGTATACAGTATAACAGTAATATTTAGTCATGTTATAAGATTAATTTAGACCTTGAGCTAAATAGACGTGAATATAGGTATATATATATGTACGATTTCTTTATATAAAATGACACGTAAAAAAAAACTCACTGGTACTTTTTGTTTTCACTAGAAAACAATTTTACAGTATTTAACAAATCTTGTCTAAAGGTCTGTTATAAGCACCATAAGTTTTCATAGGTCTCAAGGCATCTCAACGACCGTCAGCGAAAGTTACTTTCCACTAGAAGCAATTTAAAAATACCGAAAATGCCTACAAACTTATAAGTATAGTTGGTTTAAAAAACTAAAGCCATAGACCCTCTAAAGCCACACAAATATTTTATTGCAATGGTCTCTAAGTATGCCACAACAACACAAATAAAAAAAACTTGAGAAGTGTCAAGGGATACCCGGATGGAACGAAGTTCCTTTCGATTAATTAGTGAAGGAATTGTAATAAATTATTTTTAATTAATTAATTTATAAATTTCCGAAAATCTAAAAAAATCCATAAAAGATACACACCCTACATGGCGCGTGCATAATAATAAGAAGTCTGTTAGCTCGCAGCTGGCCACAAGGTCACGCGTTTTTTGCATAATGAAGTAATCTGCTGGCGCATGAATGAACAGTGCGAGCGAAATAGCGTAACTACTTACGCACGCCGCACAGCTTACAATAGCTTACTATAGCAAAAAGTGACGTGACAACTTTTCGTAAGAATTTTTTCCGTCTAGTCCCCTTTCACAACGCGCGATAAGGAACTTCGTTCCAAAAGTGAATCCACGAAACATGTGCATAAATATTTGACAACAGGAACAAAAGTAGAACGAAAATAAAAGATATACATGTCTTCCCGATTTTATTACCCATAGTAATAAGGTCACAACTGTTAATCATGTTTTTAACCCCCACATAAAAGAAGGGAGGTATTGTATATGCATGCATCGTCACGGTTGGTCTCCCTTTTAAGCTTCGGGCACAACGACTCTATACAAATATGAGATGTTTCAACGCACGCCGGTTTGTGGCGGATTGGTATAAAAGGGTAACATGTGACACTGTAATAACATGTCTCTTTTGTCGACAAAACGTTAACACACAGACTGACATGCTTGTGCGTTCTGATTTCTTTTTATTTTAGTTCGTAATTAAAACGTTACAAAGCTATGTCACCGGAGTGCGTTGTATTTTACGCGTACATTTAAGTAGGTCGTTGCTAATTTTATGGTGCTGGCAGGAATAAGTCATCCATAAACCAACGCCACAGTTGCGTATGGAATAAGTAGTTAGCTTTTTGCTGCGTTACGCCTGCCAAGTAAGCGTACCACAAGCTTACACAATAACTTCTCCCATTCCATTCTTGTTATCCTATCTTTAATTCCTTTACTTACCTATTGTTATTATTACCTTACTTAATTTATGTTAATACAAACAGAACCGACAGACGTTGTCCTGCCAGAAAGTTAGCTTGCCTGATATGAACATTTCCTAGATCCTGATCACAGCGCCATCTATCGGATCTAATTGTTAATCTAAACCATCCAGGACCCACTTAAACAAATAACGAAAAAATACGTTAAAAGTGGTCCAGTCGTTTAGGAGAGAAGTTCAGTGACATACACATACAGAAGAATTATTTAAATAAAGATGATATTTTAAATCGTCAGAACTTACTAAATCTTAAAGAGCTAAAGATTAAACGTGTTTTTGTATTCCGTCAATATAGTACCAAAGTAAAAAAAAAAAAAATTAAATTGTTTATTGCCAAAAAGATTACAACAATGTAAAGATATACTGTGGCCCCACACTAGGCAAGCCTGTCCTGTGGGTACCGTGTCGATTACCATTTACAATTACTTACATTGCTCAGTCGACATTATCTTATTTTAATCGACTTGTACTATTTTATTTTATTAACTTTACAAAACTATCTTATATAAACAAAAGGACAATAAATTAGAACAAAAATTAAAAAACATAATATGAAAGAAAAATATTGTTGCGAAATTCTATTGTTAATAAAATATAATACACATTATTATTAAAAATTGTATGTATAAATAGATATATAAATTATTACATTTATTATCTAGGTACATACATATATACGTATATTTAATTTAAATGAATTAGTATGAATTAGTATGTTAAAGAACTAAGCCACTTAAAAACTTTTACCTTTGCCTCTTTTAGAGAGCTTTCTTTAATTGCACAGAATTTCGCTATTATATTATATATATAGCGATCAATATAGGGACTAGAACGCCTAGCAAAAGATGTGTTAATTTTTGGAAAGGCAATTCTGTATACTCTACGTTTGAGCATCTGTTTATATTCCTTAGAGGTAATTACTAATTGATGCACTTTGAGAAATGCCCTTAATAAAAACAACTGGCGAACAGAACTACCTTATTATCCTCGTAGAGTCTTGTGGTAGGATATTGAAATGGTTTATAATGGATTGCTTTTAATATTGTCGTTGGGCCCGTTCAAGCTTTATCAGTGTTGTTTTTACAGCACAACCCCAACTTCCTATACAATATGTTAGTAATGATTGAGACAATGCAAAATAAACGGTCTTCAATACATCGCTTGATGCCGACGTGCGAAGTAATTTCATAATATTTGCCGTTTTTCGTACGCGATTTGACAGATAATCTATCTGTAGTTCATAAAGTTTCCATGAGATGTTCAAACTTTGAGTTTCTGTGCCAAACTTTTACTACAACCAGTAGCATATTTTAATAACTGTATAAAGTTTTACTCGTACTTATATGCAGAAGTAGCGAATGACAAAGTTATATCACAATCTCATCTTGTCGGTCATGTCGGTCGTAATAAAGTTTGAGCTAACAGTTGACTATAAGTTTCGGCATCAAGGAACAACGAAGACATCGGAACACGGACTCTGTTCTAAGTGTTCTAACGGAACTTTTACATAACGCAGTTACGTAAATAATTCTGTTATTCATCCATTTTGGATAAGTGTATACGTGGCATCGTTAGATAAGTTTGGGTTTCGAGTTTCTTATTATATTTTGTATTGTTAGTCGTAGAGAAGTTTCCCTGTTCATATTTCGATGCTTAATTTAGTCAGATACTAGGATGTAGCAATTTCTACTTGGGTTTTAAGAAATGTTTCCTTACGGTAGTTATAAGTTAGTATTGATATATATTCCGAGGAAGAATAAACTTCAATGTGAACTATTAAATATTATAATTATTATTGACTGCATGAATGGCGCAGTGGGCAAGCGGTCACTTATCCGCTGCCGCCGCGCTGAAGTATAGGTTCAAATACCATGAAAAACAATGATTTTTGTGATCCACAAATCAAAACTAACTAGAAATCTTATAAAGGTTCTGTTACTTTGTAACTGTGTTACTTCACGTGACGCTTCTAATAGAGACTAAACTAATAACATTTGGGCTGCGCGAATGTAGGCACTTCGCGCTGACAACACTGTCGGTTAGATAAAACAAGAGTAGAAGTACAGTACAAAACCATAATTAAGTGCTGGACTTTTAAAAAAGTAGAGTTTACCATACTATCAATCAGATAAAAATGTTAAAATGTTTTACATAGAGTTGAATGAGATAGGAAAATTAGTACGTAGACACAGATGTAGCCAATTATTTTTTAAATATACTCTCTGGTAGAAAGTTTGGCGATGTACGTGTATGTAAACAATCAACAAAAACAGCTGGTAGGGCCGCCGGCTAAATCTTTATTTTCCTACCGCAGGGACCTCGCGGCAGTCTTGGCCTATCAACTTAATGAGAAAATATTTACTAACGTCTGAAAATAGAAGACGTATTGGATAAAATTAATGTTAGGCAGCTAATAGCAATTTTTATATTAAATATTTTTAGAGCTATTTTCATAGCGAATTACCGCTCCATTTTGTAAGCATTGATTAACTATTACTGATTGGGTAAGTGTTTAGAGAAGATGGTAGAAAAATATAGTGTGTTTGGTACTTTACACAAGTACCATATACACTATAATTTTCTAAAGCTTTTTGGAAAAAGATTTCTTCTAAATAAATTTACCCAATATTTCACAAAATTAGTAATATTATGAGCCTTTACTACTCGATCATCCACACACGTTGTCAGGCGAACAGTAAGAGTACCTTTTATTCAGAAAAAGTATCGTTACTAACCTAACCTATGTACTTTTACGCGATCGAAGCCCCGGCAGTCAAAAATAGTATTTCATAGATTGTTACTGATAAGTGATAAACTAATGCCCGCGACTTTGTCCACATTTCTTTCTTTCTTTCCCTGCAAATTTGCATAAAATCCAAAGCAATTATTTTTTTGTAACTAGCAGCCAGATATACTTCCCTATCCAGGTTATTAAATAAAACTAATACAGATAGTTTGAAGTTAGTAAGTTGAAGTTTGAAGTTTAAAAATATAATATCGGACTAATAATAATATTATCTAAAGTTATTTGCATATCGCCAACGAAGAATTATTTAAGCAGAAGATACATCTCTTTTTTGGCCGTATTTTGACTACTTAAGATTTACCTTATTATCCATTCTAATACATATTTTTAATAATCCTACTTTCAAATAATCAAGTATATTTAACAAGCTGATCTCACATTATTGCCCAAATTTCACTTAACAGCATAGAAAATGTTTCAAAAATTCAATTATTATATAGCAAAGAATAAGGTCGTTGTTTCTGAATTATAAACTACCTGCCACGAAATTTCTCTGATATAAATCATATAGCAGGGATATTATCTATGAATGAACGGTGCGAGGGATCATATAGGAGAGCGAGTGTGAGTGACGGCAACCACTCCGAAGCCCCTTGTCGACTTGCTGAGATTTCAATATGCCAACCTCCGTAGCATCTCAGTTTATTACGGCCAAGAAAATGTACGGTACTTTTGCCAACGATATGCAAATATCGCGCAATGTACGTAAAAACTTCCATATAGTTACACATCTGTGTTTCTAAAAAATATAGGTAGATATTTATATTACGCAGTAGGTAGTGCGTAATATAGATATCTACCTATATTTTTTGCTGTTAAAACTATTTTATGACATAGCAGTTTGAAATTAAAAGAACTATTCTCCCGAAACTATGGCTGCTAAAATACATCCAATTGATACGTCGGCAAAAGTGATTGGAATATAAAATTCAAAGCAGGAATAGCAATTTTAGACTGGCATTCATTTTAGATAACTTCACAAGTATAATCCCGTAGAGACCAATGCTGTGTAGTAGGTAGAGCTATACAAAACGCATATAAAACGCAAATACTTTTAGGAACTACATAACTAAAACCAAACCTATCGGCAAGTGACATTTTAATTTATTTACAAATTCAGTATTACCTACTACTGAGAATGCTTTCATAATTTTTAATAATGTTGATGAAAGAAAGAGTTGGAGCTACGTATGTACATAAAAAATTACTTTTAAAGTAAAATTTAAATGCATCCAGATACATAAGACCATCATTGAAAACAGTTGCGCTTTTGTATGCAGAAGCGCTTACAATTCAGTATAATTTATCCATTTAGGTCACAAAGTAACGGTATTGAACGTAAAAATCTAATTAATTGTGAAATCAATTAAGTTACTTACACTGGATCGACAAGCAAGAGATTACAGAAAAATTATGGAGTAATCAATATGTTTATGGTAGTACCAAGGTACCTATCATATAAATAAGAAAGCAGTCCCAGTCCAGTAAAAGGGACTTAGTTTATTCAACGCAATTCCTTCCTTTTCGCATTATTCCGCCATATTCCTTCTCGCAAGAATTTCTGAGTTGGTTCACTCAAATGATAAACGTAATTTCACAGCGCACGTTCGTGTAATCCCTGATAAAGCTGGCCAATAAACGTAGTAGTCGGTTTGTTTAAGACATCCAAGATATAGGGCCGGTCCTCAGAGAGCAATCACGAAGAAAGGTTAGCCGCAGGGGTTTCTTAAGCCGCTCACAATCAAATTTAGCTGCATCCCAGCCGGGTTAATCGAGGATTAGGTAAATTGGGCCGGATACACTGATGGGAAAATCACTTCGTTTACCAGGATTGCTTAAATAATGTAATAAAATTAATGTCGCCGTAACGAAAACAACAACGAGTCATGATATAGACAATATTACAATAATCAGGCGCTTCTTTCGTTAATATGCAATAATATTAAGTATGTACTGTGAACAAGCGCGCGCGCGACACACACACACGCGCGCACGCACACACGCACACACACACACACACACACACGCACACACACATATCAATAATCATAGGTAGGTAATAATTTTAAGATCTATTAACAAATAATAAACATAAGTACAGTTTTCATCTTGTCTTAGTAACTTATAATTTTTATTATTATCATTTAAGTTCCTAAATAAATTGAACACAATAATTATGTACCAACTCTGTAACAAGCATGCTATGGTAGAGCGGAGCCTCTTAATACAGACACTGCTTGCTTATGGAAGCTCCAATCACAAACATTGTTATACACATTTTTCATTTTACAATCGGCGCTATTTGCCGCTGTTTGAACGAAACATTTCACTACTGGCTGCGAGTGAGGAGATGACGGAGGCTTTAAGCCTTGACGGGACACGACGCCGGCACCTTGGCGACGGCCCCATCGCCATGCAGACGGTAGCCATAGACGTTACAAACAAGGCAACAGTCATAGTGACAAACGTCACACAAGTTTTTAATAAGTTTATGATCTTATTTCATTTATAATCATTGTAAATATTTAGCCTAAGTAAAAATTTTATTTGGTTATGTTGCACAAAACTGATGTGGAAGTGACTGCCGGTCAACCTGCCACATCCCTAACGAATCTGGTACGTTACCCTAATTGTTCGCAGGGTCGTTTTTTTATAGGTGAGCGGGGCTTGAGAGTGCACTTTGGTAAAGTTCATAAAAACCAAAATGTACCCTCTACTCCCAGCACAATATTACTAAGTAATCCCTTATCTTTAACACCCGAAATTTCCTTTTGGCCGCATGAAAAGTTCCATTACGATTTTAAAAAGAGTTCCTCGAGGCGCGAGACCTTCAGTGGCTCAAAACTTAGCTCACTGCATAGGTCTTGTCGTTCGAGAGAACTCTAAAACAGCTTGGGAACAATTACTTGCCTTTCCTTATAGGATTCTACATGTTAAAAAGTTCAGAGTACACAAAAATCATTAACAGTACATATTAAAGATAATTGCAGTTTTAGTTATAACCATTTAGAACCAAAAGACACCACTTCCTACAATGGCAAATCATTGTACCAATATGTAGAATCCAAATTAAGGGAAGGTTGCATCTAGGTTATTGTTCAGTAGCGATGTGGTGGCGCCTTGCTCTGCAGAAACACTTGCGGGTCTGCAGAGCAAGCATCCAGCGCCCACTGATGGTGCCTCCTTCCCAGAGGCACCTGATGTGGATTGTCTCAAGGTGACAGCCAAGGACGTATTTACAGCCGTTTGCTCCTTTCGAAGTGGATCTGCTGGTGGCCTAGACGGCTTGGCACCACAACATTTAAAAGACCTTTTGTGTTCCAGCGCCGGGGAAGCTGGTGATGCACTTTTGAAGGAGCTGACGGCTTTAACCAACTTAATGCTCTCCGGCGGTGTGGTGAATGACATCATTGATATTTTGTACGGGGCAAATTTATGCGCTCTACGTAAAAAAGATGGTGGCATTTGTCCCATTGCCGTGGGGTGTACCTATCGTCGTTTGGCATGTTGCAAATACTACAGTGTTACAAATTTTAACCAGTCCAGCTTGGTTTTGGTTCGAAGGGAGGCTGTGAGGCTGCCATCCACGCTTTCTCCACGTACCTTGGCTGTGGTGAAGGTGAGGTCATCTTAAAGGTTGAAGAACGCCTTCAATTCTGTGAACATCCCTGTTCAATCATCCCTGTTCTGTCCCAAGCTAAGTTGGAGACCCCCAAAATTTTCAATTTTTGTGGCAGTTTTATAGACACCCTTCAATTTATTTATAAAGACTACATTTTAGAATCGGCTGTTGAGTGTCAACAAGGTGACCCTCTTGGACCAGTAATTTTTAGTCTAGCCATTCACCCAATTATTGAAAAATTAAATTCAAAATTTAACATCTGGTACCTGGATGATGGGACCCTAGGAGGCGACATAGAAACGGTTATACAAGATTTGAAACTATGAAAAATTTATAACTAAATTCAAACAAATGTGAAATTTTTATTAACGATAAAATAGATAAATCTTTGGCTTTATCAAAATACATTTCTTTGGCTCCAAACATCAAAATTATTGAAAAAGTTTATTTTCGCCTGCTCGGGTCTCCCGTATTGGAGGAGGCATTCGAGTCGTTCATACATGAGAAGATCCAAAATTTTTGTGGAATTTCAAACCGACTACTCAAAATTAATATTCGGCTTATACAATCATTCGTTATTGCCTCTTCGTTCCTTAATTCACACATGCCCACCGATCCTCTCAATTTTGGAAGCATTTAATACTTTTGGGTAAAATTGCCGATACTATTCGGCATACACTTAGCAAAATTTTAAATTTGGCCATGGCTCCAGGCAACCCTACAAGTTCGCTTGGGTGGCCTCGGCGTTCGCAAAATTAGTGATGTCAGTTTACCGGCGTTCCTGTCTTCGGTCCACTGCACTGAAGAATTGACCAGGAAAATTTTAGCTCCCACACTGGTTAATTTTGAAGTGACGTGCAAGTCTGCAGTGCAGCTCTGATTTGCCATCCGATCTATTCTCTCAGATTCGATGGGACGAGCCGCTCTGCAACATGGTAAGAGAACATCTCATGAATACATCTCCTAATGTTGCTGAGCGTGCCCGTTTATCGGCTGTGGGGGAGTGGGAATTGGGTCTTTGGCTCCAAGCACTGCCATCGTCCAACAATAGGCACTATGTTGGACGACACAACGTTCCACATCGCTTCTTGCTTTCGTTTAGGTGCTCTTTGTGTTTCTCCGCATCAATGTTACTGTGGTAAAGCCGTCGATGGCCTTGGCCACCATGGCCTATCATGTAGTAGGAGTGCTGGTCGTTTTTTGCGGCACGCCATCTTGAACCTAATGGTTTGGCAAGTGACGATGGGAAGAGACCGGATGGTATGTCATTGATGCCTTGAAAGATGGGTAGGCCCTTGGTATGGGACGCAACGTGTGTAGACACCCTTGCGCCATCACATCTTCCCAGTACGGCGGGTTGTGCTGGTGCTGCTGCTGCATCCGCGGAGACTCTCAAATGGCGCAAATACAAAAACCTGGCAGGGGATTATGTTTTTGAGCCGTTTGGGATCGAGGTCATGGGGTCCCAGTGCTCGTGCCGTCTATAGAGACATAGCGAAAAGGTTAATCGACGCTTCCCGTGACCAAAGGGCTGGCCTTTATCTCGCGGAAAGAATAAGAATTGCCATTCAACGTGGCAATGCTGCCAGTCTTCTGGGCACACTACCAGTCGAATGTGATACGGAGGAATTCTATGACGACTATTAGAGGGTTTAAGGTTTCTTTTTCTTTTTTATTTCTGTGTTATAATATTTTAGGTATAAGTTAGTTTTAAAGAATTGTGTTTATATTTTGTATATAATTAATAATAAATATTTTTTATTGTATTTGTATTGTATAACGATACGAGTACATGGTTCAATTAACCATGATGTCAGTTCATCATGCATGGTAATATTAATGGGATCTATACCTGCGCAAAATTTATATCTAAAGTATGTACCTTTAAGTATAGTTGATATAGGTTGCTCTTTGTGTCGTTGTTATATTAGGTACCTACTCTTAGCTTAGCTTGTCGTAACATAGGGATTACACTTACCTAAATAATAGAATGGGAACTATTCGAAATTGGTAATTATTGTTGAAGCAATAGTTATATAATAAGATTTTGAATAATGTGCCTAATCCTTTTGTATGTTGATTTGATTTGATTTTTGTTGTTACCTTTTTGTGGTGGTTTTAATATTCTTCACTAGATGATTTAATTTATATAGCTGGCTTAAACTTTGATTTATAAGAACTGTAACTAAATTGAATAATATTATAATTTTTACAAAAACATATTTCACCAGTATTTTTATTTTGAGCAATATTGTCCGAGCCTCATTCGTCATAATTGTTCAAAACTTCGGAATGTGTAGAATTGGTATGAATAAGCAACAATTGTCACATAAACTAAAACCTAATTATTCTCAGTTTCTTAAAGTGAAACTTATAACAAAAGTTACTTTATACTTCGATACATTAAGATTGATTGAGCTAATAAAAGATAGAAAATATGATCTTGATCCTAAAATACCTACGTCTAAGCTAGCAAGTAAGCACCGAACTGAAAGTATTGAGTAAAATTTAATTAATAAACAGAGCATTAAGGTAGGGTATAAGGTTAAGGTTAAATATGTTTGTCTGAATTTACTGCGTCCTAGAAAGTATTAGTGGGCTAAATGATCATCGGTCATAATAAATTAACTGCCACACGACTGCCACTCTTTACATATGCATCAACATGCACATGTCGGATGACGTACCTATTATCAAAGAAAATATAACCTAATGAAGGCCTTATTCAAGGTGACACGCATGAAAGTTTAACACAAGGACAACCGACTGAAGCTCACGAGGCGCCAATTAACTTGTCAACTTTTGAAATATGATGATGTAACGCCCTTGGCCGTTAGGTTACCTCTTCACGAATTTTTTTACCTCGGCAGTGTGAAACACCAGCATCTCAAAAACAGTCATAAACAAAAGCATTTTCTACAATGGCTTATTACACGAGTAACAGTTTATTTCCTACTACTGTACCGATACCAAATGGTTTTCCTGTTCAGATAAATGCAAAGCCGAAAAATAAAATTATCTTTTTGGATGTTACTCCAGCTCGGACGCCTGCAAAGCCAGACTCGCCAAATGCTGTGGCCCCGATGAGAAATAATCTTGTTGATGACAATTTCTCTAATGATATTATCTACGAGAATATCAAACCGGTGTTTAGTATTTTACGAATAATGGGCGTTCTACCGATTACAAGACCTACTGCTGGCTTGAACCAATTCCAAATCGCTTCCCCGTCGATGTTATATTCCTTTCTGGTGTATTGCTCTCTTATCAGCTACGTGTTATATCTATCTCTCCACAAAGTCCAAATTCTACGAACCGCTGAAGGAAAGTTTGAAGAAGCCGTCATTGAATATCTGTTTACTGTCTACTTGTTCCCGATGATCGCAGTCCCGATATTGTGGTACGAGACGCGAAAAATTGCTGAAGTACTCAATGGATGGGTTGATTTTGAGGTAAGTGTTTGTTACCTATAAGCCATATCTGAGACTTACTAGTCGTATCTCTAGAAAACTATCGTTTCTATGTGTTTCCTAGTGCGTTACGATAAAAAGAAATTTATTATGGGCATTACAAATTTCATAAAAATCCCTTCGTTTGGGCGTGATTAGTAACAAACGTCTATACATTTTAATTTATAATACAATTATTAATGTAAGATCCTTCTTGCAGTGAACGTGAACAAATATGGAATCCTATTTTTCGTACAAATCTACGATTGCATTAATAGCGATCAGTGATACCCGGTGTAGTATATTTCTATTAGTAATGCGCCCCTTTAATAACGCTCAGTTAAATCTATTACTTCGTCTTAATGCAAGTGTAAACATAAAAATGTACTTTTTAATTTACAGCTAGTCTACAAGCAACTATCAGGCCGGTCTTTACCTTTAAAACTATACAAGAAAGCATTGATCATGGCAGTTGTCATACCCGTTTTATCAACTACTACTGTAATTGTGACTCATATCACTATGGTGCACTTCAAGCCGATGCAACTCGTGCCATACGTGTTTTTAGAGATACTCACCTACATGCTGGGAGGCTACTGGTACCTCCTGTGTGAGACACTCAGCATTTGTGCCAATATCTTGGCTGAAGATTTTCAACAGGTCAGTCTCCATCTATCCATTTTTGAGACATAATAAGAAAGCCACTGCTGTCAATTATACATCGCCTTCGTCCTACTATCGACAATCATAGTACTTTGGTATATTGCCCTGGATGTCTAATTTTAGTTACCTGTTACAAAAAACTATAGAATATTATGTGTGTCATCCATTTGGCTGTATATCTATATAATTTTTATTATTTTAGGCTCTTCGCCACGTCGGCCCAGCTGGGAAAGTTGCTGAATATCGTGCCCTTTGGCTGCGTTTGAGCAAACTCGCTCGCGACACAGGCGTGTCCAACTGCTACACATTCACGTTCCTCAACCTGTATCTTTTTCTGATCATCACTCTGTCAATATACGGCCTTCTGAGCCAGATTTCTGAAGGATTTGGTATCAAGGATATTGGTCTTGCCCTGACGGCATTTTGTAGTATCTTCCTTCTATTCTTTATCTGTGACGAGGCTCACTACGCTTCTCATAATGTAAGTACTAACAGTTTTACACTCAAGAACAGTTCAATTACTCAAATTAGGCATTATAGAAAACTGACGTTAATTTACTGTTTTCAGGTGCGAACAAATTTCCAGAAGAAATTGTTGATGGTCGAGTTGTCGTGGATGAACACTGATGCTCAAACCGAGGTGAACATGTTCCTGCGATCCACTGAAATGAATCCATCTGAGATCAGTTTAGGAGGATTCTTTAGTGTCGATAGGACTCTATTCAAATCAGTAAGTAATAAAGACATTACTGATCGTCGCAAAACGGAATAACTCTTATCGTCCATCACTGTGAAAAATTTAAAATATCCTTTTTTAACCATTCCTCCCCAGTCTCATACTAATTCTAATCTGTCGAAGGTTCATAATTATACAAGTTCTACCAATTACAGTTGCTGGCAACCATGGTGACATATCTGGTTGTGCTGCTACAATTCCAGATCAGTATTCCTGATGATAGCCAGAACCAGGCTGCCGCTCAAGATGAAGATGAATCCTACAACGTGACGAGCTCGACAACGGAAGCATTGACGACTACCACCACCGTCATGACAACAATCCTCACCACACTCGCCAAGAAGAAAAAGAAACATTAATAACATCATACTTATTTTATGTACCTATTTTAAGAATAAAATCACCGATATCTTGATATAACAAAAGCTTTCATTTATGATAGCAATCTAGCCTAATATAATGATCCTATATCTTACTTACAAAAATATAATTCTGCAGTGTTTACGCTTTGTGGCCTGTAAGGAGTGGTAACATAGCACAAAATATCATATTTGACGGTTTATAATTTTATTTATTTATTTGATCCATATTTTATAAATGTTTTCAATGCACTCTACAGACTAAGGTAAAAGTATTTAATAGATGGAATATATTTGTAGTCCTTCAACTATGCACACTACCGATCTAAAATATTCGTTTCAATATTTAAGTACATTGTAAAAGGACTATGTACAAATATAATTATTATATCATTTTCACTTTGGAGGGCCCTTTAAAAACTAGACGTTCAGACAAACGGAGCGAAAGCTGAGTAAGTACCTAATAGGTTCTCGTTGGCCTTTGGGTAAGGAACCTTAAAAAGAATCCTATAAGCGTACCGCATTTTTTTCAGCTTCCGTGACTTTGTAATGCCACTGGGACTTTATTACTAAGCTTCCGCTGTCTATCTGTCCATAACTCTACCACAACTGTGATCATCCACAGACATTCAACATGTAACATAATAAACGCACATCCTGAAAGTAGTCTGTTCAAAATCGGCTATTGAATCAATTCCAGCAATTTTTAATAAAGGTAATTTTTATCCTTAAAATAATTAAAATGAATTAAATTTCGTTTATTTCAGCTGTTTAATAAATGGGTGGCCAACCCATTATATCTGTGACATATTGTATAAGAAATAGGTGACCACCAATCTAAATACATTGCAGCGAGATATCACTATGACGAGACTACTTTATTCATTCCTTAATATCTTTTTCCTTCTTCAGCTGGCTACAATTTAATTTTTTTAATTTGGGAGTCAGATGCAATTTTATCAAAATAAATAATAGCATTGAAAAGCACATTTTGTTCATGCTACTTTTGTTGCGTATTATGTACATAATACAATAATGAAATATAATCAACTAGGTACGCTATTACCAAACACAAAGTAGACCTAGAAGTCCTAGAACAATCAATTATTGTGGATTACATAAATGTTAAATTTGTCCCTTATGGGATTCAATTAATACCGACGGTAGTAGCCATAGATTACAACATAGATAAGACACTATATACTAGATTACAATACTGTAGAGATAGGCAACTTGAGCCTCGCTAGAGTTCTGCATAAGTGCTGCCGCCAAGTAGCAGTATTATGAACTAAACTGAAGTCGTCAAAGCAACCTATACATACATACATACGTGTATATACGTATATAGACACCTGCGTTATTCCTTTAAAATTTTCATAATTTTATTGTAATTTATATGCTGCCTATATTTGTATGCATACAAAAATAGGCAGCATATTAATCAAGTTACAAAATGGGATTATATGGGGAACATGAAAAAATATACAAAAAATAATATGTATGTTTTTTATTTTCTCTTGTGAGTCATATAATAATTATGCGCTACGACTTTAACATCATCAATACAGTCCGTTTACCGTCTCCAAGCTTCACCAAACATTCTGGTACACAACATGATCTTTAAGTCATGATGACAAAATTGATCAAATTCACCACAAAAGTTTATCTCAACGTACTAGATTGTAGAAAAACCACAAAAAACACAGAAAAGCAAGAAATTAACTTTGAGCAAACGCATAAATTGAAAATTTTCTTTTTAGAAATCGTCGAACATGACGTGTCAAAAACAGAGTGTTGCTAGATGATCTCAATATTTACACTAAATCTTATTCAGTGAAATATTTTAATGTGCATTGATATTTACCTGTTTAGCTCTATTGCTCTATTGTATTATCATCTTCATTGATTTAAGTTGTTGTAGACTAAAACAAAATATCCCACTGAATTTTTTCTTTGCAACACTAAAGTAGACGCTACCGTATTGTAATCTATGGCTACCGCAGCATAATTTTGTAATATTGCCATCTATTGAAAACTATATAGTAACACAAATATAACACAATTAATTCATGATACTGCTAATAGAGGCACTCTTATCGAATAACGTAAGCATGGTAGTAGCGAAGCGGCCGCTTGGCGTTATGGGCATGTAGTCGCCAACATTGATAATATTAGGACAATTTCAATGATATTATATTGCATGCAAGTCGCTTCGATATTTTTTCCCAAATGTACTAGTATTCGCTTTGCACTGCTTTGTTCTAGAACTATTATTTTGCTTTTGTTCCCAGGATTTGTGTATACAGATAGTACGCAGTTAAGTCTATTATCTGTTTCATAGGTGGGGAGTTAATACTAAACCTATGATAAATAACATGTTCGGCGGCACTTATTTTTTAATTGAAATTGTATATCTATCACAATATTATTATACTTAAGTAAGTAAGTAATACTAATCTTTTTTTGTAATACAAGTGTATTACAAAGAGTAGTATTATAATAGACGTAGTAGAAGTAGAAGTCTTGGACCAAGTAAATAAGCATAAAGTTATCGTAATATTAATAGTATCGATACTTTTCTATATTACTAATTTCATTTTAAACATCAACCTCAATTCATACACTATTTACGTCCACCTCTAGTGCTCTATACTCTGTGGTTATCCTGTATTCAGATTCCAAGAGAATTTTCCGGATATTTTTACTGGTTCTAGAAGTAAACCGATTAGCTTTGAATGATTATACAAGTAAGCTCAGTATACCAGATTGTAAGTACATAAAATAAATACTAAAGATGGTCGACTACAGCAAGTGGAAGGACATAGAAGTAAGTACTTATTGCATGTTACTCAAAAACTACCGTTGTTTGTAAATTACGGATCCTACACAGACATTATTTTGTAGATATCTGATGATGAAGATGAAACTCATCCCAACATTGACACACCTTCTCTATTTCGATGGCGACATCAAGCGCGTGTCGAACGCATGGAGGAACGGCGCCGAGAAAGGGAGGAATTCACTCAAAAAAAGAACGAAAATTTCAGAAGATTGAACGAAACCAGGAAAAAGATCGCTGAAGCCAGCGGTCCCGATCTCGATTCGCTGAAGAAAACGTTGGCTGAGCTTGAGAAAGAAGAAAAATCGTTAAAACATAAAGACGAAGAGCTGAAGAAAAAAGAAAAACAAACACCATGGAATGTGGACACCATTAGTGAGCCTGGCTTTACTAAAACAGTTATAAACTCAAAGCCTCCTAGGCCCAAGGATGAAAACCTAACAGAGGAGGAAAAAGAGCAAAAGATGAAGAAATTTATATCACAAAATGAAAAGTTGTTGAAACAGTTCGGTATGTTGAGGCGGTACGATGACTCTCAGCGTTTACTTCAGGAACATGGTCAACTTGTATGTGAAGAGACTGCCAACTATCTTGTCATTTGGTGCATCAACCTGGAGATGGAAGGGGTTAGTGAACCATATTCATGACATGATTCCTAGTTTTATTTTGAAGACTTTTGTTTGCATACTATCATTTCTACAACAAAGGCATTTTCAGATGTTAGTTGTACATTTCAACAATTGATAGCAACAATTCTTGAACACATTGCACACTTTATAGAAAATCTTAACACATTCAGCACCATGTGTATTTGTCCTAGTGCAACTCTCACAGGTCAGTGGATCTCTGGTTATACACTGCAGCAAACATTTTTTTTTACCCCAGATACACCAAACAATTTGTGAGGGCCAGGGCTACAAAGTCACATACAAAATATTTGGTGGGGTGTATATTCACTGATGCACTGGCCTCTGAAGTTAACTACTCAAGTATCTTTATACTATTGTTTGTGGCAAATGAATATAATTTATTTTTATTCTGATATATATTATATTTAAAAAATTGCATCTTAACTCAAATGCCATTTAGTTGCTCATTTTATATAGTTATTCTAACTTGAGTCATCACAATAAATATTATATAACTTGTGTAATTAGTGGCCTCAGGAATCCTGATAGAGAAACCTTGGGTTCAATTTTAAAGTATTATTGGTTATTCTGTAAGGTTATTCTCTGGAGCTACATGGATACTGAAACAGTATCTGAGAGATGGCAATAGGCGCACCTTCGCTAGCTATGGTCATATGTGGGACCGATAACCATAGTAAAAGAAATAAAGGTGTCATACACCTTTGTCTACACCCTTGGGGATGTAGGCATAGACTATATATACAATGTTATTCTTACTTAGTATGAAATCTGAAAATAGTTTGTTCAGAATCAGCAATAGAATCGATTACAATAGTTTTTAAACCATGTTATATTTTATCCCAAATGTCTATCAAAATTTGGTAAAATAGGACACACTATTTAATAGGTAAGAAACGGCCGGCCGGCGGCGGCCGGTAGGCATTTATCGAACAAGCCACAATACATAGTTATATGCTTAGATAATTCATAGTTTGGGAATTCCCCTTTCGGTGTGCACCCTGGACCGCTACTTGCAACCCCGTCTCGTCCTGCGGGACGTCCCACCCGCGCCCGCAGCCCCCGCCCTGGGCAGTGAGCGGTCATTGGCGCATTGGGTGACAATATTTCCGCGAGAACAATGGTGCAATTATATATCAGCTGATAGCTTAGTGAGGTTTTATTATTTCTGTACCAAGTAAGAATAACATTGTATATATCAATTTTGTTGAATTTCTGCTTTCTTAAGTCTTTTGTTTCACATCTTTATAATTTTACAGAAACATGACTTGATGGCTCATGTCGCTCATCAGACCATCTGCATGCAGTATATACTGGAGCTGTCAAAACAACTGGATGTAGACCCCAGGGCTTGTGTCGGCTCATTCTTCTCCAAGTAAATATAAATATTAACCTTTACTGTATTTCCTGTACTGTTTGCATTCCACATAGCTAATATTCAAATTATTATGGCTTCATATCTAGAATATAATAACATTTTGAGTTCTATTGTTAAGATACAAAACACACTAAGACAAGTTAGGCTTTTCCAACTCACTGAATGAGTTATAATTAGTTATTTAAGCTTTCAGACTGCCGTAGCACACCGGTCACCGGTGTGCCACAGCATCAGCAACAAATTGATTTTGAGTTATGTCTGGTATTCTAAAAGTTAGCAGATAAACACAAAAACTTAAATAAGTTAGTATCACTAGACATTGTAATACACAATATGAATAGAAAATATAACTACAAGAGTACACTACCATTCAAAAGTTTGGTTTCACACCAATTTTTAAACAATATTAGGTACAAGTAGGTAAAATCACGTTAAAACAAGTGATTATTAGGTTAGTGTCTTAGAAGAAACACTTGTTCTAGGTCTTAATCATGGTGCAAGATTTGTGTAGTCTACAAATTGTTGTTCCAAGTATAGGTGCTCTTGCGTCCATTGTGTGTTTGAATATTTATAAAGTCCCCATGCAAAACAGGAGTTATTATTTATAACTCCTGTGTCGCTATATCTATATAATAATTTACTTAATCCAGCCTGGATTAGGTAAAATATTATGGCAATTCAATGACTGTAATTAATAATTCTTTTCACAACTTTTAACAGTTGTTTAGAATTGTAATTTATGCTAATATTCTGAATTCTACATCCTCAAGATAATCAATAAGTGTTTATTGATTAAAATTAATGTTTCTTGTACAGAATACTAGTCGCAGAAAAGAGCTACAAGGACTCTTTTGAAGATGAACTGAAACAGTTCAAGGCTAGGATCAAGAAGCGAGCGGCTGAGAAGATTGAGGAGGCTATTAAGGAACAGGAGGAAGAAGAAAGGAAGGCACGCCTTGGACCTGGTGGACTAGACCCTGTGGAAGTGTATGAGGAGCTTCCTGATGTAAGTATGAAATCTATTAAAGGGTATATTTTGTGCATTATACATATTATACTAATTTCCCTCATATCGCACGCCAGTAATATTATGCAGCATATTATAAACACGAGGCTCCAAGCTTACCTTTCCCGAGAAATTGCCTCTGAGCAAGCTGGTTTGTGAAGGGCCGAGGCACAAGAGAACAGCTACTCATAATGCGACAATTGTGGAGAAAGCTAGAGAGTTTAACATTGCACTTTATGTAAGCTACGTTGACTACAGGAAGGCTTTCGATACCGCCAAGTGGTGGGAACTCTGGCAGGTCCTGACGGAAATGGGTGTACCACAACACCTTGTTCACCTCATTAGACGTCTGTATGAAGATGGCACAGCCGCGGTCTGAGTTGACGGTATCGACTCTGAACGTTTCAAAACGAAAGCTGGTGTCAGACAGGGCTGTATATTATCTCCCGTATTGTTCAATATATACACAGAATATATCATGCGGATTATTTTCGAAGACTGGGACAAGGGAATATCTGTGGGAGGTCGGCAAATATCGAACACAGTTTAGTGAACCGATATTACAACAGCACTAGAACGATGAGAGGTCAGGGGTCACCAATTTAACGTATTATCAGCCGGCGGGCGTAAGCCAGGTTGGTAACTGGTAACCGTTAGGGTTATATTGAAACACGTACTGATTCAACTGAGAATATAATTATTTACAATTTATTATTCTTACAAGTAGCGCTAGCACTAATCTGCACTATATTAATTTGTACCAAAATCCAACGCTGTAGTCTCCTGACTACAGCGTTGGATTTTGCGATAAGACCAAAATGATGATTGTGGACCGTGCTGATAATAACCAACCAGACGTTCAAGATATAAGCGGGATGCGCAGTAGTCAAGAGCTACATATACCTGGGCTTCACAATCACCAACGATGGGGGCAAGGATGAAATCCGGAGGCGCTGCGCCATGACGAGATCCTCAGTGGAAAACTCACAAAAATTTGGAACGACCGCAGAATAACCTGAAACAGAAAGGTTCGACTGATGAAGTGCTCGTTCTTTCCAATTGTCTATATGGAGCTAAGACGTGGACGCTGAGGATGCGAGACCGTCGAAAGATTGACGCACTGGAGATGCGGTGCTGGAGATGTATGCTTAGGATCCCATGGACCGCGCACCGAACCAACGCTTCGATCCTGAAAGAACTCAGTATCAAAGAGGGATTATCGTCGTCTGTGCAAATACGAATCCTCAAGTTCTTCGGGCGTATCACCCGTAACGAGGACTCTATGGAACGATTGGTGGTGCAAGGGAAAGTCGAGGGCAAAAGATCCCGTGGGCGCTCTCCAACAAGGTGGACGGACCTTATCAAATCTGTGACACACTCGAGCATCAATGTCAACTCCCAGGCCGCCAAACATAGAACTACATGGCGTTGCATCACGAGAGATGCGGTGGCGCAAGATTCGACCGAGACATGACCACGACCACTATGTCAAGAGTGTACGACTAAACAGAAAGAACAAATTTCTATGTACAAAATATACCTTCAATCATTGACAATGTAATTTACCTAAACATGGTAAAAACTATAGATCTTTTAATTAAAAACAATGATAGTTTGTACTGAAAATGCTAAGGCAGGAAATTAATGGTATGATGAGTAATAATATTTAAATAATAATAATTACCATTTACCATAATAATATTTATACTTTTGAATACAATGAGTTCTTTTCATTGCAATATAAAAATAAGTCTGCTCTGTGAGTACTGTAAGTAAGAAGCTGTGTGTATTTAGTTCAATGTCAGATTGAGCAATGTGTTATTATGTCGCCAAAAAAAATTCAATTGTGGCGCGTGAGTCCAAAAATATAGCTGACCAAACAGTAAGACATGCAGTAATTTCTACTGCTATTATTCATCTTTTTATCTTCATATGGTTCTAAGAATCTAGATAAAATAGTCCTATGTATAGTATCAAATCTTATTTGTGTTGAGTAAATTTTCCTTTTCTCAAAGTTCCATTTTAACTAATTAACTTCTTATAACAGGAATTGAAGAAATGTTTCGACGCCCAAGACGTTCCATTGCTCCAAGCGACTATCGCGAAAATGCCAGAACAAGAAGCCATATACTACATGAAGAAATGTGTGGACGCAGGTCTGTGGGTACCTGGCAAGAACAGTGATGACGAGCCTACCATGAGAGAGAACGCCGGTGAGCCGTCACAAGCCGCGGATGCGGCCAAGTCCGCTGTTAGCATTGACGACGTTGACTGAGAAACTTCAATACTGTATGCTTAGCTATTTAGGCATTAATCTAGAAAATTGTTGGAAATAGAAACACAATTTTGGCGAATTTTATGACAACCATAAGAATAAGCATTATGTTAGTATTAATTATATATATTTAAATTCGAGCCGGTGGTTTTTTAAAATAGGAGGTAATAGCTTGTAATAAAGATTAATGAAGATAATGTTTTTTTTTAAGTGCCACTGAAACGTAATTGTAGCTCGTATGCTTCATTGCAATAATTTACAGTACTCTTAGTGCTAATCATTTATATTTAACTCTTTATGTACATTTTATAAACAGAAAAATTGTCCTATGTGAGATTTTACAATATATCTTTTATCGCCACATGTTTTGTTTTTTATTCGTAATCATTCAATCATCAATTTCATTCAATCATTTATTATGTATTGGCTAATACCATCTTGCTAATGTCATGTTTATATCAATACAAACTAAACAGAAACGTTTATTATCCATAGTAAATATAAAATAATGAGTGTGCGTAAAATTAGCGGCAAAGCCGACTTCAGTAGGTTTCTCTGGTAGCAGGTTCATGGCGTAAATGACAAAATGCAACTATACACTTCTCACAACCACTTTATTATATATAATATAATATAGTATAATACTATATTTTTACAGTAATTACAGACGTAGACACACAAACAGTTTCAGACTAGCAATAGTGCCACTAATTAATCGATCACCCGTTCGGATGGTCCGCTCTTTTTCGTAGCTTGTGAATGAATCCCCTTTACATTCGTTTCACTTCTAAATATAACTATCGCCCCACCAAACGATTGCGCTCACGTGACTCGTCGACGACACGACGTTTTTCGCTCTTGCTCGTACACGGTACAATGAAGTCAATTGAGTGTCTTACTATCGCTAAATTATCGTAGTCGCCGACAGCATTATAAATGTTTTTGTTTAATTATGCATATTTGAAGCCAACGGATAACGTATCCAACTTGCAATCGATTTCTTGGGTTCAAGTCTCACCCATCGCACTAGGGACGTGAACCACACCCACTCCTGACACAAACATACAAGCTTAGCTGAAGGAGTTAAGGTATTCTCCTTCAAAGTAATTTGAAAACGAAAATTGCTAGTACCCTTACAAATACAGCCTTGGCCAAAAGTATGGAGCACCCCATGTATTTTTCACGTGCGTAATATTTGCAGTAGAAAACAATACATTTTATTTAAATATGGATTAGGTGGCATCTAAAAAGATATTAAAACAATAGTGTACCCAGTTAGGGCTAATAAAACATCCGATACAAAGCATCTTATCCATGTTTAGTAATTTCCAATCTTTAATTCAGTTTACTACTTTGCGTCGTTGTGTACACATACCGTCATCTAGCGCACTTCTTGTATTATTTTGTGTTCAGTTATATTAATTTCGATACACAATACCTAAAACATCCGAACTATCTCTTGAAATACGTGTGAAAATACAACCTTTTCATGAACAAGGCTAATCACAAGTTGAGATATCCAGAACTGTTAAGTGGTCGCGCCAAGCGGTGCAATTTACCATTGAGCGATTCGCCGCTACCGGTACGCACAGCAGCAATATGCCCAGAACTGGACGGAAAGGTATTACCAGTGACCGTGAAGATCGAAAATTTGTGAGTTTGCTGCTGAGTTTTCAGTGGCGAGTAACAACACAATTTCTGCCAAAACGACTCAAAGTCAAAGTCAAAAATAATTTATTCACTTAGGTCACAAAGTAACACTTATGGACGACAAATGGGTTAGTGAGTTTATTATATTTACTGAATTTACATTTATGTTAGTTGCAAGGTTCAGAGAAACTCAAGGCCACTCTTTTAAATCGCCATCAACTTCAGTATTTTACAACTCATTTATGTACCAGGTGTTGCAGTCATTATGCCATATGTCACTGTCCATATAAAACTAAATTCTAAAATAAAGAAAAGTTGGTAATACCTATTATGTAAAAAGCATTTGAGATTTGAAATAATATTTATCAGTAGGTAGCCATTTGTAATAGACAGTAGTATGGCATGAGGACGCATACACTTACACTTTGTGACATGAAAAGGTAGTTCGTGACTAAATGTAGTTAAAACAAAATTTACGTTAATACTTATAAAGTTTGTTTAAAAGAAAAGAAAGATACTTTAACACCACCAAATAAACACGAAGTACCTTCACATAACTAAATTGACTTATATAATACATACATTGTTTGAATCCTGTATGAAATAAGCAACTAGTTCCATGAGTTTTTATCATTTAAGTAATCATTGATTGAATAATAGCCCTTCCGGAAAAGCTGACTTTTAACAGCACTTTTAAATTTTAGTAAAGGTAAATTTATAATATCAATCGGTAGTTTATTAAAAAAGCGTATACTGAGTCCCGCAAATGAATTGTGAACTTTATGTAAACGATGATACGGACCTACCAACTTATGCTTATTTCTAGTGTTTAAGTTGTGAATATCACTATTCTTATTATATAAGTGAATATTATGTTTTATAAACATAATATTCGTAAATATATATTGCGACGCAACAGTAAGCATACCAATTTCTTTAAAACGCTCTTTCAGGGAAACTCGTGGGCCTAAATTATAAATGCTACGTACTGCACGCTTTTGAAGAATGAAAATTGTTTCAATGTCAGCTGCCTTACCCCACAATAGTATGCCATAGGACATAACGCTGTGAAAATAACTAAAATATACTAGTCTCGCAGTATCTATATCAGTAAGCTGTCTTACTTTCCTAACCGCGAATGCGGCTGAATTAAGTCTCCCTGCAAGACACGATATTTCAGCGCCCCACTGAACTTTATCATCTAAAGTAATGCCTAAGAAAACTGTGGATTGTACAAATTTTACTGTTTCATTATTTAAATTAACGTTTATGCTAGGACTCTTTATATTAGGCAATGTAAACTAAATACATTTTGTTTTTTTTTTTAATTGAGTAGTAAATTATTCGCCGTGAACCAGTCCAGGACTTGCGCGAGTGAAGAATTAACACCCTGTAAATTTGGTGCCTTACGGTCTACTTTAAAAATAAGTGATGTGTCATCAGCAAGTAATACAATGTCGCACAAATTCTGTACGAAGAACGGCAAATCATTCACGTACGCTAGAAACAGAAAGGGTCCTAAAATTGAGCCCTGTGGCACGCCCATTGCGACTGGTAATCCAGAAGATCTACTTCCGTTGATTTCAACGTGTTGTAATCTACCGCTTAGGTAAGAACCAACGAGGTCGAGTGCAGCATTTCGAATTCCCTGATTCGAATTGCCTGAGCTTTCGCAATAACGTTTGATGTTCAACGCAGTCAAAGGCTTTTGAGAGATCACAGAATACGCTAATGGCATCTTGCGAATTTTCCCAAGCAGCAAAAATATGTTTTATAAGTGTAACACCCGCATCTATTGTAGATCGACCCTTTCTAAAACCATATTGTTGAGTATGAAATAAGTTGTTTACGTTAAAGTGGCTCTCTAATTGCTGTAATATAATTTTCTCAAATATTTTACTTATAGCAGGTAATATAGAAATCGGTCTGAAATTACATGGATCACTTTTACATCCATTTTTAAATAATGGTATTATTTTGCTACATTTCATTAAATTTGGAAAAATGCCCACATCAATGCATCCGTTGAATATTGCAGCTAGGTGTGGCGCTACGTTATCAATAATACTTGTAATTAATTTCACAGAAATACCCCACAAGTCAGCTGTTTTTTTTTAATTAAGTGACTTAAATACTTTTATTATGTCATGCGGATGTACATATTTAAAACTAAACAGGACTTTACACTCCACCACGCTATCCCTAACCAAGGATTCTGCTTTTACTGGGCAAGACCTTAAGGAACTAGTTGTATTAACAGGTATCTTTGCAAAGTAGTTATTAAATGTTTCAGCTACTTGCAAGTTATTTGAAATTATCTTATTATTTACATTAAGTTTAATAGTATTATCACGCTGCTTGGTGCGTCTAGTTTCATTATTAATAATGTTCCAAGTAGCTTTAATTTTATCGTCGGCATTTCGAATTTTGTTTTTTAAATAAAGGGACTTGGCTGTAACACAAGTCTTTTTAAATAATTTTGAACAATTTCTAACATATTTAATAAAATTTGGATCAAAATTATATTTTTTTATTCCATATAATTCATATAACTTAGTTCTACTTGTATATATCCCAGGTGTTGCCCAATCACAAAACTTAACATTTAATTTTTTGTAAAATGTCTTCATTTTTCGTCTGGACTATTGCAGTCTAGGTCCATATTGACAACCTTGGCATTAATGTTATTATTAAATTCCTTTATGCGATTAGATGTCATTGGTCTACATGTGATCATAGTTTCTTTTTTAATTGTATTTATAGGAAATACAACCTTTTGCCCACAGTGGTCGGATGTCAAATCACTCAATATGGCCCTATTTAGAAATTGGCATTCGCAAAATATATAGTCTAAGCACGTAGCAGAGTGTGATGTTATTCTGGTTGGTTCGAAAAATAAATTATTTAAATTAAATGATCTAAATAAACAAATAAGTCTTACAGAAAGAACTGATTGCTAAAGTAAATTAATATTAAAATCACCACATACTACTATATGCCTATTACCATAACTTAAGCGTTTTAAAATATCCTCCATTACTGTTTCGAATACACTAAAGTCACTCTGCGGTAGTCGGTACACGGAAAGTATGACATGTTGCTCCAGCTCCACACAAGATAATTCAACAGTGCGCTCGATAGAAAGATTTACTATATCATTTCTTTCCTTAAATTTAAGATTATTACATACATATATTAGAGAGCCACCATGTATAGAATTCCTTCTTACAAACGTACTTACAACGGTATAATGTTCATTATTAAATATTAGTTGACTACTTCTTAACCAATGTTCTGTTAAGCAACATATTTGGATGTCATGTTCTTTAAAAAATAAATCTAATTCTAACTCCTTGCCGGATAGACCCTGAATATTCTGGTGAATAAGTCTAATACTATGTGACTGCCTATCCTTTGTCTCATCTAATAGTTTAAACTAATAGAAGTATCAATATAGGAATTAGTAGTAGTATTACTACTATGATCTAAAATCTTCACTACCGTACTGGTACCTGTGTCTCTAAATAATAATATATTAAATGCTAATAACTTAGCAAGTTGTTTTTTATAAAAATATGACAGATACATTGTATCTTTAGTCAATAAAAATCTACTAATAAACTTATTAGTGTCAAAGAATTTAGTATAATTTGTATAACATGTACTGTTATAAAATAATAAATTCAGATTTTGAATATATCTATTCTGTTCCTGTGTTAATGAATAGGAATAAGGTAAAGCGCAAAGAATAAAGTTACACCCTACTTTATTATGTAATGATTCAATTACCTCAGTTAAATGTAAAGCCTCATTTTTTGTGACAGATAAGCTGTCACCATATAGAATTACTATGGTTGATTCCATGAAGCTAATACAAAGAGGAGAGGGCATAGAAAATGTGCACTTGATACATAGGATTTCACATTTGGTGGGCTGGTGGGCGTGGCTTGCTCAGTCTATCGGCAACTCGCATCGAACGTACTTCCGATGCGCTGTGAACAAAATCTAGGAAAAAATTGTTTATCGTTGAAAAATTCTACAAAAATATGAAGTGTTGTGTGTTATCTTGTAGGAATTACTCCGATAAATGCCGTAATGCAACGGAAGGCATCACATTTCACTCGTAAGTGTTTTAAATTGATTATTTTAATGATTTTCCAGAATATTCCATTTATTCGATGTTTATAACAGTAATATTCCTACTCACCAATAGATGGTGCTGCATGATTTAAATCAGTGATGAAAAATCGTTTAAATGTTATTTACATCTATGAAATTGTACTTAAAATGTGTTGTTTAAACTAATTTTAATTTACTAGTATCGTTAATTCTTATCTAAATATACATTAATTGTTACAATGATTTTATCAAAAAGCATAGTGTACGTGGTACACAACAGATCCGATAGATGGCGCTATCGGATGATGGAGAAAATTACAGGGCCGTACTTAGATTTAAGATAAAATATTTAACAACAAATCTTATTTTAGGATAATTTTTTGAGTATTTATGTTTTAGATTTCCAAGCGATAATGAGT
Source organism: Catocala nupta (assembly GCA_963675205.1). NCBI lineage: Eukaryota > Metazoa > Arthropoda > Insecta > Lepidoptera > Erebidae > Catocala > Catocala nupta. The sequence continues at coordinate 13,836,375 of OY776100.1, read as the reverse complement.
TAAAGATACAATGGGTAAACAAAATCGCTCGGTACAATTGGAGCCCTTCAAAGTATACAAGAATTTGTTCGTGCCATTTTGAAATAACTGATCTTGTAATAACCAAAAACGGGCGAAGGAAAATAAGAGTTGGCGCTTTACCTTGCCTAAGATTGGACTTATTGGTTTGTTTAAACATATTTAACTACAGGTTGTAATGAAACTGGCGTTGTTGCTTTTAAGTGGCTTATGAGCAGTGCTATTGAAAATTAAATCAATAAGATACCCTGTCAAAATCGTCACTCTAATTTTCACGACAAATCGATGAATAATATTACTAAACTAATGTTTCTATAATAAATAACAGTTTCACTTAGATAGATGTTTAATGTCTGTTCGTTTCTTGCATTAAACTAAATAATTTTCTGAATGAACTTTGTTGTTGCATGGTTCATATTTGCTGCGGAGTAGTGAATGTACGCAATCATAGTGTAACCTCTTCAGGCCATCGTCTTTTCAGCACATTCTAAACATGTGGTTCACGCCTACATGATTGTAATAAGCGTCTGCTTTAGTATGTTTAACTAACTGGTCAAGCCTATGTATTATGTACATAAAAGTATCTAAAAGCAACATAGCCAGTTTTGGTACATACTGTATATAACTCTTTTATATCCAACCTAGAAATGTGTCACAAAAAGTGACATATTTATAGATCGGATTGTGGTAAGACGTGCGGTAGCTAAAGTCGATATAAAGCCTCTGATAATGATTATTTATTAACTATTATTTCGCTGACTCGGTGATCTGAACTGGACCTTGGTCATCTCTTGGTTATGACTCTATGCAGGATAACGAGAACGAAACGATAACTAAATCATTGCCTCAGTCTAGTTCAAATGGGTTGGATGAATTTCTGATATTCCATGATACCCCGAGAAAAAAGAAATTGAAAGAAGAAATAGCACAACTTCGATCAAAGGTTAGAAGAGATGGGATCAAGATGCGAAGACTTCAAATGAAAGTTCATCGCTTTAAGAAAAAGGTATGTATTTTCAGTTGACAGATTTTGCATAAAGCAGTACTTTCAGAGAGTGTTTAAATGATTGAATCATACAGATACCCGATGGGGCTTTACCTTTATCATACAGTGATAAGCACTTTTGTGCTTGATTCTTAAACACTTATACTTATAATTTATTGACCCGGAAAACCGTATATCGCTTTAATGTATATTTTTAGGATTTCTATCAAAATAATACTTCGCTAAGTCTATAATTTACTGCCGTAATACAAATTATTTTCGACAATAACTAAACTTATATTTGTATTCAACCTTAGGAAGGAGTTAAGCTCGAATAGTAAGTACTGGGATACATTTTGCACAGGTGCATGTTACGGTGAATGCATATGGTATTGTGAGTGCCAGCTTGACTTGCTTTGAGTTTGGTTTTCACTCCTCCATAATAAGGCTTCGGTAATAATAAAATGAATTGTCCTATACCGCTAAAATACTATGCTTGTTTTATTACAATTTTATTACTAAGTATTCTAACAATTTTATAGAGTATAGTAAATTATAAGAAATCTAATAAAACGCTGCTGTACCTGGATACTGCTAACTGCTACGCTTTTGTGAGTTTATTTATGCACGGCATGCTACGGTGATTCAAGTTGAATAAAATACAATTAAATAACTTTCATCTTTTTTATTCATACATTGATTTATAAATCTATTTTATACATATATTATAGATATTCTTTCTTTTAGAAAGGTCTGACATGACAGTCTATAGGTATGGTATATAATTATAGGTATAGTATATAGTTCACAATTATGATGATAGTTGTGTTTATGAATATTGTTTGTCTTTGGTAGATTTGGTAACATTATTTTTATTTGCTTGCAGGTCATCAATTTAAAAACTTTAATTAAAGAGCTAGAAGAGAAACAGTTTCTAATGGCAGAGGAATTTGAAATCTTGTCTTCAATTAACCCAAAGTTGAAAGATCTGGTTGGTCGTCAGATATCGAAATTGAAGAAAATACCTTTGAAGAAGAAATATTCTGCAGATCTTCGAGTATTTGCTTTGACTCTACATTATTTTTCTCCAAATGCGTACTCATATGTTAGAAAAACATTTGATACGTGCCTACCACACCCGAGAACCATTTCTAGATGGTATGAGAGTGTGATTGGCGAAGCAGGTTTTACATCGGAGGCATTTAAAATATTAAAGTTGAAAAGTGACTCATCTAACAGTAAACTTCTTTGTAGTTTAATGCTAGACGAAATGGCAATAAAAAAACACATTGAATGGGACGGGCAAAAGTTTCATGGTTATGTTGAGCTCGGCCTCAACAACATTCAGAATGACAATTCTGAACAAGCATCGCAAGCTCTAGTCATGCTATTAGTTAGCCAATTAGAAAGATGGAAAATATCAGTCGGGTTCTTTTTAATTCATGCAATGACTGGGGAACAACGCGCTTCACTTGTTCAACAATGTCTATTGAAATGCCATGAAAATGGTGTCGAAGTAGTCTCACTCACAGTCGATGGTTGTGCCGCAAATATGGCTATGCTGAAAAAACTAGGATGTTCTTTAGAACCACAGAGAATAAAGAGTACATTTTCACATCCAGCAGCTAATTACGAAGTAGCGGTATTTCTCGACGCGTGTCATATGCTCAAACTTGTACGCAACGCGTTTGAGTGTAAAAAAACTTTGACTGATTATCAAGGTAATAATATTAATTGGTCGTATTTAGTAAAGTTAAATGAGATACAGCAACGACAAGGACTTCATCTCGCCAATAAAATAAAAGACAAACATTTAAATTTCCACAAACAAAAAATGAAGGCAAAACTAGCCAGCCAACTCTTTAGTAACAGTGTTGCAGATGCTCTTCTTGTGTGCAAAATCACAAATGAAATAGAATTTAGAAATGCAGGAGGGACCATAATTTTTATTCGGCTTATTAACAATATTTTTGACATACTTAATTCGAGAAATATGTGTCAGTTCGAATATAAAAAGCCTTTGTTTGAGGGCAACATTTTAAAAACAAAGGAATACTTAGAATATGCAACGAATTATATAAAATATTTAGTAGATTACTCTGAAAATAAACGCATAACAGCTACTAGCCGAAAAACTGGATTTATAGGCCTATTAACTTGTATCAATAGCACAATTTTTTATATGACCGTCTAATTGATAAAGAAAACAAATTAAAATATCTTACTATGCATAAATACTCCCAAGATCATTTAGAATTATTTTTTGGAGTAATTCGGTCACATGGTCGTTGTAACAATAATCCAACAGCACGACAATTCAAAGCAGCATACAAAAAAATACTGATTAAAACAGAAATAAAGGATGGCTTCAGAGGAAATTGCATTCCCTTAGAAGATATTTCAATTTTAAATGTATCTTCAGTAACAAAAATTAACTACTCATCTTCTCGGTGTCGTATGTTGCAACAAGATGAAGTCGAAGAAATAGTGGAAATGCAACTGATGCCAGATGATCTCCTTTTGGAATACGATGAACATTTAAATACCACCTTAAATGACCATTTGCGACGTCAAACAATAACTTACATTGCTGGGTTTATAGTTAAATCACTGAATTCTCAGCTTAAATGCGAAAGTTGTCTTTCGGCATTGCATGCTGCTAATTACGAAAACGATCATTATTTGATCAAGACTAAAAATAAAGGTGGTCTTAGTTATCCTTCCAAGGATGTTATAAACGTGTGCATGCGAACCGAATGCAGTATCCGCTCTCTTAAATCTAATAATTTATCTTCTGATAATTTAAAAAAGCTACAAATTGTAACGAACATGTTAAATTCCATTATTGGACATGATTACTTTAAGGATTCAAATAACCATATGTATGACCAATCACCGATATCTAATCATATTGTTCTACTCATAAAATCCATCGCAGAAAAATATATTGATATACGTTTTAAGCACTTCGCCTCAATAAATAACGACAGAACATCCAACCGACAACATCTTACCAAGACAATTATCTTTGCAGGTAATTGACAGATGGAGAAGATAATAATTTTAAAATGAGCATTTTCCACATTGTACATGCATGAGAATGTACCAAGCTTAGTTATGTTTCGGTAAAACACCGAACTTCCGTACATCCTTAGATTTACCAACTCTGCAGGGTATTAGTTAAATACTAGGATCAATATTATATGGGCAGTTCCTAATCCCTCACAGCATTGTAATCATCAGCAATTTAGTTTGTTTTTGTACATTTAACATTCAAATTAATGTTAAGGAACAATTTTGTGTATTTATTTTAAATCGCAACAATTTTCACAACGAATATTACGTATTAAGTTACTCAATATCAGTCAAATATTAGGGGCAATGTTATGGCAGCTTCTAATCCACTTGTAGCTTGTAATCATCAGTAATTTAGTTTGTTTTTGTACATTTCACATTCAAATAAGTATATTGGAACAACTTTGTGTATTTATTTTAAGTCTCAACAATCGAAAATCGAATATTACGTATTAAGTTGCCTGCTTGATATTTGCCAATATTAGGAACAATCAGTATTTTGGGTTGTATTTATATTTTATATTAAAATTATGTAAAAACCTTGTGTATTTATTTTAAATCTCAATATTTAAAAACGCCAACTATGAATGGATCGGGTTACCCTTACTTACCTAATATTAGTACATAATATATTTGTATTATGCTGCCACTTCACAAAGTTATTTGAATTTGTGTAATAATTATATTATGTACAGTAATATTTGCTAAAATATTTGTCAAACACGACACAACAGGCGATATACGACAATACGAGCATCCACACATGGCACCGAATAGTAAACTATTTTTGACAAAAAAAAGTAATAATATGGTAAAACACACCCAAGTACGACCACATAATTTGCCTTCTAGTGTCGGATGGCGGAATTACGTTGTCATAAGGAAGTGGGCGGAGTCAGCAGGAGTGTAACGTCCCCTTCACCCCCGCCCGCTGTCACGCATAGTTTGTATAGGAAAATAAGTTCCGCCACCTCCTCTTTGTATTAGCTTCATGGTTGATTCAGAATTCAAAGTTGTCATTTTTAACTTATCAGTTAAAGTACTTAACCTAGCCCCAGGGGAACAAATATTTACACAGGGAGACTCTGTATTATGAATTTATAAGTCTACTAAAACCTACACCGATTTGGTCAGAAAACATGATTAAATTTTTATTATTGTTATTCTTAACCAAATAAGACACAGACATATCTTCATGATAGGAAGAGGAGGTGGGACAACTGTTAACTGACTTCAAAGCACAAACAGCTGACAGGTTGTTATTAGGTTCAGCCTGTAAGCACTTACCGCATATAGTATCATTAGTTAGCGAGAGAACACGTTCCATGTTCTCCCTACCAACTCTGGCAATTTCATCATATTTCAGAATGTATTCAGAAGTTTCTTTTTGATGTTTCAAGCTGATCCTGGTTAAACGATTTTCCAAACTAGTTATTTGATTATTTAATTCAGCTGTATGTGCTTCATACTGTAACCTACTGGCAACTATTTGATCATTACTTCTCTTTAAATCAAATAAAAATGCCTCATGCTCCTTCACCAATTCACTATTGTGCTGTGTAACTTTTTTAAACTGGATTGACTTTTTAAGATTAAAATCTAACTTTTTAATTAACTTATTTAACTTCAAGTATTGCCTTAATTTCCTGCTACTTTTAATAAAAACATGACTTTTGAGCTTACTTTTATAACTATGAAGTGTACTTATTTTTCCCTCAGGAGTTCTGAGTAGAGGTTCTGAGTCGCAGCACCATTTAGCACCTGAATGGTTTGTTCTAAGGAAATAATTTTAGTATGGGCTTCATTCAGGCTTGCTTCAAGCTCAGTGCTGCGGCTCAATGACCTAGAAAAGACATCATTACAATTACTGAAGGATCTAACTTCATCTTCTAGTTGGTCCCGTTGGTCTAAGACATCCATATATTCTATATGTAGCTCCATCAGTTGCCTTTTAAGCTCCAATATAAAAAGACTCGTCGAATACTGCAGGAAGCTGGTCTCAAAGGGTGTAAAACCAGGAAGATGCCATTGATCTCAGACAATAATAAAAAGGCTTGCTATGCACGGGCCTTAGAGTACCAACATTACACTAAAAAGACTGGTCAAATATTGTGTGGTCAGACGAATCAAACTTTGAAGTAAGTTAGATAATATGAATGTCCAAATGGATAAATAAGTATTGTTGAAATTTAAAAAGCTATACTGTTGTCTTTTCATGATTAGTTAATCTCTATTTATTTTGTTTTTGTTTGGTCTTTGGAACCCCTGGTGCTACCTTCGTGCGTCGCCGTGGGGGAGAAGAATTTATGACAGAGTGTCTGGTCCCGACTGTAGAACACGGCGCAGGTACCGGGATGACCTGGGTCTGCATGTCTGATACAGGAGTCAGCGAAATGTTTGTGTATGAGGGCCGAAGGGACTCTACAAAATACATGAATGTGTTTGGAATCAGCTTTATTGCCTTCGTTTTTACACTTTTTGGTGACATTAATATGGATGGAGTTAAATACCAGAAGATAACGCACCATGCCATATATCAGCCCGCACAATGTCATAGTTTCGTGAAAATTCCATTGAGCTCCTGGAATGGCCTGCACAGTCGCCGGACCTTAATCCTATAGAACATTTATGGGGAATCCTAAAGCGTAAGACCCGGCGCCACACAATAACAACAAAAGAAGAACTAAAAATACGCCTCCGCCAAGAATGGAATACCATAACTGAAGAACAATGTAAAAATCTTGTAGGCTCTATGCCAAGACGAATAGCTACTGTGTTAGCGGCTAAGGGTGGCCGACGAAATATTGATTTTATATCAAAGTAAAGATCATTTAAAATGTACACAAGTTGTTTCATTTAATTCTATACAAAACTTTTTACAAAATGCAGTTTTTATAGGGGTGCTTCATACTTTTGGCCAAGGCTGTATGTTTTTGAAGACATGGCCATCATACCGGCCGTGGTGGTGTCGAGTATGGCATTGGTGGACGATGCGATCATCACTGGTACTAGTTGTATGCATATAGTATCTATCTATATGCCTCGGTGGCGCAGAGGTAGTGAATGCGACTACTTTGCATGAGGTGCCGGATTCGGTTCCCGAGTCGAGCGATATAGGATATTTTGGTCCAGAAATTCTCATTAGCAACACGGACTATAGTTCGGTAGATGGCATTAGGCTCGCCTTCTATTATATAAAACATGTCGTTAAAGCTGGCAAAAACTAGATATAATTGACCTCTGCATAATATTGAAGAATAATACTTGCTAGATAATAAACTTGATAAATAATCTCTTATTAGTTTAATCGTCGTATTGAACTACTGAACCATTGCATGTCAATATTGTTACGGCTAGTGCCATCTGGCGGCGCTCGGTGGTCCCTTCTAATAATTTATTACAGCACCACCTATTGACATCTTACGGAACTACGTATTTGTCGGTACGAGTTCAGTGGAGAAAGCGCTGGCACATTCTCAAACCATCGCGCTGTTGCGTGCCGTGTGTGACGTTTTCTGGAAAACTCCAGAAGCGCTTTACCCGCGTATAAATAGAGCGCACGCGCACCGCCGAGTGAGTTTACTATCGTAAGCGGTCAAGTGTTCATCGAAGCGAACGGAAGCGACAATACTACGGAGTTTGAAGCAAAAAGTGTAGTATAGTGTTTGTTGTGTGTTAACGTTAATTGTGTACTAGAATAAAACGTGTTTTAGTCGGTAATATTGTTTTGTATTCTTATCCATCGAACCCAGCACGTAACAAATTGGTGTCAGAAGTGAGATAAGAATATGCCAGTACTACCGAAGGAGGAAGTGGAAGGGGTGCGTACCAGGAACCAGCGCCAGCAAGATGTGGACCAGAGGCGCTTTGGAGACGCCCCCTCGCCGACGTCAGGTGGACCACGTGACACCGCGGCTGCAGCGGAACTATCCAGTGCAGCTCACTCGCCGATGAATCCCGACCTCGCGACTCTCATGGCGTTTATGCAAGAGCAGGCACGCCGCCAGGAGGAGCAGGCACGCCGCCAGGAGGAGCAGCTGATGATGTTAAAAGACCTCAGCCCAACGGTTGGTAAGAAGATGAAGGAGGTGAAAGAGCAAGTCCAACGCCACGAGAGTCGCATCGCCGAGATGGAGAAAACGATACGCGGGATCAAGGCTGTAGATGGCATCGTGACACCTACGGTTGTGGCGCCTTCACCACGAGGCTTTAAAGTCCCACCATTTGTCGGCTCATCGTCATGGTCAGCCTATAAGATCCAGTTCGAGGCCGTCATGAAATCGAACGGGTGGACGCAAGAACAGGCTCTGACTGCTCTCACCTTGGGGCTTCGCGACCAGGCCTTGACCGTGCTAAAAGCGCTTGGTCAAGACGTCACGTACGAGAAGCTTTTGGAGGCATTGGAAGCGAGATATGGCGACGCACACCTGGAACACGTGTTTCGCGCCCAGCTAAAAGACCGATCGCAACGTGTTGGTGAAACCTTGCAGCAGTGGGCCCTGGAGGTGGAGAAGCTGGTTCGAAAGGCGTACCAGTCCTCACCTGCGCTCATCGACGGGAACCCCGTTCAAGCTTTCTCTGACGGGATCCTAGATCTGGAGGTTAGGGCCGCAGTGAGACTCGGTCACTTCAAAAACCTAAAGGATGCCCTAGCCCACGCTCTGGAGGTTGAATCAGTGCGATGGGACGATCGCGCTCACCGTATCAGGGAAGTTTCGACTTCACCCCAGTTTTATAGCTGCGGCGAAAAAGGCCACATCAGGTTGAGCTGCCCGAAGCGAAGGAGTCCACGCAGCAGAAACCAGTCGCCGGTAGGAGAAAAACCTGATGTGCCTGCCGGGCAACAACAGCATGGAAACGAGTAGACGCCAGGACTACGGGGCGGGTGCTGGCTAGTGATAGGAGAGCCCCAAGAATCTCGATCTCACAATCATGTGACGGGAATTACAGCCTGACTATCGAAGGCGAAATTAACAGAACGTCTTGCAAGTTGACATTGGACACTGGAGCTTCTCGGACAGTCGTCAGTTTCCGACTAGCAAGACGGTTTCTTAAGAACTACTACGGGAACCATGAATGTGTACATCTTAGAACAGCTACCGGTCAGCACATAACCGTCCGAGGTGAGAGGGAGGTGGACATGAAACTAGGTAATAAAATTTTCCGCCACAACGTCATCGTGGCTGACATAGTGGACGACTGCATCCTGGGTTTAGACTTCTTGCGGAAGCATCACTGTGAGATCGATGTTAGTCAAGGAGTATTGAAGTGTGGCCCGGCAGAAGTATTCATGGAGGGCGCATCATCGGGAAAAGTGTACTGCCTAAAGAAAGTAGTACTTCGTCCGAGATCGGAAACGATCATACCGGTTTGCCTACCAAGGAATTCTCATCAGGTAAATCGATGTGTAATTATAGAAGGGTTGGACAACGATGCTCCATGGAAGATTGCACGCACTCTAGCGAAGCGATAGCGATACCAATGTTACATCGGTACGCGCATTGAACCCAAGCGATAAGGAGCTGGTACTCAAGAAGGGCACGATATTGGGCACCTGTGATGGAGCAGTTTGGATGCGTAGATGCCATGAACAGCATACCAATGCCAAAGTTCAAAGAGCAAGGTACGACGTGTCTTCTCTCTTAAAGGACTGCCGGAGTAACCTTCTTCATTCTCGTGGCGCCACTATCGGCAAAAGTACAGTATTAACGGCTCTGTGTTTACTTAAATATTTAAAATATTTAAAGTCAAAATACGTATAAATATGTTCAGCATAGTCTAAATATCAAGTGTAAATGTTATCTAAAATTTTTATATAGATACAGTGTAAATAAATCGAATAAACACATTCTATTTAGTGAACATTAAAAAAGTGAACAATGGTGTAAAACTACGTAAAAACTGGAGAATAAATGCTATTTAATCTCAATTAGTGACTATACACGCGGTTCAGATTAAATAAAACATAAAAAGTGATTAAAATTACGTTCAAGTGCAAAGTGACAACACAAATACGATTCAAAGACCTTTTTCAAATAAACTTATAAAGCAAACGTCAATTTTAATCATAAGATACTAGGTACTCGTAGCACAGTCGGAAACAGACCGGCTGATATACGTCGGACTAAATGAATACCTCGGGCATGGGGTACCAATTAGAACAAAAAGTAAACAGTTCCAAAAATAGATCATATATGGCACTATGAATTCCAATGTTAATATGTATTAAGATCAATCAAAATGCTTTATTGGAAGAAAATTGACCATAAAATGTTATTATAAACAAACATTGTACATATTTAATTAACGAGCATCAAGGTAAACGCATTTATTTTTTAAAGATATCGATATATCAGTATTTTTAACATCACACATAGGTCCACACCTATCATTTTATTTTACCTATAGGGCTAGATGAGACGCTAGATGGCTCTTTTATATGTTTATACGAGTCTACAAAAACATTGTGTTTTTATTTCATACCCTTCTTTTGGTTTACTTCAATACTTGTTTATTACCTACTGATACTAATTAATAAGAAATTTCTTATAATACGAAAAATATGTATGCTTAACAAATGTCAATGTATTAAACAAAACGTTTTGTTGTATAGATCGCGCATTTTATCTTGGCCGGCTTGAAGTTAGCTACAAGGTACGTTCGCGCATGTACAGTCACTAAGAAAATAGTTAAATGATTATATTTAAGCTTATTATCTTGCGGAGGTAGGCAGAGACAAATGAACTATTTGCTTATTATTAATACCAAAAAAAGTCAATAACAAAAGTCAACAACAAACTTTAACAACAAAACTTAACAACGAAACTAAATAACAACAAACGAAAACAATATCAACTTGAGTACACGACCGTACGGAAGAGCGAGATAGTTACACGAACAACCACAAAGTGCTGACGAGTGACTGAAATAGCGAATCCTTAAGCATTATGGCCGTGCAATTATAGGGATGTACCACTTATTTTTCGCAACTTCTAATTTCTTAAGATTGTCTATGGCACTAATCCGATTGTCTATGCCACTCATCCGAAGCTGGAAATAAAAAGTTATTTAAAAGGTTTTTAGTTTTTAAATAACTTTTTTATATAATACAAAATAACGTAAAACCATGTGTGATTAAAATTTCAATGAATACAAAGATATCGATGTTACGTAATAATAATAGATGAAGTAAGGCGAGCAAAGTAAATTGTTAATATGTTGTAACATTTAATAGATCTCTTAAAACATAATAATATATGTTAATATTTAAAGTATTTCATTTTGTACTATATTAAAATAATGAATATCATAGTATTTATTTAACTGTTCAACTTAAAAATAGACTATAACAAAATAAATCATAATCTAAATCTGATATTTATAATATAGGTACAACATTATTTAATATATTAAATCGTAATGGATTAAATCGATTTTCCAGTATTTATGGTTTTATTGTTACGCATCGAGTATGCATTGGTCAGTCACTAGCTAGTGTTACCGTCCCCGCACCCCGCACCCTGTCACCAATTAGTTCCAAAAAACTGCACTGCGCAGCCACTTGTGACGAACTTCAATCCGGCCAAGATAAAATGCGCGTACTATACTACATGGCATTATATTCAAACACCTGGTCGGTTCTCGTAACTTCTATTGTCAAATTTCATTTGCTTGTGCGGCAGTAGATATAGCGCAGTCGTTGGACTCGTCGGCGTTATAATAATCATTATCTCTGTGCTACCTACTTATTCTGAATTGAATTACAAACTTACGATAGACATGCCGATAGAAATGGAGTTTTAGTAAATCATAGCAACATTTTACTAAAAATAGTAAGGTAAATATTAAGTAACCTATCATAATAATTATTCTATAAAATTAAAGACTGTTATTTGTTTATACCGCTTTGTTAGTTTGGTTTTTACGCAATTTCTAGTATTATTTGATCACTAGAAGCAACTTGACTAAATCTGTTTCAAAGGGCCTGAAAGTTAGTTAGGCAATAAGCACAGTTGTGATTAGGGTTGCCACCTTTATTTTGAACAAATAGAGTATGTTTACTATCTTAGGTAAAAAAAGTACATGATCTGAAAATAAAGTATTACTTATTTAACCTGCCTTTTGGTTACCATATTTTTGTTGATGCTAGTTAAATCTAACAAATATTTATTATTATGGAACATATTATGTCTAATATTAAGATAGATAAGCAATTGATTTTATTTAATTTAGGGAATCTTTATAGCGTTGCTTTAAGTTAACAATTAAATAAAACCTGAAAAAGCGGACGTAGGTAAAATAAAGTATCTTCACGTCCTTTATTTCCTACTTAAGTATAAATTACGTTTACCCGAAATCACGTACAATACTTTACTATAAAGTACCTACGGTTGCCAACCCCAGTTGTGCTTGTTGTGAATTTCATATCCCTTGATAAAATACGCGACGATCAAGTAAATCGTGCTAACTATCGTTTAAAGGAAGGTAGTTCGTAATAAATGTTTTTTTATCAACCCGTGACCACGATCCATGCATGTCGGTCGAAACGTCGCGTCGGGCAATCAAAATATATATTACCTTTTAAATACTTTATCGCGAGTAAGATCCGTTAACTAGCATTATATTAAGTACCTAGTTCATAATAGCCTGATAATGTCTTAGTTTATATATACAATCCCCTACAACAACATAACGAAATCTTTTGGAACAGGATACACTCATCGCACGCGCTGGCGCGGGCGCGGGGGTGGGCAAGGTAAGACCCGCCCACCCCCGCGCTACAAGGCCAACTATGAAACGATGTTTACTATTTGTTTTGCTTCGAAAAAAATAAATTATGAGCAATATTTTTAAAAATTGGTTGCGGTTTGCTTCTTCCTTTTGTCGACGTCACGTGACGATATTATGACATCACATTTCGTTTCGAATATTATCATTTACTATTTTACTCACATCACTCACTCATCACATCACAATCATTATTTTTTAACTAGTTACTATTAATGTGTTCATAACTATCTGGTTTGGTTGACATTGTAATAAATATTCGGATGTAATAGTAATATTACATGAGATAAATATTTCTTGGACGTCGTCGTCACCATATATCCTTATAATTATTATTTAGACACGAATATTTAAAACAAATAATAATAATTATTAATTATTAATAAATCATACCAAAGCATGAAGTGTTTTAGGATTAGTAACATCGCATTTATCATGATATATTAATGTGATCTTTACTTACATAAGTACCACAATATTCATTAAGTAGGTAGGTACTTATCTATTGTTTTGTTACTTGACTTTAAACTATTATTACATATTAATTATTGATTTCCCTACAAAATCAATAATTAATATGGATATAAAAGTAAAAGAATACAATGTCAATAATTATTATGACATAGTTAAAAGATTACGAGCCATGACTAATAAGCGTAAAGCATACCTACTAACTCAGTTTTTTTTAATCTATTAATAGGTACATTGTATTTTATAGGAGGTATATCAATAATTATATTATTAGCTTTAACTTCTGTTAAAGTATTAAGCAGGTCCAGATAACTAATATTTCATAACAAAACTTCAGTTGACAATCAAGCTTCGACTCTCTATTGAGAATCGACGCGGCAGGCAGGCGCGCTACTCGAAGCCGCGCCGCGGCTACCGGCAGCGCTCATACACGAAAATTCATGAAGCTGACCGGAATAAACCGAACGCCGCCGCCAGGCGATACTCGCGCGTGCGTGTGACTTGATTTCAAGTATGGCGTAGTGGTTTAATCGCTTAAACCGGGTACTTATCGACGTGCCGAGTGTTATGGGTTCCATTCTCACACAGAAAATAAATTATGTTCAACAGATTTTTTGTGTTGAGTCTGTTATACGGCAAAAGAGTAACTATATGAGTCTTTTAAAAAAAAGTGGTGGTTATTATATTTATTTTTCGATAGTTAAATTCAAAATAATCTATGTATGTGATGTAATTTATAAATAGGTAGTCATAACTCAGTAAATTTCAATAGAGACTAAATACTAGGCATTGCAGTTGTTTTCAAAAATCTGAGCGCAATATTTTATGTTTTTTTATATTTACAATTATAGTGAAATATAGATAACTAACTGCCAAAGTAGAATTCTATACGCCAATGAGTTATTTTCAAAGTACCCGAACATCAATCACAATCGCATACATAATGAAATATATTGCTTAATTAATACTTTTTAAAACGCATTCATTAAAATTATATGAAAAAAATGTATACAAGGTCAAATTTTGACAGCAACACGATATATTCACGAAAATCCGACCGAGTAAATAAGAATCACCAAAGTGTGATCGTACGCATTTCGGCACACAACACTATAGGTAGATAACTTTTATTTTCAAGGTAGCACATTTTGCATCGGCTCGTTTAAATATGTTCTATCCGCGGTAAACAGTCAAGTACCTATTTTACTGTCACAACGCCATCTCTTATGAGCTGTTATCAAATAGGATTTGGAACTTGTGTACTTGTTATGGGTAGATGGCAGCAGTGGCGCTAGTTTTGTGCTGCCATCTAGTGTAAAAAGATAGGTACCAAAATAGCAAGTAGAATAGCCAGAGTTAGGCGTGTCCAAGATTTTTGTATGGGATTGAGTATCTGTACTAGTATAGTATTATATTATCTGTGCCTCGGGTTCAAGTCCCACGAAAGTCGAACACTTTTTGAGATTTATCTAGTATTGAAAATATATACTGCTCAATTGCTTGAACGTTCGGATATCATTAAAATAAATAGATGATTTAGCTATCATTACAGAAACAAATTGATTAACTTGAACGTTTGGATATTTGTTAGGCAAAAAGATTTAAAATACTGACGTTATAATGACTAAATTCTGTGGTGGTTGTAAAAAGGATTTTGAAAGCGATGATAGCTTACAATGTTTCCTATGCAAACAAAGGTACGACTTGCTCTGTGCTAATATATGTAAAGAACGGTACCTACGAATGAATTCTGATAACAGGCGCTCTTGGAAATGTCCTGAGTGTTTAAATAAAGAACCTAAAGTCGGTAACACGAATACACCACTCCGACCAACACAGTCAGATAGTCTTAGCATTGATAATGTAACTGTTCGCAGTAAAGCCTCACAGCGTCAAAAATCAGTAAGGCAACAACCTGATAAGCAGTGTGAGCAAATCTCTTCTGTGGATAACAGTAATAATGACAACCTTCGGCAGCTAATCAGAGAGGAAGTAGAGCAAGCTTTAAGAAGTACCATTAATAAGATAGTTCAGGACCAATTTATTAAAATAAACGAACTAATAAAAAGTATTCAACAATCGCTTACTTTTTTCAACGATCAGTTTGAAGAGATGAAAAAAGCGTGAGAACAAAAATCTTCTATTATAAAAACATTAGAGAAAGAGAACACAGTACTGCATAACTCAATTACAGAATGCACAAAGCGATTGAACCTGGTTGAACAACATGCTCGTAGTAGTAACATTGAATTGCAGTGTGTTCCCGAGCATAGGTCCGAAAACTTGATATCTACTATAACTCAACTCGGCAAGATAATCAAAGGCCCTGTTCAAGACAACGACATCCAACATTGCACAAGGATTGCCAATAAAAATAACAAGCTAAATACTAGCCACTTGGGCATATCCACGGAGAACCCACAACCAATTTATGTAGTCGAACACCTGTCACGTGATAATAAAGCTCTCCATGCAGCTGCTCGTATCCGTGCGAAAAAATTGGGATACAAGTTTACGTGGGTACGTAATGGCAGAATCTTTATGAAAAAGGGAGTAACCGCTGAAACCTTGGTCATAAATAGTATGGACACATTAAAAAAGTTATCTTAGTTAACCAAAATTAACATAGTTTTTGTATATTTCACTTACATATGTGAATATTGAGCATGTTACTTTATAATTTAATCGGTAATTTTTCTACTCTTTAAAATGTTATTACCAAAATACTAGGGGTCTGCGATCCAAAATTGTAGATGTACGTCAACATATACTGAATAACGTCTATGATGTTTATGTCCTTACGGAGACCTGGTTCTCTAGTGATGTATTGTATGTATACATAAAGATATATTGTTTATAGACGAGATCGCGAAACATCTCACCTAAATAATTATAAAAAGACGGGCGGTGGTGTGTTGATAGCAGTGTCTAAAAGGCTGAATTCTAGTCGTATGCTGGAGTGGGAGAGTGATTGTGAGGACTTATGGGTAACGATCCAACTGCAAGGGGGTAAGTTTAATTGCAATGTATTGGGGATGTGTGCAGTTTATCTACCGCCACCAATCCGCTATGATACCTTAGAACACTTTACTGAAAATTGTAATACAGTAATGAATATGAACTCAACTAGCATGACATTAGTCATAGGTGATTTTAACTTGAGTTGTATTGACTGGGTGACACAAAGTATAGACGACCCTTGCTTGATGTCATCAAGTTGTGGTTCGAGTCGTATCAAGGATGTATTTATTGACTTTGTTGCACTTAATAAACTTAATCAGTATAACTGGGTTGAAAACGATCATAGCAGGATTTTAGACTTGATTCTTACTGATCATGACCAAGTCACTGTAAGAAATTGTAACTATCCCATAAGAGAATTAGACAAATTTCACCCTGCATTAGAATTCTCATTTACAGTAGCTGCCAAAATTAAGCTTAAACCAAAAACAATAATAAAAATTAACTTCAATAAAGGAGACTACAAAAATATTTCCAAAGTATTGGAGTGTCAATTGGATTCGAGAGTTTAGTCCTGTTTCGAAGGTTAATACATTATTAAATGATTTCTACAACATCACTAGAGAAATAATCGAGAAATATATACCTAAAATAGTGTCTTACACAGGCAAGTATCCGCCATGGAACTCCAGGCGCCATATAACATTATTAAAACAAAAACTAAAACTACATAATCGGATAAAAAAGTATAACCCATTAGATATTCTTGAATTTAATTACTTAAGAAAGGAGTGTGCTTCTCTAATAAAACAAAACTACAACAAATATATCACTTATATTGAACATATAATAAAAAAGAATACAAAATTCTTTTGGGCGCAAATTAAAAACCAACGCAGATGCAATTCCTCATAACTATCTCAAATGACCCTAAACAATGTAACTGCTAGCAATATAAAAGAGATTGCCAATTTGTGTGCGGATCAATTCGCCTCTGTATATGATGATTTACCATCGGGCAGTCTTGGCGAGGTTTTCGATACCACATCGTCCATAGTAAACGAACTTCTTGACTTCTCAATATCTCGGGCAGATGTTGAAAAGAAACTCTCGCAGCTTGATATATCAAAGAGGGCCGGCCCCGATAATATACCACCGATTTTTTGGTCACAATGTGCGAAAGCGTTATCAAAACCGATTGCATTTGTTTTCAATTCATCTCTCGGATCGGGTGTGTTTCCAGATGAATGGAAGCGAGCTCGGATTGTACCGATCTATAAACATGGCAGACATGAAATTGTGTCAAACTACCGTCCAATTTCGATTCTTTCGACTTTGTCGAAGGTTTTTGAATCACTTGTGTATACAAAATTTTACAACCATGTAAAAAATTATTTATCTCCTAATCAGCATGGTTTTATGGTTAAAAAATCTACTAATACCAATCTTGTTAATTATGTATCAGACCTAACCACTACTGTAGACCGAGATTTGCAAATTGACGCTATCTACACAGATTTCACGAAAGCCTTCGACAAAGTCAGCCATGAAATACTTTTGCGGAAGTTGAGAGGGGTGGGTATTAATGGTGCTATTTTAAATTGGTGTGATTCATATTTGAGTACAAGATCTGCATCGGTAGTAGTGGACGGAGAGGAATCAAAGCTATTTCTTGCATCTTCTGGTGTGCCACAAGGTTCCGTCCTCGGTCCTCTGTTTTTCAACATTTTTATTAATATAATTTATCTGACATATTCAACCATTCAACTCCGTATCTGTTTGCCGATGACTTGAAAATAATTCGTATAATACAAGATGAATCGGATGCGCTTCAGTCAGATATAAATAAACTAGTTCATTGGTGGGAAGATAATAAGATGCACCTAAATTATAGTAAATGTTATCACATAAAGTTTACACGGAAGAGGACTAATAAAATCTAGTCCACATATAACATGCAAGGAAACCCTTTGTCTGAGGTAAATATTATTAAGGATCTGGGAGTCTGGCTGGACAGTGAATTACGATTTAATCACCACATTGACAATGTTCTTTCTACAGCTGGTCGGGCTCTTGGGTTTGTCTTAAGATGTCCGAAAGAATTCAAATTGCCTACAACGACAATTATTTTATACAATAACGTTGTTAAAAGTAAACTTGAGTACTGCAGTACTGTGTGGAACCCCAGTTACAGTGTGCACGTAAACAGAATTGAAGGAATACAAAGAAGATTGACTCGCCACATGGCCTATCGTGCCAGAGTAATACGATCTTTACGACCTTATGACGAACGACTCGCATATTTTAAAATGTTATCGCTTCAATCATGTCGCACAATCACTGGTATGGTATTCCTATACAAACTGCTAAACAATTGTATTGACTGCTCGGATCTTCTTGCCAAGATTAGTATTAATATCCCCTATAGAGTCCCACGTTATCCTTGTTCTCTTCTTACCGTTCCTCGGCACCGAACTAATCTTGGTAAATATTCACCGATAGTTAGGATGACGTATACCTTCAACGAATTATCGAGAATCTTGAAGGACATAGATATATTTAATTCTTCTCTTGGTATGTTCAAAAATTTAATTTATACTCATTTAAAAAGCGGATCGCAGACACAGACTTAAAATGTGTAATTTGTGTTAAATTGTATTTGTTTCAAATTCGATGTTTAATATGTCATTTGTTTATATAAATTTTACGTGTAATATAATATAACTTTTATTTATTTTTATTTGTATTGTTTAATTATTCTTTTGTCAAAATTATTATTGTACGATGTTATTATTGATGAATGATATGTGTATTTCTTGTTGAAGACCCAATAAATAAATAAATAAATAAACCTGTCGAGAGAAGAAAAGAACAAGGCCGAGACGATGTTAAACCGGTTTGCCGATATCTTCTCGAACAGTGATGCTGACATAGGCAAGACTGCCCTAGTTCAACACAATATAAACACAGGCAATGAGGTACCGATCCGCCAGCGACCAAGACGTGTACCAGTGGCACGAGAACGTGAAGTTGACGCTATGATCGAGGGTATGGTAAAAGAAGGCGTGATTGAGCCTTCGTCCAGTCCATTGTGTTCACCAGTGGTTTTGGTGAAGAAGAAGGAGGAAGGAGGGCAGCGTGCGCCTTTGCGTGGACTATCGTCGGCTAAACGACATCACAAAGAAAGACAGTTACCCATTGCCAAGGATTGACGACACTCTGGATACGCTAACGGGGATGAAGTGGTTTTCTACTCCAGACCTGAAAAGTGGCTACTGGCAGGTCGAGATACACCCTCGAGATAAGGAGAAGACAACATTCTCCACAGGCAAAGGATTGTGGCAATTCAATGTCATGCCTTTTGGATTGTGTAATGCCCCTGCCACTTTTGAGAGATTGATGGAACGGGTACTTACTGGATTGATTAGAGACGCCTGCCTGGTTTACTTGGACGATATTATCATAGTAGGACGCACCTTTGAGGATCACCTTCGCAACCTGGAACGCGTGCTCTCGAAGATTCGAGGAGCAAACCTGAAGTTAAGTCCAAAGAAATGCGCATTGTTCAGGAGGCAAGTGAACTTCTTAGGACATGTGGTCTCCGAAAAAGGCATTCAAATGGACCCGTATAAGATCATTGCTGTCAAGGACTGGCCAGTTCCGGAGAACAAGACACAAGTCAGGGCATTTCTTGGTTTGTGCTCCTACTATGGACGGTTAGTAAGGAACTTTGCTGACATCGCCCGTCTTCTGCATAAGCTTACCGAGGATAAGATAAAGTTCTGCTGGAATGAGAGCTGTGACGTCGCATTTCAGAAGCTGAAGGAACATTCTAGGCTATGCCGACAATGAACATGAATTTGTAGTAGATACAGATGCCAGTAACACCGGCATTGGTGGCGTGTTATCTCAACATAAAGGAGAGCATGAGGTTGTAATAGCGTATTTCAGCAAAGTCCTATCCAAACCTGAAAGGAACTACTGTGTCACGCGAAGGGAACTCCAGCTGTCGTAAAGACATTGCAGCACTTTAGCAAATATTTGTTGGGGCGGCAATTTCACCTGCGAACTGACCACGCTGCATTGAAATGGCTACTACAGTTTAAAGACCCAGAAGGACAGGTAGCAAGATGGATTGAACAACTACAGGAATTCGACTTCGTAATACAGCATCGCAGTGGCAAGTCACATGGTAATGCAGATGCCCTGTCGCGTAGACCGTATCCCGACCAGTGTAAGCACTGCGCCAGGCAAGAGCCAAGCAGGAAGGATTAGTGAGGATGTTGAGGACGGATCTTAGCGAAGACTGGAAGGAAACTCTGCAGAGGACGCAACAAGAGGACAAAGGCATAAGACCCATCCTCGAATGGAAGAAAACAGGTGCTTCGAGACCTCACTGGAGTGAAGTTGCGGCAATAAGCTCTATCACCAAGAGTTACTGGGCACAGTGGGTAAGCTTGGTTATCCAGGATGGAGTCCTGTGCCGTAAATGGGAGAATGATATGTGTATCAAGGTGACAAGTGTCACCTGCAAATGGTCGTGCCAAAGCTCAAGGTACCGGAAGTTTTATAACTCTATCATAATGGGAGTTCACATGGGAGTTAAGAAAACTCTGAGTAAGATCCGGGAACGATTTTATTGGATCCACTGTCGAGAAAACGTTGAGGACTGTTGCCGCAAATGCACGAGTTGTGCCGCCGTGAAGGGACCACGCACTCGCAGCAGGGGTGCATTAAAGGTGTACAATGTTGGAGCCAAAAGTGTTCGCAATTCCCAATCAAGAGGCATCTACGGTGGCCGACAAGCTAGTCCATGAAGTCTTTTGTCGTTTCGGGGTGCCCTTAGAGATCCACAGTGACCAAGGTCGGAACTTCGAGTCTGAAGTATTTAAGGAAACATGTCGTGTGATGGGTACTCACAAAACGAGGACGACTGCTTATCATCCGCAATCAGACAGCATGGTTGAACGATTTAACCAGTCTCTGGCAAGATATCTGGCGAATGTCGTAGAAAGCAAACAAAGGGATTGGGACAAACACATTCAACCGTTTCTCCTGTCATACCGTAATGCCGTTCACGAAAGCACATCAATAACACCTGCTTTCGCTAACTTCGGAAGAGAACCACGATTACCTGCAGACTTGATCACCGGCATCCTACCTGAATCTCCACGCAGCATAACAGATTATGCGAATGATTTGCGCAACAGGATGAATGATGTATACGAGTACATCAGACAGACCAGTCAGCAGATGTCTGAGAGGATGAAGACCCGTTACGATCGGAAGGCGAACAATAAAGGCTTCGAGGAAGGATCGCTGGTGTGGTTACATAATCCGGTACGCAGCAAATGAAAATATCCTAAGTTGCAGGCAAAATGGGATGGACCCTATCGCAAAGTCACTAAGATGAATGACGTCACCTACCGGATCCAGAAAGGACCACGAGGTACACCAAAGATCGTTCATCTGGATCGATTGGCACGCTACTACGGATCCAACAATGTTCGGGACGAACATGTCTAAGAGCAGTGTTACGGCTAGTGCCATCTGACGACACTCGGCAGTCCCTTCTAATAATTTATTACAGCACCATCTATTGACATCTTGCGGAACTACGTAGTGTCGGTACGAGTTCAGTGGAGAGAGCCCTGGCACATTCTCGAATCATCGCGCTGTTGCGTGCCGTGTGTGACGTTTTCTGGAAAACTCCAGAAGCGCTTTACCCGCGTATAAATAGAGCGCACGCGCACCGCCGAGTCAGTTTACTATCGTAAAGTAAGCGGTCAAGTGTTCATCGAAGCGAACGGAAGCGACAATACTACCTAGTTTGAAGCAGTTACAGTGGAAAAGTGTAGTATAGTGTTTGTTGTGTGTTAAAGTTAATTGTGTACTAGAATAAAACGTGTTTTAATCGGTAATATTGTTTTGTATTCTTATCCGTCGAACCCAGCACGTAACAATATCATTGCCTCGTCATGTAATGTAGATACTGAAATAGGATACCTATTGAAGAACCGATGGAGTGGAAGGAATATTGTATTTAGTATAACGAAACTACCGTAACATTTAAATCTAATAATTGATTAACTACTGTGACTGGCCAACAATGAAGACTGGACAACAATGAATAGATCCGCTCCATTATCCTTTACCACTACTGAAGTATATTTATAGGGGCCAGTTAAACAGAAATAGCAAATTCTATAAGTCCTGTGCATCCAAGGTACCTACCCATGCCAATAAAAAAGATGCTTATTTATTATTTTATTATTATTACATTACAAAGTTGGTTTGTTACAAAGCTGGTTTAATTCTTCTTCTCAGTTTAAGAAAGATCAGTTCTTAATCCACCATGTTAGCCCAATGCATCTAGCAGACTTCACATATCTTTAGAAGACAGTATGGAGAATTTACAGACATGCTGGTTTTCTAACGCCGTTATTGCGAATGATAACTATTCTATACACACATAACTGCAATAAGTCATAGCTGTTTACTTGTTGTGGGCTCAGACTCGAGACCTTTGTATGGTAGGTAGTCCGAAGGTCACCCCATTTTATTTTAACAGCGATAGCTTTACCTTTAACAGCTGGTACCTACCTAAGAATAAAATATAATATCTTTTTGGTTTCTAACGGTTAACATGCATATTTGCTCTATGAAATCTTATACATACCTACTTCGTACCTCTATGTACATTTGATCAGATCCAATTTTTTGGTAGGATCTTTTGATATTAAACTTTTGTCGACGTAGATATTTGCAAAGTGACTCCTACCACGTAGGGTCGATTGAGTCTATCACAATGGCTGGTCACTACCCATATTTTACATCGAAATATTTATAGAAACATAAACTACAAAATGTATGATATATAATTTTAAGGCCACTGGTGTCAGGATCGTAGCAAATAGAAATCCGTAGTCTCTGCCTACCCCTCTAACTAGCGCCTGCTTATAAAATACCTGTCTTGTATTTAATGTCAAATTTGCTCTTTTAATTCTATAGGCGTTTGGGCATCAAAATAGTAAATTGATAATAACTTTTTATCCATAAAAGCTATGAGGCCCAAAACCATGTATATACAGGTAGCAGTCTAGTAGCAACTATTGGTTAAAAATAAACTCGATTAATTTGCGCAGTTTGTTCTCACTGGATAGGTGACCAGCCATCCTGATGTCAGAATGGCCCGTCACATTTAAAAGTAGTATACTTTTTGAAAAACGCTAAGGTGGCAGTTATATGACGATTTGTAACAACTTTCTATAATTATTTCGATGTAAAATATGGGTAGTGGCTGGCCATTCTGATGGTCACGGTCTATCCTATCGATCAATAAGCAATAAGATTATAAACAATTTTTGGTGAAATTAATAGATCGGCTGATTATGGTAGACATACCGGTAATTTTACAGAATCTGTTATAAGTAACTTCTCGGATGACGTACAAATATTTTACTTGATTATTTTAGTTAGAAATCAGATACTTTAGTTGTATCTTCATAATATACTACTCAAAACAAAATAAGGGCCACTAGTTTATTTAGGTACATTTTTGTGCACTTTAGTAAACTGAAAGTAACTGATAAGTAGCATTATATTGATATTACGAACTCTTTAGTGTTTGATCTCTTTTATGCTGGTGTTCGTGTTCCTAATTTGAAAAGTATTGGCCATCATTTTAAGAAAAAATAATTGGATGTTATTCTTAAGTTTTTCTTCGATTGTCTTCTTAACTTGTTTCGGTTATTTTAGGGAAAAAGTTTTACTTTTTAAATTTTAATTGATTCATTTATCATCTCGCGTTAATCATGCCACCAGTACGAAGGCACATGGATACAATAACAGCAACCAGAGCCATAACTATGATTCAAGAAGGACGTTCTCAGCGTTACGTGGGTTTGCAGTTGGGTTTTTCTCGAAGAGCTGTCCAAAATGTATGGAATCGTTTCCAAGAGACCGGCAGTGTTGCCAGGAGACCCGGTTCAGGTAGAGTTCGTGTAACAACGGCGCACGAGGATCGGTACGTCCAACTAAGTGCTCGTCGTGATCGTTCAGTAACGGCCCGTAAGTTACAACACCACCTACGGCTGACAACGGGTACCCGTGTCAGTGATCAAACTATACGTAATCGATTGCACGAAGACCAGCAAATGTCAAGACGACGAGTTGTTCGAATTCCTCTGACCAGGGTTCAACGTGCAAACCGTTTAAGATTCTCCCGTCAGTATTTGAACTGAGGGATTAATCAGTGGGGCAAGGTGCTTTTTACAGACGAGTGCAAAGTAAATTTTTTTACTGATGATCGGCGTGTTAGGGTGTGGAGACAACGCGGCGAGTGGTTTTCGGAGTCCTGCATCTACGAAGTTGACCGTTTCGGTGGTCCCAACGTAATGGTTTGGGGTGGGATTAGTTTACACGGTAAAACCGAGCTCACCATTTTAAATGCGGGTACCGTACCTGCAGAACGTTACATCGAGGACGTCATCAGACCTCAAGTGATCCCATTTGCACAGCGAGTGGGGCCTGGATTCATCGTGATGCAAGACAATGCTCGTGCACACACAGCTCGATCGACCCAAACTGTCCTAGAAGGGTCTCATATTGAGGTATTACCATGGCCAGCTAACAGTCCGGATTTAAATCCAACTGAGCAATTGTGGGACCAATTGAAACGAAGGGTTAGAGAGAATGAGCAAGGGATCAACAACCAACAGCAGCTGAGCTGAGCTGAGCGCTTTAAAACGTGCCTGGGAGGAGATTCCAGATGAAAACGTGAGGAATTTGATCCATAGTATGCATACGAGGCTTCAGGAGTGTATTGCTAAGAGAGGACGACATACTCGTTAATAAAAAGAAGAAACAAAAGTGACGAGAACAGTATTTTGTCTTTTCCCGCAGATTTCTTTTGTTCATGATTTTCATTCAAAATGGCCAATTTCATTATGAACTTAAAAAAATATTTCATGATCATTATTTTAAACAATTGTTAGCCTATATTATAACCAAGAACATTATTTTGTAGTTACATAAGTTAAACAATTTAATGTCTTTATTGTTTTCATGGTACAGCAAAAAATCTTAGTGGCCCTTATTTTGTTTTCAGTAGTATATATTTATACAATGGTGAGGTAAATTAGATTGTATGTATGTTGTGGGACATCTGGAACGCCTCAACCGATTCAAAATAAATATTTCACTTAAAGAAAGCTACAATGGTGCCAATTCTGTTGTCACAAAATTCTCTTATCTTAGCTAAAAATCTCTAAAATTTAGATTAGTCCTGTCAAACGACATTTTTTATTCTGAAATCGCTAAAAGTGACAGGACTAAACAAAATTTTAGAGATTTTTAGCTAAGATAAGAGAATTTTGTGACAACAGAATTGGCACCATTAACTTAAATTACATTAGTTAATTTCTAAAATTCCAAATAGACGAACATGGCGCGACTAAACCACGAACGCGGTCCGCTCTCCGCACAGTGCGCCGAACATTATTATAAATAATACCACTACGGTGGTTTTACTTCGAACTCGGTGCGGTAGCGAGAATATATTATAACAGTGCGTGGTGCGGTGTAAAGAGCATCGTACCGTGCGGGCGGTTCAGCCACACCATGTTCAATCGTATATTTGTACTTATCGTAATTATGACATCCCATTCGACTCGAGCTGCAGGCTACAAAATTATTATTATTATTATTTTATTTGTAGTAACAAATAAAACGAGTGTTATCTTTTTTTAAACTTGTACTTTTTATATAACAAAACTACAATAGGTGTATGAGAGAGGACGCGGCGGACACGCTACGTGAGCACGTGCGGCGGGAGCTGCGGCCGCCCCTCCAGCTTGCTGTAGTCCAAGTGGAATTCCTTCGCCACCTTAAACAATATTAAATACCTAACATATTATCGCACGGATTTTGTATTATAATAATATTAGCCCTGTTTATTCATTAATCTACTGTATATGTATGCAAAACGGTTCTGTATGGGCCTGATTCCGAAATCAAGAAACTAAAGGCCAGTTAAATTTTGTCATAATTATTCGTTATAGAATATGTATAAAAAATTTACTGTCTTTAGCTGGAACGACTCAGTTTTTGATATAAGAACCGGGCTCTAGTCTATCACAATCCCTTAGAACAGGTTAGAAGACTACAATCATCCTCAAGAAAATTCTGGAGAAATCTCAGACATGCTCATTTCCTCACGACATAAGTGTCCTTAGGTACCTAAGAGTACCTATTGATATACGCATACTATTTCAAATAAGATGTATGCGCCGCGGGATTGGACTTATTATCTCTGCTTGACATTTTAACTACTAGAATGCTATTTATTATATTTTTGCTATTTGTGTAAGAACTGTAAGGATTTCCTTATTATTTTGTAGGTTAATTTCTTTAATATAAAAAATATATATATATATAATTATATATATTTATATTTATTATTTATTATATTCTTTAGTATAATAGGTATGTTAGTCTTCATTCTACAGACAATGTACAGAAAATCTAAATTTAAAAAGCAAGTCAGCGCTAAGATTTTATTTCCCGTATCATAGTGCATTAGGTAAATTAATATACGGTCTCAAAGATCAAATCTTAAACACATTGTAGTAAAATCTTTATACATTTTTATTCAAGCAGGATTGACTCTACTATTCGAATTGTTGCTCAATGTACTTAACGTGAAGAAAAAATTTTACAACGCTACTTGACAATAAGTCCTCAAATTTAGCTCAATGGTTCTTAAGTGGTGGCCAGATAATATAGTAAATTCTGGACAGAACATGGGACAGTTATTTTATACTCTAACTAGCGACAACCCGATCGCAGCGCCACGTGCCGTGTCCAATTGTGAATCTATACCATCGAGGGTGCGACTCAAACATACACAAACATACACAGAAGAAAGGCATCTAACATAGCATTATCTATAAAGAGTATTGGTAAGATCAAACAGTTTTTCGAATGTGGTTTATTTGTGATTAATGTTTATTTGATTGCCAAATAAAATTCTTAACCCCTATGCCATCAGTTATGAACTTATGATATAACAAAAAATTTATTTAAAACTAGTAGTACGTTTGTCGATAATGAATGTAGTTTGTTCAACCAATTACTGTAGTTGAGTATTGATCATACGAAATATTATGGTGGATACAAATTATTCTACGCATGTTACGATACATCGTAGCAATTTTTAAGCGAAGAAATCACGTTGTAATATTTTACAAATGTTTCTAAATTCTCATTCACCATTATTTGCGTAGAGCGCGTTTCTAATTTGGTGTTATTTTGAATTCCAGATTCCTTTCTTTAGATATTCTGCAAAATGAATTATTAATTGTATTAACTGTATTAACAGTAACGCTGGGAATAACTGCGGACAGCACATTCAATGCATGCAATTAGACACACTATTCTGATTCACTATTTTAGTTACTAAACTAACGCTTGGATTATCAAGTGAACAACAAGGAAAAATGGTTGGTTTATTTAAATTTCCCGTCACTGAGCCGGTTTTTTCCCAAACTAAAATTACTACTAATACTAATCTAACTAATCAAAAGCGTCAGCATCTTATTGAATTTTATTTAAAAATCGCACTAGTTAGTTTTACAGCATTTAGTGAAAATACATGGTTTCTGAAAATAAAAAACGTTTTTAAAAGCATATACATTAAATCATAATGTTTTGGAATGCCATTGTGCACAAAATAATATTATAATGTACTGACAGTATTCAGATTGAATTGATTGATCTAATTTTACTCGAAAGTAAAGTAATGAAAATAGAGAAGTATTCGTGTGTACCTTACGCCAGTTGTGCGCATCGAAAAAGTAGTAAGTGCCGCGCTCGTACGTTGACGTCTTCTCGACCATCGGCATGCCCGGCGCCTGAGAGATCCACACCTTCTCCTCCATGTGATACCGCCATTCACGATTGTATCTGCAACACAAAACATACATATCACTGATTACTTTTACAGAGTAAATGAGACAATATAATGCTTATAGTTCTGAGATAATTGTAAAACATGATGGTTCTTTTTACTGTTGAATACTAGATGCTAATATAAAGTCAATTGCTTGAATTATTGGTTTACCTTTTTTATTATAATGAAAACAAGGTCTTAGGTTATCTTAGTGCTACGTTTTATTTTTTACAAGTACTTAGGTACTATTTAAGTTATA
Source organism: Catocala nupta (assembly GCA_963675205.1). Classification (NCBI taxonomy): domain Eukaryota; kingdom Metazoa; phylum Arthropoda; class Insecta; order Lepidoptera; family Erebidae; genus Catocala; species Catocala nupta. The sequence continues at coordinate 13,807,869 of OY776100.1, read as the reverse complement.
AATTACTAGGATTACTAGTATATTTTTTTATCCCTATACAGCTAAGATTAATGCTTAAGTTAAAAGTTGACTCTGAGATTACAAAATTACTTGCAACAATACAATTATCTTTAGTTAATTGGGGTATATAAGGGTATACATATCGAGAGAAAATCAACTTTCGGGATCTTCTTTAGAAAGCAAGCTATTAAAAGAAATACATTTTCAACAAATTGGTATTATAAAAATCAGTAGTTATCGTGAAAAATGGGACACGATTATTTATACATAGATTTAGGCATGTGCAATGTGAACTGAGATTAACCTATTGAGTGGCAGCGACACATCGGCGGCCAGACATAAAAGATTTTGAATTGGACACGTATTTGTCTTTTGTCCCACAAACTAATAATAAGGAAGATACAACGCGTTTAAATTTCGTGTTACGACACGTCGTCGGTACAAATTTTATAGAAGTCACAAGCCCCTGTTCCCAAACATTAATACGTTATATCACAGTCAACTTAAATTGTTTTGTTAAAACAAAAAATATGTGTTCAGTATTTTCTGTTGATCTAAAAGATGGACTAATTAGAATTATGTACTTATTTTAACCCTGTCATAATGCCTATTATGTATGTCAGTATTGACAGGTTAAAAAGTAACAGATTTAAAGTAATGATAATGTTTGACTTTGACTCACAGTTCGGCTGCAGCTGCGATTTGCAGCACGTCACCCACGAAACAGTAGAACAAATAAAACAACAGGTCTTCCTTATATCGACTCAGTCGCAGTGGCGCCAACTTTTCTCTTATAGAGCCATTGATTAGATATTCGGGAGGCACATGATAGTCCATATCCTGTGGTCTGAAATTAATATATACCATCGTTTACTAAATTACACTTTTAGTACACCTTATACAAAAAGCGGAGATTAAACTAATACGAACAAAACTCATAATCGCCTTGAATTTGTCGAAATACAATGCACTGGGTGTATGTATAGATTGTACTGAGATTATTCAAATCTCAAAACGTAACGATTGACCTAAGGTTAAAGCGAGAAGTTTGGAGGTTCGAATGCACTGCGCAAATAGCTTAGTTGGACAGATTAATAGGAATTTAGATATAACCCACATTATTCGTTCATTTGCAACTCATTTTAAATAAATTTGTTTTTGTATTTCACCTGCACGGCGTGTCCGCCCAGGGTCCAGCGAAAGTGAGATAAAGGTTGTCTGGGGAATTTAGGTTCAGTCCAAGCGCAGTTAGATCCTGCCCTAACGCCAACGAAACTAAACTGGGATCCGACTCTGCTGCTCGAATAAACGTCAACAGTCCCACAATACCAAACTGATTCGGTATCATCGTCTCTGGTATATTCGTTACTTTACCTAAAAATACAACACTATTAATAACCTGCCAATAATAAAAATAAATGCTTCATTGGAATATTTGGTCAATACATTAAAGCTGCTTCAACAAACATGCACTGTACTGTACTAAAGCCACTTTAATGTACCTCCATCCAAATGATTAAATACACACCATAGAATTCCGTATGTGCTCCTTGACTGACAACTTTAGGGACAAAAAAATTACATGTCAGGTGCAGGTCACTTTAATAATTATCTACAATAATTCCATAAAATAAATAATAAAAATGTTTGCATGCATGGATTGATTCAAAAATAATAAATTATGCCAATAATTTAGAAGAAAATCGCAATAAAATATAGATTCAATAAAATTTGAAACATTAGAATTTAATAGTTAAAATATATAATTATATTTACCGTCAGGTGAGGTCTGTATGCCTTTCCTGGGCTTGTCGGCGTTGTGATTGGCGAAGTCCGGCGGCGGCGGCGCAGGCCCGGGGGGAGGCTGGGGCGCTGCCCCTCCACTGCTCGACGTGCCAGGTAGCGCCGGGAAGTCCTCCGACGACATCGTAAACTCCGACTGCTCTGATGTAGGCTGCTTCACCATACCCACTACATCCAACAACATTCTATTAGTTTCACTGATAATTACGTTAAGATTTCGTATCAAATACATATAAAAAATGGTCTGACCGTAAGGTTTAGAGCCGGGGGGCGGCGGCGCGGCGGCGGGAGCCTGGTCGCCGGCCCCGCGCGCCGTCAGCGACGGGAACTCGCTCAGGTCCAGCAGCGGCGGCGTCGACGTGTCGCCACCCTCACCGAACACGGAGTGGTAATTACTGCTTGCGTTAAATCGAGACAGGTTGCCCATACTCGACTAGAAAACGAATAATAAACTCAATGTTAAATTTAGACGCACCTCCAGTATAGAAATAACATCTTTTAGTTTAGTTCACAAAAAAACAACAATGTTCTTCAATAGGAGAAGAAAGCAGGCCCACTTAAACACAAATATTTACAGAAACCTTACTGAGTTTATTTGAAAATCAAAGTAGCTACAATATTGATATTTGGATACCTTATCATCACCACATGTTGTTCTATATATCTTATAGAAATATAAATCTGTCCAATGCACCAATAGTTTAGTGAAGCTGCACAATAGATATAATACTTATTCTAAAGTTAAAACTGATGGATGAAATACTATTTCAATGAAAACAATCCAACTACATACCTTCAACATAATTAAAATATAAATATTGTAATAAACAAAAATACTATACTAATACACACTATTTTTTAAATATATCATTATAATATGTACAAACATCACATAAGTAAATATGACTAGCTGTTCTGATAACTTGTAATGAACAAAAATTTGAGTAGTTACAAAAATACCCAACTACCCACATTACAAAAAAATTGACAATTTATTATTTTTATATCTAGCATATTGTAGTAATATATCTTACCATAGAATTTGAGTTAGGCTGCGTTAATGCGTTTGGCATGGGTACTCTACGGTCAGCAAATGCCCGCTGGCCAAAAAGTGTTGAGCGAGATGCCATTGAGGGTGGAGCACCCCCAGGCATGGCAGTGGAGCCCCGGCCTGGTGACAGCGCTCCCCCAAATGTTGGCGTCACATGGCCTGACACACCTCCTACCAGCCCCGAGCTCACTCGACTACCCACACCGCCACTCGCTAGGCTTCTAGGTGCTTGTTGAAAATTCAAGTTTGCCATAACCTGCAACAATTATAATGCATTAATTCACTGAATAAGTTTCAAATTGTTTGGCACATATCAAAACAATTACTAGTAAAAAAAATTCAACAATAAAAGGTGACAGCAAAGCAACTTGTATTGTGTAAAAACATTAGTCAATAGCATTATCATGGACTAATTTGTGTTATGTAGATTTAGATTATTACATGATTTCATACTTCCTTTAGAACAAAGCATAATACTAAAATGAATTATCATGTGAAAAACTATGTAACTATTGTTTTCTAAGTACTGTTGGAAACAATTAAGATCTATTAGTGTCATAGTTTTCTGAAGGTTGGTGAAAGGGTGTGAGATGCATATAACATGGGATATAAATTATAACTTTTAACTCAATCCAACTTTTAGTTATTACTCATACTATTTTAAGTATTATTATCTTGCCCAATTCATAGATTATGTTGATGATGAATGGAGATACAAATGGTAAATATATTCTCTTCAATACTAACATTTCATACAGAGAGCTAAATAAAGTATTTTTCAAAAGTCTTCCAACTTGATATTTCAAGACCAACTTTCCAATATCTTGGCTGGACATGAGTGTAACGCATTCGGCTAGGCAAGGCATTTACTTACTCTAAGTAAGCCCTAAATAGGAAATACGTTATGTTACATTTAGGCATCCAGTCGAAAATAAGATAGTAGTAGTGTAGTAGCAAACAGTAAACAATTTAAAATGTCTAATACAGGTCTATAGTAAATTAAAAACGCATGAACAAAGCATAAAACTGTTTGCTTTAGGTTATAAAAAACAATAATATACCAAAACTGGATGTTTTCAGTGAAATTCACAATACCTTACGGTAAAAACTTGACTAGAACTGCTATCAATTCCAACTTATGTGTTTATGAAATAAGACCAACGAATTACATACATACGCATTGAGGTATACAATGCGAAGATAGGCAATACGAGATAACGTTCGCTAATAACAACAAATGAAGTAGGTATCATACTAATATCAGTATTTTACTATGGTTATTCGTCCCCTGTCAAACAATGGCGACCCGTTTTTTGGTTTACTCGATTCTTCATAAACTCCAAATATTTACCTAATGTGTCGACGTCAGTCCTTATTCCACTATTTCAGTACCAGTATGAATGGTTCATAATCGCGTACTCTCTGCAGAAACAAATAAATCCACTCCAATGAAATAAACAAAAGTTTGTTGACTGTCCAATTTAGACTACGATTTATATGCATTCAAAATTTTTAAGACGAACTAAAAAGATGCTCGAGATCGTCTTTGCATGAAACACTGCTATAAAACGCTGAAAACTTTATACATCTTTACGTCACTTATAAATATTTTAACAATTTCACTCAGTTTTGTCGAACGCCACATTACCCTAAACAACTGGCGGCCATATTGTTGAAAGCGGACGGAAAGCTGTAACAATTTTCGATCAAGTAACTAATTATTTATTTGAATAAGAAATTTTAAAACAGTTTATCATTAATACGTATTTAATTTTAATGATAGTCATGAAAGTCGATTATAGTATTTCCTTGCAATCAAACTAAATTTGATTTATTCTTTGCATTTATTAGTATTTAGTTTGATTTTTACAGCCAACACTCAGTTTTATTGCCACATTAAAATGAAATGAAAGCCAAGGAAAAGTGACAGCAAGTCTGTCTATGATTTCCAAAGCGGTCACGTTTTTCTAGATCAATTCAAGAAAAATAAAATGTTTTTATTATTTTACTTTAATGGTCATAATAATAAAACAAAGTAATTTTCATACACAATATGTTCAATAATATCAAATAATTAATTTCATTATTGTTCATAATAAATAAGCAGAATTGTTGCGATGTTACTGGTTTCGAATAAGGGGCAAACAAAACTTTCGATTAAATAAAATTATACCAAAATAATGATCTTACATAATCATTCACTACTATTAAAACTATATAAATTATATTCAGGTAGAGTATGTTTTAAAATACATAGCCTGTACGGAAACTGATGAGAATCGAATAAGAAAACGAGTTAGCAAATCGATTAAATTGTCTATGTTATGTTTTCTTGGCAACACCGAGATCATATGATTGTTCAATGAAGTAGCACGTCTGATAGGCGTCGACTTACTTCTTCGAGCCAGTTTTTAATTTTCTGGCTCTTTATCGGTTGTTTTTCGTGTAAGTGGTGCTAAATATTAACCAGCAGCCATGGCGCTCAGCGATGCAGATGTTCAAAAGCAGGTATGCAAATGAAATTTGCAATACAGCAAAATGAAGCGTAAATTAGTAGACATGGATTTGTAGAATAATTGATCCAAAATGAGACTTTATAAGAGTTTGCTCCAAATTGAATCTTTAGTCAAAATAAGCAACGGGGTTATTTAACGTTTGCAAGATGGCTATTTCAATGAAATATTCTTCTTTTTCTCTAGATCAAGCACATGATGGCCTTCATCGAACAAGAGGCTAATGAAAAAGCCGAAGAAATCGATGCTAAGGCCGAGGAGGAGTTCAACATCGAGAAGGGCCGTCTTGTGCAGCAGCAGCGGCTCAAGATCATGGAATACTATGAGAAGAAAGAAAAACAAGTTGAACTCCAAAAAAAGATGTAGGTCCCATTTGAGTGATGCAGATTAGTTATGCAGACTAGTTACTATGTGATCCAATGCTTATAACTCTAAGAATTGATTAATCTTCTACTTCCCTTTACCTTTACGAAAAAATTCACTAATAGGGTTATGAAATTAATAAATCTGCCTTATGTCCTGGAAATATAAAGATACTACAGAGTAAGGTAAAAGTTTAGAAACGTGCCTATTCGATAGGGGGTAACGGTGGTGGGGGGAGGGTGGGGAGGGGGAAGGGTAACTAATCCCCGCCCTCCCCTCCCGCCGGAGCCCTATAATTACCGAGAAAAATTAACGTTTATTTTTAAAATTTTACTGTCATATATCGATAAATAACAAAGAATAAGAGGGCAAATCACTGTCCTTATCTAACAGTTTACAGAAAATATAATTTAATACATAAAGTCTATATTATACAATATCTTGAGAATGCATCTTCTCCGGCACTGCAGGATGTGCAGCCTCTTCGCCCTAGCGTAACAAAGCACTGGCCCATGCGCTCACCTAAGCAGCCTCGGCTTGCTGGTCGCCTGCGGCGACCAGCCTCGGCCGCTTAGGCTCGCTTGTGCCTATGCTTTGTTACTGCGGCCGGAGGCTGCACCCCCTCCGTGCCTCCGGGCTCTAAAAAACACTCTAGGGGTAGGGCAAAAAGTACCACGTGAAGTCGGGGTAAACTAATTCGGGTCTGTCACAGATTTTAATATTTACCTTTATTTTACTTCCTTTTTTCCGAATTTCGATTCGTCGATCTGTACTACTTTGCCAGGACCTATCTTGCCTGAAGTATTTTGTTTTTCTATTGTGGAACGGAATGAATGTCAACAAAACAACTTAACAAAATGGGAGCAATGCGTTTCGTTTCCCATAAAAAAAAGTACAGGCTCATTTTTATAGACTTTGAAATAAATATCTATAATAATAACTTTAATTTATAAATATTTTGACACTGAATTGCATTCCTCCCTACTTCCCTAAGTAAAAAGGAACGTAATTCTGTGTCAATTACTTATTCATAACCTCAAAAACGCAATATGAATTTCGTATTTTTTTTAAAATGAGCGGTCTCCGGCAAGAAAAAATTACTGATTGTGGCTCAGAAAACTCTCTAGTATCACGTACTACCCTTAGATTCTGCCCAACGAATAGGCACGTTTCTAAACCCAACCCCAGAGTAATAGTGTTCATGTTTCTAAAGTCTTTATACCATTCTGACTAATATTATTTGTTCTATGATGAGTTATCCAATTATGTGTACTTATATGAAGACAATTACATTCTATTCTCAAGTCATGTTACCATGGATAATTAAAGTCTACTCACATCAAAATAACAATTATATTTAATTTTGGAGGTCAACCTTTGAAATTGGATCAAAATTGACAAATCATGACTTAATATACTCAACCAATAATGCCTTGTTGGTCATGTCATGTCATATCATGTGACCTAACCACTAGCTAATTCTAACTTTACTTTTTACAATAAATTGTTAAGATTTAATTTAACATACAATCATCATAGACAAGCTGGTTAATTTTTCTTTCTTTTCAAAAGGAATTTTTTATACACATATATTACCTATATCAAATTTAAATAAGACTATATTTTTCTGCAATAATTATGAAAAATTATGAACTAGTGTTAAATATTTTATTTATGTAATATATCATTTTGTTCACATGAGTTGCTGCACAACTCTGAATAAAATGATAACAGTGATTACATAGAACTTATCTCTGCTGATAATAGTTAAAATCATCATCTACTATGTTATAAAGTAGTACTAATTTAGTACTATTATTAGTACTATTTAACAGTTTGCCAAATTTGTGCAGTTATAAACATGGGTAACATTGTTATATATCTAACCTTTCATAAGCTATGTAAAAAGTAACACTAGCATTTCAAGGGTTTCAATCTTAAGTTGTGTCATGGTCAATTCACAGTTACATTATAAAACAACAGACTAAGCTATGGAAGGCACAGTAATTTAATTATTTTTTAGAAAACCACTAAAATTTGTATTATAAATGATACACGGATAAAACATTTTTCACACTAACATAAATTGGTATAAAGAATCATCATAATTTGTTTAAATTCAGTATATTCTGCTAATATTAACCATACCAATGATTCCAAAGAACATGTATGTCTAAGAAAATGTATGATACTAGTGATTGCACATCACATTATGATGAGATAGATATTCCATTTTTAAGTATCATTTTGACTTTAATATTTGTAATTCTAACAGCAACTGTTAAGCTGTTACTAGATGTTCCTTTCATGGCAATATATTTTGCATATGCACAGATAATATCTAACAATGAGTCCTGTTTTTGAAAACAAACAGCATTCTGCAAACATGATGAAATATTAAGGCTAAATAGGTATTTAAACAGGATTATAATAATTTTTCTGTAGTAATTGACAATTTATTTATTCTCAGATATATTGAACCATAATAAAAGGGCATATTATGCCAATATGTTGTGCAGCTAAATAAATTAAAAAGTTCTTAATTTTATAAAAGTATCTAAGGTGCACAATTACAACTGAACAACCGGGACCCAGAAACAATGCTTTGCCCGTTCCATTTCATTTCTGATCTTGAAAAATTAAGCCTAATTATGGGCAAGTGGCATTTTAAGCCTTGTAGTGTTAGCGAGGCTTCACCTATGTGTGCTTCATAATGTTTAATGTCTTGATCTCAGACTCAAAGAAATCTAATATAGATAAACTTTATTAATAAAAAGTGGTTGAAACACATGGCTATAGTAAAATAATCCAATTATAATATCTACAATAGGCTTGTTAAAAACAATCCTAAAATGGAGTGAAACATAAAGTGGACCACAATTCAAATACCACATAGGTCTGTGCTTGTACGAACCGCAATGTGGTTCTATATATCTATGGTACAAATAAAAAGAGGCTTAAATGTGTTAGATATGTTTAAAAATGTATATATCATTTTATTTGACAGTCAATCATCGAACATGCTGAACCAAGCCCGTTTAAAGGTACTCAAAGTACGTGAAGATCATGTACGTACCCTGTTAGACGACGCTCGCAATCACCTGGCTGAGGTACCCAATGACACCAAGATGTACCCTGAACTGCTCAACACACTCATTGTACAGGCTCTGTTCCAGGTATGTACATTATTATTATCAAATCTCTATATTTTTTTACATAATCTTAAATGGTACTTGTACATAAGTAGGTGAACAATTAATCAATTTTCAACATCATGTATTTCATTTAAAATATTATAAAAAGTCTTCATTTACTGCCATTACATTAATTATCTTAAACTATTATTGCTGTAAAAATTGGGTATGCTTATTACTACAACATCAAAATTTAAAATGGTTAGTGTCTTATGTTGTTGACTGCACTACCTACTACAGCACTACAAAAAACCTTTAAGTTTCATAAACTTTTAGGGTCTTATTTATACAAACTTACAAGAGGCTTATAATGCCATTTTAAGAAAATTTCTAATAAGTTTTATTCATAAATGCATATTAGTAATGAAACATTCTTTAAACCTTCAGTAAATAGTCCACTATTTCAGTCAGAGTTATGTTGTATTGTCTAAAAAATCATCATGGATATCACAATAACACAACTTTATTGGAGAAAGTTTTGTAAAATGTTATTTATAGACATATATTGGAGATAAAAGAAAACAAGAGTTCAAAATTATTTTAATGGCATGAGATAGATTATGCAGGTTTACTGCTAGCATGTTTTATGTAGTGCCCACAAATAAAATACTACTAAAGATTTGACTATTACCAAAATCTATAAAGCTATTGACATTGAATTTGAAATTAAATATGTTAAAGATCATCTTTACTCATGGATAACTTAAATGGTTTATTAGATAATGTCACTGTCATCTAGGTGAACTGTCCTTACAAACTGCTAGAAATGATAAAATACCAATGCCATTTATATAGAGATAATATGTAATATATTCAAGAACAACTTTATTGATCAAGATGATGACGACCATTAGGCAATATTGCAATTAAATTTTTTGACTTTATAACTATATCATAGTGATCTTCAATATGTACTTATGTATAATTGCAAACTTATACAAACATACATGATTAAAGATTATTTATAAATAAAAAGACTATTTATTGCAAAAATTATTTATTTTTAATATTTCTTAAAACACCTATTTGAAAATTAAAAGACATAATACTTGTTATTACAAAATAGCTACAGGCAGTTCATTACTTTTATTGTTGTTTTTCTTAACATAATAGTAATAATAATCATTTATTCAACTTAAATTGGTACAAAATGATACAGAGCTTAGGTTACATTGTAAAGGTAATAATATAAGGGGTGCCTGTACTAGACGTAGACGTGTAGATGTGTGTGTAGACGGCCTCGGTGGCGCAGTGGTTGGTGTAACCGACTGCCACGACTGAGGTCGCGGGTTCGTTTCCCGCATAAGTCAAACATTTGTGTGCATGAACATGAATGTTTGTCTTGGTATGGGTGTTTCTATGTATATTATGTATGTATTTACAACAAAAAAAAGTATTATATATGTATGTTTATCCATTTTCTAGTACCCATAGTACAAGCTCTGCTTAGTTTGTGCTAGATGGTGTTGTGTGTATGTGGTAGAATATTATTATATAAACTAGGGTAAACCTGTGCCACAGGCATTAAGGGCAGATACTGTATATTATATGTAGATATAAATTCTAATACAATACTTATAAAACATTATTATTTGTATATAAAAACATACGAAATACATTATAAACTAATTGATTACTATGACTACATAAAGAGCTATTTTATTGCGTAACACTTAGGTATTAAACAACAGTCATCAAATTTTCAGTGTTTGTCTTTATATTATATATAATTCTTCTGTACGTGTGTTGACAGTGAACTCCTCCTAAACGGCTGGACCGATTTGAATGAATGTTTTAGTGTGTGTTCAAGTGGATTCGAGGATGGTTTAGATTTTTTTTTTCGCCAGTACCTGACAACGTCTTTCGGGACAGCTAGTATTATTATAAAGAAATTGACCTAAAAATGCGAAAATCCTATTGGTAAAAATTTACTTAGATTGAGACTGAGTAGTACAAACGATATCTTTCCGTCGCTTAGTGTTAGTTAGTCCCGGGTTATAATCAAGAGTAGTATGTTGTTTTAGTACAATGTGCATTATAAAAAGCTGCCTGACTGTTAGTACTTTAGAATTTTGATACAAAAGGCATGTGGGATAGCGAAAAGCTCGATGTGTAGCTACTTTTAGGAGTGCTCTTTGTGCTCTTTCATTAGGAAGAATAACCAATTTTGCCTCTCCATGAGGTAACACAGTATTGAAAAATGGATTGGCACAGTGCCTTGTAGATCTGTATAATAAGATTATTGTCTGCGATATAACGCAGTTTTTTAAAAACGAATATTAATTTACGTAGTCTGCTTGACAAAGCGGCTACTTGTTGTTTAAATGAAAGAGTGTGATCTATTATACCCCCCAGATATTTAATGTTAGTTGTACTATGGATTGCAGAACATGTGCAATCGTCATTCATGGTGTTGTTACAATGGTGTGCATATAGTCGAATATTACATAAATGATCTTGTTGATTGCGCATGTTAAACTTAATGAATTTAGTTTTATCAGTATTTAATGTAAGCAAGTTATTTCTAAGCCATTTATTAACCACATCCAACACACGCTGGGCATTTTTAAGGACTGCCTCATTCGTGTCGGTGGAGAAGAGAAGGGCGGTGTCATCTGCGTACAAAACGATTATGCCGCTAGGTAAACTTAAGTTACAAAGATCGTTAATGTACACCAAAAATAGAGTACTTCCAAGGACACTGCCTTGTGGAATTCCGAATTGTGGTACTTGTAAGTTGGCACTGATGATGTTATCTATTTTCACGCACTGATCCCTATTTGTAGATAGTCTGTTAGCAGCTTAAGCTGTGTGCCTCGTATTCCTAAAGCATCAAATTTTTTTAATAGGTTATGTACAGATACATTGTCAAATGCTTTTGCGAGGTCGAGGAAGATTCCAATTACTTGTTTTCTTTTCCCAAGTTCCTCTGAGATAAAAGCTGTCAAGTTGTGTACTGCATCTGCTGTTGACAACTTAGGTCTGAAGCCGAATTACATATGGGAAAATAGGGAATTTTGTTCAAGAAATGATACTAATTTATTATTCATTAATTTCTCCAGCACTTTTGAGAAAGTAGGCAATAGCGAGATTGGCCGATAATTTGTTACAAGATCTTTCGTACCAGACTTATGAATGGGAATCACTATTGCTTTTTTAAGACATAGAGGTAAGACTCCGATAGAGAGACAAATTCGAAAAATGTGGATTAATAGAGCCACCAGGATATGCTTAAAGGTCTTTAATATGTTACAGCTTATATTGTCCCACCCAGGTGCACAATTATTTTTTAACAAGAGAATAACTCGCTCCATTTCTTTTTCATTCGGATCCAACATAAAAAAAGATTTTCCGCTTTTAAGATATGTTGAAACCGGAGGAGAACTGTTATTTGTGCAGCACTGACTTTCTATTTTTTTTTGCCAAAGTTGTGCCAATATTTACAATAACCTATTGACGTTGTTGAAAGAGGAAAGCGGAGAGGAATGTGTTTGCAATAAACTTGTATCAGATTTATGATGTTTTGAAGTAAACGTGACTTTATTCACAATTTTCCCAAGTTGCTTTGTATCTTTTTTAGCTGCTTGTTGCCATCTTTGACTCACAATTTTACCCATCAAAATAAATATTAAAATATAAATATAGTGTGAAATAATAAGATATATCCCTGAACTTGATGCTTCCATAATAGCTTCTGGGGTTTTTATCACAAGTATTTAAAAAATCTAATATACAGTTCGTTATTGCGCAAACGCACGAATGCACTTGTATGCTCCACGAGTGTTGTGGCTTGGACTGAGGGGCGTGGTAGGGAGAGGGGGTTGAGTGGATCGCGTCCTAATACCTGCGCTATTGTTCCACAAGTACTAGACTATGCCACAGCACACACAGTGACATGGTAAAGCAAAAACAAATATTTTTATTTAATGTATCGATTTAAGTAATCTTGCCCCAGTGTGCGTCGGCAGTTTGATAAACTGGGGTAAAGTCAATATTGCACAAATCGCGCTCTAGGTGAATCATATTTATAATTGACCTTTGTTGCGGGCGAATAATATTCTTAGTTTGCGTAAATTCAAGTATTAGTATTAGTAAAACACTCGGGGCGATGGACCAGCTCCTCCCGCTCTAGAGGCGGCACGGTCCGGGCTGCGCCAGGTCCTGTTGGAAGAATGGAGGAATCGACTTGTGCACCCCAGTGCCGGGCACGCCACAATCGTGGCGGTAAGACCTGTTTTTGAGGAGTGGTCGGAGAGGTGGCATGGCGCCCTCACTTTCCGGCTGACACTGGTAATGATTGGCCATGGTTGTTTTGGCCGGTTCCTGTGTCGTATAGGCCGGCAAGAGACGCGTGGTTGTCATCACTGCGGCGACTGCCGCGACGTTGTTGAGGACACGGCGCTGCACACTTTGGCGGATTGCTCCGTCTGGGCATCGCAGCGCCGTGAATTGATCGCGGCAGTCGGATTGGTTGCCCTGTCACTCCCGGCCGTAGTTCAGTCTATAGTCCGGAGTGAGAGGTCGTGGAACGCCGTCGCCTCCTTCTGTGAGGAAGTGATTTCCATCAAGGAGGCGGTGGAGCGGGAGAGGGAGCGCTTAAACCCTCTCCTCAACCGCAGAGCCGGGCGCCGGAGGGCGCGAGATGACCTCCAGCCACCTTGAGTTTTGACCTAGGAGTGGTGAGCTTTGTGGGCCTACCCGGCATCTGATCAGCACTAGGTCCGAGAGGCGGCGTGCGTGTTCCCACGCACGCCTCTGTATCGTGTGTCCGTCCCCCCAGGGGGACAGTAGGGCTAAAATTAGTGGTGCCCCATTGGGCACCTTTGGCAGGTCTGTTTGTGTAGTGGCCTGCCGTTTCATACGGCGGCCCGAAACCTCGGCGGGGTCGCGATTGCATGTGAAAACAATTCGCGTGGCACCGCCGATTGTGGTTATGTCAAGGAATACCGTAAAAAAATTAAGTATTAGTAAAACAGCAGAGTGGTCAGTTATTGACGAGTTAGTAACAAGTGTTAAAGACGTGTGTGGGAAAAGTGTGGCTAGGTAAAATGCCATAGTGCGCACAGAGATATAGGTAATCTTGGGTAGATGTGCGTCATGATTCTTACAATTTATATTTATGTTTATATCTCCTGTTATAATAATATTTTTAAAAGATGATAAGCTTTGTAAAAATTTATTTCAATTGTTCGTAAACGTCTCTCAGCTTCTGAAAGAAGGTCTGTATACAGCAATGATCGCGATATCAGTGACTATTTTTATAACAAGACAGTTACAGTCTTGGACCATTAGCTCTTCGACGGAGACGAGCAAAGAACTTTTCACATATATTACTAAGCCATCATTCTGGTTGAGAGATGTTTTACTATTGTAATTATTGTATCCCTGCAAAGTTGGTATATTGTTCCGTCTGTTTGAGAGCCAACATTCTGTTAGAATAAACACGTCACACTCAATATTAAGCCTGTGTAAAAAGACATTCAAACTATCTATGTTCTTACATATGCTACGAATGTTTTGGGTTAGTATTGTTAGCTGCTTAACTATATCGGGAAAGATAAAGTTTGCAGCTCTCAGTGTCACACATTTGCCAAAGATATATATAATTATTATGTAAATCATTAATAAATTGATCAGCCATAAATACTTTTAAAATTAAAGTAAATTCAAACAAAAATAACAAAGGGTCTGAATGAAACCGAGTAAGGTAGCGCTCTTAGGCGCCTCCATGATAATCTATAGAATTAATGTACCTTGTTTTAGCCATTTTCTTCGTTGGACATTCGAGATCACCTGTCTTATGGTTGCACTTGCTTGGTTTCTTAAAACGCAAGCATGTTGCACATTTGGTGTTTCGTCTTTCTTTGTACATTCATTGGTCTGATGACCTAATGCACCGCAATGTCCGCAGGTGGAGATGGTCTCGCGGTAAGTCTTAGCGGCTATATTGTTTGAATCTGAAACACCTGGTCACTGGAGTGTAAAGTCACGTACGGGGCAGGATGTCCAGTTGATGAAGACTTGATCTTGGTTGATAAGGGCCTTTCTGATGCTGCCAGGCACTTCAATGTTGAAGTTGCAAGTTTGTGCGTCTTTCTTACCCGACTTATGGCTCAGTTTGAGCGAGGTCAGGAATTGATCACGGGTTACATTGGGGAGTTTTTCGGCAACATTCTGCTCGTATATACAATCATATACTTCTGGGTCACTAAGGGCAGCTGGTACTTCGATTACTATAATTCTTGGTCTTCTTTTATGTGGATCCTCAACCTTTAAGCCAGAGCTAGTTAACTGGGTTGACCGCCTTAGCTTCTCAATGTCGTCCTTGCTGTCAGTGCTAATGATTACACCTCCGTTTCTGGTCTTCCTTAGTCCTCTTACGTGCAACTTCAATTATTCAGGGCGAATTATTTTCTGAACCAGCGACTTTGTTTCGTCACTAGTCTTCAATTTATCATTTGGATAAATTGCAAAGGCGCTCACATATTTAGATCATAACATGACTTTTTTGTGGTCTTGACCATGTCCGCAAGACACTTTCTCAATGGCTGGATTTTGTGCAACGCATTTTCTTCAATGGTCAACTTAATCAACTATTCGAAGGCATTCAGGCACTTAGCACAAGATCCTGCTTTTCCGTCATGGCCTTAAGAGAGCTATTCATCAATAAGGCCTTTTGCTTCAAGGACTGGTAAAAAACCGCCATTTGAGAGACCATTTCCAACTTTACAGGCCTAAGAATTTATTTTCAACTTCTGTTCAGAGTTGAGTTTGCCTTCCGTTGCAATGTTACACACCTCACTTGGCGATCGCTCAATGGAGGTAATCCAGTATTTAATTTCATTAGTGCTCAAGGTTTCCAAGGGCTCTTCGGATTCATGCTGAGGTGGTTGTGGCGTGCTGGGTGGGCTGCGATTTGTCATGGTACTCCGATTGAAAGGGCTACTTTCAAAATAAGCCATAGTAACACTTAGTTAATATCTTGCATATTACTTATGTCTCATCGTTTTACGTAGAAATTGCATAAGTTGACTAACGCGTTAACTAGGTCAATGAATTAAGTAAAAATATTTGAACATTTTAAGTATTGTTAGGTAGGCACGTCTGCTCAATTCGAACACTCAATAAGGACAATGTACAACATGATAATTATTTCGTTATTACTCTTTCTTTTATTATTGTATGACAAGGCAACTGAAATTTCCCTTATAAGAAACTTAAAGTTCAAACATCTCCAAAAGGCTTTATCATTTTCTACATAAACAGAGATAATTGATTGTAGAGAATGATCTATATGAAATCGTTGAATTGAAAACATTTCTGACTTTATCCTACTTTCAAGATGTTGCTGAAGTTAGTGCATTTGGAATTTCTGTTTTCATTAGATAGCACAGCTATCTTTTTAGTTTAATGTGTTATTGTAAGTAGTTCTTGTTTCATAACCTGTAATTAATGATAAATCAATATAGTTTTGAAGGGTCAATCACATCAAATTTCTATAATTGCTGTATGAATACTTTTCTGTAATAATCCTATTCTTTGCCAAAATATAGCACGTAATCATGCAATACCATTTGGTCTACACTGTTTACGGGATTTGAGCCACAGTG
Organism: Catocala nupta; assembly: GCA_963675205.1. Lineage (NCBI taxonomy): Eukaryota > Metazoa > Arthropoda > Insecta > Lepidoptera > Erebidae > Catocala > Catocala nupta. The sequence continues at coordinate 13,791,335 of OY776100.1, read as the reverse complement.
GTAATTCCCATTGTTTATGACGATTATTGATTATGACAATCCTTACAAAACGAATGAAATGCAATTAATCTAAATGAATTGAAGCATTTTACTCAAATTATGGATAAAAGTAGGCAGCTAAAGTTATTTATTTAAAAATAACTTTATAAAATTGACGGCTGTTGTGTCAAAACTATATTTTTCATGCCTATTCCATAAATTCGGGCATAGAATAAAATAAATCGATAATTACCAATAATATATTGTCTATGTATACGTCAAAATGGCTACATATGCTAATCTTTCAAATAGCGATGCCACGATGTTGTAGTTATTGAAGATTACAGAGCGTTTATGAATAACGATTTTATTGAACGTATATTAGGTTTACTAAGCAACTACTGGGTGTCAAAGTAAGAATAAGTAAGATGTTTTTATGAATATGGCTGTTTGTTTACAGAAACTCGAAGGTTTCTTGACACTTCCACCACAAAAATAAAGTGTGTCACCTAGATATTGATGATAATATAATCAGCAGCATGCTTATCATGTATCAAAAAATCACTTTTTTTATTTTCGTAATTTAACTCATACACTATTTATATTATGTACTTAATATTTTTAAATGAATAAATGACAATATTAAAAACAATAGTTTATCATTTAATTTCAGCTGATGGAGCCCCATGTGCATATCCGCGTACGTGAGGCCGACAAGAGTGTCGTGCAGTCCGTGCTGCCCAAGGCTCAGGCAGACTACAAGGAAAAGATCAAGAAGGACACCATACTGAAGGTCGAGGAAGAAAACTTCCTGCCCGCCGAAACCTGCGGTGGAATCGAGCTTGTCGCCAACAAGGGACGCATTAAGGTATGATTACTTCATTGCTTTCATATTTTCTCTTACTTGATTATTTTTACCAGCTTTATTCATTCCTTTTTGTTCATTTTATTTATAGAGAAATATTATAAAGAAATGTGGAAGGGAAACTGTTTGTTAAAATTATATCTAATTCATTATTATCATCATGAGATGATAATAATGAATTAAATATAATTTTATTTACCTCTAATTGAATAAGGGATTTAAAATAATGATTACTATATTTAATAGTTTTAACATTCAACTTTTTTTCTATATTTTTGCACATTGTATCCTAATGAATATTCATTGATTAACTCATACTTGTATACAACTATAGAAAACTGTGTAGTGCATGTTTTCATTGTCAAGTCTGTAAGAGTGTAAATAATAAAGCAATTATTATTCGCAGATCTGCAACACCCTGGAGTCCCGCCTGGAGCTAATAGCTGCTCAGCTGTTACCTGAGATCCGTACCGCCCTGTTCGGTCGCAACCCTAACCGTAAATTCACCGATTAAAACATATGCAGTGAACATATTAAACACACTTGTTACTACTAACAACTTATTTAAAAAAAGTTCATATTTTGTAGAACTAAAATAATATTATAATAAGTGTTTTCCTTTGCCTAATTAATTATATTGTAATAATGCGTACAATTTTATTGCTGTTTAGAATGTATATTGATGAATGTTTTCCTTAAGTCGCCAGAAAAATTAAAACGAACGATGTGTCATGACCATGTGAGTTTCTGATTTCTGGGGATGTTATATTTAAAGTGAATGTTTTGCTCTTAACTGTGCATTAGTTTCGCCTGCTATTAAAGATCCGACATCTATATTACAAACATAAAATATTTTATTATAACAATTCATTCACTTAGCATGATGTTATATGTATTTTAGAGGATGTAGTTTATAGGATTTGGAGACGGTTTAATTAAGATGTTACCATATTTACTAAGCCATGCAAATAGCCATCGTGTATAGTCGCGCAGTTACGACTATAGGGACTCGACACCAGCTTATGTCCATCACAGTATTATTCTAGCACAAGAACACTGCAATGGTAGATTGACTTATTTCAATGTGAAATATTTAAATGTATTTAATCATTATCTTCCTTCTATTATGAAAGTTGTTACTGAATGTTTTGGATAATTATATTTTGTCTACACCATTGATGTTATCAATTTATGGGAATCATTGTTGGCTGTAAGGTGGTGGCGCGACGCAGCATCCCACGCTATGTTCACTCAAATCGACACAAAGATTTGGCTGTGCGCAGTGTGGTGTCGCTCTCGGACCTTGCAGCTTCCCAACACATTCCTATTCTGTGTTTAATTCTGGCAATGTAGCATTTTGGCTTGCTTTTGACAGTGAATATCGATGAGCACCATAGCTCTTGTAACGTACAATGTATAATTCCCATATAGCACTGTTAAAATCCTTGTAATGTAAATATATAGATGTGTTAAAAATGGTCTTTCATTTTATAATATATTAACTGCTCCAGTCCCCACCCTAGTTGAGCTAATGTCTTATAATATACAAATAACTAAACAAGTGACGAAATCGATATTTATTGTGTCACATATAACTAATTTCAATAAAGAATACAACATCAAAATTTAACAGTAATTATTATAGACAAATTTATTTTCATAAGTAACGAACGCTAAGAACTATAAACACTTCTAAATTAAAACTGTATATTAAATTTCAATTTAAATATAAAATTATTTGTAAAATACGTACTTTAATAAATATTGGCTACCCAACACAGCACACAGTAATTATCTTAGTAGACATATAATAAATTAGTACCATTGCATATCTGCTTATACTCTCACACGTAATTAATATACTTACTTATAATTAGTCACAGCTATTCTGGAGTTTAACCATTTTAAACTTGGTATTTCCTGGCCATACCCTGCAGCTCATCGCACGTTGCGTCACACAAGTGCTACTACAGATTCATAAGTCACAAAATAATCCTACATTGAGCTGGTTAATTATTGATAATTTGACATCAACCCCTACCTATATTAGGACGAAACAACACCGAGTTACTACTGAGTAGTTAGGTTAGACGACAAGATGTGAAACGTCGGGAGTGTAGGCTGGCAAGTACCGAGGCACCCGCGGTTCGTCGCGCCGGCGAGCTCCGCGGTCTACTGCCAAGCTGATACTTCCTGCTTCCTTCACACCGTTCGATTTGGCTCTGCGCTGCGACGGCAGTATCGAAGCACGCAGCGTCTTCCGTTTCTGAAATACACCAAGAAGCATTATCAATTGTCAACGAGAGTACTCCAGTATTATCACCATGTATGTGTCTACTTACGACAGCAATAGACTAATTACCGTATCCAGCGAGTTGATGTACAAGCTCCACAAAGCAGCAGGGACTCATTGTGATCAGAATTAAGAATGTACATGGACATGAAACGTGTTTATTTTGATTAATTTAAATATTGGTCGTTAACAATATTTGTCTACATAGATACATCGGGGATGGCGAACCTGACTAAGTCAAGTTGCCTATGAATAAACATATGTAAATCTAACACTTATAACATATTAAAAAGTACGTTATAAAATATTCAGGATATCTATGTATAGCAATACACATTCTATGTGTAAAGAATAAACTGTATAGTTAGGGCTCTAAAAATATGTTCGTTACAGTGGTTCGCTATCCCTGACCTACATATATGTATATTAATTGGTGCGTATCAGTCGTCAGTGGGGCAGGCAGTCTATATTTTACTCTCTAACTGCTGTTTGATGTTGTCGAAGTGGTCCACATCGATGGCTTCCGCCTTTACTCTGTTTACCTCAACGGCGCCGCGCCACCGGTCGGCGGCATGGCGCGCGATCTCCATCCTCTTCTGTTTCTTGATCTGGTGACGTTTGTACACCACCTCGATGACAATAAGTACTATGCCCCCTATTATGCCCGCTAATACAAGTATGAACACTCCAGCCATGTTCTTCAAGCCTAAAGTGTTGGGCGTTTTCTCGTTCTCCTCACAATTCAACATGTTGTTTCTCAGTATCCATAAATTGTCCAGAGATTCCATTATACCACCTATAAATGAAATTAGTAATTAATATATTATTTACTCCGCAGTGAAATACAATTTTTTTATTGATTCTACACTTACTTTCATGAAAATCCAAGATCGCTAATGTGACGAAATCCGCCCATGGAGACCCTTTTTGTAAACCGACCCCATAACCTGAACGACCAAATAGTTCTCCAGCTGTAACCAATTCGCAATCTTGAGCCGCTTCAAATTCTAGACGTGAGGAGTCCCAGATGAATGCCATTAGTTTACTAAAACCATAAAACCGACATAGGTATCTTATTTGTATATTCCAAAAAAATTGTGTAATTTTTATGATAATTTATTCCTATTATCTATCTACTTACCCGTTCTTAACATCTTCAATGGCTTGTTCAGCATTGTCATAATTATTGGCTTCCATAGTTCGGTACATATTAGACAACTCAACCTGTCGCCTGAAGTACATATCAACCGCAGATCCCTTGACTGTAGCACAAGTCAGATTCTCCATTGTGTTGCGTAACTAAAGAAAAAGGAACCAAATTGAAATTACTAGTAAGTAAATCATATGTCCTGCGTGCAATACTTTTAATTTCAAATAAACACATACTCTTGCATCGTTGATTCCCGTAAGCTTCGTCTTAGGCCGTTCAAGCACAAGGAAAGCAGCCAAGTTGGCAGTATAAGAAGCAACAATGATCATCGCAAATCCTGCCCAAACCATTCCTAATACTCGAGCTGAAAAACTTCGAGGAGTGCCTGAAACATAACAAAAGCAATATTGAACAATGTTTATGCTTATCTTACAATAAAACTGTTACGAAGTTAAACGCTATCCGATAATTAGGGTAAATGATTATTATCTCGTCAATGTGCTGCAATGTTTTGGTTGAAATACCTGACCAGCACTGCCATAATTTTTTTGGCTCTTTAATACTTATTCCCTATAGTTAGTGCCCGTCGTTGCATTATGCGTGTACCTACTATTTCAATACAGAAATTAGCCGAATGCAAGTAACTATTGCCTTAAAGAAATAACCTATGCGGAAACATTATATTGTATATTACATACCTTCGCCTATACCGCTGTTTAAAAGAACACCCCAAGCAAACCAAATTGCGCTAGACAGATTTAAAGCATCTTCTTCAGTGCCATCAATATTTGCAAGCTTGAATCTCCCGAAAGGTGAGAATCTGTCCAACAGGTATAGTACTAGTGCAACCACGTGCACAGAAACCATTACTAGAATCCAAAGAGTGTTGGAAAACGGTTGCAAGAACGACACCAACGTGGACGACCGTGAAGGCTGGAAGTAAATAATTAAATTGGTATTTATATACTTGTTTTACTTAATATATGAATATTGTAGTTAGTATTTAAATCAAATATTACATTCTCAGATATATGCTTTTGCTGTTATTTTTCATATAATCTCATTCTATTAGCTATTAACGCAGCAGTCAGTTTAATATTTAGGTACCTTCTTCTCCAAAATGGTAATGCCTTGGTATTTAAATGGCTTACTAAATTCAATGAACTCCGCCCGCTCTGGGTTTATAGTCAACGGAGCCACAATCATGTCTGCACGTTCATACACCAGCTCGCCTGGTAAATTAATATTACAAGTTAAAAATGGCTTTGATGGTGGTATTTATGAGTAATGATTAGGTACCTACCGATAAGTCCAGTCCATTCCTTTTTAGCTCCCGGCTGAGTAAAGTTACGTATAACATAGTTTCCAAATTGTCCATCCGGCGAAAGTGCCAAAGAATAGGTAAAGTTAATGGTCTTTGATAGGTGTCGTAAGAGATCCATACAAAAGCCCTTACAACAATAGAGTTGGTCTGGAAAATACTTAATTATGTACTTACACATGTTGGTGTTTGGTAACTATGATAAAATATATAAAATGTGACATTTATTTCGTACCTGTATCTTCGCTAGCATTATAATGTGGACAAGGAATCTCCTCTGGAGTACAATCACTTCCATCATCAATACGCCGAGTGTACACAAAAGGCTTTTCCTCAATAGTTAGCACCTGCAAAAATAATCAATATTCTCATTGCTGTTATTTCATAAGAATATTTAATTAACTTTATTGGAAACTCGTCACCTTAAGATGCGTTGGTATCATAAATCCTTCTGGCTTTGAAGTACTACGCCCCATCCAAATGATTTCTTGCTCTTTTAACTCTAATCGCATTTTATGCGTTTCCTGCAATGCCAAAATAATACCTAAATTAAACATAAGGCCCGTCTAAGGCGATGACGATGAACGGTTGCTGATCCGTGATGTTATTATCTGGCTGCAATTGCCGATTGTGCCACAACCTCGAATTACTGTTGTACGATCTCAACAGTTTTTTGGTTTTAAGAAAATGGTATAATGTTATAGGTAAACACATACCTATGTAGTTAAATAATGAAAATAAAATCTGTCACCATACCTTAAAATAAAAGTATTTTCCTACAGCAACATGTTCCCCTTGAGCTCGGACATTAACCATATCATATTCAGCATGCACTCTGTCCCCATGGTCATCAAATGCCACATGGCCAGTTGCGCCATTCTCCAATCTTTGCTTCCTGATATAATCGAAGAGCAGACGACCTGTGGTCCAAGTAGTACCCGAATTGTCGCAGTCTGATGGTGGAGCGAGTATTTCGTCAGATTTATTCATATCACGGATGGCAGATGCAAGAACGTAGCTGAAAAATATTCGACGTGCTTTCAAACAATGTATCAAGTATAGAAATCCTGTTTATTTGGATAGATACTGTTGGCCAATCAACTTATGAGCGGCATTCAACTGAGATCAGATTATAAGTCTTACATAGAGTCTTGAATATGTGCATGTTCGTTCGTAGCGTTGACCAGTCGCAAACCAAGCAAGCCTTCAGGTGCATTAGCGGCATCGAGAGCCTGTTCTGTCACCATCCACACGTAGCCGACTGTGGTCATGTTCAAAAACGTCGCATCACGGAATATTATCTCTGCATCTGTTTTACTGCAAATATAATGAAGAATAAAAAACTGTGTGTGTGTGTAACCGACTGCCACGCCTGAGGTCGCGGGTTCGATTCCCGCACAAGTCAAACATTTGTGTGCATGAACATGGATATTTGTCTTGGTTTGGGCGTTTCTATGTATAATATGTACGTATTTACAAAAAAAAATTATATATGTATGTTTATCCATTGTCTAGTACCCATAGTACAAGCTCTGCTTAGTTTGGGCTAGATGGTGTTGTGTTTCTGTGGTAGAATATTATGAATATTATCCTAAAAAGCTGACTGTATAGTACAGGCTTATTCCTTATGTTATTAAATAAAATATTCAAGTTAGGCATTTATCAGTTTAGGTAGACCAATTAGATTATGCTATATGTAAATTAATTGAGGCTTGCTTTATGGTGACTTGTTTGATCCAATTTTGAGAGCATTTATTTATTGGAACAAACAAACAGTTATACAGTATAAGTTTAGGTTATTAGGTATTTATTACAACTACGGTTAACAAATGTACAACCAACGACGTTGTCCACACGTTACAATCTACAGGTTTTCTTAATGCTAGGTGATGCTTAACCAAAATACATTAAATTTAACACTATGTCACATAAATATGATTTAATTTAATTTCAGTGTAATACGGCTTAATAATGTTGTTTTGAAGTTTTGTGGTGTCATATATTTTATTAGAAATATCAACAATACGTTGCAAAGGTGATCTCAGACCGGCATTAGTTCTGCACTTAGTCGTAAGAAAGAGGTGTCGTTGTCTAACATCACGGATATGCATGGTTCTTGGCACAATATAGCAGATTCTGTTTGTCAGTGTGTTACAGTCGAAAGCATTGTTACATAATCGGTAAAGAATTAATGTCTGTACAAGAAGTCTTCCAGATTCTAGGGTAGGTAGTTTATAGGTTGTTAATAACTGTTTATATGTTAAGTGACCTCGGCGAGTTCTAAAATTCAGAGCACTCAGGAACTTTCGCTGTACCTTCTCTATTCTGTCTTTATATTTGTTGTAAAAAGGATCCCAAACAGAGACCGCGTATTCTAATTGCGAATGAATTAAAGATTTAAAAAGATAGACGTAGGTTTCAGGGCTTTTAAAGACTTTGGTTGTTCTCATTACGAATCAAAAGTGTTGAAAGGCTTTATTTACGATTTTCCAACTTGTGAATCGAAGTACAGCTTTAAGTACAAAGTTATACCTAGGTCTTTAATTTTATTTTTTTTAATTACTTTAGCTAGACTGGTATTACTAAGTATGAGTGTCTTACCAAAGGTATTTTTATTTTAGTAAATGTAATATTGAAACATTTAGAAGTATTTAAACACAATTTATAAACATTGCATTAAAATAAACTAAGTAGCCTCTGAAAGAAATATTATTAGTACTAACCTGGCATACATAAGGAATACTCTAGCCTGGGCACCTTTTACGTCCATGAGTCTATCGCTGAAGGAGTCTAACCCCGGCTCGAACTCTATCACTTGTTCCACGACCACCTTCCGGTCTACATCTTCATCCACACTTTGCGAGGTCGTTTGGAATCTACAAAAAATCTTCAGTTTATTTCTTGATATTAACCAATTCCTCATTATTGTAACTAAACCTTTGTTAAAGGGTAAAGGTAGTTACAGAGTTCTGTCTCTCTTTCTATCGCATGTTGTTTTATACACAAAACAAGGAGAGACACTATAGTTTCGCAATTATTCTGATATGGTTATCTATATGTAAATCTAGGAGCAAGTGAGTAAAGAAAGTCATTGGTAATAAGGAAAAGTAAAAATTATGTTTCCTTACCGTCCTAAAATTGCTCTTCCATCCGTATCCGAACTATGAATAAAAATGACCTTCATATAATTAAAGTGTTTCAACACATCGACCCATACATCAGCCTGGTGTGAATATGGTGGCACCGTCCTTAAGAAGGACACATGAATGTTCTTATCGGAGAAAGCAGAGTCCCTCGACGATATGCCGATCACGGGTATGTGGTAGAAGCCACTGGTGTACGACACAGCGGCAGGCGACAGATCTCCAGTCAAAGGATGGGATACTACTACTGCATACACCTGAAACAGCAATTTCATAATGTAGGTAACTTATAAACTTATTTTGTGCTTGTATTATACTGTTGGGCTCAGTGGTTTTCCCTACAATCGAGGTTCTGTTAAGGCAAGTCAAGGCTACGATAATCAAGGTAATTAGCCAAGTGTGGGCAAAGGTTTGTTAACGTTTGCTATTGTTATGAAACGTGCTGTTATGAATTGGTTATATTCTCTAAAAGATCCTCAAATTCTTAAGAACAATAAGAAATTATACTTAGATATGTACTTAGTTAAGTAGGCAAATTGTTGGTGCTTTGTATGGGATCGAAACCCAATTTTTTTACTTAGTAATAATAATTCGTTTATATTTAGTTTATATATTAAATTAATTTAAATTAGGTTTTACCCACTATTCGCTCGGATTTTTTAAATAATTGCAATGCCTTTGTGTGACCCCAGACCTACATCTACTTTTATTATAATTGATTTCGGTTTTAACCATGAAAAGGTAATAGATTCACGATATCTTAAATAAAATATTAGAAAGAATTATTGATATACTTACACGATGATAAATAAGGTTTTTGCACACGTTCAGCGCTGTTTTGATCGGATTCGGATCCATAAGCATGGAGTAATCATGGTACGTTACTCCTCGAGGAACATACTGGTCTTTGAAGTTTAGATTCTGAAAAAATACCATCATATAGTTTATTAATGAGTAAGTTTGGCTTAAAAGTATAATTACTTTATAAGCTTCAATGCAAATGAAAATTCAAGTCGTCATAAAAGTAATTTAATCGATTCCATTAGGTAGGTACATACATGTTATAATCACTTTAATTTGCTAGGCTCATGTTTCAAGTGATAAGGCATGTATATAACTTTTCTAACTAGTGTTCTAAAGAAAACTAAGTAAGAATGTGTCGCTCAGTTTCTTATTTAGCTAGGCAGTTACGCTTAGAAGTTAATAGGCACCTAGCTACTTATCAAACTCATGCCGATCATAACAAAAGAGAAAGGGAAAGGCGTTTTAGTAGACGCTATAAATCAGATGTTTAAATGGTGTTTTGTTCGAGTATATCATAGCAATCTCTGCCTATCTATCAAACTGCTTATCTCCTATAAGATTACGCAAGGGTCTTATCTCCTCGGTTTTATGATGATGATTTAAAAATAGGTTAGTGTCTATAGGTGGGTCATAATCAAACACTGAAAAAAATGTGTTCCTGCTACATAAAACCGTTACTATGATAGTAACAATAACTGCATTTAATAGTTACTTTTTCTTGATATGATAGCTGATTTAAAAATTTCGTACAGTTTAATTCAATAAAATATTATTTTTCTTCTTCTAATACTTTAAAAATCTTCTGCTGTAGTCTGTTCCCATGCTAAGTAGTCGAGTTTGAGCTTCAAAAATAACTACAGTTTAAACTTTTGGTTATTTCATTCCAAAACATCGGATATATTATCAAAAATACGTTACACAAAAAATGAAAATAAAACAATTGCTGATTGTTAATTATAACGTATAAACAAGTCGTTCGCAAAATATAGGTCTACTCCTGCATAAAATCCATAGAAAATTGCTTCAGCTGAACGCATCGAAAATATTTTGTTTCTTCAGTTGGTAGCACTGTGTTTTCTCTCATTTGCTCGTTTTGAATTAGGCGTAAAGAACGTGTGATGGTAGAAAAATATAATTAAAATCAATTAAACAAGTTTTTGGTCGAGATCAGTGTTTCTCTTGGCTACGTACCCGTTGGACCTCCAAGTTTGGACCTCATCGACTAATATGATCCTTAATCCAAACGGCACAAAGAGGTCCAAAGGATCATATTAGTCAATGAGGTCCAAACTTGAGGTCCAACGGGTACGTAGCCAAGAGAAACACTGATCTCGACCAAGGGTACGTAGCCTTTCTCTTCTGTGCTGATTATACCTAAATAAGTAGCCTTTTCAAATTAATAAAAATATTAGCGTGATACGTAAGGCAGAGTGTCGTATGCAGTCATATTATTCCTTAAATTATAACCTCTTTTTGTGGGCTGCCATCTTTGCTTTTATCACAAAGTGTCTCTCCTGTAGACATCTTTACTGTAGATCTAGTGTCTATAGAAGAGACAAATGTCTACTTAGGAGAATTAACAATGAAATTTCAGCACAGATTTGTGTTATAATTTAGTATAAGTTAGCGCCAAAGCTATATTATGCAAGATTGGCTATTATACCCTGTAAATTATACTTTTTACACAAAAAATATTATTTTTAATATGGTTATAGGTATGTGTTTTTGTTTTGTACTGTAAATTGTATGTATAAAGTATGTATATCTTAGTATTTCGGTAAATATTTTTCAAAAATTGAAAAAAATTATAAATAAATACAGTTCTAACATAAAATACGATAAAAATAAATAAATAATTTATTTATTATACGTGGCCATAGCTTACATTTATTATTTATCATATTATGGGTAATTAGATGAAGCAGCAATAGCTCAGTGGGGAGACCAACAGACTGCAATGCAGAGGGTCTCGTGTTCGAACCCACGTCGCGCACCACTGACTGTCGGAAGCTATATGACTTTTCGAAATTATGTGCCTATTGATTGACAATAATCGCCTGCTCCGTGCCTCGGAGAACACGTTCAGCCGTCAGTCCCGGATGCCATGAATATCTATGGCAGTCGTTATTGGGAAGTCAGTGCCCTATAATATCCTGACACTAGTCTAGCCTAAGGGTATCGTTAGCTTTCGGGTTGCGGAGGTCAGGTGGCAGCCGCTCCGTGTAAAAACTGATATCCAGTCAAATCTGGTTAGACTAGAAAAGCCGACCCCAAGTGTGGGAATAATAAAGGCTAGGGAGAAGAAGATATTATGGGTATTTTACTTTTTTTTGTAATGTTAAGGTAAATTTTAAAAAGTCACATACCTACCTCTTTCTTGTCTAACTGCTGGGCTCAGGTATCTTCTCGTACCATGAGGATGAGAAGGATTGGTTGAATACACCACTACACATGGATTAGTGAAAGTACGCTAATTGTCAAGCTACACAACTAAAAGTTTCTTAACCCATATCAATAAAAAAAATACCTATGTTATGTCATCGTCTAGCCTCACTGCATTCTTTAGCAAAATAAAAATTTGATGATGGTTACTACTTTCGTTTTATTGTAGTATTTCAGTAACTATGCTACGAACTAGCCGACCAAGAACTCAGCTAACTGAAGACGAAAAAAAGAAACGTCGACGCAAACAGAAAAAACTAAGCAACCGCCGTGCTCTAGCGAAACTGAATGAGCAGCTCTTGAAGAAAGGAGAAGGAAGGATAGGGAAACATACTAAAGAAAAGACAACTTGGTCAAATTAAGACAGTAAAAGACTATACACCAAGAGAATAAAGGAACGTGTGAAAAATATGGGCAGAAAAAGCGAAAAAGAAACGTGCTAAGGAGAAAAAAGAAAAAGCAACTTGAATTTGTGCAAGAAAATACACCTCCAACAAGTCCTTCTTTTTCACTTATATATTTTTGTCGATCAGCGGCCACTCAGCCTTCAGTCGTCATCGACGACGACTTATGGCAAAAAACAATTATTTGAAAAGAAAAGTTCTTGAATTAGAGGCAAAAATGGCTAAGTATAGAATGCGATTTACAAGAGCCCGGAAAAAAAGAAGCAATTACACGAAGAAAAATCAAGAAACAAATTCGATTTTCAAAAGAAGAATTTTATGTTGGGTGGTTGACTCATCATTGAATCATTTGTATTAACATGACTACACAAGGCATTTTTAAATATTTTTTGAACTTGATTGTTAAACATTTTTGATTATGTCTTTATCAAAAATGAAGGAGTATTCCATTTTGAGTATTATACTATACTTTTTCAAATTTTTCTATGGTTGCTACAAGCACTTTAGTACTATCTTTGTTGTTTTCTGTAGACAAGTCAACACATGACACGAGACAAGTCTCTTCAGTAGGCGTACAAAAACTAAAAAAGTGATTTATTCACATAATATCTAAGACTAATCTGTTGTGATATTATTATAATAAGATTAATAGGTCAATAAAAATAAATACAAAGTTTCATAGCAATATTTGAAGTTTTATTTTGCTGATTTTGTTACGCCCAGGTACTAGCATTGTTTCCAAACGTAAAATAGAGGCAGATAATACCAATGGAAAATTTTCAGTTTTATTACACGAAGCTTGCTCCTTTTATGCTAAAATTATTTGTCTCGCTGTTAGTTATTAATCTATTATAATTATAATATTTTATTGCCGAGACAGTTGACCAAAAAAAACTCTGTGTTCAACTTTAGAGATTAAGAAGAATTAGAACACTAAGAAGAAAGAAAATGTACAAGATAATGATACAGCTATTTAAAGACAAGAAATAATGCAAGCAAAGAAGTGTGGCAGTGAAATTATAATCGTTCATAATGCAGGATTCTGAATTCTGTAAGGTTTCAATCTAACATACCGAGATGGTGTCCTTAAAGTATGTGACAGATTCGTTACTGGACAAGACCCCTCCAACATTGTAATAAGTGGGGTTTGAATAGCGGCGTCGCTCCGTCGATCCATTATCACCGCTCACCAGCTGTCCTCCATAGATCAAAACTGCGACCAGTATGCCGTATGCCCACATTTTGAAATCTACGATAAAAATATAGTATTAAGAATCATTAAAGTTTTAAATATAAAAAGTCTACCTATTCTATTGGCAATTAAGGGCTTTAGTCACATTGATTTTCTATAATTATTAGTTTTATCGAGTATCGATGTGACATGGATATGACACAAACTTAAAATAAAATAAAATAAACACAGTTAAGTTTAGAAAATGTGACAATTAATTATTCTTTCTGACATAATTCGAACTGCATATTATTGTAAAATCTGGTTGATTTTACAAGTAAGTTTCTCTATGTAATCATTTAATCAAGTTACGCAAATAAATGCAAATATCTAGCATAAGTCCTTCGAAATTAAACCATCTTAAATTAAAATATATCTAGTCTTTTTAAGCGCACTATAAAATTATCGTATAACTCTACGTTAGTAAAATTATATTATATTACCACGTTAAGTTAATTATATTCTTGTAGAAAATATCAGGGGAACGCATAAAGTTTTCACATACGTCCACATGCATTTAAGCCACATTAGTGATTACGTAAAGACTCAAGTTTAGATTGCGTATTAATATTTCAGTCACACCCTTCCCACGTAACAATAATCTATTTCACGTCTAATAAACAATTCACAATACAGTACGACAAATGGCCTTACCTTACTTTGATGAACAAAACTGGTTTGAAATCATAACATGGTTATTTCTTTACAATGTAGAAAAACAAAATATTATTTTTTTGTTTCAGAGGAACAGATGAAGGATGCTGTAAAAGCGCTGCGCCAGATGGAGCCTCATCCCCGAGTTGCCGTGGAAACCGCGCACGCGTGGTGTGCAATTCGATAGATGACTAATGATAAAATCGTCAGGAGTATTCCTGCGATGGTACGGACAACACCATCGAAGGAGTATTCCTTCGACAAATAGATACCTAATAAACTAATTACTTGGATGGGTCGTTGAAAAAATTTGTTTAGTGCGTTCACTGTTTTATTTTGTTGATCTTTTGATACAGACAGTAAAATAAACGCTGTTATTCATTTATTTATGATAATATGTCATGTATTGATTTTAATTACGACGTCATATGATTTTGTTGGTGCTTTTGTCTATCTACTTGCACCGCATAGTGCTAAAACAGATAAATACATATATATTTGGAAGGTTGTTTAATTAGGATCGTTTAGTGTGTCCATTTAAGGTTATGAGCGCAATGGTATAAATCTCAATTAGTGAGAAGATTTATTTCAAATGTTTGCAAGATATGTTCGCTGAAGATACATAGAAAATATGTTAATTCAATAATACATTTGCTGAGAATATTGTATATAATATATTCTGTTTAATTATTATACTTTATATTTACCTAATATAAAACAAAGGAAGTAATTCAAAAATACAGTGGTTACGTTAGGACGATTGAAGAACTGGGTGGCGCCACAACTGGGTGGCGCCACAAATACTGAGGTATAATATAAATATTCAATACAAATAAATGGATTATTATTATTATTGACTACGTACTGTTGCCCTCGGGCACGCCACGATCGTGGCAGTAAGTCCCGTGTTTCAGGAGTGGCTGGAGAGGCGGCATGGCGCCCTCACCTTCCGACTGATACAGGTTCGGACTGGCCACAGTTGTTTTGGCCGGTTCCTGTGTCGTATACGCTGGCAAGAGACGCCCGGTTGTCACCACTGCGGCGACTGCCGCGACGTTGTAGAGGACACGGCGCTGCACACTTTGGCGGTTTGCCCCGCATGGGCATCGCAGCGCCGTGAGTTGATCGCGGCAGTCGGATCGGTTGCCCTCTCGCTCCCGGCCGTAGTTCAGTCTATGGTCCGGAGTGAGAGGTCATGGAACGGCGTCGCCTCTTTCTGCAAGGAAGTAATTTCCATCAAGGAGGCGGCGGAGCAGGAGAGGGAGCGTTTAAACCCTCTCCCCAACCGCAGAGCCGGGCGCCGGAGGTCGCGCGATGACCTCCAGCCACCCTGAGGTTTGAACTGGGGGTGGCGGGCTTTGTGGGCCTGCCCGCCATCCGTTCAGCACCAGGTCCGAGAGGCGGCGTGCGTGTTCCCACGCGCGCCTCTGTGTCGTGTCCGTCTCCCCTTTAGGGGGGAGACAGTAGGGCTTTTATTGAGTAGTGCCTATATTGGGTAGGTCTTATTGTGTAGTGGCCTGCCGTTTCATACGGCGGGCCGAAACCTCGGCGGGTTCGCGACCGCATGCGAAAGTGATTCGCGCGGTCCCGCCGATAGTGGTTTTGTCGAGGAACACCGTGGTAGGTTTAGTCGGTATTCCGGGAGGTACATTATCTTTTAACATCTTTCTTTTACCCCGGCGAGTCCGACATAATCCCTCCGCCCGGCCCCGCGGAGGGATATGCGTCACTGCATTCGCCTACGTAAAAAAAAAGGTACTGTTGCCCTTATTCAGTTAGGTAATGGCCTAATTGAATAAAAGTACCAGTAAGGCCGGCGAGTATAATACCTTACTTACTAGAATGGATTTATTAATAAGTGCCTAATTTGCTAATATTTTTGAAGCAGGGGTTAATCTACAACCTTTATAAACCGACTTTGCTTTACCGACTAAGCTATTCATAGTTCTACGTCAGGGATAGAAAATTGCCATGTATAATTCGCATTTATAGCTAAATAATGCAATATATATGAGTGATGATGTGATGAGATGTATTCTATGTAGGTAGGTACTGTGTTCTGGTTAAACTTGTTTCTACAACATTGCCCATTTAGTATGAACCAAAGTATTGACCTTAATATTTTTGTGTCCTGATAAAAATGCCATTTGATTATGTTACCATAATGAATTACTTGAACCAACTTTAGTCGATGTACACTTCAGGTGCTAAAAAATATTGAACAGAATAAGTTTGTTTTAGATTATAGTAGACTCACAGTAATATGGACTCTAAACAGGTGTATCTAAAATTTGCGTTTGTTTTTTGGATGTAGTTGACAAATTGCAGTTCTTCCAACTTATTATTATAAGAAAAGAATTATGAGTTGGTGCCACAAAAACAAAATGGGGTGTGAAGGTTAGTGCCACAAAAGCAAAATGGGGTGTGAAGATACAAATACTTAATTGTTATTCTATATAATATTATGTTTATGTGAAACAGATAAAATACACCATGTTAGGTGTATTATTTTATTCATTAAATATATTATCGAGACCTGGAGCTGGTGCTATTACATTGTTATAACGGGCCCAACTCAAATACCACAATATACACAACAACCAACTGTTTGTTTTCCTACAAGACAAGAGCAGTAGTAACCAGAATAGATATGGCTTCTAATGTATCTCTTAGATTTTTATTTTTATTTATTAACATGTATGTATAGTACAGTTTACTAGATACATGTCTAGATATTTTAATTCTTCCACAAACTAAATAATTGATAACTCCTAAAATCAAAGACAAGTCTTTAATTTCTTCTCACACTTCTGCCTAACCCTAACATAAATGGAGGAATATGTTTGAGCGGTAAAACGGAAGTTAGGTTTCTCATTAATTCAATAAAATGAACCCCGAAAGGAATCTTTTAAAGAAGAAGCTTAAATACTTGAAATATTTTTTTAAATTATTGTCCGAAAATCATTGTATCACAATATTTTATTTGAAAGTACTGGCCATTGGCATTCTCCTTTAATATAATCCATACATGTTAATTAATAGGTAACTTTCTTTTGTATTTTACAACATACCAGTACCTTATCTCCAAGCAACATTACAATTACCATACTTTCAAGCAACATACCCGTTACCCAAGAACCTATAACCTCACCGCAACATACTGTCGACGAGCGACATATACTTATACCTTGTCTGCGAACGGACACCATGACGTCACAGCCAGCCACGGTAACACGCTCGGGCCGTGTCTTCAAACTGCCGCGTGCCGCGGCCGCCGCCCGTCGGTACGCTTACGCTTGAAGGGGAATTACTGTAGCTGCCGCAAGTGGCTGCATGCATTGAACCGCACACGCACGACACCACAAGACAAGAGGACAAGACCAATCGTTTCCATTTGTGCGGAAAACGGCTTGCTTCGACGTTAGCGCCGCCGCGCACGGAAGTTAACGTAAACTAATCTCATTTCTGATTCGTCGAATGTAAGACTTGCTATTTAATATAATTTATTTTTACATTTCTGTGTAAATATTTTATAAGTTTTTATTGGTTAAGGCAGTATTTTGTCTAGTATAAATTAAGGTGTAAAGTGTGGTTTAACTGTTTAACCGTAACAATTTCATACTAGCTGCAACATAATGCACGACGCACTCAAGGATTGTAGAATCAATTTTATGTATGCTGTAAATAGACATATAGTTATAGTTTAATGAAATAAAGAATTTTGATCATATTATACCGAACACCATGTGTTTGATTTAATGCATTATACGTCAAGAACAAGCCTTCACAGTGTCAAAATCAAATATATACATTCTGAAATCTGGAGTCTACGTGTTACTATACCCGTCACTATCCTCAACTTCCAAACAGGTAATAAAGACAGCGAAAGAAGAAAGCATTTGTGTGTTTGCATTTTTATTGAGATTTTATTATTTTTACAAAAGAACATCATTTTAAAATACTACGTCCAACAAAACATTCGTAGAAATCCTTATAAACTAAAATTAAATGGATAAATCTCCAAACATGGTGTCCTACGTAAAATTTTAAGCCCACAAATTTTAAAAACTACACTGCCATTGTAAAACAGAATTGAAACATAAGCAATGCTCATAATCTTAACTTCACCAAAGAATTAAAAAAAACGTGTAGGTAAATCAAAGTGTGACGTGGAATAGTCAAATACCTGTGTCTAAATGTGTAAAATGTAGAGAAAGAATATAACGTAGACGGTGCTGTTTACAATGCGGTGGGTATTAAGATGTTGGCCACACAGATAGGTCGTAAAAGTAGGGTGGGACTTCGGATGTGACATTTCTTATGGCGACGTTTCTTTCTTATGGCGAGTGATAAAGCATCGCGATCGTTTCTTCCATACGGAAGAGACGGCGATGATTTTGGATTGTAAGGCGACGCTTTGCAGTGCAACGTTAAAATCTGCGGATTTACGTTAAGGTGTATGCTAGCCAGGATCAGGTGTCCCTACAATAAACGGTCTCTCCTTATTAATTTGATTATCATTAAGACTAATCAATTTTGATTCTGATTACATATATTCTGCGTGGCATGTGCTTTAACCATTAAATAACAGGCCAATAGTGCAAATACAGATGGACTGACAAAATACAAGAACAAAATTCACTAGATGCCTTAAATTTGAGTTTAGATAGAAAGAAGGACGATAGTGTTTCTTAATAACTAAGCATGTCCATTCATTTTTCAATCGCTATTATTAAACTATCTAACAAAATGTATAACGTAAGTAGTCATGTTTAACAATTCTGATTTTGGTAAATTCATAACGTTTAAGCCCAGGCCCACGCCCCATTAGAAGGAACCCAAGCAGTCGAGACCCAGGGTTTGGCAGACCAGTCAGGCGTTTGTGGCTTCAGGGCGGCTGCAGCAGCAGTGGCGGCGTGTTGGGCAGCACCAGCTGCTCCGGCAGCTCCTGAGCTTTGGATCACCGATAGCTTTAGTGCTTCAATATCTGTAAAGAAATTTCGTGATTAAACAATTGGAAAATGTCCTAGCAAAAAGAAAATATAACATTTTGTTTGATTGCTTAAACAATGAAGATAACAAGGCTGCTATATTATCTTATTATTCGTCCATATAACAAAAATGTAAAATCTAAATCGAAATGACTCATGACCTCATTTATTCTAGTAACGGAACAAAATCTGTAACTTGTTACTGAGATGTGGACGTAGGATGTTAACATTTTAAAACATCACACTATTATATTATGCCCTAACAACGTACTGACAAGTGCTGATTTCGATAAACAGTCTGTTATCCTATCCAGCTCCACTTTTCTTAAGTAGTTATCTGCCTACCGATCTACTTATAAAGCTTTACACAAGTAGTTTAAGACCAAAGGAAAGGTAACTAAGCAAAAAAGCCCGGTAAAATTTAGCTTATTTTGTTGCTTTTCCTAAGGTCAAAATATTGCTTATTTTTAATAACCAACTTACCTGCGTTTTGCAGCCTAGCCGCTTGGTTGCTAGCAGCCCGTTGAATAGCTTTAGCTGCAGCAGCTTCCCTCGCTGCGGCAATCTTCTGAGCTACGGCAGCACGAGCTTTAGCTGCTGCGAGCTGCGCTTGGGACTGAACTGCGGCCTGCGCTGCTTCTAAAGCGTGGGCTCGAGCGTTCCTTGCCGCTTCCTCGCTATATGAAAGTAAAATATTATTTCTTTTTCACATATTATCAGGCTTGAATATCCTATATTTAAAAGGTTTTCAAGCCCTATACACGTATAGTTTAAAGGAGGCCAACCCTATAGTCGACTGATTCATACCGTATTCTGCAAATGCCATCCACCTTGCTGGCACTGACAGTAAAGGATATGGTTAATATTAATATATTAACCTTAATGGCAAAATCTGAAATCACTTGATCCGTGGATCCAACTTGGTGCCTAGAATCGATAGTTTCACTAGCCCTCGCGAAAGGCACAAAACAAAAGATACAGACAAAATTATACGCGTCTACTATATTACTATTATTATAACTACTATTTATGGAGCTTTTACAATTATCTGTACACATACTATAGTCAGCATTTTCCTATTGAGATTTGATAGGTAAAGGCTGCTAGTCTGTAGCAGGTTGTGTGTACTAACCTCTTATGTGCTGCGCGCGCAGCGGCTGCCTCCTTAGCACTGGCAACACTTTGCTGTTCAAGAGCGGCGTGCTTCGCGGCGGCCACTTCGTGCTGAGCAGCCATTACAGCCGCAGCTGCTGCCTTCGCCGCTGCCACCGCGCCAGCCACGTCAGAACTGGTGTCTGATGACCAAGTACCTTGAATAAAACAATATAGACTGTATTCTTTTTTGACGTATTTAATTCATATATATCGATAGATGAATGTAGTACACATTCACGCCTGTATTTTGACGAAGATTAAGCAGAAATGTGTGACACGCACATTTTCCTGGACTATTGCAGTAGCAGCATGGAGTCTGAAAATGTATCTGGTACTGTTTTAGTCTCCGTGTTGTTACACAGAAACGCCTTAAAAGAAAACTTAATAACACCAATTGAAAAAATTACTGTTTACGATTATAGTATTATAAATAAAAATGTTGTGTACCATGTCCCGGTCCCCCCTGAACCCAAGTAGCGGCGCTGACCCACCCAGCGGGCTCTAAGCCGACGCTTCTCTTGTCTGGTTGGACACTCCCGGAGACAACCGCTAACATGCTCGCAGCGAAGGACAAAACCTGATAAATTATAATAATATCAAATCTATATATTAATACGTGAAGCAAAACTTTGTACTCCTTATTACGAAAAGGAGTGGCGAAGCCTAATATTTTTATAAAATATGCATTAGTAATACATTAAATTAATGAAAAAACACTACACGCACAACAACCATGCATTTGACCCGCAGTCGAATCACGTTCGTAATATTTCGGCGTTATTCGTCTGACGTCGTTCAAATCTTTGTAACTATCGTTACCTATACCTTATTTATATGTAACTAGATGTCCCGACAGACGGTTGTCCTGTATAGACAAAAAAATAAAAAATAATACCAAATCTAAGCCATCCTCGAATCCACTTGAACACACACAAAAAAATTCATTCAAATCGGTCCAGCCGTTTAGGAGGAGTTCACTGTCAACACACGTACAGAAGAATTATATATATAAAGAAAAGAAAAAAGAAAATCAAAGTAGCAAGCTTAGGAATATCGATGAAAGAGTATAGTCAAGTAAATAATAATTTGTTTGAAAAAGACAGGTAAATTTAACCTGTATAGCCTTAGCGAAATCTAAATGAAATGTGATTATAAGGGTTAAGTTATAGACCATAAAACCTTAATAACGATCAAACTTAAAATTTAAATCAATTATGGTCGAATTTTGACCACAAGGCGGCCGCTAGTATTTCACAAAAATGATGACCTCGCTTGCCTACTACAACATTAAAAGAACTGAACACTCTGACTCGGAATAATTATTTGTGTATCACTATTTGTAGATTTGTCCCTCATCGAAACAACATTACTCGTGGGCAGTGGCGCGGGCGAGGCAATCACTCAAACTACTACGTCACCTGTCCATATACATATCTTCCTGAACTATTGACCAGGGGCCTGCTTTGCACTTTAAGAAGTTACACATGATAATATAAATATTAATTGTTCGTAAGTAATAGTTTTAATATCGTGGATAATAAGGATGACAAATGCCATCTGGAAACCTTAAATAGTCCCTGTTTGTTGATTGAAAACGGGAGTCAGTACACTTTACACTACCTACCCCAGGTTTGAACTCGAGAGCGAAATTAGCTTTGACAGATGCGCATAGTGGGAAATTTAGATAATTTATTAAAGCTTACTTTTTAAACTTACCAGTGTTAAGAATTCCATTGTATTTGTTGTTTGTTCAATGTCTGCTAAAGATATTGTGATAACAAAATGTCGAGCAGGGACCGTTTTATATGAACCAATGCGGAAAGGTATTATAGAAAGGGAATGACAGACAGTAACTAATATCGATCAGAACCTATCACTTTATAGGTATTCCTTCACTTTCATCAGACAGTAATTCGTATGTTGTGGTTTAATTAGTCATTGAGTGGTCTTTGTTACGTATGAAATAATAAGGAGAAGGTTGTTCTACGAGCGCTTCATATCTGATGGTCTGTCTAGAAATTAAATTGGTGTAGATGGCGTGCTCAATTGCCGGCTGCGAAGTATTGAGTCGCCTATTAGAAGGTATCTATATAATTTATGTTCTATCAACTGAGATGTCGTCGCTGTCTGTATATATAGAATATAAGCATAAATCATCATATCAATAACAAAAATAGACATTAATATCTATGAGATCCAATAAATTTAAATAAAATATTGTGATAAATGGAAGAAGTTGCTTATTTCACTTGCAAAAGTGACAAGATCCAAGTATCAAACTCTGGACTGGCACAATCATAATGTGCCCAGTGCTCACACATTATGCACTTAATCCAGCTTTCTCTACTTTTATCCATGGAAAAAAGTCTTAGACATACATTCTGCATCAGCAGAGTCAGGAGATACTTGGTCCATCAACTCATCATGTTCACAGCCTTCATCAAACTAGATAACGTCCTGTTCCTCAGAGTCTTCTCTCTTCTCTTCCTCACAATCACTCTTATTTTTCTCTTTCATTTGTTTCTCTTCGCAGTTTTCTTCTTATTCTTTGTCTTGGCTAATTTACTTTCTTTCTCTCGTGTCTTCATATTTTTATTTACTAAATCATTTTTGTTGCGTGAAGATGTTATGACTGCTGCTACAGCAGCTGATCTTCCTCTGTTAGATACTTTTCTTCGTTTTTCTAGCGCTGGACTTATGGCATGCGGAGACACTAGACCTAAACTGCTGCGATAAAGCCCGCAAGTCGAGGGTTCAGGTTCAGAAAAAATAATTGTAGCAGGTTCCTATCGTGTGAAATATGAAAATATAATTATGGAATATTTCATAATTAGGCACGAACGACTGTCCATATTTGGATTTTTATAAGTACTAGTTCAAACTCGTATTAATATTTTTCAAGTCACAATATTTTAATTACAGAACGTCACAAAATGTTAAGATATACATAATATCAATATACTTAATAATATAACACTTATGTATGCATACATAATAACTGGTAATACTCATTTACCTTTAAAATTTTCTGCGTGACAACAAAACAAAACACGCCTGCCACACGTGTAGCTGTGCGTGTAGCGTTCGCGCAACTGACACAATGGTGTGAGTGCGGTAGTAAAGCAACCGAATGAAATAGAAGATGGTCGTGTGTTGCGATTCAAACTTTTATTTTTGGAGAAATTAAGGTATTCCATATTAGGATACTATTCCATATTTGGTGACTTTCCTCTAAGTATAAAAAGACGAGAAAATGCTTTATACCATAAATACTATTAATTTTGTCAAATAAACTGATTGCCATTTATTTCTTGATAACTTAATTAAAATACCGCTTTACATTAACACTTTAAGTAAATGGAAACCACAGATTCTCGCTAAAGAACACCGATTCCTACCAAGGATGCTTCGCGAGGCTATTGAAATCAAAAAACATCCTAATTTCAATAGAGAAGATTGTTGAAATGTACCACCAGCTTGGGATCCAGTATTTGAAGTCCTGGATCCCAAGCTGGTAGTCAAACCCAAGAAGAAACAAACCACAGCTAGACTTCATGATACTTTGAGCTCATTCTGCGTAAATAGAAACACCAATTACTAAATTATGTTCGGGTACTTTGAAATAACTACACTGGAACATTGAGACAACTACCATCTTAATCTCCCCGTGACCATGGCTGCTGAAAAGCAACCGAAACATCGGGGAAAGTGTAAACCTAAATATAAATAGATTTAATAGTTTAAATAATTTTATTAGCTTATAAATTAGTAAAAGTCAATAGTAGTAGTAGTGTAATAGTTTCAAAAATATATAATACAGTGATAAATAAACAACGCGATAAAATCCGTATATAGTAGTTTAATTTCAATGGATTAGCTGCATAATAGATACCTACATTTAATCTGGCTTTAAGCATTAGGCATTGATTATTGGCGTTTAATAGGTTAACGGTATGCCTGTTTATATTAGACATTGAGACAGCAATATTAGATGAATGCAATATTACATTTCTGGTTGGCCATAATGCATTTCAAATGTCAACTCAACCAGAATCAAATCCACGTCATTCAAACCAAGTGGAAACAAACAAACTTCGTTTTAAAATTCCATTTCACATGCAGTGAAGTTCAATCAGTGCAATCTTTAGTCATTTGTGTCGGGATTGTTCATGGCAATTGTGTGAGAGAATTCTAGGTAACTTGCCTCTTTAAATGTTTTAAACGAAATATAAGACTTATGATTTCGTAGGAATTATTCGAATAATTTAAATTTGTCTATTAATTATTACTAATTCTGGTTATAACTACAACATAACGAGGGGCTATTACCATAAGGGTAAGAAGCTATTCATTATTTGATTCCGTATTAATATAAAAACCAGTAAATTAATTTTATTATAAAAATAAATATTTCTTAATTTTTATTGTACCATCATCATATAACATATTCAAATTGCCATAGCTTTTTTAATCATATTAATTTAATATTTAGAACTGAACTAATCTAACCTACCTATTTGTTTTTATACTTACAGTTGTCTCCAGAATGCTTTAGTGTAATATTATAACAGAAATATAGATGTGGCTTACCAATAAGACTCTTTATGTAATCAAGGCTTATGACTATCCAACATGACACATCAAAAATCCCCGCCACCTGCATCGAATACATTTTCGTAAGTACAGGATTTTACATTTAATTTTGAACGGTTCAGAATGGTAATAAAAATGTGCATAATTCATGTCAAATTGTAATTATATATTTTTCAGATTTTTCTATTCCATTTGGTAAAAATCACATTGTGTAGTGGTTATTCATTTAGATTGTTTGTTTATTTGTTTTTTTCTCATTATTTGTTTTTCTTTGACGGGTATTTTTGGGGGGCTTACATTGGGACGTAGATCCAACGTGCAGAGGCCATGTTTGTCTTGTATTTTAAGTTAATTTGTATACCTAGATGAAAGTCTAGATGGTTCAGTCGCTGATATCGTATTGTTATCATTTCCTTTTAATACAATACCATGGTGCATCATGCATGCAGCTAAGTAGTCATTTTGGATGGTTGTAAGCAAAGATAGCCAATATTAATATACGATATAAGACAAGGTCAAAAATTGACCTTTGTTGTATACTAGACATTATTTGTGAAACGGCTTTGTACCTTTTCTTGCCCGAAACATTCGATTTGATAGTTATTAATGCATCTAGCTCTGCGTAGTTTGGGCTAGATGGTGTTGTGTGTATGTGATAGAATATTATTATGTATTAATATTGGGTTAAATATGCAGCTTTATGTATCCAGAATTATTTATTATTCCCGCCTTAATCTTAGTCCTTTTAAATTTAAATGTTTAATAGGTGTTATTCCCTTCGTAAAGAAACCAATTCTGTAGTCTATTAACGTCGTAAATACAGTTAGGTGTATTAAAAAAATTGCATAAATAACTATAATTTTTTAATCAGAATGCGCGATGTCATTGTTTCCTATGTTTGGTGTAACTTTAATTACAACGTAAAAACCTGCACGTGTAAAGATACTTGTAGTCAATTTTATAGTCAGATGTCATGCATGTTATGAGATATATGAATCTTATTTTTACTTGATACCTTATACTGCTGTTCTCTGTTACAGTTTGCTACCAAAAATCATAAACGGTGGTATCGCTGGTATAATTGGCGTGTCAGTGGTATTCCCAATCGACTTGGTTAAGACTCGATTGCAGAACCAAACCGTTGGTCCAAATGGCGAGAAACAGTATAAAATTATGTGAGTATATGTATAATTTACAGTAAGACCCTTTAACAGAGATCTTTCGTCTCATGATAAAAAGCTCTATTATTCTATATGGCAGGAATTTAAATATAGTGCATGAATGAAACATAGTAATGTAAAAGATTATGAGGCATCCCTTGGATTATTGAATAATATGTACTCGTAATATTATCTATCGTGAATATTATCTGCTCCATTTTGCCGCGACTTCGCTCGCGTAAATGTTGTAAGTAGGTTAGGATAGTTTTGATAATATTTTTTTTTGGATGAAAGGTACCCTATGTCCTATTCTGTTCCCCTGACAAAGTGTATCCGAAATTTCATGATTATCGGTCAAGAAGTAAAGGCGTTAAAGCGTAACAAACAAACACACTCACATTCGCATTTATAATATTATATATACAGGGTGATTTTGAAATCATGTAATTCCTTTTAACCACGCATTCTACTGGTGATATAGAATAACCCTGACCATATTATTTTTTTATTAGAATTATTTTTTTGTGAATATTAATGTGTCGTTTTTTTCGTGAAATGGTTTCAGTTAGTCATATGTTAACCACCCGAGGCAATTTTATATTTGTACTAATTAAAAAAAAAGAAATGTCAATAATTAATGTCGTAAGTAATAATGGGCGGTAATTTCCGCGACTAACATTCCCCTTCTCGACGCTCACGCCGCGATCGCTCGCCGGCACTGCGCAACCATCGGCGCGGCAGAGCATTTTTCGCGATAATCTTATCTATTCTCAAATACCAAGTATGCAAAGCATACTAAACGGTATTAAGATAACCAAGAGATCTAACACTAACCTGAGTTACTTACTTTCCTCACTTAGTTAACAAAACTACCTATGATTGGATTTAAACCTAATGATTAATAAATCATTGCCTGATACTGACTACCTCTGTTGTACCCAAGATATTTACTACACAAATATCAACCCAATAAAAACAACAGCTGTTCTGTAAAGAAATAAATTCTGTGAATCAACATTTAAAAATATTGGAGGTCAAAGAAGTTCCTAACCAGGTCTACCGTACCTACCTACCTAATTATCACAGATTACCAGTTTCTACGACCAACACATTCATAATACACACCAAGTTATGTTTATCTACATACCTAAATGTTATACCTACGTATGACAAATGAAAACAAACTTTCCTTAACCCGCAAACATTCACCAGAATGATGAATAGATATGGTTATTTAGATGTGTAACTGCGCGGTTACACACGTAAACATGAATGCTTCAAACAACACCGCTACCCACTACCTACACAAAACTCCAAGGATATGACCAATAACTTACTTACGTATAACATTTACCTAAGTCACAGATAATATAATACTATACTAGTACAGATACTCAATCCCATACAAAAATCTTGGACACGCCTAACTCTGGCTATTCTACTTGCTATTTTGGTACCTTTTTTTTACACTAGATGGCAGCACAAAACTATCGCCACTGCTGCCATCTACCCATAACAAGTACACAAGTGCCGAATCCTATTTGATAACAGCTCATAAGAGATGGCGTTGTGACAGTAAAATAGGTACTTGACTGTTTACCACGGATAGAACATATTTAAACGAGCCGATGCAAAATGTGCGCAACCTTGAAAATAAAAGTTATCTACCTATAGTGTTGTGTGCCGAAATGCGTACGATCACACTTTGGTGATTCTCATTTACTCGGTCGGATTTTCGTGAATATATCGTGTTGCTGTCAAAATTTGACCTTGTATATATATTTTTCATATAATTTTAATGAATGCGTTTTAAAAAGTATTAATAAAACAATATATTTCATTATGTATGCGATTGTGATTGATGTTCGGGTACTTTGAAAATAACTTATTGGCGTATAGAATTCTACTTTGGCAGTTATTTATCTATATTTCACTATAATTATAAATATAAAATAACATAAAATATTGCGCTCAGATTTTTTAAAACAACTGTGCGATGCCTAGTATTTAGTCTCTGTTGAAATTTACTGAGTTATGACTATTTATAAAATACATCACATAGATTATTTTGAATTTAAGTATCGAAAAATAAATATAATAACCAGCACTTTTTTTTAAAAGACATACGTTTACTCTTTTGCCGTATAACAGACTAAACACAAAAAAATCAGTTGAACATAATTTATTTTCTGTGTGGGAATCGAACCCATAACACTCCGCACGTCGATAAGTAAGTTTAAGCGATTAAACCACTACGCCATACTTGAAATCAAATCACACGTACGCGCGAGTATCGCTCGGCGGCGGCGTTCGGGTTATTACGGTCAGCTTCGTGAATTTTCGTGTATAATATCGTGTATGAGCGCTGTCGGTAGCCGCGGCGTCGAGTAGCGCGCCTGCCTGCCGCGTCGATTCTCAATAGAGAGTCGAAGCTTGATTGTCAACTGAAGTTTTGTTATGAAATATTAATTATCTGGACATGCTTAATACTTTAACAGAAATTAAAGCTAATAATATAATTATTGATATACCTCCTATAAAATACAATGTACCTATTAATAGATTAAAAAACAACTAAGTTAGTAGGTATGCTTTACGCTTATTAGTCATGGCTCGTAATCTTTTAACTATGTTATAATAATTATTAACATTGTATTCTTTTACTTTTATATCCATATTAATTATTGATTTTGTAGGGAAATCAATAATTAATATGTAATAATAGTTTAAAGTCAAGTAACAAAACAATAGATAAGTACCTACTTACCTACTTAATGAATATTGTGGTACTTAGGTATGTAAGTAAAGATCACATTAATATACCATGATAAATGCGATGTTACTAATCCTAAAACACTATTCATGCTTTGGTATGATTTATTTAAATATTCGTGTCTAAATAATAATTATAAGGATATATGGTGACGACGACGTCCAAGAAATATTTATCTCATGTAATATTACTATTACATCCGAATATTTATTACAATGTCAACCAAACCAGATGTGAACACATTAATAGTAACTAGTTAAAAAATGATGAGTGTGATGTGGAGAGTGAGTGATGTGAGTAAAATAGTAAATGATAATATTCGAAACGAAATGTGATGTCATAATATCGTCACGTGACGTCGACAACAGGAAGAAACAAACCACAACCAATTTTTAAAAATATTGCTTATAATAGTCATCATTTATATTTTTTGAAGCAAAACAAATAGTAAACATCGTTTCATATTTGGCCTTGTAGCGCGGGGGTGGGCGGGTCTTACCCTGCCCACCCCCGCGCCCGCACCAGCGCGTGCGATGAGTGTATCCTGTTTCAAAAGATTTCGATAAACTAAGACATTATCAGGCTATTATTAACATTGTATTCAAGTTGCGTCTAGTGATCAAATAATACTAGAAATTGCGTAAAAACCAAACTAACAAAGCGGTATAAACAAATAACAGTCTTTAATTTTATAGAATAATAATTATTATGATAGGTTACTATTACTATTTACCTAACTATTTTTAGTAAAATGTTGCTATGATTTACTAAAACTCCATTTCTATCGGCATGTCTATCGTAAGTTTGTAATTCAATTCAGAATAGGTAGGTAGCACACTGCACAGAGATAATGATTATTAACGCCGACGAGTCCAACGACTGCGCTATATATACTGCCGCACAAGCAAATGAAATTTGACAAAAGAAGTTACGAGAACCGACCAGGTGTTTGATTATAATGCCATGTAATACAACAAAACGTTTTGTCTAATACATTGACATTTGTTAAGCATACATATTTTTCATATTATACGTAATTTCTTATTAATTAGTATCAGTAGGTAATAAACAAATATTGAAGTAAACCAAAAGAAGGGTATGAAATAAAAACAATGTTTTTGTAGACTTGTATAAACATATAAAAGAGCCATCTAGCGTCTAATCTAGCCCTCTAGGTAAAATAAAATGATAGGTAGATTACCTATGTGTGATGTAAAAAGTACTGATATATCGATATCTTTAAATCATAAAATAAATGCATTTATCTTGATGCTCGTTAATTAAATATGTACAATATTTATTTATAATAACATTTTATGGTCAATTTTCTTCCAATAAAGCATTTTGATTGATCTTAATATTAACATTGGAACTCATAGTGCCATCTATGATCTATTTTTGGAACTGTTTACTTTTTGTTCTAATTGGTACCCCATGCCTAAGTAGAATATTACAAAGCGACCGTAAGACGCAGCATAATATCATATTGAAAACTTTAATACTTACCGAAACTACACAAAGAACTTAAAATTAATCCAATCATGTGAACAATATCAGTTCAGTAGGTATGAACCAAACACGTAAGTAGATACACAATCACTTCACGCATCAATAAAATAACGTAGCTTTAAGTACAACCTCACTCGTTTAGCAAAATAATGATTATTCCATGTTAATGTCGATAACTAGATAGAAATATGCAATTCCAGCATAATAACATTGATAACAAACAAACCATCAGCATCGATATAATTGCGACGCGTGCACACGACAGTATAAAAATAATGAAACTGATATTTTAATATTTGTGTAATTTTTTGTTCAGCTTGGTCAAACACATAACATAAACAAGCCATTTTAATACTTGTGCCAGTGACGCAAGGTTTCCTTTTCAATACAGGCGGTCACCTTTGTGTCATCCTTTATAATCGCCGACGCGGCCGTAGTTACATAGTTTTAAACTTTATTACTTACATGCTAAGAGTGATTTCGCCATGCATTATTGTGTCGGCAAGTTACTTTACGTATCAAAGGTAGGTATAACAATTCAAAACAAGGAAAGTGATACGTTACGTTTTGGCCGATCGCGATCATAAGGTCCAAGGATCGATACTTGCCTCATGATGCTCATTCGTACCGAAACTAAATACCTATCTAACAAGCAACGGTAATATTTAAGTTAACGAAACACTTTACGTATTCTTTGTTATCGAAATACATGTTAAAAATACATAAAAATATGTTATAAATGTTATAATAATAAAACAAAGACATAATATCACACAAAAAACTATTATTTAAACATAAAGTAAGGCGGTTGGCACAGTGCACCGCATCACGCAGCGTAGCGCGGGAGTGCGTGTTCTTACGTTGTTTGCAAGTACCTTGTGTTTGTATAGAAAACACGCGTAGTGCAACACATAGAAAACGCATTCACGCGCAGTGCTGCAGATCACGCGTCTACATGCGGGGAAACATGCACCCCCGCGCGTCGGTGCGGGGCAAGACGCAAGGTATGGCACACCGAGTTCTGCAGTATCATGCGTGATTTTGACACAAGTACACGTATTATTCTTATTT
The DNA here is from genome assembly GCA_963675205.1 of Catocala nupta. Taxonomy (NCBI): domain Eukaryota; kingdom Metazoa; phylum Arthropoda; class Insecta; order Lepidoptera; family Erebidae; genus Catocala; species Catocala nupta. The sequence goes on along the minus strand of OY776100.1, from coordinate 13,759,797 downwards.
GATTATAAAAAAAACCAAATACAAGATATGACTGCAGCATCCTGAATGAGATCCAAAATAATGACCATCTTTAATACAAAAATTAATACTTTGCAATGTACTATCACCACCGCAAGCTGCTATGAAATGCCTCTAGACCACCGCATGACTAAACTGCAGCTACGCGCGTTTGTGCGGAGAAATCTGCATTATGATGCAGATCTGCACTCGCGCACCCGCGCGCGTGACTCTGTCATCACGCATCCCGCAGCGTGGCGCGGCGCAGTGTGTGAATCGCCTTACTTGCAGATAAAAATTAAGTTACAAAAAGATGGGTGAGTAAACGTTGGGTTTTGAACTACGACCACAAAAATACTATCTACAGTTTTAACCACTCGGCTATGACGTTCTTATAATAGACCTATTCTAGTAAATGTGGCCTCATCCGTCCACAAAATGTTTCTTTCCATCTCTAAAACCCAGGTACAAAATGACACCCTGGCTGACAGGTCCGCTACGGTCATGTTTTGCACACATTGGAAATGATAGGGATGCTGCGCAGACGCGTTCAGCAGCTGCCACACATAACTTTGGCTGACATTAAATCTTCGAGCTGCTTGCCGGGTGCTGGATTGTGGCTCTCGAGCAAAATATGCTATGATTTGGCGCCTTAAATGTTCGTCATAAGACGATAAAAGGCCTCGTGCTTGTGCATGGCTGGGAACACTTAACTGTCCATAATCAAATAAATTCTGTACAAGCCCAAGAATCCGCCTTGGTGATAGTACAGGTGAGTTCGGGTTGCGATGTCGGAACCATAGCCTGGTCTCATTTAAATCCTGCGATCTTGCGTAATGCATCACAATGACACCTAATTCTCTATTTGAAAGTGACAACATCTTGAAAAAGACGCGTGTGCTCAATAACAATAAAAATATGTAGGTACTGATTTTATTTTAAATTATAATGTTTTATTTCTTAGGAAAACTAAAATAGCGGCATCGTTTGTCGGTTAGCTAAAAAGTGACACTACCTCAACAAGTACAAACAAGTATAGCTCTTATTTCGTCTATTTTGAGTTCAATTAACATTAGACACAATTTGCAGTCGACTTAATGAAACGATTATTAGGTATTTTATAAAGCCGCTAAACGGATGACATTCTAAATTCGAACTTTATGATCTTTTAATTATGAATGAAGTTCTGGTGCAGTTCTCAGTGTTTAATAATTTATTCGTCAATTGCCGGCACAGACAGTGGTGTCGCAATTGTCGCAAATGTTACATGTAAATTACGAATATCGTTTTAGGTTACCTTAGTAATGGTGTGTTGGTTACTGCGGTTGCGAAGTAAAAGGTAAATAAGTAAGTTATATTACTTCGTAATGGCAGGAATTGCCTAACACGCTGCGGTTGTTAAAAGTTTGTTAAAATTAAACAAAATAGCACTCGCTGGGAGTTGAATCTAATCGTTTCCGTGTAAATGAAACAAATAAAAAATCACGAACAGAATTTCACGATACGTAAATAACAACTGCAACTTTGCGTACCTACTTGTTGATCCAGCGCGGCGGCGCGGTGGCGTAAGAATCCAATCCAAAGAATTCATTAAACAATACTACGTAACAACGTAAATTACCTACTCAATAGTTAATACGAGCTACGGTGGCACAGAGATAATAAATGGGACGGCTGTGCATGAGGTTTTTAGGACGATTCGCCGGTGGGACAATGATATGTATTAGGATTACAAAAAATCGTGCTCAACAGATATAGCCGTAAGTCGGGTACTTAGGGCTTTATCAGAAAGACGCAATAAACATATCTCATATAATTATATTATACAAGTCAATTGAAATTGTTCTACCAATTAAAACACGTTGCAATAATTCTTGAAGTGGTCGTAGGTTCAAATCCAACTTTTACTCATTTTGTAACTTAATTTTCATCTACAAGTTACTTTATGTTTAAATAATAGTTTTTTGCGTAATATGTCTTTGTTTAATTACCAAAATATTATGTTTTAATGTAATTTTAACATGTACGATAGTCGATAACAAAGAGGTGGATAAGTCTAAAAATGAGATAGAAAGTGTACGAATCGTATTTTGTTAACTTAAATTTTATGTAAGTATTTATGTTTAAAAAATAGGTTAAAACGAGTAAATTCGTGTCACAGCATTAAATAAATAATTCTTAAAGTTATCAAGTTGCCACATCATTATAATTCTTATTAGAATGGTTATTTATTCTTATTATATATGGATTAATTCTCCACACATTTCGAATTTATTTGTTGTTATTTGAATGACTAGTAGATATAAGTTAGAAAATAAGTAACTACCTTATTATAGCCAATGTTATGCATACCGTAACTGTCATATGTATCAGATGCAATACTATGTAATGTTTCCTATAAATGTATAAATACATATGATGTGGTTGTGCTAAATAAATAAATAAATAAATAAAATAAAATATTTAACCTTCAGCATTGTGAGTGTCATAGCCAAGTGATTAAAGCAGTGGCTGGTATTTTTGTGGTCGTAGTTCAAAACCCAACTTTTACTGACCTATCTTTTTGTTACTTATTTTTCATCTACAAGTTACTTTATGTTTAAATAATAGTATTTTGTGTGGTATTTCTTTGTTTTATCACCATTTTAGTATGTTTTAATGTGTTTTTACATGTAGTAAGATAACAAAGAGGCGAATTAGTCTAAAAAAATGATAAAAGGTATACGAGACGTGTTTCGCTTCCTTAAATTTTACGTCTAAAAATAGGTTAATAAGCGTAAATTCGTGTCACAGCATTCAAGAAATATTTTTTAATTTTATCAATTTGCCACATCATTATAGTCCTTATTAGAATGCTTATTTAGACGACTATGATTAGAATGTCATAGCCGAGTGGTTAAAACTGTAGATAGTATTTTTGTGGTCGTAGTTCAAAACCCAACGTTAACTCACCTATCTTCTTGTAACTTAATTTTTATCTGCAAGTTACTTTATGTTTAAATAATAGTTTTTTGTGTGATATTATGTCTTTGTTTTATTATTATAACATTTATAACATATTTTTATGTATTTTAACATGTATTTCGATAATACGTTCGATAATAAGAATACGTAAAGTGTTTCGTTAACTTAAATATTACCGTTGCTCGTTATTTAGGTATTTAGTTTCGGTACGAATGAGTATCATGAGGCATGAGCCAGGTATCGAGCCCGGGACCTTATGATCGCGATCGGCCAAAACGTAACGTATCAATTTCCTTGTTTTGAATTCTTATTCATACCTATTATTTGATACGTAAAGTAACTTGCCGACACAAAAATGCATGGCGAAATCACTCTTAACATGTAAGTAATAAAGTTTAAAACTATGTAACTACGGCTGCATCGGCGATTTTAAAGGATGACACAAAGGTGACCGCCTGTATTGAAAAGGAAACCTTGCGTCACTGGCACAAGTATTAAAATGGCTTGTTTATGTTATGTGTTTGACCAAGCCGAACAAAAAATTACACAAATATTAAAATATCAGTTTCATTATTTTTATACTGTCGTGTGCACGCGTCGCGATTATATCGAAGCTGATGGTTTGTTTGTTATCAATGTTATTATGCTGGAATTGCATATTTCTATCTAGTTATCGACATTAACATGGAATAATCATTATTTTGCTAAACGAGTGAGGTTGTACTTAAAGCTACGTTATTTTATTGATGCGTGAAGTGATTGTATATCTACTTACGTGTTTGGTTCATACCTACTGAACTGATATTGTTCACATGATTGGATTGATTTTAAGTTCTTTGTGTTGTTTTGGTAAGTATTAAAGTTTTCAATATGATATTATGCTGCGTCTTACGGTCGCTTTGTAATATTCTACTTAGGTAAATGTTATACGTAAGTAAGTTATTGGTCATATCTTTGGAGTTTTGTGTAGGTAGTGGGTAGCGGTGTTGTTTGAAGCATTCATGTTTACGTGTGTAACCGCGCAGTTACAAATCTAAATAACACATGTAAGAGTAACTATCCATTTATCATTCCGGTGAATGTTTGCGAGATAAGGAAAGTTTGTTTTCATTTGTCGTACGTAGGTATAACATTTAGGTATGTAGATAAACATAGGTTGGTGTGTATTATGAATGTGTTGATCGTAGAAACTGGTAATCTGTGGTAATTAGGTAGGTAGGTACGGTAGACCTGGTTAGGAACTTCTTTGACCTCCAATATTTTTAAATGTTGATTCATAGGATTTATTTCTTTACAGAACAGCTGTTGTTTTATTGGGTTGATATTTGTGAAAGTAAATATCTTGGGTACAACAGAGGTAGTCAGTATCAGCCAATGATTTATTAATCATAAGGTTAAATCCAATCATAGGTAGTTTTGTTAACTAAGTGAGGAACGTAAGTAACTCAGGTTATTGTTAGATCTCTTGGTTATCTTAATTGGTTATGAGAATGGATAAGGTTTAATGGTTAGGTAATGGTTGCGCAGTGCCGGCTAACGATCGCCGCGAGCGTCGAGAAGGGGTATGTAGGTCGCGGCAAGTACCGCCCGTTATTACTTACGACATTAATTATTGACATGTTATTTTTTTTTAATTAGTAAAAATGTAAAATTGCCTCGGGTGATTAACATATGACTAACTGAAACCATTTCACGAAAAAAAACAATACATAAATTTTTCCAAATAAAATAATTCTAATAAAAAAATAATATGGTCAGGGTTATTCTATATCACCAGTAGAATGTGTGGTTAAAAAGAATTACACGATTTCAAAATCACCCTGTATAGTTAGGATTAGGATTAATTGCTTTTTTATTGTTTTATTTATTGTTATAGGTTGGATTGCTTTAAACAGACATACGCAAAGGAGGGCTACTTCGGAATGTATCGTGGATCCTCCGTCAACATCTTACTTATCACACCGGAAAAAGCGATTAAGTTAGCAGCCAATGATATGTTTCGACACCATCTCACCTTAAAAGACGGGTATGTCATTATTTGGACACATTTTAAACAATTAGCACCCCTGGCATTATTGGGCGCTTATTGCCCATTGGTTTTAAAATTTCTTTAGCCATCTGCCAACATGTCGTGTGGAATCCCATTGTCTTGCATTAATATACTTTTCTGTATATAATCGTTTTTGCCTAGTGTATGGACGATCTTTTTCTTCTTTTCGATCTTTTTCTATTAAAGATTTTGATAGGAAAATTACTATAGCCTAACAAAGATCGAACAGTTACCAAATGAAATAAATTCATTGAAATTAAACACTTTATACGGATTTTTTTAGCGTTGTTTATTTTACTTTAAACACTGTTATTACATAATTTTGAAAACTCTAACATTACTATTATTGAACTTTACTACTATTTAAGCTATATGTTTTCTAATTAAAACTATTTATATTTAAGTTTACACTTTGCCCCGACGTTTCGGTTGCTTTACAGCAGCCATGTTCACGGGGAGACTAAGATGGTAGTTGTCCCAACGTTCTAAAGTGTATCTAGTTATTTCAAAGTACCCGAACATAATTTAATCTTTGGTGTTCCTATTTACGCAGAATGAGCTCAAAGTATCATGAATTCTAGCTGTGTTTTGCTTCTTCTTGGGTTTGACTATTTGAATGACTGGATCCCAAGCTGATGGTACATTCCAACCATCCTCTCTATTGAAATTAGGATGTTTTTTAATTTCAATAGCCTCGCGAAGCATCCTTGGTAGGAATCGGTGTTCTTTTGCGAGTATATGTGGTTTGTCAAATCGTAGGTAGTGGTTGGTCCCCTGTTGCACATGTTCACACACAGCAGACTTCAACGAGCGTTGGTGTTTAACATCAGCTATATGTTCTTTTATGCGGGTGCCTATGCTTCTCTTGGTTTGCCCAATGTATGATAGTCCACAGTCACAATATATTTTATAGACCCCTGCATCTTGTAAAGCTAATTGGCACTTGACGGATGGTAAAAATTGACTTATCTTCGTTGGCGGCTTGAAGTATGTATTGATTGAAGCTTGCTTCAAGATGTAGCCAATTTTGTCAGTGACACCCCTTACATATGGTAGTATGGCAGGCTGGTGCTCGACTGTGGCTGATGCTGCTGAGTGGAGAGTGGGAGCTGATGTTAAACACCAACGCTCGTTGAAGTCTGCTGTCTGTGAACATGTGCAACAGGGGACCAACCACTACCTACGATTTGACAAACCACATATACTCACAAAAGAACACCGATTCCTACCAAGGATGCTTCGCGAGGCTATTGAAATTAAAAAACATCCTAATTTCAATAGAGGGTGGTTGGAATGTACCACCAGCTTGGGATCCAGTCATTCAAATAGTCAAACCCAAGAAGAAGCAAAACACAGCTAGACTTCATGATACCTACTTTCAGCTCATTCTGCGTAAATAGGAACACCAAAGATTAAATTATGTTCGGGTACTTTGAAATAACTAGCTACACTTCAGAACGTTGGGACAGCTACCATCTTAGTCTCCCCGTGAACATGGATGCTGTAAAGCAACCGAAACGTCGGGGCAAAGTGTAAACTTAAATATAAATAGTTTTAATTGAAAATATATAGCTAATATAATAGTAAAGTTCAATAATAGTAGTGTTAGAGTTTTCAAAATTATTTAATAACAGTGTTTAAAGTAAAATAGACAACGCGACAAAATCCTTATAAAGTGTTTAATTTCAATGTATAACATTCGCGTAAACATAAGACAATATTATGAAATAAATTCATTTGGTAACTGTTAAATCCCTAATGGTAATCTGAATATTCAAACCTGATCATCTCTGAATAACAAGTACCACAAAGTACCCACAACGACAAATCGACTGAATGTCTATTTTACTAAAGATATACGATACACAGCAAAGACACCAACGATTTGAGGATAAGGAGAAAAGTCCCTGTCGTCTGCTTTATTCCAGCGTGGCACTTGAATTTGAAGGTTGATTTACTGGTAGTGGACGTATGTATCGCGAGACATGCACCGCAAATATTGTACCATGTATGTCTTAGTCTGTGTAGATTTGGCTACTAAATTAGCACACTATGCATACTATGAAACCGAACAACCAGCAACGTCCATAGAAATGTCTTTTCTGTTTTTATAAGTCAAACAATAGAGAAAGAACGGTAATGAAAGAACAGATTGTAGAAGGTTCAATTGTAAGTGATCCAAAAAAAATTTGCTTGGCTTTGTTGTAGAACTTTGCCCATGATCCGTCAAATGATAGCTGGTGGGTGTGCAGGCGCGTGTCAGATCATTGTCACTACACCAATGGAACTGCTCAAGATTCAGATGCAGGACGCCGGCAGAGTCGCAATTCAAGCTACAAGCGGTACCTAAGTAATCTTAATGTGTTTCTAGATAGTACTGTTTACTTTGACTGAACATTACTTTGTTTATCACTTGTGGTAGCGAAGCATACAGGCCGTTCGATGATAGGCGATTAATGTACCATACCCTATAGACGCTTGAAATAATGACACCATACTATGTTGACGTTGAAAAAATATAATATTGTCATAAGTTTACGCGAATGTTATACATTGAAATTAAACACTTTATAAGGATTTTGTCGCGTTGTCTATTTTACTTTAAACACTGTTATTGCATAATTTTGAAAACTCTAACACTACTATTATTGAACTTTACTACTATTTAAGCTATATATTTTCAATTAAAACTATTTATATTTAATTTTACACTTTGCCCCGACGTTTCGGTTGCTTTAGAGCAGCCATGTTCACGGGGAGACTAAGATGGTAGTTGTCCCAACGTTCTGAAATGTATCTAGTTATTTCAAAGTACCCGAACATAATTTAATCTTTGGTGTTCCTATTTACGCAGAATGAGCTCAAAGTATCATGAATTCTAGCTGTGTTTTGCTTCTTCTTGGGTTTGACTATTTGAATGACTGGATCCCAAGCTGATGGTACATTCCAACCATCCTCTCTATTGAAATTAGGATGCTTTTTAATTTCAATAGCCTCACGAAGCATCCTTGGTAGGAATCGGTGTTCTTTTGCGAGTATATGTGGTTTGTCAAATCGTAGGTAGTGGTTGGTCCCCTGTTGCACATGTTCACACACAGCAGACTTCAACGAGCGTTGGTGTTTAACATCAGCTATATGTTCTTTTATGCGGGTGCCTATGCTTCTCTTGGTTTGCCCAATGTATGAGAGTCCACAGTCACAATATATTTCATAGACCCCTGCATCTTGTAATGGTAATTGGCACTTGACGGATGGTAAAAATTGACTTATCTTCGTTGGCGACTTGAAGTATGTGTTGATTGAAGTTCGCTTCAAGATGTAGCCAATCTTGTCAGTGACACCCCTTACATATGGTAGTATGGCAGGCCTGCCATACTACCATATGTAAAGGGTGTCACTTCAAGTCGCCAACGAAGATAAGTAAATTTTTACCATCCGTCAAGTGCCAATTACCATTACAAGATGCAGGGGTCTATGAAATATATTGTGACTGTGGACTCTCATACATTGGGCAAACCAAGAGAAGCATAGGCACCCGCATAAAAGAACATATAGCTGATGTTAAACACCAACGCTCGTTGAAGTCTGCTGTGTGTGAACATGTGCAACAGGGGACCAACCACTACCTACGATTTGACAAACCACATATACTCGCAAAAGAACACCGATTCCTACCAAGGATGCTTCGCGAGGCTATTTAAATTAAAAAACATCCTAATTTCAATAGAGGATGATTGGAATGTACCACCAGCTTGGGATCCAGTCATTCAAATAGTCAAACCCAAGAAAAAGCAAAACACATCTAGATTTCATGATACTTTGAGCTCATTCTGCGTAAATAGGAACACCAAAGATTAAATTATGTTCGGGTACTTTGAAATAACTAGCTACACTTCAGAACGTTAGGACAACTACCATCTTAGTCTCCCCGTGATCATGGCTGCTGTAAAGCAACCGAAACGTCGGGGCAAAGTGTAAACTTAAATATAAATAGTTTTAATTGAAAATATATAGCTTAAATAGTAGTAAAGTTCAATAATAGTAGTGTTAGAGTTTTCAAAATTATGTAATAACAGTGTTTAAAGTAAAATAGACAACGCGACAAAATCCTTATAAAGTGTTTAATTTCAATGTTGAAAAAATAGTTATCAGCTTTGACTACACAAATGACAAAAATCGTTGCGCTAAAAGACTATCGGCTATATTTAACTCTGTACATCCTTCCTAGGTACACTCTTAGATTACTTCATCACATAAATCTCAAAGGCAAAGATAATGACGGATACAAAAAGATTAAATCACACACAGCTAAATTGGGTAAGGTACAACATTTGTCAGTATATATACTATTTAATTTTGAAGCAATGGCGCTGTGAATCCTTTCATCGCAACTCCAAGTCTATACAGCCAATATTAGTACCCAGGGAGCATTTTGGAAACAAATACGAAAATAAATCTTTATATATATATAATATATGTAATTCTTCTGTACGTGTGTTGACAGTGAACTCCTCCTAAACGGCTGGACCGATTTGAATGATTTTTTTTGTGTGTGGATTCGAGAATGGTTTAGATTTGTTTTTTATATTTTTTTTTTTTTTCGCCTGTACAGGACAACGTCTTTCGGGACAGCTAGTACTATTCTAAAAAACTTAAGACTGCGCGAGTGTACTCTTCTTGGTACACTCGAGTAGAGTCGCTCGCTACAAATCTTTTCTTCACTTAGTATGTAAGTACTACACGTTGTCCGTTCATGGACTGACATAGCCTTTTCACCTCTTCACTTCACTAAAGGACCTGTAGTTATTCAGGGAATGTGACAGATACTGATTATTTTATATCAACAATTTACAGAGGGCAAAGCCTCTCAACGGCTGACTGCTATGATGCTTACAAGGAGACTGCTAGCCGAGCGCGGTATTATGGGACTGTACAAGGGAATATCGGCGACCGCAGCCCGTGATGTCACCTTCAGCATTATCTACTTCCCGTTGTTCGCTACACTCGCAGAGCTCGGCGTTAAAGAGAAGAAACCAGGAGCTGTACCGCCATTCTGGTATGCTATTTTTGACACTATTATTATGATAATAACAAATATGACGTCACAGTAGAGCTACTCTAAGTATGGCCACTTCGCCACAGTACAATTAAAAAAAGTAAAGTGCGGTCAGATATTTGATATATTGTTGCCCCGCCACAACCGGTAGTTTCAATTAGTGAAAATATCATAAAACGTATCCGTCAATTTCCATTTACAAGTAAATCGTAATGGTTTATGGACTTTGCACCATAAAAAGCCCTAACTTAATCATTTATAGTATACAAGTTTACTAGAAATATTTTTTGATTATCTAAGTATAGTATTATATTATCTGTGTCTATACTAATATTATAAAGCTGAGAAGTGTGTTTGTTTGTTTGTTCGGTGGAACGCGCTAATCTCAGGAACTGCTGGTACGAATAGAAAAAATATTTTAGTGTTGGATAGCCTATTTATCGAGGAAGGCTATAGGCTTTTCTTGGCTTTTTTTTTTTTTTTTTTTTTTTACGTGGGGGAATGCTATGGCGCATATCCCTCCGCGGGGGCGGGCGGAGGGATTATGTCGGACTCGCCGGGGTAAAAGAAAGATGGAATAATAGTAAAGTACCTCCCGGAATACCGACTAAACCTACCACGGTATTCCTCGACAAAACCACTATCGACGGGGCCGCGCGAATCACATTCGCATGCGGTCGCGACCCCGCCGAGGTTACGGCCCGCCGTGTGAAACGGCAGGCCACTACCCGAAGAGACCTTCCCAAAGGACTCACGCTCAAAAATTCTCTACTGTCTCCCCCCTAGGGGGGAGACGGACTCGACACAGAGGCGCGCGTGGGAACACGCACGCCGCCTCTCGGACCTGGTGCTGAATGGATGGCGGGCAGGCCCACAAAGCCCGCCACCCCCAGGTCAAACCTCAGGGTGGCTGGAGGTCATCGCGCGCCCTCCGGCGCCCGGCTCTGCGGTTGGGGAGAGGATTCAAACGCTCCCTCTCCCGCTCCGCCGCCTCCTTGATGGAGATTACTTCCTCGCAAAAGGAGGCGACGGTATTCCACAACCTCTCACTCCGGACCATAGACTGAACTACGGCCGGGAGCGAGAGGGCAATCGATCCGACTGCCGCGATCAGCTCACGGCGCTGCGATGCCCAGGCGGGGCAAACCGCCAAAGTGTGCAGCGCCGTGTCCTCTACAACGTCGTCGCGGCAGTCACCGCAGTGGTGACAACCGGGCGTCTCTTGCCGGCGTATACGACACAGGAACTGGCCAAAACAACCGTGGCCAGTCAGTACCTGTGTCAGCCGGAAGGTGAGGGCGCCATGCCGCCTCTCCAGCCACTCCTCAAACACGGGACTTACCGCCACGATCGTGGCGTGCCAGGAAGGCTATAGGCTATATAACATCACGTTACAACCCACGGGGGCGGCGCAGTAACCATAAACGCGTGCGGAACTGCGGGCACAGCTAATCGTTCAATATTTTTGACTTTTAGCCTATGCATGTTGTAATCTTCGAGACTACAAGGAAACAGTACAAAACTGAATGAGTAATTTTGTTTTGATATAGTTCCCTACACTATAACATGTAGCGTACTACGTTTGATTTTTGCAACACCAAATAACATTCAAAAGAGAGCAGCTATAGCTCAGTGGGGAGACCAACAGACTGCAATGCAGAGGGTCTCGAGTTCGAACCCACGTCGCGCACCTCTGAATTTCGGAAGTTATATGACTTTTCAAAATTATGTGCGTACCTATTGATTGACAATTATCGCTTCCTCCGTGCCTCGGAGAGCACGTTAAGCCATCGGTCCCGGCTGCCATGAACATCTATGACAGTCGTTATTGGGGAAGTCGACACAAAAGACCCCACTAGGTCGAAGTGTCGCCGGTCTGTACTGACTGCCCCCCACACAAAATAAGATAATATAACATTCAAATAACCTTTTTGTGAAAATCCCATAAAAATTGATTATTTTCGGTTAGAGAAAATAGTAGGCCCTTAGTTCTCTTGTAAGAATGCACTAAAATAGCGGTTACCGTATTACCGTATAGACCATTGTTTCTTAACCTCGGGTCGCGACCAAAATTTGGTGCCATGCGAGGGGCGGGGGAGGTATGACGTAGGTATCGAATTCGCGCGGCAATAACCGATAACCTCAGTTCTAGCGTAATTGTCAATGAGTGCACTTTATTTTTCACACTATTTTAGCGAACCAAGTTACACTAGATCTGCCTAAGTATTACAGAATTGTGTTTGTTGAAATTATTATAATAAAAAGTGTATGTACCACGCATTCTTTACTGCGATTAAATAAGGTATGTATAATTTATATGGTTTCTAATACATTTTGTAGGTTAGAAATAAAATATAAGTATTGAATTCGTTATGAAAATTGAAAATTGTTAATTGTCATAATATTTATGCGAAATTTCCAATGGTAAAATATATGTTTATAAAAAGTAGATGGGTAATAGAAATCTTCAATCTTCGACTTGTTAAAATTGGGCTGAATTCAAAAACGAGCAGCGAGCAGTGAGAGGCGCGGTGCGCGCGTTAGGCGGGTGGGTTTCAAACAAAATAATCTCGATCACGTGATCGCTTGCATATATTATATTCCTTACGCACTGCTCGTTGCCCGCACTTGAATGCGGCCTTAAATTTTATTTATCATTGTTGTTATTGCGAGAATATTTCATATTGAATCTGATTACCTATTAGGTATTCAATAATCGAGGTGTTGTAAGTTAATTGTAATGATGCCTTGTCGTTTATTTCAGATATCTATTTCAATTGAAGAACAGTGTGTTTTTCACCCATTAGTCATGTCAAAACGAATGCTAGCTTATAAGGAAGAGTGTTTTGAAATTGGGATTTATTGAAATAACAGATCGCTCTGGTGTACCGCGTCCACAATGCACGTTTTTTATGCAACTTCTTTCAAATGAATCGCTGACACACAACAAATTAAAAAGACATTTGGAAAGGTCTATCCAACTTTCGTAAATAAACCACTTGCCTTTTGGAAAGAAAAATAATCTCAAGCAAAACGTATGAAACTTGATGCACCATTGTGTTTGGCAACAGTTTCGTTAGAAAAAACTACCTACGCTTCTTTTCAAATAGCTTAAAAAATGCTCAATATAAAAAACCGCATAGTATTGCTGAGGAGTTGATTAAACCAGTCATGGCGAAAACTGTCTGTGGGGATGAAATAGCAAAGAAGCTGGCAATGGCACCAATTTCGAACGATACCGTAAAAAACAGTTCATAACAGATCTCAAAACGGCAATTAAATTTCCTATTCGAATTGACGAATCAGTAGATATCGAAGACTTTCCACAGCTATTAGTCTATGTAAGATACAGAACTGCTCAAAATTTTAATGAAGAAATTATTTTTTATGAAAAGCTGACTGTAACTTCAACTGGGGCTGACATATTTTTATTGGTTGAAAACTTTTTTGAGAAACACCAATTAAAATGGCAAAATTGTGTCGCAATATGTACAGATGGAGCGCCAGCGATGATAGGGAGTCGCATAGGATTTTATGCCAAATTAAAGGAAAAAAAACCACAAGTTGTTACAATACACTGCTTTTTACATCGAGAGAACTTGGCTACACGAGATATGCAGCCAGATCTACACAGGTATTATAGGACGTGATCCAAATTATAAACTTCATAAGGGGACGCGCTTTAAACTCTCGGATATTTCGCTCAATGTGCGAAGAAATGGGTGCAGATCACCAGCATTTATTGTACCATTCAGAAATTCGATGATTATACCGAGGAAAGATTTTAGCCAGAGTTCTTTCTCTTAAAACTGAAATAGAAATATTTTTGACTGATAAAAAACACGAATGCACTTATCGCTTTAGTGATAACAAGTGGATGACAAAACTGGCATATTTAAGTGACATTTTCTACCACTTTAATCAGTTGGACACAGAAATGCAAACAAAATCAAACCGTAATAGACATTTACGATAAAATTACAGTTTTTATGACTAAAATAGGACATTGGCAAGAAAAAATTGCAAATTATCAATTAGTAGCGTTTCCCACATTGAAATTATTTTTGGAAGATCTTAATGACAACCGTATTTTTCAAGAAACCAAGCCTATTTTGTTGGGACATTTGAGACACCTTAAAGATGAAATTACAAGATATATTCCACCGAATATGCATGTCGAGAAATACAGTTAAAAAGAAATCCATTTGAAGTGGATGTGATGGGGATTGAAAATGATACGCCTGGATTGCAAGAACAATTATTAGAATTGCAGGGTAATGGAGTATTAAAATAAAGATTTGCCAGAACGATTATCACGAAGTTTTGGGCACAATTATCTGGAAAGCCTATTTTGACTAATAAAGCTGAGAAAGCTCTGCTACCATTTCCAACTACCTATTTATGTGAATCTGGATTTTCGTGCCTTGCTGTTTTAAAGAGCAAGTACAGAAATGGACTGGATCCTCAGCATGACATGCGCTGCGCATTGTCCGTCAATATAACTCTACGTATTAATCTTCTTTGTTCACGAAAACAACATCAGGGTAGTCACTAATAAATTGTAATTAGAGACCAAATGTCATTAATTTAATTATTATTAATAATAGATAACTCATGCCATGTTTTTTTTATATTTGTTAACTAGTTGATTCCTAAAACAATGTTTAGCTTACTTTGAAAGAAAATGTAGAAAATATATGTTTTATTTGTTATCGGATCGCACGCTTCTAATATTTTTGAAATGTGGGTCGCCTGCCAAAATAATAAAAACTTTTGCTATAATTTAAGTACTCACACACAAACAACTACCTCGCCTACCATATTTAAAGGCTTCTTTATCTAACTTATTTATTTATATATTTGTTCATAGGTGGTCGTTCCTATCTGGTTGCGCAGCTGGCTCGGTGGCCGCACTAACCGTCAATCCCTTGGATGTGGTGAAAACTCGAATGCAAACACTGACTAAAAGTACCGTGGAACTGCAGTACACTTCCATCGTCCACTGCATCGGGTGAGTTTCTTATATGCTATCATTATTGGACGCAATAAACAAAAATTGTTAGTCTATCTGTATATGTAAATTACAAGATATCGAAATCGTAACCGAGACGGGTTCAAATTGTAGATCGGGCGAAATGTTCTTGGCTTCTTTGCAACGTCAACGAGTTTAGACTTGTGCTCAATAAACGTTAATAGGCTAGCGCCCTGTAGCGACACTAGACAGACGAAGAAGTTTAGACGACAGACAACAGGTGACGCTGTACACAATAGGCGTTTATAATCACGCTCGCCATACAATCCTTAATCACGCAGGTGAAGGGTACACAGCGATTAAGTACATATTCAAGTGCCCGACGTCAATAGTTGGGCCGCGACCCGCCAGGCACGATCACTCAGCCTGGTTGGAGAATCCTTCCTTTGTGTTGAAGGGACATCAAACCATGTACCTCCACAGCCCTATTATGAGGGATTTAAAACATAGCAAGTGAAATGTAGATGTAATACTCGTCAGCGTTTGTATGTAACATTTGCCTTTTCTGAATAGCGGTTTTAATCGACGCTTTCCGTCAGCAGTTGCACTTTTTTTACCTCAAAAAATCAGCATTGACATTTAACGTGGCAATGCTACCAGTTTTCTGGGCACTTTTCCAGCCGGCAACGATGCTGAGGAATTTTACAACACAACAACCAGCCATTTACTATAACTAGCGGTCGCCTAGTGGTCAAAATTCGACCAAAATTCCTAAGCTTGCTACTATGTTTTCTGGTTTTCTCTGTTACATATACCTAAATAAGGTAACCATAGTTACAAAGAATTGTACGACGTCAGACGAAAAATGTCGATATACTACGAACGCGATTCGACTGCGTGTGTCAAATGCATGGTTGTGTGCGTGTAGTGTTTTTTCATTAATTTAATGTACATATTTCTAATGCATATTTTATAAAAATATTAGGTTTCGCCCCTCCTTTTCCATATAAACTTTAATTGTGTCAAATGTCATACTCAAAGTTCACGTATTAATATATAGATATTTTTAGTGTCGTTCCTTTTTAATTTTGTTATTCATGTATATATTATAGCTGTTCTGTAGGCTAAGTTAAAAGTATGTTCTGTTCACATAGTAACTTCAATATATTCTTTGTTAAAAATTGCTGTAAGGGATTGATAATCTATTTTTTTATCCACAGGCAAATATTGAAGCATGAAGGTATCACAGCATTTTTCAAAGGAGCAGGATGTCGTATGATGGTTATGGCGCCGCTGTTTGGCATCGCACAGACAGTCTACTATATCGGCTTTGCTGAGCAATTGATGGGCCTCTATGCTACATATGCCAGTTAACATTGTTCTAAACAAATACGAAGTGTAATGTCGCTCTCAATATAAATATTTATTTCTTGCTTATCTGTAGCGAAACATTCAACTGATCTGCTCTGTAAAAAGATATCTTAAATGCAAATATGTCAGGGTAGCTTCGATACTAACCATAAATACTATTTAATCTATTATTACTAATGTATAAAACAAAATAAAACAAAATATACAAAACCCGAATATTTTTACCCCGTATACGGCAGTGAGTTTCATAGTGAAATTTTACAGAATTGCGGTCTTTCAGCGGGTATTTGTATGCAAGATGTCACAAGTTTAAGAGTAAAGAGAGTCGTCTTATAGCAATAAAGGTCGAGAATGCTACTAGTTCTCTATTAATATTCTCAGTGTACATGCCTACAGATTCGACGGCAAATTTTGCCGTATTCACTGATATTTTAAGTGAAATAATTGCCATAAGTGAAAACAGTAATGCGGAATCAGTGTTCATATAGCATCATCAACAGTTACTATTCGGGATGCCAATGTGTAGGGTGAACAGGTTTAAATACTTGGACCACTGGGTTACCGACGATTTAAAGGATAATCTCGATATAGACAGGGAACGTAGGTTGCTGGCTGTCCATTGCAACATGCTGGCCCGCAGGTTTATAAAATGTACAAATTCAGTAAAGCTGACTTTATTCAAAGCATAGGTACTGTCAGACATTCTATACATGCAGCCTGTGGGTCAGTTATAGTCAGCAAGCATACAGCGACCTACGTGTCCAGTACAATAATGCACTCAGGTTGCTACTGGGGCTGCCGTGGAGGTGCAGTGCGTCAAGGATGTTTGCAGAGACATATAGTGACGGCTTCGCCGCAATCATGAGATAAAGGTGCGCATTCTTGATGGCGCGCCTCCACTAATACCATCCTGAGTGTGATCGCCGATCGGTGGGAGACCCCGATGTTGGGGAGATAGATGCAGCTACATGCTGTGATTTAATCATGCATATTAAGTACCCATGTATTATCTACTAACATTAGAATTTTAAGTAAATTGTTAGTTAAATTGTAACACGATATGGTCTTAGTCCGAAATAAACGTATATTATTATTATTAAATATTTCTGCATCTTTTATATTTCATTATTTTCCCCATAATGTTATAATATGTTATAAATAAATATTTTAAGTTAATTTAATATATATATATAGTACATTTATTAGCACCATTTTTAATACATTTACAATGTTATTCTTAAATTATTGTTATTATTATACCACAAAAATAATCCCTTTATTTTACGCGTACCCGAGTTACTCCGTGGGGCGGGCAGAGGGGTCATGTCGTGCTCGGGAAGGATGGAAAGTCCGGGGTCCTGGCGACAAAACCTACCACGATGTTCCTTCTCACGGATCTATGGCCGGGGCGTCGGGATCGCTAGCGCATTCATACTGCCTCGGCAAATCTTGGCTGCCTTGTTAAAATTGCTTGTCCTTCATCTGGAGAGGCGCGCGCGGAGCATGACGCGCCGCCGGTGCCGTCTCGGGCCTGCTTCTGCTCGGGTGACAGACTGCCCTAGTCTACCGCTCCAGGCTAGCGCTCCGCCCGCCACCTCCTTAGCGAGCATTCCTACCTCGCAGTAGGAGGCGGCGGCTACCCATGCGCTCTCACTTGCGACCATAGACTCAACCCTGATCATAATCACGAAAATAATCGTTGGACCCGTGGCATACAATCTTAACATTACAGGTTCAGTAGTCGGGTCGTGTAAAATGTTATTAAGTGGGTTTTTTTTAAAGTTCTCAATAACCTCGTGTTTTCTAGAAATGCGGTGACGTAAGCCTTTGTGTAGTACTTCAGAGGTGGGCATCAGTGCTGAGGGTCTAAACTGTCGATGGTTATAATAATATCAGCCCTGTATATAAACTGCATCACTGCTGGGCACGGGCACCTTCTCAGAGTGAGAAGAGTTAGGCGTACTCCACCATGCTTGCCTAGAGCGGATTGGCAGACTTCACATATCTTCGAGAACATTATGGAGAACTTTCAAATATGCAGGATGGCCTGCGATGGTTTCCTTCGCCGATAAAGCGAGCGATAGTTAACTTTGTAGTTTCTTTTTTTTTTAATCATCTCCCATACTAGGGTTAGTTCCTGTGTCGCGAGGCACTTTACAAACATACAAACAACGGACACAAAGAACACACTGACTCGAAACAAATATTTGTGGTGCACACAATTTTTTATCCCGTGTAGGATTCGAAACCACAGCACTCGGTGTGGCGGCAGCGGCGAGGCGACCACTTAAACCAAGTCAAAAAATTGAATACGCATATAACTCCGAAAAGTCAGTGCGTCGCAGTCCGACGGACTCCTTCAAGGTTATCACTGCTGTAATGGTTAAGACTCAAAAAATGGGAAGCTCTACCCAATACGTACAATATAATTATGTATACTCGTAAAGTTAGTTTCTGTCGTCATAAAACACGTAATTATGTATCTAAAATAATTGCGTAGGTATTTAATTTTTTACGTGTAAGATTGATGATTAAAAAAGACGCATCTGCCAGTACTTTTATTACAATAAATATTTAATATAAAAATACTGGCAGATACGTCTTTTATCATTATGACGACAGTAAACACTCCATGCACTAAGTCAGGGAAACGAAAGTTACAATTTTACTTTTTTTTACGGAATGGAGCTGTCAAAGTCAAAACAATAATGTCAAATTTAATATAGAGATGTGACAAATAATATTAATCTCTGTCATCTGTCACTCACTTTATGATCTGCAGTGAATGGAGTTTTTACTTGCAATCAGTCTAATTTAGAGGTTCTATTTTATATTATTTTATTATGGTTTGCATATGACATTATTCGTGTAAATACCTAACTGATCTTTTTTTTTATGTGTTGGAATGCATTGACGCATTCCCCGCCGCGGGGGCACGCCCCCGGGGGCAACCCGGAGGGGTTATGTCGGTCTCACAGGGTTTTCTTTTTCTTGCCAAAATGACCACGCTCCGCCTGATGGTAAGCAGTCGTGTGGTCTAAAAGCAGTGGCCTCCACATCGTCCTCATAGCAGCCGAGGCAATGTTGGGGTCTCTACTTTGACGGCCTGAGAAGGTGCTTTTTCACGTCACGCTTAATGGACCCAGAGGCAGAGAATTCCATGCCTTGATCGTTCGGCAGAGGTATAAGGACCCAAACTTGTTGGTACGCGGTACGGAGTAAAAGAAAGATGTTGAAATGATGATAATGGACCACCCGGAATACCGACTAAAACTACCACGATGTTCTTCGACAAAACCGCTATCGACGGGGCGGCGCGAATCATTTGCGCATGCGGTCACCGAGGTTTCAGCCTGCCGTATGAAACGGCAGGCCACTACATGAAGAAACCTACCCTTTTGCACTCCTCAATCATAAAACCCTACTGTCTCTCCCTGGAGGGGAGACGCACTCGACACAGAGGCGCCCGTGGGAACACGCGCGCCGCCTCTTGGATCTAGAGCTGATCGGATGGCGGGCAGGCCCACGAAGCCCACCACCCCCAGGTCAAACCTCAGGGTGGCTGGAAGTCATCTCGCGCCCTCCGGCGCCTGGTTCTGCGGTTGGGGAGAGGGTTTAAGCACTCTCTCACTCGCTCCGCCGCCTCCTTGATGGAAAACTCCATATTTACATTAATGAGCTCTATAATATGTCTATTGAAAACTGTTAAATAATTACGTATGCCAACGACACTTCCCTGCTAATTGAAGGAGTAGATTGGGTCCAATGCTATAAAAATGCCGAGGCGGCTTTATCACGTATAATGGAATGGTTGTAAAATAACTTACTTTCGCTTAACCTCAGCAAAACAACTTATTTGTCATTTGCTATAAAGTAAAATTTATTCCCTTCACCTTCAATTAATATTAAAGCCCATGTATGTGACCGCACTTCTATTTGTAACTGCAGTCCCATCACTAAGTCGAGCAGCTTTAAATATTAAGGTGTGTATATTGGCCAACATCTGAATTGGCACAAACACCTGTCCACACACCAATAGAACACGCAAGCTTATCTATATCTTCAAAGGTCTCCAGATATGGATATGTTAAAATTGGTATACTTAGCTCTTTACCAATCGATCTTAACGTATTGTATCCCCGCTTGGGGTGCAGCCGCTGAGTGCTATTTAATAAGACTTGAACGTGCGCAAAGAATAGTCATCATCATCATCATCATCATTTCAGCCTAATGCAGTCCACTGCTGGACATAAGCCTCCCCCAGGGTGCGCCACAAGGCCCGATCTCCCGTTTTCGCCATCCAGTCACCACCAGCCACTTTTTTCAGCAAAGAATAGTGCTGAAAGTTATTTTCTCACGGTCGCTTAGATATCCTACGACACAGCTATATGCGGATTCGAATATGCTAATAGTTCGACAGCTGTATGTTCTTATATCCATCCTGCGTAACAGTAAAATGTCAGCCTCATCGTTCCTTATACTAATCTAACTATCAGAAATATAAATCATTTGTGCAAAAACATGTTATAAATAGCTACAGGTGGTTTTGATGTAGGTTCAGCTAAAACACTTGATAATGCTCCAATATCTTTTATATTTATTACAAATAATTGCACAAATGAGTTCTTTTGCCTCTGATATCTATCGCACTCTGCTAGCAAGTGTTGGACATCTTTAATGATTCCACACACCTCCCAATTAGGCGAATCAACTTTCTTCATGAGATGTCCAATCTTTCTAGATGGGTAGTGCCCTGAGCGTAACCTATGTGCTACAACTATTTCCTTTCTACTTAACCTACTATTTAAGAACCAAGGTACATTGGGAGGCTCACATTGTATAGTCCTGTACCAAATTCCTTTTTCTTTACTTCTGACATCAAGGTACTCTTTAAAATTCTCCCAGCATTTTTGATTATACTTTCCTAAGTGCTCTGAATACATTGGCTTAAATATAATATTTTTCCCCGTTGATAGTTGCTAATTTTGCTAACATGGCAGCCTCCTCATTACCTTGCAGACCAATATGTGAAGGAACCCATTGCAGTTTCAGATCTTTCCCAGTAGAATTAAATTCATGTATTTGCTTTAAAATAGCATAAGCTATCAATGCACCTCTGTGACCAGAGGCGCCCACACAACCACCTTTTCTCTGTTTAGCGTTATTAATAGCTTCCGAAACTGCTATGAGCTCCAGCATCATAATAGATGTATTTACATTTATTTTAAACATACTCCTGGTTTTGGAACTTGCATCAAAAAATGCTGCACCCTGACCATTAGCACTCTTTGACCCGTCGGTAAAATATATATAGCAGTTCTTATAATTTATATTTATTTCTTTTATAACATTAAATTTAAGTGATAAATAAATTTAACTATAATCTAAATTATTTTTGGCTTTCTTCACTGACTCTACTTTACTTTTGATATTTTTCCAATTTGAATATAACTAGGCCATACACTTAAGCTAAACATTTCTAAAGGGTATGATGAGTGAAGCGCGTCTCCTTTGCAATCATTGCAGACTGTAGCAATTAAAGGTCTTGTAGTGTAGTAGTACATATATAATACGTATGTCTATCTTATAAAAGTAGTGATCACCAGTGTATTTACTGGAGAATAAATCTGACAAGTGAACTAACAACATCTTTAATTTCTCTCTCGACACCCATCCTTACATGGCGACCCTGCCAGTGAGCGATCGGGTTCGCGTTGCATTCCGATCGCCTAATAAGGAATTGTGATTTTAAACATTGTCACAATAACGTTGTAATTATGATTTCGTTAATATTACTGCGTATTCGCGTCGGACGTTCTATCGAGAAGATTTGTGTACATTTGTTTGTTACGAAAAATGGGTAAGCAGCAGTCAAAAGAAGAACCTATAATCATCGCACAAAACGCTAGCGGTGGTAACAACGCTTCATCATTGGAGCAAATGACACAACATACCAGTGTCATCACCTGTATCCTGGGGGTGATATGTCTCATCCTGATTATCGCATTACTATACTTCGGGTTTCGGCTGTATGGCAAATGTCATAGAGAGTGGATACGAAGAGAGATACATGAAGACAACCTACGGCGGTCGAGCAGTTGGTTTCGGCGTCGATACGAGGCCCATGGTTCGGCTCGTACCAAGGAGGATCAGCCAGGCGTGACAATAGTGTAATACAGTGTCGATAAAAGGAAAAGTGTTTAAAATATTTTGTGTAACTCATCCGTAGTGATTGATAAAATGGAGTCTTTTAATTTAGTATGAAAACGGCAGTCGCCTTACTTCCAGTTATGGATGATAAGGAAAATGTTACAAAATAGCTAATTTCTGCCATAGAGTTATATAGCTCTCTACTTGATGACAAATCAAAACCTATTCTTATCAATTTTATATTAAAAACCAGGTTGTCTGAGAGCGCCAAATTACGATTAGCTCAGCATTATGATACAGTATAACTCCTTGTTGATGATATGACAAAATATTTAATATCTAAAAAGTCTTTCACAGCTCTACAAGAACAATTGATGCGGTGTAAACAAAATCAGCGGGACATCGAGGACTATGGTAAGGAAATTGAAATTTTATTTGCTGATTTGACCATTTCGCAAGCCGATTGGGATACAAAAAAGTATGACGTAATTAAGCCACTGAATGAGAAAATGGCTATCAAACTATTTGCCACCGGGTTGCGAAATAGGCACATAAGCACTATTATTCCCGCCAGGAATTATGAAACATTGAAGGATGCTATCCGAGGTGCGGCTGATGAGCAGACATCCATGTATCCAGAGGCCAGTATCATGAAATTGACGAACAGGGAATATACCCGTAACAATATATCATATTCATCTAGAGGACGGTGTTTTCAGGCACGCGGTGTCTACAATAACCAGCGTGGCCAGTTCCCTTCGCGTAGTTATGGTTACCCTAATCGAGCGCGTGCGCAGCCGCGAGGCAGCTACTATCGAGGTAACCGAGGCTCTAGAGGTATGTACATACATAACAATTATGCTCGTAGTAATCGCAGACGAAACTATGTAACTTCGATTATGGTACGTGATACACAAAATAACAGTACTAGTACTGTACCTAACACCAGCCAATTTTTTCGTGAACAACAAGAATAATCATGTCAATATTTGTTATTATAATAATTATAATTCTATTTCTTTGTCACTTGGTAACAGGTCATATAATTGGTTAGTTGATACGGGTGCGTCACTTAGCGCCATCAAATATGAGACATTGCATCAGAATAACATTCCATTCCAATTAGGGAAAGTAACAATAAACGGAGTATGTGGTGAACTTTGCTCTGTAGGTTTTGTTGATTTAAGATTATCATTTAAGGACATGGAATTTATACACAGGTTTCATGTATTCCGAGATTTATGTTGCGTGAGTGATGGAATTTTAGGTTTAGATTTTTTGAGAAAATATAACGCCAAATTGAATTTAGAATTGGATATTTTAACTTTATTAAATAATGGTACTGAAATTTGTTTATCTTTACAACCAAGTGTGAGAGGTGAAAATGTATTAATTTATCGCCCAGATGTGAATCACTGCATTTTGTATCGACAAGATTGAAAGATGAATGCTTGGTTTTACCTAAACAATTATGTGAAGGTGTTTTTACGGCTGCATGTATCGCAAGGCCTAAAAATGGTAAAATACCTATTCAAATATTAAGTACGCGAGAGGAGGCTATTAGTTTAAGTTATTTTTGCCCTGAAGTAGAAAACTTGAAGGATTATTCATTACTTTCTTTCGACAAGACTACCATCGATGCGGATAGAGTAAAAAGGTTATTTATGAGCTAAAATTAAGTTATTTAAATAAGGTAGAACAGTTTCAGTCAAATTGAGAAAATCTGTGCTAAATTTGCCGATGTTTTTCATTTAGAAGGTGATAGGTTAACAACATGTAACATTTATCAGCAATCAATAGTATTAAAACCTAACACAGTGCCCGTTTATAAAAAACAATACCGATTGCCAAAGTCTCAAAAGGAAGAAATTCAAAAACAAATTAGGAAAATGTTACAGGACGATATCATTGAAGAAACAACAAGTGAATGGACTAGTCCTATACTTTTGATGCCGAAAAAATCAGATTCCAACGAGAAAAAGTATAGACTCGTAGTAGATTACCGAAAGTTAAATGAAAATATTGCGGATGATCGTTTCCCTCTCCCCAACATAGTTGAAATTCTAGATTCGCTATTAGGTGCTATTTATTTCAGTCACCTTGACCTTCAAAATAGTTACTATCAATTTGAATTGGATCCAAACAGCAGAAAATGCACTGCTTTCACGTTTGATAAGCAATACCAAATGAAAAGGATTCCAATGGGTCTTAAAACCAGTCCTCAATCAGGTACCGCAATAGGTTCTGTTTTATGCAATAGTGATGGTCGCCCAGTAGCGTATACAAGTCGTAGCTTTTGTAATGAATTTGTTGATTGTTTGTCAAGAGAAATAAATAATAAAAATTCATTGTCCGGACCACAACTACATATCCTTAAAGGTGTTAAGAGAATCATTTCTAATGATGACAAAAAGGTAATTATTAATGACTACCATATCCTACCAACTAGTGGTCATGCCGGAATAAGAAGAATGCTAAATAACATCAAAAAATCTTATTTCTGGCCTAGAATGGAACGTGACGTTACTGATTTTGTCACTAAATGCAAGAAATGTCAAATGCAAAAGCATTCTTTACCCGTTAAAGAGCCTATGGTGGTAACAAGCACTGCCACAGGTGCATTTGATAAGATATTTTTAGATTTAGTGGGGCCCCTAGATAAGGATTGGTAAGGACGCTGTCACCATGCTATGGTAACTGAATAAGATTTAGTGGAAATATTGAGATCATCTAGCAACACTGTTTTTGACACATCATGTTCGACGATTTCTAACAAGAAAATTTTCGATTTATGCGTTTGCTTAAAGTTAATTTCTTGTTTTACTGTGTATTTGTGATTTTTCTACAACCTATTACATTGAGATAAACTTAGTTCCTACGGCCAGGCATCGAGAATACCTAAAAATGCTAAAGACTTCTATTTTGTGGTGAATTTGATCAATTTTGTCATTATGACTTATAGATCATGTTGTGTACCAGGATGTTTGGTGAAGTTTGGAGACGGTAAACGGACTGTGATGATGCTGTTAAAATCGCAGCGCATAATTATTTAATTATTATATGACTCACAAGAGAAAATAAAAAACATACACATTATTTTTTGTTTATTTTTTCATGTTCCCCCCATATATTCCATTTTATAACTTGATTAATTTATATGCTGCCTATATTTGTATGCATACAAAAATAGGCAGCATATAAATTACAGTAAAATTATAAAAAATTTAAATGAATAATGCAGGTGTCTATATACGTATATACACGTATGTATGTATAGGTTACTTTGACGTCTTCAGTTTAGTTCATGACACTGCTACTTGGCGGCAGCACTTATGCAGACCTCTAGCGAGGCTCGAGTTGCCTATCTATATAGTATTGTAATCTATGGCTGTCACCGTAGCAAAATCATTCGTGGAAAACTTCATTCTCAGGTATGGTATACCGCGAGAAATCGCGACAGATAAAGGTTCAGAATTCATAGCATCAACAATGAGTGAGGTTTGTAAATTACTTGGTGTTAAACAATTATTTTCAACCGCTTATCACTATGAGTCTATAGGTGCACTTGAAAATACACATAAAAATTTAAATTAAGCATTTAAATTTTCTTCTGATACAGACTAATAATATTTCTAGAGAATGGAGCACTTGGGTTCCATTTTGGTCTTTTAGTTATAATACTACTGTACACACATCTACAAAATTTACTCCATACGAATTGGTTTTCGGAAAAATGTGTAAATTACCTACAAATTTATTTCAATAAGTTGAACCTCTGTATAATACTGATGATTATCCACTAACCTTGAAATATAGACTGCAAAAATCTCACGAACAGGCTAGGCAGAATTTGTTATTGTCAAAAGTAAAACGAAAACATAATTACAATAAGCAAATAACTCCAACTGTTTACGAACCTAATGATTTAATTCTATTGCGAAATAAGAATTGCAACAAATTTCAGAATGTTTATATTGGTCCGTTTAAAGTTTTAGATGTAAAATAATTAGAGACAATAAAATTGTAACAGTTCATAAAAATAGAACCAAATTGTATAGAACTTAAACATTGTATCATTTACCCTGTGTTTTTATAACCTTTAATTGTCTATTTACTTATCATAAATATTGTATGTTTTAAGTTAAAAGGAAATTGTATAATGAAATAAAATAAAACATTGTGTATTATTTTATTTTTTTAAAGAAGGGAGGTGTAGTGTAGTGGTACATATATAATACGTATGTCTATCTTATTATAAAAGTAGTGATCACCAT
This sequence comes from Catocala nupta, assembly GCA_963675205.1. Taxonomy (NCBI): domain Eukaryota; kingdom Metazoa; phylum Arthropoda; class Insecta; order Lepidoptera; family Erebidae; genus Catocala; species Catocala nupta. Next base: position 13,732,963 of record OY776100.1, on the reverse strand, counting down.
TGTATTTACTATCTTTAATTTCTCTCTCGACACCCATCCTAACAGTCTCTTCTTATGGTTCCAATACGTATTTTGGTAAAGAGTGTTAATGTCCGCTAGCAGCTTACAAGTTACATCATTTGATGATGACCTACATTTCAGATAATATTTATATGCTAGGTATAATCTACGTATATACAAAGGATATATGTTTAATTCCGACTCCGTAACATGGATAGGTGTGCTTTTTATAAATCCTCCAACTGTTCTTAAGGCCTGATTTTGAATTTTGTCCAACTTATACAAATGGCTTTTTGCACTACTGTCATATAAAAAAACAAGCAAAGTCTATTCTGCTCGTTATTAGTGAAATATATAGGTAGGGCACGTAAATGTTTAGGGTGTATTCCCCAAGAAAGTCCAGTTAATATTTTCTATATATTTAGTATTTTAGATGTTTTACAACAAATTTCATTAATGTGCTTGCTTCATAATAATGAACGATTTAGCCATAATACTAAATATTTAATGTTATCAATTGATGGAATTAATCTATTATTTTTGGATTTTTTAATAAGGACCATATGTTATTGCAAACACGGTAACCTAAGCCTAAGCTGTCTAAATTTCAACTTAAACTTGTACTCAAGGATTGTCTTAAAAACATACATTCCCTAATACTGAGGAACTCCGGTTGGGGAATTAACAGTTGGATAATACACATACACGGTTATGTAGAAAAATACTCTAACACACTCATACTTATTTATATGTATATACACTCACATAACATCCTTATATACTTCCACTTACACACATACACATACGTCACACAACATTAATTATAAATCTCACACTTTTATTAAAGCAGACACTTGCAGATTATGTATTCCTACTATACTATAAAGAAAGATATATTTCTCCATTTTTACTAGCCCTTTTTTGCACTTAATATTTTTGTACTATTTGGGTGTCCGAGCTTCGCTTGACCCACTTGTGAGATTACCTCTTTGGATTTTTGCTGTGGCAACACCGAATCCCTGCCAGGCGGGCTTCCTCTCCCGCCGCGCACCTCCCCCGCTCTGCGCGTGCGACGATCTGACAGCGCCGGGCGATAGCTTCACTCAGTACGTCTTGGATTTTTGAAGTGAATAGTTGTGGTGAACAAAACAGTGTAGTAGAAAATAAGTTTATTATTTCGAAATTGTACTTCTGTTTTAAGGCAAGAACTACCACAATTTCATTTTAAAAGTAAGTAACTTAATTAATACGGGTAAGCCCTGTATTTTTATTGCGATCGACCGCTCTCTGGACGGCAATATCGCAAACAATGATAAAGTTACTAGGAAAGCCCTAGACTTAGTTTCATTGTTATTTAAAGGCAGCCGACAGTCGGCTGTGCGAACAGCCGACATGACGTCTGGCCGAAGTAATCACAGCCGACGCCGGCTGAACTCAGTCTACCGTCGGTTGCTTATTAACAATCAGCTGCGTCTTTTACCAGTCTGTTAACAGTGTCGCGTCATTACCGACATCTCTCAGGAAGGTATTTACTATACTACATTGTTCTTCTAGATGACGCAAACTACTATGGGCGCGTTGGCGGATTGGAGTCCCCCAATATGTGAGGAGAATTTCTTCAAAAATGTAGTACAAATCCTGAACGAATGTTTTCCAACTGATTGGAGATCTTGGGTGGTCAATGACCTCACCTACGAAGATCTTTTCGGCGATAAAATCTCTCCTGACCAGGAATGCAGACTACGGTTTGCTATACCGACGGTTAGCCTGGCCAAGGCTCACAATGGAGAAATTTCCCTCAGCGAGCGTCGCTACAAAAAAATTAAAAGAATACTCCTAAACTGGCCACTGGGTCGTGCGCTAATTTATGTGCCACTGCATGTTGCCTCGAAGATGCATCCTGTTAACGCCTATAACAAATTTTTGGACATTCTGAAAATTTTAAAACCTCAATTTGTCTCTCGACATGAGGCCTCCAAAAGTTTAAATGCAGAAGCACGAGATATTGAGAATGGTACTTCTTCTTCCTCCAGCAGCTCTTATGCCTCCAAGAGGAGTCACAGTCCAGATCCGCCGGCTAATGTAAAGAAGGCCAATTTAGATGATTTAATAGCTAATCAGAACGCCATGTTCCAAAAGCTATGCCACGTGGTGATGGCTACGAATGAATTTGTACATCAACTGCTTGATAGGCAAAACCGGTCCTGCTCTCCTCAGTCGCAGGATACTGTCACGGATATGTGCTCGAAAGACATTGAGGAGGACGATAATTGGACCGCACCCCCAATAGTCGAAGAATTGGAAGCTGAAAGGGAGCTACATGCCGATGATCCAATTCAATTAGATGAACTAGAAGACTTTGCCCCTGGTACCAAGGAAACCGAGGCCAAAATCACCAAGGCTGACGATATTTTCGTTAAGCAAGGGATTAATTGTCAAAGATTTAATAGTGATGGCTGGCAGAACATAAGATATGCTGAAGTTCAAAAGATATTTCAGGCCTCTCCGGCCTTTACTGCCCTAAAAACGAACAGCAACTTAGCTACCGTCACACCACCTTGGCAACTCGTAACCATATTGGAAAAAATGGATCTATGCCTTGGTGCCATTACACATGGACTTCTGCAACAGCGTCAGACCTTCCAAGAAATTTATCAAAAAGCAGAACCTGGAGTTAAATTATATATAAGTAAAAATTTCTTGACTGCGGATTCCTCATTCCGCAAGATCTCAGACGCTCTGTTGCAATACAGTTGTGGAAAACGGGCAGAAGTGATTCAACAAAGGAGAGGAATTTATAAACCCCAGAATAAAACGCTGAATGAATTATTGCACTCAATTCCTCCTTCCGAGCAACATTTGTTCGCTGAGCCTCAGCTCTCAGAGCTTGTGAAAGAGCAAGGAGGCGTTACAAAGCTTTTTCCTGGTAAATTCAGAAAAGTGACAGCCACTTCGACTTCTACCCATCGAGGGCCAGCCAGGAGACCACCAACGACAACATCAGCCGTTTCTAAAGAAAAAGTACAACAACCCTCCAATAGCTACCAAAACTATAGGAACTCCCGCAATACCCGTACAGTCGACAAGTCTCGATTTCCCACAAAACGCGCAGCGGTTAAGCAAATAAAAATAAAAAGTTCTAAGTTCCAAGCAGGGCAGGTGAGTAACAAACTTCACGTTTGGAAAACACTAGATGCACCGAAGAACATTCTAGCTTTTATTGCGGGGTATCGCATACCCTTTACTAGTCGGCCACCATTATATAAGTTCGACAAAGATATTTGTTTGCGATATCAAACGATGCCGTCTCATGAAATATCTCATGAAATTCAAAGTATGCTTGAATCTGGCGCGGCCCGTATAGCTAGTAATAACACAGGCTTTTTATCCCACATATTTTTACGAAAAAAGTCGGATGGTTCCAATCGTCCCATATTTGATTTAAGAAACCTAAACCATTACTTGAACCCACCTAAGTTTCGCCTACTTAATCATTTTAAAGTTCCCTCCTGCCTAAATGTCATGGACTACATGATAAAAATTGACTTATCGCAAGCTTATTTCCACATCCCAATCGCAGATTCCCATCGCAGGTTCTTAGCTTTTGTCTATAAGAGTGTTGTTTATGAAATGAATTGCTTACCATTCGGCTTAGCTACCGCTCCTTGTACATTTGCAAACATAACTAACTGGTTAGCAAATTATTTCAGAAAGGAAGGCATTCGTATCATAGTATACTTAGACGACTTCCTGCTGATGCACACGAAACCATACATTTTGCAAAAACAATCGTATCAAGTCATAAAGACTCTTTTAAGACTGGGTTGGTGCATCAACTTCAAGAAGTCAATACTCACTCCAACAAAGACCTTAGAATACCTTGGCATATTATGGAAAACCGACGAAAATGTCAAATGCCTTCCAAAACCCAAAATCAACAGGATATCAGAGCTATTGAAGAAAATGCTGTGGAAAAACTGCTGGACTTGGCACTCAGCCAAAATTATGTTAGGTCATATAAATTTCGCAGCTTTCGTAGTACCTCTCGGCAGACTCCATTGTCGTCGAATTCAAATAGAGGCAAATCTACTACCAGAAGACAGCAGAAACAAGAGCTTTCCATTACCAGTAACGGTGGTACAAGATCTTCGATGGTGGCTATGCCATATCGACCAAGTATCTCCGATTCATTACAAAGAACCATCATTATACGTAACAACAGATGCATCGGACCAAGGTTGGGGTGCCACGGTAAACGATCAAAAGATGATCGGAACCTGGAACGCGCAACAGCTATCGTGGCACAGCAACCGGAAAGAACTCTGGACATTGAAAGAGACACTCAGAAGGATCGCACCAACTCACAGCAGCCAAACATGGTTAGTGCAAACAAACAACAAATCTGTCGCTGCTTACATCACAAAAGAAGGAGGGACAAAATCCCGAACTCTGTTACTTTTAACGAGAGACATACTTATGATGGCTCATCAATACGAGATACATATTACGGCTCGCTACCTCCCAGGCAGATACAATTTAGCAGCCGACAGCCTGTCAAGAAATCAGTCAATCCCAGAATGGACCTTGTCGCCACAGATGATACAGACGATCTTCCGAAAGTGGGGCAAACCATCAATAGATCTCTTTGCGAGTTCCCAATCTGCAGTGGTAGACCGATATGTGAGCGAAGATGCTCGAGACCAAACATGTGTCTTTGTAAATGCGTTCAGCAGGAATTGGCATTACAAACTCGGCTGGTTGTTTCCCCCGCCCTCACTCATACCCAGAGTGCTGCGCCATCTACAACAGAGTTCAGGAGTTTACCTCCTAGTAGCTCCGAAGTGGGACAAAACATTTTGGAAATCGGAGTTGAAACAGAGAGCGTTGAGCCCTCCGTTCAAAATCTGGAACTTACGCAAGCACTTGATAGATCTCCGTACAGGAACACATCCATCAGCTGTGGAAAAGTTAGATTTGCAGGTTTGGAAGATTCTGGCTGGTCCCATCTAATAGAGTCATGGGAAAACCATAATAAAACCTTGTTGGAGTCAGCATGGCGTAAGTCAACGTTAAAAACTTATCAGTCAGCATGGGAAAGATGGCGCACATGGACAAACGGAAAATGCGCCGTTGATAACCCGACACCAGATGATGTAGCTAAATTTATTTGCTTTTTACATAATGACGTAAAGTTAGCCCCAAGTACGATCGCGTTACACAAATCCGTCGTTCTGATGTTCGCGAATCCGTTGAAGGCAGCAACGCTAGCCAGCCATCCATTGGTAAAACAGCTGATGAAAGCAATAGCTCTAACCAAAGTACCGCCTAGAAAACCTTCAACCTGGAATGTCGGGTATTTGATTGATTATCTACAACATTATAATATCGATGTCAGTAGTTTATTCCAAATATCTCGACATGTTGCTACACTTTTATTATTGTGTTCAGGCAGACCAATACACGATCTAACCCTCTTGGGCATATCATCACAGTTGTATGAAGATAGGGAAGATCACATTGTATTATGGCCAAAGTTCGGCTCCAAAACTGATTCGACTACTTATCGACAAGCAGGTTGGCGCTTATCGAACGAGGGACCTACAAAACTTAATCCAGTCTTCTGGATCAGAACGCTCATTAATATATCACAAAATCGAAGAATGGCCAGACATAATTTAAATTCTTTATTTATCACGACTAGAGGTAAGGTTAAAGAGGCATCACGCACTGTCATTGCGGGCTGGTTGAAATCTTTGCTTCGGGAGACCCAGATAGAAGATTCTCCAGGTAGTTTTAGAGCTGCGGTAAACTCGGCTATCTGGATGAATAACAACGTGAATATAGATCAGGTAATGGAGAGAGGTAACTGGAGGAGCAGGGATACTTTCCTTAAACATTATTTTAAAGAAATTCGTAGTCACGAGAGTACTACAAAAATGACTGATTTATTTTCGACGATATAGATCTCAAAATGTGCCATTCCAGTATAATCAAATGACTGATTTATTTTCGACAATATAGATCTCACAATGTGCCATTCCAGTTTATACTTAAGTTCCTGCTCTCTTATTATATCAATGAATGGTATAATTATTTTGTTATTGTCACTGTTAAGGATGATTTGAGAATTTAGATAATTATTTACCTACGTGAATAAGAAAAGCATTGTTTTTTGTTGTGTTATTTACCCTTATTGTATATTTGATAATACACTTTTGATTATACGTTACATGTGTATTTGTTTCATTAATATAAATCCCTTACAACAGAATGATACATACATGTCACAGTACGTCAAACAGCGCCGGCAGAGAATAAACACGTCTCACAACAAGTGGGTCAAGCGAAGCTCGGACACCCAAATAACACCGTTTTCCCCCCGAAGGGTAGAAAACGAATATTTGGGTTCCAGCGGAGCTTGACCCACTATATTTTAAAACCTTGCCGGCTGTGAGAGAGTACTGAGTGAAGCTATCGCCCGGCGCTGTCAGATCGTCGCACGCGCAGAGCGGGGGAGGTGCGCGGCGGGAGAGGAAGCCCGCCTGGCAGGGATTCGGTGTTGCCACAGCAAAAATCCAAAGAGGTAATCTCACAAGTGGGTCAAGCTCCGCTGGAACCCAAATATTCGTTTTCTACCCTTCGGGGGGAAAACGGTGTTATTTATGAGAATATGATTGAAACCATTTGTGAGGCTTATATAAATGTAACTATCAGAAGGTAGCACTGGCTTCTAAGATACAGGTCCATACCTAGTTTAGAAGGGGATTAAATATAAAGATCATCAAAAATACTAATTGCACAGCAAAATATGCTTACTAAAATATATCATAACGAGCACCTATACGCCTCAAATCACTGCATTCCGTCTCGGAAGGGTTGGGTTATGTTAGGTTCCTTCTTAAACCCATCCAAAAATAGGAGCCCCGCGTAGCAGGGCGCCGTCTACTTTGATCTCTTTAAATATATTTTGCTGTGCAATTAGTATTTTTGGTAAGCATACTTTGGTGTGCAATTAGTATTTTTGGTGAACCAAGGCAAAAAAATGAGGATCAGTTAAATACTACCCGTTTAGAAGTCAGGGTCTCCAGTTTGTTATGTATTTCTTAAGCCCTAAATGTTGAACCTAGATTACGTGTTATTCTTATGGAGTAATAAACTTTATTATTATTATATTACTTCCTCACAGAAGGAGACGACGGCGTTCCACGACCTCTCACTCCGTACCATAGACTGAACTACGGCCGGGAGCGATAGGAAAATCAATCCGACTGCCGCGATCAACTCACGGCGCTGCGATACCCTGACGGGGCAATCTGCCAAAGTGTGCAGCGCCGTGTCCACAACAACGTCACGGCAGTCGCCGCAGTGATGACAACCGGGCGTCTCTTGCCAGCCTATACGACACAGGAACTGACCAAAATAACCGTGGCCAGACATTACCTGTGTCAGCTGGAAGGTGAGGGCACCATTTCGCCACTCCAGCCACTCCTCAAACACGGAACTTACCGCCACGAATGTGCGTGCCCGAAATACCTTATCTAACTTAACTAATTTTTACACAAATAATACCAATGAATATACCTTATACTTGTACTAGATTTTTCCCGCGGCTTCGCTCGCGAATAGGTTAGATAACAGTACTTTTTTCAATGAAAGGTTCTCTGTATCATTTTCTGTAACCCTGACATCGTGTGAAATTTCATGATGATCGGTCATGTAGTTAAGGCGTGAAAACGTAACAAAGAATCTCACATATATATTTATATTATTAGTTAGGATTAATAGGATGTGTTGTTAAATAAAATTCAGCTTAAAATCTAAGTCATATTTCATGTAATTCCACACAATAGATCCGATGAGATGTGGAATTAGATGAAACATAGAGATGAATTCAAAAAGCTTTCGACAAGCTTGACCATGAGTTACTTTTTACTACAATAGCTTATAATGGGATTTGGGGCAAATTACTTCGTTGGTTCTCTTCTTATATCACAAAAAGTTGTTGTCGAGGGACATCGCTCAACATCTGTGACGGTTTCATCTGGTGTACCCCAAGGTTCAATACCAGGGCCCCTTTTATTTTTTTTGTTTATAAACGACATTAGTGACTATTCCATACACTCAAAATGTTTACCATATGCTGATGACTTAAAGATTTATTAAAGGATTAAGAAACAATTTGACTGTATTCTACTACAAGATGACCTAAACACTCACTGACTATTGTACAAAAAATAAACTATTTCTAAACATGTCCGAGTGCTTCGCAATTAAATATCATTCACAAAAAATAAAAACGTGATATTTAAAAAATACAAAAAATAGAATTAACGAAAAATTCCATTGTGCGGGAGCTTGGGTATCTACTGAACCAGAAACTGCACCTTGATCAACATATTATAATAATAGTAGCTGTCCGGACAGATGTTGTCCTGAACAGGCGAAAAAAAAAAACCAAATCTAAACCCTCCTCGAATCCACTTCAACACACACAAAAAAATTCATTCAAATCGGTCCAGCCGTTTAGGAGGAGTTCACTGTCAACACACGTACCGAAGAAATATATACATATATATAAAGAAGATAATTTAATATAATATTCTACCACGTACACACAACACCATGTAGCCCAAACTAAGCAGAGTTTGTACTATGGGTACTAGACAATGGATAAACATACATATATCCTTTTTTTTTGTAAATACGTACATATTGTTACGGCTAGTGCCATCTGTTGGCACTGTGGGGAAGACTCGGTAGTCCCGTCTAATAATTTATTACAGCACCATCTATTGTCATCTTACGGAACTACATAGTTGTCGGTACGAGTAGAGTAGAGAGAACGCTGGCACATTCTCGAATCATCGTACTGTTACATACCTTGTATGGCTTTTCTAGAAAACCCCAGAAACGCCAGCAAAATGTGGACTAGAGGTGCTTTGGAGACACCCCCTCGCCGACGTCAGTTGGACCACGTGACTCCGCGGCTGCAGCGTAACCATCTAGTGCAGCTCACTCGCCGATGATTCCCGACCTTGCGACCCTGATGGCTTTTATGCAGGAGCGGACATGCCGCCAGGAGGAGCAGGCACGCCGCCAGGAGGAGCAGGCACGCCGCCAGGAGGAGCAGGCACGCCGCCAGGAGGAGCAGGCACGCCGCCTCGAGGAACAGCTGCAACGCGACAAGGAGGAGGGTATGCGCCGCCAGGAGGAGCAGCTGATGATGTTAAAAGACCTCAGCACAACGGTTGGCAAGGAGATGAAGGAGGTGAAAGAGCAAGTCCAACTCCACGAAAGTCGCATCGCCGAGGTGGAGAAAACGATACGTGGGCTCAAGGCTGGAGATGGGATCGTGACAGCAGCGGTTGTGGCGCCCCCACGAGGCTTTAAAATTCACCTCAATTCCACCATTCGACGGCTCATCGTCATGGTCAGCCTATAAGATTCAGTTCAAGGCCGTCATGAAATCGAACGGGTGGACGCAAGAACAGGCTCTGACTGCTCTCACCTTGGGGCTTCGCGACCAGGCCTTGACTGTGTTAGAGGCGCTTGTTCAAGACGTCACTTACGAGAAGTTATTGGAAGCATTGGAAGCAAGATATGGCGACGCACACCTAGAACACGTGTTTCGCGCTCAGCTGAAAGACCGATCGCAACGTGTCGGTGACACCTTGCAGCAGTGGGCCCTAGACGTGGAGAAGCTGGTTCGAAAGGCGTACCAGTCCTCACCTGCACTCATCGACGGGAACCTCGTTCAAGCCTTCACCGACGGGATCTGTGACCTGGAGGTTAGGGCCGCAGTGAGACTCGGACACTTCAAAAACCTGAAGGATGCCCTAGCCCACGCTCTGGAGGTGGAAGCAGAGCGACAGGACGATCGCGCTCACCATATCAGGGAAGTGTCGACTTCACTCCGGTGCTATAGCGGCGGCGAAAAAGGCCACATCAGGTAGAGGTGCTCGAAGCGAAGGAGCCCACGCAGCAAAAACAAGTCGCCGGTAGGAGGAAAACCTAATGTGCCTGCCGGGCAACAACAGCAGGGAAACGAGTAGACGCCAGGACTACGGGGCGGGTGCTGGCTGTTGATAGGAGAGCCCCAAGGATCTCGATTTCACAATCGTGTGACAGAAACAGCCTGAATATCGAAGGCGAAATTAACAGAATGCCGTGCAAGTTGACATTGGACACTACAGCTTCTCGAACAGTCGTCAGTTTCCGACTAGCAAGACGGTTTCTTGGGGACTGCTACGGGAACCATGAATGTGTACATCTTAGAACAGCTACCGGCCAGCACATAACCGTCCGAGGTAAGAGGGAGGTGGACATAAAACTAGGTAATAAAATTTACCGCCACAACGTCATGGTGGCTGACATAGTCGACAACTGCACCCTGGGTTTAGACTTCTTGCGGAAGCATCACTGTGAGATCGACGTTAGTCAAGGAGTATTGAAGTGTGGCTCAGAAGAAGTATTTATGGAGGGCGCATCATCGGGAAAAGTGTACTGCCTAAAAAAAGTAGTACTTCGTCCGAGGTCGGAAACGATCATACCGGTTTGCCTACCAAGGAATTGTGATCAGGCAAATCGATGTGTAATTATGGAAGGGTTGGACAACGATGCCCCATTGAAGATTGCACGCTATCTGGCAAAGGATACCAACGTTACATCGGTACGTGCACTGAACACAAGTGGCAAGGAGCTGGTACTCAAGTAGGGCACAATATTGGGCACCTGTGAAGGAGCAGTTTGGATGCGTAGATGCCATGAATAGCCTACCAACGCCAAAGTTCAAGAGGCAAGGTACGACGTGTCTTCTCTTTTGAAGGACTGCCGGAATAACCTGTCGAGAGAAGAAAAGAACAGAGCTGAGACGATGTTAAATCGGTTAACCGATATCTTCTCGACAAGTGATGCTGACATAGGCAAGACTGCCCTTGTTCAACACAAAATAAACACGGGCAATGAGGTACCGATCCGCCAGCGACCAAGACGTGTACCAGTGGCACGAGAACGTGAAGTTGACGCTATGATCGAGGGTATGGTAAAAGAAGGCGTGATTGAGCCTTCGTCTAGTCCATGGTGTTCAACAAACCACTGGGTTTTGGTGAAAAAGAAGGATGGCAGCATGCGCTTTTATGTGGACTATCGTCAGCTAAACGACACGACAAAGAAAGACAGTTACCCATTGCCAAGGATTGACGACACTCTGAATACGCTAACGGGGATGAAGTGGTTTTCTACTCTAGACCTGAAAAGTGGCTACTGGCAGGTCGAGATACTCCCTCGAGATAAGGAGAAGACAGCATTCCCCACAGGCAAAGGATTGTGACAATTCAATGTCATGCCTTTTGGATTGTGTAATGGCCCTGCCACTTTTGAGAGATTGATGGAACGGGTACTTATTGGATTGATTGGAGACGCCTGCCTGGTCAACTTGGGCGATATTATCATAGTCGGACGCACCTTTGAGGATCACCTTCGCAACCTGGAACGCGTGCTCTCGAAGATTTGAGGAGCCAATCTGAACTTAAGTCCAAAGAAATGCGCATTGTTTAGGAAGCAAGTGAACTTCTTAGGACATGTGGTCTCCGAAAAAGGCATTCAAATGGACCCGGATAAGATCATTGCTGTCAAGGACTGGCCAGTTCCGGAGAACAAGACAAGTCAGGGCATTTCTTGGTTTGTGCTCCTACTATGGACGGTTAGTAAGGAACTTTGCTGACATCGCCCGTCTTCTGCATAAGCTTACCGAGGATAAGATAAAGTTCTGCTGGAATGAGAGCTGTGACGTCGCATTTCAGAAGCTGAAGGAACATTCTAGGCTATCCCGACAATGAACATGAATTTGTAGTAGATACAGATGCCAGTAACACCGGCATTGGTGGCGTGTTATCTCAACGTAAAGGAGAGCATGAGGTTGTAATAGCGTATTTCAGCAAAGTCCTATCCAAACCTGAAAGGAACTACTGTGTCACGCGAAGGGAACTCCAGCTGTCGTAAAGACATTGCAGCACTTTAGCAAATATTTGTTGGGGCGGCAATTTCACCTGCGAACTGACCACGCTGCATTGAAATGGCTACTACAGTTTAAAGACCCAGAAGGACAGGTAGCAAGATGGATTGAACAACTACAGGAATTCGACTTCGTAATACAGCATCGCAGTGGCAAGTCACATGGTAATGCAGATGCCTTGTCGCGTAGACCGTGTCCTGACCAGTGTAAGCACTGCGCCAGGCAAGAGGCCAAGCAGGAAGGACTAGTGAGGATGTTGAGGACGGATCTTAGCGAAGACTGGAAGGAAACTCTGCAGAGAACGCAACAAGAGGACAAAGACATAAGACCCATCCTCGAATGGAAGAAAACAGGTGCTTCGAGACCTCACTGGAGTGAAGTTGCGGCAATGAGCTCTATCACCAAGAGTTATTGGGCACAGTGGGAGAGCTTGGTTATCCAGGATGGAGTTCTGTGCCGTAAATGGGAGAATGCTCGAGGTGACAAGTGTCACCTGCAAATGGTCGTGCCAAAGCTCAAGTTACCGAAAGTTTTGCAACTCTCGCATAATGGGAGTTCGGAGGTTCACATGGGAGTTAAGAGAACTCTGATTAAGATCCGGGAACGATTTTATTGGAACCATTGTCGAGATGACGTTGAGGGATGGTGCCGCAAATGCACGAGTTGTGCTGCCGTGAAGGGACCACACACTCGCAGCAGGGGTGCATTAAAGGTGTACAATGTTGGAGCCCCGTGGGAAGGTATAGCATTAGATGTTGCCGTACCTTTTCCTGAAAGCCAAAGTGGGAACAAGTACTTCTTGGTGGTCATTGATTACTTCACAAAGTGGTCGGAAGTGTTTGCAATTCCCAATCAAGAGGCATCTACGGTGGCCGACAAGCAAGTCCACGAAGTCTTTTGTCGTTTCGGGGTGCCCTTAGAGATCTACAGTGACCAAGGTCGGAACTTCGAGGCTGAAGTATTTAAGGAGACATGTCGTGTGAAGAGTACCCACAAAACGAAGACGACTGCTTATCATCCGCAATTAGACGGCATGGTTGAACGATTTAACCAGTCTCTGGAAAGATATCTGGCGAAAGTCGTAGAAAGCAAACAAAGAGATTGGGACAAACACATTCAACCGTTTCTCCTGTCATACAGTAGTGCCGTTCACGAAAGCACATCAATAACACCTGCTTTCGCTAACTTCGGAAGAGAACTACGATTACCCGCAGACTTGATCACCGGTATCCCACATGAATCTCCACGCAGCATAACAGATTATGCGAATGATTTGCGCAACAGGATGAATGATGTATACGAGTACATCAAACAGACCAGTCAGCAGATGTCTGAGAGAATGAAGACCCGTTACGATCGGAAGGCGAACAATAAAGGCTTCGAGGAAGGATCGCTGGTGTGGTTACATAATCCGGTACGCAGCAAATGAAAATCTCCTAAGTTGCAGGTAAAATGGGATGGACCCTATCGCATAGTCACTAAGATGAATGACGTCACCTACCGGATCCAGAAAGAGCCACGAGGTACATCAAAGATCGTTCATGTGGATCGTTTTTTTTTTTGTTTTTATGACTTAGTTTGGCAAACGAGCAGATGGATCGCCTGAGCTAAGCGATTATCGCCGCCCATGGACACCTGCAACCCCAAAGGAGTTACAAGTGCGTTGCCAGCTCTTTTAAAAGGAATGAAGGAGGGAAAGGACAAAGGAAAGGATAGGAAAAGGATCCGGGTAACTGGGCCTCCGGTTCTGTCACTCACCGATACGAAACGCAACGGTACGGGTACCGTTACTTCACGCCGGTATTCTGTGAGGGGTAGTACTACCCCGGTCGATCCGGCTTATTCATGCTGAACTACGGATCCAACAATGTTCGAGACGAACATGTCTAAGAGGGGGGCAGTGTTACGGCTAGTTCCATCTGTCGGCACTGTGGGAAAGACTCGTCAGTCCCTTCTAATAATTTATTACAGCACCATCTATTGACATCTTACGGATCTACGTAGTTGTCAGTACGAAGTAGAGTAGATTGAACGCTGGCAAATTCTCGAATCATCGTATTGGTACATCCGGGTACGGCTTTTCTAGAAAAGCCCAGAAACGCTCTAACCGCGTATAAATAGAGCGCACGCGCACCGCCAAGTGAGTTTACAATCGTAAGCGGTCAAGTATTCATCGAAGCGAACGGAAGCGAAAATACTACGGAGTTTGAAGCAGTTACAGTGGAAAAGTGTAGTATATATAAAGTGTAGTATATAGTGTTTGTTGTGTTCTAAATTTAATTGTGTGCTAGAATAAAACGTTTTAGTCGGTAATATTGTTTTATATTCTTATCCGTCGAACCCAGCACGTAACAATATTATACCCAGAAACACCCAGACCAAGACAAACATACATTTTCATGCAAACAAATGTTTGACTTGTGCGGGAAACTAACCCGCGACTTCAGGCGTGGCAGTCGGTTACACTAACCACTACGCCATCGAGGCCGACTAAATAAATTGACATATCAACACCATAATAAATAATACATACCCTTTGTATGGATTCGTAATGACATCTACGATCGAATTTAAACGTACAAGCACTTATATCCACTTATATAAAGCCCTGATCAGATCCTAGCTGGAATATGCTGTTGTTGTTTGGAATCCACTATACATGAAATACGTGGATAATCTTGAAATGGTTCAGTGCAAATTCCTGGAATCTACGCATTACCGCTGTTGTCAAAATTATGCTCTACCTTATGACACGTTCCTGAAAAAAATTAACTTAATGAGCCTAGAGTCCAGACGTCTACTTTTGGAAACGATGTTTCTTTAGATATGATTGTAGCAACATTTTTTATGTACCAAAAACTATTTTTAAACGCGATGCGCGAGCATGCTCTTTATTTGCAATAGCTTCCTGCTGAACAAATGCTGGTGTTCGCGCACCCTTACGGCGATTATGTAAAAAAATTAATGTATATTTTGTAAATTTGGATATATTTGCTATACCAGTTCCTACATTTCGAAATGATATCATAAAAATTATTAAAGGAAAATTTTGATAGCAATGTAGGTACTCTTACTTTTTAATGAATAGGTAACTGTTGAATTATGCTTTTATTTTGATGACTACCTTTCTTGTTAAGCCTTATTCTCACAGTATTTTAGCTTAGTTTACGTTGTCATGTATAGTCGTAACATTTATATTTTTAAATATTACGTGGATAACGGTGTGTTCACATTAAATTCTATGTAATTATTTAAGCTACTCAGATTAAACATAATATGTTACATATTTTTTGTTTGTCCCTAATAAATAAAATAAAAATTAAATATATCTAATAAAATGATAGAGTAGTTCACAAGGCCCAGGTAGAAGAAAAAGATAATGATAGATTTTTGTTAAGAAATGTTCTATCTAGATTATTTTTATTGAAAAGAGTATTTTCTCTATATAATATTATTCCTAACTTAAATGATTATTTCCCAAAAACCTAAGTAATATGTAGATACTCTGTTTATAATAAATAGTAGAATGAGACTCGACTGAGTCCACAAACAAACATTTTAAAACAGTTTAGTGGACCAGTGTTTATTTGTTTTTAATAATGAATAAATAAATATATACGGTGAAAGTAGGGATTAAAAAGACACAACAATAAAAAAAATATTAGAGAAAAGACAATAATAATAATGTCAATATCGATGTATTACAAAAATACAAACCTTTGAATGTTCCACTATACTCTAACCCTATAAACCTATCTATATTCAATATTATGATAGCCGTATAAATTAAATTCACTCCTACTTATGTAATAGGTAATTACTAATTACTAATTACATACAAAGAAAAAGAGGTAGCTTTATCTGCACGACACAAACGGGTTTCATAGTAAAAGAGGTCTGACTATCTTTTCTTTTCGTGATAGCAATACTGAAGTGTAGTTTATTGTGTATTCATAAAGAAGTTTGTCATTTTTACAAATGTTTGTTGAATGTCTATGTTGATGAACAAAATCTCATACCTACAAATAAAAACTATAAATGTGTCATAAATTCATAATATATAAATAAAAAATATTAAAGTCCTAAATAGGTATAAACTCGTTAAAACGACTACATTACGAATACAAAACGAGTAAATTCGTGGTCTAAAATTTTAAAATAAGATTTTATTAATTATTTATTTATATAAGACCTGTTATTAAATATAAGGTGTCAGATTAATTAATATATTATAATTAACCATTTTAGTTGATACTAATTTCTTCGTAAAAATTAGCACACATACTCTTTGGTGAAAATGTCACCTAGAACACTTTTTATAGACAACCTGAATCTTGTCAAGCACAGCAGTGAGTAAGAGAGGAAAGTCTTTAATACTTTGAGGTGACCGCACATTCCTACTATGAGGTGTAGGTAAACACGACGTTATGTATGTATGTAACATTTTTATAGGAAAATATATAAATTAATCTCTAAGTACATCGAATCCATGTGAAAATATAAAATAAATCTGTAATGGTCACATGCTAATCTTTCAAGTCGCCCGCTGTCAATCAAACTAATTTATTTTCAATTCAGTCAACATTTTCAGTAGCTCTTGGATCCCACCGCAATAATTATTTTAGTGTATTTGTTTATTCCACCATTATTTTGTTTATCATAATCATGTTTTTTTGAAGATTCAATATTATTTTAGTATTCCGTAAAAAATATCAAGGTACTAAAAACTATCTTTAATTTCAAATTTCTTCAGCTGTATTTTACGGAATTATGCTAAAATAGGTGAGTTATATTTTATTTCGACTACATAAACATGTCTAAAGTCCTTGTTCTAAAAGGGACCCCTCACATATAAAGGCTTCGTCATAACCATTGGAGCAAGAAATATAGTTAGGCATCAAATTAAGTAATACCTACGTCGGACAGGCGCGGTAAAAAATGCAAGCCCACAAGCCTGGCTTGCTTTACTGAAATGCTTAATTAATACAGAATAGCTAATAATTTCTTATGATCTTTCTAAATGTAAGTGATATTGAAACATAAAATAGGAGAATGGATTGGTTTAATTTACTATTAATAAAAATACCAAACTAAAAGTAGAAAATAATTAAATAATTTTAATGTAAAATAGCGGGGGGTGGGGGTTTTCAAAATATCCTAGAACCACGCTTTTTTACATTAAAGTTATTTAATTATTTTATACTAAATATATCTAATAAAATGATACTAAATAGTTCACGTGGCACAGGTAGATGAAAAAGATAATGATAGATTTTTGTTAAGAAATGTTCTATCTATAATAATAATAATAATAATAATAATTTTTATTGAACAAAAATACAGTTACAAATATTTCAACCTTATATATAGTGGCACAAATAAAACTTAAGATTCTAAAAATGTGTGTAGAGATCACCTGTCTCCTGTACTAGTTAAAAACTGTATCACAGGTAGGCAGGGTCTCAGTTACAAAAAAATATCATAATAGCTAAGATAGTCATAATACAATTATAATCAAAACAGGTATAAAATATCAATCTAAATGTTAGAAAAACTATTGTTTGCCTAAACAATATAATAATTATTAAATAGAATATAACTAAAGCTAACTAATTATGTAATGTAAACAAAATATTGATTCGTCATCTTTTAATTGCAATTCGTACATTGTCTAATAAATTAAATATAGGTACCTAACATATAAAACTGGTTGTCATCAAATTGCAATGTGTGTCAAACTCGAAGTTGCGTACTAAGTCTTAATTTTATTTAAATATTAGTTACAATTATGATAACAAAACAAAACAAATCTAAAACAAGAATAAGTATGGTGTAGGATGAGTTTGCGTGAGAATATAAATATGTCGACTTAATGCTGAGCACTTGCATTGGCAGTTGCTCAATTTATCTAGTTATTAGGTGCCTCCATAATCAACTGAATTAATATATCTTTTTTCAGCCATTGTTTTTGCCGGGCAGTCAGTAGCGCTTGTGGTATGCATGCAGGCTTTTTGAAGTGCAGACAGGTAGCGCATTTTGCATATCTAGATTATTTTAATTGAAAAGAGTATTTTCTCTATGTAATATTATTCCTAACTTAAAGATTATTGCCCAAATACCTAAGTAATACGTAGATACGACTTTACAATTTTTAGGTTGGATTTTTTTATTAGGTGTATCTTTAGTTTTTTTAACTATTATTATTATTATATATATTTTTTAATTATTGTATTGTCAAAAAAAATACGTTCAGTTTGATAACTGTTAAATATAAAACATTCTATCTAAATTTAAATATTAATATATGAAGAAGAGATTATGGGCTATAATAAGTAAAATTTAAACATCTGATAGATTTTTGGTTAAAACTGGTATCAGATTTCGTAAGATTAACAGAATCGTCATTCGTTATAACCAGATAAATAATTTATTAAAAACAAATAGACTATATCGAGGTTTTAAACACTTAATGTTTAGTCTTCCAACTGCAAATAGGTACATTTGAAAGTCATAATAATACGCGAAATATTCAATAATTGTGTTACAAATCATTTTCGAACTACTAACATTAGTTTGCATTTGATACAGTAAGACTGAATGTTATTTGAAAGAAAAATAAATACATAAATTATTTATTTATTTTACATTAAATAGAACGACTTGCGCCATTTACACCATTTAATTACACATAATATGACATAAACTTAAAATATAGCATTCACGCGTTATCCTCACAATTATTCATACATTCTTATAATAATACCTTCATTCATCCTCAAAAATATCAACCTCAAGAGAGCATATGCTGCTTTAATTATGTTTAGGTGAGTTTGAAGACTTAGTTCCCAAAGTGGTCCAGGTGGACCCCAAGGGGTCCACGGGAAACTCGACGGATGTCTACGTTCGCGTGACAAAAAAATGGGGGTTCACAATTCGTAAGCCCACGAAAATTTATTTGCTTTCGATAGTGAAGAACTAACATGTTGGCTTGACTTTACTTATCAATGTAGGCAGATACTATTTTAAGAAGCTCAGCGACTGTTACTTGTAGAAACTTGCATATTCCATATTCAGTACAAAACGTATCGAGACTTGCAAAACGCCGCCGCTGATGCCGCCACCGTCCGCAACGCTTGTTTAGCAAAAGCTAAGGGACGAAATACGACTTGTGGTGTGTGTGCTTGCAATCTTGCATGAACTTGTTTGATACTTCACCAATATAAATACGAATGCCAAGGATAAACGTTACTCATTTGTATCCGAAATTTCTAAAAGAAAAGTAAAGTAAAGTGAATCAATGTTAGTGTTTGCCAGTGTCAGAAAAAGTAAGTATTTACCTGCCTATTTGTTATACATACTTTTATTTTATGTTGTAATAAGTATTTTTGTAATGTTTGCGTGTGGTAGGTACGTATTAAAAATTAAATAGTGAACAGAGTCGTTATTAGACACTTCCATAAAAGAACAGAAAACCGAGAAAGGTTGAAATTTTTGTCCCTACTTTATTAGTAATTTTTTTACCCGACTGCATGGTGGTTCACTAAAGGAGAGATATATTATGATTGACCTGCATGATTGTAAATATGTCAGGTTCCTAATGCAAATGACTTAATTTAATATATTTTCATAAATTGTATGCGTCTTTACGTACCCGTAACGTGCATCAAAGTAATAAATAAACAATTAAAATCGCGGAGATTTGACATCAAAATATTATTTAAAAGTATTTTCTATTGAATTTACAGAAATATATTTAAATATAATTATAAAAATGTTTTACATTACATTAAAATCGGTTCAGCCGTATTCATAAAACTCTATTATGGATTAAGATCCATAATAGAGATTTATGAAGCGATTTATTGCTTTTAATAATTACAAACAGTTTGCCGTCGGTACTTTGTTTATTTCATTGCAATAATTAATTAGGTAATCCTATTCTGTTAAAATAACCATATCTTGTAGAGTAAGACCGCCTTATGATTACTAAAACAAAGATTTTTATTTACAGGTAACTGATACGAAACATGGCTGAATCTAAGAAGAAATGTCGACAGTATAGTGTTGATTATTTAAAATTTGGTTTTTTTCCATCAAAGGCAGACAAACGATATATATATACCCATATGCCTTTTATACAACAAAGTTTTGCGCAATGACTCTATGAACCATCAAAGCTCAAAGATAAGACCATCTAAGAAGGTGTCATCCTGATAAAATAGGTAATGATTTGAAATATTTTCAAGCATTGAAGGAAAAATATGAAAAGAGACCGTATACAGTATTTTCGCTTTAACATTTGAAAGTAACGATGATGGTTTGCTTGATGGCATCTTACAATATCTCATTACTTATAATGAAGTCTGGAAAACCGCACACCGTTGGAGAATAGTTAATTTGACCTGCTGTTGAAGAGGTTTTAAAAACTGTTCTGCACAAATCTCCATTTGACATACTCAAAAGAATTCCTTTGAGTAACAACACTGTACAAAGACGCAGATGAAATGAGCTCTGATATTGAAAGTTTCTTGCAAACGACTCATTTTTCTATTCAACTGGATGAAACAACTTTACCTGGTAATGAAGCATTATTATTGGCATATGTTCGATTTGTTATGGACGAAGAAATTCATGCAGAGCTACTATTCGCGATAACTTTGGAGACGGACACTAAAGGTGAATCAATATTTAATATACTGAGTGATTTTTTTAATGGAAAATCGATTCCATTCACAAACGTTATTTCGGTGGCAACAGATAGAGCTTCTGCCATGGTCGGGCGATATCGTGAGTTTAAAAGCCATTTTAAAAGAATTATACCAGAAGTAACAGCAATTTACTGTTAAAATAACGAAAAATTTTAGTGTTAGATTGCACCCATCACTTCAATTTATGATTAATGCAGTTACCAAAATAAGAAGCAATGCGTTGAATATGCATTTATTTGCACAATTGTGCGATGAAAATGATGAAGACTTCTAACGATTGCTCTTACATACTGAAGTACGCTGGTTGTCGAAAGGTGCATGTTTAACAAGATTTTATTCACTTTTTGAATCAGTTTTAGAGTTTCTGGAAAGTAAAAATCCAGATTTAAAAGAAAACCTGATCAATTTGAAAGCAAACATCGCATATTTGACAGTTTTGTTCAAAAAATTCATAAAAACTCACAGCTTTACATGGATAATTTACGAAGCAAAATATTAGTCGGCGCGAATTTACCAGTTTAAAAAGTTATCACAGGTAGAATGCCTTGATGATATTCAGACATACGTTCAACATTTAATTGCTCTGCATGATGACTTCAAAATCAGATTTGAAGATATTCTGACGATGGAAATACCACCCCATGGATCATAAATCCATTTGATGAAATGAAAGTGGAGAATGTGATATTACAAGAGGTACTCGATCTTAGCACTAATGAGGAGCTGAAGATGAAATTTAAAAGAGGGTATCTAACATTTTGGTTGCAGGCAGAAATACCCAAAAAATATCCTGGACTGTGGGGAATTGCGAGAAAGCTTTTGATAGCGTTTCCCTCGTCATAATTATCTTGACGAAAAAAGTTTTAGTGTCGTTACAAACCTTTTAACAAAAAATAAAGGCGCATATTGAATATCACGGAACGGAGAGATTTGCGATTATTCCTAAACAAAACTGAAGCCATTAATTATTTGCTATCAATCCATCAGGTACATCCCTCCCATTAAAATTATGACTATTTTGTGATTGTCATTGTAGAATTGTGTTATCATATTACAATGTAATATGATAACAATAATAATTAATAGTGTAATAATTACATATTTGAATAAATACAACACAAAAAATATACTATTCTTCTTTTTATTTTTACCACTCCGAATGGAGAGGTTTCTTAATGAAATAAGTGAGAATTGATTGGTTCCTTAAAGATAAAGATAAAGATCTGTTTATTTGTCACAAACATAAGTAATATAGCATACAATGCATGGTTTTAAAAGAAATACACGTTCATCATGTTTTGCCTTTAAGCCATACATATATTAGTTTATATTAAGTAAAAAGTATTACACATGAAATTTAATTAATACCAATAATTTAGTTAATCATATCCAATATTTCAATGCAATCAAAATAAAAATTGTTATAAAGTTTAAAATAAAAATAATAAAAGTACATAATTATGTCAAATAATACAATAATAAAATGTCATGCGGTAATACTAAAATGTCAAATCTAATCAATGAATGCAATAACAATAGGTATAGTAATATGGTAAAAAGAAGAACAATTATTTAAATATCATTAAAATTGGTCATTAAAAAATTCTGTTACAGTATAATAAGCCTTGTTAGCTAGGAAAACCCTAATTTGTTTTTTAAACAATAGTAAATTTTTCTGCTAATTGGTCCCATACTTATAATGCTTTTATGCATAAGCGCTGTTCTAGAGCTGTGTATGCGTATTTTAGAATTATCACGCCTGTTACGTTTTACTGTGTCTGACAATTTTGAAAACAAGTGCGGGTTGCTTTTTACAAACACAGCAACTTCAAAGATGTACAATGACGGTAGCGTTAATATTTTGTGCTTAATAAATAAAGGCTTACAACTTTCTGTACTCTGAATTTGAAACATAGCACGTATACAGCGTTTTTGAATTTTAAATGCTATGTCTTTATTGGTGGAGTATAATCCAGAACCCCAGAATATAATCCCATATCTTAGTGTGGTTTCAACTAGACCGTAATATACAGTAATGATTGCATCGATATTTAATGTAGGGGTAAGCTTGTATTTATAAAGCGTATGAACTAGAGCTGATTTTCTTACTTAAATTATCAATGTCCTCTTTCCAGTTCAATTTTTGGTCAATTATTAGACCAAGAAATCGAGTAGTAGCTACTTCATTTATTTTGTTATTGTCATGTATTATGGTAAAATTTGAATGATTTGAACTCTTTGAGCGAATTGTATTATTTATGTTAATTTTCAAATTATTATTATTCAGCCAATTGATTATTGATATCAGTGAATTATTTATGTCAATTTTATAATAGTCAGTATTCTTACATGCTATAGTCACAGTGCTGCGTCGGCAAATAAAGTCATGGGCATAGTCATAGTGGCATTAGGCAAGTCATTTATATACAAAATGAAGAGAAGGGGTCCTAATACGCTTCCCTGGGGCACTCCGTATGTTACGTAGCACTCCTTTGAATTATATGTTTCTTCTGTTTTCGTTTTGATATTGAGTCTACATATCTGAGTAATTTGTTTTCGATCAGTTAAGTAAGATTGAACTAATTTTGATACATTACCTCTAATGCCATAGGCTTCAAGCTTATTAATTAGGATTTTGTGGTCTACATGATCGAATGCTGACGACATATCGCAGTAAATAGCAGAAATAAGTGATGACTTGTCAAGGGAAGATAACACCGTATATATAAAATCGTAAATCGCCATATTGATAGTCCTATTCCGACGGAATCCTTTCTGCTCGTTGCAAAGAATATAATTATTTTCAAGATAACTATTAATTTCATTATAAATGTATTTTTCAAATATTTTCGAAAATATAGAAATTAAGGCTATGGGCCTATAATTCTCTATCAGTTCTTTATCGTCTTTTTTTAGTAGTGGCTTAACAATAGCTAACTTCAAGTCTTTTGGGTATGCGCCAGTAGATATACTTAAATTTAGGATATGACTTAAACGTTCGCAAATATCATCATTGACCGCTTTAATTATTTTGGTCGAGAATCCATCGTAGCCTACGCTATTAATATTTTTTAAATGTTTTATAATTCTATTTATGTGACACGGCA
This sequence comes from Catocala nupta, assembly GCA_963675205.1. Lineage (NCBI taxonomy): Eukaryota > Metazoa > Arthropoda > Insecta > Lepidoptera > Erebidae > Catocala > Catocala nupta. The sequence continues at coordinate 13,709,135 of OY776100.1, read as the reverse complement.
AGCTCGGTGCTAAGAACATAGAATTTAAGCGATGACTAATTCGCTGTGTCACATTTTTGCCTACACATGGCAATGGTTTTACTTTATTAATGAAGTAATCATTAAAAGCATTTGCAATTCGCGTAGGATCCGTTATATTGGTTTTATTGTTCAATTTTATGTTCAAAATTGAGTTGGATGGAATCACTTTTTTTATTGGCCAACTGTACTTTTTTGACATCCACTCACAGCACAATCAATTAATTAATTAACCAATCAATTCACACTTTTTTTCGAAAACTATTAATTCGTGGTTGAAACTCAGCCGCAACGCAAAATTCCATAGTTAGATCTAATATTCACATTTTTTGTCGAGTTTAGGGAATATGGTAGAAATGTAGCTGCAGGGTCCATCGCAATCAACTAAATTTTGAAAGTGGTCTATGAGAAAAATGTCTGTGTACCTCTGGTTTGAAGCATGCGATGGTACGGCACACTGGAACCGCCAGCAATCTGGCCTACCACGACAATTAATTTATTGTTAAGCACATAGAATCTGCAGCATTTGTCGTGAAAGCTCGGAGCCTCGATCGTACCTTTTAAAATTTTACATCTTCCAACCATTTGATCTTATATAAACATAGTAGTAGTTGATCAGCGACGTATTTATGATTATACAGATTACAAAGTGTCTCACTCTCGCTTTATCAAGTGAAGGGCCAGAAAAATAGTTATTTATATTAAAGTTATTACACAAGTTTATATTATTCTTCAATACCTACAAACTTAACAGTTTTTTGCCAAAATGATTACTGCTCTAATTTTAGCTCAAAGCCGAAATTTGAAAATCAATACAGGCAACTTATATAGATAAGGCTACTGATACATAAGAAACGAATCGCTCCATGACAGAAGGACGTCCTGGCAAACTGAAAACTCTGAAAATCCGAATTTTATAATACTTATATTATGTATTATACACTGAAAGTGCGAGCCGACCTATTAATAAAACTTATGAAATTTTGTATCGTCATATTTGCAAGACATCTGCAATAAAACTCCTTATTACTTTATAAGACCGCTGATAGGAAGCTACATTCGTTAAAGTAAGTCTAAAGACTAAAGTCATTCGCCTTGGAAAAATTGAACTTTCAATCTAGCTTTTATTAAAAATAGATTGAAAGTCATGGATAGAGGTCCATACCTAATGGTGTTTTACTAGATTATTTAAAGCAAAGCTCGTGTTACTTATAATAATCTACGAATATAATAAGTTTGTAAGTATGTAAATATTATTTCCTAGCCTTTAAACAGCAATAACCTATACACACAATTCTAGATGTTTTTGTTAAAACCTTACAGTGTAGGGACCAGACAATCCGGGGATGGCTACCTGACCCCACTTACATACGTCAATAGTTACATATGCGATGTAACATAAAATAAACATACATACGATGAGATTTTCATTTATTTTGGTTCATTTAATCACCTTTACACCCCGTATTTATACCCCAAAAAGCACGTTTTATTTTCAGTTCTTAACATTTGGCATCTTTGCGCGAGTGATAAAAGTCACGTATACATTTTTGTCCCTTGGAGTACAACCTCTAGTCTAGTTCTAATTCTAATCTCTTTTTTTCGATGCTGTGCAATTGATTTATTACAATTATAATAAATATTAAGCAAGTCAGGTGTTTTGTTACTGCATAGTTCTCTTACTATTAGTGCAGTGGGACCATTCAAAATTGTAATTTAGAGAATTTACTAACTAGTAGGTCGTTTTGCATTAACCGCCCTTTCCACACAGGCATTTTAAAATTTAGTGTCTGAAGTCCTGATATAATGCTAGACCATTCTTTTGATATGAAGCGATACAATTCTCGACCTACAAGTTTATTTTTCAGACATTACTACAAACTCAATAAGCTTTGAAAATGAGCGACAGTAAGAAAAAAGAACCACCTCCAAAGCAGAAATTTGCGTAAGTAATAAAGAAAGCTTTTACATTTTGCACTTCTTTTGCACAAGACTAATGTATCCAGCAAAATAATGATTACTTCGCCATAAATGTTCTACAGCGCTAGCCGAACCTTTCAAACCGCGGGGGCACAACGCTGGCCAAACACAATCGATTTTTAATTTTATTTGGTATTCTAAGATGACAGTTTAAGTACATACGGAACACATATATTTTTTATTTGCCTTTAATTGTAATGTATCATGATTATTATCCTACTATTATATTTTTTATTATTTACATGAACAAAAGCAACAATCATAATTTACAACTATACGGAATATATTTGGAATGTAAATAGCATATGGAAAATATGGCAAACATTTTTGGCGTTTGTGATTCTATACTGTAACTTTCCGTTCCAGTTTATTGCCAAAGATCATCAACGGTGGTATCGCTGGTATAATTGGCGTGTCGGTGGTGTTCCCCATCGACTTGGTTAAGACCCGATTGCAGAATCAGACCATTGGACCTAATGGCGAGAAACAGTACAAAAGCATGTTAGTATATCATTGTTAAGATTGTCTTTCTTTTTACTGAATGTCTTCAAAATATTACTCGTATAAAGAAATATATCCGGAAAATACTAAAATTTTTCAAAATTAGTTTTATTACTGCTAATTGATAAGCAAATATTTTTCTTTCATTATATTTATATTTTTCATCCTTCTTTTTAGCAATATATAATAATAACCACTTTCACATCGTTTATAATCTTTATACACATGATCCATATACAAATCTTATTTATATTCGAAACAAATAAATAGGAACGAAATCACAAGCTTAGCTACGTAATAAAAACGCATTTACCAGTAAATATCAGCGACTAGCATTATCAACTTCTTAGTGACGCCCGTTTGGAAAATTCATTTAACTGCCATGCGAAGTCACAAGATTTCTTACGAGAAATCCGTAGAAAATTAGTGTTAAACAACTTCTAAGTAGTACACACAACGTGAACATCTTGCCAATGAATCCACTAAACAACATGAGCACCGATTGGCTTTAGTGCATTATCGTCTTGCGGACGAACCACTGCACGATCTGACTCGTGCTATCATCTGCATAATAAGGAATTATGATTTAATGTAAAATTATATCCAGGATAATCAGGCTTTGAGACGAGCGTGGAGCCTTGTGCAACGCCTGTTTTAATGGGTGGCTTTCGGTTCATATAGCGTCTATAACGACTTTAATGCGAGAGAAATCTGGCAATCCATATAACGGTGCCAAAATAAAAAAACCCTTTGCCTTAGCTATATCGAGATGTGCGGCGAGACCGTTACTCTTGCCTTTAAGTCTTCTGCGCAACAGCGGGCAAAGCATACTAGAAGATCACGAGCTAAATGATTGTGACAGCAACCATACTGTTCATACTGCAGCAGTTGGCAGTTAATTATTCTTTTCATTACCTTAGAAAGCAATAATGTTAGCGCTATTGGTCTATAGTTTGCAAAGTAACAATTGTCGTCAGCAAAATGTTTTTGTTTTATTAATTGTTATTTATTACCTACCTACTTTTTGCCGAACATCATTATTAATTACCATATTGTCGATACTAGACTACCTCGCTAGTAGAGAAATCGGTGTACAGTCACCCTCAATGAGATGTACTATCGACTTGAGTGACGGATGATCACTCCTAAGGCTAAAAATTTTCCTGAAATGGTCAACCGTCGCTCAAGTCGATAGTACATAGAACAAAAATTTTGTTCATCCAATATGCAAATATTAACTATTTATTTTATAATTCCATTATTGGAATAGAAATCGTAACTAATAATTATTATAAATGCAAAAGTGTGTTTGGTTGTTTATAACGCTTTTACGCTTTAACTACTCAACCGATCATCATGAAATTTCGCATGTTGTCAGGAGTACAGAATAGGATATAGGCTACCTTTCATCGAACAAAGTAAATCTACATTTAAAATCAAAATCAAGGCAAAATCTAGTATATTATATACACATTTTGGAACTTATTTCCGTATAATATTTTTTGAGGATGACTGTACTGAAAGCTTATATTATTTTCGACGGCATTGTCGAAAATTATATAACATTTGGAAGCCGGTTACAAACATAACAAACGGACAGAGCGTGGTACTTTCTCATGTACCTATACCATCAGTACCTAGTACAGATTAAGTAGCGATAGCCTAGTGGGAGACTGCTGGACTGCCACACAGAGATTTCAAGTATGAGCCCAATACGCATATCTCTACCTTTTCGAAGTTATGTGCCTTGGGCTCATACTTAAAATCACATTTTCTATTCTAACTTTTCGAAGTTATATGCGTATTAAATAATTAGTTATCGCTCGCTTTAACGGTAAAGGAAGATATCGTGAGGAAATCTGCATATCTGAGAGTTCACCATAATGTTCTCGAAGATATGTGAAGTGTGCCAAACCGTACTAGGCCAGCGTGGTAGTCTATGGCATAACTCTCACACTGAGAAGAAGTCCGTGCTCAGCGCTGGTACAGTTTATAAATTATAATAATATGATGGATTGAGAATAAAAGAATAGTCATCTATACTAATAAAATTATAAAGATTGTTTACAAACAAACAATCTTTATAATTTAACTCAAAATCTACTCAACTGATTTCGAAAATTCTTTCACCACTAGAAAGCTGTATTATTACCGAGTAATATATGCTATATTATATTTAAAAAAGTAATGTTTACTACTTTTACGCAAACGAAGCTGCGAGCAAAAGCTAATAAGTAATAAAAGGGATTTTGTCGCAAGAACAATACTTAATGTCCTACTTATGGTTTTCAGGCTGGACTGCTTCAAACAGACATACGCTAGGGAGGGTTACTTCGGCATGTATCGAGGCTCCGCCGTTAATATTCTGCTGATTACCCCGGAAAAAGCTATCAAGTTAGCATGCAACGACATGTTTCGTTTCTACCTGACTTTAAAAGACGGGTAAGTTATCTATAGATACCTATAAAGGATCCTTCTCACTATATTCATCGTTAATTTGATGCATGGAATTTTTCTCACCAGTTGCATGTACAGTTTCAATGGAATTAGGAAGACGAAATCTTTTTGATTATTCTCACTAGTATCATCATCAGATAAGGCAATGGAATTAGCGAGACTGTTTTCTCATTAGTTCCAATTACCGTCTTGATAGAACTAGGTATAGAGAACGATTATATTCAATAGTCCCACTCCCAAAATACCTAGTTTATAATAGTTTAACAATATAATAGCCTTAGAATTTAGACAGATAAATATTATAATTAGTTATACATTGGCTTGTTGTAGAACGTTGCCTATGTTTCGCCAATGTATCGCTGGTGCCAGTGCTGGTGCATGTCAAATTGTTGTTACTACGCCCATGGAGTTGCTAAAGATTCAGATGCAGGACGCCGGCAGAGTAGCAGCTCAAGCTAAAAGCGGTAAAAATTACATATTACTTTCTACTTACTTTAATATCCATACAGCTCTGGACCCTAATCAAACAAATTTGATACCTGTAAAAGGCAACTGTCTGGCTGACGTACTAAACGCATATTTCAATAGTTACATTTCAATAGTTACGATGGATGACACATGGCATCGCTTTAGATGCGAAAAACAGAGACAAATTCCAATACTTGACGCAGGATTTGTAACGACACGATTTGTCGAGGCCGCAGGTTAAAGTGCTACTCCATGGACTATCTTTTTTCTCGATTATAATTTGCAATTGCTTAGACAAGCCTAAAAATATTATTCACACAATTATCTGTATAGCAGGTAAAGGATCGGACTTAATGCTATAGTTAGATGTCATTAAATTAACATTTGACACAAAGCAAGCATTGGCTTACTACATATTATGAGTTTATGACCAATTTTGTTGTTTTGTTTGCAACCTTTTGTTGCCCCGCTGACCCGCGCGCGACCACACGTTATACCTATACGCTCGAAGTTAGAAAAATCATAAGTATCGGTAGAAGTGGATTTTGAGTTGATAACGACATATCGTTGTGTAGCCTAGTGCATTGCCTACACGGTGCTTTAATCAGTTTTACAATCTATCTAAAAACGACGTCTCAAATAACGTTTAAATCCGTAATGGCTAACAACATTTGAACTATTTCGAACGGCGCACGATTCACTTAGCTAACGACCTTACGGAGTTTGATTGATCGGCCTTTCCCCACTACACACTGCAGTCGGCCGCCGTGCGACAAAGATCGGTGTGAAGTAATAATTAGACAACGATACGATATTTGTTTGAGGTTCTCAAACTTTTATTCACGTATACAATGTTCAAGTGTAAACGCTGTGAAACCGAAGCGAGAGATGGTGTCACCTATGCCGTTTGTGAGGGACAATTCAACTTCCCCTGCGCTGGCATCACAGAAACGGGATGGAAAAACTAGGAGACCGTAGAGCAACGTGGACATGTGGTAGTTTTAAGTCCTTGGCAGCAGCTGGCCCTCGCACCAACACCCTAAAGGCCTCGCCATTGGAAGCGGATATTATCGCAGTAGAACTCAAGAGGCTCTCAAGTCAAATGGAAACCTTGCCTGCATTAGTGGAAAGCGTCAAGGCTATCAAGGTGGAACTCACTGAGCTAAAAGCCATTAGAGTAGAATTGACAGGCATGAAATCATCCATCGAGTTTTCCACGACTCATTAGAATCTTTGATTAGTAAAGTTTCTACCTTAGAAGAGGAGCTTGAGAATTTGAAGCAGTCTAAGGATGATGTAGTAGCATTGAAAGGCCGAGTAGAAAAGCTAGATACCCTTTATCGTGAGAATGAGCAACGATCCCGTATGAATAACATTGAGATAAAGGGAGTAACAATGTCCAATTCAGAAAACCTGTTTACCATAATGGCTAAAATCGGCGACGTCATAGGCTGCCATATCCCAAGCGAACAAATTAACTATATAGCGAGGGTACCAATGCGCAGCGACAAAGGTCAAAAATAATAAAAATAATCTATATTATCGTAAAACGCCTACATAATATTTTTAAGTACAGTATTGATAAGAATTTTTACCCTTAAATTACCGCAATTTCGCACAGACTGACATCACTCCATTAAGCTTCTTTGATGTATTTATTTTTCTATTAAAATTTGTCGGCTATTCTGTCAAAGGTTAGTCGTCAAGGGAGCCTCCTCTTCGCTCGCTGCGTTTGTACCTAGACAATCGCACCGCGTTAGAGATGTAACTATCGATCAAATAAAAATATCGAAGTATGAAATTTTAAGGATGTAAAATATAAGAAAGACTTGTGTGCAAAACTCAACTTTATGTAATTATACGTTTTCTTTAGATTAAATGCTCGTACACGTGCCGCACTTTGAGTTCTACCGCTCCACTACATCGTAAGGGGCATGCCGATTTTGGGCCAAGAGGTCCACAAGAAATTGGCTGTACTAAAAATATATAATTATTTATCCTAGTTTTTCTTGTATTTATTATTCTGTACAAGTCAGTAATATTTTCTAAAATATTACAAGAAAACGACAAACAATGTAATAAAACTTGGAAGCAAGTACATTAACGTGAAAATGTTGCCATTATACAAAATATGTTGACAGTTAATTAATCGAAATAGTAATTTATCATTGCTATATTATATAATTATTATTTTAATCGTTAATTATTATTATTATTTTTATCTTAGCAAATTTGCTTTGATTAACTTAAAATAATGTCTATTATCGATGTACCTATCGAGGTTTTGTGTTTATTATGGCAGCACCATCTTTAACTTGTATGACGCCGGAAAACGTAAATGTCAATATAATTGCTTGTTTTGCCACTCCATTGTGACGGTTAGTGTTTATTTATTACGGTTAATATCGACGACTTTTACCTAGAACTGAAATATATTCTGATTTATTTCATTCCTAATAGATTGTACTCATAAATAAATTAAAATAGTGTGTAAAATAATAAAGCAAATATTTAATATAAGTTGTATTGATGAGATATAAAAATATTTGATAACTTTAAAATGCCAAGTTTTTGTAAATCACTTCTTATGCTAATTAATTATTGGCATTGCTTACTATTATTATCATTAGCCTTTATAGGTGTGCACTGTGGGCCCGAATTACTATGGCGTCTCCTTTGCGAAGTAAGCCTTGACGCAATGGATTAAGTATTATATTTCAGTAAACATGTAAATTTGAAGTAAATCGGCTTTTCTTTTGATTCAAATGATATAAAAAGTAAGATTTGATTTGTTATTAGCTGCCACAATAATTGCGACTTTCGCCAGGGTCGAAGCTCGTCAAAAACTACCTAGCTAGCGAAATTTTAAGTCTGAATATAACATTACAGCGAGCGAGTGATAGTGATATCGAAAATACGCGCTTATTCGAATTTTACATCCATTTATCGTAGTGCAGTGGCCAGTGCGGAACAAATGGTAAGTTAAAGTGGTTACTTTAATATGAACCTACTAGTATACTTATCTTATCTTATCTTGTGTGGGGGCCAGTCAGTACAGACCGGCGACACTTCGACCCAGTGGGATCTTTTGTGTCGACTTCCCCAATAACGACTGCTATAGATGTTCATGGCAGTCGGGACCGACGGCTTAACGTGCTCTCCGAGGCACGGAGCAGGCGATAATTGTCAATCAATACGCACATAATTTCGAAAAGTCATATAACTTCCGAAAGTCAGAGGTGCGCGACGTGGGTTCGAACCCGAGACCCACTGCATTGCAGTCTGTTGGTCTCCCCACTGAGCTATCGCTGCTTCTTAGTATACTTATACTTGTAATGTAACTTCTGTCGGCCTCGATAGCGTAGTGGATAGTGTAACCGACTGCCATGCCTGAGGTCGCGGGTTGGATTCCCGCTCAAGTCAAACATTTGTGGGCATGAACGTGGATATTTGTATTGGTCTGGGTGTTTCTATATATATATAATATGTAGTATTTACAAAAAAAAGTCTATACATATGTATGTTTATCCATTGTCTAGTAGCCATAGTACAAGCTCTGCTTAGTTTCGGCTATGGTGTTGTGTTTGTGACAGAATATTATTAATATTATTAACTTCTGACCAACGAGGTTTTAAAACATGTGGGTTTGTGTTTTGTGTATCACCGAGTGTTGTGGAATTTAATAACTGATTGTACAGTCCTTATCTATCAAATTTCTGCAACTGAATTTCAACCTAATTTCGAAGGCATAGAGTTCATATCAGTTGGGATATTTTGACAGATTTGGGTAGGTCGATGTAATGCTGACTGTACTACTCCTACCTGCTTGGCCGAGCGGTTCACGCTCCGTACTACGAAGCCAGGGGTCGCAGGTTCCAATTCCAGGCGCGTATTTTTTATGGGCAAACTCTAAAACTCTACTGAAAAGATTTTGATAATTCTTTCACCGAGCTATATTATTCCGAATTAACATAAGTTACATTCATTTACATCAATAGTATTTTTAGGTGCCTATAAAAATATACTTTCTTTTTATACAACGCCGGATGGCAAACGAGCATGCGGCCCTGATGTGAAGCGGTTACCGCAGCCTATAAATAAATGCTTTCAACATAAGCATTATATTATTAAGCTCGCCACCGCTGCTAATGCAACTCCTTCCTGGTGATCTCATTCACTCGCAGGAACACAACAGGGAACTGTTATTTTGGCTGCGGTCTTCTGTGAGGTGGAGGTACTTCCCTATTCGGACTATCTCTATGCCCTACCATTTTCTTTTCGCCAGAGCCTCGTTTGCTATTTGGCAGGGTGCACGTCGTGCACGTGAGGTTACCTTTGGCTCTAAACTTGATGATGAGCCACTTACACCCCAAAGCCAATTACTTTATATGTATATCTAAATTACATAATCTGTTATTTATTTTAGATGTGTGATGGCGATGGAAAAACTAAACTTTCTGGTGTACAGAAGCGAAAAAGAAAATTGGGGAAGAAAGAATCTCTTAAAAAGAATACAAGTTCTAACAAAAGAAATATTTATAGACCCGGTGAACCAGTTCCATCCTCAGACGAACATCTGAATAAATCTGAAAATCTAGTTAATTCTACAACAGAAGTCGTCCCTTCAACGCCGCTGCAGCCCACTGCTGTCTTTGTCGTCGGTAGTTGAAGAAGACGAAGTAACTCCTTGTGCCGAAGCATCTCCAGAGAATATACTTCGAGAAGATATAATCAATGATCTCGCGTTAGGGCCACAGGTGTTATCCGACAAACAGAGGATATTTTTGATTGAGTGTGGACCAGTACAGGTAACACAGAGTTCCTATCCTTTGAATAGTTTGAAGAGATCTTTTTCAAATAGTTATAATACTAAAAAGATGTTAAATAATGAGACCGTTCTAAGAAACTGGCTGGTTTACTCGAAATCGATTGATTCAGTTTATTTTTTTTATTGTAAACTTTACCATGCTGAAAAGGAGTGCTTCCTTTTCATGGTAACATAGGTTACAAAGATTAGCAGCATTTGTCTATAGCTTTAGAACGCCATAAAAAGAGCGTTGGTCACCTATCTTGTGTTAAGCAACAAATTACATTGAAAACTGTTTTTTTAAAAGAAAAGTCGGTAGATTTCTTGAACCAGGCTGGAATTGAACGGAAAAAGAAAACGTTTGGTGGCAGTACTGGAACGAATAATCAACAAAATTCATTTTTTAGCTAGACAATGTCTGGCTTTACGCGGAAAGTCTGACAAAATATACGATTCAGATAATGGTAATATTGTAATGCTGGTTGAATATATCTCTAATTACGATAATGTACTTGAAGAGCACATTCACTCATTCAAAAATCTAAGTCACGCCTAACTCACTATCTTGGTCATAATATTCAGAATGAAATAATACAATTATTACGAAAAAGAATTAAAAAGAAATACTCATTGTTTTGGAATTGAAACAATCCAAATATTTTTCAATTATTTTAGATTGCAATCTAGACATTGCACACGAAAGACAAATATCGGTTGTCGTACGGTACGTTCTTTTAAATGTAAACAATTACAAGGCTGAAATAAAAGAACACTTTCTGGGGTTGTCCCCTATTACAGACATTACTGGTCAGGGCTTAACCAAATTTTTGTTAGATTTTTTTAACTCAAACGATATTGATGTACAAGATATGCGCGGTTAAGGTTACAATAATGGTGCAATCATAAAAGGGAAATATATAGGTCTACCAAAACGCATTTTAGACTTAAACCCGCGCGCATTTTATGTACCTTGTGCAGCATACAGCCTAAATTCGGTAGTGAATGGCGCTGCCAAAAGTTCATTCGAAATTTTTAATTTCTTTTCAATTGTGCAAGAAATTTGTCTTTTATCCTGCGTCAACAGCACGTTGGCGAGTGCTTGCCAAAAAAGTGCCAACTTTAAGTCCAAAACCACTATCAAATACTCGATGGGAGAGCAGAGTTGAAGCGGTAAAAGCTCTACGTTTTAATCTGGGGAAAGTGTATGATGCCTTGCTTACTATAAATTCCGATAGGAGTGTAGCGGCTGCTGACGCTACAAATTTATATACAAGGCGCGCTATTGTGTGTGCGCAGCGCAGCAGTCGTCTCCCCACACCCGCGTCAGGTCGTCGTAGGTCACGTAATTATGTAGTTTATTTTTGTATATCTATTATAATACATCGTCCCTACAGGAGCAAAGAAGCAGAATTAAGAAATATGGCAAATTCATTACTGGCAAAAATTAAGTCGTTTAAATTCATCTGCTCTCTGCTTATTTGGTTTGAAATTTTAAGCAAGATAAATATAGTTAGCAAGGTTCTTCAAAAGTCAGACGTCGTATTGTCAGAAGCGGTGAAAATGATTGATCATGCAAAAATAAGTTTGTCTGAATTCCGTAATGAGTCGACTTTTGGAGAGTTCCTTAATAGCGCAAAAACAGTAGCGGAAGAAGTCGAGGCAACAGCAGAATTTTCCGCACCTGCCCACCCTCGCGTTCGTAGGAGATTTTATAATTATGAGGCGGAGGATGAACCGATAACAGACGTGGAAACACATTTTACAGTAAATTTTTACTACTACCTATTCGATACCGCAATTACTAAGATCGACGAACAGTTCGAACTTTTGAATCAAAGTAATGCTATTTTTTCATTTTCTCAAAAATTAAAACAGTGGACGGATTTGGACTTAGATACAAAAAAAGCACATTGTTCTAATTTAGAAAATAAAGTGTGCCATGCTGGCAAATCGAATCATTACCGATGTTCATTGATGATTCCACTACGTCGTTGGATATTTTAAATTATTTGTTTGCGAATACATTAATTTCAGTGTTCCCAAATCTATCCACAGCATTTAGGATTTACCTCACATTGCCAGTCACACTAGCATACAGCGAAAGATTATTTTCTAAACTAAAATAATTAAATCCTATCTTAGATCAACATTGTCGCAAAGTCAATTGACAAATTTATCGTTATTAAGTATTGAACATGAAATCAAAATTGAAGTCAGTGATATAATTAAGGATTTTGCTAATGCAAAAGCACGAAAAGTAAATTTTTATAATTATATATATGTTGATTACGTCTTGTAATAATTAGATTTTAAATTAAAAATATTTGAAATAATCGCAATGTTGTGTTTTGTTTTTTTGTCACCCCCTTCCTTCCCAAAAATAATTTTTCCCGTGTACATTGGTCTAGCATCAAGCTTCCCGAATCTGTCAAATGTATCCCAAATGATATTGAACTCTGTATGTTTGACATGAGGTCGAAATTAGACTGAAGAAATTTGACAGATGTGGGCAGCTTGATACGAGGCCCTGTGTACTTACTGTTTCACGACATCATGTAAAATTACACCATTTGCACCCAGATCTCCGATCACTGTTGTAAATATAAGATGTGGTAAACACCCTAACAAGCCGAAACGTTCCCTATACGTTGTCTATATAAATATTAAAATTTTACCTATTCCATTTTGACCGCGCGCTTGCTAGAGGGCGCTAGGGTAACGATTGCATACGAGCGCTACATGGGCTAGAGACGCCTCTGCTTTGCAGGATAACAGCCTATACCACGCTCCGGTCCTTCAACTATACTTAGCATTGACATACCAAAAACTGTACTCAAAGTCTAGTAGGTATACATTTTACGAAAAACTTGTAGACGTTCCATATATACATTCGAAGATCTTAGTAAAGATATTCACAATGTGATTGAGAAGAATCCTAAACATATTTCACAATATTGCTTGTACTACCATCAGATCTCACCTGGGCAGCTACTTGCTGAGAGTAAGATCTTATTTGAAGAATTTGAAGTGCTGACCAAATATCGAGTAATTTACATTTAGGCCAGTGATGTCGATTCGTTTATTTTTGACAGAACGACAAACTAACAAGCACTTTTTTTGTTTTATCATATTAGTTAGTAAGGATAGTGATGATATTTCTGTGATTTTCGGAATGTTTGATTCAAAATTGTTTTATTTTACAGAGGGCAAGGCACCTGAGCGGATGACCGCTATGACGTTAACGAAGCAACTGATAGCTGAGCGAGGTATACTTGGACTGTACAAAGGAATCGGGGCAACTGCCGCTCGTGACGTTTCATTTAGTGCTATCTACTTCCCTCTATTCGCTACGCTCGCTCAACTAGGGATTAAGGAAAAAAAACCCGGAGCAACGCCACCATTTTGGTATGTTATTGTCCTAACTTAAGTCGTTGTTACAATGTCGAGGCAGGTATGCTGCACCTTAAATACCAGTTAATAATAAAAAGCCCTCCACTTGCGAGAAGTATAACAAAATAACCTAAACATCTTAAGAAATCCGTGAACAAAAAATTAACATCATAAAAAATCACTAAGTTTTGTGGTATTAGCGTTTTCAGTAAATTTGATTTTTATGGTGATCACCGTATTATGTTGCAAAGCTGCTCAGCGCCTTCTGTTGCTTAATGTGTACATGTTAATGATTGTACATGTTCCTTGATTTTTGTCGCTGACTGTACTAAATTAGTTTATGCTTGTAGTGAATAGGAATGCATGCATGAGGCCTCAGATTTGTATCCGGTATGGGCCAGGAGTAATCGGGTTGTTCAGCCAAGAAATACTCAGTAGCAGCACGTAGTCCGGGTACTGTGCCCAGTTGCTGGTAGTAGTGGTAGCCTCACCCTTTTACGTGGCTCCTAAAACAATAGCTGGTGAAATCTCTGCCCATTCCTTCGGATATGTAGGCGCGATACTACGTACCTATGCATGTGTGTATTTTCTCTTATAATATTTCTGAACAGTACAGAAATATCACTTTTAGACACACAAAATCAAAAAAAGATCGCCATTATCTTTATGAGCTGTATATAGACTAAGATATATTTCTTATTATTCTTTATTTAGAGAATGGCATAAAATATCGACCGAATATCTTCAAAAGGTCAATCTGATATACCTGTTATGTTTTGTTGATAGGTGGTCGTTTGTGTCGGGATGTGCGGCCGGCTCGTTTGGTGCTCTGTGCGTTAACCCTCTAGACGTGGTGAAGACTCGTATGCAAACTCTGACTAAGGGGTCCGGGGAGCGACAGTACTCTTCCATCATAGATTGCATCTCGTGAGTTATTTGAATATTGTTTAAAAACGTCACGACGATGATTTGCTAAAATTCAACATTCAACGATGACATCCACAAAAGGCCTGTAGGAAATTGCATGTACCGTATACCTTTACCTATATGTAAACTGTCCCACTATTGGTCAAAGGCTATTCTCAAAGTGAGAAGGATAAGAGTATAGACCACCTGTAGGCAAGCTGGCCTAGGGCCGATTGGCAGACTTCACATATCTTCGAGAACATTATCGATTTAATATTTGGTTTTGAGACGAAAATAAATACACTAGAGCAGCAAGCCCGTCAATGCAATATAGAGATATGTAACGTCCCAGAAAAGCGTTCTGAAAACTTAATAACGCTCATGGAGACAATCAGTTCCAAAATTAATTGCTCATTGCACCTTAAGGATATAGTTGCCATTCATCGTGTCCCACATGCACAAAACTCGGACAAGAAGCCCAAAAATATTGTTGTGAAGCTCGGCTCACGTGTACTAAGAGATAATATATTGAGTGCATTTCGATTGGCAAAGGGTATAAAAACCGACCAACTGGATACCCAGTTGGTCGGTTTTGTCGGGTTTGAGGCGCTCCAGATATACATCTGGAGCACCTCAGCCAATATTTATTAATGAACATTTGACACTAAAGAACAAACAGTTATTCGAGCAGCCCGCGAATCTGCTAGAACACATAACTTTAAGTACGTGTGGGTCAAGCATGCTACTATCCTTGTGCGGGAATTTGATGGCACTCCAGCAATCGCCATCCGGTCAACAAACGACATCCGCAAAATCAAACCAAACACCCGATCTTCTTAACATTATATTTAGTATTAATTATCTCATAAATCTTATACCCTTATACAAAAATTATACAATCCTTTTTTCAATATGTATGAAATCTTGGTGTAAAATTATTCTGTACTCATCGCTAATAATATTATATTTTAGTATATTTCACTTAAGTTTCATAAGATATTTTAAGTTTTTATGTTTTTTTATAACTTTAATATACAATTTCTTTAATCATAATAGCGCGCAATTAGACTCATTACAAAATAGTTTTGAATTAATACTCGGTTATACTAATTTCTGTTTGGACTTTAATTATATGTTACACGTGAACCAGCCTCAAAACTTTGATGAACTTTTTGCTTGTAATCATTTTATTTGTAATGGATAAATTAGTTATGTATTATCAAAATTGTAGGGGTATTCGTACCAAACTTAACGTCTTACATATGAATATTTGTCCAATCATTATGATATTATAGTCTTAACAGAGACATGGCTAACACCACAGGTGTTCGACAGCGAATTTATAGATAACCGCTATGTAGTCTATAGATGTGACCGTAACCGCGTTGCTACCAGCAAGAAGGAAGGAGGTGGAGTGATGGTGGCCGTTTTAAAAAACCTACACTCTTCTCTTGTGTCCCTTGAAATGCTAACCACCCCTCATATTGAACACATTCTAGTACAGCTTCCAGGTATAAACAATAATAAGTCATTTATTAGTGCAGCATATATTCCCCCCAAATCACCTCAAGAAATCTTTCTTACTCATTTTCAACATTTACAATATACATTAGAGCAACAAAAGCCAAATAATTTATATTTATTTGGTGACTACAATTTGCCGGATGCTAACTGGCTGCCGTATAATAATGAAAACCCAGCTGCATTGTGTTGTTCTGGGAATTCTTTATTAATCGAGCATATGAGTAATTTTATGGCATTATTAAATTCCTTTCAATATAATTACCTTACAAATCATAAAGGTCGCATTTTGGACCTATTAATTAGTAACATAGATTGCGTTATCAACACTCCATCATGTATATTGTTACCCATTAATGTTAATCATCCTCCTTTTTGTGCTACTATAATTCACAAGAGTCAAAGTAAAACAGTTCCACAAGCGAAAATATTTAAGTTTAATTATTATAAGGCTAATTATAAACAAATTAATACAGATATATCTAAAATCAATTGGTCTGATATCTTAAATAAATTGTCAGCTGACAAAGGTGTTGACACTTTTTATGATATGGAGCAATAAAGAAACATGTTCCTTTGTCTCGCTTAAAATCTAAGAAATTTCCTATATGGATTTCTAATTCTTTGATACGCATTTTTAACAACAAAAGAAAAGCCTGGATCAGGTGGAAAACATATGGCAACTTATCAGAATATGAAAAATTCTCTTACCTTAGGCATCGATTTCAAATGGAATGTAAAACTCATTACATTAATTATATAAATAGCGTAGAAGATAACATTAAGAAAGACGTAAAGAGCTTGTGGCGTTATGTTACCAGCCGAAACACAAATACTGGTATACCAGCCTCAATGTTCTATAAAAATCATAATACCAATGATCCGGCAGTGATATGTAATTTGTTTTCAAAATTCTTTGAATCTGTATATGAAACTTCAACATTTATTTATAGTGAGTGGAAGCCCCCAGAGACTCAGGCAGATAGCTGGTTTGTCATTAACCGCATCACTTTTACTCTTGACCAGGTCTTAAATGCATTAAAAACATTAGATGTAACCAAGGGTCCTGGTCCTGACGGGCTACCACCCTACTTCCTGTATAGGATAGCCGATAATATATGCGTTCCGTTAAATATAATTTATAACAAATGCATAACCGAAGGTACTTTTCCTGCGGTGTGGAAGAGAGCCAATATTATGCCAATTCATAAAACCGGTTCTAAACATGACGTTGAGAACTATCGGCCCATCTCAATTCTGCCTACCTTGTCCAAGCTTTTTGAGAGACTGGTGCATGGTGCAATTTATCCCACACTTCACCACATTATACTAAGTCAACAACATGGATTTGTGCAAAAAAGGTCTACTGTTACCAACTTACTCATGTTCACAGACTACATATTCAATAATATAGACCAGCAGGTACAGGTAGACGCTGTGTACACGGACTTTCGAAAGGCTTTCGACAAGGTGGATCACGAGCTCCTTCTTCAGAAACTAGCATATAACGGTATACGGGGCGATCTGCTACGCTGGTTTACGTCATATGTAGCAAACAGATCACAAAGGGTTGTTATTAAGGGACACCAATCTGATACTGTAAATGTTACTTCCGGCGTACCCCGGGGCTCTATTTTAGGCCCTTTATTATTTATAATTTTCATAAATGATATCAATAATTGCTTCGTACATTCAAAATTTCTACTTTACGCAGACGATCTTAAAATCTATAGAACAATTCGCAAACAATATGATTGTAACTTACTACAAGCCGATTTGGATCGTTTAACTGAATATTGTGTAAAAAACAAAATTTATTTGAATATATCTAAATGTGTATCCATTACATTCACTAAAAACAAGAATATTTTAGTTGACACGTACAATTTATCTCAAGTACCGCTTAATAAAGATTCCTCTGTAAGAGATCTCGGAGTATTGCTAGACAATAAATTCCACTTTAGTCAACATATTCAAAATATCACTGCCAATGCTTATCGCATGTACGGTTTCGTTATGAGATCCAGCATAGATTTTAAGAGAACTAGTACATATGTCCATCTGTACAAAGCACTGATTAGGTCACAGCTTGAATATGCCGTTATAGTTTGGAACCCTCTGTACAAGAAGTACATAGACAGTTTGGAGAGGGTACAGCGAAAGTTCATCAAAGCAATGCATTATCGCTGTCGCCATAATTTAAGCTCCGATACAAATACTGGTATTGACTTAATAGAATTAAAGTCCAGACGTATTTTTCTGGAAACCATGTTTCTTTATGATTTGTGCAACAACCGTTATGATTGTTCTGATTTAACAAACAAATTGTGTTACATCGTCCCTAGAACTGTTATGAGACGTGAGGTGCGCACACGTCCACTTTTCGCCGTTCCCCGTTGTCGCACTAATGCTGGATTCCGCGCACCTATGCACCGAATATCCAACAATTATAATGAGCATTTCATAGATTTAGATTTGTTTACTCTATCAGCTGGTAAATTCAGAAGTGCTTTATTGGCACAATTATTAAATAAATAAATAGAAAAGATAAGTTAACATTTTCAATGAAACACACAGTTAGCTTAGGAATGATTTATGTATTTTATTTAAAATATTTATCTCATATTGTTTGTCATAAATCTAATTATTTAAGTTTAGTCTAAATCTTGTGAATCAATCAGTTCATAATTAACATGACAATGTTAAATATGTGGATAACGCTGTGGGTTACACATATGTACAATTCTTGTTACCTATTGTTAAATTATTTAGTAATATAAGTGTGTAACTGTTTGTTTTTCCCTAAAATAAATAAATAAATAAATAAATTATAGTGACCTCTCAGAAACGCAAGTTTCCTCAACATGTTTTCCTACACCGTTAAAGCTATCAAAAATTCAACTAAATCCTAATGCTTAATATGCACATCACTTTATAAATTCAAAAGTACCTTGGGATTTAAATGAAGACATCTGCACGGCAGTCTAATACCTATCATATCGTTAAATTGATAAAGAATTATAATGGGTCCGGCCGTTAGGTTCCCATTCCGGTACGGCCGCGCCCCCGGCTGGGACGCACCCACAGTGAAAAATTTGTAATTCCGCTACGCCTCCGGCCGAAACGGTCCCATACATTGTAAAAAAACCGGAGAAGATATTTGAACAAATACTGTTCAAAACAAAAGTGTTTTTGAATTTAAATATGTACTTCTGTTTTGTGCTGTGTGTATACTATCATGTATTAGCTTTAAACATATTTTTGAGAGTATACTTATAACACACACAAAAGTATTTAAATTCAAAAACACTTTTGTTTTCAACAGTACTTGCTTGAGTGTCTTCTCCGGTTGTTTTAGAATGAGAGCGTCTTGCGGCCCTGGTGGGCGTAGCGGCATAACAAATTTTCACTGTGGGTGTGTCACGGCCGGGGGCGTACCGGAATGGGAAACTAACGGCCGGACCCATCGATCAAATATACCATAGATGCACGTTCTTGTACTAAATCGTACCCCAATAATGACTCTGAATTGATGTGTAATTATAGTTATGTTTACTCGTTCGACTATTTAAAAATAGTCCTAAAGTGAATATAAATTTAACTTAATATAAACCTTAATACTTAGTGATAGTGTCGTAATACCTATGACAAAGTATCATAAATATGTTTTCTTCATTCTCTCGATATGGTAAAAATATCATATTATGTAAACAAAACATTCTGAAATGAACCTTATAGTAATTACAATTAAGTGTAAACTCATCGCAACAATTATGCGGGTGTTATTATTTTGACTATAGGCATATGATATTCTTACCGCTCGGAACATAGAAAGAAGAAATGGTAGAGTGGTTATTCATTTTAATATATGTTTTAAATCTTTGATTGGACGTGTAACTAAATTTACGTTATTAAATGACAACAATTTGATAATAAGCTATTGTTAGATTCTTTAATTTTAATACTAAAATTATAGTAGGTAACTGTAAGGAAGACGTTATATAACTTTATAAAAAGCAAGCATATAATATATTTATATTAAAGAAAGCCAATCATTTACAGTACTAATAATTATACTCACCTTCGTACATTGTATTACATGCTATTTTAAATATTTGTATGTGTGTTTTCTATGTAGTTTCAATAAATAATAATAAAACTATATAATCGTAGATGGTGGAATTAGCTAACAAAACTAGATATATTTTACCAGGATACTTTTGTTAATGTAGATGCTAAAAATATAAATTTTAACTGTTCTATCGTTAAGGAAGGAACTAGGTAAAAAATGAACAACTTTACTAAAATAATGTTTTAATGTACCTTTAAACAATATCAACTTATTTAACAATTGCCGCTTAGACCGATCTTTTGTTTCTGCATTTTTCAATTTTGTCGCGTAGTGTATACGTATGTCAATATATTTTTCAATTAAAACTTTTATTAACGTTACCGTATGACCAAGATTCGGTGATTGTACTTGGCAGTGTTCGTCTATCCCAATGAAAACATTGGTATGGTTTGTTGTTATTGTAAAAATAATTTTTATTTCTATCTAAATTTAAATTTAATGTAGCTTTCCCCGATTTGGATGTAGATCCTATGTTAACTGTCAAATGGGGTATTATTGCATTCACTTCAGATTGCACTATTGACTCTTCTTGCTATAAAAATAACGAAAACAATAGTTAATAAATCAATCGTATATAACATTTAACTAAATTTAACATACTTAATTTTAAAATTAAATGGCAAAATATTTTACCTGTATATTCTGTACTGCTACATTTTTTAGTTTATTAAACCCTTTCTTAGTTACATATATATCTTCTTCATTAAAATACTCTGAACAAATTACGCTAGAAGTATTTGGTTGGTAAAATTCGTCATCTCTATCTCGAGCTTATAATACGTCTCCATTTCTCCCCTCAAATTTCATGTTGTGGAAAGCTAAAATAAATTAAAACAAATATTATATTAATAATTTAAAACAACTTATATCGACTCCATGCCATTTCATATGGACTTTGTTCCAAAGTACTGGTGTCGATTCGCTCTCGCTTACGGGCAGCGCACGCAAGAGTGAGCGGGACGGGTGCGTAATACATCCATTTAAATTTAAACGAAAATATTTTCAAATATAGTCAAAGTCAAAGTCAAAGTCAAATTTATAATAAAACTATACTTACCGAAAGCACAGATAATATAATACTATACTAGTACCGAAAGTACGACACTCCATCATTTTTTTGCACTTTTAGAGTATAGTTTTTGCATTTTTTACTACACACTTTGGCATCGTGAAACGTCACACTGCTAGCGCGGCCGTAAAGTGACTGCGAGCGAAACTGTGCATACAACTGATTTATGCACAGTTTGGATGGCCCCGTTTTTCGAGCGACGATCGTGCATCTATAGTATATTTGATCGACGGCCGGACCCATGATAATAATGATACCATAACTTTTATGTTAATTATTAATTGTAACACCGATTACCGTCCGTTTAGTCGGCCAGAGCCCTAGATTTTGACGTTTTATGAGGAGCGATTATGGACTATAATTGCTTGTGCGAGAGCCCTTAACATTTGCCTGAAAACTTATAAAAGGCAATACTTGCAATACTGTCTGTCGTATTGATTGTGGTTGTGCATCGCGTTATGTGTTTACTTTTACCTGTTGTTGTTTACAGGCAAACAATGAAGCACGAGGGTATCTTGGCGTTCTTCAAGGGTGGCGGGTGCCGTATGATGGTCATCGCACCACTGTTCGGCATCGCACAAGCCGTCTACTACATCGGTATTGCCGAGCGACTGTTCGGCCTATAAACCAACCTTAGAGCATACACTGTTTACGTATTGTGCAAATATCATTGTGAGAATAAATCAAACGTGTAGTGGCCACTTCGCAGTAAAAATGACTAATAATAGGATATATTTTAAAATACAAAAAGATTTTTATTACTGGATATCCAGACGGAATATGTCCATCAAATTTCAGTATATATTATAAATCGATCTCCTATCCTATTATCACTGGCGCAGAAGAGTCACAGATGTGGAATTATAAAATGCTTATGTGTTGAATTAATAAACTTTGTGCTACCTATTTAATACATCGTGTTTGATTTATCTTGGTCAGAGTGGGAAGACCTAGTTATGATATAGATTATAGACGATAGATGTCAAAGCTGCAAGCATGTGATCCGATGCTTTACGTCATATTCAAGTCAGCACAGCAGTAAAGCACCAATAAATAGACTCCCAGTGTAGGCTCTAGCAAGATGTTGATTCTTATTTTCACTAGCATGGTTTTCGATGCTGGCTAGGGCCTGTCGCACATGTAATGCGAATGTGCTCCTTTGAATATGACTGTCAATTTTATACACTCTTAATTTAGTGTCCAATCTATGCTAGGAGACATGACGAAAAAACGGCTGCTATATTAGTCCATAGGAGCCAGCGCAAACAAAATTCTTATAAAATTGCAACCCTAACAGCAGACATCGTTAACGAATGAGTTGCTATTTATTGTCCAATTTTCCCAGTGAAGAAGTAAAGGACAACAGTAATAGATGTAACTGACCCCCCATCGCCGTTTACTAAATTACTCATACGGATTTCACTAGCAGCGCTGACCAGGGGCTAATTTTAGAATAGATTGAGATCAAACTATGGAGGCGGGCGGGCTCTAGCCGCGTTAGTTTGTCCTATGGCAAAGCCGGACCACCTTTGCCATAGGACAAACCACAACCACAGGTTTGGCTTAACGAAGATATAGTGTCGTTATGGTGTACAAGATATAGGCTAGAAGATTTCAGCCTTGTCTCGCGTAGTTTGTGTTTATTTTTGTCTGCGATGGCGTAATCCAGATTTCGATAGCCGATTCGGGCAAAAGTATTATTGCGTTTTGAATCATTTAAAACTATGATACTCTGGAGGTAGTACGGTGCCTGCAAATAAGCAGGCGGCAATAGGCGCATTCTATTACGAGGGACAAAAATATACCTGGGGAATTTTTTGTAGTAGCAATACCTGTCACTGATAGGTATTACTGCTTTCTTCGTGAGATATGTACTGTAACGGTCTAGCCCATCACACAATAAATATATATTTCACACGTCAATATTCTATTATGAAATGCACACATTTATTTACCATAAGTGGCGTCATCGTTATGCAATTAGTGAAACCATAAATTCTATGGGTCTGACAACTATAATCTCTCCTACAAACATTAAATGTTTAAATTATGGGACAGCTGGTCAAGTGCTCAATACATTCTGTGAAATTAAGAAAAGACTTGCCTACAAGGATCTCTTTGCATTAGTTATAAAGATATGTAAAATCTTCTTAGCAGGTAAACATGTTCAAAATGAGCAAATTAGAGGACACTTAGTTTTTAACTCCGGGAGAGGAAAGTCGTCGGAGTGATAGTTCAGTAAAGGGAGCAAGAATCTAGAGGTGATAATGGGTAAGATAAAGGCAGTGTAGTTGTGTGGCGATCCTACCTAATCCGGTGAGTGCTTAATATTCATATTATGTTTGCGGCGTTATAGGTGTATAATATGCCCAATATACATATATGCATTAATATCCCAGGCTGAGTAAAGTATTATATTTATAATAATATATCCAGCAGTAAATTCGTGCAACGTTTGTCGCGTACACATTAGTATTGGTCCGGTACCTTAGTCAGGAATGAATGAAAGGATGTCCTGAGGATCGGGAATCAGGCGGTAGACCAGGTGCAGACTTTGTAGGCTATGTGCTGAAGCCATCCCAATAGCATAGTGGGCTATGCACCCGCCATACCCTCGACGGGTTATCGGGGTTCGATTCCCCGTTGGGTGAGGCGTAAGCCCTGCCACCCTGTAATCTATGCGCGGTAGCCTTATACGAAGGACGACGCTCGCGTGAACATCAATTATCGGGATGTAGACCAAGGTGGTAAACTGAAGCTTTGATTCCACGTCGTCTAATGCTCAATACAACCGTCTTCATGCGTGGTGGACGCAGCCTGGCCGTGGGCCTCGTTCATGAGTGTGATACGGCAGATAGCGGAAATGACATCGGTAAGATGGCGGAAGATGCCGGCTTAATTCCCTGCCGTGGCAATCGTAGGCTATTGAAGTACGCGACCGTGCAACCTCTTTTCGGTATGCGATTGTATGAAAGAGTGATCACAAACCAATACTAATGTATCGTCGTTCTAAAGTAGATATCTGTATTTCGTCCTCGAAGGTGTTATTTCGATTTCCTCTTATAATTGAAGTATTTACAATTTGTAAATACCATCGGTGGGAGGGTGTCCAGTAAGGGAGGAACCCTACAGGTTTTGCGCGGGCTTAGGGGCGATAAACCCCCATCCACTGGGGGAGAGCTGATAATTAGTAAAAATCCCAGTTATAGAGAAATGTAAAATTTTAATCAGCCTGGGGTTCCCGGGCAACGTACAGACGCGAATCTATGTATTATTTATGCCAACTTGCCTTAAATACCTACTGCTGTGTATTTTGATGAACTCGTACACAACATGCCAGATAAATTAACGAAGAAAAAGGTCACACTATAAATTTAATTGTTCAATTATTCTCCTATTAAATTACATTTTAAGTTCACTTATTCTAAAACCTAGCTACTACAATGTATGCATGACAGATCATTGTATTTTTAAAGATACCAATACAAATGTGTACCCATTGCAATTTATAAACAACTAGCAACCCGCCCCGGCTTTGCACAGGTAGAACAAAACCTTGACAAATTATACCTCTAAACCTTCCTTATAAATCACTGTCTATTGGTGAAAACCGCATGCAAATCCGTTAAGTAGATTTTGAGTTTATCGCAAACAGACAGAGAGACACGGGCGGCGGGGACTTTGTTTTATAATATGTAGTGATTGAAAATATTAAAACGGTTCTTTTTTTATGAGATACTGGTGGTAAGTTGGCAGTTAGGTACCACCTAACTGCCAATCTTGGACTTCAACAATGGGTGTAACATTGACACAGAATACGCAATAATCCAATAAGTAGGTACCTACGCTACAAGCCTACTGAGATAATAATTACTAACTAATCACTTGTTTAAAGAAACATCTTTCATTAAACGTGGTTTAAAATGTCATCAAGTACCTACTATGCAATATAAACAACATAGGTAGTGCTCAATGACACACAAGCAGTTAGTTAATTCCAGTGTATGAAAGTTTTAGCTAAATTAGTACTGTATTAAACTAGAGCGTTTCCATGTAAGGATCCCTTGCTGTGTGAACGAACGTGGTGTGATGTCCCTCCTACACAAATCCTTCGAGCAGGCTGTGTGATCGTGCCTGGCGAGCTGCGGCCCGTGCGGTTGATGTCGGGACCTTGTATATACAGCAATTTGCCGCTGTGTAAACTTCGCTTGCGCGAGTAAGGGATTGTACAGCGCCATCTCTTGTACAATATTATAACTTCGTGGTCTGTGTAGAAGACGCTACATATGTATGTAATGTCAAGTGGTAGAAAGACGATCATAATATCAACTAAGGCCCGGTCCCTATATTCAAAAGCATGCGTGCAAGCAAGAAACAAAGCCAGTTTAGTTTTATAGTTAAATTTTGACATCATTTTCATAGAATGTGTCATAAAGTTACTGTATCGTAGGTAAAACGACTCTTTTCTTGAATATAGGAACGGAGGCTCCGTTCCTATATTCAAGAAAAGAGTCGTTTATAAAGGATAGTTCTTCAGAGACAACATTTTCGATTTCTATGGGTACCTATAGGTATATATTACTGTAACCAACTAACAAAACGCCCTGTAATTTCTTTTTGTATAGATTAGCTTTATCCGTAACTGGGACAAATTATACTGTTGAAGTACTTAATTGCAGTCTAGGTACAAAATAAAAATATTTGAACTTCGTTCTTCTGATTCATTTAACGCGTCCGTCTGCTATTTTCGGAACAAAATGGTCGATGTCGCATTTTCCTTTTAATAAATCAATATAAATTATTATCTTATCGAAAGGAAATGTGTATTAGTTAAAATACTTTAGTGTGTTTATAAATAAGTAAATAAGAAGTGTCCGGCGTATAATACTGATCAATATGGCGTAAGCTGCGCTTGACCGTACTTGGTCGGGTAATAATAAAATTATTAATGAGAATTCTGGCTTCCCGTCCGGGGGGAAAGCCAGTCTTGCAACAGACGAGCTAGATGGTGAACGTGCGGCTGGTTGGCTTAGATCCTGGTGTTACGAAGGTAAATATCTCATTCATCTGTGCTTGGTTCAGGTAGCATTCTGATTACAATGCCTACTTTATAAAATTTATTTTATTATTTTACAACTTCAGTCTGTGTTTCGAGTGATGCTTTTAAGTTATAGATTCATGTAGAAAAATGACAATACTGAAGTCTGTATGTATGATAAATTATGCATGATTGTAGGCAAAATCCTGATTCCTCTGTGCCTGATTCATATGGTCAAAACACCACATGAATCTATACTAATATTATAAAGCTGAAGAGTTTGTTTGTTTGAACGCGCTAATCTCAGGAACTACTGGTCCAAACTGAAAAATTATTTTAGTGTTGGATGCTGATGAAGTTTTATCGACGAAGGCTATAGGTTATATTATAACATCACGCTACGACCAATAGGAGCGGAGCAGCAATGAAAAATGTTGCAAAGACGGGGCAAATTCTCTTATGTGAAGCAGACGAAATAAATATGTGTTTGTATTTCCTTTTTTCTTTATAATAAAGAGCAACGACGTAACACACTTCTATAAATTGAATTATCCAAAGTATAGGCAAGACCCCTAACCTTCTGTATATAAATAAACTGAGATCTCTCAGCTGCTAGACCCAAGTCTCAAAATACACATTAGTATATTCTGTACTTAGATAGCTACGTACTGAATAGGTATGTAAATACCTTACCAACGTAGGCAAAGTAAGCAAATTTAAAAGA
This sequence comes from Catocala nupta, assembly GCA_963675205.1. Taxonomy (NCBI): domain Eukaryota; kingdom Metazoa; phylum Arthropoda; class Insecta; order Lepidoptera; family Erebidae; genus Catocala; species Catocala nupta. Next base: position 13,682,124 of record OY776100.1, on the reverse strand, counting down.
GGGGCCATTTTTTGTTTGTGTTTTGTTTTCTCATTCCGATATATACTTAATTGGCTTCTGGTTCGGGCTGCCTGTAGTTACCAGTAAAGTAATAGATTTATATCAAATTCAGGCTTACAGTTACTATTTTACCTAAGGTTGAGTAATTTTACTAGTAAACCTAATCTTTTTAGGTTGCATTTTATTTTTGGTACAACAAGTGGGAGCTAGACAAGTCAGCTAGCCACAACCTGACAATAAGCCACTACCACTGCTTACGGACATGGCTGGAAACAAATATCATTTGTCTACATTAAAGAGAAAAACCAAGAAACGGCTATTCTGCCTTTTAGTCAGATCTTAAATATGCTTGGTTACTGAAATAGGCAAATTGGTAATGGGTACCAATTCCCACGACCCCGAAAATTCTGGTATTATGCGGCAAATCCCATATAAAATAGGAACTTGTCATTTGTTGTAGAAGAGGGAAAAGAAAGGAGGAAACCAACAAGATGGGATGAGACATGAATTGTGTGGGTGAGGTTAGGTTTACATAAAATATCAGTCCTGTGTACAAACTATCCCACCACTGGGCACAGGCCTCTTCTGAGTGTGAGAAGTGTTAGGCATAGTCCACCAAGCTGGCCACCAAGCATATCTTCGAGAACATAATGAAGAAGTCGCAGAAATGCAGGTTTCCTCACGATGTTTTCCTTCAACGTTAAAGCGACCGATAATTTAACGAACGGATCGAACTAGAGACCACTGCGTGTTCAACGGTATCCCACTAGGTTATCGCTGCTTGTGGTAAGATTATTGTATATCGGGCACGCCACGATCGTGGCGGTAAGTCCCGTGTTTGAGGAGTGGCTGGAGAGGCGACATGGCGCTCTCATCTTTCGGCTGACACAGGTAATGACTAGCCACGGTTGTTTTGGCCAGTTCCTGTGTCGTATACGCCGGCAAGAGACGCTCGGTTGCCACCACTGCGGCGACTGCTGCGACGTTGTAGAGGACACGGCGCTGCACACTTTGGCGGATTGCCCCGCCTGAGCATTGCAGCGCCGTGAGTTGATCGCGGCAGTCGGATTGGTTGTACTCTCGCTCCCGGCCGTAGTTCAGTCTATGTTCCGAAGTGAGAGGTCGTGGAACGCCGTCGCCTCCTTCTGTAAGAAAGTGATTTCCATCAAGGAGGCGGTGGAGCGGGAGAGGAGGCGCTTAAACCCTCTCCCCAGCCGCAGAGCCGGGCACCGGAGGGCGCGAGACGACCTCGAGCCACCCTGAGGTTTGACCTGGGGGTGGTGGGCTTTGTGGGCCTGCCCGCCATCCGCTCAGCACCAGGTCCGAGAAGCGGCGTGCGTGTTCCCATGCGCGCTTCTGTGCCGTGTCCATCTCCCCTCCGGGGGGGGCCAGTAGGGCTTTAAATTGCGTAGTGCCTATTGGGTAGGTCTTGTTGCGTAGTGGCCGGCCGTTTCATACGGCGGGCCGACACCTCGGTGGGGTCGCAACCGCATGCGCAAGTGATTCGCGCGGCCCCGTCGATAGCGGTTTTGTCGAGGAACACCGTGGTAGGTTTAGTCGGTATTCCGGGAGGTAGATTATTCTTATTCCATCTTTTCTTTTAAACCGGCCAGTCTAACATAACCCCTCCACCCGCCCTCGCGGAAGGGTATGCGTCAAAGAAATAGACCAATTAAAAAAAAATTGTATATATCTAGGTAACTTTCTATTAGTTTTTTCGTTTTCGTCTATTATGGTACGGCATCGGTACCCTCGGTGAGCGAGTCCCTCTTGCACTTGACTCGTGTATTCGTATAATATGTAAGCAACGCATGCTACTGCTATGCCTAGTGAGGTAAGCGAGGCTACGGTATCCACGACCTGTATGATTTTTTGCTTGTTACCTTATAAGTATAAAAATATGAGATAATATTATCGATATAAGTATTAGATAATGTTACAGCCAGTGCCATCTATCGGCACTCCGGACTTTGAAGCAGTTACAGTGGAAAAGTGTAGTATAGTGTTTGTTGTGTTTTAAATTTATTCATTTATTTATTCATTTATTTATTGCATAACTAAGTGTACATGGTGATGGTATACAATGGTATGTGCTTAAGACTTAGCGCCTTTTACAAGCGTAGCAATATTGAGAGCTGACTAGCAATTATATAAGATAGGTAAGTAGGAAACATTATTATAATCATTATATAGGTATAGTTAATTGTTAAAGAGGTAATCCGTAGTACAATGAATTGAAGATTATATAAAATTCATGAAATTAGGAATAGATATAAACATTTCAAATTAGGTATTCATTATTAGTTAACATTATAATTTTATCTTATTAGTTATAGCATTTAATTTAATTGTATGCTAGAATAAAACGTGTTTTAGTCAGTAATATTGTTTACATTCTTATCCCTCAAACCCAGCACGTAACAATAATAATTTAACCGTGGGAGAGCCACGCTTCGGCACGATTGGGCCGGCTCGACCGGAGTGATACCACGGCCTCACAGAAAACTGGCGTGATATAGCGTGTGCGTTGTGTTTTGTCGAGTGAGTGAGGGTACTGGAGGCCCAACCTCCCCTCCCCTCCTGGGGGAGGAAAGAGGCAAATTTAAAATGCTGGCAACCAGGGTTGGTATGATTAAAACAAGTTGTTTTATAACACATGTTTAAAACAGTTTGAATTACACTACTACTACTATTGAATTTTACTAATTTATAAGCTAATAAAATTATTAAAACTATTAAAACTATTTGTATTTAGGTTTACACTTTTCCCGACGTTTCGGTTGCTTTCCAGCAGCCATGGCACGGGCAAAGTGTAAACCTAAATACAAACAGTTTTCAAAATGATGTAATAGGTACAGTGTTAAATAAACAACGCGATAAAATCCGTATATAGTAGTTTAATCTAAATAGCTTGACATAAAACCAATTGACTCTATGCATTTTTTTTTGACTTATATTATTCTTTTGTCTTTGTAATTAAATAAAACATATTACTTTTATGACAAGTAATTTATTCAATCAAACAAAGATCAAAGTACCACTAATTAACAAACAATACCTATTTGGTGCATGCATTTATAGGATGCATTTTAAAATACCTACGTTATAATATTCAGTTCAAATCAATCAAAGTTATAATAACTTTGATTGATTTGAGCTGAATACAATGATAACAATTTGTATTAATAAACAATAAAAATGAGTTATTATAAAATCAAAATTGTGTCAGTCAGGTCAGTGAGAGTCAGACAATTTGGCAAGATAACAATTACTTTTCTTTATTTAGGTATTTAAAAACTGTGACAAGTTCTGCAGTTTTCTCGGTACCCAGTTTATTTCGTACGACAGAATGAATAAATCCAAATGTTGAAAACAGTCTTTCGATTTTAGCATTTGAAGCTACAGCAGTGTGAAGCTGAGTCATTAAGTCCATTGTTTGGCCATTAATTTATTTTTTTAATGACAGCCACCATTCGAGAGGTCTAACCTGATTTACTACATGACCTTCAAATAGAAAGTTATGAAAGGGATCTCTCATTGTCCTGGTTTTTTCAACATAGGGCATTGCCTCTTTGTGATAAACTTCTATAAATGATAAAGCTTCAGAAATATTTTCACTGGTGAGTTTTACGCCCCTGTACTTAGGATGTAGTAAGTTTGCTGCAAAATGAGCTGGTGTCATTGCCATTTCAAGCCGGGCATAGAACTTATTTAAATCATCCAGTGAATATTCGGCCTTACGCAGTCGTACATTCTCACCCTCAAACATACTTACTTTTAAGCTCTATCCATGCTTCAGTCACTTAGCCAATACAGCAGGATGTCTTCTGGGAGATGTCAAGGCTTGTTGCTTCAGCGCCATGTCATTTACTTTCAATGAAATTGACAAATCTATAGCATTCGCATTATTTAAGCATATGTCTGATATTATATGCCAATTTAGCAAAAAAATCTTTAAACAGTCAGCCATTGTGTTCCACCGTACCTGTTGTGGTATAACAATTGCTTTTTCACCAGTTTCTTTGTATTTGGCAGATGCAAAGTGAGTGTATTTGAGGTACCGCATTATCGAACTTTCTCAGTAATGTCTTCTGCGTTCAAATCCTTCGCCAGAAGGTTCAACAGGTGTGACGAACAGCCGTATGTAAGTATATCCTTGTGAGAAGCTAGTTCTTCCTGTTGAGCCAAATCTCGTCTCATACGACTCATATTTGCTGCGTTGTCTGTCACTACGCTTCACACCGTGCAGTTAAAAGTTTCACATTGTTTTATTGCCGTAGTACTAACTTTAACCAAGTAGTCGGCTGTATGGCTTTCGGCGCCTGTATCTATTGTATCAATGAAATGAGTTAAGTTTGTCAACACATCTGTGACACAGACACAGATTATCGAGTCCTGCCTAACGTTACTCCAACCATCAATTGACAGATTGACAACTTTGTTTTCGAACTCATTTTTTACGCTTTCTTGAGTCGATTTGTAGACTTCGTCGAGTAGATTACCAGCAATTTGTTCGCGGTTTGGAGGTTTATATCCTGGGCGTAAAATTTCCATTAATTTCAGGAACTGTGGGTGTTCTACGAGGTTAAAAGGCGTGTTGGTAGCAAACATATAACGAGATAATTGTAAATATATTTTCTTTTTATCTTCTTGACTTGTGGCAATAGTAAATTTTTCATTGAAATGTTCACGCCCGCGCTGCTGCTGGTACTAGCACTTTTAGATTGAAGAGTAGTAACAGGTGTGAATGTGGCAAAACTGGCGGAAGAATTATCTGAAGATCGGGAAGAACCGGCATCACTCAACATCAACAGCTCGTCCACCACAAAGTCCTCGACCGCGTCAAGATTTGCATCACTAGAACCAGTATTGCTACATTGCTGGAAGTGTGCCTCCATTCTTTTTACAAGACCAACTAGTTCTTCCTTACATTTTCTGCAACGCACCCTATTGGTCTTCAATGTGGTATTTTCTTGAGGAACCAATGTGAATTCTTCCCAAATTGCATGCTTTTTGCGTCCTGGAGTTGACATTTTAATAAATATGTTATCAGTCATAGAATTAATAAGGAAAAGAACATTAGAAAAAAAGGCACATCTATTTATAGAATTCATAGGTAATTCCCCGCCGGTAATGTCCCGCTAGGAAAGTCCCTATGTCGGCCGTCGAAAGAAAATAATTCAATGGATTAGTGAGTATTCCCCTTATTTAAATATAAAATAATATAAATATTGGGGTTGCTATGGCGAATTTGAAAATACCTAGTCTAGAAATGAATTAATATAGGTCTATTTGATTTGAAATTAATGGCCAAAACTAAAAAGAAAAATTACATAAAAAACAAAAAAAACCGTTTAAAACAATTTGAACAGTTTGTTTTATAAAATTTAAAAAAAAACGGGGTTTTCTATCCTGTTGGGAACGCATTTGTGACGCCTCTAGTGTTGCGGGTGTCCATGGGCGTTAGTATACTCTTTGGGTGGTGGTAATCGCTTACCATCAGGCGATCCGTCTGCCAGTTTGCCTCCTATACAATAAAAAAATAAAAATAAATATACTGATGCAAGCATGACGTCAAGGAATTAGAATCCTGCAAAGAAACTAACGGCAACCATTTTTAAATCGCCTACTCACATTTTTATTATTATAAAATAAATCACATCTGCTAATTGTTAACATTACGCGTGAAACTATAGAAAAAGATTTAGGGTCTGATGGTAATTTAAACAACTTGCAGTAGGGTATTAGAGGAAACTGGCATAGATGAAAAAGGTATAATATTTTAAAAGCTGGCTACTAACAGAAGATAAAAATGAGTTCATTAAATTCGAATGGGTTGGAGCTACAAAATATCGAGCGTACGTTTACCTTGACGATAAATAAAAATCACAGAGAAATACATTAATACATTTTATTTTAACATATAATTTAACAAAGCATGTGTAATTGAACAGTTTGGCTACATTTTGTTCTCCTCTAAAGCGTTCAAACGTAACATTAGCAGCACTAGTCGCCGAAGTGTGAATGCCAACCTGACTCCGGCTTACACGATGTTATAATTACATTAATAAATATTAATAACACCACCAATCACAGATCAAAAAACATCTAATAAATAGATAACCATCATTAATTTAATTGACAATACATTAAAATCTGTTTAACACTACATCGCAGATAAAGAATTAAGTAATTTATAAATTGGCAGGCGGCAACCCAGTGGTTCAAGCATAGGATTTGCAATCGATGATTGTTGTTCTTGAAGTCCTATCCTAGGGCCCAGTACCGGTATTAGAATTATTATGCATCCAAGGCCAGATTACTACGACAGATATACTCGCCGCCACTGTTGACCAAAAAGGTGTCTTTGATGCCCTTACTTGTTTTGCGCCTTAGCGTAACGATGCCTAGGCTAGACCTAGGCGTCAAAAGAAACCTAGCGTTATTTACTTAATTCAATATCTATGCACTACACTCATAAGTTATTGTCATATAACACATAGTTACATAATATTTATATACAGACCCGTGTATTCAAGATGAATGAAAAGTGTCATAAAGTTCTATGGGCCTCTTACACAGTTGATATTAATTGTGATTGTAAATACTTAAATAAATGGTGCGTAATATAATATTAGAAGCATGAAAGTGTGAATAATATTCAATATCAGTGCATTAAAATCCTTGTCTTTTACAGATTGCGTGAAAATTATATTTTGTCTTTACCTATACCTGTATTAATAATTGATCTAAATATTACCTATATTAGATGTATTTTCGAGGGCGGATATATAGATCTTATATTTTTAAATAGATTAGTTTTATGCGTAGGTAATACTGGTATCTAAAATATTAATTGCTACTACAAATGCTGCTTTTTTGGCATATAATTTAAATGGAAATTATGGCAATACAATTTCATAAAATAAGTAAGTACAATAAGAACACTATAAAATAATAGCTACCAATAGAAATCAACTCCACACTCCTAGGATTATCATATTATATCATAGATATCCAACGGTTTCACATAAAATCGTTATGGTCTAAGAGTTTTATTCCACGTGCATTCCTCATCTCAACAATTATTTTACAATCCAGCTGCTCAAAACCAAAATAGTAGTCTGAAAATATTTTTTATACCTATTACATATCGCAGTTACATATCTAACCAGACTTGGCTGTATTTTATTGTCTTATGAAATCTCGGTTAAAATCTGATATATCTGATCTTAACTGAATAGCACATTGATAAAACATTCCGAACAAAATACTGTTTGAAGCATAAAAAGTAAAACACTTGCACTAACTTACAAAACTTAGAAAGTATAACCAAGATGAGATTCTGCCTTTTCCTCGTAAGTAATATCATAGAGTCTATAACAGACTGCCATTCATAAAACTGCGCTCCTTCCAATCACATACTGACAAGATCGAAGATTCTAGAGAACCTTTTGATTTTCCTTCGTGTATAAGTAGACAACCAAATTTCAATTGGAACGGGTTATGTCTAGGTGAAGACCTGGAAAGAGCAGATAAGGGAAGACTAGATAAAGATAATTAAACACAATAAAAAATATATTCTTGGAAGAAGTAATGTAGAAGACATCTTGCACTCTCCAAGTCTTTTTTCTCACTTTGCACAATCAATTTGTTCTCAACACGAAAGTAAATACACGACGGCAGTGTTTAAAAGAGTTTCACTGATATGTTTGAATATACAACTTCAGATACTTACTGTGCAATTACATATCTAACGTGTTTAGCCATCAAAATATTTTACGATTCAATTTGCGCCGCGCCTATATTTTTTATATTAGACCAGAATTTATTTGGAAAGTGTGGCTAATATTTAGTTAGGGCGAAGAATTTACATAGCAATAGCGCACCATAACACTTAAGTCGTGACTAATGTATAATTTGTAGATTTCATAATGGAATATGAAATGGTATATTCATAGATCAGGGTTGCTATACAAATGTTTGTGTCGAGCTCAACAAAAATAGCGTTGGGCATGCCCACTCCACAAAACATGTATCTGTAAGTGCTTTAGCAATTATTGCCGTTCAATTTTGATGTTCATCAAAAATTACCGACGCGAATGTGTATAGAAACACTTATATAATAAATAATAATACACAAAATCATAACAATAATAACGTGTTGTCTAAACAAGAGAAGCAATATGCGTATCATAAAATCCTGACGGCTTCTGAACACGCACCGATTTAGAAAAGTCTTATCAAAAAATATGTTAAATAAATAAATTGACAACGATTTGGCAACAAAAAATATAATAACGATATCACTTACATAATAATTTAAAGAAATACATTTGTAAAATAATAACTGAGCTAATGTGCTTTTGAAGCAAAGCAATACATCACAATGGCAATGTAAGTGTATCTTAAATATTAATTACATTAATTAGTTCATAATCGCTTCTAGTTTTTCTGGATATACTTATACATAACTTTGAAACTTACTATTTAAAATTAGTGACATGGGCGCTACTCTAATTTACTTACGCCCGACTAATAATAATTAACGTATGTCATTTTGTATCCATTGCTAAACCATCATGGCAGTGGCGCGAAAAATTTCATGCCACTAAGGAGGCCTAATACCAGACCACAAACATTTATTTTTTAAACGCGCCCATAGGCTTATGTTTTGCGCTCGCTGCCTTTACGTCGTCTATGTTGGGTTGTTGTAGATTTGTCGATAACCCGACGCTAGGGAATGTGCACCTAACCGGTTAAGGTTTTTAAATAGGGGTGGTAGTCAAATTCTTAATTGTTCATATTTTATAAAATCTCGGCTCATTTATTCCAACAACAAAAAATACTCATATTTACAAGCGAAGGGCAGTAATTGCAAATTACTAAAAATATTAAAGTGTATAATTTCTAACAGTCCATGATTTAAAAAGTAAATATTTGTAAAATTATTTAGAAAAGCCGTACGTAGCAAACAAAATATTTTATATAAAAAAAGTTAAGTTACAGTATCATTGGCGACTATGAATGTTGAGAACTTTCAAAGAAATATAGCACTCTTAAAAAATAATAATATTATATAAAAATACTTAAAAGAATAAGATATCATGTTCTTAATGTGATATATTATAATTATTAAAAAAATAAGACAGTTTCTTTATTGCTTTTAGTATAGTGCATCTATTTATTTATAGTTCTGTTGTTGATTTGTGCAATACCGAAAATGTTCGTTATATGATTTGACGGCAGCAAAATAATTAGGTATACGAAAACGAGCCACAATCCAAAAACTACACATAATATTGAGTATTACTTTCGGGCGCTAGTCAATACATAAGATACTGAATATCATGATTATACAAAATTCCTTTAATTAAATAGTATTTTAACTTAACAATAAACATTTGCTTATAAACAGAATAATATTCACAAGCAAATCATCTACACGAAATGTTGTACATAATATGAGTTGTCATTTATTAATAACACAGACTGGCTTGACTATATATCACCATGTGATTGATTTTAATATTACATATGAAAGTGCAAAGTAACACCCGAGAAATCGAACACAGGAACTCAAAACCGGTACTCGCAGACAATAGAGACTGCAGGGCAATTTTCACGATTAATTCAAAAGTAATTCCATACATCAATGCAAATCTTTGAGTTAATATTAAACTTTGTTCGAAATTGATAACTCAATAACTTAAAAGTACATAGTTTGTTTAGACATGACTACTGAACAAGTTTGATTCGTTTGTTACACGTCATAGTTGAGTGGAATATATTAACAAGTGTATGTATGTAGGTCGCCGGTCGGTTTAGAGGCCGAACAGTCGCTCGGCGAGCCCGATGTAGTAGACGGTTTGCGCGATACCGAACAGCGGCGCGATCACGATCATTCGGCACGCGCCTCCCTTGAAGAACGCTGTGACGCCCTCGTGCTTCAATGTTTGTCTGAAGACAAATGCAATTATGATTATTCAAACTTATAAACTTACGTGTCCACGTATAAGTCGCGTCCGCCTGTTTCGCAGAAGCTCAGGTAGAGATGCATTGCATTGCAAACAAATTACGTCAATCGTTGAAACCTGAAATCTCTCCAGATTATCTTTGATCTAATCAAAGAATATTTATCTGCTGAGCTATTATTTATAACAACAAATATCCAAGCAATCCTAAAGTGAACGAAAGCAGCTAAGCCAAAATATATAGTTATAAACGCTTTGGGTTGATGGCACGGTCATTGAACATTGAAAAAATTTGTAAACGTAATTTATGAATTGAAAATCATAATTATTATTCTGGATTTTCGTACTGTGATCCTATTAACTATCATTCCACTAATACTGCTATGAAAAACTAATATTTGTTTTAATTTTGGCAGAAATTGTAAATAATAATAATTATAATAATTTCTATCACATACATACAACACCATCTAGCCCAAACTAAGCGGAGCCCGTACTATGGGTACGAGACAATGGATAAACATACAAATGTGTATCGACTTGTGTTGCTGGCCAACAAAGGAAACATCAAGACGAATCTATATAAGAGACTAATAACTTACGTGATACAATCCATGATGGAGGAGTACTGTCGCTCGCCGGAGCCTTTAGTCAAGGTCTGCATGCGCGTCTTCACCACGTCCAAGGGGTTGACGGACAGCGCCGCCATCGAGCCCGCCGCGCACCCCGACAGGAACGACCACCTAGTAACAAATTATCTATTCATTATACTACTACAAGTAGACGAAAATGCGTCAGGCATTTGTCCGACACGTGCCGAACTTATGTGAAGAGTCGTCAGCCTTTTGATTTTTATTTCCTTACGTATTTTATTTCTTCTTTTTTTCCTTTCTTTATGGTTTTTTGTATTTACTATTGTTTTTTTTATGTGTGTTTCACGATGTGAACCAAAATAAACTCTTTTCTTTCTTTTATTTCTACTGATACAAAGCTTTAGGATAACGTTATTACTTAAGAATTCTTTTTGTACAACCATGTTGGCTAATAAGCATGCCGCTCATGATGGTAAGTTGTTTACCGTACCATGTGGACGCTTATAACACCGAGGATAGAGTCACTTGCATGCGCAAGCCCTTGAAAAGAGTTGGTGTCGAGCGAGCGCAACAGACATAATCACTTGTTAATAGGTAGGAAGCCTCTTTTAGCAGTTTGAAACCCTACAGACAATAGGCACACAACACAAGATTCGGCTGAAGAGGCCCAGCCATGCTACTCAAATTTGAGGATCTCACTATTTCTATCACTCTTGCAATGCTTATATGAATGATTCAAAATCTTTTACTTCCGTGACTAAAGCACAGTGTCTGTTTCATTATATTTATAACTAGATGTGCCTGCGATTTCAACCGCGCTTATGTTTACTGCGCCGGCCCCGTGGGTCATTGTGTGATGTTATGTAGCCTATAGCCTTCCTCGATAAATGAGCTATCCACCTAACACTAAAAGATTTTTTTAATTCGGATCTGTAGTTCCTGAGATTAGCGCGTTCAACCAAACAAACAAACTCTTCAGCTTTATAATATTAGTATAGACGTTTATTAAATTATATCTATAACTACATACATACATAGATTCACGCCTGTTTCCCAGAGGGGTAGGCAGAGACTACGGATTTCCATTTGCTACGATCCGGACACACTTCTCTGGCTTCATTCACTTTCATCACGTTCCTAATACACGCTCGCCGGTGCTCTTAACCTGGCCTTTGTCCAAAACGTCTCCGATCTGATCGAGAAACGTTCGCCTATGTCTTCCTCTTGCGACTGTTCCATTCACACTAGCCGGCCCTTATAAACTTTTTAGTCAGTCTTTTCTCGTCAATTCTTTCTACATGCGCAAACCAGCATAACATAACCTTTTTTATTCTTGGCACTATATGCACTTTCATGCCGTATCTCTCTCTCTAATCACACTATTCCTTATTCTATCTTTCAGAGTCACACCACATATGTTTCACAGCACTCTCATTTCTACATCATTTATTCTGCTCTCATGCGTCTTTTGCCATACCCAAGTTTCACTTCCATATATAAGTGAGGGCACTAATAGTCCTCTATGAACAGCCAAACGTGCCTTTTCGGATACATTTCGACTGTTCATATAACTATTGAAAATACCTAGTTAAGCCAAAGTACTCTACGACATATTTGTAACAAATAAAGACAGAATAACATACCAGAAAGGCGGGGTTGCACCAGGTTTCTTTTCTTTAATGCCGAGCTGTGCGAGTGTAGCGAACAGCGGGAAGTAGATGATGCTGAAGGTGACGTCACGAGCTGCGGTCGCCGAGATCCCCTTGTACAGTCCCATAATACCGCGCTCGGCTAGCAGTCTCCTTGTTAGCATCATAGCAGTCAGCTTCTGAGGTACCTGGCCCTCTGTAAATTTAAACATCGTTCAATGTCATTCTGGAAGCAAAAACCATTAAGTGATATAACTTAAATCTTAATGTTGGATGTATATGCCTACATTGGGAAGGCATCAAGTTTATCAAGGAATCCTACGGTGCGACTATGTGCGTCAGCAAGATACAGATTCAAACACCTGTTGAAAAAGAAAGGAATCGTCATTCACTGAACTTGACGATGTCCTATTATATATATAATAAAATTGGAAACGAATTAAACATAATAGCTGGCTTTGATTGTTATTTACGTATCTGTTAAGTGTCGCCAAAATAATAATAACATGTTTACCATTTATACGTACTTATTCTTTAATTGGTGTAAATCACAATCACGTAATTTAGCAAAATTTTATTTTATATGATGTTTGCTTCTTTATTTTTCGTGTTCAGTAAATTATTCGGCCATTCCGCAATCACGAATAAATTAGTACTACTAGATTGTTTATGGATAATTGTATTTAATAAAATATTATACACAGTCTCGCTATTGTGGTAGACTACATAAATAATTATTTACCACTCTTAGCCTGGGCTGCGATTCTGCCGGCATCCTGCATCTGAATCTTGAGCAGTTCCATCGGTGTAGTGATAACAATCTGACACGCGCCCGCACACCCACCAGCTATCATCTGACGGATCATGGGCAAAGATCTAGAACAAATCCATTATGATAATGTTAAAATGATCCACCCATCTGAAAACTTTTGTGAAGTTCTTCGTTACAAAAATGATTCGATTAAACTTGAGTTATCTATTGGCAACGTAGAGATAAAATATTCTTGGACTATATATTTTTTAAAACCAACCAAACGTTGCATTTGAAAACATTTGACTGTACGGGTAGCGTAGTGTTTCAAGTGGTTGTCTTGTCACTACAAACTCCGTCCCGATGTATTGGCAGAATTACCTGTGGTAATAACCACTTCAGGGAATACGCCGTGTTGTGGAACGTGTAAGGCTGTGGAAGCCTCTCCGACCATCGTCGTAGATAAAGTAAAAATAAAAATCCTAGTTTTGGCTACGAGATCAAGTTCGTAATGCGGAGCCCTCATTGTCTCTCTCGCACGGCTGTACCTAAATAGCAGTTACGTCGCAACAAAGTATCATGCATCCTTTTTTGTTATTTATCCATACTACCAGGTTTAAAGGAAGGTTTCTATTTTATTTATGCGTCGATTATTCTTAATCCATTCTAGTTAGAAGTAATTCTTTGTATTTTAGAACTTGGAGAATATAACTTATTGATTAAAAGAACGAGATGGGTGTAAAAACCTAAGTTTCAACCTCTTCGTCTTCATGTGACCTCTTTTTTTCATAAGCCTTTTGTAATGTCCCACTGCTGGACAAAAGCCTCTCCCTTGCACTTCCAAATCACTTTGTTAGTGGATATCCCCTGACCTTATGACCTTGTGACTTCTATATCTCGGGGGTCTTCTGACCCACAGGGCCTAACTCAACCGAGGGATGACCCCAAGGTGTCTCTTCACCAAGTTACAAGTCAATCGGTCCAGTGGTATGCCTGTCACTAACAGACAGACACACAGACCCACATAGTGTTTTCATTAACCTCTTCGAAGAAGACTCCGAGGTTAATAAACACAATCGAGTCAAAGATCCAGTTGTGGGTATTCAGATTGTTTGGCAGAGATTTAGCGACACGTCTGACATGCCATTATGCCAAATCAATTTCGTATGACTCACTTGTGTAGTCATTATAATCATACATTACTTAAAATAATATTTCGTCAGTACACATAGATACATTTAAATAGTTTTATTCTACGCGTAGTATCCAAAGATGTACGTACCCGTCTTTTAATGTGAGATAGTGTCGAAACATGTCGTTGGCTGCTAACTTAATAGCTTTTTCCGGTGTAATCAGTAAGATGTTGACGGCGGAGCCTCGATACATTCCGAAGTAACCCTCCCTGGCGTATGTCTGCTTGAAGCAATCCAGCCTGAGAACAATGCATAACATTATTTACATATATTTAATACTAGTGAGATAGCAAATATGCTTACAGCCAGCCTGATGCTCAGCGTTTACGGTCTTGAATTGACTTACGGTTATTTGGTTGCGACTTCTTCACAGTGAAGGTATTTCTCTAGTCAAAGTGTTCCAGTTATAAGGGGCGATTCCGCTGTACTTCTGATATACATATTATTTAGAAGTAAAACTTGTTTAATTGTATTTGTATGTATGTATACTGTATTAATATAAGTAAATTGAATTAAATTACATCCTAACTAATATTATAAATGCGAATGTGAGTGTTTGTTGGTTCCGCTTTCACGCCTTAACTACTCCACCGATCATAATGAAATTAAACATACACGAGTTACGAAAACGACATAAGGTACTTTTTATTGAGAAAAGAGATACTATTACCAAAGAGATAGACATTTATTGACTATATAAAATAAATGTAACATCTATTATTAGCACATATTTGATGCCATTAAATTAATAAAAATAAATATTGTGCCGCACTATTTTCTAATACAGGCTATATTTTCATAAAATAACTAGCTGAAATAAGCCATTTGTGGACGCTAATAACGTAACTAGCGATGAGGGTAAGTTATATTTAATTTTACAAATATAACGTTCCCTCACTAATCACCCCGACAAAGGTCAAAGTTCAGAGCTGTAATTAACTTACAGGCTTTGTATATTAAATACTCACATGCTTTTGTACTGTTTCTCGCCATTTGCGCCAACTGTCTGGTTCTGCAATCGAGTCTTAACCAAATCCAGAGGGAACACCACTGACACACCAATTATACCGGCGATACCACCGTTTATGATCTTTGGCAATAACCTGGAATAATAAAAATAAAGAATTTTATAGTATATTACATCAAAATAAAGCAGGCAAAAAGGTTACAACTGTCGTGTAGTTGTCTCCCCACTGCCATTGCGCCGACTTTTGAGGGCTCAATTCCCACACGGAACAAACATTTGTGCGGTCCACAAATATTGTTCCGAGTCTGGGTGTCCTTTGTGTCCGTTTGCTAAGTCCCACGCCACACAGGGATTATTACACGTACGATAGATGCGTTTGAAAAAAGACTATCAATTAGATTGCTTTCCTATTAAAGTAATAGTCTACTAACTACTACTAATAGTATATAGATAATATCTAATAACTGTGTAGCAAACATTGTGCCAAATAACAAGCAGAACTTTGAACTTAGCAACTAACAGATGTTTTAACATCGAAATAGAAACACAGTCACTAACATTTTTATTCGAGCTAATAATTAACTCGCCTTAAATGGAATAATCGAGACATTAATCGATTGTATTGGTCGAATTAGGTACTAAGTTTGGGCGTATTTATGCAGCGTTCAGTGTTTCTGTGACGACAATTGATATATCTAAATCAATGTCACAAAATAATTTCTTAACTGTAGGTTTATTAGCAAGATGGGTGATTAATAGTATGCTCCTTTTCCCTATACAATTAAGCTTAAAGATTGCGTAAAGGGTGAGTTTACGCCAATAGTATAATGCGTAGGGGATCTCACGAAATCTTAAACATTTGGCAATCTCCGCTTTAAGTATCATCAAATAGATCAATTGATAAACACTGCCACAAAGTATTGCTCAAAGTAAAAAGTAAAGTATCGTACTACACCTACATATGTTAGGTGACATCCATTAATTACGTGAGCTCAAAATAGGGGCGCAGGGGTCCAGTAAAATCTCATTTAAACTGGGGGGCTAATTGAAAATATAATGACAACTTTTGAAAAAATAAATTACAATAGGTAATTTTAAAGAAAACCATTGACTTTCCTTAGAATAACCCATTTTGTACGTTAAAATATCTCATGGCAGTTAAAAGCATTTACTTCGAGAATAAGAAAAAAGTTAAAAAAAGAGTCCCCCCCGTCCGATCAAAGCCCACTAAATCTCACCAAATTAAAAGAAAAACAGCTCACGTAATTAATGGATGTCCCCTTATCTATGGTATAGGTCAATATTAACTAGGGTCATTGACATGGACAAGGCAAATTATCTGACAATTAAACTTGTTTATATCACCTGATTAAAATACTGCCACTAAAATAATCAGTACAATTTTCTTCAACTAGTTGTCCCCCACGGTTTCAGCCATGTTAATGATTAGTGCGCGGCCCCCGCGGCTCGTAGCGTGGTATTATATCTCATGATAGAGGTATGTAGAGCCTATGTTATGTTAATCCTGAATAAAGTAGCTTTCTAATAGTAAAACTCGAATAAAAATGTGGGTGTGACTATGATTTTCTTTCGATTTTCGAAAAATCTTGCTACATTGTTGCCCACTGCTAGGGTAGTCATATACTCAGTCCAGATTTTTGTGTTTGTTGTTTATTTATTTGATATAATGTTTGGTGAACAGTTTTTATCTTTAAAGTAGACTGTTACCTACTTTAATAGATAATAAATCTAATTGATATTCTTTTTTTAAACGCACCGTCCTTTTGTCATTAGTTTACAAATAAAAATATTTAAATAAGAAAATACAAATCTTTCCTCTTTATAATATTAATATATGTAGATGTAGAAGTATATAAAAGTATTGTAACAAATACCTTTATCAATACGTATCGAATTATGAAATTAACAGTACAACTACAGCACGTGTGCCTAATCTTGATAAATTAAATCTTTAAACAAATATAAAGCATAATGCTTTTTAATACTGAAGGATTAGGCAAGCACCTATGTGTTATACAGCCACACCCACATTTCGCCATCAAAGTCTTAGGTAACAGGAGTTGTGGCCGGCTAGGACAGGCAATGAATTAGACCTTACCCGACTCGAGATTCAAACCCCACGTTAAAGTTGCCCTACTTTTCACGCTAACCAAAGAGGTGACAAGTTTAAACAAACAACAATGAATGTTGATGTTTGCAATTAATTGTAGTTTTAATTGTTGACATCCTGAGTTGAATTATCTTAATTCCACGATTCGTAAACATTCCTACATTCTACATGTTCAACAGTGACACTATATTGTACACGAGACTTCTGATGAAGATGTTCCTGGCACTGATGAAGCCGTTCCTGGTGCTGCTGAAGACGTTCCCACTGCTGCTGTGCGTTCTGTTCGTCGTTTGCTGCCTGATCGCGACGACCCGAGGATCAACGAATGTGACAAGGACCCCGCCGAAGAGGAACGTATGCTTTTTATTGTTACTCGTTTTTATGAAGACCTGCTGCTTATCTTCCTATTGGGTGAAGATCAAGGTCACGTATGCAGAATAATATTTAACGAATGCTTATCAGATAAAAGTAGACATTTATGTTTGCGATACATACTACATATACCTACATACCTACATATGTATTTTAGTTCGACGCTGACCATTGATTACATAAGACTTTTTATCGAGTGTTTTATTGATTATGACATAAAGATCAAGTTGTTAAAGCAATATGTAGTCGAATCTATAAAACTGTGCGTAGAAAGAAGTTTATCAATCGAGTAATGAGGTTGTTAAACTGTACTCAGCTCGATCAGTCTATGGACTGGTTTAAGGCCAAAAATGATAACATATCTTTCTATCTTTTATCCTACTACAGATTGAAATGTCGCAGAATCGTAATTACGAATGAAAAAAATGTATAGTAATTACGTCAAAAATATTATTATCGGACATAATTAATAGGATAAACAATTACTTAGCCGTACCGAGTTATTAATTCCATGGTTAATGTTTCATCAGACAACAATCATTAACGCGATTTAATGTAGGTATCATGGTAGATAGATTAATTAAACAGCTATGCAGAGGGATCATTTTATTATACTCTCAGGATGTTTGTGTGCAAAATGTTTGATGTTAATAAATGTCCATTTTGAATACTATTATAGATATACTATATACCTAACAGTCTATATCAACTGTATTACGTTCTTAGCAAGTCGAACGAGGTTGTGAACATTAGTCCTTAAAATATTATTATCGAATAACTCGACCGTCGCAAATTGGCAATGTTAATTAATCTTAGGAAATTTGCTCCGATAATACCGGTCCACAAAGCTCTCAAACCATTTACAATTAACCCTTATATTTTGTTAGTAGTTAGTCTTGATGTCACAATTTTGTAAGGTGACTAATCTATATTTGTCTTTCTTCTGGTGAGTGGCTATAGAAATACTCGGTCCCAAATTAACACCTACGAATGTTCGTCGTGACTAAAATAAGTGGCAATTATTAACAATGTTTGAACGCGATATTGTTCTTTCTACGTTTGGTTAATCACCCACTTACTGCACACGAGTAATAAAAGTATCTATCGGATGCTGAAGATATCTTATGAGATTATAAGATAAGTGCATGACGTTATATTTATCTTGAAAGCGCCTGATTATACATATCTGATAGTAAAAATAGCTGGCATTAGGTACAAAATTACGCAACACGTTTGATACAACTTTTGTAACTAGGGAGATATATGTATAAGACAAGTTTCTTTGATCTTGGCAAACAATTTACTGTGGATTAAAGGAACAGGTCAACTGCTTCAAGCTTCGCATAGCAACACAATGCAAAATCAACCTTATTTGTTTTGATTATGGAATGTCGCCCGCGTCGTTTGAATACCAATTTAGACGTCTCTTAAACACAAGCTCTTGATCTGTTCATTTGAAATATTGGAATGGTGCCCAGTAAATATTGATCGCTAGACGTGCCCCCTTTTCGTCATAGATGCAGTATGACGTGGCAAAACCCAGTACCTCATCCGTGACGGAGTAAAGCAAATTAAAATAGCATTTCTATTCTTATCTAAGGTTACTTATTACAAATACAAATATGTGAGATGGTTTATTTGTTGTCAAACTATCATTAACGAACGTTAGTTTTTTGTTGTGCGCTTATTGTAACCTTGGTCAATAACACTTCACACCACGTTTAAAAATCATTACTTTATCTGTAAATGTTGCAAGGTGAAGGTTAAAATTGCCACACCAAACATAGATAATAGATATTGTGAACAATCTTGAACAATAACACAAAGATAGGAGGCACGAGTAACATAGAAAAGATGAAGGAGAATTGAGAAAAGCTTTAGATGAAGATTTAAATGTAACCGTATATACATACAATTACACTAACGCTTCAATGTTAACGTATAGTGTATACATTGGCCCCGATCTCAACTGAACATTGTCACACATAATCTATATACGTCTCAGGCGCGTGCGCTTCATACAAGCAAATAAGCACTGCATACCCTAGTCCGCTGACCTATGTAAATCTATATAATCGAAATCTATTTATTAAATACTACAAGCTGAATAATAATAAATACACTATAAAATTATCAGATACAATAAGAGTTTGTGCCACTGCCATCTATTGGTCCTTGAGCGAACTACTAAACAAATAGAATATATAATAGAGAGGTGTCTGGAAGCAAAAAGAATCGTGCTTATTAGCAGTTCATTTAAACGTCAATCGATTACGCTGTCTACGAGACAAATATTTTGCTTGTGTGCGTAAAATGCACGTGTGGGCTCGCCGACTGAAGGCACTGCCTACAACGAAAATCCAACCAGTTTAAATAGTTGTCAAAAACATCATAATTGTTGTTTGTTAGGCCTATAATAAACAACAATTATTATTTTAGCAATATAGCATCGTACGCCATTATTAATTATTTCACAGAGCTGTCGAGGAGATTTTGAGCGCTTTGCAATTGATAACTAAATAATTAGTGAAATTACCGGAATTACTGTAAATTATGGAAAATTATACCTGTGATATCTGTGTTGGTGATGTGTGTTTAAATAAATTAAAAACTGGTGTTGTCCTGACGTTGTCTTTTGATGACAAAAATAAAATAATTTCTCTTGGACGCTGTGTTCGCGATTTAGATCTAAAACAACAGAAAGGTAATACGACACGTTCTTTTAATAAAAAGTATTACGATATTTATAGCCTGCTAGCGGACTGTGTACACACAAATAAACTATTTTGTTTGTTAACCAAATTGCGATCGACCGAAAAGAAAACGAGGTGTTGATAATGCTCAACAATATTACAGGCGCGTGTTTATCGAGATTATTGACAATGTCTTGAACGAGTGTCGTAGTCGTTATAAAAACTAAAAAGATTTTCAATCTACTTTCGTATAAATAATATACTTTGTATTGTAATAATTTTCCAGAGCAATCGATCGTCGAACTCATTAATTCGCATGAACATTCTTTTAACGCGGATCGCCTTAGAGATAAGCTCCGATGCGTTTATAAATCAGACGAATTAAAAACGTTAGGATGAACATGCTGTAAAGCAACCGAAACGTCGGGGCAAAGTGTAAACTTAAATATAAATAGTTTTAATTAGAAAATATATAGCTTAAATAGTAGTAAAATTCAATAATAGTAGTGTTAGAGTTTTCAAAATTATGTAACTAATAACAGTGTTTAAAGTAAAATAAACAACGCGATAAAATCCGTATAAAGTGTTTAATTTCAATGTATAACATTCGCGTAAACATAAGACAATATTATTTTACGATGACGTTTTACAGAATTGTTTAAAAAAATATAGGCGCGTTGATTTGATTTATAAAAAAAATAATACCTACAGTCAAGTATGTTAGTAATTTCGTTCATTTATTTTTGTTCATTTGCGCAAAAAACACTCTTAACATCTCACGGCCTTGTAATACCTACAAGGCCTCAATGGATATCATTTCTTAGGTGACTTGTTCTCACCATCAGTCACTTATTTGGATATTCATGGTGGTCACACACACATTCATCAACGGTGCTATGTCGAAAAGTCGCTGAATTGAATTTGGTAAGATATTTTATTTATTTATTGTACACAGATATACACACAAAAACATTTATAAATGAAATGTAGTGCCCTCGCAGAGGTTTCGGGTAGGGCGTGCATACCCTACCAGAAATCTTTGTGCACGCCCCTGATACGTCTTGCATGCCCGGTAACCACAGGCAGGGCGATCGACCTAGCCGGCAGCTCTGAAGCTCTTATTTTATAATATAAAAACATACACAACCTTTGCCAAAGTCCTATGCCTGCAATGGTACCGCATTACAGCCGTAAGACTTGGCAAAGGTTAAGGAAACAAGATAACTTATACACGCCTAAAGGAGATAATAGGCAATGGACTCACAATGGTAGGGGCTATACTTAGTAATCGTAGTAGTAGGTATGAAGCCAAATGCAATTTTTGAAACTGTCCATCCGCTTGGTATTAGTCGAATGTTTGTGTACCGGACTATTGCTATTACCTATGCAAGTACGATGAAACCTCCTCTGTTTGTGACAGACAAAAGATCTGGCCGACCATGTAGTATTCATAAAAAAAGGCAACCAAAGCAGTGAAGGAAAGATTTCGAAGAAATACTGTCCGAAAGCAAAAGATTTTATCTCGGGAAATGAATATAGCACCTAAAACCATGTCACGTATTTTAAAAGATGACTTAGTACTTGCAGCCTGTAAGAGACGCACTGGTCATTATTTAACTGATAATATAAAAATGAATAGGGTGGTAAAACCAAAACATCTTCTTAAGCAGTACGCAAAGAAAGGTCACATAAAAATTTTATTTACTGACGAGAACATTTTTGCTATTGAGCAATGTTTTAACAAGAAGAATAACCGAGTTTATGCTCAACGCTCTATAGAGGCTTCCCAATTAGTCAGCAGAGTACAACGGGCACATTATCCGACTTCAGTGATGGTTTGTTTGGTGGGTCATGTCAAGAATTGACTGATCCATATTTTTGTGAAAATGTGTCAAAACATCAACACAAGTGTATCAAGATACGATTCCTGAGAAGGTGGTTAAGCCTCTTAATAACACCATGCTCCAAGAATAGTCCTATCAGCATGACTCAGCACCGGGTCATAAAGCTCGATCCACCCAAGCGTGGTTGAAAATGAACGTTTCGGACTTCCATCAGAGCTGAAGACTAGCCGTAATCTAGTCCCGATCTTAATCCGCTGGATTATAATTTAAGTTTTAGAGAGTATGGCATACTCTAAACGCCATGATAATTTGGAGACCCTATACAATTTATAAGATTGGCAGTGAAAGTTAGTAAACACAAAAAATAAAAGTTAAATGAAAGTTAGTAGACCAGTTTCTAGTTCATGCGACAATACAGAAGCACTAGCAGCCGACAGGTTAAGCACCTGAATAATCCAGAAACACTTAAGCAAAGCACCAAAGAAGAACAACAGCCATCTTCTGCTAACTTTCTGGATGGATTTGTGGTAGGTAAGAATAATTAATTATTGCAAAAACTGTTACTTAAAAATGGCCCAATTACAAAGCGACGTGCGAAAAACACACGAAAACGAAATATCTACATGAATAGACTATAGAATATGGGATGGTGAGGATACCAGTACATTTGCACACTTAATGCTGCTACTCTAACATTAGTTATGAGAATAACACTTTGCCAGTCCTGCTAATCAATTAGGGCTTCAGCCACAAATTTAACCCAAAGAACCACAATACACTTGATTATTCATGTACATACATACTGTAACTGAATCTTCTTAGTGAGTTCCTTGAAATGTATAAAACAAATGGCATCTCACTGGCCATCAAGACATATCCTTTCTAGTAACTCTTGGAAATTTGCAAGCTAGATCTGAATAAAACCTATCCTGAAGGTAGCTAATAAGTATGTTTTACTATACATATGCTGTCAAAATCAATGTGTTAGCGTTAGCAAGTGGCTATCTACTTCTGATAAGCGTGGTCTGAATTACAATCTCTCAAAGAAAGAGTCCACCAACTCAATCAGCACTAAACAGATTCCATAGCTCTTCTTGCATGTATTTGTGCAAACCCTAACAAGTTCATGTTAATTTATGTATATCTTATGCACTAGTTAATGTAAATGTAAAGCTGTTTAATGCTTATAAATTAATTGAATTACACTGTGCAAATCTTTAAGAGGTATACTTTTTACATTGTCAATTTAGAAGTGTACATAGAACTGTCAACGGGGCAAAGATAACAACCATTCATGATTGTATTGAAGGCCATCAGCAATTTCTATAAGTAAACGATTGACACACACAGTTTTAAAGTGTAATAAAGCTGAGAAACATTATGTTAATTAGTTAATTAGAATAATTACTATTTACATTGTGTACACAGACAGTAGTTTTCTATTTGTTGTTCAGTTCAAATCTAAATTACAGTTTATATATACTGTACTAAGAGGAATGGCATTGGTTTAATTTTGCAATTAATATTTTCTAGATAAACCTAGAAAATATTAATTACAAAATTAATGTCATTCATTCAAAATTATAATATAACAAAATCAATATCAATTATACTTTTATTTTATAGTGTTTATCTTCCTACAAATTATTGTCATCTTTCAGAACAATTAATTAATATAACTTGTATTTAAATATTATTTATGTTAGACAGTAGGTATGTATGTATGTGAAGATATGATACATAATGATTACATTTCACTAATTGAGTTTTCTGGTATTATTTTTAATATTTTTATAGTATGTAATTGCTACATGAATGAATATGTAAGAGAATCTTATAACATTAATAATTATTATTATAACTTACGAAAATGTTGGAGGGGCAATTTTTTTCGGTGATTCTTGGGCAGCACTCATTCTGATTAGTTTTTATTATGTTGCAGAATTTAAAGTGTCTTAAGTTTGTCTGAAAAACAATGTAGGTTTAAAGATACATCAATACAATATAAATCCATTATGTTTAATAATAACCGGTTTATAATAAGTAAGATCAAACAAGTATTGACGTAATATCGTTACTTATTTTTATTACAATAATTGGACACTACTTAGTGCTCAATGATACGACTAAACTCCCAAGAAATCAATAAATTGTTTACATAGAACTTCGACATGCAGTTTTATTACAAGCCAAAATCCCTTCTTAATATTCAACTTAAAGATAACTAACAATCTACAGAAACTCGTACTTAAAGAAGTCTTTGTAAAACTTATGATTTATAAATTATTTTAGTGTTCTTCATCAAACATCTATCTCTTATTTTTCGGTCGGCATTTTTACGTAACCAAAATAATACACACTCACATAGTTTATGCTTACTAGAATCTAGATATAGTTAAATATGTTTAAAAACTGAACATGAGGACAGTCATTTATATTTATATATCCTGGAACTAAAAACTATGACCAACAAAATCAAGACTGAAGTGACTGAACCGAACTTCACGGTAACGGGTAAAACGTTGATTTGATTGATTGTTGGGTTGACATTTAGGTATTGTTATTGCCAACGATAAAAATCATATTTTTATTTATCAATTTAATTTAATTCAATTTAGGTATGCCTCCTTGCTCAGATATGATATTGTTGTTGTGTGGGGTAAATCAGTTGAGGCAGACAGGGCTTTTAGAGCTAAAATAATGTGTCTGAGGTATGTATTTGTGGAGCCGGATAAACCGGATAGCTGCAAACCATTATTTCAAAATAATTATATGATGCTCGGTCCATGCCTTGTGATTTAGATACATCAGAATCAATAAAATAAATATATATATATATAGCACATAAGTTTTATTGTAAATCTTTTCATATCATGTAATTGTTATTTATTTCACGCACGCTTTATGGGTAGCATATGTTGTAAATTATAATTTATAATATTTTGTTACCTTTATTAACATAATCGACCAAATAAATACATTTAATTAATTTGAATTAAGGTGTTCTCGGCAAAGAGTACACAACTTTTTGATCATAAAATGATAATGTAATATTTATGCTTTGTACCCTAGAATTAAAAGACCAGAAACATGCAATTCGTAAAAAAATAAAAGACAGTGCTCATGAATCATGATACCAGTGTAGTGTACCAGCTTTAAGGGTGGGCGACCGAGGCGGGTGCCCGGGGCGCCAGGTACTAAAGGGCGCCGCGCGCGCCAACTTAACTTAACCTATTTTTATCGATCTAAAGGAAAACTACACTCGATGCTGCGTAAACAGCTTTTGTAGACTTATCTCGTAGGAGTGAGTATGAATATTCTATGTCTAACAAACACGTCCTGTCATTTTATCGCTTGTCGTATCTCTTACTAAATAATGTAGAAAGAAATAGATGCAATAGGCGAGAAATTGCAACTCGTATTAGGCCCACTGCATTAAAATACTTTTTTTTGCTTTTCACATACTCGTAAGTTCACAAGCAAGTCAAAAAACCTTTTTAGAAAACCTGTACCTGTAATCAAAATAAAGACGAACTAATACGACATTGTTCTTTACTGCAAGAAAAGTTAACGGTCAATTTTAAATCTGATATTGATAGAGATTTGTTGTGCAATGAAATTTTAAGATTGCAACACTATCTCGAAGACAGTCAGTCAACTCCTATCGAAACATAAAACTTTATCAAAAACACAATCTTCAAGAGTTATATCTCAACATTTAGTTATCGCTGCGTATTGTATTGACTATTGCAAGTTACGAACGATGTTTTTCTAAGCTTAAATTTATAAAATCTTATTTGCGGTCTACTATGTCTCAAATAAGATCGACTAGTTTTGCCGTGCTATCTATTGAAATACAATTTGCAGAAAATCTAGATTTTGCCAGTCTTATCCTCTGTTATGAGTTATGACTTATGACAGGCAAAATCTACAAAAGCTAGAAAAATAATTTTTAGATTTTTGTTTAGGTGGTTCTTGACTTGACTGACAGACAATATATAGATAGGAAAGATCCGGGCACGCCACAATCGTGGCAGTCAGTACCGTTTTTGAGGAGTGGCTGGAGAGGCGGCATGATGTTCTCACCTTACGGTTGACACAGGTAATGACTGGCCACGGTTACTTTGGCCAGTTCCTGTGTTGCATAGGCCGCGACGTTGTTGAGGACACGGCGCTGCACACTGGCCGATTGCCCTGCTTGGGCATCGCAGCATCCTATGGTCCGGAGCGAGAGGTCCTGGAACGCCGTCGCCTCCTTCTGTGAGGAAGTCATGCCCTCCCTTCGAACACGTAACCTCGGCGTGGTCGCGACTGCATATCAAAGTGATTCGCGCGGCCCGCCGATTGCGGTTTTGTCAAGGAACACTGTGGTAGGTTTAGTTGGGTCGGTATTACCGGGTGGTCTATTATCATCATTACCATTCTTTGCCCCGGTGAATACGACATAACCACATGCAAACAAAAACATGCATTCCCCCACATATTTGAAAAAAAAAGATGCATTGTTTAGACTAGATTATTAATACCAATAAATATATGTGATGTTTGAAGTTTTCTATTAATTCAATATGATATTATGAAGTTATGGTACATACAAATTCAAAATAATATATCATATGCTACTTTAGCTATTAAGGACAAATATTTGGAAATGTAACTTATTATTTATTAATATTTTTATCTATGTATTCGACGTTGCTAGTTATGAGTTTGAAATAAGTGGCCATCCATGTCCCTCATCTAATTGAAAGTATTATTATTTATTACTTACAAAATGTAAGTTCTTCTTCCATGTATTATTTCAAATTGAACTTTAAATTTTTATATAAATTTAATCTGGCATGGCAACATTGTGGTTCTATGTCAATTTGCAGTGAACAGCGACGCCGTGTAGGCTTGTTTTTACATTTTGAGAATCTTCTCTAAATTACCATAACATTGGGCAATTTGCTGTATTTAAGTGATACATACAAACAATCATTGAGTAAAAATGGCAACTATAGGCCCTAAAAAGGATGGAGGGCCTAATGTCGAATATTTTCAGTCACCAGAGTCACTTGCACAGTTTGACCAAATTCGCGTTTGGTTACAAAAAAACTGCAAGAAGGTTAGTTATTTCAAATTATAAGTCACGCAATTATCTTATCTACTGTTGAGCACCCAGCATCATTGTGTAATACCGATTACGAAAACAATAAGTATACTGACTTAGGAATCCTGAGGTATTATAATCGTACATATTTGATACAAATATTTGGTGCTAATAGCAATTGGAAGTTGGTTTCAGAACAAGAGCGGTTGATATAGGGATAAAAATATGCGTTTAGAGATTTAATTATTGTTCTCGCTAAACTTGTCGTTATTTACATTCCGCTGTTTATTTTTGTACAAAATCTAATGCTTGTCACACTTACTTTACGATCTTAAAAGTACCATAATATCGACACCTGCAAGGAACATCGTAACTTATTTTTTGGCGATTTTGAGTTACAAACATATACTGTATATTTAAAAAAAACTCTTCTCACTCCTGTATCTGAATTATTTCAAATTACGATTAAAGCCAGTGTTAAAAGATTGTAACTCAGCCTTTGCAGAAGATGATAAAAAGGTATATTTAGTTGCACATCACTGCCTAGGGTTGGGTTTAGAAACGTGCCTATTCGTTGGGCAGAATCTAAGGGTAGTACGTGATACTAGAGAGTTTTCTGAGCCACAATCAGTAATTTTTTCTTGCCGGAGACCGCTCATTTTAAAAAAAATACGAAATTCATATTGCGTTTTTGAGGTTATGAATAAGTAATTGACACAGAATTACGTTCCTTTTTACTTAGGGAAGTAGGGAGGAATGCAATTCAGTGTCAAAATATTTATAAATTAAAGTTATTATTATAGATATTTATTTCAAAGTCTATAAAAATGAGCCTGTACTTTTTTTTATGGGAAACGAAACGCATTGCTCCCATTTTGTTAAGTTGTTTTGTTGACATTCATTCCGTTCCACAATAGAAAAACAAAATACTTCAGGCAAGATAGGTCCTGGCAAAGTAGTACAGATCGACGAATCGAAATTCGGAAAAAAGGAAGTAAAATAAAGGTAAATATTAAAATCTGTGACAGACCCGAATTAGTTTACCCCGACTTCACGTGGTACTTTTTGCCCTACCCCTAGAGTGTTTTTTAGAGCCCGGAGGCACGGAGGGGGTGCAGCCTCCGGCCGCAGTAACAAAGCATAGGCACAAGCGAGCCTAAGCGGCCGAGGCTGGTCGCCGCAGGCGACCAGCAAGCCGAGGCTGCTTAGGTGAGCGCATGGGCCAGTGCTTTGTTACGCTAGGGCGAAGAGGCTGCACATCCTGCAGTGCCGGAGAAGATGCATTCTCAAGATATTGTATAATATAGACTTTATGTATTAAATTATATTTTCTGTAAACTGTTAGATAAGGACAGTGATTTGCCCTCTTATTCTTTGTTATTTATCGATATATGACAGTAAAATTTTAAAAATAAACGTTAATTTTTCTCGGTAATTATAGGGCTCCGGCGGGAGGGGAGGGCGGGGATTAGTTACCCTTCCCCCTCCCCACCCTCCCCCCACCACCGTTACCCCCTATCGAATAGGCACGTTTCTAAACTTTTACCACTGCCTATGCCACTAATTAATAATAATATTACAGAATAAATTGTAATACGGGATACCCACGGTTCTTGCCAAGATTTTGTATGTGTTAAAAATCTTTAATTGTTATCTTACTTAAAATGTTTTCATTTATAAATGAAGAATAATAGTTTCGTTAAGAGTTGAAAATTAATTTTGTGACTTCCACATATTAGGAATTTACAAGTCTACATGTAAGTGCCTACACAGTCTTGTTATAAGGTGTACAGTAAAATATAGTCTGAATTAAATATATTCCAAGTTGAAGTTTTTGAAGTCATGACCTATATTTATTGGCATATATAGAAGTATAATTTTCATGATGATCTGTTGAATAGATAATTCGTGAAAGTGTAAACAAACAAACTTACATCCAAATTTATAATATTTTTAATAATATTAACTATTATTCTTAGTAGTTAATAAAACAATTATAAATACCATATTTAAATTAAAGAAGTATACCTGAACTACTTGCAATGTTATTTTATTTTCATACCTATAACTAGAAATACAGTCATATAGTATCCTAATGTGAAACAAAACTGATTTATTTTTATTTATGCACAACATCTTTCAATACAAACCTACATACATGCCAATCCATCTATGTCATACTCTGTTATGATCTGACTTGTTAGAGAATACCATTTTTCAGTTACAATTTTCGTATAAAGTTATTTAAATGTGATGAAATAATT
This sequence comes from Catocala nupta, assembly GCA_963675205.1. Taxonomy (NCBI): domain Eukaryota; kingdom Metazoa; phylum Arthropoda; class Insecta; order Lepidoptera; family Erebidae; genus Catocala; species Catocala nupta. The sequence continues at coordinate 13,652,601 of OY776100.1, read as the reverse complement.
CGAGTCGTAACAGCAATAGCATTAAGGAATGTAAGCAATCAGTTGATAGGCACTGTCACAATCAGTGCTGCTGTACTGCAAGTTCTCAGGGGCAACTGCGTCGATACAAACCTCATAATTAAGTGTTGCTGGACTACAATACATGTCAAGATTAATCATGTCAATGCTAAACATGGAAAACACACATTCATTTAATATGTCTATATTGATATTAAAGTGCTTACGACGCCATAGTCAACCAGGAGCTTAATATGATTTAAACAAACTAGAAACTATGATGTTTCTTTAGCTATTCCATAGTTCTTCGAGGCTAGATTGCCATCATGATATTTATTATTATTAGAGCCAAGCTATTTTAATATCCCACAGAATAACAGTGGCAATAATGTGTGTGCAATAATACAATTTGCTGCACATGCAGTATAGCATATAGATACATGTTAAATGTACAAACAAATTCCTAGTAAATAATAAATTATCATTACAGTAATTAATATATTCTGTTATTTATTAATGGTTTCATCACATCAAGATTGTTTACCTTTAGTTAAATACCTAACCAAATGGAGTATATATATAGAACTTTCTGAGGCCTAATGGTATTGGGAGCACAGTATAAGGTAATGATTACTTGTCCGAACTTAGGAGCCTCCTTGTCGGTAAGGTCTTTGACCAGCAATCATCATCACCGGTAGCTTGTACCTTCCATCTTACGTCAGTCTAATAAAAAAGTTTGTTTATCAGGTATCAGCTTTATTTATGAACAAATATTACAATATTATATATTGCAATTAATACATTGATTTACACACTAAACAAACCAAACTATTAGATAGAGTAATAGTCTAAAAGAGGCACAGCAAAAAGTCATTGTTAATAGAAGTTATGTATTATTTGGCAAGCAATACCATGCGGGACAGGAAATCTCATTTCTTGTATATTTTAGAAAATTTTAGGAAATCAAAAGAAAACAATGATAAATTTATAATGTTCTTTAAATTTTGAGAATTTTATTAACCCATAATTGATGGTTAGGCAGCATTATGTTGATTAGATAAGTACTTACCTTTACCAGACCTTAAAGAACTGTTATCCAGTTCCTTTAGGTCTGGTAAAGGTATACAGCAGATACAGATATACAGTATAGATATACAGCAGCAATAGCCTAGTGGAAAACCGTTAGACTGCCATACAGAGGTCTCGAGTTCTATCCCAAGGTTCTATCTCTGACTTTTCGAAGTTATGTGCGTATTTAATTTTATTTTAATAGTTAATTATCGCTTGCTTTAACGGTGAAGGAAAACATCGTGAGGAAACTTGCATGTCTAAGAGTTCTCAATAATGTTCTCAAAGATATGTGAAGTCTGCCAACCCGTACTGGGCCAGTGTGGTGGACTATGGCCTAACCCTTCTGATACAGAGAAGAGGCCAGTGCCCAGCAGTGGGACAGTGTAATACAGGGCTGATATTATATTATATAATCACTCAGAAATGTAAACCTTCCCTTTATTAAAACATTTTTTTAGTTTAAATGGTGCTAGGACATAACACAAATGATTAAGTAAAAAAAAAAGCATGATTAAGTACCAAATATCTAAACTAACATCACTATCACATTCATGATATTAGTAGAATATGTAGAATTTTTGTATAACATATAATTAATTATGTAAACATTGTAATTCTGGACTAACCCAATTAAATTATGAATAGTTATTTAACTTAACCTGTCAAGTTATGGAATGCCAGACATAATTAAAAACCTATTGCATCTGGTTGCTGATGTGCTGCTGGGATTTAACAGGTTTAAAATTAAATAAGAATAGCCAAAAGAAAAGTTAAATTAATTGCTTGACAAGTTATACCTATTACCCGAAGAACTAGGCAGAGGCTATGAATTTCCAATCCATTCTTACACACATATTTGTTAGGGCTAATTATATCTAGTGCGAAATCTTTTTACAAGACTAAAGGTTAATTGTTTTTACAATCATTATGCTCTTATAAATTCTATATAGAGGTTATATCTCTTATTGTGGCTCTATAGATAGCATATGCTATCTATTGTTCAGAATTTGGGCAGGATTTCTGTATATTGTTGGAATGTTGTTGAAGACACAGGAATTATATCTAGTGTTGAAGATGCAAAAAAAATGTTATTGAATGTATATGCATAAATAAATAATGCTATGTTATTTATATAGTATTAATTCTGATTTGTTTTTATAATTTCAGCATGTACAAACTGATCCTCCTACAAAAGAGGGCCTGGCCCAACTCGTCATACAACTTATACAGTATCAAGAAAATAAACTGGGGAAGAATGCATCAGATCCACCATTTCTGAGGCTTCCGGTAAGTTTTTAGTCTTTTATGAATATTTGCTTCTTTACTCATTAAAACATTACTGATTCTTCTAGGTTAGTTCTTGATTAGTTTCTCGTAGTATATTTTATGAGTTTTAGCTATTCCTGCTGAATATGCCAAATGACAAGTACCGCTTTTGGACTCTTTCTAGTCTCAAGATGTGCATACTATAATGAGGCCGCCATAAAGCAGGACAATACTCAAGAATACTACGAACTAGAGTGTTGTATAGTAGAATCTTAGTTTATTGCTAATGGAATACTTTTCTATTTCTTATAACAAATCCTAACATTTTCGATGACTTTTTAACTATTTGATCCATATGAGCTTGAAATGTCAGTTTACCGTAGAAGATTATTCCCAAGTCTCTTATTTCGTCTACCTCTCGTACCGGGCTACTTCCTATATCAAATATTTAGACACAATATAATTAAGTTTACGGGTGAACTTTATGTGATAGCATTTTTTAATATAAGGTGCCATCTGATTGACTCTACACTATTTATATAGACAATCCAAATCCTGCTGTAAAAGATCAACATCATGAGCATCATTTATGATGCGTGAAGTTTTTAATTCGCCTGCAAATGGGCTTCGAGTTTAGAAGACAATTTGGTAGATCATTGATGAAAATGTCAAAGAGAATGGGTCCCAAGTGCGATCCCTGGGGAACACCAGAGGAGACAGAGAACAATCTAGATTTAAATCATTTAATCACAACAACACAATTGCGGCCGGTCAAGTAAGACTGCATCCAATTAAGAAAACTACGCGAGAATCCGTACACTAATAGTTTCTCAATAAGTACAGAGTGACACACTTTGTCAAAGAACTAAAGTCTGTATATATCACGACTATCTCGTCACGACGGTCAATTGCTTCAGCTAATTTTGAAAACTGTTTCACTACCACTACTATTAAATTTTACTAATTTATAAGCTAATAAAATTATTAAACGATTAAAACTATTTATATTTAGGTTTACACTTTCCCCGACGTTTCGGTTGCTTTTCAGCAGCCATGGTCAAGGGGTCTCCCCGTTTTCAACACTTTTCAAAATTATGTAATAGGTACAGTGTTAAATAAACAACGCGATAAAATCCGTTATATAGTAGTTTAATTTCAATGAATAACATTCGCGTAAACAGAAGACAATATTATGCTTCAGTTAAATCCTCTACATACGTGACTAAATTTGTTGCCGTAGATTTTGCCTTCACAAAGCCATGTTGGTGAGCAGATAAGTATTGAGCAAAGTATCTTTGAATATAAGGTCAAATGATTGACTCAAACACCTTGACCATAGTAGATATGATTAAGATATGTCGATATTTTGTAACGTCATCCTTGCTACCTGATTTGTGGATGGGTACAACTTGAGCAAATTTCCACTCATTAAGAAAGATGCATATTTTGATAGATGCCTTAAATATTAATTGTAAAGGAATTGACAAGAGAGACGCAGAATTTCTAATAAATAAATCTATATATTAATATGTGTAGCAAAAACTATGTACCCCTTTTTACGAAAAATGCGCTGGCGGAGGAGTATGAAATTAAGCACAATTAAAGTTTTATGGAGGAGGGGCGAATCCTAATATATTTATAAAATATGCTTTAGAAATACATTAAATTAATTAAAAAACACTAAACGCATACATCCATGCATTTGACACACGCAGTCGAATCGCGTTTGTACTATTTCGGCATTGTTCGTCTGACGTCGTTCAATTCTTTGTAACTATGATTACCTATACAATATTTATATGTAATAAAGAAAAAAGTAAACAAAGTAGCAGCTTAGGCATTTTGGTCGAATTTTAACTATCAGACGACCGCTAGTATATAAATAAATAAATATACTCATACATATACTCTGCATATATATTCCAAAACTTATAGGTCATCAAATAAAATTTTCAAAGAATTCTTCAGGAACTTTGAGAAGCAGAACAAAGCAATCATGTATGTTCCTTCTTGTCTTTGACTCTGCATCCCGATGTGGCACAAGTGCATTTACTTTAGAAATTAACTGCATCTGTGTTTTATAACTTAACTACACCTTCAAATTGTCAACTAAAATGATGTCTACAAGTTATTAAAATGAAGTATGGTGCAGTAATTTAAGTCATGGGTAATAAATTGGCACTACTGAGAAAGTACCTACCAACAGGTAAAGGGTAATCCGTCTGTAAAAAAGGTCAGAAGGCTCATTTTAATTCCTTTTTCTAGGAAACTAAACATTTAAAACAAATAATAATAACTATTAACCTATTAAGTCGCAGCAGAACACTGGTGACCAAACATCTCGGTTTTTAATTATGTCTGGCATTCCAAGAGTTGACAGGTTAAATTATGTGTATGTATTATTTAATTGATTTTGCACATAGCTTAAGATAGAGTCGAATTTAATAGCTATGCCATAAAATTTCTCATAATTTCTGTCTCACTACTTATGTAGGTATTTTGAGTTAGAATATATTAAGTGCAAAGCTCTTTGCAAATTTAAGGATAATAAAAGATAATAAATAAAATTTGTTTTGTTATCATATAGCAACCTAAAGTGATGTAGGTTACTTTTCAGGATCAATTTTGGAAGTATTTAGTTGTTGTGTTGCTGATGCTAGTAGACTTGCTATCTTATACAGCCAGTATTAAAATAACAACATTATTTCTGTATATTCTGCAAGAGATTTAAACCTAATAATTCTTACAAAGCAGTTCAAAACTCAAATTAAATTTTAAACCATGTGAAGAACTTTCAGGTGGTAATATTGGTAGCAATAAAATAAATAAAGCTACAGAAAACATTCTGGTAGTTATAACACTTTGCTTGACCTCTGACATTGAATATAAAACACAAACCAAATAAGGCAAACATTTAATTAAAAGTTAGTCTTAATAATTTATTTTAGACATAATTTATTAAGTTAATTTCTTCTGTTTATTTACTTTTTATAAGAAGTTAACAATTAGTACTAACAAAATCTATCATGATACATTTAGTATTTCACAGCATCAGGAAACACAAATTGATTTTCTGGTAATCCTTTAGCTCCTGTACCTTCTATGGCATAAAGGGATCCTGCTTCTGGTTGAGTGTTTAGTTCCGCTTGCGATAAACCTTCTCGGCTGGTTGTCACAAATAGTGTGGATAAGTCATGCCCACCCCACATAACTGATGTTACTTTCGCCACTGGTAGATTATGCTGTTCCATTAGTTTGCCTGCCCTAGAGTCTATTTTAATTACCTTTAAAAACAAAGAATTGTATTATAGTTAAGTTGGTTAGGTTTTATAGTAGTCATATAACTGTGGTATGATGCGATATTTGCTATAGTCGCCAATATGAGTAATATTACCAGATTTTGACCGCAAATTCATCAGAGTGGATTATAGTTTGCTTACTATTTTAAATTTTAAAGTTTATAACATTTTGCACTGTATTTTGCAGTCCTGATTTAAATGTAAAGATTGCATTAAAATCTGTATTGTGGTTTGACGAAACAAACGACCAGACAAACATAAAACTTAAAAACTATTGTTTCGACCGTTCCTTTAAATAGTTGATTCCAAATAGCTTTTAGAAATTTTGTATGTCTGTTAGTTTACAGTTTACAAGCTTGGAGTTCAGCCAAATATCTTTACTTAGATATTAAGTTGAACTCCATGTCTTCTAATTACGTTTAGTGAAGAATCAGAAATTTGTATGTTGTATAGTGTGGTGCATGGTTTGCTAAATCGCTGGCAAATACTTGTTTTGACTATCTTTTAGGAAATTCGCACATGAGACGTAGTAGAAACATATTGTATACGTCGCGTATTCCGCACGTTATATTATACTTACACGACGCCGCGTAGTGTATGTACAAATATGTATATGTGCTTATAACGTAGCTAACTTATACGTCTCTCACATCTCGTGTGCTAAGTATCTAAGTGTCATTTAGTAATTCCATTCAATTATAGAAAGTTGCATATTGCGATATGTCCTTTCATAAATCATATTTTATTGAATCTTTGTCGAGATACCACTTCTGACTAATTCTTCTTAATCATTAAACCAATTAGTTGATTTACCTTCCATCCATTAAAGCAAGCGACCCATAAGTTTCCGTCACTATCAATAGTCATGCCATCTGGATATCCCGTCACATTGTTTGCCTGGAAGCTGAATAGTGTCCTCCTGTTGCCTGCAATTATTAATTGATTTATAACTAGCGTCCGAATGCGGCTTCTCTGGCTTTGTATTTAATAAAAACATATTGCAAAAGGATATTGTATCTTAATAACTATTAGTAAATTATTAGAAATGCGTCAGCTCTAGAGATTGCCTCTACATACGAACAATTTTGACATCGTTATAATTTTATAGTATCATTTCATATTTATTGAACACTAGAATCTTGTCTAAGAGATCCTTAGTATATACATATTATTTCTAGTACTTATATTATTTATGTTATATTAATTATAACCCTTCAAGTTATATTTTTGTCAAGAGTAGATTCACGTTGATAATGGGCGCGGATCTAAACCAAAACGAGAGCCTCAATCATTGTGCCACCATCGCCGTATAAGAAAAGAGGACAAAATAAGCTTATTTTAACATAACGATAATGATGACAAGAATACGTGAATCTCCCTTGTAAACACGATGAATTAAAAAGCGTAAAATACAAATAATTAAATATTTACTCGGAAAAAGTAATCCTGTCCGAAAAAAAATTTCGTTACTTTACGAATTGTAAATTGTAAAATGTAAACATTATTTTCATAGGTTCAGACTTTTGAGCCTTATACATAGGTATGTGTATAGTTTATGCGTTACTTACGAATAGATCCATTGGCGAGATCGAAGTCAAACACGTCAATGTTTCTAGTCGGTGTGTCAATATAGAACATGAACTTATTGTCCGTTGTCCATGCGAGTCCGTTGGAAGTGGTCACCGGCCGTACCTTGGGCACCGGGTCGAGGTAGTTGCTTGCATCCGCCAAGTACAATGTACCCTGGTCTGGTTCCACTACTTCTTGTACCTCTTTACCCATTGTACCTAATATGGAAAACATTAAAAGGCAGTTTTTGGGTTATTATGTTAACTATATTTTTTGTGGTAAATGTATTATATCGTAAAGCAACTGCCGCCAGGTTTCGAAACGTCGCAGTTCTTACATACAATTATTATAATCAATTAAAATTGGCATGGGATGATAAAAGTTGCTAATTGTCTTTCAATGAATAATTCTCATTATAATTTTGATAAACAATAACAGTAATGCACCGTGGATCATTTATTTGATGATGTATTATTATCGTTGTGAAACATAATTAACCTATTGAGTCGCAGCAGCACACCGGCAGGTTTTTAATTATGTGCTGCTGCGAGCTGACAGGTTAAGTCTTAATTATTTTTACCCGACGCAAGACATTTAAGGTACACCTTAGTACCTTAAAAAAATACCAAAACTTCTATAAATTATGTTATTTCTTGGATTGACGCGCAAAGTGACTGCTTTTATAGCAATTTCATGATGATCAAGTCTATTTCCTCCTTCAACAATCATACAATGCAACTGCTCTATTATTCATTCTAGTTATAGTAAGCAAAAACAACAATACGAACCGAACCAAAGTCTTCCTTTAGCGTCGACCTTGCCATCATTGCACCTGTTGTCTGGCAGGCCCAGGTCGACCACACTTAGTAGTCTCAATGAGCTATCGTCTTCTGGTGCATCCCAGTTAAGGAAATACAGCTCGGATCTCACGCTTATAAGGATCAGGTTCGGATTGTCTTTCACTGATACCACGAGGGACACCGGCCCGTAACCTGAAATGTTATTTAGGAAAATCTATTAAATCACTGCTTCGTTGATCCCGTAGCACAATTTTGCGTTTACGTCACGAGTTCTCGACTTAATCACAAAATCGAACATTGTTTTTTAGTAGTAACACGGAATCTAGAAACATGCCCGATCTAGACAATAGCAAGTCTATTGTCTAGGTAGGGTACGTCCCCTATAACTTTAATGAAAACTAACGAAATGTTAGTGTAGTACACTTTGTCTATACCTTAGGAAATTGGGCTGTATATCCTGAAAGGTTATTGTCCTATTTACAAGGCATTCATGTATGTATATTTCTTGTCCAGGTGTAAGTTTGAACTCGTATGTAATGATTGGCAGAATGCCGATGCAGATATCTGATTTTTCTTCTTTGGCTATATAAAAATGTATTGTGTCGTGTAAAATGAGCCAACCTAAAAATGTTATATAAAATGTGTAATATGTATGTATTTACAAAAAAAAGTATATATGTATGTTTATTCATTGTCTAGCACCCATAGTACAAGCTCTGCTTAGTTTGGGCTAGATGGTGTTGTGTGTATGTGGTAGAATATTATATATTATTATTATATTATTATGTTCTGTCCTCTTTTATGTTCTTAAAAATAAGTTAACTCCACGATAGACGTCTTATTTCATAAAGACGGTTCGTCCTGTACATTTTTATGCTGTGCTATACTAAAAGTTAATGTCAAAATAGAATAAAAATTCAATAAACAACGGTCGCAGCCAAACCAGTTTCTCCTTCGATGGATTAGATATTCGTTTTTCGACAGTTATGTGTAGGTCATATGGGTGTAGGTATAAAGAATTATCTGACCGACTTCCACCACAAGACTAACTAAATAGTTTCTTTGCTATTTAATACTACCTATATTATATGTGTTTTTTAATATCGTTAAAATATAAATATTACATACCGATAGCTTTCGCAGTGATATTTTTTGTTTCGGCATCCAATTTATACACTTTTTTGCCGCCTATGTCGACCCAGTAAAGAGCATTATCTGTAGTAGACCAGTGTGGACCTTCGAAGTGTCTGCCGCCTTTTTGAATCTAATTAAGTAAAAAAAATATATAAAATTGGTAATAATTATATTGTTATATTTTTGCACAACTTCTTACTATAGTATGTATTCTTATTATTACATTCTATTTACCATTATATATAATTTGTTGCCCAATAACTGAAGAATGGCGTTAACTAAAAAAAATGCCCAAGTATACCTATTTGTAAAACAAATATTATAAATGTTACACTATCATTTGCATTAATAGCGTATGATGATTCGACAAGCATATGTTCACTTTGTTGTAAGTGTAAGCCGTAGCTTATCAGTTATCCCCGCATCTATTTTATGAAATAGTTTGCGCCTACCAAGGGTTTAAGCTGTCTTTTTTATTCATTTAAGAAACACAAACGATATCTTTACAGACAATTAGTGTAGTATGGTATTATCGTTTGTTCTTAATATTGTGCAAATACTTTATTTAAAGGGGTTCACACCATGCATAGTAAAATTACATTAAACGGTCCTATTTTACAATAACATAATTATCTACAATTTTATTGTTTATCTTAAATTGAGATTACATTATAAACTTGATTAAATTAAAGCATTATACACAAGTTACTTAAACAAAAACAAAGTAAAAGTTGTAAAAGCGTAACAAACAATTATTTTCGAATTCATGCCATTAGTAAAGCAGAATAGATTATTGGTAGTATGGTACATTCTGGTTTTCGTTCAACAAGAATACAATTATAATTATTTTCTTACTCAAGTATATTGTATTTTATAATATATTTGTATGTTTGTTATTTCTATACAACTTGTAAAGCATGTACTAAAGTGAACATACTACTTAATTTTACTACACAATTAGTGTTTCCCACGCGCTTTGTGATTAATGAACTTGCTGTACTACGAGATAACTATACAATTATTTAAATATTCGCTCAAAGACAAAACCTGAATTAAATCATTGTTTACTGGCATGCGACACTTTTAGCTAGTATATAAAAAAAGAAAACAAGTATTGAAAGGTAACTTAGTTGGTACCTACGCTTTCGTTACCTCTTAATTACTTATTTTCTATTTATTTGGCACACCGTGAAACGGCACAGTAGGTAATACATAGAAATAATCCGAAAACTAATATCTGTGTAATCGACTACTGTTTTCACAGAATTACAATGAGATAATCTTCTTTTCCCTAGCCTTTATTATTCCCAAGTCACTTGGAGTCGGTCTTTCTGGTCTCACCGGATTTGACTGGATATCAGTTTTTACACGGAGCGGCTGCCACCTGACCTCTGTAACCCGAAGTCTAACGATTCCCTAAGGCTAGACCAGTGTTAGGATATTATAGGGCACTGACTTCCCAATAAAGACTGCCATAGATGTTCATGGCAGCCGGGACCGACGGCTTAACGTGGTCTCCGAGGCACGGAGCATGCGATAATTGTCAATCAATACGCACATAATTTCGAAAAGTCATATAACTGCCGAAAGTCAGAGGTGCGCGACGTGGATTCGAACCCAAGACCCTCTGCATTGCAGTCTGTTGGTCTCTCCACTGAGCTATCGCTGCTTATTTACATGCTCCCATATTATCTACAATGAGATAATATGGGAGCATATTATAGGCATAGTTTAAATATGTATTATCAAAATTTACTCTGTTAATAATGGTGAACGAACTATATATAACTAATAAATGTTAAATAATTAAACTTAAAGTTTTAGACTTACATTTCTAATTAGCGGTGTTGTCGACCTAAACGCTAAACAGTTGACGAAAAACAGCGTTAAGACAAGTTCTTTGACTAATATAATCATGGTCACTTTGTTCGGTCAGCGTGCGACACGTCAAGCGTCTACGGCGACTCGCGGGTTTATTGTGCCGGAGTTGATGCGAAGTAACCGGTTACCTGACGATGTTCTTGAACAAGTGAATGTATTTCGCACTGGTACTTATGTACGATATTTTATATCGAACGCTAAATCCATTAGCGGTTTCCATATTAACATGTGTAGTTTGTAGTGAATGACACTTTTCTAGATTTCATAAACTAGGTATGCTCGCTCTTAGCAGGATGGATTCAATAGTGCCTTGTAACGGTAATCTACATCAGACACTACTTACTTATGAGATAATGAGAAGATGATCTCTTAAATAGTTGGTAACGATAATGATGCTAACAATATGGTAATGATGAATATTGTGATGATATAAAAATGACGCCGACGTTTTTTTACTACAATCGAAGTGAACAAAACCTGCGATTTTCTTTGAGCAGTGTCTATTAAATCAATCAAGACAAAACAATCAAATCAGTGTTTATCAAAGTACCCTAGAGCCCACAAGGATTGCAAAAACGAATGAAAATAAAAATTAATAAAAATCATTCACGTGATGTTTAATAGTCCATGACGATAATCAACGAACCGATCATTGTGTTGTATACAAATATCCTTTAACACTGGTAATAATTAATTTAAAAGGTTTTATCAACCGCTCATGTTCGGTGACTCGGTCACGGATCGAAAGTCACGAATCTGCGGAAGTGTGACCTCTGACAAGGTCTGCAATTATGTGATCACTTGGAAAACAGTGAGATATTTTTTATTTAAAATTGTTTAAACTTTTTCCTAATTCAACGGGCTGGTATAACAACAAATGTTAGCAGTTTACTTAGGTGGCCGTGTTGTTACATAAAATATTTGTTATAACCTGCCGAATGAGTTTTAATCTATTAGATTTCTTTTGCAAGGAATACCTAAATCGAAAAATAATTAATCACACTTTCTCGAGTGTAGATTTAACCGACAACATTCTGCAAATTTAACAGTAGCGAGATGATCGCTCAATCGCATTAGGATGGGTGCGTCTCATAACGTATAAACTCATTTGGTCTAATTTCATTTTATTATCGTTCATAAGATATAATCAACGTGAGATATACCAACTGTTGATATAATTTCTTTACATATAAGATTTATTTATTCTAAAACTTAATTAGTATAACGTTGTTTGATATAACGTTTATGTAATCGAAAATCATTTGGTCTAACGTTTAATATGTATATTGTTTATTTAATCGAAAATCATGAGGTCTAACGTTTAATATATATAAAACACGTCATTATGGTTAACACCCCGACTCGAGAGTACTCCGACTCGAATAGGTTAGGTTAGAAGGCTAAGGCGGGAGCGAAGCGGAGCGGAGCTCCCGCCTTAGCCTTCGTGGTTTTTTTTTTAAACCACCCAGAAATAGGAGCCCCGCTTCGCGGGACTCCGTTGACCTATCTTAGCGCAGGTGCTTTGTGTTTTTAAGTTTTCATCATATTAGACCAAATAAGTTTTATATCTTTTGAGTGGTATGTCAAACGATTTTATATTTAATGAATGTTATGTCAAACGATGTTATATTTAATGTATGATAAGCTTATAAAAATTTGTTATTTTAAAATTATATCAATCGTTTATTATATTAACTAATTGCTATATTAAATAAAATTATAGGTTCCGTTGTTATATGTTGTTAATATTAGAGATTTTATTGTTATATCATCTATTACTTACCCCATTAGGATATCACACATTTTTGTACCCAACTAAGATATCTATGAAATCTATCTAGATAGAGACTTAGATTCATTCACTTCGATAAAATTGAACAAGAATTAATTATTGATATTTAGATTTATAATTCCTACGTTAAGACATTTATGATATATGATTATTAAAGTTAATAGTTCAGTTTTTGTGTAATAAATGATTTTATATTTAAAATAACAACTGCGATTTCCTTAAAACTGTGTAAAATAATGGTTACATTTAAAACAATTAATTGTAATTTTTGTTAGAGCGCATAGCGTTAACTCTTATATTTCGATGGGACGGCAATCCGACATGGAGGAGACCCGGTGCAGGACCAGCGTCTTTACATGCTTTCCGAGACACGAGGGTGTCAAACACTGCTAACTGTCTATTGCCGGGCTGCTATTGATAGTTCTTGACACAAAAACCCCAAAACTTTTTTGTTGGTCCTAGCCGGGATTGGAGTCCGAGAACCTCATGCACAGTCGCATTCACTACCTCTGCGGCACGGAGACAATTGTCTCCATTACGTAACGCGTTTGTGAGGTAGGTACCTAAAAGCAATCTGATGACAAAATAAACACTGGGAACATATATTACATGATAATCTGCTTCTTCAAGTGTTTATCAGATCGAAAATAATTTATTTTACCTTAGCGTACAATCATACCTAATGTTAAAATAACAAACAATGCACTAATGGTGGGTAAGAATACTAGAATAGAACACATGTATGGCCAATTATTGGCAAATTAATAAATGCTATATGAGAATCTCTAGAATATGACATTTTCTTTAAATAATCTTTGAAGTGAAATTCAGATTTACAGTTTAAAGGTTAATTTTGTTGGTCATAGAATTATAATCCTACACTGTGTTACTATAGCTAACATTACCACGTTGCTTTTTGGAGAGTAAGAGAGTGTTATTCTCCATTTGGTTAGGTACTTAACTAAAGGTAAACAATCTTGATGTGACTTTTTACACAAACACATATACAAATAAACTACTGCTTAAACTAACTATTTAAAATGAACTAACAATTTAGTAATCGTTTTTGTTGTATTTACATTGATCTTTAGCAGCATTTTATTTTAATTGAGATTTTAGATAAAAAGACACATCAAGATCGTTTACCTTTAGTTAAGTACCTAACCAAATGGAGTATAAGTAGTATACTAAGGTAGTAAAAAGCATTCTTTATAAATAATAATTGATGTGAAGTGTGATTGTGAGCCCTATAGTTTACTATAATTATCCTAAGTAATAGCATATCCGTAATTTGCATGTAAATGTGTATATAAATATATAATCGGTTCCTCATGTCTTACCTTGGCCAAGATTATCTAATTAATTCTAATTCATATAAAATATTAGGTACATTGTCTAGCAAGAACAAACAAGTACCTAAGCACAGATGACAAAATTCATTTCTAATATAATAGCTCGTTTAAAAACTTGATCAGTTAAACAATATCACTACATAATAATTATTATAAAACATAATCTCCCACCGCGTCTCTCTGTTTGTTTACGATAAACTCAAAAATGTAGTTTTCACCAATAGAAAGAGTGATTCATGAGGCACGTTTAGGTGTATAACTTCTAAATGTCTACCCATGCGAAGCCAGGGCAGGGCGGGTCGCTAGTCTAAGAATAATTTACGTTTAAATATCTACAGTCACGAAATACCGGTCAATTGCAATTGCCTAACTTTATAGGCTTACAACCGTTATTTTTTGCAACTTTGACCTTCGTTTCGGTAAAAAACGTAAACAAATGAATTGGGCCATTAAAACCACTTATTAGTTCGTAGATATACGCGCGAGACTATGTATAAATGTAATGTGCTGGGCTTGTCCAACGTAACGCGAGGTCACAGGTACTGCATACTACAAATTGCAATGGGAGGTACCTTGTATTCTGGAAAATAATATTATAAATAGTATACTATTTGCAATTAACCAGTTGGTTGTCCACGGAGCGTGACTTTGATGTGCATGTTTTGGTGGTCGCCAATCATCACTAAATAATAATATGTTCACTAATACCTTCATACCATTTGACATTCAACTAAGCAGGAATAAATTTTAAAAGAAAACAATAAGAAAGTTCTATTTATAATATGCACAGATGCACAAAGACAGAAATAATTTTTTACTAGTCAAATATTTAATTAAACGAAACAAATTGTATGATGTTGACGACTCGCGAGTTTCTCTGTGTACTTCATAATTCTTAAAGCGGCTGTTATATACGCAACTATTTTATATTGATGTAGGTAATGTAAAATAAACTTACACGAATATGTACTTCAATAGTTTTGGATAAGAAAATTCATCATCAGTGTAGAGTAGGACCAGTTGATACCTGGTACTTACAGGGCATAAAACGACCACATTGTATATAGAATTACAGATAAAATATCAATCCTGTAATCCAACTGTCCTATTTGCTGGAAACACGTCTCCTCTCACAATATGATTAGGCCATAGTCCACCACACTTGCTCAATACTGGTCGACTGACTTTACAGTCCTAGATAATGATGGAAAACTCACGGTTACGCAGATTTCCTAACAATGTTTTTCTTCACCATTAACGCAAGTGATCATTAACAAGTTAACCTATTGAGTCGTAGCGGCACACCGGCGGCCAAACACAATAAATTTTTAATGTCTAGTAGGTATTCAACGACTTGACAGATTAATACACAGACAACTATGAGAAATCGGAAGTGTATGCCGTGGGTCGGATTCGAGACCGCTGCGTAGCAGTTTAACGGTTTTCGTATTTAGCTATCAGTGCTCGCTATACATACATTACCTACGTTGGATTAAGTACACCATCACACGTATCTAAGAACATTAATATGATAATGATTTATTTTATGTATAAATAAAGTTATCATTTTGCACACCCAAATGGCCCATTGAAAATCAATTGCCTCCTTGCCTTTTAAAGCGTACAATAAAGTATTTTAGCAGCTTTATTATGGTATTCGACCTTGAACTTCATATGTGTGACGTGTTTCTGATTATGGAACGTGATCCTAGTATTAAATCATGTGAACTTTTCTGCAACTACGCGTATCATACAATATGTTGATGATGCCAGTGAATGAAGCCAGAGAAGTGTGTCTGGATCGTAGCAAATATAAATCCGTAGTCTCTGCCCACCCCTCTGGGCAACAGGCGTGAATCTATGTATGCATGTTTTTATGGGTAACCTACCACCTACTCAGAATTCCGTTATTTCTACGTTATATGTACCTACTTATTGTGCTATGATATAGGTCCTCTCTAACCGAGGTTTTATTACGTGGGATAATGATTTAGATAACTGCTGAGTAAAATTTACATGTCTTTGCGTCCACAGTTGGGTTGCTTTAAACCTTGTAAATGTTTCCCTAATAGTATCAAATGTACCATTTAAAAAACACTCTTACTTTATACGCAGACTAGTTAATAGTTTTGATTGCACGGATGGCGTCATAGATACAGTAATGTGCTAAACTCACCACCGTCAGGGCTTCGAGTGTAATGATATTTTTACAGTTTCTTTTTATACCGGTTATTCTTTATGTGCCTGGTTGATAACTGGACAATTCACACTAAGAATAATTTAAATTAAATTACTCTTAATTAGATTTAAATAGAAATATCAAGTGCTGTTAGTTTATGATGTTTATTGTGAAGATGTACTAATAAAATGGCACCTTTGATTCCAGATGAAAGTGTTTATGGACATGAAGCCGGGCGGGTCCCTGTGCACGGTGCTCGCCACCATGTTCCGCTTCAAGTCGGAGCAGCGGTGGCGCAAGTTCGACTTCCAGGTCGGTAAGGTATGCACCTCCCCCGCACGCCCGCCTCGCTCACCGCCGCCCCCGCAGCCCCTCGCAGCCCCCGCCAGACTCGCCAGACCTTGCCACCACGCGGCTCTATAACAAAGCATCACTTGTACTGCCACCACATCCGTCTGATGTATCGACATATATTTCTCTTATCTCTAGCTTACCACTTTTGGAACATATTGATCGAAATTTAAATATCAATAACAAATTATTAACATTTTCTAAAATATTTTTTTTGCTACACATACATATGTACGTTACAACATAACGGTTATTTTTTGTATTACCTATACAAATTCAGAATACTAAAATCACCACTTACTAAAAATTACAATTATTTCAAATTATTAAATCAGACGCATGTTGTTGCTAGTTCAAATGCACGAAAAGAAATCAGGGTATTCATTAACAAAAAGGTACAATAATTAATTTGGTTTAAAATAGTAAATTTAAGATAGCATTTTTCGAAAATAAAATTACTTATAACTTGTTTGCCTGTATATTTTTTAAGAAGTAGATATCTAATCGTTACTTGTCACTTAAGTAAATATCGGTAATTTATTTAATATTTATATTGTTGTACTTAGCACTTCTATTATTTTGAATATTTTCGTTAGTGATGTGTTGTTATTGATCACATTTTTCTTAGATCACACACACGGGATCTGTAATAACACTTGAGGATTCTTCTCTTGCTTAAGAGGTAGCAGTTCTAATTCTTCATATTCGTACCATTTCATGCAAGGGTTCATTGTACTTGTGTTTTGGAGTTTACAGATATGGTTTACTGGACTTGTGTGTACATAGTTGTGGGACCTTTTAATAACCCGTGCATTATGTGTGTTTGTGTGATGAATAACCATAATTTTATGTTTTTGTCACTAATACGACGTGGGTTTTCTTGAATCACCTTTGTTACCTATGCATGCATACATAATTTACTTGGATCTTTCAAATATTTTATACAATTTTATTATTACAAAACATAGTTGGAAACAATTGACTTGTTAAAAATGTTTCTTTTCTTTCGCCGTGATTCACATATAATTTAATTTTGGATAGTATTGAAATTAAACCTTATTTTACGCATTTTATCATACTTTGCAATAGTCATAAGCCGGCCAATCATACCTACCCAGTATTCGCAATGTCAGTAGGAATTAAGATTTTCATCTTAAATTCGTTCTAAATAAATTGATTGCGATAAAATCTGTAAAATAATTTCGTATCGAGATATTTAAAATTCTACTAATATCAATTATTGTTTAAACTATACAAGACAGTTAATAGTAAGTAGATGAACTAAACTGTCTTGTATAGTTTAAATAACAGTTTAGTTCATACTGTTTAGTTTGTCGTAAGTATTTTAAATATTCCATAAATAAAATGATAATACTCTTCGTAGTTAGACTATGATTGATATTACGGCATATATTTATCTGATATAGATATACTCTAAAACTGATAACAATTATGTTATATTGATGTTGTGACGTAATGTGTTAGTATTTTCCAAAGATCATGAACTAACACTAAACATCGTTTCTGGTCCCGTTCCCCACTCCCACATTTGCAGAACCCATCGCGCAAGGATCTCAATGTGCAAATGATGATGGAGATCGAGTCGTCACTGCTCAGCGCTGAGGTGATCCGAGCACCCTGCGTGTATATTCGGCCGGACGTGGACAAAGCGACCGCTAATAAAGTCAAAGATATTGTCGTTAATCATCAAGGAGAGATCTGCGGTAAGATAATTCGTTTTACTTAAATATTATTTCTTGTATAATCACCCTCAATAAGTAAACATCCAATGAAACAATATTTTGGCATATTGGATGTACCCACTCGTTTTATTGGAAATTTGTTCTGTATAGGTACTATCAACAGCAGCGACGGATGACCATTTAAGAAAAATTTCGCTTACGCATGTTGACTTTAAGTGACTCCGCCCTTAATTTTGTTAACCAATCAAAAAGGAATCTTCGAACAAAAAAGTGTACCAGCCGTTGGTTTTTATGACTTTTCTTACTTTTGCCAGATGGTATCATATTTGGACAGTTGTTGCGTTGACACAATACCGAACTTCTAACCACGAACTTTAATACTCTACTCTTCTAATATTAAATTTAATTGTAGCTTTTTGTATTAACTTTTGTTTTTGCTTTATACATTTAGTATTAGTAGTATAATTTATTTACAATTTTAAGATAATATGCTTTTGTATCAAAATAAATAAAAAATATTGTCTCTTAGGATTAAAAATAACGGTATGGAATGTAAATATAAATTTAAGCATTGTTATACTTAATCATTGAAATAGGTTTTATTTGTTACTTTCTTTTTGTTTGTTTAGTTTGATGGAACGTAGCTACCTAGTTGTTAAATTAGTATTAGTAGGTAACTTTTAAATTACAATTTTACTGAGATAGTAAGTATATTGTTGTTTTATTTATTTATTTCAAGGTAGCTTTATTCATTTAACATTTATAATTATTATATTAATGAAGTCTGAAATATTTAAAAACGTATCTGCATCAAAGAAGTCCATTTTACGAGCACATCAATAAAACTAAATAAACTATTATGTAGCCGACCTACGGCCTATTCAAATATTAACATTTTTGTATAAATAAATAGGTAATACAATATATTTGATACCTTCCAGTCGTTTTGATTCGTTTGATCATAGCGGCTTCAGAACATAACCAATGTTAATTTGCTGATTTCTATTTGAGAATGTTTATACTAAGTATAAATAATCAATCCTGGCGGTACACAAATATATACATAATACATATAAATACAAATGTAAGGTGTAAAAAAACTCAAACAAAAAGGTCGTAGCTGACCAGTTGAGTTTGTATCGCCTTAGAATCAGTAAACAAATGTAAAGTGTAAAAAAACTCAAACAAAAAAAAGGGGCGTGTCACGTGCCATGTTGGCCTGCTATGCGATTTTAACCTTAGGAATGGTCATCCGTCGCTGCTGTCGATAGTACATCTTTTTGAAGATGTTTCTACTGTACTTTTTCTTTGTACACAATACAACGTAACTTTTGTACATATACAATATTATAAAAGACATTTTACTAACTTGCCTGGAGATTCTGTTCTTTAATTTTAGAAAATTATTCAGCGACTAGGCAGAGTATACCTTATTACAAGCATTTAAGATAAGACAAGATAATAATTCAGTCAAGTTCGTCAGTTAATAATTTTTTGTGTTTTTAGAATTTGATCGTTAGACTGTCTTCGGTGGATTAAACTTTGATTAATATTGCCAATAGAATAAAGTTTAATTCTAAATGAACATTTTGTGTTGTACAGAGGATGAAGAAGACGCGACGCACATAGTGTTCCCGACGGTGGATCCCTTGGAAGAAGAGTACGCTCGGCCGGTGTACCGGCGCGCCAACCACGTGCTCGTGCACTGGTACTACCTGCCCGACAGCCACGACACCTGGGCACAGGCGGACCTGCCCGTACGTTACATTTTTTTTATTTTTACCTTTGGAATGCATTGATGCATACCTTGTCACGGCGGAGAAGTTATGTCGGACTCACCCATGAAAAGATGGGACGTCCCGGTCCAAACAACTTAATCGTAAAGTAGCAAATCTCAATTTATTATTCTCAAATATACCTATGTAGTTTACAGAATCGAATTTCAAACCTCTTTCAGTTGAGCATTTACTTAAGCATATGACGTTCAACCTACATACTCAAATATTTTTTAAAAACTTGATACAGAAACAAAATAGAATGTTTGAGTAATACTTACGTAGAGTTTAAGTTTTAAGTCGTTCGCAACGTGTAATTCTCAATTCAGAAACTGGGGGTTACTTTCTAATTGATGCACTGCTAGTGTAGTGGTTAAGTGGTCGCCTCGCCACCGATTATCCTGTCTTCCTCCTCCGTTTTTTTTTCTCTTCACTCGATTTACCCAAGCCTAGGTGTTTTTTGTGTCCGTTGATTTAATGTTTGGAAAGTTCTCTGCGTCACAGGGATTGAGGCAATCCTTATGCCGCAGTTGTCTTTTAAAAAAGGAATATAATAATTATTATTTATTTTTATAAGCAACTTTTACAATATATTATACATTATTTATTATAACTAATCTAATTAAGTTAATATATATTTAATTGAAATATTCACTTGTATATTCACGCATAGAAAAGACATAACCGTTATCTTTGGTCCTGCCGTGTCCAAAGAAATTTAACTTCAACGAGATGGGTGTAAAAACCCTAGATTCAACCTCTTCGTCTTAAATGTAAAAGTAATGAAAAGAAATGACTCCTATATTTCGGGGGGCTTTTGACCCACAGGGCCCATATTCAAACTTGACCGAGGTATGACCCCAAGATGTCTGCACACTAAGTTACAAGTCAATCGGTCCAGTGGTTCTGGAGCTATTCCTGTCACTAACAGACAGACACACAGACCCACATAGTGTTTTCATTAACCTCTTCGAAGAAGACTCAGAGGTTAATAATGTATTGTGTATTACAGGTAGATGTTCCCGAGTCCGTAAGCTGGGACTGCAACCGCTCAGAGCCGTGGCGGGTGTCCGCTTCGTGGGTGCTGGATCTGCCGCAGTACAACGAGTGGATGAACGAGGAGGATTATGAAGTTGACTCTAATGGCAAAAAGAAGGTATGGTACCTTCCTATATTCCTATCGAATTTATGTGACATCGCGTGAACTGATATTCAGTATTAAATTACGATATTATGACCAATTACAACTTTTTGTCCGTGAGGTTAGGAATTATGTTAGCAAGGATGTTCATGACAGCGGCGACTAACGGTTTTGAGTGTTTTCCCAAACTAGAGGATATTAGTAGTTATCTGGGGTAAAAGCTGATAGAAAAGGCCAATAACTGTCCGACTTAGGAATTCAAACGATACGGCCCTCAACGCGATTATACTTTCTAATCTAAATTACACGAGTCGTTTACACTTTGTAGGTATTCGCTTATGCTTTGTATTTGCATGTCAATAAGAGTGCCTTAATTTAAACATGTTGTTTTAGACCCACAAGATGCGACTGTCTGTTGACGACTTGATCCCGGGCGCAGAACCATCCAGCAAATCGAAGAAAGGCAGCAAGAGGAAACGTTCTCCTTCACCGCCACCACAGAAGCATGGCAAGAGAAAAAGGTATTGCATTGCATACATTTTTGAGAACAGTTTCTAGTTAGTGACACTATAGAAATATTTTCTGTGTAATATCTAAAACGACTGCACGAATGGTGTTGTGATTTAAGTGGTCGCCTCGCCACCGAGTATCGAGTATCGTGGGTTTAACCCTCGTCCCCACAGGGAGCAGAATTAGTGCGATTCATAAATAGTTGTTTTGAAACTGTGTTCTTTGCGTCCATTGTTTGAATTTTTATAACGTTCCACTTGACAAGCGCCCGTGATCAAGATACAAGTTTTGATCAGGAGAGTATTTACTCGCTAGATTTGGGTACCTATTTCAAATTATTGTTTTAAGACAATATTATATTATTTTCAATGTTTACATAAGTTTGTTTTTACACATTTATTTTTGATGATATTATTATGTTTTTGTATGTGATGATATAATAAGATTTTTATTCAACAGCCGCATAACAAAGCGAAGAGAGAACGACGTTGACGAGGAAGAGGATAATGCGTCGCGCGACAACACTGATGCCGCGCCTACGCCGGAGAACGAAAGATCTACCGAACGTTAGTATTTGCTTGTTTATTTATTAGGGGAACATACTGATACAATGAACATAATATAATACAAAATGTAGATATTAGGTGCATCATCAGAAACGTTTTCCACAGATATAATACATTATGGACATAATTTGTAGACGTTTATATAAATCATGAGTCCAAGTAAGAAGCAGTAGTCCACTTTCGGCTATGTATTAAATTTTGACCTTACTTAGGTAACTGATAAAATATTGTTAGGAATCAGAGGAGAACCAGCTTAAAAAAACTAACAAGTGCATTTTCACCTTTAAATAATCATTGAATTATTCAAGATGGTTATAGTAACCGCTAATTAAAGAAATGCATTAACAAATAAAGTTAGAGATAATAATTGATATCACCCAACAATGATCACGAAGCACGTCCGCTCCGTCCGCCGCTCGAGGTCAAAGTGACTCGATGCGCGCCGAGCACGCTTTTATAAGCCGCTCGATCGGATAATCAATGACGACACTTGTTAACGTCACCCTCCGCAGCCAACAATATATGATTATAACGATGTGTATGGTACGTGCGCAGCGCCCGCCGCGTCCAGCACAGGCGCGGCCAGCGAGGCGGCGGCCGCGCCCGACGCGCCCGCCACGCCGGCGCCGCCGCTCGACGCGCACGACGACTCGCAGGGCAAGCACAGCGACTCCAACACACAGGTACTTTGTTTAAATCGGCTTAAACCGCCGCCCAGACACGTTATGTCTGGCGTTCATACGATCGATAGGTTGAGAGACTTACTAGGCTAAATATAATTCGAATTTTATTATGTTACCATATTCAAGGTGATAATAATAGTAGGTAAAACTCGTTGTACATATCTATAAATCTATAAATTTACGCACGTTAGCCCTCGTGCTAGCTAACGTGCCTAAATTTATCGCTAGAGGTGCTAGTGGTAAGTAAGGTCTTTAGTCGTCAGACTCTATAGTCCCTTCAACAGTAACCATAGAAATCGATAATTATTACCGCCAAATAAAACTTTTGACAGCGGCTGTGACAAGATTTGATCTGACCTTACTCGCTAATGACCGACTGGTAAAAACAAAAAGGATAGCCTCTATCGCAGCTAAACCCATAACATAATAATGTATGTATGTTTGTACAGGAAATGCTGACTAAAGAGGAACTGGAAGACAACGTAACAGATCAAACTCACCACATCGTAGTGCCATCGTACTCGGCGTGGTTTGACTACAACTCTATCCACACTATCGAGAAGCGCGCCCTGCCTGAGTTCTTCAATGGCAAAAACAAGTCCAAGACACCCGAGATCTACCTCGCTTATAGGTACGGCTACTTAAGTTGCATAACTAAAAATTACGTTTCAGCTTAGTTGTTAGTTCTGCTATATGCCTTTATATTAAGATATTTTCGAGATGTCTATATAAATTCACACGAAAGTCTAACACGATGACACGAATTACGCTGATGTTAATTCTAGGCACTAGCAAATTTAGTTACCTAACTAGAAATGTGTAAATAATAAATAAAAAAAACTTTTTGGCACAAACAGTTTGTTACTCTCAATTATCTTTAGTCAAAGAGAAACTTTCTTCTGTATTCCAAAGTCACACTAGATTTGCGAGTCCGCATTATAATTTAAAATTTGTATGACCTTCATTCCAACAGCTAGTCGCTGGCTGCGTATTGACGCAAATTGTGAGCTAATAAAATAGACCTTTGTATAAAGCCTTGTGAACAGTTTTAATTTGTGTCCAATATGCCTTTTATGAATAAGTAATTGAAGTGTGGATGTACCTTTTAAAAATTATTTATTATTGAAGGAACTTGTGATAAGGCTCAAAAGAGAATAAAAGAAGAATAAGCATGGCCTTAAGTAGATCCTGTCGTGCACTTGGACTATCACATGCTTTGACCTAATTTTGTAATTCAAAGCATGTGTCATGGATAGTCCGGCCAGCTTTCAAGTTACCGATTCATGGCCAATGACGCCTCTGGCGCGTCATAAGTAAACATCTAGGGTGGCCCATGACGCGCGTGGTGCGTCATTTTTAAATGAATTAAAAACAAATTTAAAATTTATGATATTATGGATACTACTTTTTATCCTACATTGAACATTGAAGTCTTTAGTACGCCTGGCCATTAACTCTTAATATTTATTTTACCAATCAGGAATAGCAAACCTTTGGTAATACTATAAAAACCTAATTTATAATGGAGTAATATTATGTATACATACACATCATTGTTGAGAGGAATCGTTTTTTTTTTAGAATTTCGATATGGTGGAGTGCGGAAATGTTGCGTCTTGGTATTCCGTTTAGAACTTATTAGAGGCGTAATTGAATTAAATCAGTGGAAATATTTCCTCCACAGTCTTGAAGTTTTCAAAAAAGAGGAAAAAACTAGGTAAATAGTGAAATATTTAAAAAAAAACAGGTTTCTTTTTATATAAATATTCACATAGGTATACCTACAGAATATGAAAAGCTAAATTAAACAAAAAATAAAAATTCAGTAGGAAATCTGATTATTCTTAAAAAATGACTGACACATACCGGAGACATTTTACTATTGCACTATAGCAGTACAGTTGTAATCTACCCCCGGTAGGAGTAATAATATTATAAAATGCCTGCTTCTTATTACTAAGGGTCACTGCTGCCGCTCCTTGTCATAGAGCAACAATAAAGAGAGTGTGGCTGGTATTAGAAAAATGAAGAAATCCTTAAATTTCTTTAGCAGTTTTTTCCTTATTGATTTATATGTCAACGCAGTATTTCTAGTAACTTGTTTCAGAAAATCTTTTACATGGGAAATGCATAGAAGTATATTGGCAACTTCGAATAACCCCGCGAAATCGAAAATACAAAAAAAAAATCTTACATTGAGCGCTCCACCCTAATACACATCTTACATTTTTATATTTTTATTAACATAAAATCTTGAAATATGGGAATATAATAAAATTAGAAATTATTGTTACGCAAATGTTGTATTTATTTATTTAGCTTGATTTATTTTTGACAGGTTTATCCTCAGATAATATTATACTCAACTTTGTTTTTTTTTTCTCACATTCGTCTTCTTCAGAATCCATGATTTCCTCAATGCTGGTGTCTGTATCATAATTATAATTTTTATCTTGACTATAAGAAGAACTTGTTAATTTAACCTTTTTTGAATTATTTTGCAAAATCGATTGACTACATTCAAAACTTTCGTTCTCTTTATTACTATCTTGCTCACAATGTCTTTACTCGTCAGTAAACAATGCCTGGCTACATTCAGAAAATATCTCCTCTTCTTGCTTATTATTTACAAAAAACACTTTTATTAATACAAATAAATTACCTATACAACAAAAATTTCAAATATGTTTACTACCCCTGTAGTATGTTAGTAAAATCAATAAATCCTTCCTTGAAACGGTTTCCTTCGAATATCAACGAATACGAATCGAAGAACACCAAATAACTGTTTCCTCCTCAAACAGACACAAGATAACGGAGAAATACGTATATCGCAAGGGGCCCGTGACGCACCAGGCGCGTCATAGACCAAACGTATGGGGCCTGCCTTAAGTGTTGGTGAAAATGAATGTGGCAATAAATCGGTTAACTAAAGTTATAGGGTTATCAGATAAAATAAAATGGCTCGTATTTTAACCCATATTTTCTTTTGTAGGAATTTCATGATCGACACGTACCGTCTAAATCCCACGGAGTATTTAACAAGCACGGCGTCCCGACGCAATCTAGCGGGCGATGTCTGCGCTATTATGCGTGTGCACGGATTCCTCGAGCAGTGGGGACTTATCAACTATCAGGTAACAGATTTATTAAAATCCGATGTGCTGATAGATAAGCTTTAAATACATAAAATGATATAGTATTGTACTGATCATAACCACGTTATTACTGAACAGTTGGAGGCTGAATCTCGTCCTACAGCCATGGGACCGCCGCCGACATCTCACTTCCATGTGCTATCCGACACACCGTCTGGCCTACAGCCACTTGTTACCAGACCCACACAGCCGCGGCCAGGTATGTATTAGTTCTATATTTTAAACTTGGTGCCGTCAGCGACATAAGTAGCTAACATTGAAAGAATATGTAACATTAGTTAATGAAATAAAAGTGTCATTATTATACCTTATTAAATTATGTAACTATTCTTGGATTATTACTGTTGTATTAATCGGATAACGATGGTTACTTTGAATGATAGAAGAATTCAAAATCTTACAGATGTTCAGCGGCTTATGTCGCTGACTATACTGTACTGTATATTAACATAATTTTATTTATATTAACTGTATATTAAGATCATTTTTATGTCTGTACTTACACATGAATTTGATTGGCTCGTTTTGCGTGCCACAACTGTACTTGGATGATTTCCGATGCTTTATCGAACAAGATGTCTTTTCTTTTTCACATAATGATAGCTGTATCATGACGCTAATATCAACTTAAAATAATAGTAATGTTTTATGTTTGTAGCGGAGAATGTACCGAAGGTAGAGCCGGGACTACCGAACGGCGCGGATGCGGGCGCGGCGCCGCCGGCGGCCGCCGCCGCCGCCGCCGCCGCCGCCGCCGCCGCCGCCGCTGCGGTTAAACCTGAGCCTGCTGTGGACATCGCAGCTGCGCCTGGACTTAAACTTGATCAGGTATGTGTCTTGTTTATTGCTGAAAGCTTCATTTCTCATAATTTATTATTATTCCGGGTATAGTTTTACATGATATAATATAGTGTATACTAGCTTTTGCTTACGATTTCGCTCGGGAATAGTAATTTAAAACTGGATGAAAGATACCCTTATGTTCTATTCTGTAACCCTGACAAAACCCGTGGGCGAAAAATTTCATAATTATCGATCGAGTAGTTAAGGTGTGAAAGCGTAACAAATGTACATATATTATAGTATCATTCAAACTCAAAATTTCCAAGCAGTTCCAGTATTTATTAAGTCAAGAATTCTTCAAATATTTATTTTCTTGCTTTGTCGAAATAAAGTCAGGAGACTTGTCAAATCACCAGAATTTCATTTAACTTATAACGGGTGGCGCAAAAGTAATGACCCTATTTGGTTCAGCTACAACTTCGTTTCTAAATTAGAAAACTAGAATGAGTTTTTTAAATATATATATATATATATTTGTGCCATGAAATTTAGTTGCATTAAGATTTGAATATGATGTCTATTAAATGTTGACCTCCAGAGTTGAAGCACATTTGAGCCCTATTTATGACATTTTCCATAACTAGCCGTAACACTTCCTGCGATATGTTTCTTATTTCTTGGTGTATGTTTTCTTTTAAAGCTGCGAGAGTCTGTGGTTTGTTCACATACACCCGAGATTTCAAATAACCCCAAAGAAAGAAGTCTGGACAGGTGAAATCGGGTGATCTAGCAGGTCAAGGCAAATTGCCAAAACGAGAGATAACACGGCCTGGAAAAGCATCCCTAATTAAGTCCATAGTATCGCGCGCTGTGTGTGCCGTGGCGCCGTCTTGTTGGAACCAGGTGTGCTCCAGCCCCATTTCATTCAAATTGGGTATCAAGAACTCACGTAATATGGTTCTGTAGCGCTCACCAGTGACAGATACCGCATTGCCTGCGGCGTCTTAAAAAAAAGTAGGGTCCGATCAATCTTTCTGCATAGACGCCACACCATACAGTAACTTTTAGTAGATGTAAAGGTGTTTGTTGAATAATGCGCGGATTTTCAGTGCCCCAGAAGCGAGTATTCTGCTTATTGACATGCCCCGAGAGATGGAAATGCGCTTCGTCACTCATAATCAATTTTGAAGAAAAATTATCCTCTTCAAGGTTGAGGTTTATGACGCGCTGGCTGTACTCTAGACGATCTCAGTGATCAGTAGGCAGCAGCTGATGAGTCATCTGAGTTTTATACGGAAACATCTTCAATTCTTTGACCAAAATACGCTGCAGAGTCCGCCTGGAGATCCCCAATTGCGTGGCACGTCGCCTCGTTGATGTTTCTGGACACTCTTCCACATTTTCGCGCACAGCCTCAATATTTTCGGCTGAACGGCCTATTCTTGGTCTGCCAGGCTTACGCCTATCCAATGTTGACCCAGTTGCTTCGAGGCGTGTGGCAAAGCGTCGAATAGTGCGACCAACCGGTGCGTCCGGCACCGGTTGGGGAAATCGTCGACGAAATTCACGTTGTGTTTTTATCACTGATGAATTATTCCGTAAAAACATTGACACGATTATTCCACGTTCTTGGGGAGTAAAGCGGTCCATGATTATTTTTAGTGAATTTTACATTTGATTACTACAAAATGTTCAATATTAGAATGACAGGAGTTATTTGTTTTATATCTTTGTTTTAATTTTGTATTTGTTTTATGTTTACCTATATTTAATTATTGTAATTGGTGTACAACCGTTATAATTAAATAAATAAATAAAAAAAATAAGGAATTTCTATAGGGTCATTACTTTTGCGCCACCCTGTATTAAACTAATTGTGCGATGTCTTCATTAAGATAGAACCAGAAAAATAATAGATCATGCGATGCGTCGATGTGAAATAGGCTTAGGTAAAAATATCAAATATATAAGAAGCAAGTAAACAGTTTCCAATTAAATAAAGCATCTTACTCTTAATATCTTCTACATAATATATTAATAAATATTTACTGATTAAAATTGAGTCTGAATTGTAAAATGTGATTGCGCAGTACCGTGGTGGTGCGCGCGGGCGCGAGTGGACGGAGCAGGAGACACTGTTACTGCTGGAGGCGCTAGAACTGCACCGCGACGACTGGAACCGCGTGGCCGCGCACGTGGGCACGCGCACGCAGGACGAGTGCATCCTGCACTTCCTGCGCCTGCCCATCGAGGAGCCTTACTTGCACGACGCCTCCGCAGGTACCAGAAACACTCTACTGCTAATATCTTACTCATACATACATACATTCTCAACTGTTTCCCAGAGGGGTACGGAAGAGACTACGGAATTCTATTTGCTACGATCCTGACACACTTCTCTGGCTTCATTCACTTTCATCACATTCCTCATACAAGCTCACAAATTTAAGGTGCTCTTAACCAAGCCTTTGGCCAGAACGTCTCCAATCTGATCAAAAAACGTTCGCTTTATAAACTTTCTTAGTCAGTCTTTTCTCGTCCATTCTTTCTACATGCCCAAACCAGCATAACATACCCTTTTCTATTCTTGTCACTATATTCACTTTCATGTCGCATCTCTCTCTAATCACACTATTCCTTATTCTATCTTTTAGAGTCACACCACATGTTTCTCAGCGCTGTCATTTCTACAGCATTTATCTCTCATGCTTCTTTTGTTATACCCAACATTCACTTCCATTAATAATTGTAGGCTCTATTAGTCCTCTATGAACAGCCAAACGTGCCTTTTCGGATAGATTTCGATTGTTCCTATTAGCGCGTAGAGCGCCATTCACTTTATTGCCAGCAATCGTTCTCCTTTCAATATCTCACTCATGTTTACCATTCCTTGCAAACAAAGTACCCAAGTATACAAACTCTTTCACTTGCTCCACTTGTTCTCCATCAATCATAATATTACACATCATCATGCACTCCTTTTTTTCAAATACCATTACTTTCGTCTTGCTTACATGCATTTTCATTCTTTTACTCTTAAAAGCACCATGCATAATAGTTACCATCGCCTGCAACTCTTCTGCCAATGACGCAAGTATTATTTGGTGGTCGGCGTAAAGAAGACATTTGACAAGTAACTGATTAATTCCTAAACCACACACACTTCACAATCTTTTAAATTTTCAAACAATTGTCCATGTATGGGTTAAACAGCCAGGGTTACGCTACACATCCTTGTCTAACACCTTTTTCGACACTAAACCATTCTGTGTAGGTCCCATACATCCTAACACAAGCTCTGGAATCTTCATAAAGAGATTTCAGAGCCCGTGTGAGGTTATTATTCACTCTATACATGGACAATACCGACAAAAGTTCATTCATTACCACTTTATCATAAGCCTTTTCCAGATCACGATTGCGCAATAGACCTTTTGACCTTTGGCCAAAACTTTCTCGGCTATGCTCCGTAGGGAAATGACCTGATTCGTACATCCCATACTCTTTCGAAATCCCGTAAGCGCATCCCATATTTTCTCGTCGGTTACTTTCACAATCCTTTCAATTAACACTTTCGCATAGAATTTACTGACGATGCTGAGCAAGCTAATGCCTCTATAGCTTTTGCAATCTTGCTGTGAGCCTTCTCCCTTGTATAAAGATACTATGACGGCCTTGCACAAATCACTTGGTACATGATCGGTATTCCAGCACAAGTTAAAAAGACGGCACAACTGAGTTACCTTCTATGACACCCTCTCCAGCTGTCAGCATTTCGACTGTAATCCTGTTATAACCACCAGCCTGTCCTAATTTCATGCTTTTTAATGCTTTCATTATTTCATCCATACTAATAGGGCTTTCAGCATTACTATCATTATCATTCATTCGAAACCTTGCTCTTGCCATTCCTCTCTCTCAAATAAACTTTCAAAATATTCCTTCCATCGCTTCAGTACGCTCTTTTCTTTATTCAGTAAAGTAAACTTCCATTCTTGTCTCTGCTCGATTTCAGCTTTGCAACATGCAACGCGAAAGTTTTAAAGTTATTATTTTGTGGTTACGGTCTTTCCTCGAACCAAGTGAATGAATTTCCAGCAAAACTTTGCGTTGGTCCGGAAATCTTCAGATAATCTTCTATCAAACTCGTCTTTCATTTCCTCTTTTTTTCCTATTAATCATATCTTTCACTATTTCACCTTATTCATTCTTATAAACTTATTCACAGCTTCATTTACATCCTCATTCGTTGCTTCTTGCATTCTTTCATTGGCTCTGATAGATAGGCAGTCCAACCATGCCTGCTGCTTCTCACGTTCTACCCCTTGCACATCTTTATCTCACCACGCATTCTTCGATTTTATCATTTTCCTCTTCTAGCTCACACTGCATATTTCTGACGCTACAACAACCACTTCATACTTAAACGACTGCCATAATTCTTCTATATCATCAATGTCACAAAATCTTTCAAATCTTTTCCGCAATTTACTTATATATTTGTCTTGCAATACTTCATCTTGAAAAATTTCTATTTTTGTTTGTTGTTAGGCACTTGTTCGGGTATGTATACGGAGTCGCCATCCTTCGAAGAGGCCACGTATCCGACTCATTATCAAAAAATGGTCGGTATGGACACCGATACTTCTATATACCCGAGTGTCTAGGACATTCTTTCTCAATCTTTCATTCACTACAACAAAGTCAATCATACTACTTCTTACATTCCATGCTTCTTTTGTATACTGGTGTATGTATTCTTTTGTGAACAAACACAGTGTTCGTCACACAAAGATACCACTCCAATCAGAGCTCAAGCAACCTTTTTCCATTCTCATTCACACTTTCGTCTCTATACTTGCCTAAAACCTTCTCGTATTCTTCACGCTTTACTCTTACCCAACCATTATAATCACCTAACATTATCAACCTTTCGTGTTCCTTGCATTTCCTCAAGACATTTCTTAAACATTCCCGATAATGTTCTCTTTCTTCTTGTGCACTCTGAGACATATCCGCTGCCATTTTTACGGGTTCCCAGACCCCTACCACGAACACACGAGTAATACCCACTTTCATTCTCATCCATAATAATATAGTATTGACATCTTCAAATTCTTTTACATACTCATTCATTCTAGCAGACAAAATAACACCAACACTCTGACAGGCTCTGGTATTGCTAGGCATGTCGGACCAATACGCCGTGTGACCATGACTTGTGGTGTTACATCCTTTCCTTTTCGTCTCATTCAAGCACAGAACTTCAATCTTTCTCTCATTCATCATCTGACATACTTCACTATCCATCCCTCCTTCAACATTAAATGTAGCAAAACGGCTTTCCGTAGTCCACTTTTCGTTCTTGCTAGAAACGAGACGTGACGGGTGGCAGACCGCGTCGCCGCAATGCCGATTATTAATATAAGTAAAATCCACAGGCGTTTCCACGATTTATAGGGAAAATATTGTCCACCTCCGCAGAGCCCTTAACGGAGGTAAGGTGGATCCATCCTGTGCCCAGCAGGCGCGTGCGCTTCATACAAGCAAATAAGCACTGCATACCCTAGTCCGCTGGCTTATGTAAATCTAAATAATAGAAATCTATTTATTAAATACTACAATATAATATACAGATATATATACAGGGTGATTTTGAAATCGTGTAATTCCTTTTAACCACGCATTCTACTGGTGATATAGAATAACCCTGACCATATTTTTATTTAATTAGATTTATTTTTTTTGAAAAATTATTATTCTTTTTTTTTCGTGAAATGGTGTCAGATAGTCATATGTTAACCAACCGAGGCAATTTTAATTTTTTACTAATTAAAATAAAAAAACATATTAATAATTAATGTCGTAAATAATAACGGGCGGTCCTTTTTATTGCCCCTTATTATTTACGACATCAGTTATTGTTATGTTATTATTTTTAAATTAGTTAAATATTAAGATTGTGTCAGGTGGTTAAAATATGACTATTTGAAATCATTTTATGAAAAAAATCTGTACTCTAATTTTGCCGAAACCATTATTCTAATTAAGAAAAAATATGGTCAGGGTTATTCTATATCACCAGTAGAATGCGTAGTTAAAAGGAATTACACGATTTCAAAATCACCCTGTATACACACAAAAACATTTATAAATGAAATGTAGTGCCCTCGCAGAGGTTTCGGGTAGGAAGTGGATAGCCTACCAGAAATCTTTGTGCACGCCCCTGGTGCCCAGTGACCACCAACACAGACACCTTCCTCTTGCTACGAATCCATCAGCACGGGTCGGTTAACACTTTGGATCGGGGTTTATTCTCGGATCTACTCCCTGAAATTTGGTTTGACTTCGGAGTGTTCCTTCTACTAGACAGATTGCAAACCAATGCAAACGAGGCCTATCTCTCCGAGACTGATCTCGTATACAATACGATCTTCACTCATAGGTTAAAATTATAGCGTGGATTCCGTTCAGGACAGCTTCCGTTTGACACAAGACGTAATCAAGTGGTTTCAATAAATCAGTGTAAATATTTGTTATACAGTTTAACTTTACTTATCACATAAGTTCGAGAAGTAATCAAGCGGTTTTGATAGATCGGTGTTGGTGTTGTTTTATAGTTTGCCTTTATTTATGCCACAATTTTGAGTTAAGTATCTATTTTATTGGGTATATAAATACGCAATTTATAAATTGATAGTAAAAGAATAAGCTAATTTGTGTTTTCTGATTCCCTAGGTGGTGTTCTCGGACCGCTAGCTTACCAGCCGATTCCGTTTAGCAAAACAGGAAACCCGGTGATGAGTACGGTAGCATTCTTAGCGTCGGTCGTCGATCCACGAATCGCCTCCAAGGCTACGAGGGCTGCCATGGAAGAATTTGCTGCTATAAAAGTACGGACACACATAGCTTAAAGTTTATTTCTGTTTAGTATTTTACTTAATTATTTATAAACGCATCTCACACAATCTTATCAATTAATATAAACACTACTTTTATGTAATATTAAAATAAAAAAATATACATATAAAATAAAAAATATTACTAAAAATAAACTAGGCTAAAATCATAATCATATCATATGATAAAATTATTATGAAATATGTAACGCATTACACACACATAACGCATTATATATACGAAATAACACATGAAGTGACTTTGCAAGTTCACTGAAATTACACAAAGATATATAAATTTTTGCACTCATCTCATTAGTTACACGAATTAAAATCAAAATGTGGTCCTTGTACCATTCTGATAAGATTAATTCACGTGTATGGTTGCAGGATGAAGTACCGGCCGCCATGATGGAGGCGCACGTGAAAGCGGCGGGCGCGCACGGCCCGGCGGCGGCGCTGGCCGCCACCGGCATCGCTGGCACCGCGCCCGACCTTGCCTCTAGCGGTACGTACACACGAATATAATCTTACCATCAATCCTTTTTGTTAGGCTTGTTTTTATATTATAGTAATAAATACAAGTTAAATTTTAAAAACTTAAGCAATAAGTTTGAATTCAATTTCCGGTAAATAAAATTGCTATCTTGATAGCTGGGAAGGGTTCCCATAAATACGTAAACATTTTGTACATAACAGCTTATAAATATATGTCATTTAAAGGTGTCATAATTATATTTATATAAAAATATAATAGCATTCTCTTACATGTATTATGGTTTATAAATAAAACGGATTGTTATCGACAACTTGCCCCCACTTAATCACTCACTGGTCGAGGTCTACTTTACTTTGTGTATATATACAATACAATTTTGTATTTTGTCATTACTTCTATTTTTGTTATCACAGAAACAAAGAAAGAAGGCGCATCAGAAATCAAAGGTGAACCTATGGAAGTGGAGGAAGGCGAAGCTAAAGTCAAAGAAGAACCAGCAGAGACGCCGGCTGCCACCGAAGCTGATAAGGAACCTAAAGACGAACCTTCCCCGCAGCCCGGTAAGGAGCAACCTGGTAAGGCTTTGAATACATGTACACACTATACAGTATGTATAAAAACCCTGTCCGATCCATTAAGGACTTGTTTCTCTGCAAACATGCTAAGTAAAATAGTAAAGAAAACTATATCATCGTAAAACGTCTTCATAAAATTTTTAAGTACATTATTGATCAGTATTTTTACCCTTAAATTACTGAAATTTCTCGGAGTCTAGCAACACTCCACTAAACTTGACAAGGACACGCAGCGTGACATACTTATGGCGGCATTTTTCTAAGGCATAGGTAGGTATGCAGACGTGGCGTAGCGCGGCGCGGCATCGGTGAACCTATATCAAATTTAGTGATACCTAGGTATTATGATTAATAATTTGTCAGTGTTGCCATGTGTCCAATCTATTAACATATTATTTTAAATTAATTAAATCTACTGGGATAATTTCTTTGATCGATTTTTATAAAAGCATGTCACTTACGTACTCATAATAAGCTCATGTATAACACCTTTAAGGATCGGATAGGGTTTATAATACAAACTGTATACTCGACTTGACAAAATCTGTCAATTATACGCAATTTTTCCGTGGAAGTAAGACTAATATAAATAAACTTAAACTAAATTAAAATAATAAATACTATAATAGAAATGAATGAAGACAGTATAGATCAATAACACGAAACAATCGCTAGGTGAAGAGCAATATATTCCGACAAAACTATAGTATTTCATGGAGAATAATTAATATGAGCTAAACATTCGCATTAGCCTACTAAGAACATGAAATAGAAAATAATAATATAATTTGGTAACCTTCCCTACTTTAGCTTTTAAAGAATATGTTACTGATTTGCCTCTATCTATACGCTCTTCTTATTGCGAAATACTCACACATCCACGGTACATATACAATCCGATACTACTTTTCGTAGCTTATTTCCGTGGCCACCGGCCGGCGTGAATATGTTGACATGTCCAATATATTAGCTATATTACAGGGCCGCAATGTTAAAGTTTGACATATTATGACAAATCGAGGTAAGTGTTATACTTGCATGTCTGAATTGATTTAAGGATAAATTTGTGTGATCTTTCGAATAATAATAAGAAATACACTTAAATTATAACAGTTCTTTTATTATCAGACTTATTAGTGCACCAACTAGTTATCAATATATTCACCAATATTGTAAGAAAACATACCAAATAAAGGGTAATTAATTAATGATGTAAGGATTATTTTGTTCAATTTTGATCTCTCGTACACCCGTTTTGGGGTCTTACGTGGGGTTAGAGGAGCTAGGTACATCGGACATGCCACAATCGTAGCGGTAAGTCCCGTTTTTGAGGAGTGGCTGGAGAGGCGGCATGGTGCCCTCACCTTCTGGCTGACACAGGTAATGACTAGCCATGGTTGCTTTGGCCAGTTCCTGCGTCGCATAGGCCGGCAAGAGATGCCCGGTTGTCACCACTGCGGCAACAACTGCCGCGATGTTGTTGTAGACACAGCGCTGCTCACGTTGGCGGTTTGCCCCACCCACCTTCGCAGCACCGTGAGTTGGTCACGGCAGTTGGAATGGTTGCCCTCTCGCCCCCGGCTGTGGTTCATTCAGTCCATGATCCAAGAGTGACAGATCGTGAAACGCCGTCAACTCCTTCTGTGAGCAAGTTATTTCTATGAAGGAGGCGGCGGAGCGGGCTACACCCACCCTGAGGTTTTACCTGGGGGCGGCGTGGGTTTCATGGGCCTGACCGCCACCCGATCAGTTCCAGGTCCGAGAGGCGGCATGCGTGTTCCTACGTGTAAATTTGTGTAGTGGCCTGCCGTTTCATGCGGCGCGATTGCATGTGAAAGTGATTCGCACGGCCCCGCCGATTGCGGTTATGGTAGAGTGGTGATCAAATCTTTAGATTGAAAGATATTTCCATGGAGTCACTGCCAATTAATGCCAAAAGAAAAAATATTTAATGGATCTTCTGGAGTTAATTGGTTGCCAGAGAAATCTTTGATCGGATTCTTCTTTACAGAAAATGGCCCTCAATAGGATTTTATTTTTGAAAAATCGGCAAATTCTTTCCGTCATTACGAAAACATTAAACTGATTTTTTTATACTGACGAACTCATAAACTGCATCAATGTTCAAGACGCCTTTGAAATAAACATTTTAACCAAGTATTCAAACTTTTTATACAAATTTAAATTGAAACCTATAGTTTGGTTCGTTAACTTCATAACAGCGTAGTAAGGATATGATCCTTAAGCAGAGATGGGCAAAAAGTAATTAAATTACAAATTAACAATTACAATTACTTTTGTAATTGATAATTTAAATACTTTACTTTCCAGTGTACTTGAAATAACTACACTGGAACATTGAGACGACTACCATTTTAGTCTCCCCGTGACCATGGCTGCTGAAAAGCAACCGAAACGTCGGGGAAAGTGTAAACCTAAGTATAAATAATTTTAATAGATTTAATAATTGTATTAGCTTAAAATTTGTAAAATTCGATAGTAGTAGTAGTGTAACAGTTTCAAAATTATGTAATACAGTGTTAAGTAAACAACGCGATAAAATCCGTATTTAAATGAGTTTAATTTCAATAAACTACTTTATTTATTGTCTCTTTTATCCATATAAATTAATCATATTATTATCTCCTTTTATTTCTACACGATATAAATCCAAGTTGGTCAAATAAATAATAATAATATAAATATAAATAAAATAATAAATATATATATTTTATATTTTAATATAAAATTTAAAAACAATAATAATAAATGATTTAGATTGAAATTCAAAAACTAATAATAGTAATAATATATACAACGTGTCCCAAATTTCAATGATAAGTGGGCACCAAAAGGATATATAAAGGACAGGGCCTACTCAAAACCCATTGCAACGTTAGACGAGCTTCGCCAAAAAATAATTCAGGCTGCGGATCACATGAATAGAAGAAGATATGCACGAAGAATAATGTCGTAATCGTTTTTAAGGCGATGTCGTGCCTGTATACTGCCAATGGCAAACAGTTCGAACATTTATTGTGATTTTAATAATATAGTAACTTAATAAAATAAATGAATTTAATGTTTGTATCATTTATTTTGATTTAGTAACAGAAACAAAAAACCTATTTTGAGTACATAGTAAGAGTGATGAATCAACACTAACAATTTGCGAAATTTTGTTGTTGTTCTGAAGTAGTACCTATGCATATTTTTGCAGCTAGTTTGCCTAGAATATTATACCATTTCGGAATCGTAGTTAGTTGCGCCAATTTTTAAAAAGAGCGTAGGTACTAACTTGCTTAGGACAACTA
Organism: Catocala nupta; assembly: GCA_963675205.1. Taxonomy (NCBI): domain Eukaryota; kingdom Metazoa; phylum Arthropoda; class Insecta; order Lepidoptera; family Erebidae; genus Catocala; species Catocala nupta. Next base: position 13,614,304 of record OY776100.1, on the reverse strand, counting down.
CTTCTCTACTTGCACTAATGTTACTGAACAATGAACATTTATCTATCTTCCTCTAACGCATAATCTCTCTCTCTCTATCTATCTCTCTCTAACTTATTTATGGACTACGGACATGTCTCATTCAAATCCTAAGAACTTGCACAAAAAATCTTATGGATACATAGTAGAAGTGATTACTATCAACACTAACAATTTGCGAAATATGGTGTACAAAGTCACACAAACACACGCCAAACTTGATAGCGCCAAATTTGAGTAAAAATATTATTTTTCTAGCTAGCTCATTTATTTGCATTAACAGATAAAAAAAAAAGCAATGTATTTTGATTACATTTCAATCAGATTATTTTGTAATTAAATACATAATAATACGTTACACTCCGAATATATAATATTCGGAATTAATTATAATTAATAATTCAATTAGAACATAATTTAATTATGCCCATCTCTGTCCTTAAGTCTATGTATGTATACTGGAAAGGACCATTAAATTTTTTTGAACAAAAACGATAAATGTAACAAAAGTTGGTTTTGGTTAGGTTGTTGAAAAATGGGATTTTATGTGAAAACAAAAGTTTAGGCACAGGTTCTTTTTTGTTTTAATAAGATGTATTGCCTCCACGTGCCCTTATTACAGATTCTAATGGGTGCCGTATAGATCTGATTATTATTATTAAACGGTCTTGCGGAATATTTTTCCATTCTTGTGAAATCACTGTTCTTAGTGCTGCCACTATTGTGGACAGGATTTCTCGCATATACAGCTTTTTTTAAACTGTCCCAAACATGCTCAATGGGATTAAGATCTGGGCTGCGTGCTGGCCAATTCATGGTACGTATCCCAACCTCTTCGCAATATTGTCGAACTTGTGCAGCGGCGTGGGGTCGGGTATTATCTTGCATTAGAGTAAAATTTTCGTCTATTAATCCCATGTAAGATACCACGTGAGCTTTTAAAATCTCTGCTATATAGCCGTCAAACCACCTCTTCTACCGTTTTGACGAACCATGTCGATGAACACAAGTTCCGTACGCCCGATCATCGAAATGCCACCCCACATCATACACGAACCGCGTCCAAAAGGAACACGCTCCTCAATGCAACTTTGAGCATATCTCTCCCCACGTCAATAATAGACTCTTCTGCGATCGTCTGCACCATTTAAACATGTCCTATGCTCATCGGTGAACAATATGGAGGCTCATTGCTCTTCAGTCCAATTAAGATGTTCACGCGCAAATCTTAAACGAACTTGTCTGTGAGCTGTAGACAGCTTTGGACCATTTGCTAGTCTAAAATACCTGATCGCCGCTTCCTTAAGCCTCCTTCTTATTGTTCATGCACTCACGCTTACTCCACGCACTTCATTCGGCTCTGTTTTGATGTTTACTGACGTGAGGAAACGATTTCGTAGGGAAGTTGAAACAATAAATCGGCCGTCACGACGGGTGGTCGCTGGAGTTCTGCCGGTACCGGGTCTCCTTTTGTAAGAACCTGTCTCTACAAACTTTCGGTATACTTTAAAAACCGTAGACTGGTTTAAATTTAAATTTCTAGCAATCCTTCGTTGATCTAAGCCTTCCCGCAGCAATGCCACAATTTGAGCGGCTTGCCACAATTTGACGAAGTATCCATATTTATGGTTACGAAACTTTTGTGGAATTTAAAAGACTAATAATCAATACTATTAAAACAAAACAAAAATAATTAATTTCATACTTTATTCTAATAACACACGAATTTAAAATGCATAAATTATATTTTTCCGGCAATAATTTTATCTTTTACTACAGTTCTATTTTTAAACTTTTTTTTTATGATTAATGGACAGTCTCGACATTTTCATTTAGTTTTATCTAAAAAGATTGCATACTTATCAAAAATATTAATTCGAAAGTCATCGTGAACTTTGATGCAGTTTATGAGTCCGTCAGTGCATTTTGCATATCCTTACTAACTGCACCCAATCATTCAAATGATTAATCTTCATTTGCGTTCCTTTTTTCGCTTTTTTCTGTAATTGCGTGGTCTGGGTCGCACTCCAAGCGAGCATTTCCACTTATGAGAAATATGTGATTATTGCAAAGTAGTCTAAAGTAGTTGCAAAAAGTGAATGATTAAATTAATTGAGCAAACCTGTCGTTTTGTAAGAGGAGACCTAAATTTTAAATAAGGCATTGACAGGAATTTTTGGAGGTTTAATGCGAATGATCTAATCGAAGAATCTTTTTTTATAACGTCTTTATCAAAAGATTTTCATTATAAGCTTCTTCAGCTTGACTTAGCGAAATTAGCTGACCATCAAGTCAGCTAATTCCGCTTTCAAGATAATTTTGCAATCTCCATCTGCTACTTTAATTTTAGCATGGTAAACGTCGCATGTATTGCACGTATCTTCCAAAGGGTTGCTTAAAAGAGGTTCAGGTCATGGAATCATTTGTCATATTATTTCAGAGAAACAGGATGTAACCTTTAGAGGTTTTCTTTAGAAGTAATGAAGGTTTTAGAGGAACAGACCACGCCGTAGGGGCGTGGTGTCCCTAGGTGGATTTAATTAAAAGATACAAATAAGAGAAGGTATGGCAATTACACTTTTAATGCGTTTAACTTTAACAATATAAAATAGACAGGGCGTGGGTCACTTAAAGGCTTGCTGCGTGTCCTTGTAGTCAGGAACACTTAACTGAAGATGTGGAGCCGGGCCGCAAGGAGAACGTCCAGGACGCGATCGGGGCTTATATACCGCTACCGCCGGGCAGGAGGGGAAGGGGGGGGCGACAGCCACCACTCCGACTCGCGCGCAGCCGTCAAGGTCGCGCGGTCCGCGTTACAAGGATTTGACGTAGATTTTTCGGTTCATTCGAGTAGTTTTGACGATGAAATGACATTACAACTGTCATTTATCGCGCTATTTTTATTTTGGCAGGTATACACCGCGCATTGTTCCAAAAACCATTGAGTATGAATTTCCTTCCATCAATCATACTAATATTATAAAATTAGGTGCGTGCAACAACAACTAAACATCTTTGAATTTGTTTATGAAGGTTTGGTGACAGCTTTGTTTATACTAGATTTTTATAGATTTAATTTAATAACTAAAGATATTTCATTTTGAACGTAATACTTACATTATTATATCATGGTTAATATAATCGAAACTAGGCGATAATAACTGGATAACTCTATATATGCGTTTATATGTATTTCAATTTGTGTTGGAATTCCTATAATACTAACTAGTTTGCTGATGCATGCGGATTTGAATTCGCCACAGAAAATGTATATTATAAAAACAATATATCTAGAAGATAATTATGGCTTTGATTTACACATAAATCTCAAACATTTATTTGTAAGATATTAATAAATGCACAGCACAGCCTCTATAATAAGTATTCCACGCTTTGTTATAGAAAAATTAAATGAGTTTCACAATCTTTATTATTACCAAAGTGCTAGTATTATATAGCAAATACAATTATAAGCACAAGTAATACGTTTTATCCTTGGCATATTGTTATAACGTAACATAATATCTAATAATATCAACATATCATTTACTAAAACAGCAATCTACAAATTTTACAATTTGAGATATCTTGTTTCGTATTTGTTTTGTTAGCGAGCATAAATTGATAAACCAATATATCAATATGTTGGCAGCAGTATTTTAATTTTTATGAGCTAACATAAGTTGATATGTCGATATATCAATCTGTTAACGTGATGATTAACGATGCGCTAATTTGATATGTCTTTATGTTAAATAATGTACCTTCAATGCTAAGATATCCAGGTATTATCGAATGTAATAAAAATAACTCAAGAAGTCATTAATAAATTAAATTGCACACAAGCTAATGAAGAGATTAAACAAATAAAAAAAAATTATATATGTCGAGATATCAACGTATTCACGGTAGGCACGGATTTGTAGAATATTTTATTAAGTACTGTGAGTACAGTCCACTTGTGGAATTGTTAGTAAATTACTTATTTTTATTTCACAACATTATTATTTACAGAAAAAACCGAAGCTCCGGCGACAGTGGACGCTAAACTGCAATCAGCAGCGGCGGCAGCCCTCGCCGCAGCGGCCGTCAAGGCCAAACATCTCGCCGGCGTCGAGGAGCGGAAGATCAAGTCACTTGTCGCTCTACTTGTGGAGACGCAGATGAAGAAGTTGGAGATCAAGTTACGGCACTTCGAGGAGTTAGAGGCCACTATGGAGAGGGAACGAGAAGGTACACCACAATGTGCTCATTTGTTTAACTTCAGTATATTTGTTGTATCATATTGAAAAGTTGTGATAATGTAAAATTAATTTTATAGACATTATAAATATATGTCTATAAAATAATTTAGGTATAGGCCAATTTTTATATCATGGAGATTTCTCGAAAAATACACGAACATTTATAACGACGAAGTAAGCAATTGAATGTCCTTTTAAATCTCATTTTGATATACTAAATCCGCTGAAAATTTAAACAGTTAAAACCTTTCTTGTAAGAAAGGTAAATTATTGATTTATTTAATATGTTCCATTTTATCTAGGTTTAGAATACCAGCGGCAACAGTTAATTCAAGAGCGACAACAGTTCCACCTGGAGCAACTTAAAGCTGCTGAATTCCGCGCCAGGCATCAAGCGCATCAAAGGTAATAATTATGAATTTCCTATAACTCACACTTAGTCTACAAGCATTACCTTGATTCTTTGCTTCGAGTAAGGTAGCACGATACTCGCTTCAATGAATTATCCTTGTGTAGGTGCTAAAGATGTTTTTTGTTCCGCGTAGATTACAAGCGGAGAGCGGTGCCGCAGGCGCGGCGGCGGTGGCGGGCGTCGCGGCGGGCGCTCCCGTGAGCGCGGGCGTCGGCGCCGCCGTGGGCGCGCCCGCCGCCGGCGCCGCGCCCGCGCCCGCCGCCGCCGACGTGGGCGCCGACGTGGCGCCGCCGCCGCACGCCTAGCGCCGGCTGCACGACCTGCTGCTGCACCCGAACATAGCCCCGCCACCACTCGCGCCCGCCGCGCCCCTCGCGCCCCTCGCGCCCCTCGCGCCCCTCGCGCCCGCCGCCGCGGCCTCTCCCGACCGGACGCGTCTCTAACTTACTCCGTACTTGCTTGCTAATTCCACACGACTGTTACGTTCTTGGCCCATTAACTACATTCCTAATGTCGCTATCTGCAATCTTTTAATAATTACTTCTTGAGTCTTATTACCGATTAAAATAAAATATTTTTTGACACAAAAGAAAAATAAATTCAGTGGGTACATTGTTATTAGACATTATATAGTATGTATTTCACTAAAGGTACTGAGAATACTTACCAAACTAGGCAAGGGCCAACATTACTTACGTTTACGAGTAATGGTTATTCTCAAAATGCAGCTAAGTTTAATCACACAGTATCGCAATAATTTCAATTTATAATTTAGCAAGTTAACACAACGAAATTTACATTTCGTGATAAATGCGATGAATATTAGTGTTATAGATTATTATAAAAGGGCAAATCGTGCCATCACCGACCAGCTTCGAAACGTAGACAAGCGCGACGGCGGCATAACACGAATATTTTATACTTTTCTAGTGGTTGTTAAATTTTTCTTTTCAGCTAATACACTATAACTTAAAACAATAATCTTTGAACAGATAAATTTATGCTATGCTTACTTTTTTAAAACAAGGCTCAAACTTATTGAGTAGATGCCTCTATCCGAAACTGTCGTGAATGTGGATCGAGCAATGAAGAATCTTATTCCCCGGTTCGGGATCACATTGGTATAAACATAGAAAATAAGTAAATGTTATCATAAGTTTAGAGACTTTAGAATCATTATTATTAGTACGATTCCGGTTATGTGACAGATGGATATTATGATTGAAAGCGCGGATGAAATGATGGTAATATAATTGTATTCTTAGCTATTTAAGTAAATTTATAATCGTAGATACCAATATGTGCATAACGTGACGTTATGAAATAAAAAGTATTGAACCCACAGTATTGTTTCATTTTACCGTATCTTTTTGTACCCTGTTATCAACATGTTTACTGTTACTTGACTTTCCTTTTGCTACAAAACTAAAAATAATCCGATATGCATCCTTTTTCTAATCATTTGATTGCTTCAGTATGTTTTGGCAACACTTGATTCATAGTTCTACAAAGACCTTGCGTGCAGTACTGCACAACAGTGCAGTAAATGTCATTGAAACACGGATAATATTTTTTGTATTCAGTAAATTTGTTTTTACATAATTGAATTATGTTTATAATAATCAGTTTGCTATTAACATTGTATACGATCAGTGTTATTGCTACGGAAGATACTCAAGAAGCGCAACAGTATTATAGAATTTCTATGGTAAGTTGGGTTATGCCCAACCTATAATTCGTAAGAAGAAATGGCGGGAAAACATATTATATATTATTTTTATTTCAACTTTTAATGGCAGGTGTTGAAATCAGCCAGGTCCAAGGAGTCCCATATAAAACGATTGCATTAGAAATGTATACGATTAATTTATTCTCTCACTATGGTAAGTTGGGTTATGCCCAACCTATAATCGTATATCTCCTCGACCTATACGTCTAGCCATAATTGTACGCAACATTTTGAATTTTGACCTATATTTTCGTTCGAATAACTTCATAAAATTTTATTTCGTTCATAAAATATTATAATTAAATATAGATAACTTAAATCATTTATAGTGTGTTTAGTGTACAAAAAATAGTTTCTATGTCATTTGCCTGCACGGATGGCGTAATGGATTAGGTGGTCAACTTGCCATATCACTGTCACTGCATGTGACAAAAATTGGGTATTCCTTGTGTCTGTGATTTTAATGTTCGTAACGTGGCATAACCCATGTCACAAGAATTATTTATAGGGGAATGAAAACGCTATTCTTTTACTTTTTATGAAATCCAGATTTTCGAAAGCCATGCTACTTTCTGTATTCTGAGAGTGCTATTTATTTATTTATAAAAGGTACAGTTACAGAATACAGACCAAGTAGTGATTAGGATTAATTTTACATGAAAACATTTCTAAATCTGCACTCCAATTACTACTGTACACAGCATTGAAAATTTATACAGCTTCAAATATGTAGGTGAACGTTATAATAAAAAAGAAATTACATATAATAGTTAAAACTAGGAGTGGAATATACATACAATAAGTTAAAGTGCATTCAATTTGAGTAAGGATTCTATGAATTTGCTGTGAATATCCACAAATATATCAACATGAGCGCAAATATCATTATACTGTCTACACATTCGAAACAGTGGATTATTTTGGGACATATTTTTGTTGCACGTTGGTATTCGAAACAGCTGCGGAGTACGCACAGATCGAGTAGGTACCTTGAAGTGTAACTGACTTAGGAGAGTACTATTAAATGAGCCCTTCGAAATTTTATATAAAGTGGACATGTCGCTCATCCATCTCCTTTTATCCAATCCAACCATGTTAAAGTAATGAAGTCGAGCTTCGTATTCAGGTATTTTACGCCTATAGGGACGACATTCTTTTGGTTAAGTGTAAATCGCGATATGGCTTTTTCTTTTTATAGCACTGAGCATAGACCAATAAAGTGAATGCTCCCTAACGCGAGCTACAGACAATCACATTAACTTAATAATTACAAACAATTATTGTATCTCATCTAGTACCTATGTACGTAAAAATTAACTCAAAGATACTTACCTTGTTTAAGTATCATAAGTAGCAGGTGTTTCGCTTTTGCCAATTGAAAATAAGCACAAACTCTCAGCTAGGTTGTTGTTGTAGCTGAAATTAATTCACTTTTTATAGATTGCATTTATTTTTAGCCTTATCAGGCGATTGAGAGAGTACTGCACGTTTATCGTTAACATTTACCGATTAAAACTGCGTATGTATTTTAACAGACAAGAAATTTAGTATATCCAAGAAATAAAGTCATTGTTGCTACATAGTTATTTGTATTTAAATTAAAATTCACTAAAACCACTTTTCATTATACTCATTTCACATACTAAAATTAAGAAGAAATGGCGGGCAAATATATATATATATATATTTTTTTTTTTTATTCATCTTTTAATGGCAGGTGTTGAAATCAGCCAGGTCCTAGGAATCCCATATAAAACGATTGCAGTAGAAATGTATACGATTAATTTATATTCAGTAGGTAGGTACCATATTTATTTAGTACTATAGAATAAAATATTATATGAACGTCAATATTTCTTTTAAGTACTTTCGACAATAAGATCTATTTAAATGATGTGTAAATCAATTGCAATCTTCAATTAATTTACTACTACTAGGTACACTAGCCAGTTTAAAAATAAAAACTAAAACAAGACTCAATTTTAAAAAGATAACCTGTGTCTCTTTAAATCCCTTTTAACTTACTGTTATACAATCAGGTATCGTCTCATGAGAATCCGGGGAGCCCAGCCTTATTTGTTCATGGAGAAAGTCCGGTGTGGGATCCGGAGCTACAGAGCTTGTATTTTGTAGACGTGCGTGAGAACAAAGTGCATAAACTCGACTATGTGTCGGGGAAGATTACTTCAAAACATATTGGTAAGTTAAGCTAGTATGTATGATTATACGATGTCTCGTTTTAAGTTAGTTAGTGTATAATCGGAAACAGTATCTAGTACTATAAAACGGTTTTTTATGTTGGGATTTATATGTAGGTAGCTATGCGCCTTACACTGTTAACACTAGCCCAATTTGATTGTGACATACTTTGTGACCGCGTGTGGACCGAATCTTCAGGCATCAGGCATGGGACTACATGGTAACAGCCTTGCCTATTTATAATGTATCTATACATACACTCACGTCTTTTATATCTGCATTAGTAGCTAGAGGTGTTATGGTTTTATATTATAACTACGTCTTGCTAGCATTTTTTTTAATTCCATGTAGGTATTACTGTTCTTTCATAGGCATTTCCAGTCTGAGAATTTTATTTCACCAAAAATATTCAGAGCATTATCTAGTAATTGAACCCGGAACCACGTCATCGTCCTCGGAAATTATGAGTCGGATAAAAAGTTTGCTTATGTTATATCAAGATAAAATTGTTATAATAGAGTTAAAGAAATGGACGGTGGCGTGATTAAGGTGGCCGCTTTGACACTGCCACTGCACCTGTGGGCTCGATCCCCGCACAGGCAAACATTGTGTGGTCGATAAATAGCTGTACCGAGCCCAGGTGTTCTTTGGGCACGTTGTGCCAATGTTAATAAAGTCTCCGCGACACAGAAACTCCCTTATTAGGAAAAAGATAAAAATATTATCTGATGATTTAACAACTAAATACAGGCAGTCCCTATATAGTTGTTCGATTATCAGATGATATTTTTAATTTACCAATAAACTAGATTGTTCGGTAGAGTGAATTTGAATCTGAAAAGCGTTTTACCTGGTTGAGACGTTGTACAAGCTTTTAAATCATATTTTATCTATGCCTACTTATATTTCAATGTATATATTGTAACAGGATACGGCGAAGTTAATGTAGTGGCGCTAGTATCTGGCTCGCATCGAATACTAATTGCAGTTCGATCCTCTCTGTACCTGCTCGACTGGTCAACTAGTGGCGATGCAGCCTTACGGTTACTTACTACGGTGGACTTGGGTATGCCCGACAACGTGATCAATGAGGGCAAACCAGACGCTGAAGGGAGATTTTGGGCTGGTAAGTAACGACATCCAAGTTTTTTTATAAAATAAGAACAAAATATAATACAAAAGATAACTATTAATTTCTTCTAGAATATTGAGGGTATTTTTGTTAAGGTGTTCTTAGTACAATATTTTTGTACTACTGGCGACCTGGGTCGAACATTTCTGTGGGGCCTCGTCTATTTTCAGTGCCTCTAATCATCAAGATTTTCACAGTAGAATGCTGTTGGTAGCACTGTCGTACTCATAATTTAAACTGTGTGTCCCGTAAAGAACCTAATGTATCTTACGGATCGTACCATTTTTCAGACAAGTCATCACAATACAGATGGTACACTTTCACAGCTTTACAGATTAACCGAATAAAGTGTTTTTATTGCATTCTTTGGTGGTCCCATGACTAGCGCACATCCCGCCCCGCCTTAACTACAAATATCATAGCAGATGATTCAAACAGCATATACCTACGTATATCTGCAATCAAAGGACAGAAGGAAAACAAACACGTTACTTAATAGTTCTTTATTTTACAGGTACTAAAGGCCCTCAAACAGGCGACGATGTGATTGCTGACAAAGGATCTCTGTACGCAATCGAACAAGAAAACTTTATCCAGCCGCATGTTAAAGTGCGGCCGGTGTCAATATCGAACGGGCTCGTGTGGTCTCTAAACAACAGCGTGATGTACTACATAGACTCCGCTACGCAGAAAGTCGAGGCTTTTGACTATGACTTGACAAAAGGAGAAATAGGTATACTTAAGCTTTTAAACCTTTACTGTCATCGATCGGCGGTTTCTTATAAGCCTCGCTCGTGGAGCGTAATATGTTAGCTAGGTACTTAGTAGCCAAGAGGTGTATATTTTTGAATGGATTTATTGTATCAATTGAAAAGCTAATAATGTCATGCGCGGCATTTAGTTCGTTAAGACCGAACAATGCAGTTCTTTAGTAAGTATGTTGCCACCTCAATATATTTCTATACCTTTGTAGTTTTTAAATAAGTGTCTAATATATACCAGAACTAAACTTAAAAACGTCAGGCCATTTATTAGATTTTTATTAAGCTAAACGTTTCGAAATATGTTTATAACAAGGAAGTAAATATTTTAAAACGTTTCGTTAGTTATACTGAATTTATTTACTGACTCCATATTCGATAAATAATCATAGGTGGCCATAGTGCTTGTGCCACGAATGGGAAAGAATATTAGGAGATGCCTTGTCTTTCTTGTAAAAACATGTTTTAATTTCAGGTGGGCGAAGAACAATTATAGATGTGTCTAACTATGGGTATGAAGATGCGATCCCTGACGGCATGACTATCGACAACCAAGGGAACTTATGGGTTGCTCTTATGTTTGGTGGCACTGTACGTATAACTTTATGTCTCTCACGGTTAAATATTTTCATGATCAAGCATTCCTGATTTGTACTTGGGCAAATATCGATGGTATAGACGCAGCGATCATGATTTCGTTTAATATATCGAAAATAAATACATGAATTTTGTATAGGTACCTACCTGCATACAAAAAAGAAATAACATCAATTGGTAAATACCTAGGGCGTTTACCTATATCTTATAATTTTTGTAGCAAAGGCCCATAACAAGTTCTGCATCCCTTAAAATGGGGACCTTGAGGCACTTTTAAGCCCACCAGACATACATACAGACAGCGGAGGCGGAGCGGTACCGGGTGCGTTTTTGTTGTATTGTTCGACTTGGAGCAATCGTATGTGTAGTGTTTCATAATATTGGAAAATACAAAAAATCCTTCACCAATGCCGCTCCGTTCCTTTGTTGTTTGTGTGCACCACACACAAACAACAGAGGCTTTAGTAATAGACGACGATGCCTCCTTAACTTTACTTTTATATCATTAACATCAAACGCAACAGAAGTGACATTTACACGATGGTTATATTTTCGCAGGTGCTACACGTAGACCCTGACACAAAGCAAGTAATATTTGGATACAAGCTGCCGGTGTCCCGCGTGTCATCAGTGTGCTGGGGTGGGCCTAACCTCGACGAGTTATTCGTCACTACAGCCCGCGACAGTTTAGACGCGACGCTTGAGCCACTTGGAGGTGCAATCTTCACGATACGGGGCACAGGTAGCCGCGGCGTCCAACCACATATGTTCCGATTCGACAACGCAGACTTCTATTAATTTTAAAATCATAATATAATTTTGTACATTTTGTGAAAATAAAGTATTATTTACTAGATGTGCCCGCGGTTTCACTCGCGTTTATGGTTACTGCGCCGCTCCCGTGGGTCGTAGTATGATGTTACCTATGCCTTTCTCGATAAATAGGCTATCCAACACTAAAATGTTTTTTCAATTCGAACCAGTACTTCCTGAGATTAGCGCGTTCAACCAAACAAACAAACAAACTCTTTAGCTTTATAATATTAGTAGATATATAGATTAGTAATTGTTTTTATTATTTGAGTACAGAGACATGGTAGATTATTACAAATATCTGAAAATTATAATCCTAGCAGCGAGACGTAACATTTATTTAATAAGTACATACATTCAAAGTGCTCTCTTATAATTTTTCAACCAGTTTTACCAGCAAAAACAAATTTATAACATGACAAACTAAGTTAAACTCCGAAGAAAAGGGGCAGCTTTGCAGTATAGCAATATACTACATCGTTACGAAAATACATCACTTCTATCTAAGACGGTTCTTGATGATAATACGTTTATTAGAAAAAATATCGATGATAATATCTTGAATGTAATTATTAAGTATAAATCTCGGCACATAGAAGAATAAGTATGGGACATTTTCTACACTCATACACTCTCTGAACACTGTGACGTGCGCCTACTACAAATAAACAAGATATAATATAATATGATTACCTTACACCTTCAAGGTACATGCCCTGGATAATCTATTAATTACTCCGCTACATAATAGTTTTAATTTACACATTCGTACGCCAACCTTTTTTAATTAGTGTACACACACATAACTCGTATTACGTAATCAATATTTCGATTTTTTCCACTGATATTTTCATTATTAGGTATGAACTAATTATTACTAATGATCTCCTTCATGCCTTAATTCACCATACACGGTAGAATCGTTGAAATAGTGAACAATCAGAGGTAAAAAGGTGTTGAAGAACATCAGTTAATATGAACGTGTTTAAAAATGTTCAACTTGTCATCTCTTTTTTATATTGTGCTATACCTATGATATCTACAGTTTATGTAAGTGATACTATGTTAGTTATGATAAATATTTTTTTGATGAAATGATCCGATCAGATTCGGTGGTCGGCAAGGCTATTTTTTCGTAATGGTCAAATCTGGCTCAGTCGTCATTTAAGGTATTTGGATTAGCAGATTAAAGAGACAAATCTAGGTTATCGATGACTATTGTAAGGAAAATATAATACAGTAATATAAAATAATTTTTTTTTTTTGTATTTTTGGAATGCGTAGGTATATGATTCATCTTTCGTCAATTAGGTACAAGAGCGTCACTAAGTTATCAGGTACGGCACTGACCTCTAGTGTCGCTCATGTTTATTTTACAGAAATTTAAGCAAAAAATAGAAAAGATAATTTCATTAAAAAAGATCTATTGTAGTACATTTTTAGTTTCATAGTTTTCATTTAGTGATCGAGTGGGTCATCGTTTTTACCCACGACGTGAATAACGCATTATGTGACTACGAGGCAATTAAAGCTGATAGGCATTTTTCTACTCGTTGCACCGACCTATTTAATAGGTTTACCAAAAACATTACACAACTAACCTACCTATAGGTAGGTGGCTGAAGTATTTTTTTATTCTGATGGCATATTTTATTACTCAATCCTCCATTCTCTAATAAGGTTTGTTAAAGCAAAAATCTCTTCTTTAATGTTTATTTCTACAGGTAAAGTACCTAACAGAACATAATGAACACTTCAACGTATTCGAATACACGAACCTTACGTTCACACACGCAGAGAGCCCTGTGTGGGACCCTGACACCAACACGCTGTTCTGGGTGGATGTGCACAACCAAAACGTGCATTCCTTACATTATTATACTAGGAAACATAAAGTTAAACATATTCGTAAGTAACACAATATCAATAAATGATCACGTACACTAAACCTGTAACTAAAAACGTGCGGTCTATCTAACGGATAATTTCTATATACTGGACCACACATTTTCATTGCTCTCTATGTACATACAGACATAGATTCACGCCTCTTTCCCAGACGGGTAGGCAAAGACTACGGATTTCCATTTGTCATAATCCTGACACACATCTCTGGCTTCATTCACATTCATCACATTTCTCATACACGCTCGCCGGTTTAAAGTGCTCTTAACCTGACCTTTGTCCAGAACGTCTCTAATCTGATCGAGAAACGTTCGCCTAGGTCTTCCCCTTGCGACTGTTCCATTTACACTAGCCTTATAAACTTTCTTAGTCAGTCTTTTCTCGTCCATTCTTTCTACATATCCAAACCAGATTAACATACCCTTTTCTATACTTGTCACTATATCCGCTTTCATGCCGCACCTCTCTCTAATCACGCTATTCATTATTCTATCTTTCAGCGTCACACCACATATGTCTCTCAGTGCTCTCATTTCTACAGCATTTATTCTGCTCTCATGCTTCTTTTGCCGTACCCAATTTTCACTTCCATGCATAAATGTAGGCATTTATAGTCCTTTATGAACAGCCAAACGTGCCTCTTCAGATACATTTCAACTGTTCATAAAATCACGTAGAGCGCGATTCACTTTATTGCCAGCAATGGTTCTCCTTTCTATATCTCCCTTATGTTTACCATCCCTTGTAAACAAAGTACCTAAATATACAAAGTTTTTCACTTGCTCCACTTGTTCTCTACCAAACATAATATTACACATCGTCATGCACTCCTCCTTTTCAAATACTATTAGGTACTTTCGTCTTGCGTACATTTATTTTCATTCCTTTACTCTCAAAAGCACCATGCATAATAGTTACCATCGCCTGCAACTCTTCTGCCGATGACGCAAGTATTATTTGGTGGTCGGCATAAAGAAGACATCTGACAAGTAACTGATTAATTCCTAAACCACTCACACTTCACAATCTTTTAAATTTTCAAACAATTGTCCATGTATAGGTTAAACAGCCAGGGTGACGCTACACATCCTTGTCTAACACCTTTTTCGATACTAAACCATTCTGTGTAGGTCCCATTTATCCTAACACAAGCTCTGGAATTGTCATAAAGACATTTCAGAGCTCGCGTGAGGTTACTATTCACTCTAGACATGGACAATACCGACTAAAGTTCATTCCTTACCACTTTATCATAAACCTTTTCCAGATCACGATTGCGCAATAGACCTTTTGACCTTTTGCAAAAACTTTCTCGGTTACGCTCCGTAAGGAGAAGACCTGATCCGTACTCATCGTACTCGTACAACCCATACTCTTTCGAAATCCCGTTTGTGCATCCCATATTTTCTCGTCGGTTACTTTTACAATCCTTTCAATTAACACTTTCACATACAATTTACCGACGACGCTGAGCAAGCTAATGCCTCTATAGCTTTTGCAATCTTGCTGTAAGCCTTTTCCCTTGTATATTGCTCTCTACGTATGTCAACATAAAGGGGCTATCTACAAATTACGTCACACCAATTTCATGATTTCTTGCCCCTTCTTTTATTTAAGGATATGGTGAAGTGAATATTGTAATGCCAATTAAGAACAGTGGTCGGCTCTTAGTGGCAGTCAGATCCGAATTGTTCCTTCTGGACTGGTACAAACCCGGTGACGCCGCACTGAGGCTCGTCGCCCTGTTTGACGAGGGCTTACCTGATAATATACTAAACGAAGGAAAAGCTGATGCACTTGGTAGATTTTGGGGCGGTAAGTATTTAACGTTGTATTCATGATCTTACTATACAATGCGAGCCGACACACCACCCTGACGTTGTAATGAAGCTAAAATTAACTTCTCAGAGTACAGGGACATACGCTTTCAGTTAGAAATATATAATTTTTAATTTTCTTAATATCTTCAGATTAGCCGGCTAGCTAACTCTATTGTTTAAACTCTAAAACTTTGAGAAGGTAGGTTGTATTGATCGATTGTAGATGCATACCTAGCCTCCGTTTTGATCAATAAACTAAATTTTATAATCACATTTATGATTGTGAAAAAGCATTTGAAATGTTAAATACTTAGTTAGTAGGTACGGAACTATGCGATATTTCGTAACGAAAATTCATATTTAAACACTTAATTGTATGTTTTAAAGGGACTAAAGGCCGTCAAGACGGTAACATAGTAGCCCTTGACGAAGGCACATTGTACAGTCTGGAAACGCCGAATTTCGTCCCACGAGTCCACGTAAAACCAGTGACGATATCCAATGGCCTCGTGTGGTCGCTCAACAACACGGTCATGTATTACATCGACTCTAACACACGCAAGGTTGAAGCTTTCGACTTTGATTTGGAGAAAGGACGCTTAAGTAAGTATTTATTCATATTACTTTTTTGCCAAGGTGGCACACAGATATATGATGCTGTACGTGATTACCGTAGCTGCTTGCAACCCTGAAAGAAAATATTTTGCGTTGCCAGCCTTTCAAAAAGAGTCGTGCTGCTAAAATCACACTACTCTCCAGTCTCCTGTTGATCCCACAGTCTCCTCAAAGAGTCTGTGACATGATACAACTGTTGGGCTTAGATCTTCGTCAAGGCTTACACAATTTTAGTAGGCAGCCATAGTCTGGATAAGCCCAGATTTCAGTTGAGGTTCTGCCATGCCCTACGACTCATATTTTCTTTTTTGATTTTAATACCTACTTAAAATTAGTTTGCACTGTAAAACTTATTCTGTTAATAAGAGAGCTTAGCCTGGTCTTTTTTAAAAGAACACTAGGTATTTATTCACTTTGACTATTCGCAGGTAATCGCCGCAATATCCTGGATGTAAGTGAGGGTTGGCCAGATTCAGTCATACCAGACGGAATGACTATCGATAAAGACGGCTTGCTGTGGGTCGCTCTTATGTTTGAAGGATGTGTAAGTCATAAGTTGATAAAATTTAAAAGTGACTTTTATCATACCGAAAATGGGCACAATTTTTATTTGATGATCGATCTGCCTAAATTGTGTAGTTTTGACGTGAAGAAATAAGTAAAGCTTGTATAATATTTATGACTATTAGGATTGCGCTCAGTCTCAAATACTGTAATTTAATAGTGAATTTGCCTTAAACAGGTAATTCGCATTGATCCAGACAGACGGCAAGTATTGGAGAGATACAAACTGCCTGTTTCTCGTACCACATCTATGACGTGGGCGGGTCCGGAACTTGACACCCTTGTGGTGACTACGTCACGAAGAAATATGGACATCACTACGTTACGTAACGAGCCATTATCCGGCTCCTTGTTTATACTACATCGAATGGGAACTAGAGGAGTTCCTGACTATAAGTTTGTCTTTCCTAACGCTGACGACTATTGATACAATAATAATATTAGAAAAATATTAGGGACAATATAGTGCAATGTGTCGGATTTAAGTTGAGCCCAAATTTGGGCTATTTTAACCAGCGATGTGCGATTGTTCTGGCGATAAGAACAAATGATTCGATAGTTTTATGACACCGCACCCAAATATTCATTGCCGCTGATTATTTTTCAAATCCTTATTGATATTTTGAACACAATTTGATAATTCGTAGACGACAGCACAATACATTATTTCGAGCTGTCTGTATCTTTTAGCTTGCGCTATAAAAAAGCCATGATTCGAATTTGTACCATTGTAGGTACATTCGTCTTTACATACAATGTATGTAAAGACGAATGTACCTACAATGGTACAAATTCGAATCATGGCATGTTTCTAATACGTAATGAAATATCCATTAACATCGATGAAAATGCATTCAAATATCAAATCTAGTATTAGTAGATAAGGTAAGTGATACAAATAAGGCCCACCTAATTTGAAACACTGATATCTTGATAAATTATTCGAAAAAGGTGATAAATAAAAGCAAGGCATTATTCTTTGGTTTATATATTTTAAGTAATTAAGAAAATATATTGTGATCTTTTATCAAAAATCCCATAAAAAGAGGTAATTCTGAAATCTTAGCCTTAGGCCTTATTAAAACATAGTGATTGAACAAAGCCTATATCCTTAAATTATAGGAATATTGTTATTAGAGTATTAATTATATAAAAATATATATTTCTAAGTCTTTTATCAAGTGTTTTCATGAGATCCTTATACAACTTTCTAAGTTATTTTACTAAATATTATGCTTAAATTGTTAGTCAGACTTGAAGTCACATATTATCAAGAAATAAAGAATAATACTAAAAAAAAACGTATCCATACAAACAAAAATTAGAAAATTAACATATCTTCTCAAAAATATTTTTAAATATTAAAAAATAAAATTATTTTGACAGGCCTTAATTAAACAAGGTAACTAAATAAGGCCTTGGAACTTAATAAGTAGCATAATTTGCTTAGGAACATTAATAAGTCTTACTGATAATAAGTAAGTTCTAGTAGAGGTAACTATAAAATTAATTTTCCTGACAATTAGGACATACAAATGCGTCTAGATCACTTTTTGTCAAGCCGACGCAATCCTCGTGGTACCACTGATGACACTCCACGCATTGTCTCATATCTGCAATCCTCTCCTCTTTACATGCAAGACAGTACCACTGTTCTGTATCTTCAGTTGATTTTGGTTTAATCGAACGTTTCTTGTTTTGTTTGTGGGTTTCTTTTGCAGTTTTCTTTATAGGTTTCTTTCCTTTCTTTGTGTTATTAGAATTATTCTTTATTGGTTTTTTATCTGTATTAAATAAATCTTTGGTTACTCTTTGACCTTTATAATTCAAAGCTTTTCTACGTGGACGGTTCTTAACAACACTGTAGTCAGGTGTAGGCATAAATTTTTGGAAATCAGTCTTCTTACTTTTAGCAATTTTAGCCAAAGGTTCGTCATCTTCAGTGTCTTCGCCATCAGACTTAGGTAAATTAACGTTATTGGGATTTACATTTTCGATGTCACACTCTGTGTCTGAAGAAGAATAAATTCTTAAGCGTTTCGGTGGAATAAACCTGTTTATAAATGCGTAGATATTGTTTTCTTCAGACGCTATACTGTCCTGCTCATTTTCTGTACTATCACTATATTCTACTAGTCGGTGGGTAATCTGTAAGCCGCTGGGTCCGGGAAGATTTTCGAGACAATTTTGATCATTATTATTTATTCGAGTTGGTGTACTGTGTTCTATGGGGGAGGCAGATGAAAATACTCGAAGATCAGGTGTGGCGGGAGATAATGGTAAGACATTTTCGGCATCGATCAGATTTTGCAAATACTGAATGTTCCCGATGGGTGAGGACTGACGTGAGTCAGTATCTGTTTCAATATTTGTATCGGATCCTGTCAAATTTTCGTGAGGTCTTCTTACATTTGCATTGATTAGTTGTGAAGATTCACCACAGTCGTTTGAATTACTTTCACTGATACGACGCTCTGTTAAGATGGAAGGAGCGAAAGCAGTTTCAGGTATTGCATCAGCGTTCAATGGATAAAGTCCAGTAGCTTTGAATCCACTCGTTATATTTGCATAGGTCATGGTCTTTGACCAGACCTTAGATAAAATTACGTTAAATCGAGTTTTAGTGATCTGTTTGGCACGTGTTTGGTACATATATTGCAGAACTTCTTGATCCCAGTACGATTCAAAAGGTTTGTAACAAGCTTTGTCAAGAGGTTGTAATTCATGCGTCGTATTGGATGGTAAACAATAAAGCACAATGTCAACTTTTTCAGCTGTTTCGGCAATACGAAAATCCAGATGACATTTGGCACCGTCAAAGATGAGGAGGCATTTTCCAGGGGTTTTATACTTTGCTAAATGTTCAAGAAAAACAGTAAACAATTCCGTTGTCATACTCCCTTTTGGTGCCATGTGGACAATTGATCCTGCAGGCAAATTATCGTCATATTCCGGCTTCTTCCTTTTTCCCTTAAAAATAATCATGGGTGGTATCGGATTCCCTATGGCATTAACACATCCAACCACCGTGACGTTCTCACCATGCTCAGATCCTAACATGTGCACCCTTTTAACACCCTTCTGAGCAATCACTGTTTGTTGATGATGTAATGTAAGCCGACAGCCTTTCTCGTCCATATTATAAATTTTTTCAGGATGGTAATGAAGATCTAATTCATCATAAAGCTTACGAACTTCATTGAAATGATGAGCGACAATAGTTTTATTTAATTTCTGGGCTCGAGCTGGGTTTAGGAATTGTACTTTTCGTTTTGCTAAGTTTGGATTTCGTTGTAAAAATAATCTCAGCCAGCCTTTTCCTGCAAGTCCTGTTTCTTTGTTGAAATTATTCGCAATGTTATATTTGACACAAAAAGCAAATGCTTGAATCCGAATCATTTTTGGTGTAAAAGGTATTCCTATTTCAGAAAATTTTATTATACGGTTGACGAAATCTTTTTCTTGCTCTTTCGTAAATATAGCGTTTCTCCCTAAGCTCTTATGTAAAATACCACTTTTTAGATGATTTCTAATGGTTCTTCTCGGAACTCCATATTGCGCCGAAGCTTTGTAAGTCGACATTCGCCCACAACGCACATCATTAACTGCCGCTCTCAAGCTTTCTTCGGACCACGTAGCCCGTTTTCGTCTTGGAGGAGACATACTGAGATAATCAATCTGTAAATAAACATAATAAAGTTAAATTTTAACAGAATTCCTATTAAGGCCTAGGGTCAGAAATAAGGCCTATTTTAAAAGTAGGCTTTATTTAATACATTATACTTCATACATGTTATAAGCAGTATTTAATTCGCATATTCTAAAAATTACAATTTAAAGTCATAGTTACCTTTTTGAAGAGTTATATTGTGATCCATACACATTACTTGAAATAAAACTTCAAAGAATAACGTATTAAAATTCGATAGAAATTACGACAAATTAATAACGCACAATGAAAACGCTCGTCCGTCACAAACGACCGGCCACTACTATCGCTGTGAGCGCGAGCGGACCTCTCGCGCACTGTTTGTCGAGTCGTGGGGCTGTCGTCTATGCGTGTGTGAAGTATTTTTGATTTAAATATATTTTAACCGACTTTTCCGCACTACAGGCCTTATTTGAGCATAGGCCTTATTTGTATTAGGTACCTTATTTCGCATTAGTTGAAGATTCCAATGATACCAATTATTATTTACTCTAATTGATCATCGTACATCGCTATTCTCGGTCTATCATTGGCTCCTATCTGTATTCGAATATTCGTCTGTTATAAATATTGACTTGTGGTTGGTTACGTAGTTCGATTACAGTATTATAATAAATCTTTAATATAGTCATGTTTAACGTAAAGTACATATACTATAATATACTTTAGAATATAGCCTCCCTGTGAATGTTTTTCTTTCTAAGTATATCAAGTTATTCTAAATAGTACCTACACTGGATTTGTAAACAATATGTAAATAATTTTAATGTCATGATGATTAGATAGGGATCACTATTGTAAAAATATTAGAATTCTGATCAAAGCAAATATTTATGTCAATGCATGTCCATGTTGTAGGTCAAGTAGGACAAAGTTGGCACTATATTGCACCAGGACCGTTCCTAACTCCTCGAGTAATAAAATTAGCGTTTTATATGCAAAGAAACATTAAAACATTTTTAACATATAAAAGAATTTTAGTATCCAAGCATTATTTGATGGATGTACGCTGTCACTTTATAATGTATTATAAGGTTAATAAAAACCGATTTTATAATTTTAAGGTACTGATAATTAGGGTCGAAAATAAAGCCATTTTATGCTTATTATTGAAATAATTTATTAGAGCACATGAATACAACCAGAGTAATGTAACAAGAGACTGTATAACATTTTAAACTCTATCAATAAATAACATCTAAACAACATAACATCACATGACAACAGCGACGAGGTGACTACGAATTGTGACCTTCCCGGACAACAACTTATGTGACCATTATTGCGAAATATTCATTTACTTACAATTTATTCAAAATGTGCGACATTTAAATGTAATGAAAATGAATGTCGCGAAAATGTTTAATTTACATTCAAAAGATTTTATTTAAATCTTAAAATTTCTGAAAGTTATTACAAAAAATATTTTAGAGATGCGATAGTTGCGTAAACTGTACAACGCTACTTAATATCTAACAAATACATATAATTAATATATTGTTTGCATGTGTTACGTTAACTTTGTTTATTTAGGCACATTGTTTTTATATAATAAAAGTAATAGTTTAACTAATTAATGAACGATAAAAAGCTCTAAACGACAACATGTTTATACAATATGTAACTCAGACACACTTAAAGATTTTATATTAATAAAAATTCCCCAAGGTCTAGGTATAAAAAGGTTTTATAAACGGGAAGCCGAATAACAGAGGTACACGTAGAACAAAACTTGTTTTGACAAATAGTCTTGTTCCATAGTTTCGATAAATAAAGCGATTCGCACACACATCTCATCAGTACAATACACTCTGTATTAAAATATCTATCAATAGAGATTCGTAGTATTGAAACAGGAACAGTTAACATTTCAGAGAAAATTTAAGAGAGCTTTTGATAATCTTACGAACATTGTTCATAACCACAACACGCCTTAAATTAATTGATGTTAGCTAACTACCTAGTTCGCTTCTTTACAAGATACTGAATCAAATCTATACTATGAACGGATATTTTACAGCACATTCAAACATTACACTATATAGACTAACCGCTATCCGATATAAGAGCACTGGCAGTGGTGTGGCTGTTCATACTAAGTGCTACGATACATTCTCGCTACGTCCCAATAATGTTATCAAAATGGCGCACAGGCGAACTGTCAAACAAACCATATGTTTTGATAGGGCCATATCTTTATCGTGGTTATAACGTGTTTGTGAATGTCAACAGCGTACAAATCTGCCATATAATTATATTTGAATTTATATTAACGTAAATATTATTATCCCGAAAAACATTAAATCACGAACTACCCGCCACTTATAATTAACGTTATGCGGAATAATTAAAAGGTACAAGATCGATGTTCATATGCTATAGCTATAGGCCACGCTAAGTTTGGCGAGAGATTAATTATAATTTAAGTAACCTACCGCAAAAATGATCATAGCCCAACAGAGCTCATATACATATACGTGTACAATTCTAACTTGATATTACAGATGAACTTATGCGCATGTAATAAACATTAAATATGTTACGGTAAACGTAGTCATATTAAATCTTTCGTCCTTTTCAATCTCTAAACATGTCTCAAAGCAAGTAACTTACACATACAGGATAACTTTATGTCCATTGTGTTTCTCTATAATAATTTAAATCCTTTCTTCTTTAGATAATGTGGACATTTCGCCTGTGGCATTTCTCTTAGTAATAGTATACGTATTAAAATTCAGCAATCCAGTGAACACACCAATATCTTACGCGTTAATCATTCCTATATTTTAATTTTATAACGATATTGAAGTTAAAGTACATATTTGTGCCTTAACACCCTACGGTACGCGGATATCGCTAGGAAATGGATACTCACACGATCCAATCTGATCGGATTGTGAGAGGGAGGTCGCTATGTGTTGAAGTGAGGCTAAAGTATTGCTTTCCCATTTCATCATATAAACGCGTCTCTCTCACCAAATGACCAGATCAGATGATGGTTAGCTAGTACTACACTCGTATCCCGTATCATAAATATTTGTCTACCTACTTTTACATTTTATTTAATTTCTAACATTAATAATATTACGTCGCATAAATTCCTTCATTATATTATAAGTAAACGTTAAGAAATCTTTTAACGAAGATAATATTATTATGATTGTATTAATTTATAATAAGGAATATTTAATTAAAGCTATCCGACAAAATTCCACCCGTGAATACTCTAAACAACAAATATTGAGATGGAGATAACGCAAATTGACCAAAATATGTGAAATGTCAGCGCTACGGTTTTACGCTGTTTCGCTAAAAAGTTCTTAATGTAATGCACGTACATAAAATACTTACATATATCAATAAATAGATAATATCCAAATACACCATGTATCAAAATGTGAAACACAAAGTTTATTGTTATACCACTCAGGCTAAGTATAGTACATACAAAAGGCTAAAGTAACCGCTTTGCCCAACGTTACCGTTGCGGAATTGACTGCTTTTGCGATTTGTCAAGTATGTTAAAAAGAGTCATTGCGCTGAAGTCACGGACTAAGATCAGTAGCGGGCTAAAAACAGCACAGCACCTTCCTAAGTACCTTTTTGTAGTAAACAGAAGGTTTGCTGAGGCCTTTAGTAAAATGACGGTACTTTCGTAAGCGTGCAATTCCAAATCGGAGCGTGGCCCCGCTCCACTCAAAGTTTTCATACAATTTGATCAACTTGCGGTATCATCCTACATTAAAAAGGCGTGTGATTGCATTCGAATTATCTCCAATTATATTCAAGCACAACGCGATGTCTATTGTACATAACCATTGACGCAGCAAACGTACTATACTATATCAAGTATAGTATTGTCAACACATTCGAAAATTATTCGAATACACACATCACTCTCACATATCTAAGTTCTAAACTGTTACTTCAGAATAATTTTATACCTACCTTGGTGTTTACTGGACCGATATAAAATCACACAAATCGTTAAACCCTTTATCCAAAACACCACCACCGCTTTACTTTCCAATTGCTAACAAATAACAAATAATATAACGATAATAAAATGAGTAACAAAGGACGTTTTAAGTCAGAATAAATATATAATAACTTATAAATAAATAACATAACATATTGTAATGTTACTTTGGTACATCACTAAGGCTTGGTTTATACAGAAGCGAGCCGGTGCCAGATTACTTTACGTGCCTAGATTCACGTTTGTAAATACCGGAAGTTTCAAACAAAAGATGTATTTCGCTGACATTTTGACAGCTATATTATAAAGCACATGTAATATGTGAGCATATTGCCGTCCAAGTGTCTTATCTATGTTGCCATCTGCGTGGCATTATTCCAGTACACGTGCTGCCACTGAATTTTCTAACAGAAAACCCTAAGAGCCAGACCATTTTAGTATAATGATAAGGTACGAACACAAGCGTATACTTATCGTCACAAGATCATTAAGGCTGTAATGCTATTTACACTATATAAGTGTTCTAAGGACTCATTCGTCTGTGCCATGTTTTTGCCAATCGTAGAATCATCAATGGTCTGTATAAACCAGGCCTTAATTTGAGATTGCTATGCAACCCCTTAGTTTAATTATCAAATAATTTTCACGCGTTTATTTCAAAAATAAACAATACTTAATCATAATCAATAATTCAAATATACACATATAAACATTATTTATAACAATTTAATATATCTTTAATATTGCGCTACAGAGTCAATAATTTAGTATAGATAATTAAATAATTATATCGATTTGAGATAATTCCTTCTCGTAGTTTTTAAATCGTTTCGGACAGTTCGATTTCAATAATCACGTTTTACATATTTCTAGTGATCATACACTAACTCTAAAGCTAGGGTTCCCAAAGATAACTGTGCCGTCATCTAGTGTCTGATGACGGCACTGAAATCCAACCGATATCCAAACAAGACTGAACGGTTCCTTGAAAGGTAGCTTTTGTTTACATTCAAAGTGTATTTCTGTGTGTCATATTACGGCCGCTTCATGGCGGCACCGATATCCTAAGAAACCTAGCTTAACTCGATGTCATCCAAAAAATGTTACAAGAGAAAAAATCACAAGTCCACAAACTTATGTGTGGCTAGCTCACTTAATATTTTATCCCTAAAACGCAACGACTAGAGAGAGATAGTCTATGTTCAAAGTACAACAGTCAACATTTTATAAATTTACATATAAGATCACTACTACTACACAACCTGATAGGAAGTTGTTTATAACCGCCTTTATTCGTCAAAAGATCACCGTACAATTAAGTGATTAAACAACTTCTTACAGGTTTAGGTGTAAAGTTTATAAGGTAGATCTACTTGCTACTGTGCTTGAGGGGTTTGAGGGATGAGTTTCGGCGCGATGAGTCCGGTCATGATGTCGAAGGAGTTCCCGTTAGGCTCGACACGCACGTCACCCGACGATGTCCGCACTACGAGCCAGCCCGCCTCGTCCAGACCGCGGATGGTCCCTTCCACTGGACTAGATGTCGCCTCGCTTTGAACACGGATCGATTCGTCACTATAACAAAATTTTTATAGTTAAAAAGACGAATTAATGCGATGTATTTGCCAGTTTTCGGTGAGGCTGATGTTTTGGTGTATCCCGACAACAAAATTACCAAACGATGCACAACGATCTGCAATTCTCTACAAAATATATATTTAAAATATGTTATGTCATGTACCTAGTCTTGCCATATATGTATATTGTTACAACGAAGTCTTTTTTATTTTCTATTGCATAAAACATTTATTACTGTAATGTAACACACATTACAGTAATTGTTTTTTGTGTAGTTTATACATTAATATAATAACATTGAAAATAAATGAAGCTCATTCAAAATAATCTTCATTGGCTTTCATAAGTCCTTTAAACGTTAAGGCCACTTATCAATAGAAACACGAACTCTCTTCATGGGAAAATTCTACACTGCCAATCTTATGGATCGTTTTAGGGACTCCAAATTATTACGGCGTTTAGAGCATGCCATCCCTCTAAAATTAACCGTAGATCATAATCCAGCGGATTAAAATCGGGACTAGATGATGGCCACTCTTCAGCTCTGATGAAGTCCGGAACGTTCGTTTCCAACCACGCTTGGGTGGATCAAGCTTTATGACCCGGTACTGAGTCTTGCTGAAAGGATCATTCTTGGTTATGGAACATGGTGTTGTTAAGAGGGTTAACCACCTTCTTAAGAATCGTATACAATTATGCCGATGTTTTGACACCTTTTTCACAAAAATATGGCTCAGTCACTCCTTGACCCTAGCTCCTTGAGCTATCATCCCCCAAATCAACACTGAAGTCGGATTATGTCCACGTTGTACTCTGCTGACTAATTGGCAAGCTTCTATAGAGCCTTGAACATAAACTCAGTCTTTCTGCTTGATAAAATATTGCTCAATAGTAACAATACGCGACATGGCGACTTCGAATTCTTTCCTTCACTACTTTGATCGCCTTTTTCGTACAAATACTACGCGATAGATAATTTTCTGTCACAAGCAGAGGAGGTTTTATTGTACCTATCAATAGCCCGGAACACAAACATTCGACTAATACAAAGCGGATGGAGAGTTTCAAAATTGCACTTGGCTCCATACCTACTTTGTGTAATGCTATCACAGCAATTCGGTTCTCTTTATATCCCCACTCCATTTTAATATCACAAAAGTAAAAGTAATATTATGTTTTTTCTTTTCATTGTAAGCATTTATGGCCAGACTAAGTATACCTAAACAATTTTCTTTTATAGATTGCCGCTCGTTACGTTTTGTATTATAAGGTTGAATACAGCAAACACAAAAGAAAACGTAGATAATCAGATCAAAAATTGTTTAGGACAGGTATTGCTCAACGAAAATTACTTTCAAAGTTTATGATGTCTAAATGGCAAAGTATATCTGGCACAAATTTTAAAATTCACCGTGTCGTTGGTTCGAGCTTTCATTGCCTCTAATACCATTAGCAGTTCCATGATGGAAGTACTGATGTTTTTTTTTAATCACTAGTTCCATATTAAACGAATCTGAAAATAATGGAACTAATGTTGAATTTTGTTCACGCACTAGTCACAGGCTAGTTAACAGCCGCCCTTTTGCCATTAATCATTATAAAACAAATTTTGGTTACAATAGTGTATTCCCAATCTCTGCGTGAGCACAATACCTTTTATAAATGTGAAAAGGTCGATACCCTACCAGTGTCCTTAATGTCTTGGATAAAGTCTTACATAAATTTAAGTCGGACAACAGTTGTGATAGTTTAATTAAGTTGTTTTCCGTTTTTTCTTTGCTGTTACCTAGTTGTTTTCCTTTTTGTTTTATATTTAAATTTTTTGTAGAGTAGCTGATCGATAGTGCAGACTTAATGCATGTCTAGTTTGCCTATAATTAGATTTGCATTATGTTAGTTCATAAGTTTAAAATCTTAAAAATTTGGTATTGGAGGAAATACTTACGTATGTAACCAGTACTGGTAGTACTGTTCTAAAAAGGCGTCGACGCCCCCCTCCGTGTTGAGGTAGTCGAGGATCCTCTCGAGCTGCGAGGCGTACCGCGCGAGGAACTTCTCGATGGAGCACGGCGCCAGGCTCGTGCCGTGCCGCTTGTTATGTTCCGCTATGATGTCGTTCACGCACGTCGTCGGCACACTGTTTGATATGTTCATACCGGTACCTGCGAACAATTATGGTTGTAAGTAAAGCGAACAACCTTGGTTGTATGTATAGCGAACAACCTTGGTTGTATGTATAGCGAACAACCTTGGTTGTATGTATAGCGAACAACCTTGGTTGTATGTATTGCGAACAACCTTGGCTGTAAGTATTGCGAACAACCTTGGCTGTAAGTATTGCGAACAAACTTGGCTGTAAGTATTGCGAACAAACTTGGCTGTAAGTATTGCGAAAAACCTTGGCTGTAACACACAAATTTCCTAGAATCTTAGTAGCGATGTGCACAATTGAATTCGAATTATTTGCAAATATGTTGGCAGTAATAAGTACTAGAAGAATAAGTATAAGAAGTAAAGTATTCACCATGTAAAATAAGCATCGCATTGTGCATATCTGTATTCGAATATCATTCGACTGAAATTAATAATGTCCTCCAGACCGAATTTCGGTCACGGCGGCCAATCTTACTGGAGACTACTACTCGAGACTGGCCATCTGCGCAGGAGATATTATTATAGTGCACAAGCGTGTACGCAAACACAAGTGCACTCTCTGTTCCCTGCTTTACGTGCTTTCCGAGGCACGGGGGTGTCTAACACAGCCAACTTCCTTACTCCGGGCTGCTAATGAGATTTCTTAACAGGAAAACCCAATAACTTTTTGTGCACATTTGTGCACATGCACAGCAGTCACATTCAGTACCGCTGCGCCATGGAGGCAGTTTTTAGGCAGATTTGACTGCATTTATTGCATCACTAACTCTTGGCAAGCAAGTCGAGATATAAGCATAGTTATAGTTTCACTGTACAGGTTAAGAAAACATTAATGGTTATCAAAAAGGTTATCAAATCAAGTAAATGTAATCAACGTTAATTTTTTTTAATAATTAACAGTATCGAAATTTTTATTTTTAACATATACAGTCAATTACATTTTAGGGCGCTTATTCTTAGAACCAGATTGAAAAAGTTGTTCCTTTGTACAGATTAGAATTACACAGCAAGATACTCTCAAGTGTTTTTGCCTTGTAAGAGACATTGAACTGCAATCTGCAGAAGTTTTAATCAATAGAGTATTTTCCTCGCGCTAGTAGCGTAGCTACTTATGGATAGTTGGGCATCGAGCCAATAAAGTTATGAAAGTCCATAATATACAACAGATAATGCTTATATTTGTCTGGTAATATAAAAGTAAGATTATATTGTAAGTATATATTATAACTATACCTATATTGACGAAGACGTCGTCGCCGCAACAGTTCGCAGTAGTTATGGTGCCGCCGATTTTAACCTCGCGTCCGAAGTACACGTCGTTAGGCCACTTTATTCTGCAAATAAGTAATTTTCAATAACAAGACATCTTTATTTAACTTCTTTAAGAGGACCTATCATTTTATTTATATTTGTCTCATTATTCTGGTCCGTAAAGTTGGCGCTAGCGGTTCCGTGAGAGCCCGAGTTTAATTTTTAATAAAATTTTAATGAGGTTTCTTTACGTATTCTATAAATTTATATCATGAAAAATATTATATTATATTATTATTATATATTAGGTATATAGCATTATTTAAACAACTCAATGGAAAACACAAATATTTATATACATTTAAAGCGTATTTTTAATTAACTATTATTTAAGTTTGAGGTTAACACGGTAATGTGACAAATATATAATATGTAGTATAATAAATAGATGTATTACCTAATATCGAGGTGCTCGTAGGCGGGCAAGGCGCGGATGGCGCGCACCGCGGCCAGCGCCGCCGCGTGCTGCATCAGCGGCAGCGCGGGGCTGATCCTTAGCCACACCTGACACATTGTAATCTCACATGTTCACTATACACTTGGTAATGGCCACTGCTCGGAATGCGTATCTAATGCTGATATTATAGAAAGCAAGAAAACATATGCTAATTTTTTCTACGTCGCAGATATCTAATGATTGCAAGAATGTATACATATACTAAGTTTTACTCGATTCTACTAAATAGTTACACAATGAGTAAGTAAGAAAGTATTCCTAAGCTTGTAGATATTTTTATTCATCAATCTTCATTTTATTTTCAGAATAACATAGTTTTGATCTTTTGATCAAGTAGTTAAAAAATTAAAAACTTTGTTATTTCAGAACTATAAAGCTTTAGATATTACTTTTCCTTGAACTTTTAGACATTTATAATACCTCAAAAAGCTTTCCTTCTACAATATACGGTAGAAACCGTAAATGGTACAATTCCCGCCCAACTTTTAACAAAAACTGAGTCACTATGCACTTAACAGTCATAAATACATGTTAGTTTTAATAGCGGGGTACTAAGTACCGAAAGGCGCACTTCAGTACCGTCATTAAACGTCGTACTGTCCGTGAATGGTACAGTTCTTGTCAAACTTTGAACACGACGTGAGACACAGAGCACGGAACAGTCATAAATATATATAAGTATTAAGCAGAACACTCATTACACGTCGTAATATCTCGTGAAACTTTGAACATGAAGTGAGAAATAGAGCACTGAGCAGTCTTTATACATGCTAGTTTTAATAGTGGGGTACTAAGTACCGAAAAGCGCACTCCAGAGCATTCATTAAACGTCGTACTGTTCGTGAATGGTACAGTTCTCGTCAAACTGTGAACACTAGGTGAGTCGAAGAGCACTGAGCAGTCATAATTACATGTGAGCTTTGATAGCGAGGTACTGCATAGCGAGTACCGCACTTCAGATCAGTAATTAATTTGACGACTCGATAGCGTAGTGATTAGTGTAACCGACTGCCACGCCTGAGGTCGCGGGTTCGATTCCCGCACAAGTCAAACATTTGTGTGCATGAACATGAAGGTTTGTCTTGGTCTGGGTGTTTCTATGTATAATATGTATGAATTTACAAAAAAAAGTATATTATTATGTTTATCCATTGTCTAGTACTCATAGTACCTACAAGCTCTGCTTAGTTTGGGCTAGATGGTGTTGTGTATGTGATAGAAAAAAATTAAAAACAATCCTCGTACCTACTGTCCATGAATGGTACTGTTCTCGTTAAACTTTGAACACGAAGTGAGTCACAAAGCACTGAGCAGTCATAAATACATGCAGTGGCGTAGCGTAGGTAGCTACCCGGAGCGGAAAAATATTTTCTGCCGCCTTCTTAGTTAGGTATTTCAATTTAAAATACACAGTCATTCTAATGAACTTTTCGGTAAGAACAGTCATCATAATTCCATACCTCTCGTTAGTCATGAAATTATTCAAATATTTATAACATATTATTATTATTTATTGAGATATTTTGCCGCCCCCTAAAAGTGCCGCCCCTGCCGGCCCCACTACTCTACGCCACTGAGTACATGTGAGCTTTGATGGCTGGGTACTGCATAACGAGTAGCGCACTCCAGAGCAGTCATTAAACGTCGTACTGTCCATGAATGGTACATTTCTCGCCAAACTTTGAAAACCAAGTGAGACATAGAGCACTGAGCAGTCATAAATACATGCTAGATTTAATAGTGGAGTGTTACGTAGCGAAAGCGCACTCCAGAACACTCATTAAACTGAACCTGCAATAAAGTTTCATGGAGTGTTACCTGCAAGGACATGGCGGCCTGCCCCATAGGTCCAATCCAGCGGTTGCCGGCGCGGCCCCGGCCGGCGGTCTGACGCAACGCCACGGCGCCCACGCCGTGTGCCAGCGGCACGTTCGTCACGTTGTGCGTGCTCGTCATTACGTCAGAGTATACTACTAGGCGGCCTAAGGCAGTCGATGTCAGGTTCTGGAATAAATATATTCATAAATTATTATTAGTAATAATACTTTTAAAGCTCCCTCGATACAGAAGCACAGTAAATACGACTGTTATGCTCGAAGCCTCGAGTTTGATTTCTAAATCGAGCAAATTGTCGTTGTGATTTTCTGTTAAAAACATTCTCTTCCGGCTCATGTGTTTCCCTCCCTTCTATGACATTGGGTCCTTCAAACGTAGTATGAAGAAGCATCTGGTCAGACCGGTCGTCAGTGTCACGACGTCTAGAAGACATCTATCTCAGAGGTTCCTAAACTTTTAAGATAACGGAACCCCAACCAAATATCTTTTATTTTATGGAATCCCATATCAAATGATAACAAATCAAAGACACTGTAATTTAAATAAAAACAAAACCTAACTTCACCTCACAATTTTACGCTATTTCAAAATAATATTTGGTATTATTAATATTTAACTGCCAAAAATAAATGATTTCGTGGAACCCTGGTGACTTTCCAAAGGAACCAGTAGGTTCCGCGGAACCCACTTTAGGAATCGCTGATCTATCTTCTCCTCGTCGTCACTTTCTCTGGACTGTAATTGGGCTTTCCATCAGGTCCGTTACAACCACATAGCGGTGTCAAGATAAAAAAAAAATCTTAGTAGCATCACGGAGTTTCGACCTGCATCTGGGAAGTATTCCAATCCGATACTAATCCTATGTAGTATTTAATAAACTCACATCGAAGTATTCAACGGTGGAGAAATGTTCGGGACACTCGTATACGTAGACAGGCAAGAAGGTCTCAGAGGGCGGTTGTCGAGGCGTCTCGCCGCGCAGGCACCACTGCAGCGTGACGTCATCGCACTTCTGCAGCCGCGCGCCATCTACCGCGGCGCACCGCTCCACCAGCTGCAGCTTGTTCTGCGCATACACCGACGTATGTGTGCGTGCACGTATACGCACTACGAACTGTCAACTTGGAACTTTCTGTCTAATATTACTCACACTTCCAGACAGCCACAATTGACTAATGTTAAGCTCAGAATACAGAATAAACCAAAAGCCGCGTTCAATGGTGTTTCCTTGCCGCGATATGTGTACATAAATATAACGTATGTTCTCCCCTGCATCCACTTCACCCCCGCTTAATGTTGCTATAGCGAGGGCAGTTACCAGTTTTGAGGTTAATGATAATATCAAATGCTATATTTGATATTGTCATTATGTTACTTCTTAAGCCCGAAAGCATTTTTACAAGTTGGAAGGTCACAAGATGGCATAATGGAATTAAAATTGACTGCATGATATAATTCAAAGGTCTGGCCTGGCAGTCGCGGACAGGCAGCCAAAACATGAAATCACACTATTTTGGTGTGATTTTATGCCTCACTTATAGAAGCCACGAATGTGCACACACATTGGTGGCTTCTGGTTTATTGTGTATTCTGAGATGTTACAACCTGGTCGATTCATTGCTTCTGTATGATATTATACATAGTTAAAGAAACACATGACAGCGTAACCGTTTTGTGGCTCGTTTACTTAACGCATAGCCTAAAATATTGTAGTAGGTACGTATAATTAAAAAAGTAATCGTGTAATATTTTTGTGCGACAGAAAGTTTCAAGAAAAAAACATGCAACATTGATATAATATTAAAAATCGAATTCACATAAAATCTTTACAAAGAATTCGTATAATGTTACATTGCTATTTTAATCGCAAAGCATGATTGAGATGTATCTGGATGACCTAAGCGATGAATAATTTATTAGTTTAAATTAACCTATTTATTTCTACAGGATGTTGAGTGATGTGTAGCTGTGAATAAGATATGATTAATATAGTAGCTGTGTTAAAGATCAAGATCAATGAAAAATCTTAAGCCATTTGCGTGCACTAAGTAGAAAAATATTTTATTTAGTGATCGATTAACTAAACACAAGGTATAAAAGCTTAGTTTTATTGATTTAAACAAAAATTTCAAGAGTGAGTATGAGGCAATAAAATATTTTTGAGATATTATAAAAATACAAGATAGTTGGATGTAACAAAACACACTGCAAAGTACCTAGATTTTTAAGAGCACAGAACCTCCGAGTATCTCTTTGCTTTTAAATTACGCGTTTCAGCTCGATCACAACTTTATGCCTTAATGACAGCCGAAACGCACAATTTGAGAAAAAGTAGCTTAAAAATCACAGCAGGTCAAGGCATAAACTAAGCGAGCACGACAGCATCATAAGTTTTCTGAATTTTATCACGCTATCTCGCTCGCAAACTTTTTGCCTGCAGTTAATCCAAATTGCGCATAGTGTGCGAGTTAAAGTGCTCTGAATGTGCACTTAAAACGACGCCATAGTATAAAGCATCTCACTCTTAAAACCTTAGAATAGGCGTTCACGATCAGTCCGTACGAATAAACAAAGTGCGTGAAGCGTGGTGCGTCTCACCGGCCATCACACCGTCAGGTGGCCGGGGGCCGCGCCCGACGACTTTCGCCACGCCGCCTAGTGACAACACCTTCTATATATACCTCGCTGTCGTTCCATACATACTAGGTGATGACGAGTGATACTGAAGCATATAAAACTGGCTACACGCGATTGTGAACTATTTCGGTCTTATTCAGATACAAACTTTTCGGATGATAAAATCAAATTTAGAATCGAAAAAGAATTGTAATGCATTTTTAACGTTGGTTTTTCTTTTTCTAAGATCATTAGTTTTTATGCCAGCTATCGATTATGCCGAATTAAATTAGTAAACAACAATCTTCAGTGATTTGTAATAGTGTTGTTAGTGTAAGGGATCAAAATACGTGTACAAAATAAAGTTAGAATCAAATATTCAGCGTCTCTAGGTATACAATGCGAACTCATTAATAATGATCTACCAAAGTATACCATTAGTTTAATTAAATGGCCGTGTCTGTAAGAAGCTCAACATAATGTCAGAAAATCCAACTGTTTATTCAAACCTAATCAAATATTACATTACTTCTAATGTATGCAAGTATTCATGACACATCACAAATTATGTTTATCTACTTTACTCCTAATACAATCAAATAACATTCCTTATGGAGGATATTTATATTTTGATAAGTGATTATTTGTTACTATGTGAACATTCTACATCAATTTATCGCAAGACAGATACGCCACGAAAACAGATTTTTAAAGAACTCTTTGGCATCAGAAGTTCTGTATTATGAAGTACAGTATTAGGTACTTTTTTAGTAAATAATTTTGGAGCACACGAAAACAGTATTGATTTTAGTGTAAACATTGAATGTGTATCAAAATATAAACATCGGTCAGCAATTACTACTTTAATGGTGATGCGAAATAAACATATACAAGTGATCAAATCAAACGTCGGTAGAAATCTTACCACATGGTTTCCTAGGAAGAACCCTCTAGTGTAGTCAATCTGGGTCAATTCTTGTGGGTCCTTGACGTGCAGACCGAGAATATCACCGAGGATTTTGTGAATGATTCCTAGACGAGCGTCGTTGCTTTTCATACCTTCCTCGCCTAGGTAGTCGCTTGGGTCCGCTTCTAAATGGATCTAGAAAATACAATTCAAATAAATATATATCTACCTGCATCGCTAAAAATAGCTAACTGACTACTCGATAATAACCAAATTATCGAGATGACTGCGATGTGTTACATAAACCCAGTTTATATAAGGGTAATAAGCCACGTTTCAAAATCAAACTTTTCTTAAGATTAGTTGTTGCTAATTCAGTTATTCAATCACAGATGCCTTTCAGCATGTACTAAAAATGTTTTGTATTGATTTCTTCTCAAGAAACTCTCTGAGAAGTAACTATAATTATATGGGTCCTTTGTAAGTTAGTTAAAGTTTGCTGGCCCGTAGTATATACATAATTAATTAAAATGCGTATACGAGCGATAGCACCACCATAAAAGTCTCGCCATCTTTCTTCTTTAACTTAACAAGAGTGAGACAGCATGTGATTTCTCTTTCGGGTAACTATTACTTGATAGCTGTGAAACTGGCGATTAGAGTTGCACATTAATCATTATAGACTTAAAATTTTTTTAGAGTACCAATAAACAGGATTACAACCTGCCAGTTACCCCTACTCTGATAGTTTACCAACCTTTCATAATATACTTAAGTCATTACAACACAATAATGTATGTCAGCAATATTAGCACAATTAGTACCTTGTTCTCTATGTATGTAAATTTAATTAAAACGTTTAACATACCTGTGAGAAGATGGCGATGCCACTGTTGGTAAGGTCGGTGGCCTGCAGCAGCGAGGGCGTCCGCCAGGTTTCCTCCGAGGCCAACACTTGGATGTCCAGCTCATGGCCTGGGTGGCCCGTATATTTGGATGGCCTACATACATACTCTACATAAGTAACTACGCTAGGTATTACGTGTGACAAAGTTGTGTATTTATACTAGTTTTCGTGAATCTATTTAGCGTATTCACAAGGCAGCTGTCTTTAAAGCTCGTAGCTATGTCTGACGCTAAACTTAATAGCAGTTTGTAGATAGCAGTGATATATATATATATCTTTTGTTTTAATGCAAGTATAGAGAGACATCTAATGTAATACGGAGTTTCACTCAGTTATACAAAGATAAACCATGAATTTTCTGTACGGTCTCTGATTGCTTTTACGTGGAGGTGTGCCTTTTTTTTCTTTATCTACGTGTTGCAATGCTCCTTATGCATACCCATTCGCCACAAGAGGACGCGAGAGGGTTATGTCGGGCTCTCCCGAGACTGCGGGCCTACCGACTAAAACCACCACGGTGTGCCAACTCGCTGTTTTGTATGGTGGGTGGGTCGCTGGAATTGAAACTACATCAGATGTTGTGTCTGCGGGCGACGACTCCTGGACGACTCCCTGGCACAACAGAGAGCGTCGTTCTCGGAATCCGAACTGAGCATCCGACAGGTCGGGACCGACCGTGTTCAAGTGCCGGACGATGCATGACATGCGAATTTTCTCCAGCAACTTTCCCGCCTCGTCCAGCAGCACGTGTAAGTGTGCCTATTTCAATGACAGATTAAGCTTCATCAATCGACCGCTAAAGGTGCGACTGGCGCAATGAGTAAACATGAAATTTTATTTTTGACTTTAATGTCTTTTATACGTATTTTTATTTAACACTGTATTACATAATTTTGAAACTGTTACACTAGGTACTACTACTATTGAACTTTACTAATTTTTACCTAAGCTAATAAAATTATTAAAATTATTTATATTTAGGTTTACACTTTCCCCGATGTGTCGGTTGGTTTTCAGCAGCCATGGTCACGGGGAGACTGAGTTAGTAGCTGTCTCAATGTTCCAGTGTAGTTATTTCAAAGTACCCGAACATAATTTAATCATTGCTGAAGACAATATTATGAAAAATTTTGTTTTATTTTTTTGTTTTTGATATTTGCCCGTGCATTTGTGTATAGCAAGCGACATTGGGGATTGCTGCCAAAATTAAGTATAGAGTAACTAACTACATTTGTTTTTTTAATAGTTGACTGTAAGAACTCATCATTTTTGTCTGTCAAAGTAAGTCACTTCCGCCTAAACAAACTAGAAATAGAGGCAAGAAAAGACTACCATCCCAATATAATTTACACATTTAGATTACATACTCACTTAAAAAATATTATTATAATGCATGTTTATAAAATTTATCTCAATACGTAAGTCACTATACTACAATAAATTATGTATTAGCCATAGTCCTTTTTCAGCCACACTAATTAATCTTAATAAATATATTCAGTAAAATTGTTGATGATGCATGTATTTTATAAGCAGTTCAAATGTCATGTACAAATAATTACTTAGATCAGGAGGACGCCACAACTACACACATACATGCACATAATTCATTAACACAAAATAAAATCAACTAAGTAATCGAACAATGTAGATTTTTAATATTGTTACTTGTAAAATGGAACTAGTCAGGCCAAAATGTACAAACTCACATATGGCAGTCGCGTGAATGATCAAAACGTGACTGTTTTGCACCTACTAACTAAGTAATGCAGATCAATATAAATTTATATCAATAAAGATTAATGTATAAATCAAACCTGGTTTAATGGTTCAATCATAGAAACGTAACAGACAGACAACATTTCTTTTACATTTATAATTTTGTACATTTGCCTAAATTAATCAGCTTTGATGATTTCATTTTAAAGCATACCAATAATTGATTATTAAAGGAATCAAAGTACGTGTCATAGTTGAAATCCCACATAATGAAAAGACCACAAACTGACGTTTACACCAAGCATAGCAAACACACCAGTTATTTCTCGTCACAATGAAAAACGGTCACTGTAGTACCTTAAAACATACTGAACGAACTCTTGAGAAACGTGACATGGTCGTGACAAAATGCTCCGCTTACCCGCAATAAACCGATGACATGTACACTTCCGTGACATTTTTATTGTATGGGGCATGTATCAAATAGCTTAGCAAGATGCGAATAAAATAGCATGTCATAAAGTTTTGTGACAATGTCTCGGACTGCGCTTTACCTTAATCACCCTAATCTATCTTTTTGTTGATAATAATAATGTGGTTTGGTAACTTTGGCATAACTTGATCAAAAGACAAATTAAAATTATAAGTGAAAATAGTACTCAAATAAAAAAATACACTAGGTATGTATAACTATTGTTATGGCTGAATATCAAAGGACTTCTAATACAATAGTATGTTTTGCATACCGACACATATTATTTTCCTGACTTGCTCTGCAACATTTTATAAAACGATTTATCAGCATGGTATTATATCACCACATGTAATAAAAAGATGTCATCATATTTTAGAGTCACCTAAAAACAACAATAATATTTTTACAACAACAACACTTTTCTATCTATATTTTAACCTGAATAGATTTTTAATCAATGACAGATTAAACAAAGAGTGTAGGCATCTTGTAGCCTAGGGAAATAAGCGTTAGTAAAAATGTTCCTCATTTTAAAACATCAATAGCTTGTTGTACGAGGTATCGAGAGGTATCTTTTATTACTTCACTCTCGTACATAGCCACATGGCTGAGGTAAAGGGCAAACAAGGGTTTCAACAACTGTTCTGCCTAGTCTCTTGTTTTGTTTCCTCTATATTATTAAGTGTAAACTGGTATGTAGTTACAGACTTCTATTAATTTGACGAGGCTTATGACAACGAATACAGAAATGAATATGATTGTTTTATGAAATTAAAATATGTGACTAATTTTTTATTAAGGACTTCCACATCATTCTAAAATATGACCACACCTTTTTGCTACATGTTGTATGAATAATTAGGGCACATTTATACACAGTACACAGAGTAACACATAGTATGTATGAAGTAGATATATTTGATCTTACTGTCTGTCACTTTCAGTGGAGAACTGCTTCTTAGCAGGTGATGCCTGGTAGCAGAATATGTGATGTT
This sequence comes from Catocala nupta, assembly GCA_963675205.1. Lineage (NCBI taxonomy): Eukaryota > Metazoa > Arthropoda > Insecta > Lepidoptera > Erebidae > Catocala > Catocala nupta. The sequence continues at coordinate 13,574,852 of OY776100.1, read as the reverse complement.
TCATCTTCACCGACTTCCATTTGTCGTACGTGAATTGTACGATTTCGTTCTCACGAACCTAAAACAAAACGCATTAAACATGACATCGTCGATTTTAAAAATATTAATTTTTATATGATTTAGTACTTGCGACTTAATCAGCAGATTGCTTAAAACAGCTCTTTGCAAGCAAAGCAATCCTCAATCATAGAGATAGCTCAAGAGCTATCTCTGTGATTGAGGATTGCCACCAACATTGCGCGTAACACATGTACTTCACTATTCAGCAGTTTGGTGTGCAGCAAGTCGTCGCCCATCCATAAGCGTGCTAGTAATAGCGTCGTGCGGCGCTTCTCGTCTTATAATAGGGGAGCAAAGCGCAGGCAACGGTCTAGCCGGCAGTAAACGTGCCAACAACAGTGCACTGCGCGCCCTCTCTACCGCCACCGATACCGCTGACGACACCAACTTCCTAGGCAAACTCCTAGCAGCTGAGCAAAGGGTGCAGCAGGTCGGAGCAGAGCGCAGAAATAATTAGTGGCAGTAGCAGCGGTGAGACACGTCACGAGTGCCATGCGAGAGCACGTACCTCAGCAGTCTTATAATAAGGGAGCACGGCGTGCAGCAAGTCCGAGCAGAGGGCCAGCAGCCGTCCGCCCGACAGCAAGTGCGCCAGCAGCAGCGGCGCCGCGCGGCCCACGCAGCCCGCCACCGCCAGCAGCGCCGCGCGCCCGCGCCACGCGCCGCCCTCCAGCGCCTCGCGCGACACCACGTACAGCGTGTACCTGCGCCACCACACCGCACGCCCTTACTACACTACCTCCGCTCTACCTCCACTCCTACCGCTACTAGCGATATTGGCCAGTGTTATCGATCTTGACTTGTTCGAGTGGTAAACCGAATGTGCATTGCCAACTTTACTGTTGCTTTGAAGTATATGAAAAATATGATCAACGATAATGATGTTAAAATAATTTGTGACATTGAACTGTTTAATTTTAATGAGTATTCTTCTAAAGTGGTCAATATGTAATCAGAATCTTGATGTCTCTGGTGCAATACTTGGGTTTGGGTTGATAGTAAGATAGTAACGAAACCGTGAATAAGAAGCCCAGCAGACAAATATAGGGGACGCTATGACACTCACACTCACCTATCGCAATCCAGCACCTTCCTAAGAGATGCCTCTAAATTATCTCTAGCTACTACACTATCAGAATATATCAACACATTTGGTGACTTAGTATTCACTAATGGACGGGAACTTTTCGCAGATTTAGGAGTACTCTGCTGTGATGTTGAACACCTTGGTTTCTCTTCCTTGACTGGTGGGTAACACTCTATTTGAGACTGTGGCCGTTTTGGCCCAGTAGTACTCACTATTCTTTTATGAGTCGTGACCGACTTTATTTGGCTAGATATGTTTAACAGAGAAGTAGAGAGCTGACTAGTGCCTTTCTTCAGATCAAGTTTTAAACTGGACTTTTTAGGTGTAATGTTGTGCTGTATTTCTACAGTTACATTTTCGACTACAACTTCTTTGTCGCCAGGCAGAAGGTCTTGCTCTTCTGTTTTCTCTACAGTCTTATATACAGGTTCTGGTACTTTATCGTCTTCCTCAGACTTATCTTCTTCTGCCGATAATGACTTGCCCGTGTTCACACTGACATCAGCTAAAGTGACAGGTCTTCTGACAGGTGGTGCTTCAAGCACTAATTCACTGCTCCCATTCATATGTACTGGATGCTTGTTGTCAGATTTGATGTCTACAACTTTGGACAGTTTGCGCAGCAGAGCAGCATGGACCGGCCACTGAAATTCACTCACTGGTTGCTTGAGACTATACTGTATGTCACTGCGCAAACTTCTCATTGAAGGATCTGATGCCTTATTGGGTTCTCCTGATAGTTGAACAGCTAAAACAACATACCACATATAACACAGATTCGTAACAAAGCTAAGGAATAATATAATGTATTTAGTATTATTTAAACAATAAAATGTGGTAAATAAGTACATAGTGTCTGATGGTAAGCCTATGCAATATCAAAAGTAAGACTTGCAAGCTTGGCAATTAAAGACGAAATAAAAGGACTGAGAAAGGGGGTGGGTGAAAGTTGATCATGCCCACATTATTTTCTATAAAGAGAATATAAAAATATAAAATACTTTTTCATACAAGCCAGCTTACTCATAAGGCAGGCTTTTTCAGTCAAATAGTTGTGTTAAATTTCAATGAGCACTTCAAGAAAACATTTTTTGTTACAACAATAAACTACTTAATTAATAAATATACTTACTTTGTATCCTTACAACAGGAAGATTGTGGTCCATGATGAATTCTCCACCAACAAAGTTGAATCCAATGACACTGAGATGTTCTATGTTAGTCTTCAATACAATGGCTAAATGTGAGCCTGCCTTCCATGCTATGGGCTGACCCATAGACTCTAGCTATAAAAATAAAATGGCAGTTGCATTATGTATTAGTACAGTTAATTAAAATTAGTTAAATAAAATATATTACATACAAAGTCTATAATGTACATACATATATAAGCTGGTAGCTGGTTTTTAAAAGTGGTGAACATTTTCAAATATTGTTCTTTGATGTAGTAATGAGTAATTAAAAATATATATTTAAAATATACAATTAAAATTTCAGTAATAAATAATGATCTCTTAGCTGTAGTTCACTTGACTTTAGATATGATTATTGATAATAATGAAAAGCTACTGCTAGATTTAAATCAATGCAGATATACAATTAAATTTCAGTAATAAATAATGAACTCTTAGCTGTAGTTCACTTGACTTTAGATATGATTATTGATAATAATGAGAGGCTACTGCTAGATTTAAATCAATGCAGCCCAACCCTACTTGGGGTGTGACATAATTAGAATTACAGACCTGTAACTCAGCTCTAATAGCAATTATATATTAGTGAAGTTTTGAAATAGTTAAACAATTTATATTTATAATTATTATTATTTTATTTGTACTTCCTAGGAAAAGCTACTGCTAAGCTAAGTTACAATACTGTGGTCTCAAAATCGTAGCTGCTGGCTATTATTAGATATTAGGAGGGGACTGCAGGTATTAGCAGATTATTCAAATAAGCTGATAGGCCACTTTATGTGCAGGAAAGCCTTGATTTAAATCTTTTAAATATGTTGGTAAATCTTACTGTTATGATATCTTGTCCAACATTTTCATGTGGGTCCATTTCACACTCAAACAGCACATCTACATCCAAGTCTGTGATAGGAGACAGGTCACTAGACCCAAGCGGTAGACCACCAGAACATGACACCCAGTCATTTATCTCGATGCACTGTGTAGGTTTCATGCTGCAGATTCTTGTAGCATTTGTATAGTCCAATAAATCACAAAGATATGCATTCTTAGGATTTGTACATAACTTAGAACTTAATGTAGGTGTTTCTGCAAACATTGAAGTTGTTACTTGTTCGAATATCTTAAATTGATTACTTACATGAATATGGATTAAACAACAAAACATTAAAATTATCTTTTTCGTAATAACTTTATATCTATGATGGTGGTGACATAACAATGTATGATCGCATAGCTTACCTGCAGCATTTTCTGGAACTTTGCAGAAAGCAACACTTGTGTTACCATTCAAAAACTCCAGAAGACGAGCTCGGAAGGAGCGAATGCGCCAGGTTTTTATAAAGGTCATTGCAATGTATATCGGCGTGAAAAGCATGATCATATTTTAGCAGAACACCGTCCCACAACCTTGATACCGCAGCGACAAGCGGTTCAGTAAAATTATTATAAATCGACCAAAGAAATTGGGTTATCGATTCTAAAGTCCAAATGCAGTAGTTATTTTTTATAAATTAAACTGTATATAATATACAGTAAACTAATATCACCTACATCATACAATGTTTTTAAGCCCAAAACAATACACTTTCGGCTAAGCTTTGTTATATTTCTAATAAATTATTACTGAAATTCAATAACTCATTTTCAGTCGCAAGTTCTTCAATAACCTAATACGTTCCGACTTACGATAACTCTAGTATTCCCACTGGTCGCACTATATAGGTTAATACTTAGTTTTATCAATCATATTATTAAATTATTATAATATTAGTGATATAAATAATTTTAAAGTTTATATAAATTACAAAGTGATTACTTGACTACTTTGACAACATTTACTGCGCAAAAGTGTCACAAATTACGTATAAAGAAATTGTTTCGTAGTTGTCAAAATACTTACGTTCAAAAACGTTATTAAATACCTTTTAAGATTTTGAATACATACTTAGGAAAATAAAAAGAATATCTAAGAAAACCATAGATAGCATTCACAGTTTTATACACCGAATTAAATGATTACTCCAAAATTATCAAACCGAAGCTAGCCTATTTATATTTTATACTATGATTCCCTCATGCATATTAGAACGAAGCAGTGATAATAGCTCTTTGATCCCCATCTATCGGCAAGCACTCAATTCATTTTTACGATTCATGCTGCGTCCACGTAATTCTACAGAATCACTATATAGTCGTAGAGCTTAAGTAAATAACGGTGTTGTTTGTCCGTATACATGTAGGTATATAAACACATACCTACGACTAGACTCTCCCACACAAACAACGGTAACATGATATCGGCGTTCTTACTATGAGTCCCGTGTTTTGAGAAAATTAATGTTTTAGAAGGAGTCTCTAATTGAGTTAAATCTATCTCATCAATTCTTTATCACAATAAGGGAGTCTTGTTGCTTGTTGTTGGATTTGCATTATTGTGGTAAATATACCTACCATTAAATAGCGTACCTACATGGTATGTTCTGAGAAAAAATGGTCACTTATATAAAACCCTTGAATTTTGAATTGGAACCTAACATTTGAGCTAACATCTTATGTGGGCACCAAATAATTCTAGGGTGCTCTCAGCCCTGCCTTATACCTACCTAAAAACAAGATCAATCCGGTATAATAGCTAATATTTATTATAGATTCTTAGCATCGCTAGCACGCCCGGCAGGATATAGTCTCTGCCTCCACCAGAATATAGACTAAAGGTATACAAGTATTTTGCATTTAAACAACAAAGTAAAATTTTGTTCCAAGAGCCAGTATTTGGTATGATAAACAAACATCCAAACATCATCATCAAACATCACAAGCTTTCACGTAGTTAACTATATACCTATTATATTACTAGCTGTTGACCGCGGCTGCGCCCGCGTGATACCTACATCAATGAAAAGTAGTCTTTGTCCTTCCCCAGGATTTAAACTATATCTGTACTAAATTTCATCTAAATCGGTTGAACGGTTTAGCCGTGAAAAGGTAACAGACAGACAGACAGAAAGACAGAGTTACTTTCGAATTTATAATATTAAGTAAGTACCTATTAGGAAACGACAACAGGGAGAAGTAAAAGACAAGTGCACTGAACGACTGTTCGATTTATTATAAGAGAAAATATTCAGAAAAAATTGTTAATATACATACAACGTGTCCCAAAATTCAACGATAAACGGACACCAAAAGATGGACCTGTATATTGACAATGACAACTGAATGTAAAGGCCCCAGTACACAATGGCCTGTGATGGGCCATGCTTTGCAATGCACAACTGTAGGCCACGACCACTTGGTGTTCACACAATGGCGCATGGCTCATTGCTGCCTGGCGAAACACTTGCGATGGACGTGGAAGTAATTACGGCCGCAGCTATTTATTTATATAATGCTTACAAGTATTACAAAAGTGTGTACCGCCACAAAGTAATAAAAAAATAATAACTCAAAAGGCGATGGTGGATGCTGACCATTCATCGTAACAGGACAAGGTACGTAGATTTTTAATGTTACTTAGGTGTATTTCTAAGTTGTTTTGGTCTTATTTTAAATACGTATAGAATGTTAACGTACATAACTAAGTAATTTTTTATCGTTTTCAGGCAAACCATGAACAATCTGCTATGCGACCTTGTTGCAGAATCATCAGGGGAATTTAATAACTTTGTTCATATGTCATCTAGTGATTTTGAATATATTTTAAAAGTGCACTATCCCGGTCTAAGATCGGTGACGAACTAAACAATGGGCGATTGTGTGAACACCACAGGCCACGCTACGCCACGATTCCTTTGAAGTGTGTCCAAAAAACCGACAACATCCCGATTGCGCGCCACGATTGACAATTGTCCGCCACTATATACAATTACCCCCTGTACACAGTGGCGATCGCCTGAAGTGGGCCAGCATACGCCATTGTGTACTGGAGCCTATAGATTGAACAAAAGAATTTATGAAACAAATGAATTTAGTATTTGAAATGTTGTACTATTCCAACAGTACCTAATGATTAAAGGATACCTAAGTGATTTTTTCTTTCTACATAAGTAGTACATGGATATTCTTATGCCTACATCATCAAAATGATAAAGCAAAAAGGTATATTTAGCTAGGTAACTATAGCTTTTGCCCGCGCCTTTGCTCGCGTAAAAGTAGGTTAGGTTATGTAGGTAACAATAGGTACTTTAAAAAAGAAATAAAGCATTCAAATGGTAAAATATTTTTTTAAATTGGTTAAGTAGATATTGAATTGAATCCTTACAAACAAACAAAAAATCAAATCTATCCTTCTATCTTTATAATATTAGTAGGTATAGATAGTATAGAAAACAAAATGAAAAAATATGCAGGTAATCTCAGTTCCGTTCTTAAGCTCTTTTTGTTTTCATTTTTATTGCAATATTTCCTTTAGGTCATAACCCATGACCTAAGCCAGCAGTCAGCAAGCCGCGGCTCTCAGGCCGCAAGCGGCCCGCGTGCCTCCTATTTGTGACCCGCTACTGTTTTGTAAATAAGGTCATATCATTTGGAATTATTTTAATTTCGCGCTAAAACTGATATCAGCTCCATCTGCGTAAGCCGGCAGTGGTTCACAAAAGTACTCCGCGGGCGCGAACGTAATGACTCGACATTTGTGGTTGTCTTTTTTTGCATTTTAACATAATCGATATTGGTACACAAAATTATGAACATGTGCCCGCCTTTATTTCATTTAGCCACTATGTGCCTGCTAAAAGGTTGGCAACTGCTAACCTAAGCCATAGTTCATCACGCTAGCCATAAACGACTTGGCATTTTGGGTAATTCTCTGACATGCAGGTTTGTTTATAGTGTTTTCCTACACCGTACCAGAATTATGACTTTGAAAATTTAGAGATATGCCTTGGAAACAAACCTGAGACCTCTACATGATTGCCAAAGGGTTTGCCACTAAGCTGTACTACTAATTCTTATTCTAAGTACCTTTTCGTATGAACTTAATTAATTTAACTTTCTCGTGAGTCATTTATTCATAACGTACACGGCTTCCACTTGTAAGGATTGGTAGTACCACCTTAGTAGGTATATGTACATCTGCCTACTTATGTGGCACTAGGGTTCTGTATGCATAAGTAATACGTCGGTAATTATTGTTACATTTTAGTTAATACATAATGTTGTAATTTCCAATCCGCAAATGGGATTTTTATATAAAGTGTTTCCTTGGATCATTAACAAAAGGGAGGGCTGATCATTAGTAAAAATCCTAGTTATAGGGAAATGTAAAATTTTAATCAGCCTGGGGTTTTCGGGAAACGGGGTTACATATTAACAGCGGTCTATTATCTTGGATGGAAACTAATGAGACATCCCTCGTTTATAACTAATACAGTAGGTATTATCGTCATACATCGTCATCATTAAGTAATGTAAACATCAAAACATTCCTTTATTTATACTTCAATAGATAAGTAATTATTTAGTCATATAATATATAGGAGTGTGCGTAAATTTACCGGCATAGCCGACTTCAATATGGTTCTCTGGTAGCGGGTTCATGGCGTAAATTACAAACTTCAACTATACGCTTGTCACTACCACTTTATTTTACAGTAATTACAGACGTAGTTACACTAAATAGTTTCAGACTATTTACCAATTGTTACAATTTGAGCCAAAAGAACCAGTAATCCTGTTCGGATGGTACGATCTTCTTCGTAGCTTGCGAACGAATGCTCATTCAGATTGCGCTCACGTGACTCGTCGACGACACGACGTTTTCCGCTCTCGCTCGTGTATAAGTAGGTACAATGAAGTCAATTGAGTGTCTTACTATCGCTAAATATTATCGTAGTCGCCGACATATACTTTAAGTATTTATTTATTTAAGGACAACCAACAAAGCATACACTAAAACAGCGATTCCTAAAGTGGGTTCCGCGGAACCTAGGGTTTCCGTAGAAAAGTCAACATGTTCCGCGAAATTATTAATATTTGGCTGTTAAATAATACCACAATTTTTCAGTCAACTTTGCTCCCATTTGTCTCAATGTATCGTTGTGGACCAGGTTTTTCAGCGTATACAAATAACAAATTCAGGTCGAGATAGGATGCTTCCCCGGATATGCGCATACAATATAAGACATAATACCGAACTATAAAGCAATTATTGATATAACAGTGAAACAATTTCATTCTTCACAATAAAAGTAAAGAATGAGTGTTTCACTTATAAAATATGAGCTTATGCGCGCGTTTCCGCCCATGTGGTACTTACATCAATAAAAAGCAACATATGGCCTTCCCCAGGTTTTAAACTATCTTTGTACCAAATTTCATCTAAATCGATTGAGTGGTTTAGCCGTGAAAAGGTAACAGACAATAAGAGTTACTTTCGAATTTATAATATTAACTAAGGAAGTAAGGATTTATAATAAAAGTCTTTGTTCTTATTTAATTTACAGTGTCTTTGATTTGTAATCATTTGATATGGGGTTCCATTAACTAAAAGGTATTTGGTGAGAGGTCCGCTATCTTAAAAGTCCGGTAATTAATGGATGACCTTGAAATGTCTTATAGTAGAACTGAAGGCCGTTCAGAAAAAATGAAATTTTTTTTTTATTAAAAAGTGCAAGCTATATTAGCATAGCATACTTTTGACTGTCTATCTATTAGCATAATTAGTGTTTAATAATAAAACAACAAAAAACCGATGTATTTCATTCATTTATGGTCGTAGTATACAAGAAAGTTATACATGGTAATTAAAAAAACAAAACAAACACATATCTCAGGTAGTAGTTAGTATAGATTTTTTTTCATATTTTTTTCTGAACTGCCATCAGTTCCACTATAAGACATTTCCAGGTTATCCATTAATTACCGGACACCTGTAGGTATATACTGGGTGTAAGGGACGGCGTAACGAAAATTTACTAACACGTCATTCTATAGGTACTTATCTCGACGAAAACTTCTATTAATAAAAAACGCAAGATGAAAGATTTTATATTGATTAATATAATTACGCGGTACACAATGGATTGCTACTGATACAACGCAACGCTCATGCTTTAAATCACGCCAATTTAATAACATTGCTGTATTTTAGTAAAATGTAGTATTAATTGATTTTTATTTAATAAAATGTTATGATATACAGTCAGAATAATAAAAATTTCAGATATAAATTGGGATTTTTCTGACGAAAATTCCAACGATTGTAACTCAGAACAATGGTCTGAATCTACTATTTCAGTTTTCGGTACACCGTCCCTTACACCCAGTATATATGTTCATTTGCACCAATCAGCGACAAGTAAACAAAATTTTAACATCTACGAGGTAATTCTTTTTTTTTATCTTTATCTAAAGGAACAACTTTGACGATGTCGTCCTATAGAGAAGATAACAATTTTATTATCTTAAGACTGTTACAACTAAAAACAATTAAATGATGACACTATCCTCGCAAGATATATTGCACACAGGATGTTGGCTTCATCATTCACAATGGAGCTGCCAAGGCTCTGTTGCACAGCCCAACGTTGTAGTTCTTAATCAGCACCTGTCGTCGAAGAGACTCGTTCCAGTCACACTCACACTACACATGCTGGATGTCGTCACTCGTCAATGATGTTACAGTCTGGACAATTGTATATATCCGACTTTCCCATTAGGTGTGTAAACTTATTAGATGGTATGTGTCCAGAACGTAGTCTCAACAACGTTACAATTAGTTTCCTGCGTGCATTCATCTCTAAAAACCACGAGTGGCGTAGGGTTTCTGGTTGAATGATCTTATACCATATTCCCTTAATAAGAGATTGCTTATCAAAATATTCTTGCTATAAATCATTGCACTTTTCTTTAATAGTGTGTATGAGGTCTGTGTATATTGGTCATCTGTAAATAGACATCTGTAAGTATATCCTTCGCTCCAAGCCAATTTTGCCGCCTCATCTGCTTTTTCGTTACCCACAATGCCAATATGAGATGGGACCCACTGAATAACTACTGTTTTCTTTGTCCTGCGTATCGCATTTATGGTATTGATGATAACTAAGCCTATAGGGTAACCTCGAAACCTCGAGGGCAGCCGAGCCAGATGCAGTAGAACACTTTTTGAGTCAGAATAGATAACGATATGGTCACTGTTAACAGACATGGTATAGGCAAGAGCTTCCGAGGTGGCTATCAACTCGCAATACATAATAGACATATTCTCTTTACATTTAAATTTTATAGTGTCGTTCGTATGAGGATCATATATAGCCTGAATAATTACTATCTTTCGAGGCGTCTGTAAATGGTAAAAGTTATTATAATAATTATTTATATATCTAATACGTTTACGTTTGTTTAACTTGTGCGGGAATCAAACCCGCGACCTCAGGCGTGGCAGTGGGTTACACTGACCACTACGCCATCGAGGCCAATGATGATGTTTCCTATATGTTCACAGTTTTGTAATTTGATATAAAATATCTGAATTCGTGTGTTTATACTTAATATTTATCTCACAACGACTTGCTTTTATAGAACTATGAGTTAAAATTGCTATTTTCTATTATCCATCTTCGCGGTCCTCTCTAAAGACGTTATATCCACTCAAATGGAAATGGCTTTCGGGATCAAACCATGTCTCATTAATGATAGCGAGGTGGATTTTTTCTTAAGTTAATAGAGTTTCAAACATAGCAACCTTTGGTCGCAAGCTTTGGGCATTCCATTGAAGTATATTGACAATTAAGGGTCTGTCTTGATCCATTCTTTAAAAAAAGATACCAAAGGCAGGTCGTACACATATTGCATGATAAAAGATATGATCCATTCATATATTATGCGTAATCAAGGAAAGCGTCAGCTTTCCTTGATTACGCTTATCCTTTCTTTAAATTGTTTAAATAGGTACCTCGTTCCAGGTATTTTTACGTTTTATATATGATTTCCTTACACTGTTCATCCTATCTCGATCTCTATTCTCATAGTCACCCTCTGAACGTATGTGTTCTTGTATGTCTTCTGTACTCGAACTTTGTTGATTGTCTATGTCACTTTGATTGTTCTTTCTCTGCTTTGTTTTAACTTTTAGATTCCGGCCTGCTTTTACTACATTTGCATTAGTATGACTGTCTCCGCTAGTAGATGGTATAATATGATTCATGTTATCTCCTTCCATTTCTTCAGTTATTGCAACCTTACAATTATTGCAAAGGGGCAGAGTCTTCTGAAGGGACATATATGTATAGTCAATGCGCTTTTATATGAGCAATTAAACTCGGACATCAATTCCTTTATTCGTTTTTCTTTAATAAATGTCTGACAAGTTCTAGATAGCACCATATGTTTGCCGGTGCAATTATTGCATCTGTAATTCGAAGTGTCACAGTTGGGATGGCTCTTACTGCACTTGGTGCAAATAACTTTATTGGACGGGCATAATTTAATGGTATGCCCAAACCTCCAACATCGGGAACATTGAGTTACGGGGTATTGATATGGATTGATAACTTTAACTGTAGTATTAAATATGTGAATGTATGATGGTAACGAGGATCCCGTGAAACATACACGAACAGCTTATGAAGGTTCCCATCTCCCATCCATATAGTTTCTGCGCTTGAGTCGTTTAACACCAATGATTTGAGTTTCGCTAATTAACTCCGTCTTTAGCTCTTTCTCCGTTAGTTACAAATCAATATCTTTGATGACACCAAATGACTTATTTATCTCCAAAGTCTTCTGATATTTATAAACAAGGGTTTAAAAATAGGTAGAGTTAATGATTTTATTACAATTAACTTCATTGTTAAATAAGATTAAGAGTTTATGCGAGTTTATATTCTTTATCTGGATAATGCCTTCTATTTCTTGTGAATATAAAATTTTTGATATCTTGAACTGCTTAGGTAACAATTCTGCAGACTTCACGCTTATTTCTAATTTGTCCTCGGGTATTCTTATTATACCCAGTGTTGGTGTCAGTGCTTGCTCGCGCTAGTCTTTTGCCCTTTCTCGTGACTGTTGTCCATATCTCATAATTGTCTAATGCTCTGTTTCGTTTACTATTTATTTTATTTAAGCTATCGACACTGACATCTTTCTTATGTTATGTATTTTCTCTATTGTTAATATTGTTTTCTTCCATGTCTTCTCTCATTTTATTTAAATCTTCTAAACTGCATGTCAACTCATTATTCGCCCTTATTAAAATATTCGCATTATTGCACTCGTTAACATCTTCTAATTCGTCGCTATCCATTTGTAAACAACATAATGGGTTACAAACAAAAGCACAGTCGGCACTGGCCGCGCGATGCGAAACCTATTCCCGCGCTGGAGCGAGTAAACGATAAACACGATACACGTCCGACGATGCCTAGCGTCCGCGCGCGAATTGAGGTAATTCATGGAAATCCTAATGCGTGTGTGCGTGCGGCGTGGCGGCGCGTATAAATACTGCCACGATGCTGCCACGTATAAAAAGTAGAAACGGGTGGCAGCTTCGCGCGTCGCTCAGTTCGTAAGTTGGTTTCGACGCGGCTAGACGTATGATGCTCCGTTCGATCGCCTTAATGCGTTGCTCAGTTCGTAAGTTGGTTTCGGCGCGGTTAGACGTATGATGCTCCGTTCGATTCCAGGTTCTTCATAAACTCACATGTTGCCTGTGCGTATACACATCTTACCTTATCTTATCTTATCTTGTGTGTGGGGGCCAGTCAGTACAGACCGGCGACACTTCGACCCAGTGGGATCTTTTGTGTCATTTCCCCAATAACGACTGCCATAGATGTTCATGGCAGTCGGTACCGACGGCTTAACGTGCTTTCCGAGGCACGGAGCAGGCGATAATTGTCAATCATACGCACATAATTTCGAAAAGTCATATAACTTCCGAAAGTCAGAGGTGCGCGACGTGGGTTCGAACCCGAGACCCTCTGCATTGCAGTCTGTTGGTCTCCCCACTGAGCTATCGCTGCTCTTTTATCTTATCTTATTCGGGGGCCAGTTAGTGTAGACTGGCGACATTCGACCCAATGGGATCTTTTGTGTCAGCCCTGAGATCTATCCCTGAGCTATCTCCCTATGAATGTACTGCATCAGTCGCAGCGTACACTTCAGAGGGAGAAGCCTGAAGTCTTAAGGGTTTGGACATGCCGATCCCATCAGACCCATCCTTAGTCCAGCCAACACGTCACTTTCACACACTTGGTGTGATATGGACTCGTCCTGTTCCCCACAGGCTCTGCAGATCAAATTGTTTGCCAATCTCAATCTGCACAGGAAGTCGTTGGTGCCAAAAATGACCAGTAAACGCCCCTGTGAGCAGGCGTATTTGGCCCTTGTTGTACCCGCAGAACTTCCGGGTGAAGCCCGTGGCTCTGTTTGCAATGAATTTCTTGGAGTGTTCCAGATCCCTAAGGGCTATCCACTGCGTATATACATACGCCACACATTAAACAAACATACAAACAAATAATAGCATTAAAATAACAAAACTAATGGATAATAATAATATAATCATAACAAATTACATGCACAGTGTTTACATATAAACTATATTAAAGGAAGGAAGGAAATTGAAATTAAAATTATTATAAAACTACTACTTAGTATATTTAATTAACTAGAAAGTACCTAATTAGTTAATTATCTTGTTCGATCAATTTAGTTATCAATAATAAATAAGTATTTCCAGGATGTATTATCATCATTCATCATAAAGCAATTGGTTTGAAATTATATATCTTCATTAATTTTTAGGTTTCGAACTTTATGGTCAAAACGGGCTTCTAATAATAGTGTTACGTGCTTGGTTCGACGGATAAGAATATAAAACAATATTACCGACTAAAACGTTTTATTCAAGCGTAATTAAATCTAAAACACAAAAAAGATTATACTACTCTTTTTCACTGTAACTGCTTTAAACTTCGTAGTATTTTCGCTTCCGTTAGACGATAGAATGCGACTTTTTTAGCTTACACATCAGGATATCTCAGTTGGTGGTGGTTTAACATAATTTAATTTTTAGCGAATTGTGATATCTACTACGTACCCCATTCCCAGAGCTAGCAAACCGAAAAAATTATGTCGGTTTTGGCTGCGTCACCCCAAGCCGTAATACAGTAGCTTAGTACTGGTTCAACTAGTGCCGCCGCGGAGAGGGTCAGGAAGAACAATCCCCTCGCTGACTCTATCCGGCGCAGACGGATGGGAGCGAGGAGGAGGCGATTTGCTCGCCTTCTCGATCCTGTATAGTGGGGTCACTGGTACAGAGTCGGGGGACTGTCTACCGGCTTGCACGGCCCCCTACACATCTGGGGGGTGGCCTTGGTGAGCAAGGCCACCGCTCCATAGGTGCTGAGGCCCGGTTACTATCAGCCGGGCCAACCGCCGGGGCGGGATGGTGATTGCTAACGCGACCCCATGTCGCCCCACCCCGTCGGCGGAGGGACTGCTCACCCCAGGTTTTTAGTGAGTATACCGGCCCCCTTAAGGGGCGGAGAGTCTCACATAACTTCCCTTCCCCCCCGGGGAAGGGGGGTATCCATAAAGGATTTTCCAGGGTCAAAAAAAAAGTGCCGAGTAAATTATCTTAAGGATATCGTTATTGGCGGATGCTCTTAATTTGTTAAATAGAAAGATAAGTTTTCTAATACGTGCAGATACTGTTTGTAAATGTGTCTTCCACGATAAACAAGCGTCTAGATGGAGACCCAGATATTTTACGACATGGACTCTTGCGACATTGGGACAAAAACAATGTGGAACGAGGTTGACACATTTGTGGGCTTTTACCGTAGCAGAGGCACATAGCGAGTCAGCTTGTGGTAGTTTAGAGGCTCTTGGGCCGAAGGTTATAAAGTTTGTTTTTTTGACATTTAAGGCGAGGCTGTTTTGTTCTAGCCATGACATCACCTTACTAAGACCCTTTTCGGCAACCTCTTTAGCTGAAGCCTAAACATATTGTAACAGTATCACCCGCTGCTCATGAAGTGCCTCTGCTACGGTCTGTTTTAATAATAAACTATTTTATCATTATTAAACATGCTGCGGTATATGCCGTATTTTCATATTGTATACGCTATGATTAAGTTCATTTACGTTCGTTACGAAGGTATACACGTACGAAGAAGCTTTCTGAAATTGCATGAAATGATATGCTAACGAATCACAAGTCACTCACTTACCAATGTCATCAAGTGCGTTAAGAATATCTAAAATCCTTACTAATCCTTATTAATATAATATAAATTCGAAAGTAATTCTGTCTGTCTGTTACCTTTTCACGGCTAAACCACTCAATCGATTGAGATCAAATTTGGTGCAGATATAGTTTAAAACCTGGGAAAGGACATACGTACTTTTTAATGATGTAGGTACCACGCGGGCGGAGCCGCGCGCAAAAGCTAGTATATGATAAAAATGATAACCTTACATCTTACGTGACATTAATAATTTATTAGCGAGCAGGCAATAGTTTAAGAATATGTTTCAAAGAAAAATAGCCACGTATGACTCACCATGTTTTCTTTGCATAATGGTAGTTTATTACTTTGATAATTTTCTCGAAGAAAATATTTACAATCTGATACCTTCACAGAAATTTAATTGGCCGGTAAAGTTGGTTATGATGACCTTAAAACCTAACCTGTTTAGAAATCTAGATATAAAGCCACGTAAACAGAGACATAATTATCTTTCTTCAAGTAGGTACATCGACAGTCATACTTTCTTCACGATTGGTATCATATCTCACTTAATTAAAAATCAAACCATGATATGTTTATAACTTACACGTTTAGAACGTACACCCACCGATTCATTATTGACCTATCGTCTAATGTTAAGGGTAGGTAGGTACCTAGCCATAACCTGTAGGTGAAGTAAACATACTGAATAATTATCGTAATAATAACATAGGAATCACAGTAGAAACAGCTACTAGTTATCATTAGCTTTCTGAAAGCATTGAAGTGCATAGGTTCCGAAACGATGGAACATTATGATGTTTAAGATATAAAGTATCATTATATCATATAAACATGTATAGATATATGAAATTGTAATAATATCAGCAACTAGCTTTTGCTCCCGGCTTCGCTTGCATAAAAGTCGGTTAGGTTATGTTATGTTAGTAACACTAATGTTTTAATAGAGTATGACCTATGCTACTCGGTGATAATATAGCTTCCTAATGGTGAAATATTTTTTTAAATCGGTTTAATAGTTTTTGATTAAAATCTTTACACACAATCAAAATATGTAATCTTTCCTCTTTACCTATAATATTAGTATGTATCTATCTATATATTAATATCTACGTAAAGCAAAAACTTGGTACCCCTTTTGTGTGCGTGTAGTAATTTTTTATTAATTTAATGTATTTCTATTGCATATTTTATAAAAATATGAATATTCGTCACTTTTTCTTCATATAAACTTTAACTGTGTCAAATTTTATACTCCTCGGACCGCGCAATTTTCGTAAAAAGGGGAACAATGCTTTTGCTTCACGTATTAATATAGATAAAGAAAACAAAGTAGCAAGCTTAGGAATATCGTCAATGAAAGAGTATAGATAAGTAAATTTTTTTTTTTAAAACTGTCGTAATAATAACCTGTTTAGCCTTGGCAAAATCTAAATGACATGTGATTAAGGGTAATTATAAGACAATACAAGCTTAATAACGATCAAACTTAGTATTTAAATCTGTTATGGTCGAATTTCGACCACTGGGCGACCGCTATTAGATATACATATGTATATATGCAGTTAAGCTTACCACGGGGCTTAATTTTGGGTCTTCTACTGATTCAGGTTTTTGGTCTGGGTTTAGCTGATAATGATATAAATGGCTTACCTACTTATTAAACGTTTGTGACGATATTATATTGATTGCATGGACGGCACAGTAGCCAAAGTGATCACCTCGCTACTGCTAGTGTAGGTACCGAGTGTTGGAGGCGAAAAAATATGTGACACATACAGATATTTTTCTAATATATTCACAGCATTGCATTAGTGCCATCTTTTTTGACTTTCAACAAATCTATAATAATAATATAATAATATTCTACCACATACACACAACACCATCTAGCCCAAACTAAGCAGAGCTTGTATACTATGGGTACTAGACAATGGATAAATATACATATACTATACGTTTTTTTGTTGTAAATACATAGATACATATTATACATAGAAACACCTAGACCAAGACAAACATCCATGTTCAAGCACACAAATGTTTGACTTGTGCGGGAATCGAACCCGCGACCTCAGACGTGGAAGTCGGTTACACTAACCACTATGCCATCGAGACCGACATTACTCACATTTAGATTCAATTCTTTTTGTTAAATACTTAACCAATACCTACCTAATGTTGTTATCACTGTTATTATGATAGATCAACAAAACTATTGCCAATGAATAGGTATTATTGTTTCTTTTCCAGTCGTAAAAAAAAATGTAGTAGGTATGTCTGTAAATCATAAGATTCATAAGCGTAGGGTAGAATTAAAAAAAATATTAGTGACCATAAAATATTTCAAATATCGAACGGGTAACAGGCAGATAGGTAATCTAGTAGGTTCAGTGTGGACGTGACTCTCCGTAAGTAATAAACATACTGGTACCTCTTTAAAAGGAAATGCAACACTAATAGAAATTAAAGGGTTCTGATAATCGGATGTTGTTTACGAGTAGTCTGTAGTGATAAAAGTATCGATGATATTTACATTGGCGTAGTCGCCGCTAGAACATCACGCTGAGTGCATGGCTGCTCGCGAGAACCATTCAATCAGTTATCGTGCGCTCGGTAACTTCAAAATGGAGTTAAACTTCATAACTACTTGGATTAAACACGATGTGAATCATAACGTGAAACAGTGCTTCAAATCCAAAAAGCCATTCAGTAAGTAATTTTTTGTGTGTTCTCAATATTTATCTATTCATTTTCAATTTGACTTCACCATATTAGGTATGTGCTACCAAACTTTGTAAAAACATTTTGCTATGCCGATAGTATGTATGCTAATGTACCATTAAGTAGGTTTATGAACTGTATACGTTTACCTGATTTATATTTTCTTCATAAAATCTAGACTGTGATGTATTTAGACTTGTTCTCAACACATATGTGTAATAAATTAGATAACTACTCAATTAATAATGTTCTTTTACATAAAAGCCGCATGCTAGTATCATACAGCTATAAGTTACTTCAATTAACATGTAATTACTTTGTTCTTACTTGAACTAACTGGTGAAACTGAATCAACCTTCGTTCAGTTTTAGATTGCTGGAAGGTTGTTACTAACTTGTAGACCGTCCCCGTCGTGTCAGTTTTAATGTTGTTACTTACCCTATTATAATGCTGATCTACAATTTTGTGTCAACAACATTAGACACTAATAAAGCTAGCGGTACTTGTCTAATCTCATAATGACCACACTGGTCGTTTGTCTAATACATTGAACATAGTCTTGACATAATTTAACGTAAATAAATAATTTATTTGTTGTAAACATGTAAGTACTTCATACAAAATACTACGAATGAATATTTGTTGTTATTCAGATATATGTCAAGAAGTCAATGAGTTCGCGAAATATAACAACTGATGTACCTACCTATAGATAATGATGTATGCTATCGAATATAATACAAATAACACACAACAAACTATGTGAGAATGGATGAAGTTCATTGAACTACTTACCAGATTTTGTGTAGACTGGTATCTATATTTGCTGTGTGTTATCGGCATGTTAAAATTGCGTAATTGAACTGATCTAATTTGGAAGTGACGAATACGTGATCAGTGTCATACATGCATGTTTAGAATAGTAAAGCATAAGACGTTAGCACCTCGCTACTAAGCCATTAATGACTCAATTGTCCGCGTGTCCACTAACATAAGTTTTGAAATAATACAGAAATTAATAAAGTTTCAGTTTTATTTTTTAGGTACTTACTGACGATTGTGTTATGAAAGTCAATGATTCTGCTCTATAGCATTTGCGATTGTTAGAAAGATATAGAATAAAAAGATATGCTCCGAATATGCTATTAATTTTATTTATGAATTGTTAATGAATAATCATTCAATATTAATATTTAAGTGATAAGTGTTATTCGATTTACGACCATATTATTGAAAGAATTCGTTATTTCTTTTCGAATAATCGCACGTCACTAATTTGCTGCAGTTTCCAATTTGAGCTACATCTACGTAATTTATATAAGAATCATATCTACTTAGATTAATACAAAGTACTTACATAGTATTTAAAAGTCAAAGCAACTAAGTATCTACATATGTTGTATTTAAGATACGACATAACATTTTAACAAAATTGGTACATGGCCACATGGAGTACTATTCTAAATGTTCACATTTTGATATTAATGATTGTTTCGCTTTCAACTTCTTCCATTACATTTACATATCAATAGGCAGGAACCAAGCTGTCTTTGTTAACAATACAAGCGCTAAATGCTTAGCTATATAGTTTGTTTACACTAAAGTTCGTTGTAACTGTGAAATATATACAAAAATATGCATTAATGAATGGACGAAGGCCTTCGTCTATCGATAAGAATAGGGTGAAGAACTGGTGATATTGTATTTGTTATTGACCTTTAAACTTCTCCATTGCATTGTGAAAACAAATAGTGTATAATTGTTAATAATAGTACTAAGCAACTTAGATAATCGTTTTTATAATTTTGCAGTCAGCCGAAAAGAAGAAGTTATGGCGATAAAAAGCAAATTTCCCACTAAAATACCCGTAAGTAAGAATAGCATTATTCCTCGAACATAATGTTGTCATGATAAAAATATATAAAATGCTGTTTTTTTTGTCCTCTTGCAGCTAATAGTCGAGAGGTACCACAAAGAAAGAAATCTTCCAACACTGGACAAATCAAAGTTCTTAGTTCCTGAAGACATCACCATGTCGCAGTTTTTAGTTATTATACGAAATAGGATTAAAGTTAAACCAAACCAAGTAAGTCTGTTGGCGTTTACTACTAAAATTGATAAGTAAAACCAAGTCTTATATATTTTGTCTCGGTTAAAAAGCTCGTTTCTATTTACAAATTTTCTATCAAGCCTGTATTTTAGACTCTAGGAAAGGTTCAAAGTCAAGTTTAGGTTGAAATAAACTACGAAAAAATATTTAAATAGGTCTGTTGTAACTTGTATACAACCTGCCAATGACTGTTTTTGATATTACCTTACTACAAGAACAAACAGCACACGATTTTATTTTATTTAATTTAATATCTTCCTGCCTTCCTAACTTGTCTACCTTCTATTGTTTGCCAAAACCTACCCTAAGCAGTTAATTTTAAAGTAAACTTAGTGAATTGATATAGTGCCAGCATGCTATACAGTTACTTAATAGGATTCCTTATATTGTGCATATATCTTTACATGTGCAATGTTCTATAGTAACCAGTATAAGGCTATATTAATTAATAGCCATATTTGTTTCGTGCAGATTCACCTTTGCATCTAATAAATACTGGTAAATCCAGTTCAAACCAACTGTAAACTATCGCTGAGTAAAAGTATGATATAAGCAATCCATGATAAATCAATTAGCGTTGCAGATAAATATCGAATTAATTGAAAGATAATCCCTGAAAGTAGGTACTTACAGATGCATTTAGTCTAAGTGACACATTCTATAATAATAATTTATGTGCTTATTTTGTTGTCATTCGTCTGGCCTGTGCTTATTCAAAGCAATAATTATTTTAATCAAAGAACAGACTTTGTTTAATGCAGAGCTTACGACGTCAAATAAATCCGGTTCATCTGGTAATTGATAAATCGTACCACAGTCTGCGAACGACCACACATGAAACAAGCAAACGTTGGGGTAAAAGCGGGGCAAGACGGGCTAGGAACAGCTACTGCTTACCTTAATTACCCGGCATCTACGTCACTTGTGACGAATTTCCAATACCTTGTCCTTTAAGACCAGATAGTGCTATATCAACAGTTCTTTAAAATATTTGAGCGTCTATATTATTTTATTTCTATGTGCATTTTTTGTTTTAGGCCCTGTATTTGATAATAAATAACAAATCAATGTTGAGCATGAGTCTGACAATGGCCCAGGCTTATGAAAACTATGGAGATGAAGACGGCTTCCTTTACATTACATATGCGTCACAAGAAGTTTTTGGTTACAAAGATGGTAAGATTACATTATAAAACATATTTTTTTATAAGTATTACTTATTACAGTTATTACCTACTAATAATATATATAGGTACCTTTATACATGGTACTCACGTACTTAGTTATAAAAGATTTAAGCTAGTGCCGAAACAAACAGTGATGTGATGACGTCTAATTTTTTGGAGAATTACATGGAAGGTCTAAGTGAGAAATATACTAGATTATGCTACGTCCTTTAGGTAAGTGTCTCACGTGCAGTCAGCGACATCAGGTGGTTAAATGCTTTTATACTTAATTTTATTTAAATTTCAGTTATTTATGAAACTGACCGTACATCATATTATACTCCTATTCTCTAAGTGTTTTGGAAATAACTATAATCCTCTGCACAACTTTATAGTATTAATCGTATCGTCTCGTGTTTCATTATCTATAATCGTCAGGCGTCATCAAACCAAGCAGATTATGAAGAGGCGGTTCGCTGTATTCGCTTGATAAATTCTTGATCTCTTGACGTATACATGTATAAGTAGGTCTTTGTTTTAAAAATAACATTGTATCATTATATTCATGATTTATCCGTCTTGTTGTAGATATGAACGTGAA